>JALCUU010000012.1:0-1335357 GCA_022963135.1 Ustilago loliicola | reverse complement strand
AAGACGAATCTTGGTGACTTTGCGGTTCAGGCTGCGGGTTGCAACAAGACCTTCGGTGAGCTTGGAGATAGGGTTCTCCGCAGAATTGCTAGGGTTGGTTGCATTACGGTCTGAGGATTGCGCAGGCGCTCCTGCTGCTGGAGATGTTCTAGATGATTTGGATGCAGCTGCGGCGGTTGCGGATGTTGGCGATGGTGAAACAGCGGTGGCTCTAGCAGAAGTGCGGTTCGGGGAGGAGGTGCGATTTGCGTTATTGCCCGAGCGCGCCTTGACGCGCTTGCGCAGCTGAGAGTTGACTACTTCGAGCGGAATGGCACTGAGAGGCGGTGGGCGAGTGGACCATAGCAGCGAGACAGAGACGGGGGTAAGATCGAGAAGCTCTATGCGATATGGATGTTGTTGGTTATTCAAGACTCTTGGTCGTGCCTTGGGGCTTTGTCGCCCTAATGCTGAAGAAGCCGGTGCCGAGGATGAAGGAGATGCTGCGGTTACTGCTGTTGCTGATGATGTTGCCGTTGAGAGAGGATGCGCTGTTGCCGTGTTCACGGCGTCTGGCAATGGCGGCCCATCGCTGGGCCGAGAGGCCGCGGTGGGCATTGAGCTTGTGAGGGGACGCTGGTCTGCCCCTCTAGACCCGGACGGCCGATGTAGATGTAAAATGCGGCTGTGCGTCGTTTGTCCTCAAGACACTTTGGTGCAGATATTGGGGGAGAGGAACTTATCTATCCCTATACTGCTGACTGCATTCGTCGGTCGAGGAGATTTGGCGACCAAAGCTGTATGAAATGGGTGGGCGCGAGCAGAATGACGATGCGGTCGACAGAGGTGCCGAGGTATAAATGTGTTGAGCTGGTTGCGGAAGAGGCGATGCGATGCGATGCGATGAATGGAAGCTTTGATAGTGTTGGAGTATGAGTATGACTAAGTGATGGCCAGCAAAAGGTGGTTGGTGTTGGTCGAACGGGCAGACGCTTCCGAAAATTGCTCGAATTCCAGAGTTGCAACAAGCGAAGCTGCTGAGCATCAAAAGAAGAGACTCAGCCGTGGCTTCTCTTCCTCCTTTTGACAGCAGCAGCTTGCGTGTTTCAAACGATCATGCTGAAAGTCCAAATTTTGGCGCTGTTTCCTTCTATCGATGTAACAATGTCATTCATTTTTTTTTGGGCAGTCCGCGCAAGCGAAGTCACAATTTTTTCGACTCGCGAAGAAAGTACAAAGCCTTTCGAGATCCGAGCGCGTCTTTCTTCTCCTCTTCTTCATCGTTTAACAAAGTATCTGGATATCCCCTCATAGAGTCCTCCTCGCCATCTATTATCTTCCGTTAGGGAGAGAACTGGAGAGAAGCCAGTCAGAGGCCTACGCCGTGTCATTCCTGAAAAGGTTTGTGGGCGACGGTCTTCGGCTGGTAGGATTCTAACAAGGATATTCCTAGACAAACGGTGCATCTTTGGCTGACTTGCCGGGTGTTCTCTTGTAGGCACCCTCTTATACCATGGCGATGGCTCAGTCACCTAATGCCCCTACATTACTTCTTTTTGTCCCTCTTCGTCCCCTCGTTCCCGACGTGCTGGACGATCACGGTGTTGCTGCCCAAGCGCTCTGTTGATTGTCGGCTTGCCCCATGTTCCTTTTCATTTCTGTGCCTCGTCTTCGACAGTGTGATCCGCAATGCTGCAATCAGACATTCCCATCATCATCGACCGAACATGTGTGCTACCATTGTTACAGGTCTATTCTAGTTGTTGCAGAGCGTATCGAAGGTATGATTGCACCTCGGAACCCAGGGACCGAAAATGACTCGTGTGTAAATCGTCGATATAACATCGAGAATTCATGCATTTTTCCATCGGGCCTGGATCCAGCGATGCACGATGAAGAGTCGGATCCCGATACGATATTCCTGAAGCCGACGACATCATTCTTGAACGTCCATGTACCCGTAGATGGCGCTCTCTAGGTCGTTCGAGCCCTCGCTTGCACCTTGCCAGGCTGCAGCTCCTTTACATGGGATGGTCAGGCGAGTCCTTGCCGATGTGACCGAGAAATGCGGGGAAAACAAAAAAGAGAGCGAAAGCTGCGGCTTTAAGCAGGAAAGGCGCTTCTTTTTATGTCACCTTTTCTTCGCTGCTTTTCTGCAACAGCTTTACTGTATTTGCATTTTTAACTGAAGCACGGCACGGGCCAACGCCGCCATTTTTGACAAGTCAGAGGTTCAGCCGGCAGATGTGACACACGACACCATCGCTTCACCTTGGACCTGAACGCTCCTCTCTTTGACATAAGGCTTTCAGTGTTGTGAAGCATAGCTCGACTCTATGTATGCTATGAGCAGTATTCCTTGGAAGCCTGTGATGAGGAGGGGGCTATCGTAAAAGGCATCGAAGCGCGAGACCTGAATCGCGACTTTGTTGGACCCTGAATGACGAGCGGCTTTTGAGTCGGAGTAACCAAAAGAAGCCATCTTAAGCGCGCACACTGCGAACAGCGGAAGCCTCGCACCTTGTGACGCAGCTAAGCATATGCACACTGCAGAGAAGCACCGCGAGACGTCCTAGCTTCAAAGGCGGTGGTACGAGCGATGTGTCATGTGGCCTTCCCCGCACTTTCTTCATCCAACGCAATGACCAACTGAAGACTGGCACAAAGCTAGTCATTCCTCACCTTCGTCCATCTGGTCTGTGCTCTAGTCCTAGCTGCAGTCCCCAACTCGTTCATGCTACACTTTTCGCAATCCTCGTGTCGTGTGTATGGACTCGTGTGTTTCCCCGGACAAAGAAACCGAAACCTGAGCACACCTCCACCGTTGAGCTTGCTTGTCTTCAGCGGGCGTAGTGAAGCGTGACCTTCCCTGATGTTGTTCGACACTTCGGTAGTATATAAGACAGAACCGCTGGTCGCTATTTGCTTGGTTTTCCTCTTCCATCTTCGCTTCGCTGTTGTCTCAATTCATCGGAAGCTTTTCGCGACTCGACGCAACGACTTATTTCGATCTCCTCATCCACCACTCCAACCTGTCAACGTATTGAACGGCAATGTCAGGACAATTCAGCCAGCATCAGCTGCAGGACGGCGTTGTCCTACCTCACGTCCTCAACAAAGCTCCCAAAGGGACCAAGGCTCATGTCATCTGCCTCGGCTACCTTCAGGCCGATGCCGGTTGGTTCAAGCGCGGAGGCAACACTTCGCTCATGAGCAACCCCAAGGGTCCCGCTGAACCTGAACGCCGAGACCTCATCATGTATTCTGTTCTCATCGAGCATCCCACCGAGGGCCTTATCCTGTGGGAGACTGGTTGCGGCAAGGACTATCCCGGTATGTAGCACCACATTTCTCGCCGATATTCTCTTTCTTCACATTCTGACTAACTTCGTACATCCCCTCGTCTTCTTCTCTTCGCTTCACAGAGGTATGGGGAGCTCCTTTGAATGACATTTTTTTATTTTTTTTAATTTTTTTATTTTTATTTTTTAATTTTTTTATTTTTTATTTTATTTTTTTATTTTTTTTTTATTTTTTTATTTTTTTATATTATTTATTATTTTTTATATTTTATATTTCTGGGTCGGGGGCATTTACATGAAGTTCTCTATACGGCAGGATCAATGAGGCGCAGGTTATGATGAGCAAAGTCCTCCACCCATCGCCTGTTCCCCTTTCCCCTGCCGCAGAGTTTAGAGTTAAGTAAAGGGACGTGTACGAGCGATGCTCACCAGGAACCAAAGTATAAAGAGGGCACGGTTATCTACACATGAACAAAAAGGGGGAGGTTGTAGTGTGATCATCAACGCCGGAAGGAGGTGATCTTCGACTGTCTCTTATTCGTCGAATGGCGCTGTTCCACTTCCGACTCATCGGAGGGTGCTTTTGCACGCTTACGTGGACGGGCTCGTCGCTTGGTTGTGTTACCACCTGTTGCTTCCTCTGGGCTCGAAGATCGGTATGTTACGTTCGTAGTAGTCATCGCACCGCTTGAGGTTCCCGTCGTATTGGTTGCATCTGTGACTGCTTCAGTCGTCGGGGCTGCTAATACTTGTTGGCAAGGCTGGGGTCGGCGGCTTTGAGCACTGGAACGGCCGATGGCTCCCTCTCCTTCGGTTGACCTCAAGAAGCGGCCGCTACCCTCATCTCTGTTCCGATTGTTGCAGCTGGGGACTTCAGGCGCTATTACCTGTGGATCACATGCACATGTCATCTTACCTGCACGCCACATGCGATAGTCGTAGTTCGTGTCCGGCTGCTGTTTGAAGGCACTGATCCAGCATGCTACACATAGGTTGGTGTTTTCTTCCAGCTTCCGGTACACTCGACAGCATCGGCAAGGGCGTTGTTTCCATGTGGTGCACCAAGCCTGCGGAGGAGCTTCAACCTGGGCTGGTCGTCTTGCATCCGTCGATATTGGAGCGTTAGTTTCCGCTTCCAATTGGAGAGGTTCCAGATCAGAGTCCATTCCCTCGTCAGCGAATTCGACCAGCTCGGTTTCGTCGTCTTCCCACTCCTCCTCTTCCTCCGGTGTAGGGACAGTGGTGCACGAATTAAGCGCCTCCCAGTTGAGTGAGAGACCTGAGGATGACCACTTGAAGAGGTTGTTGTCCGTGACCCATAGCTTGACGAAGTCACCGGTAGTGAACTGTGCGGGGCCGCTCTTATGTCCTGATGCGAAGCTCAAGAGGTCTTGGGCAACGCGTCTGCTTACTCTTCCCATCGCAACTCGGAGTCGATTGCTGGTGACTGGTGTGAGGCGTGCTCGCAAGGACTCGTACACACGCCTGATGTTGAAGAGCGTCAGGGTAAACCAGGAACGGAACCTGCATCGGAACTGGACAGGTAGCCGGCTCTCGACGTCTGGAAATCCGAGAAGGATTTCGTTATCACTAGCGTTGACCCAGTCAGGGCATTGAGTGAGCGCCTGACGAAGCACTCGCCACGATGCCTGCCAGACCTTGCGAAGCTCTGGGCATGACACGTAAGCGTGACAACATGTCATCTTGGTCTCGCAGGTTGGGCATTGTACCCTTCGTTCAATCCAACATCTTCGTAATGGGATGTGCTGCTTTGTCGTGAGTACTTGCGCACGTCCCATCAGCAAGAACCACCATGTCTCCTTGCCTAAGCCCGGGATCACTGTGTCGTCAATGCGCTTCCACGTCTCCAGCCAATCGATCCCTGTGGGTGGAATCGTGATGGTCTTGGATCTTAGGTTTAACGATTCCGATGGTGCACAGTCCGACTCTTCATCCGACGATGCAGAGTCAGATGCCGCATAACACCCCGCGTCCACCTCTTCTGTTGCGGTGGTCCCAGTGCCGCCTGCCCACTTGGGGACGACTGGCGTATCTGGTGTGACAGCGCGACGAAGTCCACGAGTGGTGAGTGTAGTCGAGGCTTTCCCGGCGATTTCCGTGACTTTCCATGGAAAAGGTAGATGGGTGGTCACAAGAGGTGTCGGATGTGTGACCCCCCCGAGGCTGGCCTGATGTCCTTGTGCAAACTGCGCAAGAAGGCGAAGCAGCCCTACCGGTATCGCTTAGAGGTAGACGCCCCACATTCTCGACATTCTCCTAAAGGATTGCAGGATGTGTGCTGGGTACGATTCGCGTCTGCTTAGCGGGAACTCCTCCTCATATCGGACAATGTCCTGAGGTTCTGCTGGCGGGCCGATTGAGCGTGGGAATAGGGATGGGGCGTTCGCGAAGCCGGTTGGGACTCCTCTATGCTTCCAGAGCATTCCTGCGAATGTCTCGAGGCCAAAGCCTGCAAATTCTGTGTAGAGGAAGTGCAGGCGGTCCGGTTGCATCTGTTGGGAATGACGAGCGCCAATGGGTAACTTGAGGGTGTACTTGAACTCGCCATTCGTGCCTTTCGGTCGGTAGAAGAAGATAGGTTTGATGTCGAACTGGCTACTGTACCATGGAAGCGCTGCCGCCTCTGCTGGTGTTACGGTGTCCCAGTCGATTTCCGTCTTGATCTTCACTCGGAAGTATAACGCGGCGTTCAGGACCCTCGACGGGAGTCCTTCACCGAGCTCTGATAACTCCGGAGCTCCACCTCGTTCCTCTATCATTGCATTCCGAGTGCTGCGGATTCTTGACATCACGGCTGAAACGGTTCTGAGGTCGCCCATCTTGGTCTCACTTTCGTTCACCAAGAGGAGCCTAGCTGGTGCCATTCGGTAGTATTCCCACAGCCACCGTTCGAACACCACTTGGAGGAGACGTGCCGACTTGCGCGAGCTTTCGTTTGCGAGTGCACGGAACGCCCATGCTGCTAGTGAGGTTCGTACCATAGTTGCAGGGTCCAGTACACCCAGTCCGCCCAGATGCTTCGGCGTAGTAATGAGTTTCCACGCTATCTTCGGCTTTCCAACTCCGTGGAATAGGGGAGCCAAGCGTCGGCGGATTTGCCCAGCCAGTTCGTAGCCCAGGGGTTTGAGTGGGATCGTGTCCAAGATGTACCAAATGCGGGATAACAGCTTGGTGTTGATCATATGTGCGACTCCGAAAACCGATAGAAAGCGTGCGGCCCTACCCCAAGGTGCCCGTACCCGCCTGGAAACTTGTACTGCTATCTCCTCAGTGGCCGGGGTGGTGGAAAGCTTCATGTACCTCCCCAGGCATTTGAAGCTGTCGTTCACCTCTCGTACCTGGAAATGCGTTTTGAACTCTTCAACCCAGGATGGGAGCGGCCCCTTGTCATGAAGAGGTCTCAGCACTGTTACCGAACTCTCCTTGACGTTCAACTGGGAGCCGGAGGCCGTGTCATACTGTTTCCTGGCAGCCCAATATGCCTTCGCGTCCTCTTCCGATCCTACAAAGAAGAACGAGTTGTCGGCGTAAGCTACATAGCTAAGGCAAACGCGCTGGCTGCCGAAGGCAACACTGACTCCTGACCCGCTAGCCTCGTACTTGTCCAGGAAAGGCTGGTAGGTTAGTGTGTACCAGAGTGGCGAATCTGGTGCTCCTTGGAGAAAGCCCCGCTTGTACTCGACGGCATCGGTCAACTCTCCCAGATCGAACCGAATGTTTGAGCCCGAGTACAAGTTGTGTAGGAACGCACAATCCGTTTTGGTGTCTGCAAATCCTCCAACACCTTGTCACGCCATCGGTGTTCGACTCGATCGTAGGCTTTCGATTGGTCCTGTTCAAGGATGATGATGGGTTCAAGGAGCCAGCCCCGGACTGCCGCTTCTGCAATCAGGGTCATAATCGCAACATTTGACGAGATGGACCTTCCAGGGATGAAGCCAGTTTGCTCTTGTGGAACAAGGTGATCGAGGTAAGGAGTTATGCGCGCTGCAAGGATGCTGTGGAGCAAACGTCGATCGACGTCTGACACACTAATGGGGCGGTAGTGAGCAACCTCCGTCTTGACATTGCCCGGCTTTGACTTGAACAATAGGCGGCCAAGGATTGCCGACTGGGTCGCGCAGTCGTTGTCGCAGAGAAAGTTGACTACCTTCGCAGCAAATTCGTGGAACTCGGCTGTTGAGCACTTGAATGCGGTGGGAGGTATACCAGCTAGACCAGGTGATGTGCCGCTCTTAAGAGATTTGCACGCCTTTGCGACCTTCTCCGCTGTAAAAGGTCGTTCCAGCTCATCCATATCGGGCCATTTGCGTCTGCCCACAAGGAGTTTGGATGTCGAGGACGGGATGCGCGAATTCGCCTCCGCTGGTGCCGTGTACAACTGTCTGTAGAACTCGACCACATCTGCAGCTTTGAGAGGAATTTGCTCCGGTGGACGATGCGAGTCATCGCTGGGCCAGTAGGTAAGCTCGATCTGGACCTGCAGGATATCGGCACTTTCCTCCGGAAACGCGGCCAGCCTTGCTAACTGGTATTGTGAGACCAGTTCAGCGTACCTTTGCGCTTCTGCCGGGTTGCGAACCTCGAAGTTGTCGAGGCGGTCACGCATCGAAGCAAGCTCCTTCCATTTTGGAAGCTTCTTGATGGGTTGAACGATCTGCCGATTGAAAAGGTGTGCACGTATACGGGCAATCTCGGCTAGCCAATCATTCCATTTGGGAGATTCTGGCAGAGATTTCGCATGTGCCCACAGGCGTTCACGTTCGTCTGCTTTGCGGAGGGTTTGTGGGTCGGCACGCCACCTGTGCGAAACTGCTCTATTCTGATCTGCATCCCTGGGAATCGTCGATCGAGCTGATACCAGGACCAAAGAATGATCTGATGCACCAGCCGCCGAGAGGATAGTGGCAGTTTCTATTTGCTCCATCACCTCTACGGGGGCAAAGAAATGATCAATGTGGCGCATTTTACCCTTGTGTGAGATCCTGGTGCCCACCTCAGAGAGGGGATGCAGTGTTGAGTATACATCCATCTTTGGTGCCATACAGCGAGCCAGTTTGGTCCACCCTCTTTCTATGTCATCAGGGCCGTAGTGGAGGTTGAAATCTCCGCCTACGATATGCCGCGCCTGACATTGACCGAGAAGGGTGTCGCGAACAAATGTTGTCGGGTCGAGGATTAGCGAGTCTCGGGTGGTCTTGTTCGACGGAAGATACATGCTGAGGAATGACCAGCACGTGCCTGCTGGCAGTTGCACAGTAACCAGAGAGCTATGGTAACCGTGTTCCTCCTTCACCACCTTCCAGGACGGGTCGGTGAGAATGACGGCTGTTGATCTGCCAGAGAACGCCCTCCAAGGCTCTGGTACGTCAAAAATATCCCCCTGAACGTCGAATGCTCGATTCATGCTCCTCCATTCCTGTATGAGCCACACCTTGATATCCAGCTGTTGAGTACGCTCCCTGATCTGGGCCATCGATGTTGGAGAAATGGCTCTTACGTTCCAGGTCGCCGTAGTAGGAAGCTTCAAGGAGCACGGGCGGGGTCGGTGTGACGAGGCGTCTTGTTGCACCGTGGATTCGACCTGCCTTGATGTTTGCATCCGATGTCTCTCTGCTTCTCTGCTGACTTCTCTGACCGCTTCAGGATCATCGTACTCGATACGATCGAGCGCGAAGACCATCATATCCCGTGATTGGGAGTGTTCATTGACGATCCTGTGACATGTCGGAGCGGGAGCTAGCCTGCGAGGGGGATGAGGCTCTGGGAGACGGCCGCCAGTTGGAGAGTGAGAGTTGGTGAGATGGATGACGGTCGGGCGGGAATTTGCGGGGGGGTTAGGGGAGGACACCCTTCCTGTATCCAGCGCATCACCCCTAGGAAGGGATTGGGGGTGCGCTGCTCGAAAGGGCTGGGGTCTCACCACTGGCTGGGACGAACTAGGTGTACTCCCTCCATTACTCGCATTGGCCGGAGCTGCACCGTTGCGGGTGATGAAATCACCGGCGTCAGTTGCGCTACGGGTAGCGGCAGACTCCTTGCGAGCACGAGATGATTCTTGTTCTTCCGAGTCGCTGGGCGTCCTAGCATGTACTGTGCCTGATACCACCGGGTTTTCGCCGCGTGGGTCAGGATTCTGAGAAGAAGGTGGAAGTGGAGGTGGCATGCGTTCGGCGTCCGACAGTTCGCGTTGTTGGACGGGTGATGCGGCATTTTGATTACCGCTCTCACGCTCTTGCGCAGTCGGCTCAGCGTTCGCTTCAGAGTCACCCGTGTCCATGTCATTCTCACCTTGATACTCCGGGATACCATTGGGAAAGGCGCGCTCCTCTGAGGTCGCTGCGATCTCTTTTCGGTTGTTAGAGTTGTCGGGCTTCTTCTTGGGGCAGGAGCGAGCGATGTGACCAGCTTGATGGCAAGACGAGCAGACTGTGTACATGCACTGTGCAGTAGTGTGTCTGACGTCTAAAGTCTGACGCTCGTGGCGGCAGAAGCGGCAGTAGTCGAAACGGTTACGGAATTCGAGCTCGAACAGTGTCATCAGCTCTGTCCAGTAGATCCAGCCAGGCCAGGCATCAGCAGCGTAGGTAGAGGTGCCATTGGCTACTTTGAGTAGAGTGCGCAGGCGATTGGCATAGGTCCAGTGTCCCTCCATGAACTGCTCCTCAACGGCCCAGACATCCAGCACCGTGACTGGATATTGTTCCTGCTCGGGGAAGCTGTCAGAGATGACGTTCTGAAGCTCTTTTGCGACCTGGGTGTAGTTCGCTCGAGGGACGTTGCAGACGTCGAGGACAATGTACTCCGGGGGCAACTCCGAGCCGAGGTAGAAGCCCGGTTCGAAGTCTTTGCCAATCACTTGCCAGTTCTGGATGGCGTGGGTGGCAAGGTCGGCAGGCTGAATATCGATGTTGGGGTTCTCGAGGTCCACAAAGCGATGGTCACCATAACGGCCGTCAGGAAAGCGAACCGAGATGGGCTCATGGTACGGGAAGTCGCGTACGAAGGCCACAAGGATCTGCTGTCGGATTCGTTCCTTATCACGCTTCGAGGTGCGCAAGGGGAGTGTGAGGCGAATGACGCCTGGGCCGACGGACATGCCTTGAGGGTAATGCGCCTCGTCTAAGGCTGCCCAAGGCAAGGTTGCAATAGGGTCACCTGTGTCAGAGGACTTGCCCGACAGGAGCAAGCGACCCCGGAGTTGGTTAGGCATGGTCAAAATGTTGGTAGAGAAGTTGAACTTGAAGGTACGATGTGGAGGTATGATGCGGTAGGGGGTTGTGGTGAGGTTAGGGCTGGTAGTGTTGATCGGGAGGTAGGAGCGGATCGGCTGAGGTCGCTGATCCGTACCCACTTTTTCTTTTTCGTGTGGTTTGGGCCAAATGAAATGTCTCCGGGAGAGGTGCATGGAATGGGCTGGAAAGGAAGAAAGAAGGAGACGGATCCGAAGGAGACTGCTGTCGTGGAAGAAAGTGTGCTGCGATCTCTGTATCTGGCGGTGGAGAGAAGGGGGGGACCTCCCCTATGGTATGGTTGGTGGTGGTGTAGTTTGGCTACCGATGAATTAATGTCGAGTGGGATAATCGAGACGGTCGGTTTGGAGCGGTCTACGTAGGTCCACGTGCGGCGTGGTATTGAGCTAGGCGGCATTTCTGAAGTGAATGAGGAAGACAGGTGTGTCTGAGGAGTACTACCATCCGAGGAGTGATCGGATGATGGTGACTAGGTCGATATCCTTTGGCTGGTGGTGGCGAGGACGCGGGCGAACTTGTGTGGACGGAGGCGCAGTGATGTGGTGGGGAAAATGCGCCCGAAAATGCAGGCGCAGCTCTTCACAGAGCTGAAATTCGACTATCAGAGGCCCTTCATGGGCATATCCATATCTTTCTTGTCTTTGCTCTTCGCAGCAGCGATTGTATGCTGTATCGTATGCTGTGTCGTGTGCTGTGTGATCAGACTGCTACGTCTGATAGCCCATCACGGGCTTCGCTCGCCAGATCTAGGTACGAGCCAGAGCACGAACTGGAGGCGGCAATTGCGAAGACTGGTAACAACATCAAAGATGTTAAGCAAGTCATCATCGGCCATCTCCACTTGGACCACGCCGGAGGTCTCGAACACTTCCGCAAGACCGACGTCCCCATCTGGGTGCACGAACGAGAGCTCAAGTCCGCCTTCTACAGCTGCGCTACAGGCGCTGACAAGGGGGTGTATTTGCCGCACTATCTCTCACTTGATGAGCTTAACTGGAAGTGTTTCGACGACAGAACCATCGACTTCGCTCAAGGCATCACTCTTCACCATCTTCCAGGTCACACAGGCGGTCTCATCGGCATGCAGATCAACCTGGAGAACGACGGAACCTTCCTGTTTGTCAGCGACCATGCACACATCATGGACAACTACAAGCCCGGTATCCCACAAGGCTGGCTAGCGAGAGACCACCCTGCCTGGTTCAACTCGAACCAAAGACTGCAGCGATTGGAGAAGACGACTGGCGGACTAGTAGTACCAGGTCATGACTTGGAGACGGTTACGCCGCTGCTCGGTCGTGTTCTGACCTAGTCCGACGACTGGACCGAGAACGATACTGTTTGGTGCTGCTCCTGTTTGTTGTGTACTTTCGTTCGAATCAATCGCATTGTTGCTTGAACTTTTCGCAGTGTGAAGAGCGTACCGTCGGACACTTTCCAAGGCTGCTTCCGTTGATCTGTGTGGAAGCCAGCTGCGAACTTCTCGAAGAGCCGTGAACGTTTGAAAGACTCCGTCGAACAACGGACTTCTCTTGAGAAGCCTCCGTTGAAGAACGGATTTCGTGAAAGGCCTCCGTCGACGAACGGACCACACTTGTCTATCGCTTTCTACTTTATCTGAGGAGCATCTCCTCATCAATGCAGCAGTCAGCAGTCTCTTCTTCGCATGGAGCGGCGTCTGATCAGACCTCCGTGTTTCAACGGACCTCTCGCACAAGACGTTGTCGATGGCGTGTACGACGCGATGGTTCAACAACGGTGTTGCATCCGTGTCGAGACTTGTCGTCGCTTCTCTTTCTGTTGCAGATCATGGTTAGAGGCGAGCGTCGAGCAGCTTGCCGCAGTGCTCGCTATCCTGTACCCTACTGTCATTGCAGCCTGCTTTGAATTGAGCTCAATCTCGCTGCATCGAGGCATGTTGCATCGCACTCAATTGAAAGCGAACACTTCTAAAACGGCAAACACTGCTTGACCAACCTATAGCGCGAGCATATGAAAGCTCAAGTCGAGTGAACAGTGAAATGACTTCCTCGTTGGTTCAGCAGACAGATCAGGCCCCAAAGCTTCTCCCGCTAGTACAAGGCAGGTATAGATTGCACAAGTCGGACGTCGGTCAGATCAGGTTCGCGAATCATTTGCGAACGAAGGCTCTCAGCCAATTTACTAGGCTCAACAAGAGTTGATGTCACAAGTACACAGACACAGTCTTGAAGTCTGCGATAGCGATAGCTCTGCTGTTCCCATGGCATAGGCGCACGCAGGCACCTCTGAACCCTGCGACACGATCAATGGCAACTCTCTGTTAGCTCTACCTCAAGTTTCTTCCAAACAATATGACACTCGTAGACGAGGCTGTCCGCAGGCATCACATCCTCAGGCTCGTCTTCGGTGCAACGGTGATCTTCGCCGAGGCATGACAAGTTGCTGTTCTCACACACTTTCACAGAACAATCGCATTCAAGCCATCACTATTGCAGTGCTACCACGATTGTACAAGAGGGTCGAGGCTCTATCAAGGCCTCGACGAAAGACTAGGCCCGCTACCCGGAGACTCCGCTCCACTATCATCGACCTTTATCTTCTTCAGTTCGTTGACAAAGCTAAGACCCCACCAGCTAGCCGTGTGCTTCTTGACGTATCTACTGAGCTTTTCAAAGTTCTCCCTCCTCACATTGGTTGGCATCGTCAGTGCCTCATGAATAGCATCTGACACAGCGAAGGCATCCCAAGGGTTGCAGATCAGCGAACCGTTCAACGACTGTGCTGCACCGGCAAACTCGGACAGGATCATTACACCTGCTCGCTCTTGCTGACATGCGATGTATTCGTAGGAGACGAGATTCATACCATCACGAGTCGAGGTGACGAGACAAGCGTCGCTGATAGCGTACAACGCACAAAGCTCGTCGAAGCTGACCGATCGATGAAGGAAGTGAATGGGCATAGACTCGACAGTTCCGAAGCGTCCGTTGATGCGACCGACAGCCTCATTGACGGTGGCGCGGAGATTCTGATACTCTTCGACATCTTGTCGTGAGGGCACTGCAACCTGGACGAGAACGACTTTGCCAATCCATTCAGGGTGATCCTGAAGGAACGTCTCGAGCGCATGCAGTTTCTGCGGGACACCCTTTATGTAGTCGAGTCGATCAACACCGACGATGATCTTGACACCTTCAAAGCGCCTCTGCAAGCTCTTGATTCGCTCTTTGACGCTGTCGCGCTTGAGTCCTTCCTCGAACTGACTGGGTTCGATACCGATCGGATAGGTTCCAACGTGAACGTAGCGTCCTTCGAATTCGGCACCGTTGGGCATGGTGGGAAGACCAAGAATGCGTGTGCAGGATGAAAGAAAGTGACGGGCATAGTCGTAAGTGTGGAATCCGATGAGGTCGCAGTGCAGGATACCGAGGAGAATCTCGCGCCGAACTGGGAGGATACGGTAGATCTCGGAAGATGGGAATGGGGTGTGAAGGAAGAAACCGATCTTGATAGAGCCTCGTCCGCTGGAGCCATCGCTAGTGCCGAGACCACGGCCAGTTGCAGTGTTGCTGCGCGTAGCATCGCCTCGGCCAGTGTAGTCATCTTGGTTGTCCTCCGGCGGTGTGGTTGGGCGGTTGCCATGCACCGAGTCGTATCGATCTGTTGCGGGTGCTGCGAGCAAATCATCGTCTTGAAGCTGAAGCGTGCCGTCGACACCGTGCCTGACGTGCTCGAGCTCACGCTGCGATGTGGCGCCCTGCTGCTCACTGCCCTCGATGAGTGTCCTGAGCATAAGTGGAAGCAACATGAGATGGTAATCCTGCACCCAGACCATATCGCCTTGCCTGACGATGCTTCGAATCTTCTCGGCGAAACGCAAGTTGGCCTCTCGATAGGCAAGCCAGTTGGTCTCGTCGAAATTCATCTCACCAGGATGATAGTGGAAGAGGGGCCAAAGGATCGAGTTGGAGAAGCCGTTGTAGTGACGGTCAGCGATCTCGTCCGAGATCCACACTGGCTGACAGCTATACTCTTCACGAAGGCGCTTCTCGATGTATTCTTCGTCCTTGGGAGGCACGGACAGACCGGGCCAGCCGATCCAGGTGAAGTTCATGGTCTTTTTGCATCCTGAAAGCGCCGAGACGAGACCGCCTGAGGAGAGAGAGAAGGTATAGCCGCCGGGGACGGAAGGATCGACCTTGATTGTGACGGGAAGACGGTTGGAGACGACGATGAGGCTTGCGCCTTCCATGGGTGGAGCTGTTTTGCAGAGGTCCGCAATGTGCTTCTGCTGAGCAGCGGTGACAGGATCACTCGAGGATGACGCCTGCTGTGTCGAAGACGAGGCCATCTTTGCTATCGTTCTGGTCACTTAGCTTTGGCAGCTAGCTACAGGTAGCGGGAGGTTCAAGCTTGGCCTGGTCAAGGTCAGGGCGAGTGGTCGAGGAGAAGTTGGTCAAAGTGCAGGAAGAAGTGCTGATGGGAGCTATGGGTCGCGAGCGGAAAGAGCGATGGGTAGGGCGGGCGTGTTCTTTTCGCTGAGTCGTAGCTGCAGAATGCAATGCCAGAGTGACTAATATCGGGTGGTGGTGGCTTGTTGGCCGGGTTGACGCGAAGCTGTGCAAGCTGACCAGATGCTTGTTGCCGGCTAGCTCGAGTCAATTGTGAGGCTACTATATCTGCTTGCTGTTGCGTTCAATGGGATGACGGTCGGAAGATGAGGGGTTTGCTGTGTTTCGGATAGAAGCTTCGATGGGTCGATTGTTTCAAACGTGTTCGCTTGCAGTGATTGTGGAGTGTTCGAGATTGCGATGTGGATCGTGCGGCGATAATTTTGGCTCAGATGAATCAACGAGAACTTTCTTCCGTTTCTCAGAGGAAAACATACAGTACAACACAGCACAGCAGCTGAGCGCGTTATCGCTCGATGCCTTGGGGCCAAGAACTTACTCCAATTTGCAGTCTTGGCGATAGCACTTGCTGGTCGCTTCTCACAAAGAGTAGCTCCTTCGTATTAGCGGCCGGTCACATCGTTCAGGCATCATCCAACACGCTGCTAGCAAACTTCACATCACTGCTCACGCTTATCACGATGGCCATTTTCAATACGATTGAGTCACATGAAGCCCTTTTGACGATATTACAGTCCGTGGTTGAACAAGACAAGAGAGTGAGATGGCCAAGTCATCGACGCATCCACTGGCAGGTGTTGAATGTGCTTTGCTTTGCTGTAGTTCCGATCTCACGTCTACCCTCGGAAGAACTTGTTCTCGACGAATGGCATCTTGGCCACCTCAGCATCGCGCAACTTCTTTCGGATCTCGACCTTGAGCTTAGTGCCCTTCTTGTGCTGTCCATTCTCCACCAATGCCATGGCGATGTTCTTGCCGAGTGTCGGGCTTGGGATACCAGATGTTACACGACCAACCACCTTGCCTTCAGGCGAGAAGATCTCGGCTCCCTCTCGAGCAATACCTCGGTCAACAAAGAGACCTACACGTCGACGGGGCGGTCCCTCCTTAAGCTCCTTGAGCACACGTTCTGCTCCCAAAAAGTCGGCATCTGCACGTCGATCCTTGCCCACACACCACGCGAGCGCAGCTTCGATAGGGCTGACGGTTGCATCCAGATCGTGACCGTAGAGGCACATACCAGCCTCAAGACGCAGACTGTCTCGTGCAGCCAAGCCAGCAAGTTGCACTTCGCTGTCCGCCAACAATGCCTCGGCGACCTGGACTGTGGATGCAGGAGGAATCGAGATTTCGAAGCCGTCTTCACCGGTGTAGCCTGCACGATCAACGTGGCATTCGACCTGCTGGCCTCCAACGTTCAAGGGCACGAACGCACTCTTGCCGAATGTGAGTGTGTTGAGGTCGAAGCTTCCTGCCAGCTTCTCGAGCACCTTGGCGGCGGTGGGGCCCTGAAGAGCAAGGAGTCCCCAGTCGTCCATGACTTGGTGCTGCACCTGCTCGCCTTTCCATGCTTCAAGGTGCTTCTTGAACCACGCCAAATCCTCAGTACGGCAACCTGCGTTGGTGACCACATAGAAGCTGTCGTCGGCGTGCTTGGTGATGATCAAGTCATCTAGAATGCCACCCTGTTCGGACAGGAGGACTGAGAGTGTCGAGCTGAAAGCAGGCATCGACGTGAGCGATGCTGGTGTGAGATGCTGGAGGAATTTGAGCGCACCAGGACCCTTGAACCTGTGCTGAACCATGTGACCCACATCGAAGAGGCCAGCGTGAGTTCGGACGTGGTGATGCGAAGCTACCTGACCAACGGTGCCGTAGGTGAGAGGCATGAGATAGCCGCCGAAGGGGACCATCTTGCCGCCATTCTTGACGTGGAAGTCGTACAGACCCGTCTTGGAGAGCGAGTCGGTGAGAGGAGTCGAAGGCGAGCTCATGGCTTCGCCCTTGGCATCAGCAGCACGCACCGAGGAGGTCGAGTGGAGCTTTCGCAGGCTGTTGATGCCATTCGCTTGCGCTGCGCGGGTAGAGGCCGAAGCTACGACACGAGCAGCGAGGTGACGAGGGAGCTGCTGCCATGACGAAGCAACACCACTGCGAGTGGCTGTCCTTACGGCCGACGAGGCGGCCGCTACGGGTCGTGTTGCCAACATCTTCGAAGTTCAGATAGGTCGACGTCTAGGATGATTGTTGGATGATGGGAAAAGAGAGGAAAGCAGCTCAGTTCGCTGATGATCGTGGTCTGGGATGTCAAGGCAAGGTGACGAGTCGGACTGCTCTCAGCCGCTTGCTTTGCAGTGGTCGAGCAGAAGCTTGAATGGAGTGATAGGAATCTGCTCATAACCCACACTCATGCACAAGGTCACAGCAGCGGTCGGGAGTGTCAGGCAAAGCTCTTACAAATGCACTCACATGCAGGTTCGGCCAGCCGTGGAGGCCCGCTTCTCTCTTGTTTCCGGTGTCCACTTGACCGACACACCAAGAAGCGGACAAGACGGCTTGACTCGAAAACCGGGGCAAATTTAGGCTCAGAGGAGAGCGAGAGCAAGTCCAATTCCCTTTAGAGGAAAGTCAAGTGATCCCTCTTATCGACAGCCAACCAAAGGCTACGTGCTGTTTCCTACCTTCAGTCTAGATCGCATCTCTATCACTCTTCTGGTCAAAAGCCCAGCAACGACTTCTCGCCTTTCGTGCAGAGGGTTTGACCTCCTTGTGAATCTTTTGTGACAGATTTGGGCACCTGGCCAACTTTGGCCTGTGCTCGGCTAGAAGAGAAGAAAAATCCGAATTCCGAGAAAAGGCATTTCTTCCTTTCGCTCCTTTTTTTGCTCTGCCGCAGGCCAAGCTGAGAAAAGAAGAAAGTATCCAGCTGCAATCCGAAAATTTTCAGAAGAACGGCAAACGGTAACACACAGCGCTTCACCATCTCTTCGTTCTACCAGACGCTTGTCTCACCCAATCATACCCGATCATCCATAATCTGCTCAACGCTCTACTCGTCAGCATCGATTGAGCTACGCTGTAGTAGCACGATCAAAGTATGCCTCACAAGAGGGCAAAGCACTCTGATCGAGTGGCCAAGCGCTTCTCGATCGGCAAAGATTTGGCTCCCAGCTCAGATGACGGTTTCTTCTCCGAGATGCCCAAGGGTGCTATGCGCATCTTGCAAGGCGGCAAAGTGCAAGAAGCATACCGTGCCAAGCTCCAAGCAAAGAAGAAAGCCGAGCAGGAAGCATTGACTAAGGCCAAGGGCAAAGCGAAAGCCTCAGAAGACGATGCTGCAGCGGAGCTCACTATTCGACCAGGCGAGAAGATGCACGACTTCAATGCACGTGTAGAGCAAGCCATGGCTTCCGACGTTCACGCCACCTTCCGTTCAGCTTCTCGATCCTCCATCAACGCTCGCAAGCGTGAACGCAGAAAACTTGGCAAGGCAGGCATCGATCCAGATGCGGATCCAGAAGACGCCGAACACGAAGAGTCAGCAAGGAAGGCCAAGGCGGACAAAGCAGCTGCTCTCGAAGCCAGTCAGCCCTCCAAGGCCGATCTCAAGCGACAACGACAGGCAATTCAGCGGACCGGCGAGATCAAGAACTTTGCCAAAGCAAGTCAGGTCAAGAAAATCAACGACGTTGCACAGGCTCCTCCAACCCTTACGCGAGCACCCCGTGGCGAGTCGGTGCAGGCCAAGACAAGAAAGGCAAGACTCATCGCAAAGATTACCGGCAACGACGAGGAAGAAGCTGAGCGCAAGGTCAAGCAGGCAGAAGTTGCTCGTCACAAGGGTCGCGTACCGCAGAAGCTTGCCGCTGCCAATGCTTCGCCCGCCGGCACTAAGAAGCGAAAGCTTGCTGCCGGTGCTGATCCCGTCACAGAGCCGAGCATGGCGAGACAGCGTGTTCTGGAAGAGGAACGCCAGAAGGCTATCAAGGCGTACCGTCAGATCAAGGAGAAGAAGATTCAGGAGTCGGAATCAAAGCGAGCAAAGAAGGCTTAGCCTAGCCTCCTTCCTCAACAGCAACCTCGACATCAGCATATCAATCCGTCTCATTCCAACGCATTCGCCTTCGACAACATTGTATTACCAGCATACCCGGATCTCGCGATCGATCCAACCTTCACCGCAACAACAGCATTACGGTCTTCAGCACTTATATTTGTACAACCTAATCAGCATACCTCGTTTCATCATTGCGCAAACGCCGCTTCGGCATTCAGCGCTACATCCTCCGCATTGTGTCGGTCTGTGTTGCTCCATTCCCCGCCCCCTTCGCTTCCTCGTCACCACCCTCCTCCCATCGCCTCCCATTATTGTCGTCGCTTTCGAGCTTCGACCCCGCTTGAATTCCTTATCCCAAAAGAAGAAGGCTCGCTTGCGAGCAATGCGTCTTTTGGCATAATAATCGAGCGAAAATTGACCGTCCTACGGGACACCGAAGACTAGATACCTTCGGCGTGGGGGCCTTCTTTCGCTATCAGCCGAAGATGTTTTTACAACGTCAATGATGGACGATAGATAGTAGTTCGCCTACACTTTCTCCTTCCCTTTCCCACTCTTGTTTGCGTATACATTCTCTATGTTCCCTCTGAGCAGCTTTGAGTCATGTTTGTCGTCTCAATGTTCTTCCCAAGCCGTCTACTGCTGCTCAGTGTAGCTCTCGAAAGCACAGCGGAGTCATAGTAATAGAACCTTTTTTTCGCATTTCAAGAATGTGCGTGCCATCGATGTAACAAGATCTGGATCAATTCAGGCCCGGAAACTAGACCGGCGTTGGTTTTGAAAGTGGTCGAGCCAACTTGTCAAAGAAGGAAGACACTCTTCCGAGCTCTAAGGCTTGCGCAGATGGTGTTGCTGTAGAGTCACAACCTAGTCAGCGCAGCGTGTGAGTCAAAGCTGAGCCGCCGGTCGTTCAATCGGAGTCTTTGTGTTCCTCCTTCTTGACCTCAATGACCTTTGCGCATCGTCTTGCCCTTCCAAAAGTGACTCAACTCGGTCGCATCACACCAACTTCGACTCTTTTTAAAAGGCAAGGTCTCCACTTCAGACCAGCGCTCGCTCGAGCTCTTTCCTTCTCATCTACGAAAGCATATTTCAACAGCACCGACGTAAAGATGCCAGCTCCAGACAAGAGTGTCAAGCTCGGCTTGCACGCTGCCGACGTCGTTGACTACTCGGAAGCTGCTCGCTCGCTCTCCGGCTACAAGGAGTCGTTGCGACAGCCCTACCCTCCCATCGAGCCCTTCGAGACTGGCAACCTCAAAGTTGACGACCGTCACACCATCTACTACGAGTGGAGCGGCAACAAGGACGGCTACCCTATCGTCTGCCTGCACGGTGGACCTGGTGGAGGAATCTGGTCTGAGGAACGACGATGGTTCGACCCAGCCCACTACCGCATCCTCTCCTTCGACCAGCGTGGTGCAGGCAAGAGCACCCCTCACGCCGACCTGGTCAATAATACTACTTGGCACCTCGTTTCCGACATTGAAGCACTCCGCCAAAAGCACGGCATCTCCAAGTGGCACGTCTTTGGCGGTTCTTGGGGCTCCACTCTCTCGCTTGCCTATGCTCAGTCCCACCCTGACCGCGTTAGCGCTTTGATCCTCCGTGGTATCTTCACCTTGCGCAAGTCTGAGCTCCAGTTCTTCTACCAGTCCGGCGCATCCCACCTCTTTCCCGAACAATGGGAGCTCTACCGCGACGGCATCCCCGAAGCCGAACGCAACGACTTTATCACCGCCTACCACAAGCGTCTCACCTCCGACGACCCTGCTGTCCGCCTCGACGCCGCTCGCAGATGGAGCACTTGGGAAAATTCGACCTCCAAACTCTATGTTGACGCCAACAACCTCGCCAAGGGTGAAGAGGACAACTGGGTACTGGCATTCGCACGAATCGAGAACCACTACTTTATCAACGAGGGCTGGATGCAAGACGGTCAGCTGCTCAAGAAGGAGAATATCGACAAGATCAGGCACATCCCAGCAACAATTGTGCAGGGAAGATACGATGTGGTGTGCCCGGCAACCACTGCTTGGGAGCTGCACAAAGTTTGGCCTGAGGCGGAGTTCCACCTTGTGCCAGACGCTGGTCATTCGGCTAAGGAGCCTGGTCTCACGGATCGATTGGTGAAGGCGACTGACAAGTTCCGCTCGATCAAGGCTTGAGTGGCACATCAAATAGATTTATGACCTCTCGCTGCAATCGTTACCAATACTTTATCGAGAAGAGTTGTCGTCGTGGGCTTGTGAAGACATGCATTGTGTCTAGCGTGAGTGAATGAAATGCTCTGTGTGAGACAGTCAACTAGACGTCGATACCGAGCTTTCGCAACCTATCCAATCTATCAGCCTCTCTCTCATAATGCAACTTCCGCATCTCATCCCTCTGCTCCCGGCTCAACAGAGCCCAATCAGCCTCGCCTACCTCGTCCAACTGCAAACTCGAGTCCAACAAAACACTCAATCGATCCGCCAACTTCTTGATAGCCAACACTTCATCTCCTCCTACTCTCAAACCCATCCTGAACAGATCAGTCTCGCTTACCTTCCTCCTCCCGTCTTTCGACGTCACCACTAGGTCTCCTGCTGGATTCGAGCTGGTGGTGTTGGAAGTGGCGATGCCGAGAATCATCTCGATAGCAGCATTGCGGTAGAGGTCGGTGGGTAGTGCATCGAGTGAGACGATGGCTCGTTCGAGTGAAGCTGGCTTGTGGCCATTGGGGTGGAGAGGTGTGGAAGGAGTAATGACGGAGCGCAGGACGGGATCTTTGGCGATGCGAATGAGTTGTGATGGCATGAGTGGTTTAGGATCGTCACGACGGAGGGGGTCGAGATAGATAAGTGGGTCTGGCTCGGGTGGGTATTTGAGCTCCGAGAGGGGTCGAAGAGTGGGTGAAGGTGGACGGTAGAGCGAAGCGCGCTTTGCATCGGAAGCGGTTGACGACGATGAGGAGTTGACGACTGCCATTCCGCCCTTGATCAACGGCTCGCTGAGACCGGGAGCAGTGCTTGCTTCCTGCTCCCCTGCTTCGCTCGTCTTATCAGCTGTATTATCCGTGCTGTCGCCACTTGCGGGCAGCACTTGAATCTTGTGCCGTCTCTTCCTCTGCTCTTCAGCCTGACCCTCTTCCGTCTCTACATGCAAGAGCATGTCGTTGTCCACGATGAACCTGATCGCCTGGCCTACGGCGTCGACGTGCTTTTCGATCTCATTCCTGAGCAGCTGTCGTAGAAGATCTGGCTGATTGAATGGGTTGACGGGAGGTGGTCGAGGATGCGGCCTGCGAGCCGTACCGTTGGCCTGCTGACGTTGCTGCTGGCCGGAAGAGCTGGATGTGGACGCGGTGGGGGTGGCGTCGTGACGCTTCTTGCATCGGTCGCCGTAGTTGCATCGACCTTGCAAGAAGTGAGTGCAGATCGGGCGGCGGTCCTGCCTGGTGTCTTGGGTAGCAGTGCTGCTGGATACTGGGGCTGAAGTTTGTGGTGTTTCCTCTTGGAGGGCAGGGACGGATGCCTTTGAGGACACTTCTTCGGGCGCATCGTCGTCCGAGTCGCTTTCGTCGTCTTCTGCAGGCATCTCGGCAGAGCCAACAGAGTCTACAGACGAAACTTGCTTCGCACCAGCCTCGTCCGTGACGTTGTCAGCCTTCGGCCTCTTTACCGAAGATGCCCCGTCTGTTTCTGTGTCTGGAGCGTGCACGCTTTCCTGAGGCCTCGTCGCAGTTGATGCCTCCTCTCGCGGACGCTTGGTGTACGGCGTGGGGCGAGGACCGTAGATCATTTCACTCCTGCGTTGCCTCTCTTCCTTTTCCTTAAGTTTCTGCTTCACAACATCCTGCGTCGGCCATCGTTTTTTGCGCTGATTGATCCATTCGGTGATGAGCTCTGGTGAGTTGAGCTGAATGTTGAGACCTGAAATAGTGGCATCCGCAGGTCCGTCAAGTGTTCGTGTGCTTGCTTTCGCCTCATCCGTCTTGGTTGCCACGGCTACATCGTCGATTGCTTCCGAAGCACCGTCTTCGTCATCATCGTCGGAAGCGTCCGAGTCTGTGTCATCTTCATCTTCTGTGTCGTCACTTTCGCTGACGTCGTCGCCGTTGTGTGATTGCTTGGCCGGCCTCTGGGAAGGCTTGTTCGGGAGAGGATGCGGATTTCGCCTCTGGTTCTGACGCATTCGACGCTGCTGTTCTCTCTCCTCGGCGATGAGCATTGGATCATTCCGCTTGAGTTCTTCGATGCCTCCTTCTGGGTAGATCAAATGACGGTCCGCCTTGTGCAGCATGAGTGCGAGCGAAGAGTGTGTTCGAAAACTGCATCGATACGGCGCAGGCGACGGATCTGCCGATGAGGAAGGCGGGTTCTCATCTACGTAGTCACAGCAGAGCGAGCCATGAGGCATGCTTGTCAAGGAAACATCCGGTCCATTGGCGTCGCGGGGACGGTGCTGTCGGTTGCCATAGCCTGAATCTCGAGGTTGACGATGCTGTCCAAAAGTTCCTCTTCCACGTGAGCCGGAACTGTTGGACCCACGCCCGCGACCCCGGCCACGGCCACGACCGGAACCTCGACTAGGTTCCCAGCTGGACATCTTGTATGTCGCTGCGGTCGATAGGAGTGGTGACTAGAGTCAACAAGTTGATGCTGAATGATGAATGTGCTTTGAAGAAGCTGGGAAGCGTTCTAGAAATGAAAAGCAGCTCTAAGCGGAAAAATCTCAAAAATCAAGGCTGGAAAAAGGGCCTTCCGAAAGCCAAGATAAATTTTGAGCTTGAGCCCGCTTCGCTACTGTGCATGATGTGGAGGCATATGTGCCTGCTGCAAGGCTGAAATGGATCCTGGCATCCCTGAAAGTCTTGCAACTTCCCCACACAGATTGGTCCAGGCCCTGGAGCTTAAGTGTGTTTTGCCATGGAGCATATGTGCTGTCCAAATCACTGGCTCGGAAGCTCAAGCAAAGGGAAGCAAAGGGCGACTGAGGAGCAGCAGTCAACAAAGGGCTTACGAGAAGAACTGAACAGGAATTTGGCAGGTCTGCAGGTCTCCGCACACACGCGCGCGCAGCATTGGACCCTGAGCTCAGTTTTGAAAGCTTCTTCTCGGGCGGCCCGACCGATAGCAATTCAGCATTTTCCTCAACCCACTTGTCCCCCATCATATCACAGCTCATCAAGGGAATACGATTCTGTTTGCCGGTTTGCGTCAATCGGAAAGGTCCCGACGATCAACGTAGTCCAAGCAGCTGCTCTTGTGCGTCAAATGGGCTTCTCACGCACAAGAGGGATTTTTAACGAATACAGTGAGGTGATTCATCCTCGACGCTCGGATCCCTTCTTCGCTGTGATCACACCCACCCTCTATAATCACGACAATAGCCAGAGCTCAGTCGCTCGGTACTGTAGACTGCTTCCGCATATCCTCTGTCGACCCACGCCTGCCTCCTGTGCGTGAACAGACCGTCCTACGCACAGGACACGACTCAGCCACCTCACCTCATCTTCCGCACCTTCCCGCCTTCACCTCCAACCACCACCACCATCTCTTTCTCTCACCTTATCGACACCGTCTTCCACCTCCCTCGACACCAAGAACAGGGCCATAACTGAACTCATTCAATCCCGCTAGGTCTTCCTCTGATCAGGTACTGTCCTGGCGTGCTCGTCATCAGTTGACAGTGCTTAGCCATGGTCGCCCAGACACGCAGAAAGGCGACCGAGGCCAGCAAGGCAGCCTCGTCGCCAGCAACTGCTTCCGCTTCAAATGCACCAACGCCAAAGATCGAGCAAGGATCGAGCAAGCCCGCTGCTACTTCGAGGTCCCAACGCAAAGGGTCTTCCATGCCCGATCCGCATCCTTCTAAGGACGAGACTTCTTTGAACAAGGTTCAAGCGAACAAGAGTCCAGCACCCTCGCCTTCGGAGCCTCGTCGAGATGTGTCAACCATTCCGCTTTACGACTTTGACCTTCCTCTCGAGCTCGACACACCATACGGATCCAAAGTGTCCGCATTCAACCCTGCTCCCTACGAAAGCCTGAGACATACGCTGGAGCAGTGGTTTCCAGACCTCTGTCGAAAAGCTGATGAGCACATCCATGACTCTTCTAGCGCATCGAAGGCCACATCGAACAAAGATCTCAGCTCGAGCGATGCTAGCCACGATAGCTTGCCCAAGCGGAACGGGCGCGGCAAAGCCTCATCGAATGATTCCGCGACCGCTTCCACCAAGATCGTGACTTCCCTTCCGCAAACAAAACGGACTCAGCAAAGTACCACAAATGCCAATTCCAAGGGCCGCAAAGGCAAATCGAAGAGCCCAGACTGCATACACCTCGAAGTCGAGTTCGTCCCTCAGGTCATCACCAACGAAGACTTGTTCTTGCCTCGCGGCCCAGATGGCCGCACTTTCAGCTCGGATTCCGGCAAGCGCCTTCAGGCCTATGCAGTCGTCGCTCTCGCTCCTCCTGACTACGTGCCTGGTACTTCTCAGCCCAAGACCACAAACCATGCAGATGGTGAAGCTGCTCTCTGGGCCGGATCCTCTACCTTGTCGAAGATTGACGACGGCGACAAGGGTGACGATGACGACGGCTTGGACACTTTGCTCCTTGGACACATTGTTCCCTCTTGTTTCAAGGAAGCTGCCCATCCGTTTGCACATATGGATTCCAACCTCGTGGCCAAAGAGTGGATCCAACTCTACGGAGAAGTCACGGTCGCACCGCCTTTTCTTCCGCCAGCGACGGAAGTGCTCGGTCCAGACTCCTTCAGACAGCATATCGGTCGTCCTGCCCAAACGGCAGCTGACATGCATCCCAATGATGCTGTCGTTGAGCCACCCCTAAGCGACTGGGAGAAGAGGATCGCGGCGTCGATTGCGGAACATCAGCGCTCAATGATGAAAAAACGAGAGATTCCCTCAACCCGCCTACTCGGCGTGTTGAGCGTCCAGGTCGGACTCGAACCTGCAGCGCTGCAATACGGTCTCGGGAACGCATCTGTCGACGGTTTTGTGGGCTCCAACGACGATCTCAAAGACACCGGCGCAGAAGGTTCCTTGAGTCTGGCTCGCGCGCTCCGCCTTGCGATACCGGCCATCGTTGACTGGCAGCACAGCTTTGTCGAAGTCGACATGCATGCTCATACCTATTGGGACCGCAACGATTCCTACTACGACCTACCGCCAAAGCAACCGACGCTTGCCCGTCACCTCGTGCTTGACAAGGTCGATTCCGTTGACTTGCCATCTCCTAGTAAGACGTCGAGCAAGAAGCGCAAAAAGTCGTCAAGGAACTCTCGAAGCTGGCAAGGATACACCTATTATGACGACGACCGCGAATGCTCTTGCCCCAACTGTGATCCCAAACCCACCCCATCAGAGCCTTCTCGACCAAAGCCAAATGCATTGTCGTTAGGGGCACAGATATCAGGTTCGGATCCAAAGCTCGGAGATCCCACGTCAGACAGATTCTTGCCTCTCGACACCAACATTGCCAGTCTGCTTGAGGCATGCCGTCCGCCTCCCGAAGGACCGATGGTCTATCCACCATCCGACATGATTCCTACACCGCTGCTTGGCTATCAAGCACGCTGCGTAGCATGGATGATCAAGCGAGAGACAGTAGTAGACGAGGACGTTGGCCACCTGATGCCTAATTGGTTTCCCATACGAAGCAAGGACTCTGTTCACATCATGCGCAGACGTCTGCAGCTCGAGGCCGAGCGTGAGGCTCTTGTCGATGCTATGCAGCGCGGTCTGTCTCGATCTCGACGTAATGTCAACGTCAAAGCTGCCCAAGCTGTTGCCAGCACTGTTGACGCTGCGATCGATCAGGCGGTAACAATCAAGAGCGAGGTTGCCGAAGACGGAATCAGCGGGCAGGCTGTCATGCTGAAACGAGAGCCCTTCATCGATCCGATCGATGTGACCTTTTACTTTGACCACGTCTCTGGCATGTTGAGTCTCCGTCGTTTCCCCTGCCGTCCGTGTGAGCCTGGTGGTGCCCTTTGCGAAGCCATGGGCCTTGGCAAGACGATCGAGAGTCTGTCGCTCATCGCAGCTCATCCTCGCCCCGACAACGCGGATCTTCTCTCGTATGACACGTCCCGTAGTGCCCGCATGGTCGCCGAGATGGACACTTCCGAGCGTCCATTTGTGTCGAAAGCAACCTTGGTGGTTTGTCCAGCCACACTCGTCGAGCAGTGGATGGACGAGATCCGCAAGCATTTCTGCAGTCGCAGCACCACAGACTCGGCCACGTCGAGTGGTGACGTGGCGAACTTCGACGACACTCTTGATCAGCAACCGGGCGTTGTCCGTTACAAGCATGCGGAATTCGCCTGGGACGTTGAATCGTCCCGCGATGCAGTTCGGCAAATGGCCAAAGAAAGACTCACGCACCCAGACATCGTGGTTGCCACATACGAGGAACTAGCATTCCAGCTGGCCGAGAGCAAGCGAGCCCCTCGAACCGGAAACCAGGTTCGTACGCCTCTGCTGGAAGTGTTGTTCTGGCGTATTCTTCTCGATGAAGCGCAGATTGTCGCTGGAGCCTCGGGCAAGGCGACCGAGATGGTCCATGAACTCTGGCGAAGCAATTGCTGGATGGTGACCGGCACGCCGGTCACGAAAGGCATTCGTGACATTCAAGGTATCTTTGCCTTCCTGGATCACGATCCATTCGCTGCGCCTCGCTTCTTCCGCGACATCCTCCAAGATCCTTTCACACAAGGCTGTGTCGAAGGGATTCGTCGCTTGCGCTCCATCTTGCCGCGCTTCGTCTGGAGACACACCCAAGCGCACGTCGAGGACGAGATTATACTGCCTCCGTGCAAGAGCGAAGTGCTGGAGATCGATCTGAAGCACGTCGAGAAGCTCTTCTACGACAAGGAAGTGAACAAGTATCGAGAGACGTTCGCCAAGAAGGCGGTGCAGGGTACTGCCAATGTTTCTCAGCCGACCTTCTTGGTTAGCCTTCGCCAACTGCTCAGCCATCCTCAGATTGCCGAACAGCTCATGTTCAGCAACAACTACTCTCGTCTCTCTTTCGCCGAGCTTTTCCGACAGTTCTGTCAACAAGCGCAATCTGAGCTGGACAATATCCGCATGCAAGTCGTCACCAGCGCCCTGCAGCTTGTGTGGGGACACGACTTTTACGCGACCGAGCCGGAGAAACGCAAGTGGCGTGGAGGTCGAAGGGTGCTGCAGGACTCCAACGACATCTGCAAAGTCCTCAATGCAGCCTTGCGAATCACAAACTTGGCGCTTGAGGACCAGTCAAGTGCCCAAGCCTCGCTGCCTGAAAGGGAGAAAGGAGAGAATAATGCCGAAACAGGTGTACCGGTAGATGCCGATGTGGTGATGCCCGACGATGTAGAGCAGCAAGACGATGCCGGCTCCAATGCCCCGATGGCTGTCAACACAGAAGCCTCGACCTCTCGATCTCGGGCAAATAAATCAGACGAGCAGGCTTGGGGAGGTACGGACTCTGCCTCAAGAGTCAACCTTACGTGGGAAGAGGCTCAGTACTGGCTTCAAGTGCTGTTGCAGAAGCATTCTCCTGGCCAGCAGGCGGTTGGAGGCTCGGCAGAGGTTGAGCCTCCAGCGCGCTGGGATCCCGAGCGACCGAGTCGAACCTTCTTCGAAAAGGAGTTCAAGAACGCCACCGACAAGTCAGTCGATCTCAACGATCCACGTTTCCACCTGGTCGTGCAAGATGCCAGCGTCGAGGACATGGATGAGGATGAGCTCATGGCGCAGATTGAAGCGGAGCGCCAAGGCAAAGGCTCCGCTGAACCTTCGAATAAGAAACGACGAAAAGATACCGCACATCAACCCGGCCTTCTGAAGAAGTCGCGTCTTCGCGGCAATGCTTCGCAACGCAAGATTGCTCGTGTCTGGCTCTATAAGCCTAAGGAGCGCCTCGAAAGGACTCACACCAAGCTGGCACAGCAGCAAGCAAATCTGCCAAGCAAAGAGCACGAGGTTGCCTTCCTCAGACAAAAGCTTCTCGAAGTCCAAGCCGGCGAAGCTCAGCCGACCTGTGATGCAAACAAGCCATACGATACGAGTGCTGATTCTGGTGTTCAGGCGTCTGCATCCGAGTGTCAAATCTGCTACGATACGAAGGAGCAGATCGGCGTGCTGCCTTGCTACCACTCGTTCTGCATCGACTGCATTGAGACCATCTGCAAGAACAGCTCTCACGGTCCTTCCAACGTGTGGACTGACTATCATCGACCGCGTTGCCCATCGTGCCGTCTCAAGTTCCATCCGGATCGAGTCACGCGTGTGATGGAGCGGGGCAGATCCATGTCGAGCGACGGCGAGAGCGAGGTGGTCGGCGATTGGAGCGGCAAGATCTCGGGTCTGATCTTGGACCTCAAACGACGGCTCCGAGCCGACGCCACGCACAAGGCCGTCATCTTCTCACACTGGCCCAAGATGCTTGCGTTTGTGCGCGACGCCTTGGTGCAGAACGACATCTCGGCGGTAGTCTTTGGGGGCAATGAAGCTGCCCAGGCTGAGGCTCTCAGAGCGATCCGTGACGATGACGACGTCAATGTGATCCTCGTTCCCTTCAGGGCCAGTGCAGGTGCAGCAGGTCTCACTCTAACGTCCTGCGATCTTGCCTACCTGATGGAACCAGCTCTGGATGCAGCTCTGGAGGCGCAAGCGATTGGACGAATCCACCGAATCGGTCAGCGACGAGAGACCACTATCATTCGTGTCAAGATGAAGGACACGATCGAGGATGCGGTCATGCGCATCGCTGACGAGCGCTCACGACGAGGCATGGCGCTCGCTGCGCATGTCGATCCTATCACGGAAACCGCTCAAGGCGCAAACAATGAAGCCGCAAGCACATCCACTGCCACTGCGGGATCAATCGCGTCAGCAAGCCGGAATGAGGCCACCACCTCGGGTCAGGTTGCACCCTCTACGACTCCCAGAGTCAAGGTTGAAGAATCGGCAAGCCTACAGTCTAGGGCTTCGACATTCAACCTCCGGGAGCGCTCGATCAAGTCATCGGTAGCCGCATCGGTTGGTGCTGCACGCGAGTCAGACAACACCAGCCTGACCATGGCTGAAGTAGCCCTCATTCTTGGCTTCGATATCGAGGAAGAGAAGAGAAAATCACAACAGCGTCGAGAATCGCTGGCCCAGCGCGGGAATTGGTGGGGAGGGCAGACACCTACTTGGATCAATCGCCTGACGGAAGAGGAGCTGGACGAGATCGAACGGGACTTGGCTTTTGAGGAGGCCTTTACAAACGATGGTTTCGATGATATGGACGACGACGAGGATATGGATGACATGGATGACATGGATGATATGGACGATTTCCCCTTGTTAGGCGGAATGTAGGCGCCTCAACACAGTTGGAGCGAGACAAGGCAGAACAGTCATGGATGCGGTCGTAAGGCGGGCGTGGTTCTCTTGTATCATCTCAGCACAGACATTAGTGAAGTCAGCGCCATGTACCGCTCAATGTCATTCGACGTGTACCTTGCGAAGCTCGAACGCAAACAAGCTGTGCAGAAATTGCTGCCAGCAGCACAAACATTGTCTGAGATGGATGTACATGGATTAAGATTAGAGTACAGATCGGTGACGTGGCAACCCAAGGGTGGGCATGATTGAGATGTACAGCTTATGCGGCAGACATGCTTTATGACGATGGAGCTGATTGAGCAGCAGGCGATGGTGTGACAGGGGTCGGTTCGGCTTCGAGCTGAACAGATTCCGAAGATGGTGTTGTTGCAGTTTCCTCCTGCTGCTGCTGCTGCTGTTGTTGTTCCAAGCTCTCTGCGATACTGTCCAAACCGGCCTGTTCGTGGAAGATAGCACCACCGAGCTTCTCCTCGAGCCACTCAACGGCGCCAAGGTCGCAGATGACCTTGTGGCGTCGGAGAACCTCATAAGCGTGAAGCTCACCAGGCTTCTTCTTGTCGCCGCTAGTCTTTGCAATGTTGTCCCTGTACTCTTCGGTCAAAGCATCGAGCTCGATCAGCTCGACGCGCGGAAGGTTGTTGAAAGCGAGGACAAAGTTGCGGATTACTTGTTGGTGGTCGAGTCTCTGCTGTTCGTCGTAGATGGGGTCTGATGATGATGGGCGGTCGTCTTTGATCAACGATCGGATCGAGGGTTCGGGGTTGCGTGGAGCGGTAAGGAAGAGAGCATCTGACCAGCCTTTAGAACCGAGAAGACGTGCAAGCGGGCCGGTGGAGCTGGGTGGAGCAATCCAGTCAAAGTTGTCTACGACGTGGAGATCGCCTTGCCTCCATTTGGAGGAGAGAGCGGAACGAAGAGCGAGCTCGCGGACTCGACGTGGAAGCTTGGTGGAGTGATCACGAGGACGAGGACCGTGTGCAACGGCACCACCACGAAGGATGGGGTTGGACATGGTACCAAGACGTGCCTGACCGGAACCCTTCTGTGGGCGAAGCTTCCTCATGGAACCGCGAACGTCGGATCGACCCTTTGTGGAGGCGGTACCGAGACGCTGAGCATCGAGGTAGTATACGACAGCACTGTGGATTACGTCGCGGCGGGCTGGTGCGTCGAAGACATGTGCTGAGAGTGGGACGTATGCTTTAGAGGATGAAGACTTGGAGGTGGAAGAGCCCTTGTGAAGCTTGGAGAGCTTGACATGGACGATGGGCTCTTTGTTGGGAACAGCAACAAGATCGCCCTCGTCGAAAGGTGGGATTTCGTATGACTCGCCGTCAAAGTCGAATTCGGAGGCGTGCAAGCCTTGCTGTTGGTCTGCTGATGCGTCGCTTGATGTTGAGAATGAAGACGAAGTGGAGGGTGGTGCTGCGGGTGCTGATGACGAAGAAGTGGAGCTGGAAGCGTTCAACGAGGCTGACTGGTTGTAAAGGGTTGCAGAAGTGTGCATGGAAGAGGTGGAAGCATAGCTGGAAGCTTTGGAGAAAGCGGAGCGGGGTGCAGCTCGAGCAGCAATGGGCTGTGCGCTAATGGACTGAAGGGCGGATCGCAACGAGGCGAGGGATGCCAACGCTTTGGAAGATGGCAGCGAAGTCATGATGAGAGACGGTGCGGTGAATGAAGCCGACTGAGACCGGTGCTTGATGGTGCTATTGAGTAGGCCGCAGAGAGTGAGTGTTGCGAAGCTCAGAGATCAAGAAGTGTGATGGTGATGAGAAGATGGTGTTGAGCACATTCTGACAGGCATCTCGAGCTGATCAAAGACCAAAAATGCCCACTTCTTCCGAAAAAGACTTTCGAAAATTGCGATCCGCTCAGCCGCGTGATCAACACAGTGTCCATCGGCGATCATCCTGATTTCGATGCCCATCGGTGATGGCCGCATTCAATCTGTTAGGTCGGCCAAATTCACAGCGATCCATAGCTCTAAATCTGTGGTCACCTGACATCGGCCGACTCTGGCGCACCTTGAAAAACAGGCAAAATTTCAGTCTCGAGCGCTGAAAAAGTCTCGATGAGGCAGACGTCCTGGGAAAGTCAGAAGCCAAAGATGGGGAGAGACTCATGGTCAGGCATGTCTGCAAATCGAGCCTTGAGACGGCAGTCAGTGAAAGCGATTGGCTGCGAATGGCAGCAATTGGAGAACCTGAGGTTGGAGACCTGAGTGTGTGTGGATGAGGGCGTGCTCCAAGTGTGTGACCGTGACCGTGGCCGAGTGTGGGCGTCATCGTTTCGAGGTTAGTGAAGTGTCGATATCGAACGCTACCTTCTTCTTCCACCTCTCCGCATCATCAAGAAGGTAGGTAATCGCTGTCGCAACATTGTATCAACATCGTCTACGCATCATCGACGACGACGAGACGATATTCAGAGACACAGGCGCTGACCTCTTTATTGCTGTTTCCCATTACTTCTCCCAACACATCACACCACTTACAATCCTGACTTGACATTATTACTTCGCATCGCATCGCATCGACAACTACACTCCGACGCATACGCACGCTCGCATCGCTCTTTAACTCTGCACGCACATTCTTTCGTCTCTTCTACTACATCCTACCTCGACCCGTCACACTTGACTTTTTGCGCCGCGCCCCAACTCTCGCATCTTAAATCGACATTTGAACTTTGCATTTCGCATCCAACTTGTCACTCAACTACAACCATCTCGCATCACCAACCGCCTTTCTATACCTTTGGACTTTCGCACACCACAGTCATCATGTCCGCTCCTTCCGTTTCGTGCTTCGGCAAGAAGAAGACGGCCACCGCCGTCGCCCACTGCAAGGAGGGCAAGGGTCTCATCCGCCTCAACGGCCAGCCCATCTCTCTCGTTCAGCCCGAGATCCTCCGATGGAAGGTCTTCGAGCCTGTCCTCGTTGTTGGTGAGGACAAGTTCTCGTAAGTATCCGATGAAACGTGGCAACCGACACTCGGCAGAAAGAGACAGAGCAGCAGCATCCAGCACACTCTACAGTACAGATTCGCTTGATTAGGAGGATCGATTGTAGGATCATAGGCATTAGTCATTGCAACGGATAGGGTTGATGTCAGGCGATACGCGAAAGACTTTCGGCTGGGACGGATTGTATTCTCGAAAAGACAGCCTGCTTGATCACCACACTTGGGTATATCACCAGCATCGCGCAAGGTGGTTCGACAGGTTGGCTTCAAAATCAGCTTTCGTCCGGTCAGCATGGCCTTGATGCTTCAGACGTTCGTTGCCTGGTCAGGTAGCTTCTTAGAGGTGCAGAAGGGAATACGCAAAGCTCTGTGAATAGACGGGACCGACATCATTAGTCGAGAAGTTCGGCCAGTCGAATTGTAACATCTTGTTCAGTGCCGATAAGCGATGGCGATTGTTTTGGAATGGAACTACTGGTCCTTGGATCTGGAACTCTGGATGCTGCTATACCGCCTCTCCCCGACTCGAAGTCTCTGTCGCCTATCAAAGTCAGATCGACTGACCTTTTTCGCATCCTTCCTTGTCCTCACTCTTTCCTAACCTACAGCACTGTCGATATCCGTCTCCGTGTCTCCGGTGGTGGTCACACGTCGCAGATCTACGCCATCCGCCAGGCTATCGCCAAGTCGCTCGTTGCCTACTACGCCAAGTACTACGATGCCGCTTCGGCCCTTGAGCTCCGTCAGCTCTTTGTCGCCTACGACCGCACTCTCTTGATTGCCGACACCCGACGATCGGAGCCCAAGAAGTTCGGTGGTCACGGTGCCCGTGCTCGTCGCCAGAAATCGTACCGTTAAATACGCACCAGCAGTCAGATCTGTTGCCTGTTTCAATGGAATGGATCTGTTATTCTGTCGTGTTCTCGGTTTCGCTTGCATTCTTCATTCCCTTTTCATCAACGCATGGCTTGGTGGTTCAGCTTGGCGTTTGATTTTGTCATCATCCATTTGCGTGCATCTCGGTGCACACATTCCACCAAAACGGTCACATATATGCATGCACCAGCGTGTGCGCTAACAATGCAATCACTTGTACATCACTAGTACTCTTACCACACACACCCCAAAAGAGAGACTTGGTAATCACAAAAGACCCATGCTCTTGTTGCTTCTATACACCGTGTGCGTGCCTGTCGCGAAGTGTGTGACTCTATTGCAGGACCAAGGCTGTGCCGGCGGCAACAGTGAAGATTCAACGTGCATCTATGGTCCTGCACAGGTCTGAGATGTGCTCGAAGGCATCAGAGAAAATCTCCAGCATGCATCCGTTGTTGAGTGGCTGCGACGTAACAGATGCTTGAGAAGGGCCGACTCGCCACACGCGCTTGCCGCTTGTGCTGTCGGGAAATGCAAGAGAAAAATCCGAGATCTAAGATGGTACATGAGGCTAGCCACAGCCGAGGACCTCCTCACCGCCGCTCTCACCGCTTTCGGTCAGGGTTTGTAAAGAAAGCCTTCGAGTCTCCTGAGACTTCAAGCTGAAGCAGGGAGACCAACTGCATGAGCTCGAAGCGGGCACAGAAGATTGAGGTGGTAGCTGGTTTGACATCAGGCAAGGTGTACACCTTGTTGATCACATCAAGGCACGGGACCCTTGCGAAGCAGACATGAAACCAGCTGCATGTACAAAGGACGCTAGAAACCTACTACTGCACCTGCTTCACTCATTTTTGCCACAAGCTAGTGTCTTTCGCGCCCCTCGCTAGTCAAACAAAGCTCAATGTTATCCATGAGAGAAGGCCACGCCTCACAAGGCGAGTGCGAGTGCGAGTGCAAGTGCATGTCTGCAGTGAGTTGTGAACTGTATGAAGTGCTGTCAGCTGCCCTGTCGATCCGAGCCGCTTTTTGGGCGTATGGTGACACACGAGGCTCATACGCCGTCAATTGATGATTTTCAGGATCCGCTTTCCTCCACGTCCAAAAAAGTGGATTTGGCAGCGTTTCCAAACAGACTCGCGCGTGCGTGTGACAGATGTTTCGCTTCAGCCCGCCCATCCACCGACTCATCGCTCTGCCTTCTTGCTTCCACTTGATACCACACCTCCCACATCATCCTAGCATCATCCTAGAGGCCCCTAATCGCTTTCTGGACTGTATACGCTCAAGTTGCCGTAGTCAGAAACATCCCATTCGTTAGACTCAAGATCTCAACGCAACTGGTAACAACATCGAATCGGATCAACACAACGTCTTTCATAGATAGCCCTGAGGCTGCTTTCATTTCCACCAACCCACCATCGGTACCTCGCACAGGGCTCGACTTTCAATCCCTCTGCACCAGGCACTACGCATCACGCTCGGACGCTCATCATCGCAGAACATCGGAAACGCGGGCCTTACATCAATATCCACGCATGTTGGCAGCGTGCACGATGCCCTTTCGTGATCCTCTTAGACTACTTCCGCCTTCGCCAGCAACCGACTCTGCCGCGAAAGCAACTTTAGATCAGTGAAACACCCTGGCGCCGATACGCACGCTCAAGCCACCAGCCATACACTTCTTTGCGGAACCGGATCAGCTGGCCCCTCTCCCTCTATACACGAGCCATGCCGAGTTCTCGCGGCACGCCGTCCACTTCGAATACAGGCGACGGCGATCTGGGCTTGCTGGCCATGGAGTCTCGCTCGCCGTCTGCCTCCTTCGATAACCAATATGAAACGCGCAGTCGAGCCTCCGACCTAAGCGCCATCCCCACCTATCCAAGTCCAACGCTGGCCGCTTTCTCCAACATGCTTTCCGACCCATCCGGCTCTTCAGCGGCGCCAAGAGAGCAGGTACCGGGCCACACCACCACCGAACAATCTTTCGGCCGACGCATACGAAACCAGAGCAACAACGACACGCCGACATCCGGTCCTGGATTCAGCTTGACTTCATCAGCCACTTCATCTCATTTAGGCGCACTTTCTTTGCAAGACGAGCTTTCGCAAGACGACACCTCCGAGAGCAGCGTTCTCTCATCAAGCTCCCCTCCGGCCACCCTCTCCACTTCAGATCGTGGGAGTCAACACCTTCCCAACAACAGCATCTCTTCAACCAGCTCCGTCTATACCTCGGCTGCCGAAAGCCCGGCTTCCGACTCCCTCAAACGAGGTCTTCCTCCCACTTCTGCCACGTCTGTGGTCGCAGCCGAACTGTCGCAGCCACCACTACCGCCTACGAGCTCCCCACCAGCATCCGTCTCGCAGCAAAGTATCGCCTCCAACTCCACCATCACTCAAGCGCGACTCCCAACCTCGCGCTCCCTCGCCTCTACTCTCTCTGCCAATCACCAGGCTATGAGCCTCGAGCAGGAGCTTGATGCCGACTTAGATACCGACTCGACTACTTCTCTTGTAGGTCATGACTCGGATCTACGAACACGCAACAGTGCTGTGGCAGCACGCTCGTCTCGGCGCAGTCGCAGATCCGGTGTCCCAGCATTTCAGGATCGTCTTCCAGTTGGCGAGGGTGGACCGTCAGCACCACCACGCAACGCTTCCTTCCGTGACGCATCCAAGCGGCTTTCCGTCGGCGCAGGGCATGGAGATCTTGGAGTCGATGCCTATGCTGCTTCTGGTGTTGGACCTTCTTCTCCGTCTATGACCAGCTTTCTCGATCTCGACTCGCCTAGAACATCTGAGCCCAGCAGCACGGGTCGATACCCGGTTCCCAGCAGAAGAACCTCCCTTCATGCCCCGTGTCCAAGGACTGCAACTCACCAACTCGACCCACCAGGATCTTCCGCCGGTGTTCAGAGCAGCACAGCTTCTGCATCCACGTCACCAGCGCATGCCTTCAGTCGCAAAGCATCTTCTAGACCCACTTCGAGCAGTAGCAAAGCAGTGCTCGCCGCCGCGTCATCCACAACAACGAAAGCTGGCTCAACTCAAACGTCAGCATCGACAGCACCAGCCAGCAGCACTCTCAACTTAGACCGCGAAGCAATGCAGCGCTGGGTCCTTTCCGTCGGCTGTGTCAACTTTGATCTCGAGCTTGGTCCGGATCTCGAGTTCCTATACCCTCCGCTCGGCATCAGCAGAGAAGAGCGCGACAACATCGCATTCTCTTCCTTCCCAGATACGTCGATCTTTGATGATGGTTCGCTGGTGTTCTCCTGGCGAGTCCGTGAGGTGCCGCTGGACTCATCGGGATCGGAGCCGCCGACAATCAAGAGCCTCAATGATGCGGCGCTCCAGCAGCCGCCGCCCACAACAGCCTCATTGGATGAAGAGACGCCGAGACCATCGATGAACAAAGCTGCATTGCAGAATGCGCTGGCAAAGGCGCATGGTCAGAAGGCAGGCAAGAAGGCCAGTGGAGCGGAGAACCTGTCTGTGCCGACATCGCCGTCTACATTAGGGTTCAGGGACTCTTCTGCGTCGTCTACTACCAGCTCGCATGGGTTGTCGAGGCAGGCATCGGATGCGAATCTGCAGAATCCAACATCATCAGGAACACTGCCGCCAACAACATCGTTCCACGAGAGGCTGACGCAGAAGCTCTTCTCGTCTTCAGGATCTTCCTCGATGGCTCGCCACTTTTCGCATGATCGACATAGCAGCACGCACTCGATGAGCTCAGCTGCTTCCGCTGATGACGAAGGTGAAGCTGCTACCACCGCCAGCACCTCTTCCACCAACCAATCTGGTAGCGGTATCAACTCGAATGCATCTCCAGCTGGAAGCTCTATCGCACAGCCAGCTGCCTCCGCCGTCGCCACTTCAGCATCCACCGATGTTCTTGCCTCCAAACGCGCTGGAGCAGCCAACAGCACATCCAGCAGCTACATCTACGGTTACGTCTTTTTCCGCCAGAAACGCGATCCGACTAACCGACGTGGCTACTTCCAGAAATCTGTTGTCATCCTCTCTCACCTCCCTCTTGTCGGCCTGTTCAGCGAAGTAGTAGCTCGCTTGGGACCGCTGTACTTCGAACATGGAATGTCGATGTTTGAAGCGTTCGCAAATGACGTCATGGCGTGGCCGCCTCCTCAGCCCGGCACCATCTTGACGTTGCCTCTCCTAGGATCGATCATCACCGCAGCAATTCCGTTGGGCCAACAACCGCAGAATTCACCGAATGCCGAAGCTGCGCCTATGCTTGCTTCTCTTTCGAGTTCGTCGACTGGGTATGGGGGTGGGTTTAGGAATGCAGCTGCTACAATGACTATTCGGGCACGTTCTAGGCAGGCGTCGGGTGGAAACGGGAACCGGGAGCTGCTTGAACCGCTTATCGGACCCGAAGGGCCTTTGCTTGCTTCCATCCCAGCTACGTCGTTGTTTGAAACCTTCAAAGAGGCGCTCGCTAATCTTTGGCTGTTGTGGGAATGCGTACTCCTCGCGGAACCGATATTGGTCATTGCCCCAGAGCCAAAGATTGCTAGCGAGGCTGTGTGGCACATGCTCGATTTGATCCGGCCTATTCCCTACGCCGGGGATTTCAGACCGTACTTCCATATCCACGATTACGATTTTAGAACGCTGGTAACGAAGAACAAGCCTCAGGCGGGGACGTTGATCGCAGCGACAAATCCATTTTTTGCTACTGCTTGTAGTCATTGGCCCCACGTACTTAGGGTGGGCAAGGCGGCGGTCAAGTTGATTACGATCAAGCATGGGAGTGGTGGTGGTAGTGGAGGTATTGGGGGTGGTGGGGCCGGGAAGAAGGTTGGTGGAGGACAAGCTGTTGGGGGTGGAATTGGTGGAGGTCACGGTGCGGGAGGTGGTGGACCGGATCATATCCCTGGTTTCACAACCAAGCGTAAACGTCGAATTAGCAAAGATAGACAGCTGCTCAAGCGGCTTCAGGACCTAGCAACCGCTGCTGCTAAGGCTGGCGGAGACGATTTGGCGATCCAAGCAGCAGTCTCAGCAGCTAACGTCACTATGAGACGCTACTTTGCTGATCTTACCGAGCGTTTCCTCTCCCCACTCAATCGCTACGTAGCCTCGCTAGTACCAGCATCGTTCGATCTTTCTTCGCCATCGGAAGTACCCAAAATCCGTCCCTTTAACACGGTTGATTTCCTCGCCTCCCTCAAAGCCCATGGAACACCCCTTGCCATCCGATCGCGATCTTTGCCCACTGGTGCAAGTGTTCGTCAAGGGCTTTATCTCGACTTCCTCAAATGCCCTAATTTCTCACTCTGGTTGCATTCGAGGGTGGCGGCAGCAGAAGAAGAACAGAGGAGAAGATACATCGCTTCCCTCATGCAAGGTGATGTTACTGCTTTCGGGCATTCAAGGGGTGAAATAGAGACGATAGATTTGTACGGAAGGCTGGTGGAAGAGATTAGGTTGGTCGATGTGCAGTTGACTGCTCCTACCGAACCGGGTCCTGGGAGCAGGTGGAGAACGGACAAACCGGTGACTACTAGTGCAGTGGCCAAAGGGAAACGAGAAGGCGAGAATGCGGGTTCGGGAAGAAACACGCCGACTAGTCTATCTACTTTGGCGGGTAATGCTACTACTACGGAAAAGAGACTGTTGCATCAGAAGAAGAAGTTGATGATGCAGTTGGATAAACTCTGTCAGACGCTTCCTGATGATTTGAGGTCGAGTTTGAGGAGGCCGAATTAGACGTTTCGGAGCGGAGAAATATTCAGCGTTACGCGCTTTGCTTTGTCTCATCATACCCGAGCAATCTCATTCATACACACACTCAGGAGAGGTTGAAGCACACACAACAGGGTCTTGTCCGATGAGGGAGGGGGGAAATATTTTCGATTGAGTGGCTCTAAGAGCCGTGAAGTTGGTGCAGCGTAATGCTGCGATCGTCTAAGTGAGCGGGGTGTAGAGAGGGTGTTTGTGATGGTTAGGGTTTGTCGCGTGAGTGGTGTTTGAGCTTGCTCTTCTGGCAGCTCTTGGGTGATACTCAGCTGCTACTGATGTTACGCTTTGAGTATCTTTGGCTGTGTTGCTTGTTGTGTTGACTGCCCTTCTCGTCTTCGGCATTCTCTTGTTTGACCAAGGTGAAAATCTCTCTCCTTCTTTGATAGTAATGTTTGGTGCCTGCCTTGGTCCGTCCTTCTGTCTACCCATTTATGACTCTGCAAGTCGGCTGTGTCCCGTCGTCTTTTCTTCGTCTGTCTTCTCATGTTATCTGCCCCGTCTGCCTGCCTTTCCGTCTGTTGGCGGCTATCTATTTGTTTCTCCTTCATCTGTACTTCTGCAGCAGTATGCAAGCTCGTCACTGTGTCTGAAGCCTACATCCCAACCCACCCACCCTGCCACGTTGCGCTCCTTTGCGCATGCCCGTTCTTTACCCTTTACCGTATATCATGTATTATATCCCTGCCTGCCAGCCCTGAGATTGTGCCTTTTCCAGCCGTCTTCGTGCCGTTTCCACCTATAGTAGTGCCTATGTGTGCCATTTCTTCTTCCGTCTATCCTTTTGATCTAATGACGAGGCATAGCTTCGCCTAGTCGTGCAACACGATAAAATTGGTAGACACAGAGGAGGCTCGCGAACGCGACCCCAAGAACAGGGTATCATCGTCATCATCACTGCTGTCCTCAACGACCTCGTGGGCGATGTGACCAGCGCTAGGAGCTACAATAGACTGTCGAGATACAGCTCTTGCGGCCTGGGGACGTCTCATTTTGCTGGCAGCACTAACGTTGCTAGCGACCGAGGCGGCTCGAGCAGAACGGTTCTTGCCGACGGTGCTGCTTGCGCGAGTAGAGGATGCACGAGGGCGACGGGTGCGGTCGCCGTCAATCACGACGGGCGACGAAGGGAGCGCACCTGGTGCGAAGGGGAGGCGAGGAGGGGGCATGAGCTCGCTGTCGACAACGGATCGGGGCACAGGCGAGGCTGGAGTACCGGCTCGACCAGTCTTGACATGGTTGAGCCAAACGTTGACAACGCCCTGTGGCGCGGGTGTGCCAGCGCGGGTTCCGACGTGGCTCCCAGAACACTTCTGCTGGACAGGCATTGGGCGAAGGAGATCGTTGATGTCGCCAACCTTGAAACCATTCTCAGATCTACCTGAGCCAAGGTTGCCACCGACAGACCGGGAGATCGACATGGCTCGGTGACCTGTTGGCGCCATCGATGCTGCTCTTGAGCGTGGAGCCATGACACCATCGCCGGTAAGGACGATGCGTTCGCGCTTGATGCGAGAGGCAGGAACGACGGAAGGTGCTCTGCTGCTGCGAGCGGTAGAGGGAGCACGGCTCATGCTGCGGCCCCTACGAACGCTGCCCATCCTAGACTCGGCGCCGGTCTTCCTCTGGAATCTGGAATCGGCCACCTGGAACCTGAACGACGCACGAAGTATTCTTATCGTGTCTTTCTTGAGCATCTGCGTAGTACGTGCATTGTGCATCGCCAGATTGTTCTGGGCGAGTTTAGCATCGTACGCAGCCTTCGCTTGTTCGTATTCATGGCTGAACCGTTCGCGCAGCTCTGTCAATTGCTGGCAGCGCATGTCGTCCTTCATCTTGTCGTTTGCCACGAGCGACATGAGATACTCGAGAAGCTGCGAAAGTCGCTGTGTGGACGGATTGAAGGAAGAGCGGGAGGAGGTCGACGGGGCAGTAGAATGGCTTCGCATCGATCCACCCCCGTAGGCACTGGAGCCCGAGCGGATCATTGCTCCAAGTGCGGAAGCAGTTTCAGGGTCCAGGTTGCGCTCTACATTCGTGAAAAGCTCGGCAAGGGGCATCTCCGACATGGAGCGGCTCGCCATGCTCTCTCGTCGAAGACCAGTCTCGATGAAGGTACCTCTAGGCTCCTCAGAGCGGGAGCATGAGATGAATTGCACATCATCGTCGGTAGCAACCTGCATCGTAGGGATAGAGCCCTGAGCTGGCGACTGGTTCTCCTTATCCACATCGATGGGAGTTGACTGTGTCGCTGAACTCTGTGCCTAGGCAGCCTGGATCTGCCCTGCGTCCTGAGCTCCGTTCTCAGGTTGGAGGGTTGCCGTAAGGGCGTGATCGTCGCCAAGCGTCTGGGCAGGTTGAGTGCCTGCATTGGTGGCTTGGGATGTGGTGGCTTCTACGTCTGCCATCTCGACGTCGTTGTCGACTCTCACTGCTGGCTGTTCGGCCGTGGTTGTTGCAGTAGCTGCACCGCCAGACGACTCGCTAGTTGTGACAGAGCCGACAGGTAGGACGAGAGGTTGGCATTCCTGCATTGCATCGCCGGCTTGTCCTCTTGAAATACTTCCGGTCGCCTGTTCCGGGCAGCTGACACCGACTACCTGGGCCTGACCGCAGGAATGTTCCGTCTGAGTGCCATACTCCACCACCATCGCACCACTTCGGCCCGCTCGTACACTCTCACTCGCCATGTGACCAGCATCGGCATTCGAGTCTCCCTTCTCAAAGCCATCGTCCTCTGAATCAGTCTGCACCGCAGTGTCCGCCCACTTGTGCTCGTCGAAAGCGTCCGTGGCATCATCCAATAGCGTGGTAATGTCCTTGATCAGAGTTGTCAAATTTTTGTGGTAGGCCTCGTCTGATTCGCTCTCGCATGGCGACGAGGCTCGAGTCTCCGTGATCTGCGTAGGAGCGGTTTCTTCCTCCGCTTGCGGCTCGTTGGTGGCAAAGGAGTTGGATGGAGCAACGGATGAGGCACGACTGTGCTTCGAGGCCGTGCGAGAAGTTGTTCTGGACGAGACGATGTTGGAGATGGAGGCCCAAGCGCGATGAGCCAAAGGCGGCGAACGGAGAGGAAGGGTGTCCTCCGAAGCCGTGCTGGAAGCGGAGGAAATTGCTTTGGCCTTGTCACCGGTGTTGGCTTCCTCCCCGTTGTGAGCCTCTGAAGGAGCCGGAGAGCTCGTGTTGAAGGCGCGACAGAGGTTGTTGTCGCGAGAGTCGACAGATTGTTCAGCGAGAATCGGGGAAGTGTTTTGGGACGAGCGAGGAGCACCATCACGAGTAGATGCGCCGGGGCTAGCTGTCTGAGCAGCGGCGTTCGACATGCTTGCTGGGACTGGGACGTCGTCGAGTCTAGTCTTGGAGATGAAGGCCTCAATGAACTGATCGAGTTGACGTTCGTCCTCGCTCCCGGCATTGACATGGCGCGGATTGAGGCTGGCGTTGGAGCCGAAGCTCGAAATGGGCTCGCCAGGGAATTGAGTGAGGAAGCCGGGTGACTTTGTGTACTTGAAGATAGCCGTGATAGTTTGCTGTGTCGAAGGCCTCTTCACAACAATCGATACGTCACAGGCCGGAAACTCGGAAATCAGGCCAGCATCGACCCAGACTGAAGGCTTATAAGCGGAGAATTTGACGGGACGGCTCTCATAGAGAATCTGGGCATCTTGTCCGGGGGCACCGCTGCGAATGGCACGAAGAATCACCTCATCTGCCTCCGTGTCGTTGGCGCCCCAGGCGGCGTCAATGAGGCTGCGGATGCGCCATACTCGCGCCAAGAAGCGCCCGCTGTCGCATGTGTGTCCAGTGTGAAGGACAACATTCTCTCCCTGTGGGGTGTTGTATAGAACTGGAACTGTACAGTCGACCTCATTGAGTAAGAAGGCTCCGATCCTGGTGCTCGAGTCGGGGCGAAGCTTGCTGCCTGCATGACGGTAGTTGTTGAATATGTGTGAAACGTCTGGAGAGTTGACGTCACCTTCGTAGACGAAGTGTAGGTCGATGCCGATACCGTGGAAGAACATGATGTGAGCTGATTACGGAGGGAAAGGTTTTTTTGTTGGTCTTTTTAGATTATCATCAACGAGTCTATGGGCTGAGTCGGCCAAGTACCGGAAAGAAATTGCTTGGATCTGAGACGAGGCAGATGCCGCGAGCGCTGGTTGGAAGAGTAAGGGGTAGTCGAGAAGGTGGTGTGCTGTCGTGGGGGTGTGATGGAATAGCTTTGCTATTAGCGAACAGGTTTGCTTGAGAGCTGGAGTAGTATAGCGGTGATGGATTATGAAGGCTCGAGTGGTGTTGGTATGTTGAGGTGTTGGGAGGAGCTGGTGTGTCGGATGGGTTTGGGGAGTGTCGGGGTGGACGACAGAGGCTAGCTTATATGCTTTTCGTAACTGTCGTCTTTCCGCACTGATCGACCTATCTTTTCGCTGTACGACCGTGCTACGCCTAGGATCTCTTCCGCTTTTCTGGTCTTCGGAACAAGGTTTCGCTATAGGAGCTGCGGAAGCAACGTCGAGACTTGCGGAAAGGTCATCAACTGCGGAAGAGTGCGGAAGCAAGCTGTTCCCGTGTATCTGCGGCAAGCTGCTAGCCATTCGATGTGACTGTAGAGAATGATGATGAGCGATAAAGTTACGCACTCATGTTGTTCCGCAACTTGGGCTGCGGAAGACCGGTTATCTATGTCGACACACACTATACCCTCCGTCGGAATGCGGTGTCGAACGTTGTTCTTCTCATCTCTCTTCCGCGTTGACGTGTGTTGAGCAATCTCGCTTGATTTCATTTAAAGTTTCCGCAACCTGAACTCATACATAGCTCCTTTCGAGACGGGAAAGACACGCAAGCTTCTTCCGCAACCTTCAACCGACAACATCTCCGTCCGCTCATACTCGTCAAGAAGACAGTAACGCCGGGACCCAAGGCTGTATCGGATCTGTCATGCTACACATGCATCGCAACTAGTGAACCAATGGCAATGTGTCATGAGATGCTCATATTGATGCTGGTGATGGGAACTAGTGTACATGTGTGATGCGGAAAGAGGTTAGGTGATGCGGAAGCGGGTTTCTCGCTCCTAGGAGTTGAGTACGAAAAGAATACGTTAAGGTTGTGACTTGATGAAGGGTCTGGCGTACGGCGTAGCCAAGACAATGTAACTCAAGACTAATTGGTCCGTCACGGCACGACGATGCCGAAGTGGTGTAAGAGGACACGTCGAAGATCTATACGTCAATTTTGCAGGGAGTAGCAAGCGTATCGAGTTGGACGCTCGTGCTTCTTGAAAAGATGTGTCCTGCTGCCATCTATGCAGGTCGTTGCAAGGAATTGCAATGCGTCCTCTTCATCCGTCGCAAGCGGATAATAAATCACTTCCAGCGTACGAGGGGTCCCCGCTTACGACCCACGCATGTGGTCAACCGAAATCGTGGCCCTGATCCACTTCAAAGGCTGGGACCCAACAATCTCCTCAACGTCCTGTTGATCCTGCCTCTTGGGCTCAACACTGTACCACCGAGGTTGTTCAATCTATCCCTCGCCATGCCGGAGTTCAAATGCGCTTTGCCTGCCAGCCCACGCTTGAAGGTAAGCTGGTATGCCTTACCACTACCTCCTCCCAACGGTGTCCATCGCTTCTTTGTACCCGAGTGCGACTTGGGCTTGCCACCGCTGCCGTGCTGTGCGAGATGCTTTGTTCGTGGGCTTTTCTGGGCGATATTTGATGTAGAGAAGAGTCGGACTGTGGTGAGTGTGCTCGCAAGGGGTGTGGAACCTGTGCGAAGGCTGCCGAATGCTGGCCTGGCGAAGCTCGACAAGAGCCTTGATGCTGTGCCGAAGATCATTGTGTATATGTGCGAGAGCGAGTGTGGAATACTGCGAGTGCTGTCGATGCGAGAGCTTGCCGAGGCCGGTGGGCGATGCAAAGGGCGAAGATGGCGTTGTTACACAGGTGATGATGGTCGAGATAGAGTTAAGAAGATTGAGGAGCTGTCAAGATGATTCCGACTTTTCTTCCAGACCTTCTTGCTCACGTGATTCGGCTAAAGATCTGTCGGTCTAACAAATTGAATTTGCCTGCGCCTCCACTCTGACTATGACCCCGCACTGACACCAACACCAACGCTTGACCTTCATACGACCGGACTGGCTTCGACTGGACCACCAAACCAACCTCTCAGCACGATGAGTGAGGCATACTCAAGCAATGCACCCGCTGCTTCGCAGCAGGCACAACTAAACAACGAACAGAACGCAGAAGCAGGACCTTCAAGACCAATTCTGCCACAACCTCCCAAGACGGACCCCATTCGCGACGGCTACTTGGATGACTGGGCCAAGTATTCACCTCTCCCATCATCGGCTATCCCTAGAGACAAGATCCGTGGAACAGACGAACCCATCACAGACTTCTTCTGCTCTCGCGCATTAGGCGAAATCAACGATGCAGAGCTCCTGCGCGATGTACCATTGCTAGGACCACCACCTCAACCTGGCAAAGGCAGCATCTGGTACGAACCGGTACCCTACTGGGGTATGTCTTCTGAACGATGCGAGTTCTTCGTCGAGAAGTGGAGGAACGAACACGACAGGGTCCCCGTCAACTCCGCAGTACAAGCAAACGTCGAGCGCTACCACAAACTCAAAGCCGAAGGAGTGCACTTCAACCAGGTTCTCATGCAAAATCGCTCTTTCAAGAACCCACACGTATACGCTCAGCTCGTCAACCATCTTGGCATTGATGAGACATCGTCCAACCTTCCGTCTCTAGATACAAGCAGGTACACAGGATTCTGGCGAAGCATGTTCCCCTTCAGCGAAGACGAACTAATCGAAGGAGATCCGATCGCGATATCGAAGCAGCAGGAGGACGAGCACTTGAAGAAGAAGCTTGAGCAGCTACACTCGAACAAAAGGAGGAACATCAACTTTACTCGTGGTTCTGCCGATCAGGCGGCTACGTCAGGGAGAGCTCGGGGAGAGGTGGAGTCGGCATGGGATGAGCCAGCACGGCCTAGGAAAGCGGCTAACACTGGGCATCATGGGCCTTCACATGCGAGCCAGTCTAACGGAGGATCTAACTCGACGCAACGCCCTTCAAGTAGTGGCAGTCGGGCGAACACAAGCAAAACTAATCTCAGGAACCAAAGCAGTAGACGGCGAGGCTAGTTCCTTCGTCACCTGCACTTTTGTTCTCACATCATACCCCTCGCACATTCAATGGAAGTTTCTGACACACTTATCAGCGCTCAGTTTTCGTGGAATAGCGTCTATCACTAGATTTCTAGAGGCTAGTGCAGCACTTATACAGGTTCTGTGCGACAACCCCCTAAGAAGCGGCAGCGGGAGGCACAGGCGGAGCAGCAGAATTCTTCCATCCAGACCGCAAACCAGCCATTGCCGCAATCGTACCGAACAACCCTACCCATCCCTCCCCAATCAAACCCTTAGCACAAGACCAGTGAATCGTCAATGGCAAGTAACCGAGGTTGACCCACAACTCATTGAGAATGGCTGCTTTCCTATCATCCAACTCGTCCCACATTCTACGGGTGATGACTTGTTCCTGTGTAGCTGTAGCCGAGCTTGGCTTTTCCGACTGTGGTGTGACAAGCCCGTTCGAGTTGAGCTGGATCTTGTTTGGTGTTGGGTGACCACGCGATCGTTCGAGTGCCTTAGCTCGGAGCCTGAGCAATCGGTTATCTTCGACCAAGTGCAAGAGTTGTAGCCCGACGTAAAGAGCCCAGAAACGCGAGCTCCACAGCCAGAAAGCGTTCTGAACCGCCGCCGATACAGGCAAGATACCGTGACTGCCGAGATACGCAACCGCCTCCATAGGGCAGTAAGCCAGCATGGACCAGCCCTGAATTCGCTCAATGTTGTGCAGCAGTCTAGTGGGCGGAGGCGACCTCTCGAGACTAATCATCCACTTGATGATGGGCAAGATACCCCAAATACGGTAGAGCACCCTAGCATCGCTGATGAGCGAGCTCAGCTTTTGCACCCTTTGTGCTGCGGAGGAGGATTTAGTGGATCGGATACCGAGCATGCGCAGCCGCAAGGCGTATTGGAGGTTGAGAAGGACAACGACGAGCTTGGAAGAGTATTGGGTGACCATGAGCGCTTTGTCTGTGCCAGACCATGTTGAGAGGTAGCGAATCATGTGGTCGAGGCGGGGGGATGGCTCGATGTTGGAGAAGCAGCCGAGAACCTTGTCGGTTGGATTGGGCGTGCGTGATGGCCGCCTGAGCCCAGCGGCTGCTGGTGCAGGTTTCGACATTGTGATTGCCTAGATATTGAGGCGAGTGAGCTTGATGCCGTGGAACGGATGTTGTGGTAAGAGTCCGGGGCAAGACCAGGTCTAGATCGAGTGCTGGCTTCGTACGCAAAGGCGACTTTGGACACCTAGGCAAGTTGAGACTGGCTAAGCTTGAGCGAGCGGTACTGCTTGTCAGCGATCGAGATGAGCGAGCTCGAGGTGGAATGTTGCGGAGTTGAGCTTGGATGGTGAGGTCAAGGAGAAGAGGAGAAAAGGAGAAAAGGATGATAGTGTTGTGAAATCCAGCACGGTGCACCTCCAAGGTCAGTTTATCGGGTGGACCGAAGCTCTCCGGTAAAAGTGAAGGCCGTTTCTCCGTCTTCGATGATTGATTGAAAGCGAGCGTGTGTCTTTTCTTAACCGACCGAACCGGCAGCAGCAAACTCAACACACACTTTCCATTTCAAAGAGAGAAGACGCAACTCGCCCCAAAGAACCATCTCAAAATCAGCCTCCTTTTCAACGGCTTCGAATCGGGGCTCCCTTCTTTGCTCCAAAAAGACGCGCTTCGATTCTCGCAACAGGCACGCATGATGGAACGCAACGCAGTGCGGAGAACCCTGCTTCGCTTCATTTGAGCAGCGCTTGTGTGTTGTAGCGTGAAAGAATCCAAAGTTGGATCTGCTGCTATGAATCGCCCGATGCCTTGCTCTCGATTCACAGAGCAAAAAGTCTGCCAGACAGCAGCTTCCAGTAGAATGCCTTCCTACCACTCAGTACCAGTCATGCTGTTGCAGTCTGAGTCCATCGGTTTCGAGGGCCATTGCTCTGAACTTTGATCAGTTTCGAAAGTTTGAATCAGCTCATGTCTGTACGATCTGTGGTTTTGAACGAGGTCGATTGGTAAGCAGTGGTTAAAGGAGCGATATCGAAGTACAAAGTACAAGGTATATATGTAGAAGTCGAAACGAGGCCTAAGCGAGAGAACAGGATGTGCTTGAAGGGCACAAGGTAAAAGAGCGAAGTGTCCGAAATGACAGTGATTGAGATACGAGTGCATCTCTGGGCTTCATAGACAAAGAGAGGTGAACACACAGTCCATTAGAGCAAGCGACCTCGAGAACCATCAAAAGCTGCTCTGGGTCGGCTCAGTGAGGGCTGTTCGAATGGAGCGACCAGATGAGGACTGGGTGAGACATTAGGTGATTGCCATCGGACAGGTGGCTTGGCTGAGGCTGGCTGAACCGCGTATCGCACGCGTGGCGGGTACATCTGTTTGCGCAGACCTCGATGATACGAAGGCAAGCTGAGGTGACCCTCCCGCATTGGGTCGCTGAGGTTGGGGCTTCCAAAGGTCGACATAGCAGCATCCTCCTTGATGGTCTTGCTCGTCCCCTGCTCCATTTCAGGGACTGCTATATGCGGCAGCGTCAAGACAGACGACATTGGTGAAGTAACCGCCTCCGACTCAGAGTCGCTGTTGGATCCGCCTGAATCCTGCGTGACAACGGCGAGTGAAGCTAGAGCGGACGGCGGAGTGATTTTTGCCTGACTGGAGCGATGCGTCCAGCTAGATGAAGTTGACAGGTGACTGTCCTGGCTTGATATGCCTGTAAATGTGGTGGTACTCACACTCAGCTTTCGAAACGCCGAGATGATCAACGCTTTGCCCGCCAAAACGCTACTGGTACGAGGTCGAGCGACCAGCTTTCCATCGCTATGGTCATCCCGGTCCGAATTTCTGCTGCTGAGTATCGACCTCAGCGAGGCATAGGAAACAGATGAGGCCAAAGTGCCATTGGCCCTTCTCGGCGGACGCTGGGGCATCTGAAGAACCGCATCCTTATCAAGTGCTGTGATGGTTGTGTCATACGTTCCCGTGTCCGTGTCCAGCATCAAACAGGCAAGTGGCTTTGCGAAGTCGCTATTGTCGTAGGACTTGACCGCCTGCCAAGGGAGAATCGGACCAGACTTGAACGCTCTTGCTGTAGGATTGTCTAGATCTGGGTCAAGGTCGATGCTGTCTCCTCGACTGCAGCTGCGTCTTGATTCGATAGAGCAGCGCGGCAGTTGAAATTCCACAAATGGATCGTAGCAGTACTGTCTTTTTGGGGACGATAGCTTGCGAGAAGTAAGTGCGGGTGAGTTAGCTGAAGTCTGCTTTGGCAGTCGGGCTGCACGAGGAGGACGAGGCGGCGGCTTGCTGGTGTCACTCGGTGCGATATGTGGCCGTGTCAAACCCGAAGGGGGGGGATGCAAAGGCTCAACGGGCGGGAGCATGTCAGAAGAAGGTGACTTGGACTCCCTGTCACATGTGGATTCGTCAGCGTTCTTGTTATAAGATGATGCGCACGAGTAGATAGTGTCCTGGCTGTTGCTAGAAGGGTCTTGGGCTACATGTAAGAGAACAGGATCAAGTGTTTTGGAACGTGTCAGCAATCATGGACAGAACAGGCAAAAAGGACGACGATTGAGCCTACCCTGCAATGTGAAGGTCGCACAGCTGCCGCAGCTGCATGTGCTCGCACGAGACGTGCGATGAAACGGCTTTGGCGCTCTCAAGAAGCTGTCGCTATTCAACCTTGCATTCTTGAAGGGCAGTCCGAGCATCGTTGAGGCTGGGTAGTTGACAAAGGCGATGTTCAAAGCTGAGATGGTGGTGCGAGCGAAGAAGCCGAAGGAAAAGCAATGCACGACTGATTTCGACGACAGTACGATGGAAGGAGGGGGGAAGGAAGACGATGACGGCCGAAAGGCGGACGAATCGAAGTCTAGGAAGTGCAGAAGGCTTTGAGCCTGTCAGCAGCAGATGGTTACTGAGAGGTATACAGAACAGACGCCTGAGACCTCGTTTGACGTCAAAGTACGAACGTGATAAGGGTAGTTGTCCGACTCCGCTCTGCATTTCAACGTCTCAAATCATAGCCGCCGAAGGAAGGTTCCGAGCGTCTGGAGGAGAATGAAGCATTCCCAGACAATACGATCCCTCCCACTGTCTTCGGTATCGGTCCGATGTTCGACTGGGACTCGAGCACGTTTGCATAACATATGAGAAGGCCGATGCTCATGTTGAAAAATTTCTCTAAGGCGCACCAGCCCACAACATGGCGACATTGGGCTAGCGTCGCTCTTGTGTGCCAGGTGGCAGGGGAGTCTATGCCTCGAGTGCTGCGCAAGACGTGCCCTTAGCAGCTCCTGCTGTCTTGACTTATCCTTTGCCGAAGCTCGGAGCCAGACACACTCTTTATAAGCTCATGAGCTGGGGCCTCCTCCTTTATATCGAGCTCTGCAAGATGACGACCGAGGGTGCTAAGGTGCTGCTGCTGTTGCTTTCGGCGAGATATGAAGCAAGCACTAGCACGGCCGCTCCGACGTTATAGCGAAGAGGTCCGCCCGGAGAAAACTGTTTGTTTCCGTCGCAGACTGAAGCTACATGGCAGGAGTAAAATCAGCGTACGGCTCCAGCTTTCAGCCTGTTGAGTAGTGCAGGCTGGCTTAGGGGTTGCATTCCTTTTGCATCCAGAGAAGCAAGCCAGATGCGAAAGCTTCTGCACAGCGAGATGGTGGGCGACCCTTCGTGGCAGTCTCGCAACAATATCGCATCAGTCTCGTTCCTCTCGGCGCTGTTCTAGGCCGAGACCGAGTTGGATCAGAGTATAAATCCGAGAGATTGCCGATGAAGCTCAGTGTTGAACCACTTCCTGTCCGTTCTGTCGCTCCTAGGCGGGAAGACCATCAAATGGCGTAGCGCGTTGCCTTCGCTGTGACGAGATCTGCGCTATCTCGCCGTTCATGTGCTCTGTGCTTGGTTCCGGACCGATCCGTTTCGATCGCGTCGATACCAAAGTTCACCACTTGATTAGTGTGGCAAGGGTGATCACTTCCAAGGGAATCAATAAGGCCAGAGAGACGTCAAATCGGGCTACCACCTGAACGAACAAAACCAAGGCTGTCAAGCATCGCAATCGGAACAAGATCACAAACTCATGCAGAGAGGCGTTCAGGGTCCGGTGTTGTGAGACATGCCAACAAAACTAAAATTCCCACGTTTGACGTCTTAGCCGAACGGAATACCGAGGCAGGGCATCGAATGCTCGGCTCCTTCGAAGACCTTTACCGACTTGTGACGGAAAGAATTGAGAACGAGATGGTGAATCTCTGGATGGCGAGTGGTGAGATCCCAATCAGAATGTGTGCTCTCAATTCCAAGAAGCGTCTTGCGGCAACTTGCTGGATGAGATTACCGACCGAAACTTTGCGAGGCTTTGCTGTCGCGACAACCAGCTCGCCAGAAAGCTGCTCTGTGTCGGCGAGCAACTCAACGCGTCGCAAGCCATGTCTTGTTGCTGGGTGGCATCGTTGCCGATGGGATCGTAGCGATCGGCCAACCTTCGGTCCCCCTTTTTGGTATCATCTGCAGTCGCATCAATGGGAAATGCATGCATGTTCACGCGTCATGCACAGTAAAGGGGAGCGGCAGCCACACTGTATGTTTTATCGGTGGTACCTTTTCTTGCCTTGCTTCGTTGATGTGTCTACGATGCAGTGACAGGCTCGAGGTGTTCTATAAGGCAGATGTCATTCCGTATCGAAGCATTCATGCTGCCATGACACTAAGCTCAGCGCCAACTTGACGATGGAGGCGGCTTCGTCAAATCCGAATCCGAATGGCGTATTATAAGGCTGACTCAGAAGCCTGCAACTGTCGCCACGCCTTCGACAGGAAGCAACCGGCCGTGATGCCGCTGAGCTTGGGCCTCTTCGGAAGACCCGTTGCCGTGCAGCCTAGTGCAACGCTGCACAGATTTTTCTGCCGGCCAATCGTTGACATCCGCTGCGTTCGTTGACTTGGCATCAACAGGGAAAAGTCAACCTTGCTACCTCTTGCAGCGCGAGCGGTGATCTCGAGGGTCGTAAGGGATACGTGCACATCTCACATCGTTGATCACTTTCCTTTGTTCGATAAATCTGATCGATTGATGAAGAAAGCGTGACCTCGGAGGTGACACTGAGAACGCACAATGCTTTCTACGCTTTAGCAAGCGGCTGTGCTGGCGGTCGCGCCCCAGAGTCAACCCGCCCACGCTTTGTTGCTGTGAATATCCGGTCTTGATTCACGCTGCCGTTCCTGGCTACGCCACTGCAAGTGTGAGGTGTAGACCCGCAAATCTACGACCTTGCCCATCAGCTCTGCCTTCCTTCGTTCGAGAACAATGTCGGGCTCCTCCCACACATTCAAGTCACTCGTGCCTAAGTGAATCAATAAACGCAGCTTTATCGCTCCATACGATCCTTGACTCCGCATCGAGAAATTGGGACGAAGACAGCACGCGCTGCTGTTACCGTTGTCGCACTTGGGAGACTCTTGCCCATGGGTGATCCAAACAAGGCTTTCATCGCGGAGCAACTTGATCACATCTCATCCCACGGCTGTTGCTGCGCTGCAGTAACACGGAGCCACTCGGCCTGGAGCTTCGCGCCCACCTCATTTCCTCTGCAGGTCAAGCAGACGGCATCGCTTGATCTCAATTCTTCCCACAACAACCTCACACGCTGGGTAAAAGCGTCTTCGCTCTTTCGCGCAAGGAGAGGACCAAGCGGCTATGCCTACATCATGACAGGCACTCCCTTCGACACCGCATGCTCCAAAGCTCCATCTGAAGCTCTGCATCTCCCTCAATCTACATCTGGAGTCTCAGATGAAGATCAGGTTCTGGGGTGAACGTTTCGGCAGTCCCGTTTCAGCTTCTCTCGCGCACTTTCAGACCGACACGCGAAGCCTTTCTGACGGACTGGCTCTTCCACAGTGACATTCGAACACGCAACACGCCGGCCATGCAGGAAGATTGGACTTCCTCCCTGTCGATCGCGACCTCGATCGATACCGAGAGCTCGAGACAACGGAATGCCTTCGATGCCACGTCAGAAAGAGAGATCAGCACTCCACAAGCCTCTTCCTTCCCAACGCCGCCACCAAGACACTTTGTTCCACAGGAGGCACGGCTAAGCGACTCAAATTGGCTCGGCCTGGGTGCAGACCATCATTGCTCTATCACTTCCAGGCCAAAGTACCTGTCGTTGGATCGCAATCATACGAATCCATCAAATCAGCATCCCAACGAACAAGAGGTCGGTGCCAACACATGGACTCGAGACTTGCAGCAGTCTCACAGCGAAGTTGATGGCGTCGGCAGCGCCGAGGGCTCAGTCAGCGAGCCGCTAGAGCAGCTGGGACAATTCAACTCTCGCTCTTCATCTCCTCAAGCTTTGGAGGATGAATATGCGGCTCTTCCGCAACGATTGGTCCCAGCCACGAAACCACTATCCTACACAAAGGCAACCTTCCAGCGACCACGTATCGAGTCAGGGCTGCCAACATCTTACAGTCACGCTTTGCATCGTCCAAGGTCTGCCTCGACCTCTAGCTTGGCACCTTCACTTGCTTCAGTGCATCGCGTACTGCAAACTTACGGCACAGCATCGCCGCACCTTTCGCCTCCTCCTCGATCAGCTCCTTCTGGCCAGCTTGGGGCCGCTGAGGCTAGTCAATCTTCGTCACCGGTTCTGGTCCCAAGCCCAGCGCTCCATTTCAAGGGTCTCAAAGATCAACCTTGGTCACGTTATATCTCAGATAGTATTGGCTCCCTCTCCAGGCCATCTTCGGCGGCAAGCGTCTACGGTCCTTCTCAAACGAGTTCAGTTGAAGGAGCATCGGCGAGCGACTTTGGCCACAGCCGCGGCCCGAGTCTTGCCACCACCGTTCAAACCCATCCTACGTCTGTCGCAGGCAGTTGCCATCCATCACGGCCGCCTTCTGTTTCGGGCATCGAGAATACGCCCTCATCAATCGCACAGGATCAAAACATGAGGTTCAGAGGCAGACGTGATGTCCACGACAGAGTCAGATTTGACACCACTTCTTCTCATAATCAACCTTCGCTTGACCATGGCACGTCTCGTTCTCGGCCTATCTTGCTAGCGCCTCCACCGCCAAGAATGCCACCGGAATATCGACGACAGGCCGCACACAACAACGGAAGGCAAGAGCAGGATTCGGCATCGGGCGGTCGATTCCCTTCGGTGACCACTGAACTCGTCTACGGATCTCACTACCTCGAGCCATATAATAGCTGCGAGGCCATCATGCTGCCTCGGCCTCGTCTGAGGTCTCGCAGCTTGGGTTCCACGCCTGCGATTGTAGTCGAAAAGGTCTACGCGGCCCCAGAACGATTTTGGCAGCGCAATGTTGAAGCAAACGAAGGCGATCGGCTTCAGGTAGTGCCCAGATCGACAGTCAATTCATCTACCAACGGACGATCCAGTCGAATGCAAACTCAAAGTGAGCATACGCAGCCTCGTCGGTCACCAGTCAAGGATGCACGTCTTGTGGTGCATGAAAGCATGCCCCCGCCGGTGCCTCCCAAAGATGCACCACTTCCGTCTTCAGGACTTCTCCCCGTCAAGCCGCTGCCTCCTACACCAACGCCTCCTATGCCAACGCCAGCGGCTTCGCCGGAGAGCAATGCTAGTCGCACAAGCGGAGACTCGGTTGAGTATCTTGACGCCCCCGAACTCTTACAGCGCAATCGCGAATTGGAAGAAGAGAGACAGGCTTGGCGTGAAGAATATCGAAACAGCCTAGGTGCAAATGCCGTCCCACTGCGAGACCGTCTAAGCCCTTGTCTGAAACATCCTTCGATTGACACGAAAGGCAGACGCCGTGTGGAGGCACCTTCTTCCGATGACACCCACGATGCTTACCCGAGTCCCATCAGAGTGCATCGCGTGTGGAACGAAGATGGCACCGAGCAGACCTTCTTGGTCGTGCAGTCTAAGCGCAGACATACCTACAGCAACCAAGCTATGTCAATCAGCACCCCTGATCTTCGACTCGGAAGCATCGTGCAACGTCCTCATCTTGTCCAAAGTCTAGCAGCACGCTTCTCCAGCCTGACTAGCAGAAGTCGTAGCAGCAGTACAGGTGCTGAAGCATTGAAGTCGGGTGGACGACTGCTGCCTGCTTCGCGAGATACTACTGCGCCAAGCACTGAGGCAAAGACACCGCCACATACGAGAGTCGACACTGTTAGGTCGTTCGGAAGAGAACGGAAGCTAGTGTCTGACGAGACAGTCATCATTGGCAAGTCTCCTGAGCCTGGGCACCGAGAAGACAGCATCGGCCAGGCGAAGCTGGGCGCACTTCGAGCGAACGAGCCTCTTGAAGTCCAAGTGATGACTGGGCCGAACGTAGACACCTCACACCGCTTGCCATTGACGGGATACAAACCGGCCTCAACGCTTGACGAGCTCAAGGCTCAGCTCGGAGACCACCCACACCTCGTCGCGAGGCAGCAAATTCCGCCTCACTTCCATGCCAGCCGAAACTTTTGCGAACTCCGAGATCATCGAGCTTGGTTTGACCCTGGCTTCAATACAATCATGCAGGGCGAGCCGCTCCCAGCCAGCCTTCTGCGGATTGGCGAGAAGCTGGAAAGGGACAGTCATGACCGAGGAGGAGCGCACAAGCAGGCTGCATCGCAAGAGAATGACGGCCAGCCCCATCCCCACTTCGAGACTGGCTGCATCATCCCGCCTTCTGACCTGTCATCTGGTGTATCGGTGAGCTGCAGCGACTCTGATAGCTCCCATTATTCTGGAAGACTGCAAAGCTGGCAGACTGCGCAACCATCGCACGACAGCACCGCAAGCGGCGGCTGCACTGTTCGTGCGTCTGCAGAGCTCGTGGAGAGCAGCGACAACACGACCGCAGGCCCAAGCACTTCCGAGGCTGCAACAACCAGGGGCGTTAGGACTCAGACGCCGGTCATACGCCATGTCGATAGCTCAAACACTGGCGACTCGACCATCTCGAGCGATGCCCATTTTCAGCCCACTCTGTGGGATGCTAGCACTGTCAGCATCGACAACCTCTTCTTCCGCCCTCCGCCAAGCAGACTTCCGTAAACTTGAAAACTGTCATTCCATACCATCTTGTAGCAATTTCATACCCTCCTTCAGACTGTTGAAATCTTGTTGGACGTAGCGTAAAAGCTGCAGCAATGAGAGATTGTGTGAGAGGGTCCGCTAATTATAATCGACTCGTCACTGTTGGACGGTATGGCCTGTGAATTTCGGAACTCGGCCAAAGGCGCGGTCCAGCTTAGCGCGTTGAGTATTGGCGTCTTGGACCCTGAGAAGTTCCAACTCGGAGGCTGCAGCCCTTTTGCAACACGACATCGACCAGTTCTTCCCATCCGACCCTTCCCATAAGTTCTCGACATCAGCCCTCTCTATCCTACTGCAGGCTTCGACTACCGCTCGCGATGCAGACTGGTGAGCAGCAGGTCGTTAAGACCGATCCGGACGCAGAAGTCAGCGCAGCTTCAACATCAAACACAATGGAGGTGAATCTCACGCCGCCAAAGAAGCGAGCGAAGGCACTGGTGGACCGGCCCTTGTCCCGCGACACGACACACGCCTACCCAACAACAGGTGCTTCCGAAGCAGCATCGAGCACTAGCGTTGGTCCGACTGTAAGTAGCGTAGCAGAGACAGCAGCTGATGCATGGGATACACTTGCCGTGAAAGTCGAGCAGGAGACGCCAAAACCCTCACCAGCGCCATTGATAGCAGAGCAGCCAATAGCAACCGATGCTTCTTTCAAAATCAAACCTGATCCCGGCTCCAGTGATCCAGCGATATCTCTGACTCCTGCAACATCATCGCGAGAACCATCACATCCACCACCAGCAAAGAAGAAGAAAACCAGCACCTCGACCAAGAAAGAGCCCTCCTCCAGCGCCAACTCTAGCAAGAGAAAAAAGACAACTTCCTCCACCAAGAAAGCTTCCGCTTCCACCAGCTCCATCGCAATAGCAGAATCTTCTTCGAGCCGCACTAAGCTCAAGTCTGAAGAAACCCCACCAATCCTCCCCCCAGCTGAAGAGGAGGAAGAGGAAGAAGACAACACCCTATACTGCATCTGCCAGAGGAGACAGGACGACGTCGAAGGAGGCATGATCATGTGTGACCGCTGCAAGCAATGGTACCACTACCGATGCATGTCTATGAACGAAGCCGATGTCGAACTTGTCGATCAATTCATCTGTCCACCTTGTCATCAGGTCACAGGAGAACTTACCACGTATAAGAAAGCTGGTAAAAGAGGCGGGTGTAGACATGCCGCGAGGACTCCTTTCAGCAACTATTGCTCGGATAGATGCGGGGTGTTGGCGCTAGAGGCGAGGTTTGGGTTGATGAAGGTGGGGAAGACTAAGGGTGGGACGGAGGTTTGGGAGAATGATAGGCGGGTGAGGCTGGCGAGGAAGACAGACGGATTTACGGTGAGGGAGGAAGCGGTGAAGGCGGAGTGGAAGAAGGAGGTGGAAGGGATGGGGGATGGTGCTTGGCCAGTGCAGAGGTTGGGGGCTGCTGGGGTGTTTGCTCTGATGGTAGGTCAAGAGGAGGGAGTAGGTGCAGCGATGGCGAATGGTGCAACGAACGGCATCACTCAGCCCATGGTCAACGGCACCTCCACCGGACCCTCACCCTCGCCCGTGCCTTCACCAGCAGTCAACGACGCCACACCACAATCACCTTCAAACTCGCCTTCATCCTCAGCTGCAACATCATCAGCAACAAGCCTCACCGCCCTGACCGAGCAACTCTCCCTCATCACAACCCAACTCCGTGCAGTCGACCTTGACAAATCCCGCATCAACGCCCATCTCGACCGTCTCGACCTTCGCAGCACCCTCCTTCATCTCGTCTCCGACCGAGTCCCCACTCTCCCAACCATCGGCTCCACCGCTGGCGACACGCCCGACCCCATCGGAGACGACGAAGAAATGCCTGACGAACCCGCCAAGAAGTCAAAAAAGAAGAAAGGCTCCGCCAAAAAGTCCAAATCCACAACCGAAATTGGAGGTCCACACTGCGGCTACGATCAACGACTGCATTGGGACGATGCTCAGTTCGACTTATGGGCGCACAACGAGCCTGGACGAAGCATTCTCGCTTACGACCAGCCTTTAGATGGAGTGCTCGATGATGCATCAGACGCAGAAGCAGGGGCGAGAGTGGTCTGTGGGATAGCCAAACGCAAATGCAGAAGGCATTTAGATTGGTCCAACCTATGCGAGGTTTCACTCGACGCGGAGAAGGCGAGTTTGAACGCTGATTCGAGGATACTCACACAGACAAAGTTGGAGTTGGTAGAATTGAAACAGAAGTTCGAAGAGGAGATGCAAATGGTCAAGCAGCTGATGGAGCAACAGGCGAGGAGGCAGAAAGGGAGAGAGGAAGAGAGGGATAGGGATTTGGCTAAGGCTGTTGCTAGTCAAGGGACGAGGAGAGGTGTTGTGTAGTCATGTGCTCAGCCGAATACCCAATCTCATCACCATCACACACTTGTCTGACACAAAACAAAGCTTGATTGACACGTCAGTCGACATTGAACCGAACCTGAATCACATCAGCTTGCGGAACTTCAACCATGAGCAGTCCCTTTCTTCCCACCAATCAACACACCTTCAATCAACTCCAACCGCTCATGACTAGTTTTTCTCCTCGCACCCTCCTGCAACACCTCTGCCAGCTTCACTCCCAACTTCAACAATCCCGCTGGCGGTCCCTTCCCCCCTACCCCATCTACAACATGTTGCAACTTCCCCACCCTCCCAACATAATGACTCGCTATCCTGTCATCCCTAGCAAAAAAGTACATCGGCAACGGATTACCCAAATCCCCCACCTCTCCTCCACCCTCCCCCACCTCTCCTCCACCCTCCCCCTCCCCTCCCATCCCCTCCCTCACCCTCTCCACCTGCCCCCTACTCAAGCGCACCTTATCCCACATCGCCATCAACAACAAATCCCCCGTCGCATTCGCAATATAATCCTTCACAGCAGCCACTTTATCCTGTTTATGCTTCAAACTCTCACTCACAAATTGCATCACCTGCGACCTAGCCCTCCCCACCGGATCTGCTCCTCCATCACCACTCGCTGAATACCTAACCGTCAAACAATGCGCTACATCTTCAATAGCAGCATGCAAGAACGGCAAACCTTCCGACATCACCAGCACTTGAAGATACGATGCGAGCAGAGAGGTTTGATCTTGGAAGATGCTGTGATCGATGGCGAGTTTAAGGTTGACACGAATCTTGCGAAGACGTGCCATTGTGCGTGGGTCTAGTTGAAGCTTTTTGGGTTTTTTGACTTTCATTGCTGTGGCCCCGATGGTGTTTGTGCTGTGGGGTGCGTTTTCGTACTCGTCTTCATCGTCGGGGAGCTGGTTGACGAACTTGGACAGCGCGCCTACGAGAACGATTGAGACACTCTCCCACCCTTTGCCTAGTGAAATGGCATAGCCGAGAGGAGTGTTTGTCGAGCCACCTGCTTGTGATGCAGCCGGAGAATTCTTAGCAGTAGGTCCTCCGCCTTGGGAGAGATCAAGAAGCAGGTCAAAGTTGGCATTGCGAATAGCTAGGATGGTTTCAACATCTTTCTTGTCGATTGCTTTGAGCAGATCGTGCGTTTCGTACGCTCTTGGTGGAGCTGCGACCGCTGACTTTGGCTTCACGCCTTGGTCGAAAGAAGCAGTGTTAGCCTCCGAGCTGGCTTCTTGATCAATGACTGCGCCTGAAAGATGTCCTTCTCCGCGCTCGTGATCGCTTTCCGATTCGGGAGTCCTTACGATAATCCGAGAAAGCAGAAGAGCAAGCAGCGCATTACCCTTATTCACATCGCTCCTTTCACCGAGAAGTTTCGGATCAAGGTCGTAGTTGAGATGCATCTCTTGCAATGCTGCAAGTATCCATTGTCTAGCTTGCTCGAGGTCTTCACCCGGAAGCAATCGCTCCACTTGAGCTTCGGTGATGTTAGGGAACGCCTGCGTCTCCTTCAGATCAGCTACGGTTAGGGGTGCGCTGATGACTGGCCTTGTATGCCCTTTGTGCTGTGTTGTTGAAGAAGCATTTCGCTTCGGAACGGAGGATGAAGAAGTGGACCGTTGAGCATTGGAGCGGAAGCTAAGCGCACGTTCGACAAAGGAGGCTGCTTGGTGGAAGCCGCTCTTGGGTGTCTGAACTGCGCTTGAGCTTGGTGCTGGGTTTTGATTGTCCATTGTGGTGTTCTGTTGGTAGCAGCTATCTTGGTGGTCAAGAGCGTCGAGTGGGCAAGGTTGAGCAGAAAGCAATGGCTCAGTCGAGTGCGGAAAGCGTCTGTGCGCTAAATTTGGCTTGCAGCAACGAAATGTGGAGGAGGCCTGGAGTCCGAAAAGGGTCCGCGGAACAAAAAAAAAAAAACAAAAAAAAAACAAAAACAAAAACAAAAAAAAAAAAAAACAAAAAAAAAAAAAAACAAAAACAAAAACAAAAAAAACAAAAAAAAAAAAAAAACAAAACAAAAAAAAAACAAAAACAAAAACGAAGAAAAAATGGCAACAAAAATCAAACGAGGAATTCGGTTCTCCTCGGCGTGGGGCTCGCGATTCATGTCGATGCGCTTTCGACCGATTACAGTCAAACCTCTCGAAATGACACATGTAAATTGAATAAAATAATTCAAAAATCGCGTTTTAATTTTTGCCTAGAAAAGGGGAAAAAATCTAGCATCATCTTGCAGTGCTTACATAATGCTTTGAAGGTATACAGAATGTATATCATTATGAACCTCTCAATTAGCTCTCGATGATGACGGTGGTCTCTTGCCTTCTTACCATCACCATCCTACTCAACAAGAAGCCATCATGCCCAAGTCACCCAGGGTACCAAACACCAACTCTCACAATCTCACTCTACCACAAAAGCAGCAAATACTAGCCTACTACCATGCACAGAAAGCCTCAAACTCTTTTTACAGCCATCAGCAACTTGCAGACTGGACCAAAGAAACATACAAGCTCAACTATACTCCAAGCAGATCCACAATCCACAGAATCATCCACCAGACCTCAGCATCAGATTCATCACCATCATCCAGCAAAAGAAAGCTCCCATCCAACACAGAAGAGCTAGATAGGCAACTGGCAGAATGGGTAGATATTCAACAGTCCAAAGGTCTCATGGTCAATACTCATCTGATAAAGCTTCAAGGCCAAAGACTGCAAGATATGCTTAATTCCTCCCTTCCACCAGACCAGCAGCTTGCTCTCCAGTTCTCAAATGGGTGGCTAGAGAAGTTTTGCCATAGACACTCTTTCAAGCAGCAGGTTGCACATGGAGAATCAGGTAGTGTTCAGCAAGAAGTGATCAATCAGGAGTTACCAGCTTTAAGGCAGCTTTTGCAGCAGTATCATCCTGATGATATATTCAATGCAGATGAAACTGGTCTATTCTACAACATGCCTCCCAACAAAACCATTGCCTCCTCACCAACATCTGGACTCAAGAAGAACAAAGCAAGAATCTCTATACTTTTTGCCTGCAACTCCTCTGGAACTGAAAAGCTGGATCTCATCTTCATTGGACATGCACAGCAGCCTTATGCCTTCAAGAAAGCAAAGCCAGAACAGCTTGGGGTCCATTATTTCAACAATACCAAAGCTTGGATGACCAGCTCCATTTTTTTCTACTTGGTTGACTTCTTTGGATCAGTATGTTGGAAGAACCCCTGGCAGGCACATATTGCTTCTATTGGACAACTTCTCTGCTCATGGCTTGCCACAAAAGCCTATAATCAAGCTCCAGAACATCAAGCTGCACTTCCTTTCTCCAAACACAACCTCAAGGATCCAGCCTTTAGATGCTGGTATCATTGCAGCCTTCAAGAAAAATTACAGGGCAAGACAGTATCAAATGGCACTTTTGGAGTCAGAACTTGGTAGTACAGATATATACAAGCTGGATATCCTGCAGGCCATGAAGCTTTCTCAAGAGATTTGGAAGAGTATAAGCAATTGGTGGACTTTGAAGGTGAAGACACAGGAGATCATGATGCTGTACTGGAGAAGGAGCTGAAGTGACACTGAAGAAGCTAACAGAGGTCACTGTTCATGATGTAGTGTCACCACCAGGTGAGGAGGAAGCACTGGCAGAGATAGAGGATACTGAAGACACTTTGGAGACTCCTAGCCCACCTTTAGCACCAGTAGAGCTTGATGAGGGCCCAGAGAGTGCTACAGGAGTGGTGGAAGAGCAGCTAAAGACTCTCAAGTCAGCTCAGGATATCCTGGCAGAACATGGTCTCCTGACCCAACAAGTTTCAGATGCTTTCTCTGCCTGTAAATCTTGTCTCACTGCATTCCAATCAAGTTCATAGTCACAAACTTAGTTTTCAAGCTCTCGCACTTCAATAGGTGCTCTGAGTGATGATTTACAAGGATTTGACTGCTTGAGGATGTCAAAATAATTTTCGAAAATTTTAAAATAAATAATGTGTCATTTCGAGAGGTTTGACTGTAGCTGGGTCAACGTGAGTCTGCGGAAGACCACTTGGAAAGCGCTGCTTATGAATGCTTCCCTCAAATGACAACGATGTTTGTAAGAGGAACTGTGTCCCCGCCGAATGAAAACCTCATCTCGAGATGCAAAACATTATCAAATTGGTTCTCCCACACTGCGTGGTTACCATTTAGACAATCATCGTGTTGTATCAGTTGTACTCGATCAGAACCACTTCAGGAGATGGTGCCACAGTACAGTGGGCTGATGATCCAAGGGCTGTCGCTGGTCGCGCAAGAAAGAGTAGTCTCTAAGGGCTTCGACGGTCTGGCAGTCCTCTTCTGTCTGTATATAAAGGCACTCTTCTTGGTCCCCCTGACCCCCTCTCTCTTACGCAAACGATTCTCCACGCAGAACATCAAGATGGTCAACATCAACTCCCTCACCCGCAGCACTATCTTCTCGGTCGCTTTGCTCGTCTGCCTTTTAGCCCTCATGGCTTCCAGCGCGGCTGCAGCCCCCAGCCGCCTGTTCGAGTCTAGCAGCTCCAATGGCTACACTCGTCTTCGTTCCGAAACGACAGCCGACGCCGACTCGTTGAAGTCTAGCAACTCCAAAGGCTACACTCGTCTTCCTCACCAAATGACCCTGCGGGATTACCTCAAGGTCCCTAGCGGCAAAGGCCTGTGGAGCCAGCTCAGGAAGTAAGTTGCAGCACAGAAGTCTTGTTGTTGTGAGAAGAAAGTTTACGACAGATGCTGACAGAAGTCGACTGAATTTGTGACTCTGTGGTAGGGTGTTGAACTTCTAACCTGGTCAGCTCCCGGACGAGATCGGATTGAAACCAGTCACGATCTTCCTGCCTTTGACAGGTTCACTCTCCTTCATCAGCTCTGGTAGATCCACATTCCTGACACTCAGTAGTTCGAGCAACATCCATTGCTCTTAGTTGAAGTCATCAAACCCAGCATCAAGTCTATGAACACCGGAAAACCAGCCAGCAGAGGGAAAGTCTTATATTAAGTGCCGTGTGATTGAGATGGTGAATAACAAAAAAAGACGGAGGAGAGAGTGCGAGACTAAACAAATGGGGATACAAAAGAAACATGACGAGTGAAGACGAAGATACATTGTAGAGACCTAGAGGTCAAATCATGAAGTAAAGTTGAGGATTCGGCCAAGACTGGGACGGCGCTCGCAATCTACGACTGAAGAGCCTTGATAGCGAAGCTAGCACCCGTGTTCTGCACATAAGAGTTGTAAGGGTACTGAAGGTGCTGGGCAGTGATACCAAAGCCAGAAGCGGTATCACAGACACCGTCACCCAGGATGCAGAAGTCGATAGTCTTGGAGACCCAGTTGAAAGGCACACCCTGAGAGAAAGCAGCCGAGATACCACTAGCACCAGCAGTAGTCTTACCACCGTTACCATCAACATTGCAGGCAAGGTTGGGCTTGTGCTCGGGGTTACCGATCAGAATGACACCCTTAACCGCATCAAAAGCAGCACCGGTGAGCTGAGGGAGAGCGTTGCAGGTGGCAGCAGCACCCTGGGAGTAACCTTCGAGGATGAAGCAGGCGTTGGGGTTGGAGGCGAGAGTGTTCTTGACCTTGGCAACGATGTTGGCGGTACCCTGGGCGGAGTTCTGGTCGATGCCGGCGGGGTAGACTGTGTCGTATTCGACGCCGCCACTGACGGTGGAGAAGATTTTTTGGTTCATGGTTCGGAAACCGGCCGAGGGACCCTGGAGTTCGCCAGTACCACGGGTGTCGATGACGGTGTAGGAGGAGCATCCGGCTCGCTTCTCGAGGGGGAAAGCCTGGACAGCTCCAGCAGCGGCGAGGAGGAGAGTGATGAAGGTCGACTTGGCAAGCATTTTGAAAGAGTGTACAGAGGGGGGACTGGACTTGATTGGGGTGTTATTGATTGTGAAGGGGGAGGGGGAGTGTCTTGAGGAGAGGAAATCGAAGAGCGTCTGGCAAAGATGAGCTTCTTATATGCTGATCAGGATGTCATCAAATCTGTAGTCGCTGAACATCTTTGCCAGTCGGAAAGGCATTCAGCTGAGCAGTCGTGGATGGATGACACAGGAAGAACAGCTAGGGTCTCATGCAGAATCTTCGATGGCTACGGCTGCAGCTACAAGCATGGGTCATGGAATCGAAAGTCTTTCTGTGCTCTTGAGGCAGTACATCAGTCATTCGGCAACGGTAGCCGGACGCTCTGCTGTTGAAGGCAGCATCAAGACAGGCAGAGTACTGGGACAACACAACACGATCAGGAAGGATGGGTTCGATGGAAGAAAGACATAAGCGGGGCATAAGCAGTGGAATTCGGTAGAACGAAACGAGCTGCAGTCATACAGCAAAGAATGGATGAGATGTGGAGGTAATCAGATTAGCTCGCCCGACACCGGTTGAAGCCACACATGGATACCGTAATCGCTACCAACGCAGGAATCGGAGGCGGAAGTGCATGAGCCGGACAGCGCGGACGGTGCTATGGTGAGACAAATGTGTTCGGCTGGATAAAAAGTTATTCTTTAGGCCGGTATGCTCTTTGTTGGAAGGGTTGCAGAAGGCACGTGTCCGTCTCATTCTGTAGACCTGACCCGACAAGATGATGAAGGAAGGGCCAGCAAATGGATCAGCCCAAATGTAAGTCGGCAGGTGAAAAGAATGACGGCCGATTGGAACAGGCAAAGAAGGACTGTTCCAGTCATAGACACCGGACAATGGGAAGCAAAGGCATGATGCCAGAGAACAAGATGGCAATCTCGGATAGCTCCCAGCGCACAGGCAAGCTTGCATGATTATCAGCTGTCCACTGCATAGATTCGTGCGGACAACAGCTGGTCTTGGTTAACAGAGGAACAGCACTGTTTATCTAGCATGTTGTGGATGCAATAGTGAGACACTATTCCGCGGATTTTTTTAGTGCAAACTGTTCTCCAATACGACCGGCAACTGGCGAAGGAGACATCCGAAGCATCAGAACCGCTATCACTGGGCAGAAATGCGAGGTCAGCCGATGGTAGCACGGGCAGGTTGCGCTGAGAAGGTTGCAGAATGTTATTGCAGACGGTGTTCTATGACTTTAGCAGCAGATGAGTGGCGGCGCACAGTTGGATGGGATGGGCGCACAGTGACTGATGAAGAGCGTGCATTGGCTGGGCGGGCGTGACAAGATCCGGATGTCATTTTAGCGTGGAAAAAAATCAGCCACGCCAAACGCCGAACGCACTAAGGCAAACATACATTAACTCACAAGTAGCCTAATCGCACTCGGCAAATGCTGCCACGTTCCGAAACTTGAACTCGCTAATCAGTCTAAGGAAGCAGACGTTGTCATCAGGTTCCGTGACACCCGACAGAACCGGGTTCCTTCGATCTTTGGTTGCCCAACTCTGCTGATGGAGGTTCGTCTTCGTGTTGGTGGCTAGATCAATGGTATGACGCTGCGAAGACATCGATCGAAGCTAAAAGGCGACGGTGCTATGTCGATGTTGCTCTGCGACGTAGTGATGCATTGAAACCAGGATGTGGAATCCAGTTGTCGTGGCAGTTGCCTGAACTATTCTTGCGGATCTGCGTCATCACTGGTCGATTTGGCTGTTCCCTGAAAGCAGCAAATATACAGCACCATCAGACAATGGATTGGTCAAGGCTGGTAGCGGCCACGAAAAGAGTCATACCGACTTTGAAAGATGGTTGCTGCGAGCCAAGCAGACAACAGCATCGTGTATCAGTTGATACGCGACTTCGAGCCATAGTCTTGCTCTGCATTGACGATTGTCCACTGTTGTTACCTACGATCGCTCGGGTCGAATCAGCCAGTGTGCTTGATCCGATGTTCCGAATCCAGCCGCATTCGCTATCAACATGTGCGATGCTTTCAGCATTCCTCCCCGAGATCTGGTTTCGATCGGAACAGGAGAAGTAGGAAGTGGCTGCAGCGCTTGACGAGATACCTTGACGCCAACAACGTGGCCGAGCGGAACGCTTTCAACAACTGCATTGTTGCGATCGCATTTGGTCTGTGTACTGATATCCGCGATACGGCCATGGTTGGGCGTTGCAGTCAGGTTAGAACAGCTATCAAAGCCCACATGGCCAATCGCGTGGGCTAAAGCCTGATCGATAGGCTTCAATGACGTGCCGATAGCCTGATTCTCTCGATCTGTCTCGAAGCCACTCTCGATGCTGGCCTTTGCCCTGCCTCGATGTTCGTCATGTCGGGATTGAGAGGTGTGTATTACATAATCATGAATCATGTCCACCGGACCGTTGGCTTGCAGATTTGCGATTTGGTGCAGCTCGCCAATGGAGCGCGGCGGAATGCAGTCATTGTTCTGCTTGAAGTGGGGCTCCGTCTAAGCGATGTCAACAGAATTCGTCCGCGCAAAGCTCGCGCATCCACAGAAAGTAGAACGAAAGCCGATTCGAGCCGAGTCTGGAGAGGTTCTCACCGGTGACCCATCCGTGTTGTGGCCTAAATTCAACCTGATCTCTGCGCTACCTAACGAAGGCGTAGCTGGGCCGACTCATCCACAACAGCTTGGATCGGCCAGAAAAGCCAAGAAGGAGAGGGATATTGGGCTTGGACGCGATCTGTTTTTTGACGTGTCTCAACCTTGGGCCCCACACTGCAATTCCGCAGAGCTGAGTTGCAATGGAACCGCAGATCGCTTCTCGGAGAGAAAGCTGACTGAATTTCTAACTCTGTTTTCTGCTCTCTCTCCCATTCTCTTGCGGCAGCTCTCACCCTCAACGCGCAGGCTATAGACACGACACGAACGCTGCAGCACATCGCACGCTCTTTGCTCTTTTCACTGGCGAGTTTCGCTTAGCTCTCCTCTGCCAAAGAGTTTTCGCTTCTGCGCGCTGCCGTGAGCATCATTTGTGTGCACACAAGAGAGTTCAAAAACCTGCCATAGCCGAGCTTGCTACACCATCATGTCGTTCGCTAAGCTTGTTCAGAGCCTGTCTGCGCAGAACGTCGAGCAACTCTGTAAAGAATGGCGACGACTACGTTCGGCTTGATAGGGGAGGGCAAGGTCATACAGTAGCATGTTCATGAAGCGATCAGAGCGTTTTGTTTAGAGCAAATGGGTACGATGGGTTAGGTTTGGTGGTACCAATTTGGACCAAGCAAAGGCTCAGAGGCGCACCGTGTTGCATATGCACCCCATCGCCAGACTGTTCTACTCATGCTCGGTTCACAGCTCTCATTCATGGCTGTACCATGACACAAAGGCATCTTGTTCTCCTACACACCCTCTTTCCTCATCGGCTTCTTGGCCCTCGCCAAACACTCTCGCCAACGAGATCCGCACTGTTCACGCTTCTCATTGTCCATCTTTCTGTTCACATCGGCCAATTCCTCCGCATGCTTCAACCTCGACCGAGCTACGGAGCCCCTCTTTCCTTCATTCCTGCGCTTCAACCTGCACCGAATCAAAACAGCGGATCAAAATACCACGCCGCCCTCGTCACCCACTTCCTTCGTTAAGCCCCCCACGCCAAGACGCCCCACATCATTGCATCCTCCTTCGCCGTCACCACCCCCTTTACATTCAGAATTCACCGACGTCGCCGCGAACCTAGACGGCACAGCCTCCAATCCCATATATCCGTCGGATGCATCCCAAGTGATTTGAATAGAAACAGACCGCGTGCTCCTTTGTTCCATACATCCTCGCTTCATACTCGACACTCTTCGCTTGCCCCAATCAGCAGGTACACAGTCACTTGCCAAGCTGCGAAGACCTCAACAAAAGCAACTCTCTTTTCCCCATCGGCAGTCCGCTTCGAGCTTCGTCGGTCAATTGCAAGTGCGGCTCCGAGCATCCAGCTCATTGACCAAAGTCTAAAGTGTTGTTGCACTGCGCAGACGAGCTCAGTCAGTTACACTTACTCACCAGCAGATTTCTGTGGCCGAGGCCAAGGCGTTCCATCACCCACACTCCATGCAGTAGACCAATTCCCGCACACGGCTATACTTCCCCACTAGAACTGCTTCGTTCTCGTCGGCGAATTCTTGGACCCACTGCGCGTTGACCCTATACGGTGCCGCTAGCCGCTTTAGCTCCTCCCAGCGTGCTGCTCCACCACAAAGCTCGAAGCTTCTTCCTCATAAGGCTACTGTTTACCACCATCATCCCCTACCCTTCCTATCCCATCTCCCGTCATATCCCCAACCTCATCTTACCCTCCCTCACTGCATCTAGGATTAGGTCATCATGAAGTTCTCCGCTGCCCTGCCATTGGCTCTATTGGCCTGCGCAGGCTCCAGTCTGGCTGTCGTCTCACCGCAACCAGACTACCAAACACTTTTCGCCGAGAGGGATCACGACGGTCCGTCTCAATTCCTCCAACGTAGACAACAAGGCATCGGAGGTGCTGGTCAGAATGGGCCAGGCTACCAAACCGTACCCAGTGTTCCTTTCAACGGAAACGACTCTCTCCCATACTCGCCTCCCTTCTACCCAACCCCTCAAACCCAGGGCACATCACAGAAGTGGAAGGATGCCATCGGCAAGGCACGCGAGTACCTCCAACAGTTCAACCAAACCGAAAAGGTCATCCTCACCACAGGTTCTGGATGGCAGCGAGGTCCATGTGTCGGCAACATCTCGCCCATCCCTCGTGTCAACTTCCCTGGTCTCTGCCTCATGGACGGTCCCGCCGGTGTTCGAGGTATTGACCGCGTCACTTCGTTCCCCGACGCCATCACTGCTGCCGCCACTTTCGACCGTCACCTATTCTACAAGCGTGCTCATGCTATGGGCGAGGAGTTCAAGACCAAGGGTGCCAACATTTGGCTCGGCCCCATGATGAACCTCGCCCGAGCTCCCGAAGGTGGTCGTAGCTGGGAAGGCTTTGGTGCCGACCCTTACTTGAGCGGCGAGGGCTCCTACTACTCGGTCCTTGGTGCTCAGGACGCTGGTGTTCAAGCCAACCTCAAGCACTACATCCTCAACGAACAGGAGCACTTCCGAAACGAGGGTAGCTCCAATATCGACTCGCGTACTGAGCGCGAGCTCTATCAGCATCCCTTCCTCCGAGGTGTCCAGGCTGGTGCCGCTTCGGTCATGTGCTCATACAACCTTGTCAACAACTCGTGGGCTTGCCAGAACTCGGAGCTGCTCAACAACCGTCTCAAGACCGAGCTGCAATTCCCTGGTTACGTCATGTCCGATTGGGGTGCCCAGCACGCTGGTGTCGCCTCGGCCAATGCTGGTCTTGACATGACGATGCCCGGTGACGTTCTTTGCTGCAGTCTTCAGGAGGGTTCGCTCTGGGGTGGCAATCTTACCACTGCTGTCAACAACGGCTCGGTTGCTACCACTCGTCTCGACGACATGGCTACTCGTATTCTTGCAGGTTGGTTCTTGCTTGGTCAGGACCAGGGCTACCCTAAGCCCAACTTTAACTTCTTCGACAAGAAAGATCCTGCCACCAACGAGTTTGTCGATGCCACTGCTGATCACGACAAGACTGCTCGCGAGGTTGCCAAGGCTGGTACTGTCTTGCTCAAGAACCATCGCCACGCTCTGCCCATCAAGAAGCCCCGCACTATGGCTGTTGTCGGATCTGATGCTGGACCTCTTTACCAGGGTGCCAACTACTGGCCTGACCGTGCGCAGAATGGTGGTCTTCCATATGGTACCCTTGGTCAAGGCTGGGGATCCGGTTCGACCGACTACTCGTACTTCTTCTCCCCCTACGAGGCATTGCAGGCGCGAGCCCGTGAGGACCGCACCGACATTCAGTGGAACTTTGACGATTTCAACCTTGCTCAGAGTGTCAAGATTGCCAACATGACCGACATTGCGCTTGTCTTTGTTTCTGCAGAGAGCGGCGAAGGTTACATTACTGTCGATCGCAACGAGGGTGATCGCAACAACTTGACGCTTTGGAACCAGGGAGAACAGCTTATCCGCAACGTGACTGCCGTTAACAACAACACTGTGGTCATCATTCACTCGTCCGGTGCTGTTGACATGGAGAGCTTTGCCGAGAATCCCAACGTGACTGGTATTATCTGGGCCAACTTGCCTGGCAGTGAGAGTGGTCGTGCTCTTGCTGATGTCCTTTACGGTGACTTCAACCCCAGCGGTCGTCTGCCTTATACCATCGGCAAGAACCGCACCGACTACTCTGCAGATGTGCTCTACTACAACGACACCGTTACCCCTCAAATCAACTACACCGAGGCGCTCAACATCGACTATCGCCACTTTGATGCCAAGAACATCGAGCCTCGCTACGAGTTTGGCTTTGGTCTTTCGTACACCAAGTTCGACTACTCGGGTGCTTGGACGCAGCAGGTTGGATGGGCAGACAACAGCTGGTGGGGTAGCTCGAACGCCTCGACCGGTTTGCCAGATTGGCTCTTCCAGCCCAAGTACGAGGTCAGCTTCTCCTTAACCAACTCGGGCAACTGGGACGGTCATGAGGTCTGGCAAGCTTACCTCGAATTCCCTCGTTCTGCAGGTGAACCGCCCAAGGTTCTACGTGGCTTCGGTCGTGAATACATCAACAAGTACCAGACGAAGGAGGTCAAGTTCCACCTCAGCCAGTACGATGTTTCCACATGGTGCAACGAGAAGCAACAATGGTTGCAACCTGATGGCAAGCTCAAGGTTGTCATTGGTGCTTCTTCTCGTGATATTCGACAGGCTGTTGTGCTGAACTAAAGGGGCAGCTCTTTCTCGCTTCTTTCGCTTCATTTTTTTAGCACAGCATTGCTGTGATGCTTTTAGTTTACAGGCTCGCCCCTATATTGGCTCGCATTCCTGGACTTTTACTCTTGTTCCATTTGCAACATCAAATTTGATACACAAACCATCCTTATCCTCAGCTGAACTTTTTTGTTATGTGCTGTATGACTTATCACCAAGCTGTTGTTCTTAACTAAGGGAAAGAGAAGCGCCCGTAGGCTTCGTTTTTAAGCACAGCCAGCGTCTGTGATGCTCGAGTCTACTACATTGGCTCGCTTTCCTGAACTTCTACTGTTCTTCCAATAGATAGGTTGACCATACACATGTTCTACCAAGTCCCTGTTGTTTGTCGTGTGCTATATGAGTTTGTACTAAGAGCAGGCTTGGTGAAGGTCTGCAGAGCCGGCCGAGTGACCGTAACCCCCCACACTGAAACTTTCAAGTCACGCTTAGGATTTGCAACTCGAGTCGCGTTGAGAGTTGAATTCAGGGTCCTGTTTGAAAGGCGAATTCGAGCCAAGTGAGGTTAGTTTTTCTTGAAATTTTTACCGCAACGCTCCTCCGCCTGCTGCACGTCTGAGTCGGGTTTGATGCGGGTCTCCGAAATCCGAATTCACAACTCAAGCTCCACCTAGCTTCCTTTCTTCTGACCATCATCTTCTGACATCCAATCTCGCCCAACCATCTTTCTCATCGCAGCAGACTTTCAAAACAGCCAGCAGGAAGTCCAACTGGCAGACCCAAGCAAGAGAAGATATCTGCAACTTTCTCTGCATATAAGCAGTCTCGTCTCACGGGAGGAAGTCGGACTGGAGTAGTCGATATCTTCCTGCCAAGTTCACCTTACCACCGTGGTCTCGGTGTCGTTTGGCTTGCGGAAAGCACGAAGTCCTCAACGCTCAGCTTCCACGTAGAGCCGTAGTCTCTGCTCCAGCTCCGCGATCACACCTCAGCAACGGGCAGTCAGCCTCGGCCATCCCGGACACCTTGTTTGCCGTCGCGACTCAGCCCCGACACTCATCCCCCACCATCAGCCTCGAATACCATCCCCGCACAACAGTCGTCGTGGCAAAGATGACAACAGAACCAAGCCCACCCACTCTACCCCCCAACTTCGAATGGAAACCAGCCTACCTCTCTCAACTACGCCACATCTCCGAAACAGACGAATTCCTCCACGACGAAGAGCAACAACTCCCATCCTCCTCCTCCACCTCTTCACCCTCCACCACCACCGCCACACCGCAGCAGCTTTCTGGAGCGTATGACTGGGGGTTGTTAAAAGATGCAATCAAGTACCGCATCAAAGTTTGTTTGGAAGAGGAGTTTGGAGGGGAGAGAAAGATGGATTTGCACCCGGCTAGTGTTTTGATACCTTACGTGGGGAGTGGAGGAGGGATGGAGTTTGGTGATGTTGCGCAGATCAGCGCTGGGATGTTGGGTGAAGATGTGGACGAAGAAACGATAGAGACATCGGAATCCGAAACCAAGCCCACAGACTCCGATACTAGGCCCAGCGAACCAGAAACCCAACCAACGCAAGCAAACGGCAGCGTTCGACCACCATACGTCTCTCCAGCAGACACCCAGAACTTTTACCCCTCCAAACGCCCCCCCTCCTCCCCCTCTCACGCGCCTCTGACCCCTTCCGAAATCACCACCCATCTCCACACCTTCTTCGGCCTCCTGGACGACTTTGACATCCAACCACCATTCACTATCCAACGTCTCTGCGAGTTGGTTGTTTCACCCACCGCACACTACCATAGTGCGCAAAAGTGGATTGGAGCTGTCAAACGGTGCTTGAGCGTAACAGCTACACGCGATGCGTTCCCGATAAGCCCGGTGCAGGGACCTATTGGTGTCGGTATGAACGGTGTAGGTGGTGGGGAAGACGGAGGAGAGGGAGGCGAAAGGGGAAATGGCGGGGAGATGAGCGAGGTAGAGATGGATAGAATGGATGGCTTACCCCCTTCTTCCACAGCTTCGGTGGGAGGCAGATCTAGGAGTAGTAGTGTAGCGAGTAGTAGCGAGCCGCTGTTCTCGCCGATACCGTTTGTGGTACGCGATGAAAACGGACATCTCACCCATTCTGGCGCGCAGAGGCAGCCGCAGGATGGGGAACAAGCAGAAGCGCAAGCGGAAAGCGGGTTGGGGTTGACCGAGCAGATTCCAGACTTGGAGTTGGGCGGAGCTGATCGTACCCACGCGGCGGATGTTACGCCGAGGGAGGTTGTTGATGTTGCACCGCAATCCACTCCTACTGCTACTGCTACTGCTACTCTCGCTGTGACGGAGAAGGAGGGCAAGGGGGAGGAAGAAGTTGCACCGCCAGCGGAGCAGGTCGAGGAGGATGTCAAGATGGAAGCAGCTCCAGCGGTCGCAAGCAGTACTGCTGAGGCTGGGAGTGTGGCGGGTATCGTTGACGCCACCCACTCCACCCCAGTCTCCACCAAACCTTCCACTGCACCACCACCACCGTCAACCGCTCCCACGGCATCAGAACCCCTGGGCGTACCCGATGGAGAAGTAGACGAACTAGACAACCCATCCCAAAAGCTGCACGCTCTTACCTCGACCACTACCGCTACTCCTGTACCCCTCGCCACTGCAACCACCCCAGAGACCCAAAACAAGCACGAGGTAGAAGAGGCAAGGTCAAGCAAAAGACGGAAGAGCATTGCTTCCATCCACGATGCTCGAGACTAGTTTCTGCTCCTTTCCCCTCAGTTACTCCTCACACTTTTATGTTTGCTTAGGTTCACAGTCACCATCACAACAATTTCTGGTCTGGTATAGAATGCTTGCATTGGCAGGTGCGAGATACTACCGCCGATGCCTGTGTTTCCCCTCCTTAGCCCTGTGCTGCAAGATCTTATCCAGTCTGGCTTGTTTTTCTTTCTGACTCTTCGATCGATCGTCAGGAGTGGGGGAGAACGCATCACGCGTATTGGTGTACCATCCGGTGATGCCTTTCCATCTGTTGCGGGTGGGGGAGGGTGTGGCGGGTGGCAATTCCACCTGCTACTGTGCGGCTTTGCTGCTGCTGCCAGCGGTGGATTTGGCGGCAACTTTGGCTGCTGTGGACGGATGACTTTGCTTTGACGACTTGCGTGAAAGCTCGACGGTAGCAGGAGGAGAGTCTGAGTCCTCATCGCTATCACGGTCCGGTCCGTGGACAACTCGCTTGCGCTTCACCGTTTTCCCCTCAACAACACCGTTGCGCCTAGCTGGTAGCTCAACCGTAACCCTGTTACCCGACTCTCCATTCAGTTCCTCTTCATCTTCCGTGTTCCAGAAACAAACCTCTTCCTCCTCCCTCTGACGCTCTGCTTCCTTCTGTCTGATCTCCGCTCGCAGATTAGCTTGTTTGATGAGCACCTCTCGACGGTCCCCACCCAGGCCGACTGTTTTCTTCTTCTTCTTTCCCGCCTCTGCTGGTTGAGCCGCGGCTATCCTCTTGCTGCTCGAGGTGGCGATCGAAGCCGAATGAGAATGCACCCTCTTCTGTGGCGGACGTTCAGCCATGCTTTCGGGAGCGCTCGAGGAATGCGTGAGATCGACAATGACTTGGCTGCCCGAGCCAAGAGATGAATGAGGATAGAACTCAAAGTCGTCTGCGTCAATGGTGTCTCGGGCTCGAGCTTTACCTTTCGCCTTTGCTGACGCGGAAACTGTGGCCTTCTTAGATGCTGAGGCCTTAGCAGGGGTCGATTTAGGGACAGGTGCAGGGGCGTGGTTGCTGGGTCTGGGAGGTTTAGCAGGGTGTGGACTTGCAATCTGCGTCGAGAAGTAAGAGAGGAGATCGCGCGTACCTTTCGAAGTCGTCGCTGCTTTCGGCTTCGAAGCTGCAGGGCTCTTGGGCGGTGCCACTGGCGCCGGCGCTGGTTGCTTGCTCCTTGACGATGCCGTTTGCACGAAAGCGGGAAGCGGTTTGGAGCTCTTTGCCGGAGCTGCAGCAGCGATGGGCTGAGGCTTTGATGCTGCAGTAGGAGCAGCAGCAGTTTCGGGCTGCACCGGGGCAGCGACTGGAACGTTGAGCTCCAATAAGGGCAGCGGTGACTGGGATCTCTCTGGCATAGGATCGTCGGTGTCCATGCCCAACCTACTCGGCCCAGCAATTGGAGATGGAATTCCATCCTCAACCGAGTGCAGCTCCAAATCTGACTCCACTTCAGCATCACTCGGATGTCTCACCGCCCCCGACGAAGCCAGCCTGGAAACGCTTGGCGACTTCGTAGGCGACTGTCTCCTAACGATGCTGTACTTCTGCGACTCTTCCTCCGGCACGGCTGCCTCACTCTGCTTCAAATCGAAATACATCCGAATTTCACCTCCCGTCTCAGGTCTAATCTTTGAAACCCTCTTCCGTCCAGCATGATCGTACTGCGACTGAATCCAATCACTGTTCTCCACCTCGACCATGATCTTCCCCTCTTCACGCGCCTTCCAATCTTCAGCTAGGCGGGCCATTTCGGTCGAGTCTTCATCAACTCGAACCCATTCTTTGTGTTCCATGTCTGCGAATGAGCGTAGAGTTTCCGCAAGCGGAAGCTTGTAAGCTCGACCGAGTCGGAGGTGACGAGAGGCGGATTCTAGCGACAATGCATCTTTGGGACGACCAATGAGTCCTGCACCTTCGAAGCTTTCGAGGTCGTCGCGTAGGTCCAATGCATTAGGAGCAGGACCCGCGTGTGAGGTGATGAGATCGCCAAGTTTGAGTTTCAGAGGCGGGCCTCTCTCGCCAGTGGGGAGAGTCGGAGTGGTGGCTCCGTCTACGTTCGCAGTGCTGCGACTGGAGGTTGAGATGCCAAGCCAGCGACGTGTGCTAGGCTTGAGTTGCCACAGACTGGCACGGTCGTCCGTGCGGACAGAGAGATTCCACAGCGCCGTTGGTGCAAACTGCTCATTTGTGATCGCCCTTGCTTCCGCCTCTGTAAGCTTGGGAGGCATGGTGACAGCAGTGCCCGCCAAAGCAGCAGCGCGGACCGCAGCGGTAGCCGCCTCCGAGTTGAGCCTAGCTTTGAGGAAGTCGGCAAAGGACGTTGGCACAATGCCACTCGCTGGTTTGCTTGCAGTCTTTGATCGCAGGGCATCGAAGAACCCCGGTTTCGCGTTAACTACTGGCAGAGGCTGCTTTTTGGGTTTCGGAGGAGGTGCAGGGGTATGAGTAGGAGCAGAGGCAGCGTCTGCGCTCTGCGCACGTTCGTACTTCTCGAAGATGCGCTTGACGTTGTAGTCGGTGACGTTCCGGGCTCGTTTCGGATATCGTCGTTGCATATCGCTATCCGATGAGTTTCCCGATGTTGCCCGAGCGCTCGAATGCGTAGCTTGCACCTCTCTAATCCTTACGTCGGTTATGATTACTGCATCCGATCCTACATCCGACACTGCGCCTGCATCCAGCTCCGGTTCGGAGTGCGCCCCTCTGGCTTCTGCCAAACGTTGACGTTGAGACGATGATGGCAGCTCAGCAGATGCGGAACCGGAGCCAGATCCGGAAGCCTCTGCGGAACTGCGGTCTTCTGCCAACCTCTCTGTCATCGGCCGTGCTGAAGACGGCAGTACGACTAGGGCGTTTCCATCAGTCGAATGCCGTTCCTCCGAATTGGTTCTGCTCGTTGATGCCCTCGGTACGCCACCGTCTGACTGCTGAGGAGAGGCCTGCCCTGTCAAAGTCTCATCAGTTTCAGAGTCGCTAATGACGACGATGTCTTCGGAAAGGCCGTGATGTGATTGATCAGCGGTCGGTCCATCCGATAATGCTGCATCGGACTGGAAGATTCGAGCCAACGCGTACGTGTCCGCTCTAAGCGGTGCTGAGTCGGACCGAAGCAAAGATTTCAGGGAGTCCTCTTCTTGTGTGCTCTCCAGCAGTCGCTGACCTCCTTTGCCTTTACGATCATGTGGGCCCACAGGCGGCATGGACTGTTCTGATTCCGGGTCGGTCGTCCCTGTCGAGCTGGACTGTACGACAAGTTTCGAAGCAGAGGGATGTGGACGAGCGAGCGGAGCATTTGAACTGGCTGCGGAAGCGCTTGGCAGTTCAGGTTCTGGCGTACCTGGAACATCCGATTCTTCATCACTGTCCATGTGTAAGCGTGTTGTCGAAGCACCCAGCGCTCCTCTACGTGGAAGTGAAGAGCGAGGAACGTAGACTACTTGCGGTCCATCAGCAAGCATCGAGACCGACTCGCTCCGCGTACGACTTCTATCGCTGTTGGCACTCAAAGGCGTGGACTGAAATTCGACTTGATCGTCCTCTTCGTCGTCGCCATCCTCTTCCAGCTCGTCTGGTTCGCTCGGGAGGAGACTTGGTGGTTCCGGTGTCTCCTCGTCACTATCATCAATGGACAATGCTTGTGATTGCCTGCTGTTGGAGAGGTGAGCTGTAGAGCTATTTGATGGGCCAGCGATGGCAAGGCGCCCGGCCCTGGCGGTGAGTGGTGCGTGTGGTCTACGAATCTCGAACGGGCTGTCGACAGCTTCCTGCTGCTCATCCTGATACACCTTGTTATATAGGTCTGCTAAGGAGCTCGAAGTCGTCTTCTCATTGCGAATCTCGTCTTGGTGCCTCTTGTTGTAGAGGTCGGCGAGCGAGTTACTGGTGACAGTCTTTGAAGTTGACGGACCGGGATGTTCTTGAGCGTGACGAGCATTGTATAGATCGGCGAGCGATTGTCCGACACTGGTGCGGTTGCGAGATGGTCCAGCTGGCGAAATTGTTGCGTGAGCCGCAGGAGAGTGCGGTGTCATGACAGGCGATGGCGAGGCGGCAGAGATGGGCATGGCGCCAACATGCTCCGTGATCTCTCTCTGTCGTGGGTGCTGTAGAGTGTCCGGCTTAGATGGTCATCCCCGTGCTTCTGGTTTGTCGAGTGATGCTCACGGTTGTGATGTGAAATGCTGCGGGTTTGCGATGCGGAAGCGACCGGGCTTATCGAATGGGGGTGCCGCACTAGATGCGAATGGATAAACGACCATGCAGTGTGGGGTGATGAGAAGATGAAGCGTGTTGCAGGCTGAGCGTTGTGGCGGAGGCGTGAAAGTCTGCTCAAGGAGGCCGTGAAGTGAGTGCCGGCTGATAGTCAGGCTGATAAAGGAGAGCGGAAGGTGGCCTGATGAATGGGGAGTGAAGGGATCAAAAGTGTTGTTCTCGACAAAGAGGGACGCCTTGCACATTTCGCGGAACGCGGTTCACAGAGACTCACACTTGTGTGATTCACATTTCGACATCGCGCTCTCAAGCCTCCTTTTTTTTCTCATTCCGCACTCTCCACACTTCCGCGTCCCGAGCCAAATGGCTACGCTTCCTCTTGTTTCATTTGCCATAACGACAGCGCCATCGTGTGGGACGAACCCTACTGTATTTCCACAACCACGTTCATTAGTCTTCGAGCTCCGACTTGAGACGACAAGCTCAGTATCAGTACGATCACAGACAGCAAAAGCCACACAGCCACGAAGCGTACATTTCCCGTTCTAGTACTGTATCCAATTGACATTGAGCAAACTCAATACCTATTCTATGTTCATTCCAAAGCTGATCGTTGACCAGCAGCATGTTTAGCAAGCAATTCTAGCTCCTCATACTCTCCCGTCTTCCTGCACATCTCATTAAAGATCCCCTTCTTCTCCAACAACGAAGCCGGCGACCCATTCTCTGCAATAACACCCTTATCCATCACCAAGATCCTATCGTAATCAATGATCGTCTTCAACCTATGCGCAATGGTGATAATCGTCGTTTTATGCCTCACATCAGCGTCCAATGGAGCTCGCAAGGTTCGCTGGATCTGCGTATCAGTCTCGAAATCAACCGAAGCTGTTGCTTCATCCATAAAGATAATTGAGGTCGAGCGGAGGAGGGCTCGCGCCATGGAGATGAGCTGTCGTTGACCTTGGGAGAAGTTACTGCCTCCTTCAGATACTTTGGTGTCGAGGGTGAAGATGGTCATTCCTGCTGCCTGTGCAGTGGGTACGACGGAGTTGACTGCAGTTGAGGAGGAGGAAGCGTTGACTTCTGGGGAGGATTCGTGGATGGAAGCCGCTCGACTGGGAAGTACGCTAGGTGCAGCAGTGTTGATTGGCGACGTTCTAAGGTTGACCCGACGCAAAGCCAACAAACATTCTTCGTCTGTACGCTCGTTGAAAGGATCCAGATTCTCGCGGATCGTACCGCTGAACAGCACGGGATCCTGCGGGATGATGGTCAACCGACTTCTCAGATCCTCCAACCCAATCTTACTGATGTCGACGCCGTCAATGATGATCGAGCCCTTCTCGTACTCGACGAAACGGAAGAATGCAAGCGCTAACGTGCTTTTACCCGATCCCGTCCTGCCCACCAGTCCGACCTTCTCACCAGCAGCAATATGGAAATCGACACCTCGCAGCACCGGATCAAGATCAGGCGCATACTTGAGAACAAGACCATTTACCTGAATACCTCTGCTGTCGATCTTGGATGGCCAGTTGGGTGGCGGTCGACTACCTTCAATGACCGCAGCCGGCTCCTGGGGCAGCTCCAGATACTCATGCATCCTTTCCACAGAGTTTAGATCCATCTCGAACCCAGTCCAGCAGCGGCAGAGCCAGTACATGGCCATCACAAACGCTTGCGCCTGGGTGATCGCGATACCTGCCCAACCTGCGTCGATGCCGCCTGCGAGCGCAAGCACCGAGGCGCCAAAGACGATGAAGGCACCCAAGAGGTCAAATCGCAGCATTAGCCATCGGTTGGCCATCCAAAACAAATTGTAGCAGCTTTGCGTGGCGTCGAGCCGACGGAAAAGCGTTTCCAAGAAACGTTGCTGTGCACCGTATGCTCGCACGGTGGCAATGCCATTGAGCACTTCGGAGAACGACTGAAAGATGGGTGACCGAGTGACCGACTCGAGACGACGAAGGTCACGGGCGGCGCCGACATAAGCCTGAGCCGTGCGGTAGTATACGTAGGCGAACACAACCAGAAGAGGCACGAAAGTCGGCACTGTGACTGCCATAGTAGCGAAGGCAAGCAGCGAGGCACAAGCAAATGCAACGAGCTGTCGAACGTTGCCAGACAGAGTGCTGTCGACCGTTTCGACATCCTTAGTGAATCGATTCAGGATTCGACCGGTTGGTGTCTGATCAAAGAATCGCGTAGGTGATCGGACCACGGTTTGGAGCATTCTCTCAAACAGCTTGTTGCCCGCTGCGATACCGTAGAGACCGGTCACGAGCACCGCTAGAATCGTACCACCGTAGCCAAAGAGCGAAATGGCGGTATAGATGACCAGGTAGGGCGCCACGTTGCTTTTGGGATCTGGCAATCTGCTGTGAGTGCCATCGCCTTGACGTCGTAGATACGCGTTGCCCCAGTAGGAAAGCCAGTATTTCTCCAGCACATCCGACGATCGAGCCCAGGTGATGGCAAAGAGAACGAAGGCGACGGGCAACCATCCAAAGGCGGAGAGATATGTCACGTAAATCTCCCGTTTGACCTTGCCTGTTGACTTGCCCTCTGCTTTTACCAGCTTGCCGCGTCCCGAGGCGGCTCCCGCTCTGGCCACTTTAGAATCATCATCGCCCTTCGCGGTGTCTTCTGCTTGCGACTGGACCTGGGCTTCTACAGCAGCATCTTTGGCTGCTTCCTCGACGAGCTCGTCTTTTGCCGCTTGCTTGCCCTTGCCATTGACATCGTTGGGGGTCGACCCTTGCACAAGCACCGAGAGCAGTCCTTCTGCCTTGAGTTCACCTGGAGATCCACTGGCCCGGATCCGACCATCATCAAGCATGACTACGTGCGCAACATGCGGGAGCACAGCTTCGACGTGGTGTGTGACCAGTACGACTGTCCGACCTCGAACCAGATCGCCGCACAAGCAATCGTCAACTAGTTTCTTAGCCGTGTGCGAGTCCACAGCCGCCAGCACATCGTCGAGAAGTAGAATCGGAGATCGTGAATAAACGGCACGCGCGAGCGCCACTCGTGCCTTTTGCCCACCAGAGAGGGAGACGCCGTTTTCTCCGATCTCGGTCTGATCGCCGTCAGGGAAGGTCTCAAGGTCCGGCTTGAGGCAGCAGCAGTCGAGCACCTTCTCGTAACGGTCTTGGTCAAAGTACTGTCCAAAGACGATGTTATCGCGAATGCTCATGGTCTCAAGCCAGGCAGTCTGAGAACAGTAGGTGACACCACCGCTCAGCAAGGACAACGGCCGCTTTGGCAGAGAGATGGTGCCATCAAGCAGTTCCATCTCGCCGAGAATGCCTGACAGAAGAGAAGATTTGCCAGAACCGGTGGGACCGCATACCAAGGTCATCTTGCCAGGAGGCGGACGGAAGTCTAACGCTGTGAGGTGGAAGTGTTCTGGCTCGTCTGTATCGTCGGCGGCTTGAACGCCGATGCTGCCTTGCTGCTCTGGCGTGATGGGGGTTTTCTTCTTCCAAAAATTTAGCTTCGAGAGCAGCTTAGGCTTAGCAGCTTGTGTGACCTTTTCGAGCGGCTTAGAGCCTTGCCATCGAAGTGTGGCACCTTCAAGAACGATGGTGCGATCTTCAGCGTCGTCCTTGCCGAGTGTCTGCTCCGCGTGCGCGTTGCAATTCTTGACTACCCAATCAGGCACTTCGTCCTCGTGCAAGAATGCATCGATGCGATCCATGGACACCTTTGCTTGGAAGATCATGTTGATGATCATGGGCAAGATGTTAAGCGGGTTCCTGAGCATGCCAAAGAGAGCAATCACAGTGAAGCCAGTAGCAACATCGAGCTGCTTGCCTTGTATCAACGTGTATGAGGCGAATGCAGAGACAGTAAAGGTGACCGGAATGAGTGCGAAGGACAAGAACAGACCAGCCATGATCCATACGCCTCGATAGAGCCACTTGATTTCGGCCTGTCGAGCGCGAAGGACTCGCTGCGACCATCCTCGCTCCCATGCAAAGAACTTGATGAATCGGATGGATAGGATGAGCTCGTTGAGTACGGTGACACGCTTGTCTCTCGCTTTGAGGAGTTGCTTGTTGTTGGCGTAGGACATCATGGTGAATCGCTGCTGCATCGGCATCAGGATGAGAGCTGGACCGACACCAACGAATGCGGACCAACCGAGAAGCTTGTAAAGAAAAGTCGTGGCAATGGCGAGCTCGACGGGTGCGGAGTAGCCCATGTAGATGGCAGTGACGGTGTTGGCGATTGAATTGGCATCCGCGGCCATGAGGTTGACGACCTTACCGACGCTGGCCGAGCTCTTGTCGTCATCTTGCTCCTTAGAGGCGTTCTTTTTGGCGGACTCGTCCTGTTTTGCTGCATTGCTGCCATCTTTGCCTTGAGGCTTGTCAGTATTGTCGGTGAGCTGTTGCGCTGCGGCGGTCGAAGTCGTATTTTGAAGGGAACCGGAAATGTCTTTGCGGCGGAGAGCTTTGTCGTAGATCGCCAGAGTAAGCTCGGACTTGATACGGACACCGGCACGTCGACTGTAGTAGAGATGCTGCAGATCCGTCTGCGTCTTGATGACGGAAGCGAGTAGAGCGAATACGGCATACAAGAAAGCACGCTTTTTGGCTGGGTCGATCGCATCGTACCTGTCAAAGGTGACGAAGTTCATCACTGGAAATGCATAAGAATGCAAGCTGCCTTGAACTGTAGTGGTCAGAGCCGACAACGCGTACGATGTCGGAATGACCGAAAGATGCTGAGCAGCACCGAAGGCTTGCAAAGGCTCTTCTTGTTGACTTTGAAGCGCACCCAGAATCTGTCGTAGGAAGAAAGGACTTGCATAGGCCAAGGTGTACGAAATGATGGTGAGGATGAAATCGAGCGCAAGATCCCTTGAGTTCATCAAGATGATCTGGCGCAAGATATTGGGTTTCTTGTTCTCTGCCTTGGCAAGTGCCTGCTCCCTGTGGGATGCGGTGGAATTAGCTGTCTGTGCTTGCGCTTGCGCCTTTGCATTCTCGTACTTTTCGGTGTCGATGCGCTGGACGCTTCGCATTTTGGTGAGAAGCACCTGCGACTTGGAGAGCTTGCTGAGCTGCGAGACGTCGGACTCTTCGAGCGGACGAGTCTGGGCAAGGCTGATAATCGGGTCTAGCCAGGAGAAGCTGACCCACTGCCATAATGTGCAGTAGTCTTCGAGGGGCGGAGGGTAGCCGTTGCGGTCATGCTGTGGGTTGCGATCGTACACCTGGAGAGGCAGGCTCATAATGAGTGCGACCCCGAGCGCGATGAGTGCCAAAGAGACCAGGGTGAAGATGGGAGGGGCCAACTGACTCTGATGCGGTGGTGAGAGGGGCGGATCAGGTACGCTGAAAAGCGAGTGGTAGCCGGACACTGCCGAGCCGGCAAGCTGGAGACCATAGAAGATGAGAAGTGCATAGGGCGGCGTAGGCGATGGGAAGAAGGAGGACGACACAGATGCGTATGTCCAGCCGACAACCTGCAACGCAGCGACCAATTGGAGGCCTGCTGCGTTTTCAAAGCCGGCCTCAGCGCCGACACGATGGGCACGGCGAGTGCTGAGAGAAGCAAAGACCAGAGCAGAGATCCAAGCTAGTAAGTACAAGAGGTTGATGGTGGTAAGCCCCACTCGCACAGAGGTGGGTTGCTTCGCGGCTTTCGCGGCTGCGGTGTTGAGATTGCGTGACCTTGATTGTCCTCCTAGGAGGGGCGAGCACTCGCTATCTCCTACACCACGGGTCGATGTCTGGTTTCGACCGAGCGTCGCGTTGTTCTTCCCGTCTGATGTAGAACCATAAGCATTCCGAGTCTGGCTTTTCGGACCTGGTGACGGGTTGCTTGGTGGAGCTTGGACATGCTTGTAATTCTCGCGCGCCTCAGCCTCGAGGCGGTCGTACTGGTGTACATCCTCCGGAGTGACGAAAGAGGTGAAGACTCGAGCAGGGAAAGAAGGTGACAAGGTCGAAGATTTGGGCCAGAGCTGTAAAAGTAGAGCCGCAAGTACGACTGCAGCAGGCAGATAGGCTTCAAAGATGATGGGCGTCGACGTGTAGGAAAGGTGTCGTGAGGGCTGCTGATGCAGCAGCTGTTGAGTTGTCGCCATGTTTGGCGGTCATATTCTCACGCTGCGTTGATGGGAGCGGAACAGTTGAGCGGAGGGACACGCTCGAGGTAGTGTGCGGGGCTGATCCGCGCTTGTGAACCAAGAGTGATCTGCTCTGTTGTTGTTGGCGCAAATAACGCAATGACGAGGCGATGATGGTGACGGGATGGAAAGGTGTACTGATGTGGGGTTTGTAGCAATACTGAGCGGAAAAAGACCGTGTATATGGTTCGGTGCATTGCTGACGGACAAGGTGTAGAACGAATCAGAGGGCGCGGGTTGATGAGAAGCATGCGGTCGGCTATGCTGGCGACGTTGTTGTAAGGCTATACAAAAGAAAAAGGTGCGGCCGAGTTGGACCCTCTCTTGCTGTTGCTTTATGTGTGCGCATTCGGAATTGAGAAGAAGCGAGATTATAATTGCAACTCAGCTTTTCGGCACAATCAGCGCCGACGCACCCAAGTCGTCTGAGAAGCGCTCAATCCAACGAGCCGTGTACTGTACAATAGCTGCAACCGCCGCTGCGAGCTTGCATGGTCATGATAACGGTCGAGTCGAGTCACATCGAAAAGGGCCATCTCACAGACCCACGCCGCGGTCAACATGTTCCTGGCGTGAACTGAATCGGCGGCATTAAAGCAACACAGCTGCACCTCTTTCATGGTCGAACGTTGGCAAGCACTGCTTTGTCGCTCAGCTCTGCCATGATATCAATGGCTCGAAGCTGGATTGCTGGGGTCATCCATGGTGGAAGCGATCTTTGCCGAACAACTGAGCTGCGATAACAAAACTCGTGACTCGGGACGGAATGCTCCGACGGTTCAGCCTGTCGTACATCAAGAGATGCGCTCACCAAAGTCACCCTCGTCCGCGGATAGGCGCTGGTAACCAACACCGCCTGTCAGGACCCTTGCATACAAAGCTGAGCTGGACCCTGGCACGCGACTCAGCCTCGCCCAGCCGTACGGTTGTCAGTACATGTACTTTTGCAAGCGCAATGCTAACATCTGTGGCCATAGAACCTTGAAAGCACCGCATCCCGTCCGATCTGCCAAGTTAAGCAAGGTATCGCCTAGTCAGTACTGCGGTGGGGGACCACGCGGGGATCCTAGGTGCTGCAGTTCTTTCTTTTTCATCCTTTTGCCTTTCCTTTCAACTCACTCTTCGATCCAGTTCCACACTGATCACAATCACTCGATGCCACCAACACAGACTGTCTGAAAGAACATGCAAGGGTATATTCAGTCCGACTTTTGGACGCAAAGCACAAACTATGCCCGTGTTTCAGAGGAGCAAGTCTCCTCATCGCCAAAAATCTCCCTCCGCGACATTGCCATCTCCTCATCCTCCGACTTCCTAAACAGTATCCCGTTCGCCTCTTCTGCTCTTATCGGACGATTTGTCACCTTGTCCGCAGTGCTTGGTTTTATCGGATTGGCCAGATTCAGCCCGATACTTGGATTCGGAAACCCACTCCCCTCGCTCACATCGTACAGACTCGAAGGAGCTGTGGATAGCGCAACAGACTGGAGCGCAAGCTTATTGAACAGTGTCCGATGCGTGCGGAACATTCTGTACACCTCGGGATTGGCCACTATACCTTCTCGGAGCCCTTCGAGTGTGTCTTCTTGAAAAGCGCTTTTGACGAATTCAAGGATGTGAAAGACGAAATCTTGTCGAGGTTTCCATGCACCTGGGAAACGTGAGCTGAGCAACAGGCGGCCCGTGTCTGGGTCCACGAGAGGGTGAAGGAGTGTGGGCGGGAAAAAAACTTGAGGGGTGGCAGAGGGGTAGTTCGAGGGGAACACAATGTCGAATCGAAAGATCCCACCGCTGAAGGGTCCGTTCTGGACGAAGATTACTGCGTGCCAGACTGCAAATCAGGCCGGAGCCATGGTCAGGTTCGAGAGCGGAGCAAGGTCTGAGAGTCAAGGCCAAGGTGACAGACAGAGACAGAAGTGGGAAAGTGGCACTTACGATGTGTATCATCATCATCGAGCTGAACATAGATGCCTGTCGGGCAGTTGGATGGCAAGCACAGCTGCGCATATTGGAAAGAGATGTCGCGCTGTGCGAACTCCAGCTGTAGCTGCTGACTCGAAGGCATTTTGATGACGAGCGGAGCCTTTCCGTCATGCACGAATGATGAGACAGGGCTCGGTAGTGCGATGCAATCCTATGAAAGTATCCGGCACTGTTCGTCTGTAGTATTGGTATAAGGTGCGGAAAGCAAAGTGTTGGTCTCGAAAGCGCGTGCGTCCCACAAAAGATACACACACACACACACAAGAACAAGCGCTCTTTCCCGCTCCACATCTCCGATTTCCGAACAATTTTCCACAACGCAACCTTCTCAACAACCCTTCCCCTTCATGTCTTCACCACCACATCACTTCGCAGCTCACCAAAGCTCACCTTGCTGACCCCTCCTCAGCGATTAGCTGCAAAGATGTTCTCCTCCGTCACGGACCCATTCCATATCCGACTCCAATTCGTCTCAACCCTCCACCGAGTCAACGCCTCCCTCCCCACCATCCAAAAAGCCCTCGCTTTCATCGTCGAACATACACCCCACATGCACTCCGAACTTTGGGAATGCATCATGGACGAATGCAAATCTGGCTCTATCAATCGTCGTATCAACCTCCTCTTCCTCATCGATTCCATCTTCACCGACGAAACTCTCTCTCCCACCATCCGTTCACTCTTCCGTCCTTATCTCGAACGTGATCTATATGCGCTTTTTGACCTGGCGATACCAGAAGGCCGATGGGATGCGCTGTTGAACGTACCAGCGGTGCAGAAAATCATCGCTGCTTGGAAGGCAAGGTTCGTTCTCGATCGAAGCATGTTGGAAGATCTAGAGACAATGTTGCAAGTCCGCAAAGCTAGCCTATACGCCCTATCGCCAGAACGGAGGAATCTTACGCTACTTCCACCCAACGACATGCAGCGAAGAATAGAAGAAGACAGAGAACGCCATAAGCGGTTAAGAGAGCGATCATGGATCCTACCTCCAACCGCATTCTCCCGCCAATCATTGTTTGGAACACGACCAGAGCAGCTCGACCCAACATATCTGACGAGAAAACACCAACCATCAAAAAGTGCAGAGGAAGAAGATGCGGATGGGGACAGAATCTGGACTACACAAGATCTGGATTTCAGTCAGATGTGGGAAGAGACAAGCGATTTTAATGATGATGATGTCGAGGAGATTTTGGAGGATCACAAGCTGAGTTGGGTTCATCAACCTCCTCCGCCGCCACCGCCACCAGCGCAGGTACAGCAGGCTGTTGCAGCAGTGCAAGTGGCGCCAACAGCACCACCACCAACAGCTTCGTCTTTTGGAAATGTTCAACCACCAAGAGCTCCTGCTTCGATGAGATTCGCTCAACGGTCTTCCTAATCGCCCTCCCCACACAGCTTCTTACACTTCGCTTAGCCTGATCACATCGTCACACTGTATTTGTACGCACAAGCCATCCAATTGCACCGCTTTTGCATCAACGTTCCATTACCATCAGAGATGCAACTACTGCCTGAAATACTGCGCCATATCATGCAACCTATCAAACATAGTGCTCAAATAACTCGTCTCATTCAACAACCCCTCAAACTCCTTAATCGCCTCATCCTCGCTCAGATGCAACAAGAACTTATCCTGAACCTTTAAAACCGCCTTATCCGGCTCCAACCTGATATCCGGTATATTCGCATCCACCATCAGCGCCACCAGATTCAGAATCAGGTTTGCATTCTTCCGGAGATTCGTAAAAGCAGTATAGCAGAACGCTTTAAACCGCGCATAGTGCGGAGACTGCGTGCCGCCCATAGCGTCTACCATTTCCTTGCAAACTTTTACGGGTGGAGGAAAAGGTTTGGGGTCTCGACCCAGGATGTAACCGAAATCGACGTGGAAGAAATGACCGTCCGAGGAGAGGAGGAGGTTGTCGAGGTGACGATCGCCTACGCCGAGGAGGTAGGTGACTACACAGTAGCCAGCACAGGAACGGATGAAGGTCTCGAATACCCCCGGGTCTACGCCGTATGTAGACAGGGAGGTTGGTTGGGGATGGTGAGCACGGAGGAAGTTGAGGAGCGAGTTCTGATGCGCGGAGAGGATGGCGGCGATGGAGAGAGAGTCGACGAATTGAACCATGCCGTCGATGCTGCCTGTTGCGAGGACGCGGTAGGGTGTCATTTTGAGATCCAGGTTCTCGTTTCGCAATAGCCGGTCCATGAGCGAAAACAGCTGGATGACGAGTTGATCTTGTCGCAAGTCATCACCATTCTTGAAGATCAGCGTGTAATTACCTACATCACCTGCCTTCTTGCCATCCTTATCATTACTGCCACCGCTGGGGCGCGAATCATCATTGATCAGCGACCCTTCGTCATCATCTTCGATCAAGCTGGATGTAATGCTGTCCGGCAAGTGCCCGCTTCCCTCCACATCATCACCACCACTCGATGCCACAGTGGTATTGACCACCGTCGTAAACTCCAGCCGAAGCGGGAACAGGTTACTCTTGAAGATCGTACTCTTCTCCGCCACAATCCCTGTAACCAAGATCGATGCATCCAACGGCAGCATCAAAGGCGGTTCGAAGCGATTGAGCCCATTCTTCGGATCCGCAATGAGTGCTCGGAGCTTCTCGATCTTCTTCGGCCTTGCGTCTCGATTCGATCGAAGCTCCTTGGCACGTCTTGAAAGCATGGCAATCAAAGTCGCCTGTCTCAATATCGTCTCTCTCCTCTCTGCACCAGTTGGAAGCGAGCCGAGACGCTCCAAGAATCTCCGCTTAACGGCTTTGAACAGCGTTCCTGTCTTCGGATCTTCGCATTCGACCTCGAGGTACCAATAGAGATTGTTGCCCAACAGAGGGCTAGCAACGCCTCTGCGAATGAGGAAGTCGGCTAGACCGCTGTTGTCGTCTTCTACACCCTCGGTTGTCAGCGAATTTGAAGGAGACTTGGCTGAGGGGCGAGCAGCAGGTAGCCGGCGAGACTCGCTCTCGCGTTCACCGGTCGCAGACCCAGCAAGCCCTCCCGAGCTGCGCGTTACCGGCTTCTCGAACTTCAACGCTTGTACCAGCTGCAGCAAATACAGGATAAGCTCTTCATCCTCTGCCCGCTCCAGCTGACGCACAGCATACGACCTGACTCGAGGATCCTTAAAAGTAGGACCAAGCAGCTCCAGCGCATCATCAAGACCCGGTTCGGTCCACATCGGCAGCAACACCTCCGTCGCCTGCTTCGCTTCACCTTGATCAGTCCAGACAACCGACTTGAGAAACTTGGTGAGACCCTTCGGATCGCGTGTCAAGTAGAAGCGGAACGACCAGACTCGATCCATCTCTGCCGGCGTGAGCACGCGCGTCGGTGGGTACGACAAAATCTCGTTCAGCTCATCTCTCACTTCTGCTGAAGGCTTGAGCTCGCGATCGAGCGGACCTGATCGATGCGAACGGACGAGTCGACGGTGTTTGGCTTCCACCGGGTTGGATCTGACGATCTCAGGGTCGAAGATGGTGAAGAGCGAAGAGGTGATGCGGTTTGGATCTGCCGTGGAGAGCGCAGCCGCTGCAGCCGCTGCTGCTGCTGCCGCTGAGCTTGGATTGTTCGAAGCTGTCGAGGCGACGCTGCCAGGACCTCCTTGCGATGCAGCGCCTCCAAGCTCGTGACCCGCCGCTCCCACGCCACTGAGTGACGCACCAGAGCTGGGCCCAACCAAGGCATTCGAAAGAGATGCGAGTCCATTCGAAGCGTCCGCCGATGGAAGTATGGATTCAGCCTCGCAAAACACGATGGGCAGCTCGAATCGCGGCAAGTCAATGTAGAGAAACAACCTGTCACTCGACTGACTCTCAAGCTTGTGCACTTTCTCCACCTGTCGATAAGCGAGCTTGTCCAGCCAGTCAACACGAGGCAGATCTCCCCTTTCATGTCGCTTGATCAGCTTCTCAAGCCGTCCCATCTCGTCTTTCATCTCACCGACCTTGCTCGGTGTAGCAGTCTCGACACTTCCATCGCCCTTGACTCCCTTCCACACAAACAGTCGGTGCTGGGCTGATTTGAGCGTGCCTTTCTTGTTGAAAAGCGGCAGCGTTGTACCGCCAATGACACGTGACGTGTTGCTCGACGCTACATCGTAGATGGTAAAGGTGAGTTGAGCGCCCAATGGAAGGTCACAAAGCTTGTAGGGTAGTGTGATCCATTCGTTCCACTGATGGTTATTGCGGAAGGGCTTGTAGGCTGTCTTTCCGGGCACGCTGAGTGGTTTGTTGTCGGAGAAGAGTCGACAATCGACGATGAGATCTGGGTAATTGCTTTGCTGTGCCCCCCAATGTCGTGCTTCCGGCTTCTCGAGTAGCTGAGTGCGAGATATGCGGTCAAGTGTGCCTTGGAGAGAGGAGATACGGAAGGTGAGGGTCAGGTTCAGATCCGAAAGACGGACGAAGGAGTAGAAGTCGCGGTCCATTGCAGCGGAATCAAGACCGTTTCTGGCGCTTCAAGGTCGTGATCGTCCTCGATCGCTGTGCAGAATGTCAGGTTCTTCTTAGGGGTGAAGTCGAATGAGTGACCTCGTAGGGTGGGAACGGTGAGCTAATGGTCGAACATCGGGTTGTGAGCCAAGCGGTAGGGTCTGCTCCTTTGCTGCGCTGGCGGGCAGGCTCAGATTCGAATATCTAGCGAGCTTACCGCAGGTGAAGACGTGCGCCGCCAGTGAGGATACGTCAGGTTGGCCGTTGTGATACCTTCAGAGTGGACGAGGAGGTCGAGTTCTGGGTCGCCGCAGTGACCGAGCTTGATTGCTTATGCTGGCTTCGCTATCGTATAGATCTGGTGAGTGCGACCGCAGCTTCCGGATTACCCAATGTCTGCACTGGTGTCTGATATGAAGAACCTGGTGATGATGGTGTTAAGAAGCTCCGCCGGGACGAATGTGAATGTGGAAGTGAGGTGAAATCAGGAGCTGCGTCTGTGCGCGAAGTGCGCGTACACATCTCAGGGTCCAACCTCGAAAAACCTCTGGCTGGCTCCACTCGCATCCAACACTTCGCACAAATGCCACACCATCAAACCAACGCTCTTCGGAAACGGTGACAGCAGGCATGAATGGAGTACATTGCGTCGAATACAAGAACACATACAAAATACAAAGACTGAGACTGATCAAAGATAACTCAGTTGCCAGGCAGCTTCGCTAGCTCCCGACACTTGTCCTCGCTGAACTCCTCGATACTCATCACTTCGACTCCCGCAGCTTCTTCTTCTGACTTCTCTGCTTCCACTCCGCGGCAGGACACCATGACATGGAATCGCGTATCGGAGATCGTGCGGAGCTGACTTTTGCGGATAGTAGCGAACACTTCAGCGTCCATCCTCTTGATCAGCTCCTCCGGCTCATCGGGCACTTCAGTCGGCTCATCGAAGGGCAAGCCGTTGATGACATCGCCGCTCCACTCCTCAACCAGTGCAGAAATGTAGAGCGCTTCGAGCTTCGCGTCGAGCTCAAGCATCAGCTCGATGGGGAAGTCTTCGCCTTCTTCAAGCAGATCGAGAGCTCGGCAGACGGGTTCGAGCTGGTCGGCGAGGAGCCTGAAACAAGTGCGAATCCAAGGATGCAGTCGCACTCGCCAATTGTCCGCTACGTGATAGGCCGCCTGGCAGAGAGTAGCCGGAGGCGTCGCCTTTTCGGTTTGCGTCCACTGCCCCTCTTCCTTGTCAAGGTCCTTCTCCTCGGTCGACGAGCGCAGAAGATCAGCCAGGATGGCAGACATGGAGAAGGTAACTAGACCGTCACGACCGGGAAAGATCTCGCGCACTCGCTCATCCGGGTCCTCGGGTGAGAAGCCGAACGTCCAGAATTTGCACCGCGGTTGTCGCTTGAATCGCCTTAGGTAGCCTGCAAGCGCCAGCGTCAGTCGGGACTCGTCCGTATCGAGGATTTCGTCGAGTGCAGCGCGTCTGACGAAAACATTGATGCCGATCTTCGGATCTTTGAGAAGCTTCTCGTCATTTTTGGGCTGGAGAGACAGACGCGCACCGCCCTCAAAAATGCGCACCATGTAGTATAGCACGCTCTTTTCGTAATTTGGTGGATTGCGGCCAAGGAAGATCACATTGTATCTGCTGCGAATGCCCTCGTAAAGCTGAGGGCTGATTCGATACCGCTGCGCCGCTCGCTTGACTTTGCGGATGTCATTGCGCCCAATCTTGAGATCTTCGATAGTCTTCTTTCCAACTGCGTTGTCGAAGATATTGCTGACAGAAGGATCCAGCGGCGGCGGAGGTTGCCCGGAGAGCAATTGAGCCTGTGCGGGATGATGCTCAAGCTGCAAAGGCGTGACGCAGAGGGTGTACCGATGATTGGCGACGCTCCGCAGTGCAGGAGGGAGACCAGTGATGTAATCGATAGCGTATTTGCCCGAGAAGGCGGCAAAGTACTCCAGCCGGCCTCTCGGAGCGCCTTCGCCACCAGCAAAGTCTTGAGAAGGGACATTTTCGCCAGCGTAGGCGAGTAACGCGACGTCTAGATTCTTGACCTCTTCCGACACCTGGTCGAGCGAGGATCGGACCTGGTGTGCGTCCGGACCATGCGCTTCGAGCAGCATGGCTTCTTCAGTAGCAATGTTATGGCCAGCCATGATGTCTTGTACCCAGGACAAAGGCAAGACCTTGTCAAAACGCAGCGACGTGCCGCTGACTGCCAAGCCTAGCGCCTTGATACGATCGGATGCCACTGAGTCTGCTGCACGCAGCGCACCCTCCAGCTCGATAACGTTGGTGCCAGATACGAACTCAAGCCAGCCGTGCCAAACGACACGCTGGGGAGGTCTGACCGCCGGCACGTCAGCAGGTCGACTGTGCACATCAATTTCCAGCGGCGACCGCGGAGTGGGCAGCGGTGATGGATCGTTGTTGGGAGCAGAGTCCCAGCCAAAGCTCGGGTCTTGCGGTGACCACTGACCGTTGTCCCCAGGAGGAGACCACGATGGCTGTGAGGTCTGCGTTGGCTCGGCAACAGCAAAGCGAGCACGACGTCGAGGATCCTCTGTCGGGGCTGGTTGGGCGAAGCTGCTTCGTGTGGGGACGGCCTTGTTTGTCGCTGCAGGCAACCCTGACATCTGCGGACGATTAGCTTTCCTCGCTTCGTCATCCGATTCCGGAGCGGGTTGATGAGGGTTGAACTGATTGCGGACTGCGCTCATTTCGGGAATGCCGAATGGCTCGTTATCACCTGCTTCAGAGGACGCGGAGCTGCCTGTGTACCTGGGAGGGGCGGAAGGTGCAGCGGGAGGGGCACGACTACCACCCTTGAAGTCCTTGACGGGCTGAAGGACGAGGAGGTTCGGCTTTCGCGCTTCAGATGGTCTTCGCGGCGCCGTGATTGGTCGACCTTGGGCATCCGTTGGAGCCTGAAGGGGCGGTGCCGCAGGATCGATTGTCTGACGATCCCTACCAGCAGCGCTACTGCTGTGCAGGCGGTTCAAAAAGTCACCAAAGTCGTTCTTGAGCTGAACTTTGGGCTCGCGTCGGTGTGCGCCTTTGAAGCTGCCTGGGACCGGGCGCGCCGAAGGTGGTTGTGTGCCAGATGCTGAACCTGAAGCTGCAGACGCACCGGTGGCGAAGCGCACTGCGCCGGAGTCGCGGATGGGCGCCAGAGAGGAAGGACCGATACCGGCAAAGCTAGGTCCAGAGCTAGGGCCGGAACGTCGGAAGACCATCTGACCTTCATCGTTATCCGGGATGCTGTCATCCAGCTGAGAGACGCGAGTGCGAGCAGAGATGGTGCTAGAGCTCGGACCTCTTCCCTTCATTGAGACATCGGCCATGATCCGATCAGCTTGTGTCTTACCATATCGCGACGGACCAGTGTCGGCACCGTCCCCCCCAACTCTCCTCTTTCTCTTTGCGTCCATCTTTTCCAGACGTTTCTTGTAGCTGCGACTCGTTCCCTTCTCCTGCACTGGTTCCGTGTCGAGCTCCACGCGGTTTGCCCGACGGAACTTTTCATACCGCGCCTCCTCCTTGGCCTTTGCTTTTGCACGATCCTTGTCCAGCGAGGCTAAGTACTCGCGGAGTTGGACCTTGTCCTTGCGAATGTCACGTCTCTTCTTCTTCTTGGCCTCGTGGGCACGCTGGCGTGGACGGCGAACCACCACATTGTCTGTATCAGAGTCGTGAGTGGAGTAATCGTTAAGATCGATCGGTATATCTGCAGGGCGCCCACCTTGACGATCCCAGTACTCGCGCATGGTGATAGGGCTGTTGAAATGCGACTCCGGTTCCCAGGTGGTGGAATAGATGGGGTATCCAGCCCAGACGGTGCGATACTCTATGAAGCCACGATGGGGGTTGCGGCGATGACGAAGGACTGCCTTGACATCGAAGTTGCCGTCGTAGGCTTTGTCGAGGTGCGCGGTATTTCCCTGCCACTTCTCTCTGTCCTTGTTCGTCCAAGCACCGAGCCCCTCTTCGCTGTCGGAGCCATGCAAAGAGCCCTCCGAGCTCGTGTAGAAGTACTGGCCTTCTTCATACTCTTCGGAATCGCTATACGAGACCGAGCTGACGTCTGAGACGGTGTCGTCGTATTCGTTGTCGTCGATGGGCTGGAGTGGAGCATCGGAGCTCGCAAACTGGATAGGATCTCCGGCTTCGCCCGATCCGTTTGTGTTTTGAGGACGAGCAGATGCAGAGCGCTGAGTAATAGCCTGATTGACCTCCGGTTCGACCATGGCAGGCACCGAGCTCGCTCTCGCAGCATCATCTTGCGACTGTGCATTGTCCTGAGGGCGCGATGGCTGTGACGCGATGACTTCAACCTCGTCCTCGCTCATGGCGTCCACGGGGCGGGGCGGCTCTGTACTTGCCTGAGTAGCCTGGGCAGGGGATCTTGGGACAACAAGCGATTGCAGAGGCGCATCATCATCGTCGCCGTCTGAGACATGCATCGGCTGTGTGCCGTTCTGATTGTGCGGGAGATTTGTGGTAGTTGGACGAGGTGCTGGCGAGGCTGCCTGAGAGACACTGTGTGATGAAGAGGCGCCGTCGTTGTGCTGCTTGGCGGCCTCCTCGGCAGCGGCTTTCACTTCTGCCTGTCGACGCAGCCGCTTCAACTTTCGTTTCTCCTCTTTCCTTCGCTGCCTGTCAAGCTCACGCTTTTGTGCTTTCTCGGCGCGTGATGAGCGAGATGCAGTTGGCCTCGGTGGCGGTGGTGGGGCTGGGAGGAGGTCGTCGTCGGCGTCTGATTGGAGTTCGTCGACTTCGCTATCTGAGTTTGGCTGAGGTACTGGACGCTTGAACGAGCGGAGAGGGTATCTTTGCTCATCTTCGTCGCTGCTTGAGAGAGGGATATGTTGCGGGGGCATGATGAATTACTTGGACATCTGCCCAGCGAGGTGCAAAGTGCACCCAACAGCCGCGATGACGTGGGCGCTGAAGTGGAAGCAATGAGCCAAAGGAGTTTGTCGCAGGGGCAAGGATGATGAGGTTGAAGTCGGCTTGAGTATGATGTGTCTTCAAGTTGATCGAAGGAATTGCTGTCACGTCGAGTGAATACTCGCACCTTCAATTGGTCGAATGATCGGTCTTGGTTGCCGATGAGGTGAGCGAGAGATACAAGAGCTGCGAGGGGGCTGGACTCTCTAAGTCACCGGCAGAAGCTTGCAAAGACGTCAGGTCAAGCTGGATTGTTAAGGATGGGCGCCCTTGAGATGAGACAGGAACGGAAGGGAACCGAGCTGATCGAAAGGTTGAGACTCGGAAGCTTGCTGAGGTTGATTGGACTGAAGACGACCTTGAGCTGGCGCAGGTCCAGTTGCTGCTTCAAGCGATTACGCAGCGATCAGGGCGACAGGCGCTAGCTTATGTGTCGTGGCTGAACTGAGCTTCGTGAGGTAAGGAAGGGAGAAGGAGACCGGGAGAGCGAAGAGAGAGGCGAAGGAAGAATGGCCCAAACGGCCGGTCAGGGTCTGGCTGAAATCAAAAAGTCAAGAGGATTGAAAGCATTCAATAAAGCTGCGCAGTCAGGAAGGTCTGAGCGCGCGAAGGACGCGAAGTAACACACACACACACACACAAAAGTCCGATTTCCGACGCGTAGAGGAGGCTTCCTCTTCAAAAGCGATTGATGAGGTCTATGACACATGTTCACTCGGCTCAGCCTGTCGAGAAAGGGAAGCTCTCTTCGAAAGTGCCTGAACTCAGCCGGCGATACACATGCAGTACAGTCAAGACAGCAGGCGCTTTCCTTTGTAGACTGCGCAATACTTTTGCATTAAAGAAGCTCTAAGTTTCGGTCGGCGCTTTCGCTTTCATTCACACGCTGTCTTTACTCCTGCTTTTCGACCGATATCGCACCGGATGATCCGAACGGAAAGCATTGTGCTGCTTCCTGCATCTTGTCTGCCCGAACCCGCTGTGATGCTGCCCTTTGTCTTCATATGGTCCGTCATATGGAGGTGCCTATGCCCGTCCGATGATGGCAGAACTCGCCGCTGCCAGCGCCAACATGAAGATCTGAAGCAGATTTGCCATCACAAAGTGAGTGATAGTCTGCCCGATCTCCAGCCAGCTTCCTTCGCTCTTGACTGCAAATAAAAAGTTGAGAGCTAGAACGTCCGCCGCGATACCCGCGCCAAACACCAAACTCAGTCCTGAATCAAGTCCGAGCCCACCCGGAGCTGTCTCGCCCATCAGCTTCAATCCTCGATCGATTGATTTGGGCGTTGTCGCTGTCAACGGGAGGGGTGGTGTCGTGGCCATAAGAGAAAAGACAGCGTTGAGGATGAGGAAAGGCACAAGGATCTTGAGCAGCAATAATGTCGCCATGAGGAATGGGTTGAAGATGGGAACAAGGCGGTAAACGGGTGAAAGGTAGAAGGAGGAGATCGATGCCACGTTGCCTGTGCCGAAGAAACCGATGTGCAGGAAGAAGAGATAGAACAGACTGATTCGCAGCTCTGGTAATTGCAACAATCTCTTTGCGTTGCTTGGTGTTTGAGAGCTTGCCTGTGGTTGCGATTCATGCAGGGATCCTTCCAGCTTGGCCCACACCAGCAGCGTCGCAGTGTAGCATCCAAAGAAGAGCACCTCGTCGCGCAATGAAAGCAGCACGAACACCGGCGCAAAGGCGAACACCACGATTGCCAGCCGCTGACTACTTGGCTGCTTGACGACGGTCGTTGACTTTCCATCTCCTCCCGCTTTGACCGAAATAGGTCGACGGAAGCCATGAACGAACGGGAATACAAGACAGATCGTCAAACAGATCCAAGCCAAGACCTGCGTCGCAAAGGGCAGTCCTTGTTTGAGCTGCAACGATCTCGCCGAGATGGCAGTAGTGACGGCGGTGATGACAAGCACCACGAGTTGCACGCGAAGAGTTTGCAGAGTGTGCCTGAGATGACCAGCATGCGCATCTTTGATGCGTGTCGCAGGTGCATCTTCATTTGTGTCGCTGTCGGTGCCGTTCTGCAACAGTCTAGCCGCTGCCTTGGACGCTGGAAAGAAGAGGTGCGGACGCGACAGGATGAGCAAGCCCGTACCTAGGAAAGCAATAGCGCTCAGCATCAGCAGCACGATACTCTCCTCCTTGTTGACGTCGCCAATAGTGAACAGTCCCGTGACGAGGCAAGACAGCCCCCAAATCAGCACGAGACCTTCGTTGTCGGACTTGAAGTCGGCACTCAGCCCAACCGCCGGCCAAGCAAAACCAAGTAGGATGAATCCGACAAACCACGCTGCACGATGCAGATACCCTAGCGCCATCAGCTCCAACATGCCTAGGCTCGCAAATACGGTCAAGACTGTTTTTGGCACGGAGAGCCCACCTTTTGAGCCTGTGATCTGACGATAGGCAGCAGCAAACAGCGGCAGGTCGTCAACGACGCGTCCCCAAAATAGGAAGGCAAGGGCTGCATAGAGGTAGTATGAGAAAGGCATCTCTTGTGCTGCGAAGAGTGCGAACACTGCGCCCGAGATCAGTGCCACAACAAGCTTGAGCGCATTGGGACGCGGTCTTGCATTCGCATTCGCAGCTGGTCTTGATGGAATGGCGCTTCCAGGCAGCATGTGGTTGCGGAGAAGGAAGGAGAAGGCATAAATCATGGACCCGAGGTATCCGATAGTCACAATTGAGCACAGCAACAGCCAGTCGTATGTCTGCAGGTAGCGTGCGCCCTCGATAGCGTTGTCGATAAGCGTATTGCTCAGGCCGACAGACTCTTCGTACTTGCCTTGCTCGATGCTCGCCAAGATGCGTGAGACCCTTTTCTCGCCCGGTTTCGCCTCGTCCACGTCCTGGGAAAGCGGCGCAAATGGCACGAAGCGCACCATCCGGCGAGCACGATTGCTATGCTTGACTCGATAGGTCTCAAGGACCTGTTGCGCATTTGCAAGCAAGGCACGGGACTTGTGCTCTACTGGCAGATCAACAAGATCTAGCCGCAAGCGACCTTCCGAATTGGCGGGGACAGGTACACCAAGGAGTGTTGCCATGAGTGGTGTGATGTCCGCTTGGTCGACATCAAAGCGTGCCACATCATCCAGATGCCAATCGGCGAAATATGAGTCCTCTTCTTGCTCGATCTTGGCAGCTTGCTTCTGCTGTGAAGTAGCTGGTCGAGGAGCACGGACTCCCGCACCCCAAGCAACCAAAGGTGTGCGTGTGTTGTGAGGGTCACCATCGCCGTGGTTGCCTTTCAGGCTCATGCCGTGGTCCGCTGTGAAGACATAGGCGGTTTTCTCGTCGTTCTCGAAGAAGTCGTCCATCAGCTTCTCGACTTCTCGTGCAATGGCATCAACGACGATGGTATTACCGACATACTCTGGCGAGAGCGGGCGGTAGAAGTGACCAGTGGTGTCTAGGCCAAGAAGATGGAGGAAGAAAACGGTTCCTGGCTGTCGCATCTTCCTACTGAGCTCCTTGTCATGCCTAGCGTTTTCGAGGAGCTCCTTAAATCGATCAAGCACCCACAGATCGAGGTGTGTAGCATCCTTAGTAAAATCTTCATCTTCTTCGTTGTATGTCCACATGTCGACTCGGTCAGCAGCTGCACCCACGGCGAACATGGGCACAATGTCGGGTGAGCCAAACGCGAACGAATGGCTAGACTGGTTGAGGATCGAGTCGAAAGCAATGGGGTTGAGCTTCCACCCTTTGGTCACTGCACTGACATCTTCGTACATGCCAGCAATCATGGCGACGTGGCCGGGTCGACTTTCTGTTGGCACCCGTGTATGACTGAGACCCCATACTCCTCGATTGCGTAACACGCTGCGCAGGAAAGGAGCTGCAAAGGCCTTTGTTGGTACATTCACATTTGGTGTTGCTGCATGATCAACAACTTTTACCTGGCTGAGTGCTAGTGAGTAAGGGTATGGCTGGCGCAGAGGGTCCTGGGCAAACGAAGCCCATGAGCCTGACGAGCCATCTTGACCAAAGGTACGATCACGTGTTACGGACCAGGTTGGCAGGAGCTCAGCTTCATGCTGCTTGAACAGCGTATCCGCGCGTAGCCCATCGCCTACGATGAGAACGAGTCGCTTCGCTGGCCCATCAATGTGCTCCAGGCTGCCTCTTGGACCCAAAGTTGTCTGGGCGCTGAACCGAGGCTCGGGGTGGACGACAGGCGAGGTAAAGTAGATGTCGAAGATGGCCGAGATGTAGACGACGTGAAAGAGCAGAGTTAAAAGCAGGAAGCGGACCGAAGAGATGTTGCTCAGCTTCTTGATCCTCAGTGACCCAGCTTGAGTGACGCCGTCTGTGTCAGTCAAGTTAGAGCCAGACGAGCTAGGCGTGCTCGGGATGACAGATGGGGCTGAGCCAGCATTCTTGCTGGTAGCTGTGCTCATCTCCGTGGCCCAGCTCCGACACTTGCACTGTTATTCGCGGACCGATGCGCTGACCTGACTCCTGCTCGTCGATGGTGGCGGTCCGAGAAGGGATAGAAGGAGGATGGTGAGGATCAGAAGCAGCTTACAGGATCAAGAAGGAAACACTCCGGATTGCTGATCCGTGCATAGACGGCGTCGAAAAAATCCAAGTCTTCGAATTTGCCGAGCGGACCCTTTGCACAGAATTCACCGGCACGGTTCTCATCTCGCAACAAAGGACGGCGAGGTCAGTCTTCAAACGCAGCAACTCAGCCCAGCTATCGTTGCAATACCTATCACCACAGCATGTCTAAGCTCAAGAGTTTGCGTTTCACAAAGTTGGCGACCGATAAGGGCGAACTGGATATGTCTAGTATACAAGTACAAAGAGAGTGGGAACTTCGACAAAACGAGGAGCGACTTCGACTGCGAGCCTGCGTGCAAATCATTGCTTCTTTTCGGCATCGGAGCGGATCTCGATACCAGGGGGCTTGCCGATGAGCTGACCGACTTGTGCGTAGAGAAGAAACTGACCACTGACCAGGAAAGCAGTCATGAGCACCCTGGTGCCGAGACCAGCCCAGATGCCAACGGGACCAGTCTCGCCTGCAAGGCGGATGAGCTTGGTCATAGCGGAACCCTTTCCTCCTCCACCCTTGTTGATCTTGCTGAGAAGTGTATCGGCGGGATGAGAGAGAACGGCAGCAGCAACACCAGCAACCATACCACATCCGAGCTGGATGGTGACTTCACCGGCCTTGCCATACTTGGCGCGGTCTTCTTTGGAGATGGTGGAGTCGACAACGGTGTGTGCCCATTCGTTGGTGACGAACTGACCGATGGCGTAAGGGACCTGCTTGCAGAGAATAGGAGCGTAACCAGCGTAGAAGCCTCGAAGACCTTCCTCGGCACCCATACGGGTGATGGCAGAGACGAGACCCTTGGCGTAGCCGCGTTGAGAAACCATGCGAATACGTGCTGCCTCGAGAGGAGTGAGGAGAGTGGTTGCGATGACTTCAGCGGCGGCTGCACCTCCAAGATAGATAACTTGACGGTACTGCTGAGCGGCTTCGTGGCTGCCAGCAAGGTCGACACCCTTCTTCTTGAAGAACTCGTACCCAGCAAACTTGGCACCACCCTGGATGAGATAGCCGACCGCGGTAGGGCCGAAACCAGTAAGAAGACCTGCAGGGCCCTCTGAAGAGACAATCTTACGGCCCATGGAAAGCATGGTCTCTTTGGAGCCTTTTGGCCCAAGCTGGATTCGGGTCTTGACAACATCGATGGGGGTCATGGCACCGTGGGTGATGGTCGCACATAGCGCACCAGAGGCGAAGAAACGCGCATAGTCTCCGAATCCGAACGAAGAAGTCAAGGCGCCAGGCGCCATTTTGTACCCCGCACTCGACGAAGATGGGGAGGAAGCTTGAGAGGAAGAAGAGCCTTCCTTCATGCCGAGTCGGCGAAGGGCCTCATCGTTGGAAATGGGCGGCGAGGGCGAGTCTCGCGATCCTGCGGTTGTAGTGGTTGCCATCGCGATAGAAGCTCCGGAGGTGTCAAGCCGTGGTCTGCGTGTTCAGGCGGAAGAGTGGTGGTGTCTCACCGCCAAGGGTTAGAGGGGGATCCGAGCAAAGAAGCTGGAAGGACAGTAGGTAGCGTGGTGTGGAAGGATCTTTGGATGTTATCTTCAGAGAACGGTCAGTATATGAAGGAATCGCAAAGCGTCCAAGACTGGATAAGAGCGAGGTCGAATTCCGAGGGAAGGAGAAGGAAGAAGTGACACGGACCAGCTGAACACCAAACGCAAAAGCTGGAATTCTCACACTGACGTATGAGTTGAGTGGTGACAGTTTGGAGATTAGATTCGTAGTGTCACGTCTCCGCGCTCTGCCGCCAGGAACTCAACATGACCTCGGGACAGCTTTTCCGATGGCAGATTGCACGGTAGCGAGCTCAGGCTTCGAAACTATGTACACCATTCGATTCTGTATGTATGCCATCATGACCCTTCAATAAATAATGCACGAACTCATCACTTCATAGGAAGAGTCTCCGCGTTGCCTTGCAAGCACAGGACGAAGATGGCCAGGTTCAGAAGTCAACCTTAAAGCAGAGCGGAGTTGGGATGCACCTGCGATGATGACCGCTGACAGCCACTGCACATGTTTCCGGTTACTTCTTCCGAACTCTTCAATGAATCTCTCAGCTGCTGACTTCTGCAGGACAACACCCTCATAGACGAGGCGAAGAGTTGAACAGATAGCGGGCTGTAGAATGTGTTGCCGAATTCGTATCGCCGCCGCCGGAGGTGTCGCTTTTTTTCTGCAAGAGGCTGGTTGGAATGACGTTGTCACACATGTTGCGCATGCAAGACTGGCCAGCCGCCCATAAAGCGGTCCTCTAGAAAATTCGCGAATTTCCACACCTGAGCGCCTTGATGAATTTCGGTCCAAGCGTCCGTCTGACCATGATGACTTGATGACAGTTCAGCGAGGCTCACAACCAGACCCTTGCCTATCACCGACTCGAGGCCCTGCAGATTGCTTCCCTGGCGGCTGGCTAGTCGCGAGTCGAATCAAGCTTCTTTCATTGCACTGATGGCTGATACAGTATCAACTTATTCTTGCATTCAGTGGTTTGCCATATCCCGATTTGAGAATAATCGGGACAATCCATCCACGATCCATCCATCGGCTTCAGCTTGCATCCGTCGCGCCGGATTTCTTCGCATCTGCTGCAACGCGCTTTGGACGCCAAAAAAAAAGCGTGGAATCCTTCATTTGGCTGTGCACAGGGTCCTGACTCCAATCAATGCACAACAGCAAGCCATCGGATACTTCCGACACGAAGCTACAGTACATCAGCGATACTCTCGTCACACCTATCCGATTCGTAGGACTGAGGCCACATCCATCATCGCAGCAACGCCCAAATTACAGGAAGCTGGCCAGCTCATCCGACAACTACTTATAATCACCGCCATGGCGCAAAAGACCGAGCCAGCCGGGCCCAGCTCGCCGCCTCCGCCCCGCACAAGAAAGCCTGGCGAGGTTCGTTCACGAAGCGGATGTGCCACTTGCAAGCAACGCCGCAAGAAATGTGACGAAGACTTCCGCGTCCGTCATAATGGCGCAATGTCGTGCAATCGTTGCGCAGAACGTGGTATCCACTGCGAGCTCAGCAACAATGCGACACCTCAACGCACGTCAAGCCAACAGCGAGCTTCGCCCTATCCGACTCCTTCCGCTACACCTTCAAGCACAGCCAAGGCGAACTCTCGCGGTGTTCGTGGCCCAAGCGCCGCTCCTGCTGCTCACAATGCTGATCTGCCTTCCTCAGCGTCCATTTCGGCTGTTCCGACAGGCTCTGCGGTCCCTCCGACGAACTCAGCGATGGAAGCGCCGACAGCTTCTTACTCGTCGACCTTTGACCCGAATCAAGCCTGGAACACCTCTGCCCATTTTCCCTCGCAGCACTTCGCTCAGCAGCAACAGCAACAACAGCAACAGCAGCAGCAACAGCTTCAGAATGCTGCTGCTTTCCCGGGACTTCAGAATCCTGCTGTCATGAGTCAGCTGGCTTGGATGAGCCAAAACGCTACAGCTCTCAATCGGTCCGCAGTCCGATACAATCGCCCCAACATCTGGCCCATGGCGAACTCCAATGGCCTGGCTGAGGCTTCTGCTGCTGCTATTCAGAATCCAGCTGCCAATGCTGCTGCGCAGAACAACGCTGTCGACATCAACACGCTTTTCAATCTGTTCAATAGCAGCAACGGCGCTGCTACGGCCGCACCAAACGCGGCACAATGGAATCAGGGCTACTCGAACAGCATGGACAACATCATGCTCGATGACTTTGTGAGCGAGCTCATGAGTCTGACAGGGCCTCTTGTCGGTGGAGAAGGTGCGTCATCGGTTCCTCCGACTTCGGACAGTACGCCTGCATCAGGAGCGCAACACGCTTCCTCACCGCTCGACGTTCGATCTGCTGCTCGCTCTGCCCATGAACCTTCTCGAGCATCCTCATCCGCGACCAGCAGCTCTCACAGGCACGACGCCCAGACCTCAGCTTCCTCCATCCACTCGCACTCGAAGCCTAGCAAGGGCTCTGACAATGCTTCACTGCCAAATCCTGCGTCGAAATTTAGCAACGGCAAAGTAGCCACCCCGGCTCGAGCTTCCAACCGTTACAGGAAGCTGCTCGATTCAGATGCCATCGAGTCGCTCCTCAGCAAGTACAGCCCTATCTACGAACGCTTTTGGCATGCCACTCTCATGCTCTTGTCCAACAAGAAGCGCCAGGCTGCTGTCGACTATCTCATGAGTGTGATCCGATCCAACAAGGCTTGTCGAGCTTCCGTCGTTGTCGTCTGTCTAGCTTATCACGAGCTTGTTCAGCGTGTTCGTAAGACTGCGCAAAAGACAGACGCAAACCAGCCCAGTCAACGAAGCCCACCTCCGCCCAGTTGGACATCGGTGGCTACAGATGTTCTGCATAGGAACAAGAGTGTCAGCACGCCAGAAGGCGGAATGTCGGAAACTATCATGAACATGTTCCCGAAGGACGCTCAGGACGAGGCTCGGTCGAGCCGAGCTGGCGCTGCGGACAACTTGAATCATGGAGAGAGCCGCCCATCGCGCAGAAATGGAGAGTCTGAAGATGATGACGAAGACGAGGACGAAGAGATGGAGCCCGAAGAAGACATCAGCATCATCGAGACTCGTCGTCGTAGTGGCGAGAGACCTAATGCGTCCACTTCAGCCAAAGTCAGCTCGGAGCGGTATGGAGCTACCAGCTTCTCCCGCCGCAGCGAAACCACTCAGTGTTCCGGCCTCACTCCTGGCCGCAATCTCACGGGCAAGCTGTCCACGGTGGAAGACAACATTCAAGAGATGGACGATCCGTCACGAGACGCTTTCAAGGGTCACAAGGTCGAAGAGTACACGGTGGAGCTCTGGTTCGATATTGCTCAAGCCGAGTTGCAACGCAGCAGAGACGAATTGACTCTGGACCAGGAGCTTTGCGCTATCATCAACCTGCGATGGGCATGTCTTTGCTTTGCTGGCGCTGAAAGGGCTCGTCAGCTCACAGAAGAGCTGGGCAAGGTCATGCAGCGAGAAGGCATTGATCTGGACCATGCGGGTGAGGAAGAGAAGAAGGGCTCGTTTGTCTCGGTGATGCTTCTAACTGCAGTGTACACCGATGTGCTCGACACCGTATCGGATCGGGGCAAGCGAACACACGTCGCCATTTGTGAGCCCGGCACACGCAAGCCTCTACAGCTGACCAAGCTGCGTCGCGCAGGTAGCATGGCGGGCAGCACACCAGGATCGCCTGACAAAGATGAGCCGTTCTTTGGCCGTATCTCGCTCATCTCCTTGGAGTTGTTGACGTGTTTCAAGATGATCTCGGATCTTGCTGCCGACGTGTGGGGGCCTATCAGTAGTTCAGTGGCGCAGCCTACCCGACCTAGCGAAGAAGAAGTTGCGGAGCGATCACGCGAGATCGAACGTAAAGTCATGTCTCTTCCACCTTGGTCTGATCCTAACACGTCCTCATCGTTGCGCGTACGAGCCTTTGCGCTGCAAGAGATCTGGAGGCAAACAGCTCGACTCTACCTGCTTCAAGCAGTTCACCGTCGCGGGCCGTTGCACCCCGAGCTCCAGAACATCTTGCACGAGATCATCCGTCTGGCCAAGATGATGAAGATCCAAAGCTTCTCACCTACAGCACCGATGTTCACCAGTGCCCCGAACCGCAACCTCTCCCTTGGTGCATCATCGTCACAACACCGTCCTGCCCCTTCGAACTACATTGGCGGTCTCCGTTCCTCCGATGCAACCACTGACGATCTTCGTGACGCCAACCATCCTGATCCCCACATCAACGCTACCATCGGTATGGAAGATCTTCAGCAACCCATTCCCGCGCTTGTGTTGCCCACGACAGAAGACGAGGAGGAGGAGGAAGCAGGTCCAGCACCATTCCAAATGTGGCTCGACGTGGCAAGTTGGGAAATGTGTACTGTCTGGTTCCTCTGTTCGACAGTGGCACTGACTAGGCAGGATAGGCAATTCTGTATCCATCATTTGGAGAGTTTGGGACTGGAAAAGGCCAATAGGGATAACATTCAGGTGGTGAGAGATTACTGGGCCAAGCAGGATTCAAGCGGCCATACGGTGGACTGGTTCGATTTTGTAAAATCTGCTGGGAGGAGTGTTATCTTTGCTTTCTGATCACAGTCGCATACAAGTCGTGAGTCTCAATCTGGCAGCGGCGGGCGGCGGGCAGCAGTCACTCTCTGTCAACACCACTTAATCAGTCGTCGTGCGTTCTTCATTCTCAGTGCTCGTCAATGGAACCCAGGATCAGGCAGTTGGCAAGCTCTGCAGCCCAAATGATGTGATTTCTTCTGCTTGTGATTGCTACGAGATTGAGTCACAGGCCATTTGAGGCCGAGCTGCTTCGTTATACCGTGTGAGCTCTAAGCCATAAGACTCCAAGGCGAATCCAAAAGAGCCAAGCTTCTCAATACTTGCGGGTCCTCTTTCCTTCCTGCCCCCATTTCCTCGCGCAAAACATCCCTCAGTCTTGCCAATAAGACGAATAATCTCGGTCTCTCCTTCTCGACCTCTGAAAAGATTGGTGCATAAGACTGGTACAGATCTTGGGTAAGACTCGTATACGCTATCAGCTGCGATCTTACTTCGTCGGCCAATTCCACGCCTTTCTCCAAAAGAAGAGCTACATGGGAAAGGTAGACGAGATATAAACCGAACAGAGATGTTTGATCTTTATCGCGACGGGAGATGGTGGATTGGATTGTGTTGTGTACCAACTCCAGTGCTCCAGAATCGGTGTTGGGGGAGGTAAGGGTTCGAATGGCGATAAGGAGTCGGACTACTTCGTCAATGCTGGTTGGGGTGGAGGATTGCAGGTGGGATTCAAGTTCGGAATGTGCTGCATCGAGAAGGTCGGAATCGTCACTGGCTAGTGCGAGTACAGCTAGAGCTAGGATGGATGGAACGTGGGTAGGGGTGGAGGAATCGGCTTCGATATTGGCGAAAAGCTGAGACTTGACTTCTTCTACACCTGATTTGCCGTGGATAGCGAATAGCACCTTAGCATACTGCAAGGTGAGGTCTAGTTGTGCGGCGCGAGATCCGGATTCTTTCGCGCTGGAGATAGCTTCTTGGATCGTAGCTAGTGCTGAGTCCTGATCGCCTGAGAAGTGACGAGCAAGCGAAAGTCCGAGTTGAGCTTGAATCTTAGCTTCTCCAATCAGCTTAGAGTCAATCTTCCCATCCACCTCACCCACTCCCACCTCCTCCTCCTCTTCTTCGCCATCCAACAACCCAATCGCAGCCTCGAACGCCACCCTCGCTCCCTCATAATCTCCCATCGCCAACCTAATCCTCCCCAAATTCCCCTCCGCCACCGCATACTGCTTGGCAACATCCCCCGCCTCCGTCGCCTCATATCTCTCCTCCAACAACCTCACAGCCACCTCTATCCTCTCTTTTGCCAAGTCCGTCTGCCCTAACCTCTCACAGATTAAAGCAGAAAGATGTAACGCATCTACATCATCCGGTGCATTCCCCACGTACGCTGACATGGCAAAACTTGCCCCACTCAACGTTGTCTCCATCACCCCTCCTGTGCGGGAGGCATCAAACACCGCTTGACCTAGGCCATAGTCAGCTTCACCCACACTACCTTCTGTCAATATCACCGCATGTTCGAACAAAACCCTTGACGCGCGCTCATCGCCAAAATGCTTAGCTACGAGCGCTTGACCTACCCACGCAGCTCCATAGTCCGGATCCGCCGTCTGAGCCTTGATCAAACTCTCGTTCGCCAATTCTACGTCGCCATGATGCAAGTATAGCAACCCGAGATTCGTCCAGCCGATGGGAGATTTAGGCGCGTTTTCAATCGCCCGCACAAAACAGTGTTGAGCGAGCTTGACGGAGGAATGGAAAGTAAGGTTACCTAGAAGGAGCCAGTAGGATTCTTGACCAGGCTCGTGACGAAGCGCTTCTTTGATCGAACCGATGGCTTGGAGGCGTGCTGAGTCGGATTGGGCTTTGGCATAGTCGGTCAGGGAGGTGGTTGAGTCGGATGGTGGTGTGAGGTGCGGTTGGGATGAGGGGAGAAGTAGGGCGCGGGAAAGACAGTATAGTGAGGTGGCAAGATCGGCCCATGCACTGCCAGCGACTTTGTCGTCGGTTGCGTTGAGGACTAGGCGAAGCTTGTAGAGATACACGCTAATTTGGAGAAGACGGAAGGGGGAGAGTTCCTTCCCACGTTCCTGTCCGAGTTTCTCGTGAGTGACAACGCTGATCGAGGGAAGTTTTGCATCCGTCTCCAGCTCCTTTGCTAGCTTTAGCAGTGGGCTGAGCTCTCCGCTTCCACCCGATGCTAGAAGAGAACTAGCCTCCTGTAGCCTACCGAACTTGCTAAGATGAAACACGGCATCAGCTACGATCTTCCAAGCCGATCTCAAGTGTTTATCGTGCTTCAACAGCGCATGTGCAGCTTCCTTAATAGCACGGTTTGCTGACATCTCCGCACGAACTACATAGCCCGTCGCCAGTTCCTGCCGCGACGACAGCAGGTAAGCATTACTGAGTGCTACTCTAACACCAAGTTCGTCAGGATGATGGCGAAGGATCCAAGTGAAAGTGTCGATAGCAGTGGCGAAGTTACCCAGCTCGAGATGGACGTCACCGATGCTGTATTCCGCTTGCCAGCCATCGTCTTCTGGGTCCGCTGCGGCTTTGACGAGCTCGAGACATTTGGCGAAGCATTTGAGTGCTGCGACGTGTCGACCTGCCAAAGCGTAGGCTTGACCGAGACGCTGCCATGAGACTTGGTCCTCGGGTTCTGCGCGTAATGCGATCTGGAACGCGAGGATGGCGTCTTCGAATCGCTTCTTTGCGATTTCGACGTTTCCGATAGCTTTCCAGGCCCATGCGTTGCGAGAAAGATGTCTGCGCGAAGCTTGAACAGCTGCAGCAGTGTTCCCACCGATAGCATCCGCTCCACCTTCACCCTCAATCGTTCGGCGCGCAACCACTTCGACCAGGTCCCATTCTTGTTCCTCCGCGAAACCCACCGCGAGCCTTCTAGCTGCTTCGTCTTCGCGTGCGTCAAGTTCGAAGGCTTTTTGGAAGCACTTACTCGAACGAACTAGATCGGGAGGCTGGAGTACATCCTCGTAGTAGAATCCGAGCGATGTGTAGGCAGGTGCGAATGCAGGGTTGCGCTTAAGAGCAGTGATGAAGGCAGTAAAAGCGTGCTTGGGATCTGTTCGGTACTCTCCACCCATTAGCCAGAGACATGTTCCGAGACGCCACCAGAGCTTGGCACGCAGTTCAGCGGAGGCACCTTCGTACGTGATAGGATCGATACGCTCGAGGATAGCTTCCATTTCTTGCTTAGCTTGGTCAAGGTTGCCGATGTTGACGTCGCACCAGGCAATTTCGATCCATGCTTCTTGGTCGGGATCTTGGCTGAGAGAGAGGAGGCGTTCGATGCGGGTCTTGTATTCGGCAGCGTCGAGGGACGCAACGATGTTGCGGACCTTTTCCAAGACGGAGCGAGCTGAGTCCCAGCGACCCGAGTTCTGCTCGATGTAGGCCTTGCAGAGCAAAGTATCGATGTCGGATGAATCGGCTTGCAAGGCACTGTCGACCAGACGAGAGGCTCGAGCGTGATGCTGTGGTGGGTGGAGATGCGTGAGAGCCGACAAGAGCGTCCTGGAGATGCCGATACGAGACTGTTCGAGATCGACAGCGCTGTCCGACTCGATACGACTGACGACGTGAAGCGCAGAGCTTGCCACTTCGGAAGCTGATTGGAAGTCGCGGTCGAGCAAATAGAAAGTCGCGGCAATGCGATGCGCCAAGACTGAATCTGGGCACTCTTCAAGACCATCGATCGCTAGGTTGAGCAGGTCGTCTTGCGTTTTGGGCTGTTGGATCTCAACATCGGATCGCTTCTCTTCCTCCTTGATCTCGTGCAGGTATTGTTCGTCCTTGATGAGAAGCAGATACGATCGGAAAGCTTTGGTTCGGCCTGATCGGGGGAAGAGCGTGATAAACTTGCGCATTTGTTCGAGACGCAGATCAACGAGCGAACGGACAGGACGCCACTCGAGATCGATCTCCCACGCCAGCTCGTCGGGCAAACCGATGATGACCATGCCTGAAGCGAGCTTGAGGATCTCGTCGCGAAGACGGCGTTTCGCCTCGTCTTGTGCCTGTTCCGCCTGTTCTTTCTTGTCTTGTTCTTGGCGGTCGACTGCTGCAGTGCCGGTTGGTGCTGAACCTCTTCCGAGCTGCTTTGTTGGATATGAGGTGAGCAGACCGAGGCGGTGTCTTAGCAGCTTGGCTTCCACTTCGATTCGAAGCTCGTCTTCTGCCTTGGGATGTGACAAGATCTGCTCGTAGAGGCTTGGGAGCTGTGATGTTGAGTAGACCTCGAGTCGCACTTCATTCGTTAGAGCCTCCTTGCCCTTGTTGGCTCCATCGAGACGCATTCTGCGCTTGTCTGCCTCCTTCTGTATTGTGTCGGCTTCCCACTTTTCGGATAGTTCCGTCATCTCGAGCAATGTGTCGAGGCTTTTGACGTGGATGGCCATCTGCGTATCGAATGTTGTCGTCCTCTCTGGCTGAGTCTGATCCGGCACCTCGAGTGACGAGAGACAGGCGTAGTATTTCGAGTCTGGAAGGAGCAACGCAAGGGTGTCGATGACCCTCCGGCGTCCGCCCTCCTCGCGCTCCAAAGCTAGCAGTCGTTGGAAGGTCTCTGCGCATTTGGTAGCATCTCCAGCATCATTGTAAAGATCCATGAGCTTATAGAGTACGTCACGCAGCTTATCCCAGCTCTTGCGTTGATCGTAGAACTTTTGCAGTCCTTGCCAAGCTAAAAGTTGTGACGGATGATCTCGTGTGGCTTTGATGTATGCAGCTTCCGACTCGTCGAACTTTTCTTGATTCAGCAGAGCAAGGCCAAGAAAGACATTTGCATTGTAGTTGTCACTTTCTTGTTCGAGCACGCTCGATGCAGCCTCGGCAGCTGCCGACCAGTCCTTTTTGGCCAACGCATCGCGTGACTGCTTGAGCTTCTGCTTTGCGTACGCAGAAGACATGACGGCGGCTCTGCGTCAAGTGCGGCTGGGATGCACTGACTGGTCTGAAGCGTCGAAAGAGCCTTCGGTGTCTGTGGTGATGAAGAAGCGACCCGTTGATGAGATATGAAGTGATGTGATGTGATGATGAAGCGTGCGAACTGTGCCTTCAAAGCGTCGGAATCTGTCAATTGTGATTTCTTCTTGACACGCCGATCTTCCCAGCGAAGCCTCCACTTTTTCCTTCGTCACACAAAGCGCCTATCACATTCACTCAATGACCACCTCCTGCTTGACCGTCACACGATCATCTTGAGACTCAGACATTATCGAATGCTACAGCATCAGTCTGTGAGCAATCTGATCCCGCTGGGGAGAAGTTGGGCCAAGCAAGAGCTCAGAGAGCTATGCGAAGTGTGAACGTCGAGTCAGATCACGTGACGTGGGGAGCTGCAGGTTGCTGCACACATAAGCCAGATTTTATGCTCTTTCATTTTGTCCTCCGATAAGACTTTCAGCTGTTGCCAAGACCAAGTCCGTCTTCATCTTCTTTGCCTACTCTTTCCTTGAGCACGAATAGCCTTCACACATTACAGGCTACACAGCGATCATGGCCTCACGCAATCCATCAAAGGAGCCTGTCAGCGATGAGGCTGACAAGTATCCCCGTCTCCGCCCCGGAGGCGGTCTCTTGATAGCATGGCAACTCAAGGGCAAGAAGGTTCTCATCGTTGGCGGAGGCCCTGTTGCAGCAGGTAAGTGCACAACGTACTGATAAGGCTGTTCCAAAAACATCAGGCAGTAGCTGACCCTTTTTCTCCCGCTGGGACCCGTTGTTTCTGAAATGACCCTCTGCAGGCCGACTCGTCAACGTCCTCGACGCAGACGCAATCCTCGACGTCATGTGTCCCTCCTCCGGCCTCTGTGACGAGATGCGATACCGCATCTACACCGAAAAAGTAGTCGCCAACTACATCGATGACACCTACGATGCAGCTCATCCCGAAATCCTCGACCAGTACGATATGGTCCTAACCGCCATCGACGACATCGAACTCTCCAAAAAGATCTGCTACGAATGCCGATCGCGGCGCATCCCTGTCAACGTAGCCGACGTTCCACCCGAGTGCGACTTCTATTTCGGCTCGCTCATCCGTAACGGTCCTCTCCAAGTCATGGTCTCCACCGGTGGCCAAGGTCCCAAGATCGCCTCCCAGACTCGTCAAAAGATCCAAGCGGCTATCCCAAAGAATGTCGGTCAGGCCATCACCAATGTCGGCAAACTCAGAGCTATGTTGAGAAAGCGTGCACCAAGCGCAGAAATCGGCGCAAGGAGGATGAGGTGGATGATCGAGGTCTGCGAGAAATGGAACCTCGACGAAATTTGCACAATGACAGAGCCGGATATGAAGAAGATCTTGGACGGTTGGGAGTCGGGATACGTGCCAAGTTACAAACAAGTCAAAGGTGGGCTGCCATTCTTGCCCTCAGACGTGCGCATGAAGAAGGCGCTGTTCGGAACATGTCCGGTTGTGGGATACCCAAGTCCCTATTTGACAGGATTCGCCGGTCTTTTGTTGGGCGCTGCAGTGTCGTCTGCCGTCTTCTTGTCGAGAGGTGTTCAGCGCTCAACATAGCTCATCTGTATCATGCTCCTCGGTCACCTCCATTGTACCACTGTCAATACCACTCATTCATCACAGGCACACGTCTCGACTGCGATCTCATAGCACCTCTCTCTCCGCCGGATCTCACAAGGACACTTTCGCGGTTGTACAGATTACACTCGAGCACTTCGAAACAAGACATAGTCTACAGATACACTGAACATTGCTACTCATCATCTTCCTCATCCTCGACATCATCTTGCTCTTCGTCATCTTCCTCCTCGTCCTCCTCGCTATCGTCATGACGTTTGCGGCTCTTCTTACTTGCAGCAGCTGACGAACGAGCTGAAGCAGTACCCGTCAGCGTCGACTTGCGGCTGGACTTGCTCGACTTCGCCGAAGACTTGGCATACGCTGAGATGACGTCTTGCGGGTCAATTCGGATAGCATCAAAGAAAGCCTTGAGACCATCGAATGCCGGTGTCGAGTCCAGATCAAGACCATCGAGGCCAGCATCCACTTGCGTAGCGTACGCCTTGATGAACGAACTCTCGAAACGACCAAGTGCGTTCTTGGAGACGGTGTCTTCGATCGGGTTGAGCTCCTTGAGACCTGTGAGCAGAATGAGAACTTCTTGAACCTTGGCGTCTTCAAGCTCCTCGGGGAGGAAGACCTTGCCGAGCAGCTGGCACATGACCTTTCGCTGGTCCTTCTCATCGATGGTGTACATGGCTTTGATCAGCTCGATGGCCACATCGACATGGACAGTCTCGTCGCGCACTCGACCAGGCCCCATCATGACCTTGTCCGGATCGGTCCAGTCGAGAAGTTGAAGACCCACTTGAGTGGGTGTGACCATCTCCTGGTCCTCGTCCTTCTCCTCGTACACTTCGGTAAGCACTTGAAGCACTGAGACAAAGACACGCTGCAGACGACGCTGGTTCCAGCTCGATGATCCGCAGTATACCGGCAGGAAGTAAGAAAGACATTGACGCAGCTCCTGGTTCTCCATGGTCTCTGGGGACATGTAGATGAGCACCAGACTCTTGAGTGCCTCGTCGTCCTCGACCATACCCGTCAACATGAGCTTGGCCATGCCTTCACAGGCTGCGCTCTGAACCGCAGGCTCGTCGTCCTCGAGCAGACTCAGCAGATAGGAGATGATCTGGCGTTTTGCCATCTCTTCGCCAGCCGGGTTGCGCGAGCAGAGGTACGGAATGGTGTGGTTGATGAGCAGATCAAAGACAGCCTGCACTGCACGCAGCTTGATGGTGCCTTCGGCTCGCTGAACTTGATCGATGAACAGAGGGAAAGAGTCGAGCGCCAACTTGCGGTCGAGCAGACAGCAGAGTGCAAGACACATCAGGCCCAGTTCGCGGACCGTCGCGTCCTTGGAGCGCACGGCGGGTGCAATGAGCTGTGGGATCAAGCCGTGGAACGCTGTGTTCTCTTGAAGCGCACCAACCACTCGCTCCAACATGGCTCGAACAACGACAAGGCGTCGGTGCTCGAGGGCAAGAGCATTGGGCGCTGGCAAGGCAGAGTCTTTATTCTTGATGGACTTACGCGGTTTCTTGCGAGCCAAGGGGGTCCCTTCGACGCTCATGGTGTCATCCGGCTCCTCATCGTCGTAGCCGAGTGTGTCATCTTCGTCCTCTACACCCAGTACCTGGACTGTTTCGACAATCATGCGCATGAAGTCCTTCTGGCCGCTGGAGAGCTTGAGCAGAACATCGAGGCAAGTAGGCACAAGGTCTTCGGGGAGTTTGACATCCGAGATCATTTCTCGCACCAGGCCAAACATCTTTCGCCGTCCGATCTCATCACCGTAGTCGGAGGCAAGAGCGATGCCGAGCAGCTGAGAGACGACAAAGGTCTTGTTTCGGATGACGAAGAGCGCAATCTCGGCCTCATCCTCAGGGGCGAGGGCACTGTTGGCCTTAGCGTCGTACTGCTCGATGAGCTGGACGAGCACTGCGTACTCTTTCTCGATGCGGAAGGCAAGGGCAGTGACCATTGGCAGACACTCTTCGAGACGACGATCGTTCTTGGTGCGCTTGAAGTAGTCGACAAAGACGCGAGCAAGGAAAGCAGTGGAAGGTGACAAGTTAGCCCAGAACTCTTCGGCGTCAAAAGAGACTTGAGCGACGATAGCCGGACGGCTCTCGAAGATGCTGAGGAGGGCCGCTTCGATGTGCTTGGAAGCTACGACGTCGAACTGGTTGAGAAAGACGACGAGATCGGATCCACAGGCGTCGAACCACGAGGTGACAAGCTTCTGTGCAGCACGCTTGACGCTAGGCTCACGCTCGCCCATTCCAATACGGATGACTTCGCCTGCTGCATCAATATCAAGACCAAGACGGGAAGGACCTGCCTGGGCAGAAGCAGCGCCCTGAAGAGCGTTGCTTTGGGCCTTCAGCATCATAGCCAGACTGCCGAGGTAAACGCAGCGGCGGTTGATCGGGTCAATGTCTCGGAGACGTTCGAGTAGCAGAGAGGAGTTCTCGTCGTTGGGAGTCAGATTGAAGAGGGCGGCTCGACGCACCTCTGCGCTGGGATCGAAACGGAGCGTCTCGATAAGAGATTGTCGAATCTGTTCGGAGTCTTTATCGTCATCATCTTCGGTGGACTGAAGCTTGGTCAACGCGATGACGGCTTGAACACGAACAGCTGACTCCTTGTCCTTGGCGCGGTCGAGGAGGAACTTCTTCAATTTCTGGAAAAAGTCTTCGTCGACAGCCTCGAGGCCGTTGATGAGAAGCGCAATGCAGCCACAGCATCGCAGCCTGACGTTCTTATTCTTGGAGCCAAAGCCCTTGAGCAGATGCTTGAGCAGCAGCATCGTGAAGCGAGTGGCGGTTGTGTCTTCTTCGTCCTCATCATCGTCGTCGTCCTCTGCTTCGCCGGCTGCCTTTCGAGCTTCAGCCTTATCCGCACGAGCCTGAAGACGGAACTGCTCCTGCGCATAAATGACGTAGCCTGCGACGAACTTGCAAACACGGTCTGCGTTGGGCACACCCTTCTTGATGGAGAGGACGCGGTCGAGACAACCGAAGAAGACCTGGTTGAAGACTTTCTCTCCGATGGGTCTGACACGACCGTCCGAGGCAGGCTCGATGATGCTGGCTACTTTTTGATGGATGCGGTGGAGAGAGACGATGTTCTTTCGGTGGTTGGCGAGACTGTGCTGGGCCTGTTGGAAGTGAGGCGGAATGGATGCGTGGAGGGCTAGAAGCGCCGGATGGGTGATCTCTTGGCGTGGCTTCTCGACAGCTTCACGCGAAGCTCGGCCGGCCGATGACCTCGACGCAACGGCGACGGGCATCTTAGTATCGTTGGAAGGGTTGCAGTGAGTCGACTATGCTGCCAGCAGGAAAAAGGATTGTGTCCAAGTCAGCGAGTCCGGATGCGTCCCAATCGGCGTTGGCAACGAGGTCGGGTGTTGCTCCTACGGTCAGCAATCGGAAGAGGTTGTTGCTTGTTGAGCGACGACACTCAGCTACGTGAAGCTACGAGGTGATGATGGTGGTTGAACTGTTGCTTTCACTTTTTTGTCAAGCGACGGATGAAGCGCACGCAGTTGCCTCTCCGCCTTTGTCACTTCAATCACGTTTGACTGTGCGGAAGCCAGAAAGGGTGCAGCGAATGCTTTGTGTGGGTGTGTTGCAGCTGTGTGTCTTTACGACGCGTCCCAGCCTTTGGCTGATGAATTGACGCTGAAGTTAAATGCGTATTTTGGAAAGCAACACACCCGTGTGTGTGCATGTGTGTGTGTGTGTGTGTGTGTGTGTTGGTCTGGCCAAAACCTTGAGCTGAAGCGTGTCGGTGCTAAAAGGTCACGTGCCTCCACTTTCAGGGAATTTGAGATTTTTTGCTGAGAAGCATGCATGTCTGACCCTTTCAAAGCATTCTTCTTGACAGCATCGAGCCGTACCATCTTCTCCTCATCATCTTTATCATCACACCTCGGCCTCTCACACACGACACATATCCCAATATGGCGCCACACCTCCTTTCACGGTCGCAGGCCGACTTCTTCCTCAGAGGATTGACTTCGGATCCACCACAACGATCCGATGGACGCCATCTTCTCGCTTTCCGCTCTCTACAGATCGATACTGGCATTGCTGCACAAGCCAATGGCTCGTCACAGATCACACTGGGCGGCACAGAGATCTTCTGTGGTATCAAAGCCGAAGTCAGAAGCTTCGGCGATGACAGCGACGATGAGGACGAAGAGGCCGAGTTTCAGACGCAGGACGAACAAGAGCTCGCTTCAGAGAGCAGAAAGACAGGGAGAATCAAATGTTCAGTAGACTAGTAAGTGTTGCTTTGCAGGCATAGTAGATGCTGCTTCGTAGTAGCAGGTAACATAGCTCGCGGACCAGGCTGCTGACATGCTTCCGTGACATTTACCTGAAAATTTGACCTCGACCGCAGCTCACAATCGCTTGTACACTCCTTCGACAACAAGCTACTAGATGCGCTCTCAGTATCCCTGTCATCTATGGTCAACGCCGCCTTCTCTCCAAGATCATGCCCTCTGCCATTACATCAGCTTCTCATTATCGCCAACGCCAAGTACTGGACAGTATACATTGACATCCTCGTCAACTCTCTGTCCGGTGGTAACCTCTTCGATGCAGCATTCGCTTCCATCTTTGCCGCCTTCTACGATACACGCGTTCCTGCCACTCGTGGTGTCGCTTTCGAAGCGCCAGCAACACTCGATCAAGAAGGTAACGCTGTTCAGGGCGCCTTTTCCAACTCGCAAGGCGATCTGGATCAGATGGGTATCAAGGGCCTGCTTAAGAAGAAACCCAAGAACACTGCATCCGGTTCACAACGCAAGGGTGCTGGCCCATCCTCAAAGGTGGTCGATTTCGAGCTTGACCACAGCGGCGAGGAGGGTGCAGCTCTGGATGGCCGAAACGACTTGCCGCTCTGCATCACGGTCAACATCTTGCCCAACAGCTATCTGCTCGATGCAGACGTGGACGAGGAAGCATGTGTTGGCTCGCGTGTGCAGGTGCTGGCAACCCGCTCATCGAAGGTCCTGTCAGTACGCACAGAAGGCACAGATGAGATCTCTTTCAAGCGTGTCAGCGAAGCTATCCGCATCGGAAGCGTCCAGGCCGCGAGAATGGCCGATGCGCTCTTGAATCAACTTGCAAGATCAAGTGGGCCTGATGAGGAAGAGGACACGGATGAAGTTGTCCAAGATGATGCAGCACAAGGCTCGATGGACGTAGACGCATCAACTTTCTTGTTCGTAGCCGATCGAGTCTAAGCATGAGCCTGCTGCCACAAATTCAATCCACCACTGCATCTCAGCTGATACGGACTACAAATGGTAGTAGCTGATACCGACGTCGTCTTCAAGGCTCTGAAGCGCTCAGAGCCTCAAGAGCCTGATCGATTCTCCCTATCTTCATCATCGACAGCTCTGTACTTCTAGCATTGCAAACGTATCACTGAAACTGGTCCAATCTAGAATGGTTGGGTGAACGGTAAACGGTGGCTGCATCTTCACTGTCTATGTGTCGTGCCAAGCCACGTGTTCACGACAGAGCGGGCCCTCGCAGAGATATCAGTCCTCTGTGGCTTGAGGCAACGGAACCCGCCTTTCGACGACGCAATCTTGTGGAAGCCACCACTTCTAACCTGGTTCGCGCACGGGACGTCGACTAAGTGAGGTGGCTGCTTGATGCAATTCGATCGTCCAGCTCCATGTTGCGTGTCATAGAAATCCGCCTTTGAAATTTAGTCTCGATAAAATCATGGCCTCAAAAAGCCAGTTGGGTATTGCTCCTCGCTTCCTCGTTGTCAGAGTGTACAGTCAACGGTGGTTCCGGGCTTCTGCTACAGCCTAAAAGTGCCCACATCGAAGCTGACCAGGACCGTGCACTCTCGAGGCAGTAGTGGAAATCGGAGTCTGCCGAGCGTTGCTACTGTACAGTACAGTATCTTGTCCTTGAGGCGGTGTGTGTGAGCCGAGACCAACTACAGTCTGCTGCCCCGTGCGAAAATATGAATGCGCAGCCAGGCTCAAGCTCTCCGAAACGTCATTTTCCGAAATTGCACTTTCTGTCGCTCGCTTGCTCTTAACTTACTCATGTCATGCGCTCTCGGATGGCCCGACCACGAGACACTGTGACTGCTGAGCCTTCGAGCAGCCCTTCGGATACAGCGCCAGACAGCAGAGTACATACAGATAGCTGCTAGCGCCTTTTCCCTTCGTCTTGCCTCCATCCATCCGACAAGGTCACAACGGCATCGACACACACGACAAGATGGCTTCGTTCTTTGCAAAGGCAAGAGAGCGAGCCGAAGCAGCTGCTCAGCAGTTGCAAGCTCATCACGCCGCTTCCTCCGCCAATAAGACTGGAGATGCTTCGGGTGCCGGCGACTCCACCACCAGCAACTCAGCATCTAGCTCCGGCTTCACCTACACTGGCTCCGTCCCTCATCTGCTCCGACACGGCATCGCATCCGTTGACCCTCGCTATGAGTCTACCCGTCAGTTCCACCTACTCAGCCAGGCTGTCAAAGGCTTCAACATCGACCACGAGGCTGCCGGTCGAGAGGCCAAGGGTCTCGCCAAGGCCACCTTCAACTGGGGACAACACCACCTTCCCGAGAAGCGCGACGACAGCGTTGGCGACGAGGTGCTTGTAGACGCCACAGACCGTCTCGCCTATGTGTGGCATGAAATCGGCCAGCTCGAGACCGCGCACAGCCAGCGATCCGAGCAGGCACGCAGCCACCTCAAGCGCTTCGAGAAGAGCGAGATGGAGCTAGGCACTCGAAGGGCCAACCGTAGCAAGATCAAGAAGGAGCTTCACGCCCTGGTTCCTGAGCGTGCCATTGCGGCTGGAAGCGCACGAGTTCAAGAGGCCGAGAGTCGCCTGCAGGACCTTATCAATGACGATCAGGCGGACGAAGAGTATCTCAGCCGTGTCAAGCGCGAGAGCGTCAAGGAAGGCTACTCTGCCATGTTTGACAGTCTCATCGAATTTGGCGAGAAGATGGCACTAGTTGCGCGTTACGGCAAGCTGCTCACCACGGTCATCCCGACCGACAAGTCGACTTTCCCGGCCACCGTCAAGACTCGTGGCGAGAGCATCCCGCTCTGGGATGGTGCTTCCAAGACTGCCGAGATCCGTGCAGCCCTTGCTGCTGCCCTTTCCAGCTTCAAGCCGGATCTCTCACTCCCCACTTTGCCTTCGAACCCTGCAATCTCGTCGACTACAAGTCTCGGTCGTGCCGATACAGTGTCGTATGCCGTCTCTCACCGTGCAGAGCTTCAGGAGGACCAGGCGAGCCAGACGGCTCAGGTAACTGCGACCGTCCAACCTTCAGCTGTCCCGGGAGCCACTCCGCCCTCTCCCCGTCGAAGCAGCATCTCGACGGATCGAGGTGACCGTCTTCAGCCTGGTGCAGCAGCAGCACACGGAAGCGACAGCGGATCCAACCAGAGGCTCAACTTGAGCCCAACTGCCCTTCCCGCTCCTCTACTTCCGCCGCGCCCACAACGCAGTCCCTCGGCAACCACCGCAGACACGCTTCGATCGCCGACCGCCAATCCATTTGCTGACCCGAGCTCGGCAGCTGCGGCGGGAGGAAGCGCCGTAGCTGAAGGCGAGGAGGCTGCAGGCCCTCCTGGCCCTACCGTTGCAGAAACTGGCGTCATCCCGACAGGCCCCGGTGGCCCGAAATCGGGCACGCTTCGTCCTCGCAGATCTTCGGCCAGCCAGCGCTCCGCATCCATCTCGGCAGGAGCTGTCGCCTACCTCGGTCCAACTGGCACCTACAGCCATCAGGCTGCTCTCAAGGTGTTTGGCGAGGCTGGCACCAACCTCATTCCTATGCAGAGCATTACCGGTGCCATCGACTTTGTGCGCCGAGGCACACCAGGCAACGCCAAGATTGCTATTGTTCCAGTCGAGAACAGCACATTTGGACCAGTCCGAAAAACCTTTGACAACCTTTTGGGCATCAGCAACGGCGACCGTCACGCCTTCAAGCCTTCCGATGGTGCACGAGTGCATGTCGTAGGTGAAGCGTGTCTCAATGTCGATCACGCCCTGCTCTGCGGACCCAAGACGTACCATCACCTCTTGTACTTGCAGGGTGACACAGACCCGAACGCACCGATTCGTGACGACACGCTCTCGAACATTACCAACGTCATCTCTCACGAGCAAGCGCTGGGTCAGTGCTCGCACTACCTTACACGATACCTGCCTCAAGCCAAGAAGAAGGCGGTCGAGTCCACGGCCGCCGCCGCGGTGACCGCTTTGGAGTTCGAGAACGGCACCGCCCCAGGCATGCCGTCCACTTCGATCAGTCATACGTATGAATCGCTTGGGTTCTCCTCCAACTCGCTCGTCGCGGCTGTTGGTGCTGAGGCTGCAGCAACGGCTGTTGGAGTGCGGGTCTTGCGTTCCAAGATTCAGGACGTCAAAGACAATCGCACACGCTTCCTGGTGCTGGCGAGTGAGCCGCTTCAAGGCTTGCTGGCGATCAATGCACTTCCATCGACGCTGTCGTGGCTGTACGGATCGTCGGCACCGGCTAGCATGACTGGACGTTCGCTGATCAGCGTCAACGATGCTCTCACTTCGGATCTTTCGTCGGAGGCGGGCAACTACTTTGATAGCCCCAGTGTGCTTGACAGACTGGTTGCAGAGCTTCGCAAGCTGGACAACATCTCAATTCGTAAGGTGGATCGTCGACCAGCTTCAACCGCCAAGACAGCAGGTAGTGGCAGCGTCTGGAGGGGTAGCTACGTGTTTGAGTTTCAGTATTCGGCTGCTTCTGCCCGATCGGCTGAAGCTAAGATCCGACAGCTGGTCACAGACCTGTCTGTTGGAAGCTCTGCGACTACGACCATGGGTGGTTCGGCGCCTATCAGCTACCTCGGCAGCTGGCTAGTAGATGGAGCGACACTGCGCGGCGAGCCCACGAGAGGTGCCGGTGTCGGGGTTGGGTCGCTCCCCGTCTCTGGCAGTTCGTACGCGTCTTCAGCTCCGCCTCTCCAGCCGCGACCGGGCATGATGGCTTCAACGGCTGCAGCGCCTGGCAGCTCTGACCTGGCCACGCCCATTCACAGTGCAGCGACGCAGTTGCCTGCCTCATCAAGCTCGAACGTGGCACATAGCTCAGCAGACCCATATGTGCATTTGACAGAGAGGGAGCGAAAGGAAATGGAAGCAAGGCAGGAAGGCACCGAGGTGCAGAGACACGCCGAGCAGGCACGGTTGCAACGACAGCAGCAACAGGAACAGCTGTACGGCATTGGATCCCAGCCATCTGGCTCTGCCGCCGGTCGACCGCAGCCGCTCGCGGGACTGGAGGAGAGTGAAGCCGAAGCACGTTTGACCGAGGAAGATCAGTTGCCCGCCTATCAGCCGCTTGACCCGACTTCTCGAGGCTAAGGAACCCGTTGCGTTATTGTCCTAATCATTGTCATTCTCTATTGTCATTCTTACTCCTGCGCACGTTGTTCGAGGCCCAATACCACCCGTCTTTTTTCATATCGAATCGTCGACTGCATATTGTTCGCGCACAAACCCGCTCGGAGCCTCCGAACGGAAAGGAACGGAGCCAGATAGCAGGGAGATGGAGCCTGATCAGGCGAGAAGATGGGTTTGTTAAGCCTGCCATTACACAGCCCTTGGCATGAATTGTCGACTCGGCAGCAAGCAGCATCGCTGGAAACAGGCGGTGCTTTCGAGCAAACTGCGGTAATGCAAAGAAGCAACAGGGGCTGCTCACAGCTCACCTGCATCATAAGTGGTGTCAGTTCAAATCACAGACTGGAGCGCCGGACCGCCGACAGACAATAATAGGAGCCTTCGCCAAGAGATAGGAGCGGCCGATGAGATTTCTTGGGACCTTTTAGCTTGTGAACAATTGACAGGGTCTGCAGCCGGGACTCGCGCAGGACGCGTCAGGGTCCAAAGCGGTGCTGTGTTTTGTCAGAAGTCACTTGAAGCGAAGCGAGGCAATTCAGGGCAATTCACAATTTTCAAAAAGGCAAGCGAGAGAGAGAGAGAGAGAGTCAAACCGTGGCGCTGTGCTCCCGAGACAGCCTCTCCGCATCGCAAGCAAGACACACCTCGATGATGATGATGGCAATGCGCAGACAAGCTTGAGCGGAACAAAGGACACAAAAAAACAAAAAGGGCAGGAGAAGTGTAGATCCGAAGACCAACACTCGTGACTTGATTTTCAGCAGCAGCGCCTTTCACCGCATCCACTCAATTCCGCACGCTGCGCACAGCCCCTCCCCGTCCTCGTTCTCATGCTCCGACAACACATCTTTCACTTGGAACAATCTTCACTTTAAACTTGTAGCCTTTCATCTTCCTCATCTCAAGTCGTCGAAGCGAACTTTGCTGCTTCCACCATCCTCCACTGGCCTCATCAACATCACTTATACTCGCAACGCTCGCTCGCCTTCATCTGCACGACCCCAACCCCCAGCATATAGGATAAAGTCATCGTAGATCGTAGCGACGGTGCTTGCCGCCCATAACGTTGAGCCATACAGCATTGCAAGGACCCACTTCGATCGTCGCACCACACCTTGGCCCATCATGCCTCCTCGCTATCCTTATGGAGGTGGGCGTCGGTCTGATGAAGCCCATCCTCAGACTGCAGAGACGCAAAGGCAACCTCTCTCTCACGGCCACAACGCCTATCCAACCTACGACCTGGGCGCAGAGCCCACTTCGCCCCCTCACGTCTCTTATGATCCGTACATGCCACCATCCAACTCCGGAGACCACACCGGCTACGACATGCCGTCTGCCAACTACTACAACGATCACCACCCATCCTATCCACCACAAGTTGGCTCGCCTCGCATGTCCAATCCATACTCCCACTCACAGCCCCATCGCGGTGGTGCGGACCCTTTTGACGATCACGACAACGATGTTCCGCTCTTGCCCAGAGATGGCAACAACTACTCATACGCACCCGCTTCACACTTTGACGAGCATGGCAATCATGTAGGTCCCATTGACAAGTATGCGGATGGCGACGACGACGTCATGGATGAGGATGCTGTCAACGGCCACGCGCGTGGTCGTCTGCTTCATCCCAACGGCGGAGATCCTGATGACTACATGCCGGGAGGCTTTGATCCAAACGTCCTCGAGAACGGCCAAGCTAATGGTGTCCGCTACGGCAAAATCCCTCAGCGTGTGCCGCGACGATACAAGACCCTCAAGAGAGTCGAGCTCTACCACGGAAACCTTGTCCTAGATTGTCCCGTGCCTTCCAAACTACTCGACAAGCTCAATGACCGAGAGTCCCGAGAGTTCACTCACATGCGCTACACTGCTGCTACATGCGACCCCGACAACTTCAAGGATGAACGCTACACTTTGCGTCAGGTGCTTTTCGACCCGCCTCGCCGGACTGAGCTCTTCATCGTGCTCACCATGTACAACGAGGACGAGGAGCTCTTCACACGCACCATGCACGGTGTCATGACCAACATCGCACATCTCTGCACTCGCGAACGCTCCAAGACATGGGGCAAGGAGGGTTGGAAGAAGGTGGTCGTCTGCATCGTCTCGGACGGTCGTCTCAAGATCAACTCACGTACATTGGCATGTCTCGCCGCCATGGGGGTTTATCAGGAGGGAGTTGGTAAGAACGTTGTCAACGGCAAGCCAGTCACTGCTCATATCTACGAGTACACAGCTCAGTTGTCCATCGATCCCAGCATGCACTTCAAGGGACGCGAAAAGGGTATCATGCCAGTACAGATCCTCTTCTGCCTCAAGGAACGCAACCAGAAGAAGATCAACTCGCATCGATGGTTCTTTAACGCATTCGGCTCGATCCTGCAGCCCAACATCTGTGTGCTGCTCGATGTCGGTACCATGCCCAGACCCCGCTCCATCTACCATCTCTGGAAGGCATTCGACATCAACTCCAACGTCGGTGGTGCTTGTGGTGAAATTGTTGCCCTCAAGGGCAAGTTCTGGAGCGCCCTGGTCAACCCGCTCGTCGCTGCGCAGAACTTTGAATACAAGATGTCCAACATTCTCGACAAGCCACTGGAATCCGTCTTTGGCTACATTACGGTGCTTCCAGGTGCTTTCTCGGCATACCGCTACATTGCATTGCAAAATGACACTCAGGGGCAGGGACCGCTCTGCTCGTACTTCAAGGGCGAAACGCTCCACGGTGGACAGTCCGATGCCGATGTCTTCACATCCAACATGTATCTCGCCGAGGACCGTATCTTGTGTTGGGAATTGGTATCCAAACGTGACAGTGCTTGGATCTTGCACTACGTCAAGTCGGCGCAAGCCGTCACAGATGTGCCAGATCAGGTTCCCGAGCTGATCTCGCAGCGTCGACGTTGGCTCAATGGATCCTTTTTTGCCGGTATCCACTCGATCATCAAGTTTGGCTACATCTACCGCTCTTCGCATTCCTTCGGCCGCAAGTTTGCCCTTCACATCGAGATCATCTACCAGACCATCCAGCTTGTCTTCTCCTGGTTCGGTATGGCCAACTTCTTCATCGCCTTTTGGATCTTGACGACTGCGATGAGCGAAAAGGTCAACGCTCTCAAGGTGCCCAATCAGGTGCTCTCGTACGTCTACATTGCTTTCATCATCTTCTGCTTTTTGCTGTCCATGGGTAATCGACCAGCCGGAAGCAAGTTTGGATACACGCTCGCCATGGTGGTCTTTGCGCTTCTGACGCTCTACATGACGGGAGCTGCAGTCTACTTGGCGGTTGACTCGATCACTAACGCAACAGCTGCCGGTGGTGGAGGAGCTAAAGCGCTGATCTCCAATGAGATCTTTGTCAATATTGTTATTTCATTAGCGGCGACGTTCGGTGTTTGGATGATTGCGAGTATCATGTTCCTTGAACCTTGGCACATGTTTACCTCGATCATCCAGTATCTGCTTATGGCTCCGACGTTTGTCAATGTGATCAGCATCTATGCCTTTGCCAACATCAACGACATTTCATGGGGTACCAAGGGATCGGACAAGGTCATGACGGACTTGGGTGTAGTCGGCGGCGCAGGAAAGAACCAAGTCGAAGTTGCTATCCCAACCGAGTCGAAGGACATCAACGATGCATACGACGACGCTATTCACGTACTCAGCAACAAGCCGCCCAAAGAAGGTCCTGCGCGGGTTGACAGGGACCAGAAGCAAGCCGATTACTATGCGACTGTTCGAACCAACGTGGTGTTGTGTTGGAGTTTGACTAACGCCGCGCTTGTCGTCGGTATTCTCAATATCAGCTCCAACGGGACGCGTGTGACATATATGGCCTTCTTGCTGTATTCGGTGGCTGGGTTGGCGGTGTTCAGGATGTTGGGTTCGACCGTCTACCTCATCAAAAGGCTCTTCTCTGGAGAATAAGACTTTGCTTCTTCACACATTCGGACACGACTCGATAATCAATGACTTGTCACGATTCAACCAAAACGCACTCCATTTAGAACACTACCTTATGACCTGAATGCGATAATGATGCGGAGCAAGGCGTGCGTATACCCGCTGACTGTGTGTAAAAGAGCTCTATCGACAGAACTTGCCAAGTGTGAGAAAGGCGCGATACGATAGCCGACTGACTGCGAGACGCGTTCGCCTCCACTTCTCTGAGGCGCAAGAAGAAAAGTTTGACCTGACGAAAAAATCTCCCAGACACGACCCAACTGCCGATTCACACTATGCTTTGCATCGGGCTTTTTTGCAGAACCCGAATGCCCGCTTGCTTCACTTCATTAATCACACCCTGCTCAGCCTCTCCGTACAGATTTGTCCTTATACATCACCTTTCAAAGCCTCTGGCTGCGCCAATCGCCTCTTTCCACCGCACAGCCACCCTTGCCTGAGGAAATCAGGGTCATCTGTAATGCGCTGATACGATAGAGACAGGGTTCGCATTCAACTACGACCATCGGCAACCAACGGTGGCTCCAGGCCTTCATCAGCAACCATGGATCCGAACAACGTCGTTGCCACGGCCCAGCAGGCTGTCCTTTCGTCAGCTGATCAAGTCTCAGCAGAGGCTGGGGCTACGTCGAAGCACGGATCAGCATCGTCGTCTCAGACATCCAGCAAGGACGCAGCATCAATACGAGATGAAACCTCAGGCAACGGTGGGCCTTCCAACTCGAAAAGAGGTAGCGCCGCAAACGGAGCAGAGAAGACCAACGCGACCACCGAAGCTTCTGCTGGAGGTAACGATGGCGCTCGCGAGGAAGGCGAACTCAGCGGAAGCAGATCAGACTCACCAGCGAGGCAGGACGACGATGAAGACGCGGAAGGGGTGGAAGACTACATGCTCGAGGGTGATGCGGGCGAGATGAGCTTCGTCATTGACACAGCAGGTGACATGGACGTTGACCGAGAAATCGCACTGGAAGGAGAAGCCAAAGCAGACAACGTCGAAACGCACATCGAGTCGGGCTTGCTGCTCCCATCGCACGTCAACGTGATCCCACAGGCCGACAACTCTGCTTCCAAGGCCGGCAGTAGCGCGGCAGGACCATCTCAGAACGCACCTGCAGGTGAAGCGAGCGACAATGAAGGTCTCGAAGACTTCGAGGGTGACATGGGAGACTTTGAACAGCTCGACATGGACCCATCAACAGCGAATCGATACTACGGAGCAGAAGAGAAAGCCGAACGCAGAGCCAAGGAACAATGTCTGGCCTGCGGAGAGTTCGGCCATGATCGACGCCACTGCCCTCACCAACACTGCCTCGCATGTGGAGCGATAGACGAGCATCCAACACGCTTCTGCCCACTATCGACGAGCTGCTTCCGATGCGGTGGAATGGGTCACCAGACGAGAACCTGTCCGAAGCCAAGACGTGGCCCCCGAAGCGAAGAGTGCGAGCGTTGTGGGTCCTACAGCCACGTCAAAGCTCTCTGTCCTACATTGTGGCGCGTTTACACATACAGTACACTAGAAGATTTTGACCGTCATCGAGCAAAGGCGTTCTTCAAGCTGCAGCATGGATCTGGTTCACGCGATCCAAGGCGCGATTTGGAGCCTGATCCGGCTGAGCTCTCAGACTCGGAAGATGAATTCACACGAGCTGGCGAGCCTGAAGCGCCAAGTGGAGCGGGAGGAGCGCAATTTGATCCGGCGACGAGGTGGTGCTACAATTGCTCGACTGCGGGTAATCATTGGGGTGACGACTGTCCAGAGCCACGAGTCAACCCGATAAGAGGCACAAACGAGCCATCTGCCTTCTCGGAGTTTGTCTCTCGATTGGGGCCATTTGCAAAGCTCTTGCCGGGAGCACCACCACTCGCAGGGTTTGAAATGCCGTCGTCACAATTCACGTTCAATGTTGGCAGTGGGGCAACTATGCATGTTGCGGGTGATGCCGTGCCAAGCCCAAGGGGCAGAAACGCAGCCAACGGCACTCGCCAAGGTCAGTCCGGTCGTGATCATCACGGCAGCAGTAGCGGTGCACCCCTGGCGATCGGCAAACACATTCTCTCGTCCCGCAACTCAAGTCGCACCTCTTCACCGCACCCTAGCTCACCAGCTGCGGGCCCCTCCTCACGCTCTCGCGGAGGTGACAGCGAACGCCTGGTCTCATTCGACCGCACCAAAGCAGTTGAGAGCGAGGGAGGCTTCCTCACACGCAAAGAGAAGAAGAAGGGCAAGACCCCTCTCCCGGAACACCTCTTCCGCCAATGGGTTCGCGATCGACACGACTACCCCGAACATGCTGATGAGATCCGAGCCGCACTCGAAAAGCGTGCTGAGCTCGAGTCCAAGGGACTCGACACCAAAAGTGTACCAAGCACAAGGGAGATTGTCGGTGATCTCGCTGGCAAGAGGGGTAGTAAACGCTCGAACGACAGCGATTCTCGTCCAAGTAAGAAGAGAAAGGGTGACAGCTTCAGCGACCCTGTTGTTGTTGACAGCGATGACGATCCTGACGCTTACCGCAACGATGGCACGTTCAGTGATAGCGATAGCGGATCTGACTCTGATGACAATGCAGGCGGTAGAAGAAAGAAAAGAAGGGGCGATGGGAAGAATAACCGCAGAGGCAGACCACAGAAAGACAGTGCAGCACCTCATACCGGCTGGGGTCATGCTGGTGATGGTGGTAGTGGCAGCAAAGGCGGTGGACCCAAACGCGGAAAGTTCTCGCGCCACAATCAAGAACGCAGATCTAAACCTTATGAACGAGACAATGGTGCTAGCGGCACCAATGGCGGTGGCAAGAGGAGAGGTCGAAGAGGCAACGGCGGTGGCGGAAGCAACAATAACAACGGTGGCGCTGGTGGCCGTGGAGGCGACGGCGGCGGCGGCGGCAACCCGAAGTACAATGGTGGTGGCGGAGGCGGAGGTGGAGGCGGAGAGAAGGTTCGTGGTGGTGGAAGCAAGTACCGTGGCGGCTATTTCTAAGGCTTGCTCCCCTTCAATCTCTTCTCATGCTTAGGTCTGGTCAATCTCGCCTGCATCGCTGCAGTCCTCCTGTCATACATCTTGCATTATTGGGGCCACGGACACTTGAAAGCACTGCAATCAACCGCAATCAAGTCTGGACGCTTGACCTGAACACCCTCTCTTTCGTGATCCTCGCCGGTGTCATCCCTTAACCACAGACCGAAACACAATCTGAGCTCACATCAATCAAGCGCGCAAGTTTGAGGACGGTGACAGTTTTGAGCATTTCATCTTTGCCCCCTACGAACCGATTCTGCCCTTCTTCCGATCTGCATTGGCTTGTGCAAGTGATTTACTCCGGAATCCTACGCACGTCTTCCGCTGTGCTAGCACTCGCCGTTCCCGCCGACGCAGCCTGTGGAGGAGCCGATTGTTCCTGTTGTTGCTGCTGCATCCTCCCCTGCTGCTGTTGCGCAGCCTGAGCCGCAGTAGACGCAGCTAGGATATTACTACTAGCCGAAATCCTACTCACCGCACTACCTCTACTCACCGCACTACCTCTACTCACCGCACTATCTCTACTCACCGCACTACCTCTACTCACACTTTCGCCTCTACCCAACCCAACTCCACCTGCATAGCCGCTTGAACTGGAGTTAGATGGTCTTCTAGCCCTAAGCGCCGACGTAATCGAAGGAGATCTTCCTTTGATACTTGCGGTAATCGAACCTCTTCTCTCCGCCAGCGCAGTTCCGGTTCCATTGGGTCCTGCAACAGCGTTTGCCCCCGACGTTGTCGTCCGTGTACTAGAAGTACTCCTTCTCCTACCTTTGAGACTAGCAACAATCCCCGATCCAGCGGTGGAAGAAGTTGAAGGACTCCTCCTCCTCCCCCCTCCTCCCGCCGCATCAAGTCGGGGTGGAAGTTCGCCGATCTTGCCCTGGTGTCGGAATAATTCTCCATCCATAACATCCAACGGTTGACTTGGAATAAGTGCTCGCTCCTGCGCACTAAGGTCTTGTAGAGACATACCACAAACACAAAACAGCTGAGATTGTCCACTAACCGGCGTCGCTGTGTTTGCCCCGTTCAATCCACCACTCGTCAACGTGTTCACTCCTCTACCACCACTAGCACCAGCGGCAGCGGCAGCAACAACAGCATTGCCCTGCCCATCAGAGGAGGGAGGATGATGAGCAAAGTTACTCAGATCATAGGGCATTTCTGCTCTTCTAGCGCCAGGATCGGGGTCTGCGGAATAGGCAGGGAGCGTAACCGCATCGTATGCGCAACAGCATGAGGGAATGAGAACCGGTTGTCGCAACGCAAAAACTTTTAAGCGTCTCTCTTTTGCTTCTTCCTCTGGCGTAGATGCAACACTCCCCTCCGGCCGGCGGGAATGCACGATCTCAACCACAATCACATGACTAAACCTTATAGCCGCCTTGGATGCAGCAACAGTCGATGCTCGAATATGATTATCATCCGGCATCCGTGCAATTCCTTGCACCGTCCAAGCATGGTCCGTTCCCGAATTCCTCACAAACCCATCCGTTTTCTTCCCATCTCCATGCGAACCATCATTGTTCTTCGGTGGAACCCAACCTTTCTCAAACAGCTTATGTCTTTGCACTGGTACCGTCTGCTTGCCTTTCCGTTTCGTGGTGAGCTCAATAGTTGTTTCGAGCGAGAGCCGGACAAGGTAGACGATGAGATCGCTAGGAGGGTTAGGCGAGTTGACGTCGATATTGAATACGCCGCCGACGGAGATGTTGTTCGAGGTGCAGGTGATGGAAACGAGACCGACGGTGGGGTGCATGTCGTTATAGAGCACTGTGAGGGGGGTGGGTCCGCTATCGGGTGAAGGGTTGACCATGGGGTAGAGGTCTCGCCAGCATTCGACGTTGGATTTGGCACGACCAGCGCCAATAGCGGTTGCTTTGATGATGTATCGTACTCGACCGTAGGGTGATCGTTCGTAGGGAGGAGCATCGCAAGGGATGATGAAGGCGAATTCGAAGCCGTGTACTCCTTTCTGCAGTTCGAGACCGTCTTGGCTCGGTTCGTACTCCCACCCACCTTCATTCTCTGAGCCGGGTGTTACGACGATGCCTCCCGAAGATCCTGAAGGCTGCAGAGGCGGGCGCTCAGCAACACCGCTACGCCCACGCTCACCTTCCTCGTCCACCTGCAAGAGATCACTAGAATGACCTGAAGCACCTCGCGTCACCTGGACTCGAGACTTGCTGCGCGCCTTACGAGAGCTAAAGAACCCGATCGAAGAGCTTCTTGACTTGGCTTTTCCCTTGTCATCCTCCGCATGATGTGACGGATGCAGACCAGAAAAGCTGCTGGAAGAAGAAGCGTGCTCGGCCGGAGTCGCGCTAGCACTTCGGCGATCATTATGAGCGTGAACAGCAAGCGACCTTTGCAGCTGAGCGGCGAGCGCGTCTGTCTCTGCATGTGGCTGACCACGCTCTTCTGGTGGTGTGTGACCAATCGAAAGACTGGCCCTCCGGGACCTTTGCGGGGTTGCTACTCGACTGACAGGCAAGCTATGATCGACGACTTCCTGGCCAAAGGGTGCAGTTGCAGTTGCGCCGTTCTGACATGCTTCCGAGATGGCATAGGCGTAGGTGGGTGGAGCGCGTGTTGCAGTACGGCCTCGTTCAGAGATGGCCGGTGCGCTGGGTGAAGAGGCTCGACTGGCAGGCTGACTGTTGGAGGGAGATGGGCTATGGCTGACTCGGCCCATTCCAGAAGCAAGTTTCCTGCCTCGCGAAACAGCACGAGCCATGGACGCAGGGATGCTTCCACCAGGACTGTGTGATCGCATTGCGAAAGCTGAACCGGATCGACCTTGACGATCTGGAGTGGCCGAGCTTCGACCGCGCGACTGAGAGTGCGAAGATGAGCCGCCATGATAAGCAGGGGCGGCAGATGCAGATCGATGGTTGAAAGACAGAAGGTGATGGTGATGGTTGTGGTGATGCTTTTCTTTGTCGCTTTGGATACCGATTTCAACATGCTTTTCGAACACTGTGGAGTCTTCCCAGCTAATAGGAGTGAGACCGGAAGCAGGATCGAGTATGGCGATGGTCTGTACTGCCTTCAGTCGAACTCGAATACCAGAGATGTGTCGGGTGGAAGGAACATAGAGCTCGACGAGTCCACGAACGATCTCGTCGTTTGCCATGGGCGGCCTCTCGTGGGTTTCGGGCAAAGGACGGTCGGGTGGATGCAAGAAGACGGCATTCTGGAGCAAGTGGAGCTTGAGCTCGCAGGGCTGAAAGAAGGTGGAGAACATGTCGAGATGTGAGCGAGCTCAGCGCTCGTCTGTGATGCTGACAGCGGTGTGTCTTTGGAACACGTTCAAGTTGCTTGTGGTGACTCGATCCGATGTGTTGATTCCTTCTGATCCTCTCGGCGAGGAGTGGGCGACAGCGAAGCTAGAGATGCATCCGGGAGAGTGATTGCGTGTTCGAAGTGCTTCCTTCCGATCCTAACATGCGTCAATGGTGCTTGCTTGAGATCGAATGTTTGAAGCGCTTGTGTCGACCAGAGCTGCGAGTACGGATATTGACTGGTCCTGATGTCCAAGTGGTAGTGAGGAAGGAGAGACACCCCTGAGCTCGCAAACGATGGAAGAGATGCGCAAGTGTTGTTTCCCAAATGCGCTGGTAATCACCCGACGTCGATGGAAGTAGAGAGTGTTGAAGACGATGGAGAGGTTCAGTTGGAAGCCAGATAAGAAGTCGGAGAAATAAACTTGCAAGTGACCGTGCACTGTTGGAATCAAGAAGGGTCAAAAGTCACACACAACTCGCAAGTGTGTGACTTTCAGGGTTCGACTCACGCCTGTGACTGCGTCGGTAAGCCCTGATCCGTAGAAAAATCCCTCCGAAAGCGTGCATCTCCAGCGGTCCATTTATTTTGCCGACGAAACTTGTGCTTGACTGGCTGTGCAGCTGGGGAGTCACAGTCACAATTTCGCAGTGTGTGTGTGACTCTAAACGAGCCTTCTTCCTCTGTGCATCAGCCGATGTCGAGGGTCCAGCAACAGTAAAATTCCCGATGCGCTGCAGTAACATGTATGTGTGCAAACGAATCATCTCGACAAAATCTCGAGTGCGCATCAATTGTGTTACTGTATGGCTCAACTCTTAGGGTCGGCAAATGCGGCGAATTTCGGACAACGAATCGTGGGCAAGGGTTCAAGGACATGCTGTGGCAATGCTCTCCTGGACCGCCGTGACCGTCTAAAGCGAGGTCTTTGCATCCCAGAAGACCAAACCAGACAGTATCACGACAAGCTCGAACACAGTGACATTCAGGAATGAACTATGTGCACAGAATCGCACTGGAGAAGGAAGTGTGCATGTCTACGAATGCCTTCTGAGGGTTAAGAAACTTTTGTGAGGTGAGGCGAGATTTGGCAGATGTTCCATGCTGTTAGACCTTCCCTAATAAATCCGTGCGGTTTTCTGATCGGGTCGCATCGAATTGGAATCGCGATTATGCACAAAACGCATTTTGACAGGAGCCAAGACAGAGTGCGGATCTGCAAACAGCCCCTGACGAGCCCTAGTCTGGCACTAGAACAGTGAACGGCACATCAATGTCCAACACTGTCGAGAATTGCAATTTGCCGCTCTTGCAGCTTAGAGTTCAACTTGATCATACTCCGCTCCAGTCTTCCGTTGTTTATCATTCTCACGAGCCCCTGTGTCTGTTGTCATCTGTCTCAATGTTCCTTCTACTTCTGCAAAGTGTAGAGTGCAGAGCTTTGACCTCATGATTGCAGCGTAGAGTGTGGATCGTGTCTTGGGCCTTCGGACCCAAGCTGCCGATGCTGTTGCATTGTGCAGCTGAACCTTCCTTTTCGAGCCCAGCACAGGCACGCACAGCGGGGCGTCAGGAAGCACTCTATAGCTCCTATGTACCTTATCATGACCGCACAGCCCCGAGCCAAATGTATGTGTTTCAATGACCAAATCGAATGATCTTGAAAACCTGCAGTCATGAGCACCTTTGGTTAGCTAGCTGCCTCCACCACATCTTCTCTCCTGTTCATCACCTTCATCATCCTCACGGAGCTGGCCACCACCTTTCCTCTTCTGCAGGCATTGCGACTTGCTCGACGCAGCAGCGTCGTCTTTCCCTTCTCGCATCATGGCTCCACGACTCTCTTCACGATTGCTCACGCCCAACCTCTCCGTCCGCGATTCCGACCCGGACCATACCTTCCAAGGTCATGACCCCGAACAGATCGCAAATGCCTTGGCCATCCACTCCCAAAAGATGGCAGAGCTGGCGAAAGAGGCGGCAGCTTCTTCAGACATCGGCTCTTCCTCTTTTCAAGGCCACGACTCTTCCGACATCGCCAAAGCCATTCAGAGCTACGTTGTGAGCCATCAGGACAGTCCATGGTCACAAAACTTCGCTCAGCCGGCTGCAAGGGTTGGCAATCTCGGCCAGTCATCTCCTAACATCCACTCGGGTATGATGGCGGTCACAGCATCCTCATCTTCCAGCCTCAGCTCTTCCTCGATGCTCACTCCTGTCTTCTCAATCTCTGCCTTGGCACACGAACAATACTGGATGAGTGTCTTCCTCTGCATCGTCTGGATCGTCTCGGGTCTATTTTTGCTCTTCTTTGGTTGGGCTTCCTTCTTCTGGGGCTGCAATCTTGGAACAAGCGCAAATAGAATCGATGAAAAGGCGAAGAAACCTTCCCGCTTCGGTCCTCTATTTGCAGGACCACCGCTCGCAGGCGGTGTCGGGGGCATCGCTGTTGGCTTCCTCTTCTTTTCCTTCCTCGCTACCGTCGTGACCTCAGCCATCTGCGTCTCCCAAGTCAAGTCGGTCTCCTCCACCTCTTTCTTCATCATTTGGCTCCTTCCTGGCCTCTTGGGCGCCTTCTTCGCCGGTCACTGGCCTCTCTTCGCCCGGGCATTCACCGGCCTTCTCTCTAGTGCCTGCTTGACACTGATCGTCACAGCCATGTTCGGCATTCACACCTTGATCATTCGGGCCATCTTCATCGTCATCTGCACAAGCCTCATCACCGCACCTCTCCTCCTACCAAGACGCAACGCCATTCACTTTCATCTGCTCAACATTTGCACCTCCTTCATCGGTGGCGTCACCTTCCTGGACGGTGTAGCACTCTTTGCTCCCTCTCGTGCTAGCTCTGACTCTTGGATTAACCTCTGGGTTCTGCTTTTCGCTATCGATGGCTCAGCCCCTGAGGCAAGCGCATCTAAGAAATGGGGCACATCGGTATTCAAGGGCTTCATTGCCGGCGCTGTCCTCAGCGCCGTCGTCGGCTTCCTCTTCGAATTCCTCTTCCACAAGCATGCAGCCGAGGACCCCGACATGGAGTGGAACAACTATCTCGGCTCTTTCACTCAACGCCTTGAGAACCACGAATCCTCCGATCCTCAAGACCGGGCAGGGTCGTTCGAGCCTGCTCCAAACGCATGGCAGAAGATCTCGCGCGCATTCGCTACTCCCGTACGCCCAGCTGCTTACGGAAACATCTCCGCTTCCAACGATCCAGAGAAGAGCCCACTCACTGATCTTCCTGGCTCAAAGAAGCGACGACAGGCACGCCGCTCTCGTTCAGCCAAGGTCCGTGGCGGTCCGGCCAAATTTGAGGCCCTGGACAAGCATAGTAAGGACCTTGAACTCGCCGACACCGATTCTGACGATGCCACCGACTATGACAGTGACTCTAGCCTACGCAAGCTCAACCCTGGCAAGATGGTCTCGGCCAAAAGCATCCTGTCCAAAGCTGATGCTGATGAGCTCGAGGATGAGCTGAAGCCTCTCAGTGCAAGTGGCGACTCGAAGTTCGACAACAGCGGCGCACTGAAGCTCCCCAGGCCACCGAGCTACCGCACCAACAGCAGCAACAGTCGTGGCTCCACCGTCAGCGGTCTCAGTGGAACCACGGTCAACTCGGCAAGTGAAGCGTCCCGTCTGTCTAGCACAAGTGTACCAGCGGAGAAGTCTTTGGGAGTTTATAGGGATCGTGACGCTCTCTCTTCGCCTACTCGCCCATCTTTCTCGCGCCACACGACCATGTCGCCTCCACCGCCCTTCCCCACAGGAGATAGCCAGCCGGCAACACCCTTGACTCCATCATTCCCCGCAACACCATCGCTCGTTAATGCGATTACTCGCATCCAGGCTGCGCAGGCTCAAGCCAAGGCTTGGTACGAGACTCGCCAGGAGCAGGACCCTTCAGCCTCCAAGCGTTCATCTTCCGGGCTGAAACAAGGACAGACACAACCAAAGAGTTCGATTCGGTCCGTTGAGAAGGATTCGACGAACGACGCCACGACTCGTGCAGCTTCGCCACCAGCTCATCCTGAGGGTGCTTCCTTCCAGAGCTGGTGGGGCAAGGAAGTCAAAGGCGATCCCAAGCCATCAACATAGCGAAGCCCCCAAGAGGAGTCCCACTCGAGCCTGATTGCTTCGATCTTGTTGGCCCATGCTATGTTGCCTCAACTGCTGATACTTTGCTCACGATCCGTGCCCCAACCAGTGTAGTTGTCAGACATGATTTGGCGGTGCAACTGTCGGTAGAGGCAGCTCTTTTGTAATGTACTGTAACGACTCTATCTCACGCCTCTTAATCGTCGTCATGCATCTTTGGACAATACTATTCACTTACCAGATCGACGTCGTTTGTGTTTGCGCGCCTCACTCAAGAGTATTGGAGTTTCGTCAGCACGCGCGAGACAATCCCTGAGGTTGTGAAAGAAAGAGAAAAAGCAGTTTGACATTGAAGACAGGTGCACATCGACTCTGATGGATCACCGTAGGACTAACGTTTTGGGCAGATACATCGAAAAATAGCGGGGCAGAGCACCATTTTTAGGGAAGAAGGAAGAATTGGCTGCTGTGAACGTCACGATGTCTTCAAGCGAAAGTATTGGGCTTCCGTTGAAAGACAGAGCGGCGACAAGTGCAGATCGCAGGCGCTTAGTAGCCGTGGTGACCGAAGCCCTTCTTCTTGTCGTGTTTCTTATGACCGTCGTGCTTGCCCCAGCCGTGCTTCTTGTGGTCTCCCCAGCCACCCTTCTTGTGGTCATCATCCTTCTTATCGCCATAGCTACCTTTCTTGTAGTCATCATCCTTCTTATCGCCATAGCCACCTTTTTTGTAATCGTCGTCCTTCTTGCCACCGTACCCTCCCTTCTTGTAATCGTCATCCTTCTTGTCGCCATATCCACCCTTCTTGTAGTCGTCGTCTTTCTTATCACCATAGCCACCCTTCTTCTTGTCATCATAATCCTCCTTCTTATCACCATGGCCACCCTTCTTCTTGTCATCGTGGTCATCCTTCTTCTTGCCGTAATCGTCCTTCTTCTCCTCGTCGTGTTTACCCTTCTTCTTGCCATAGTCATCCTTCTTCTTGCCGTAATCGTCCTTCTTCTCCTCGTCGTGCTCATCCTTCTTCTTGCCATAGTCATCCTTCTTCTTGCCATAGTCATCCTTCTTCTTGCCATAGTCATCCTTCTTCTTGCCATAGTCATCCTTCTTCTTGCCATAGTCATCCTTCTTCTTGCCATAGTCATCCTTCTTCTTGTCGCCACCGTATCCGTAGTCATCGTCCTTCTTGCCACCATAACCGCCCTTCTTCTTGTCGTCTACTTTTTTGTCATCGTAGTCATCCTTCTTGTCACCACCATAACCCTTCTTGTCCTCGCCATAGTCATCCTTCTTGTCACCACCATAACCCTTCTTGTCCTCGCCATAGTCATCCTTCTTGTCTCCGTAATCGTCCTTCTTCTTGTCCTCGCCATAGTCATCCTTCTTCTTGTCATCCCCATAGCCACCCTTCTTCTTGTCGTCATAGTCGTCCTTCTTGTCCTTGCCATAGTCATCCTTCTTCTTGTCTCCATAATCGTCCTTCTTCTTATCCTCGCCATAGTCATCCTTCTTCTTGTCATCCCCATAGCCACCCTTCTTCTTGTCGTCATAGTCGTCCTTCTTGTCCTTGCCATAGTCATCCTTCTTCTTGTCTCCATAATCGTCCTTCTTCTTATCCTCGCCATAGTCATCCTTCTTCTTGTCATCCCCATAGCCACCCTTCTTCTTGTCGTCATAGTCGTCCTTCTTGTCGCCTCCATAGCCGCCATCACGAGCGATGAGAGATGAGCCGTACGGGTATCCGCGAGCTGCCAGGCTGTTGCTGGAAGAGCCCTCGGTCAATGTGGGAGCGGCCTGGGCACCAAGGCCAGCGGCCAAGAGAACAAATGGAACCAGAGCCTGGAGCTTCATGATGTTAGAGCCGTACGCCGGTCGCAGAGTTGAGACTAGAGAAGTGTTGAGACGAAGTGTTTGAGGCGAGGTGTGTAGACGTCCCGTATGACAATGGGGTAAAGAGGGCGTGCTTGAGAGTCGAGCTCTGTTGTGTGTATCTGTGTGTTTTGAAAGTGAGTGAGGTTGCTTTGGGATGGGATGGGAGGAGAGGGTTCTGTCGATGGTCTGGTCGGCCTTTTTATCTCTTCGAGTCGGACGGTCTCCAGCAGAGAGCATTCGCTACTTTGTCACTATGCACCTTCTGTTCCAGTGCTCGAGATGTGCCGCTAATCACCACTAAAGGCAGGGTTAGGGAAGTCCTCGACTAGCTGCTTGCAAGCACATCAGCCCGTGAATGCTCTAGGAGTCGGCCAAGCTGCACCTGCATCATGTCAGCTGGGAACTTGAGCTAAGACTACTAGTGCTTGTTCAGGTAACTAGAAAAGCGGTTGAGCAGCACAAAGACCTCGCAAAGCCACCCTTGGTCAGATGATCTGATGGCGTGCTCTGGCCATTCCTTTCCCGTAGATCACAGTTTGGGGGCAGTGCAAACGTGGCGATGAGAAGCTTCTTGAAATCGACAGCGCTAACTTTGACAAACGACCGCCAAGCTGTTACTGTCAGCGTCAGCATTTCAACAGAACAACAAGTTCGGATCAAGAACCTTCTGCTCCTTCCAACGCCACCCTATCCCTCTTTAAGAGCAGAACGGTGCTCGCCCAGGGCGTAGTCAGCGGCTCTGTCGACGCTCGGAACCCCGTTTCTCGTGACTTTTCGCTAACACCCTCTTTTAGAAAGTCACATCAGCGGGTGATGGTCCCGAAAGCGACAGCCACAAGACCATCTCCATGTCACACTTCGGCACATCCGACACGGCGTGAGATGGTCGGAAGAACGCACCCACGCCAGATTCCCAGACCAACAAGAGTTCTCACGCTGTGTACTGATCTTGTCGGCCCCTCCGAACACAGCCTCAACGTTGCAAGCAGGGTGACTTTTGAGTTCACCATCTGTGTCCAAAGCAGGAGTGCTGAGGGCGCCTGTTTTCGTCGCGTTGTCAGGTCGTCCGAGTTTTTGCTCGACTGGCTCGCCATCGATCATATGACTCGCGGATACTTTCTCGGCGTCAAACGGCAGCGAAGAAAAGGCTCACAATACTGTATTCTCACGCGTGCTCTCACAGACGCACCTCTCCAACCATTCGCGCCAGATCGAGTTAGTCCGCAGAATCGAAACGGAACAAGGACAACGAATGAACAGGTGACCAAATTGTGATTATCGAAACAGCACTGGGTGTATCGTGAATGCTTAAGAATACAGGATTGAAAAGGGAACGCTTTGCAAAAGGAAGGCGCAGAGGCAGTACGTCACGAAGACAGCTCTGGTCGACGTCCCTAACGAGGTCGAGGATGAGGGTGTATTGCTGTTCTCGAGGTTTCTTCCCCTCTCATCGAAGCAGATGTAGCTGAACGGACGCACATGCATGTGGCCATCTCGTCTGAGGTAAGTCAGCATTCAAGGCTAGCTCACGCTCTGCTCTTAGCGACATTGAGGCCAGCGCAATCAACGCAGCGTCAAGACAAGCGGCTGACGATCTGGTGCCAACCAATTCCTCGTCGAGAAGAGGGTCTCTAGACTCGGATCGCGGTGAAAGAAAGGTCCAAAGCTTAGCACGCTGTCCAAGATGCCCTGTAGACCACGAAGATCCGAATCGAGTGCATCAAGAGTGACGGACGATGCAGCACCTTGCTGGCTGATCTCTTGAAGCGCATCTGGCACCAGTGCGCAGAACGAGATATGCAATCCGCAGGCAAGGTGAGTTGGTACGGGATGACGACTGCTGTGGATCTGCAACGCCGGCACGATCATGTCGTCTTGCGGCAAGGGGATGTCGATACGGGCAGAGCTGCTGCGTGCCTCTGATGCCTCGCTGTTGCCAGCGTCACTGTTGCGATGTCCCGAATAGCCTGATCCATTTGGAGACGGGTGCTCGCTGGCATAGTTGTGGCGTGGGGGGGAACCACCGTACCGCAGAGTTCGTTCGACCTGCTTGTCGACCATGTTGTGCGATTTGCCAATACGGAGTGCGCTTCTGCGTCGAATCACATGGCGCAGGTCTCGCGATTGATCCAGCTGGGCACGAAGCATGCTCGCAACTCTTGGCCAGGAAGGGTCGCTGGAGCTCTGAAGCCATGGCGTGCCTTCGAGGAAGCTACACAGCTCCAAGAAGAGGAGCGAGCCCATGCTCACCTGGTTGATGAAATGATTGGCCATCGACTGCGCTGATGCAGGCATCTGCGCATACAGGTGCGGATCGAAGTCGAGAAGGGGATGGAAGACCTGCTCTACGAAGAGGATCATACTCCACGTGCGCTGGAACTTGTCTGTAAGATCGGCAGCCGAGCTGCTCGGGTCGTCGAGGCATGCACGGAAGTTGCCGTTGCGCTGCCAGATCATGACCTGGGCGGAAGCTCCGGTTTGCAATAAGTTGAGGAACTCTTTGACACGAGCAGGATCACCCGGTGCGGCGGCGAACCTGGGCAGAATGTAGGGGATCTCTTTCGAGACCTGAAGCGCTCGCTGCGCGATCCGCAGCCATGTTCGTGGGATGTCCGCCGCTGCACTGAGCGGAGCGGACGAAGCGCTTGAAGAGCCATGATGGGTGTTTGGCGGCATGTGGACATTGTGCCCTGTGGTCGTGCTTGGATCTGTTCGTTGCGACCAGTCTCGATTCATCGAGCCGAAATCGCCGTCCATCGCAGCAGATGGCATTATGAATCCAGGCTCGAGCCGTAGCATTGCTGAATCGCTGTAGCCCAGCGAGTTTGGGTTGGGAGAAATGCTTGGTGACGGTCCAAAGCCGTTCTGATCGAACGACGCGGCGACATCATGGATGGACCCCATCGAACTCGAAGAAGGGAAGCCAGAGGCGTCCAACGCAGCGTGTCTTGGCGCCGAGATGGACGCAGCGGGCATAGCCGCAGTCAGCTGCATGGCCTCGATGTCGACCTTGTCGGAAGTGCTGCCGCGTACGACCGGAGGCATGCCGAAGCCGCTTGTTGAAGCAGAGTCACAGATGGCCGAATACCAGAGCAAGTTCTCGGCAACGTCCTTGAGGGCATGGGCACGATCGACGCGTGTTCGATAGTTTGGATCCGACCTCAGGTACGTGTTGTCGTCGATCCTTGCGCCGTCCATGTTGTGATAGCCGATGGCGAAGAGGCCTTCGTCCTGCTGTCGCAACAAGTCAGTGGCGAGATCGTCCATCATTCGAAGTGCGGTCTGCAGCATGAAGACGGCATCTTGCACAACATCCGAGTTGGCCTTGGCACTGCGCAGTGGAGGGCAAGTATTGCTGAAGAGGTGGAGAGCATACGCCATGCGGAAGGTCGTGACGGAGGAGTGGGCCATGAGGAAGTCACGCGCCCGCATCCATGCCGCCTCGGCGATCTCGGTATCTTTTTGCCTTCGCAGCTTTTCGCTCTCGTCCCCGCGCCATTCGCCGGGACTTTGGGAGCCATACTGGCTTGCATATGCAACAATGGCATACTGTAAAGCCTGCATCGAGATCTCGTCTGCCCTCTTCGGAAGACGTTTGAAGCGCCCGGTGGGTCGGTATGCCTCGTCGCATACAAAGGTGCTGTAGAAGAAGTTAGGAGAGATGTGGGGCACATTGTTGACGACCATCATGTCGTCCCAAGCACGTGCAGCACTGATGCTGAGCAGGCCACGTCGAGGATGGACCGCTGCATCCAGTCCGACCCCTGCAGGTGTCGCGCCAGGGCCAAGAAAGTGTTGCCATGCCCATTCCCATGCCGCGACATAGGTGAAGAGCTGCTTTGTGGAGATGTAAAGACCATCAATGTCGTCGCTCAAGCTCTTTGATGTGGTCGAAAGGCCGGCAGGAAGATACTGATGGGTCGAGAGCTGATCCTGTAGGGCGGTGTAGCTCGATGATGTCTGAGATATGTGTCGAAGCTCTTGTCGACTCGAGCTGACGGTCTGCTGCAAGGCGCTCCAGTGGGTAGTGCATTGAAGATTCTTGCGAACGCAAAGCTTGCAAGGCCCTGTATGCTGAATTGGGAGACCATCGGGCCCAGCTTCTGCGAGGTCACATCTTCTCTTGGATCGACGGCACTGGTCACACGCACGGTTCTGAAGGCGCGAACCCGACCTCGCGGCCTTGATCTTGTCGTCGATGGGACGTATCAAGTCCATCTTTCCAGCTGTTGCGAGGGCAGACGGAGGATTGGGTGGGAGGGAGGAGGTGCTTGAGCGAATATGCTCGACGTCTCGGATGCAGGCGAGCAAGGCGCTATGCCCAAGCGGGCGTTGTAAATGGATTCCAAGCGTCGATTGTGGTGGTATAGAATGCAGTCTCTGGTGTCTGGGTTGATAGCGTGTAAAAAGATCGAGTTGATTGTAGAGAGAAGGAAGGGTGTTCAGAACATCAACGGTGGGATACTAGCTTGTCGATTGGAAGATGGTGCGATGCGAAAAATCGTTGTGTATACATGCACGGCGTCATACCCAGTGGTCAAGGCTAAGTCTGGTCGTGAACAATCAGGTGGGCGTGGGTGTTGGCGTTGGTGGGACCGCTTCAACGGTGCAGGTGGGAAAGACGACTGTCGAATCGATGCAAAATACAGCTGAAAAAGGTCGAATCGTAGGGACCGGATGGGATGGAGAAAGTCAAAGCTGAAGAAGCGGAGAGTTGGAGAGATGATGAGGTGGTGTTGAGGGAAGACGGCAACGTCAACAAGGCGAGGCGAGAGCCTGGAACTCTCATGAAGCGGAGCGGAGGAAGTCAGGGCCTTGTCGGGTGCTAAGAGTGCTGAAGTGGCTGCACAGGACACACAAGAAGAAGTGCAGATGTGAGAGACGGTGCCTGGCCGGAGTAAAAAGAGTGGAGTCGGATCCAGGGTCGTGGACACAGGGTCCTAAATTGCTGCCAGCTCGCCTGTGAGCTGCTCACTGCTCGCTCTTCTCTCCGCCCTACCTTCTTACCTGGTGGAATTGTCCGCTTCGCCACCTCTCCAATTTCTCGGTTTAAGAGAAAAAAATCTGCGTACAGCACGCGTCATTTGGTTTTCCAGATTTCACTATCACAAAATTCGCTCCCCCCCTGTGTCACTATACATGAATATTCCTACTCATCTCACAATACAACCTTGGCAGATTTTTTGTGAACACCTACTTTGATTGCTTGAGTGCAGAATCCACAAATCAGAACCTTGTTTGACCACCTTTGGCCTTAATTACAGCTTCCATCCTGCTGATCTGAGTGATATACATGCAGTTTTCTCTTGAGCAGTGAGTAGATGATGTGCTAGATGATGCCATTTGATGCAAAATTGAGCGAGATATGCTGATTACAGGAGATGCTGGTGATGAGGGGATACCATGAATTTTCCAAGTCCAAGAAAATCTGCAAAACCAAATGACGCGTGCTGTACATAAGTTGGCGACAATGTCCGGAGGCTTCGCCCTTGCTCTCACACAGCTCTCTTGGATATGATGCACGTCTACTGTATACACATCATGTCGGAATGCTCTCCATTTTCGAGATGCCAAGCCCAAGAAAGGTGACGGCAACAAGTCACAAACGATAAGCCATCACAACTTCAATTCCGGCCCGCAAAGGGCATTTGTATCCGAAAATCAGCAGGCGACAGGAAAAGACCTTGTCTACCCAGAACAAGGCTCTGAACAGCTGGACGATGGGACATCGTCAACTCGAGACCGAACATGCAGGCTGTACAAAGCGTGATTGAACTCAACCTTATCAAGAAGCTTTATTTAATAGGTTGCCAAGTCGCTTTGTGCACCTGAGACACACCTTGGGAATTCAGAGAGCGGTGGTGCATTTCCTTTGTAATCCTTGCAGCGGACGACAGCTTGGACGATGGGGCCGCACCTCAAAGAAGAATCTAAATTGGGAACAGCGTTTGGTTGCACAGAAGCATGGGCAAGCGCGAGAAAAGCGCAATTTCTGCCAAATGAAGTAAGGGTTTTTTTATTATAAAAAAATAAATATAAAAATAAAAATATAAAAAGTTTTCTTCTGGTGGATCCGAGTTCGGAACGCATACAGTGGCCATCATTATTTTCACAATAATTGGTCCCTTGCTTCGTTCGGCTTTTGCTCTCACATTGAGGCTTGAAGCAGGAACAGATGTCGCAAACTCGATGCCCTGACGTTTCGGATCCCGACTCCGCCTACAGCCCTCTCGACGCCGCTGTGATACACGTGATCGGATCTGCGATCTACGACAAAAACTTCACGCACCTCTGTCTTGCCAGCCACAGGGGAGCACGAAGGACACTCGAAGATATCACAGATGGCACTAGGTCGGCTCTTGCTGAGAAAAGTGGACCAGACTCTTGACGCAATGTTGCAAGAAGACGAGGTGGATTCACTTCATCATGCAGACAGTCGAATCAACGTCGGACCTGATGCAGGATGTGAAGTGAGGCCAGCTCTAGGTGCAGGAGCTTAGCAAAGCCTTGATTCGTCAGACATAATTTTGCGCTAACGGCAATAGTTAGCAGCGTTCCACCGGTCGACATAGCCGCATCGCCACCGTATGTGTGCTGCTGCAGGACAGTTTAGATCGCACGCTGCACATCACACCAGGGTTCAATTTAGCGCCTAAGGTATTCGTTTCGATCAGCATGCAACGTCGCAGATCCATTGTCGTTCATGAACTCGACCCCAGCTTTGTCGGAAATACCTCGCATCACCAGCTGAAGCGAATCGCCTGCTTTTATGCGCCCTCTGCTCGAAAGTGTTCGAGACCTTCTCGCTTAAGACTGTCGTAGCGACAGTATCGCCGTACAAAACGCGGAGCTCGAAAACAAAAAGGCTCGAACCGCCTCTCCAAGCCAGCAACCGCGTCTTACTCGCTGGCTTCAGCCCTGATACCTCTGTGCAAGCTGCGGGTCCGAGTGCTGAATCCTCACCAGACATCCCAAAGGCCGAGACGTGAGATCGTCACTTCTTGCTGCAAATTCTTTGCGGAGTTTCGGAACCCATGGAACGGCTTCAGGACAAGCTGTCGCGGGGCGACGATACTAAGTGCTTGCGCAATCCTCTGAAGGCCAGCCGTGAAGAGAAATTGCCGCCCCGTGTCTCAAAGCCATAGTTTTTATTACGCCCAGACATGTGATTGATCGCTTCGCTCGCCGTGTCTGGTCACCTTGCCAGCCACACTCAGTCATCCTTTCTGCAAAGCCGTCAGAGACCTACCTTCACGTGTTTGACGTCTGTCGAGTCGAAAGGCGTCAATGGTTCCAAACAGGCCGAGGAGGACGGAGATAATGACCTAATTCGAAACGCTTCAGCTCGTGTGCACTGAAGCGAATCTTCTCCGTCCCGTGTTTCTGTTGATAGCTCGTGCCCGGCATGCTCGCTAGCCCGTGCGGGCGGTGGTACAATACACAAACGACGCTATGTGGCAACCGGAGCTCGAATCAGGCCCGCTTTTGCACAGCATTGAGAAGGGCTTCGGAGTCCGTCACCGGAGCACAAGTTCCTCCATTTCGGCAACATCGAGCCATTTGCCAGTAACCTGCTTCACAGCTATGAATCGCCGGGGCCAAGAATCGGCTGTCGCACACCTCAAATCAGTTTGCGCCGCCATGCTTCACTTAGATGCTCGCATCCGTTCCAACGGATCGACGTGTACTCCAACCTGATCTCGGCACGACATTGCCGAAGCGACACTAGGCTGCTAGACCACCTGCTTGGCGCAAGATCGGCTCAATCTGTGTTAGGGCGTAAAAGAGCAGCTACGCTCCAATATCCGCGCACGCTGTATCTTTTACCCCGTGGCAGCAAGAACAATGGAAGCTACAGTAATTCTCTGCTTGTCGAGCTGCGGACCTCTTCCTGACACTCGGGGTATTAATAGGATGCTCATTATGACCGGAAATGCTCTGTCTGCAGAGCCTGTCCTCCTGATGTCGATGACATGCACTCATTGTTCAGCAGATCACGTTGATCAATGCGAGATTCTTCCGCATTGTGACACTGATGCCGTCTCTTCTGAGAGCTCGTAGAAGAACAAGTTGGCGCTTCCGGCCCTCACATCCAAGTTGATCGGCTGTCCAGCAATCATGGACGAGCTCCATCGCAAATCACACATAGACTGATCACTTTACCTTGGATGGAAAGAGCTACGGAAGCTGTTCTGATCACCCCTTGCAAAAAGAACGACGGCCGACTTAAGCGACGGAATGCAGCTGGTCAACGAGAAGCGCTCCAACGAAGATCCCTTTCGGCATCCGGTCCTCATCATATAAGGCTTGACATCAAGCTGTGCACGCAGGAGATCGGGAGAACGGGCCTGGCAAAGAGCCTCGACACCTCTATATTCCGGCAATGTATTTCTCACTCTTCCCCGTTATGTACGGAACGCGAAGAAGGGAAGAACGCCAAGCGCGCTAGCTGCCGAGACGTCTGGAGCGGAAAGAAGCGAGGGACGGCAATTACGCAGCACTCAGGCGCTCCTGACCCTGCTGCACCACTGCCGCCAAGCGAACGTGGGACAGGGTTCACGAGAGCGAACGCAAGAAAGTGAAAATTCCGATGGAAAACGGGCTTTCTCATGTCTCTCTCTCATCAATTTCTCGGTTTCTTTGTCAAGCGAGGACGTGCAGCGGGAGTTGTGCGCTTTGCAGCGGTCTTCGAACTTGGCACTAAAAATCTGCTCCCCGCCGCTCCGTTCAGGCAATCAGCACCGAACAAATCCGCACCTCTTCTTCTTGAGTTCCGGTTGCTCCCACTTTCTGGATCTGCGGCTCCCGAAGCCGTTTTGATCAACAGCCACACTCTCTATGCGAGTGCGAAGAAAGGTGAATCACATGTTTTGCCGCACCCTGCAGTAGCGTGAAGCTCAACGAAACTCTCCACCCGATTTGGCGCAACGAGCTCTCGATCGACGTGCCGCACAGGCACCATACCTTCATTCGAAGCCGATCGGGATGCGGATCTGCCAGCGCTCTTGTGTCACTCAAATGCGCCCTCCTAGTCTGCCTGTACCATCGTGCAAGTGCAGCATACTCGGACGCATCATCTATCGCAGCTCGACAGCGCTTCACTGAAGCGACCAAAATCGAATCCATCGTACCGAACATCATGAAATCGTGCATTCTCAACCGGTGACCTTTGGTCGTACATGACAGAATCGTGAATGTGAAAATAGAACCAGCTTATTCAAGAGCCTTCTCTGCATCCACCGACGACACTCCGACCGGCAAATAGTCCAAGTCCTGCAGCATCCAACGAGGCCAGCTCGACTTGCTCAGCTGCTCCAAAGCACTGACGCTCGAGTGAACATTCATGCGGGAAGCTGATTCACCTTGCAACATGTCGACGATGTCGTCCGACCACACGCGCGAGGCTGCTCGTACTTCGCTTGGCAGCTTCGATGGGAGTACAAGCACGTGGACGGCAGGACGTGGCACGATGGTCGCCACCGAAGCAGCAGCCGAACGCAATCGCACCTGCAGTTGTGCAGCCAGCTCCTCAGCCGCGTGGATAGCAGCTGCAAGCCTCACGCGATCTCCACGAGCGTCTCTGCCGACAACGACGTAGAGTTCCCGATCTCTGAGATTGAGGATCGAGATGGTGTCCGATCGTGTGGGTAACAAAAGGTCGTCTGCTCCATAGTAGCCCTTGGTGCTGAAGGGTGCGAGTCGAAGCTCTCGCCCGTTCAGCTCGACGTCAAGTAGACTCGAGTCGTCGGAGTGCGTCAGTTCCGTGTGACGGTGCGACCAAGCGTTCGCGTACACTTCTGTCTTATCAAAGACATTCCAGAAGAGACTGTCCTCAGCACCTTCTTGCACCTCGGCGACGTCCTGAGCCGAACGAGCAACGCTCGAGCCCGACTTGGCGAGCGCCTGAGCGAAACGTACTGCAGCAGCGCGAACAGAGTCCGACGAACCGCGCCCGTGCCAAACACCAAGCGTCGAGAGCACGGAGAAGACAAAGCTGTCACCCGAACACAGGTTGGCGGTTCGAAGGTCGATCTGCTGAAGAGTGAAGCGCTCTTCTGAGTCTTGTGCAGAGGCAACAGCACGTCGAACACGATACAGCGCAGTGGCTGCGGCGTCGAAGCGCTTACGCGATCCCTGGCGGCTCACCGCCCAAGTGCCGGACAGCGACGCAATCAGATCGCCCGACTCGCATCCAGCAGAAATCACATCCGGCTTGACCGAGTACCGCTGTGCCAGTTCGGCGACCTTTCGACCCTCCGCACACGATGTGGAAAGAGGACCGAGCTCGAAAGGGTGTAGGGCAGAGCGTTGACCAGTTCGTACCCAGAGCTTGGTCTTCATCAGGCCAGCATCGGACTTGAAACGCTTGACAACAGCGAGCATCTCATCATCGTACAAGATCTGCTCGCGTCGAAGCTGCTCGCCACGTTGGAAGGTCTGGTCGCCAGAGAACTCCAGCGGCTCAACGAAGCCGTCAGCGCCGATGGCCAGAATCTCGACAGACACTGTCTTGCCGGATCCAGTCTCGGCGGATGTGATGTCAGAGACGCTTGCATATTTGGACAACGAGGAGAGTGCAGAACGCACGATCGAAGAGGCGGTGGCGAGCGCGTCGCCGTCTGCGCCCTGAGACTTGATCTGGACTGTTTCCGAAGGTGAGACTTTCTTCGCTGATGAGGCTGTCGCTGCCGATTTCTGCTTCTCAGCCTCTTGGCGATCCAGCTCCTCCAAATGACCTTTGAGGACGAGGTCTGCCGCCTGCACAATAATGACGTGCTCGATCCTGTGGATTTCCTGCTCCATCTGCTCAAGGTCGTATGATGGGAGAATGGGCAACTCTCGCACAATGATGGGACGGCCTCGATCAACGTCGGCGACAACTTCGTGCACCATGCATCCTGTCTTGTCGATCTTGCCCTGCTGGTAAGCTTCGAAAGCTCGTGGCATGGCGTTGGCACCGTCAAAGGCGCCCGGAAGGGCAGGGTGGAGGTTGATGATGGGCACTGCTTTGAGAGGTCGCGGTCCAAGCGTAGGTGTGTTGGCTGGCAGGCTGGTCTTGTGACCGAGAGCGTGAAGGAACGGCTCCGACACGATGTGCATGAAACCAGCCAGAACGATGAGGTCGGGAGGGTTGCCTGTGCCCTCCGGGTTGGGACCATCGAGCACAGCGCGGGCAAGAACCTGATCGTACTGCTCTCGGGTTCCACCAGGATTGCAGTTCTGCCACGTCTTGAGCGCGAGCACCTTGGTGGGGATCGGTGGGTTGGATTCGGCAGCTCGAGTGAGACCATAAGCAGCTTTGCGGTTCGAAAGGACGAAAGAGATCTGTGCATCCTCGATGACGGGGATGCCAGGAGGATTGAGGAGCGTGGCGTCGATCAGAGACTGCAGGTTTGAGCCAGATCCGGATACGAGGACGTGGATGCGCTTGCCCGTGGTTCTGCGAGGCGGCTTTGTGGGAGTTGGCTTCGCATCTTGTTCCTTGGCTGCTGGGGGCGGAGTTTCGACGGAAGGCGAGGCCTGTGCAGCTGGCGTGTTCGCCGACAAGTGGGGCAGCTTGGCATCAGCAGTAGCGGCCTTACGGACTGGGCCTTTGGCTCTGGCCTTAGTGAGAGGAGCCAGAATCTGATCGCTGTTAGCAGCGCTTGAAGCAGATCCGGGGAGGACAATAGCCTCCTCTGTGCGGCTCCTGGTCTCAGTAGGACGAGCGAAAGGACTGACGCTAGCACCCATGCCAGGGAGACGTACGGGCTCCGCGCGTGACTCGGCCACAATTTCAGTCTTTTTGGGTGAAGACGATTGCCACGGCCTCGCGCTGGTCTCCTTGGTGGGTGAGCGACCGGCGAGACCAGGGAGTGCATTGCCGTACTTGGTGGGAGACCACGGCGAGCCGGCTTTGCGATCATCGAGACTGGAACGAACGGGAGATACGTTGGTCTGAACAGCAGGGGGCCATCGATCGCGAACGGCGGGGCTGGATGGAACACTGCGTCCGGCTGGTCCGACCTGCATCGTTTCGACCTCCTTCTGTGCAGTCACGTCGCGCATCTGGGCTTCCTTGATACGCTGACCGACCATCTTCTTGGCGCTGAGTCGAGAGAGCGATGCGGTTGGGAGGCGATCGGCGTTCGAAATTTCACTGGCAGCCAAACTGGTCGAGCGGCTAGAGGCCTGAGATGCTGGTGCTGGTGCATCGGTCTGTTCCGTAGGACGGCTCCAGCCGCGTCCAAGACCGCTGTCTGGCTTTGACTGCCCCTGCACGGCAGAGATCCCGGATGGTGCGACAAGGTCCTCTGGCTTGAGCGGGCTTGTGGCGGCATCCTTGCATTCGGGAGAATGCGAAGAAGAGTACGAGTGAGACTGCGCGTTCGGAATGGGAAGAGGGCGGGAGGCTCTCAAGAAGTCGTCGTTGCGAGCGCTGCTCGATGTCGAGCTGCTGACCGGCTCGTCCGGCAAGAAGGATGCTCCCAAGCCACCTTTGACTGGAGAAGCGGGACGTTCGACCCGAGGAGAGGACGTGCCGCTTTCGCCGGCAGCGAATCTGTGGAACTTGGATGGGCTCGAAGCGCGAGGGATGGCAGAGGATGGTGGAGCGCTGATCTGAGGAGCATTCTGCTTCTCAATCAGCTCCAGGTAAGCCTTCTTGGGCGATGAAGGTGCCGGTGCTGAAACTGTGCCGGGGATACTAGCAGTGCTAGGGAATGGATCCGTCGATGTTCTAGCCGGTCGACCGAGCTCGGCGGATGTGAAAGAGTATTTGGCTGGACTGCTTGCTTTGCCAGGAGATGGAAGCGTCGCCGTTTCTTTAACAGGCGATGCAGGAGAGCCGCCTCCAGATCGACGGTTGCCAGTAGCATCGGCTCGCTCCTCGAGGAAGCTGGCAAGAGAACGTCCAGAGTTGGGAGCCATTCCGGGAAGAGGAACCCTGCGACTTTTGTGAATCAGGTCTGCCTCGGGAGGTGCGCTCTTGCCGTCACCTGAGAGCTTCCCTAAGCGTGGACCAGCTGCTCTGCCTCCCATGAAGTTGGCGAGCGAGACGGGCGATTCGCTGGGTCCCTTGGGGCCTGCCGCTACACCCGTGGGACCATACTGTCCACCGTAGCGAGCGAGCAGTGAGTTGGCCCTCTTGATACCTGTGACTCCGGATGCCTTAGTCGGCGAAGAGCCGAGCAATGGTGAAGCTGAGGGCGACTGTGAAGCGTCAGGTGGCGCCATGGTAACGTAATTGGAGCTCTGCTCAAAACCCGTGATAGGAGGGCTTTCAAGCGAAGGGGTCGCCAGAGGCGAGGTCGGATTGGACTGTGCTGAGATGCCGCGGATGCCGGAGACAGAGAGACGGTTCCTCCTCTGTTGTCGCTCGAGTCGTTGTCTCTGAAACTCGAGTTCTAGCTCGGAAGCGGAAGAGCCGGTGACGTCGTTGGATGGTGAAGCGCCTTGTGATAGACGTGAAGAGGCCGAGGACGAATTGCGCTGACGGACTTGATCGACCCAGGAGGCGAGATCCTGTGTCGGTGCTTCCGATGCGTGGGAAGTGTGGGAAGATGAAAAAGAAGACGAAGAAGAGGTGGTCGTGGGAACGCCTTCGGTTTGTCCGGGCTTTCTCGTGAATGAGAGAGATGATTGGTGATGAGAGAAGGACATGCTTTTCGCGAAAAGGTCGCTGCTGTTGTTGTTGTTGCAGCACGCGCTTGCTGTGACAGCGTGGAGAGAGTCTCCCTGTGGGTTTGCTTGAGTGCATGTGATATGAAGCGGATGTGATTACAGAGAAAGACCCTGTCAAGGTTTCAAGAGGCTCAAAAAGCTCAAATCACAGCGACGAGCAATGCTTCGAATCCAATCAAATCGCATCACAACATGCAGAATCGTAGGACCGTGCTCCAACTGAAGAGAACCCTTTTCGCTTTCCCTGCTGCTGGCCCCTCGACGCCAAAACCCCTCGCCTCCTATTTTCTTTTCTTCTTTTTCGACCCACCCGAAATCACCGCGACGCTTCTCGCACGGACACGCTGCTTTGGCGCCTGCTCACCTTTCTTTCAAGAAATGATCTTGCAGAGATGAGAGAAATGATGGCGAGAAATCGAGGTCACGAAAATGCCCGCTTATCCCAGACGGCCAACCCGACTTTCCTCCAAACGTGTTCTATCCGCGGTAGAGCATGACATGTCGCAGAAGGCTCGATCGAAACTTGAAAGACAATCCTGCTTGTCGCTGATCAGCTCAAGCCTTCGTTCGGACGCCGCACCGTGCTCGGGGCGTTCGAATCCATCTGAACGACAGGGAAAGGATCAGACGCGCGAGCAAGACTCACACTACAGTCCGCAATGGAGGAAGAGATGTCAGTACTGTACCGCTGCAAGGGTCGCGTGCGCAATGCGTTCACAAGCCATGTTACTGACTTGACAAGACGAGCCTCTCACACTTTCTGTAGCTGCCCGACGCACACCACAGCTATCGAAGAAGAGACTCGGCGGATGCTCTCATACCCAAATCAAAACAAAGCATGAAAAATAAAATCGGGCAGAAATCAGGAGAATCGCTCTAAGCGGAACGGATTAAAATATGTCGCGACACGCAGATGATGCACCTGCCAATAATCCAAAGAACTGAGCTCGTGGCGCAGCCATCCATCCTCCTCTTCTCCACCTCTCTCGGCTTTGCAAATCCCACCATCTCGACCTTCTCTCTTTCGCCCTCTGCACACCATCGCCACTACCGCCGCCGTCCCTACGTAGACACATCTCGCCACGTCATCCGACATGTCTGACCCACGAGCTAAAGGAGGAAAGGGAGGCGCAGCCAACGCCAAGGCCGAACCTAAAAAGTCGGTCACCCAGTCTTCTCGCGCTGGTCTTCAGGTAAGCACCATCAATCGACCCCAGCCACCATCCTCTTGATTCGCAGCACGTCGCATCCATCCAATACTGCACGATCGCACCAACGACAGCCTCTGTGACGCCATCCATGCTTCGCCAGACTGGTCGTCCATCCGCGCAGCATCGCCTGGAAGCCTCGACTTGACCTACGTCCATGACATCCATCCGCACCCCACTTGACGCGCCACTGGCCTTGAAGACCCGTGGCAGACGCGTATTCGCTTCCCAAGACCATGTTTGAAGCTTTTACCGGCTGCTCGTATCGATTTGACGCGTCGAAGATGATACCAAGCGACACCTATACCAAGTGGAATCATGAAGGTCCATGGGCACGTCCTGGATGCGCAGTGGATGATTCGTCGATGGCAGAATTCATAGCCATGCGGAAGGCGGAAGGAATACGCCGCCGGCTAGCACGGACTTGGAGCGCTCGAAGTTTCTTGATCGCCTATCGGGTGCCTCGAGTCGAAGAGATATTTTCAACAATGCAGACGCTGAAGACTGACCCTTTTGCCTTTGATCATCTGTTCTTCTCTGCATCCTATCAGTTCCCCGTTGGTCGTATCCACCGTCACTTGAAGAACCGCACCCAAAACCACGTTCGAATCGGTGCCAAGGCTGCCGTCTACACATCCGCCATCTTGGAATACCTCACCGCCGAGGTGCTCGAGTTGGCAGGCAACGCATCCAAGGATCTTCGCGTGAAGCGTATCACACCCCGTCACTTGCAACTTGCGATTCGCGGAGACGAAGAGCTCGACAGCTTGGTCCGTGCCACCATTGCTGGTGGTGGTGTCTTGCCACACATCCACAAGACGCTCATCAAGGCGCCAAGCAAGAAGAAGGCCGCCGGCGATGTTTAAGCTATCGGTTTGCGCTTTGGACCGCGTAACTCCCACAGAAAATGAAGACATTGGACCAGCATGGTCACTTCCGCTCCTTTTTGATCTTCTCTCGCACACATGCGGTGGTTCGAACGGTCCTGCTTTCGTCTCGGTTTTCTCGTTATTGATCTTCGTTGTATGTTGTTGTACTCTAGTTTGCCCTTAACCAATCGTTTCCTATGTCGATGCTTTTGATGGAGAAGGTCGTGGATGTGTGAGCTGGAGGCGGAGAGTTGAGGGTGTTTGTGATGAGGATTGAGTCGGAAAGCTACATGAAAGAGTCGTCGCTGTCCATGCCATCGTCGTGTTCTTCCTCTTTGCGCCTGCGTTCTTCTTCCATGGCTTCGGGAGTATACACTGTTTTAAGCAAGGCAACAATGCAGTACGTCAGCACAGTGCGAGAGACGCCATGCAGGACTGCTTCAGGAGAGGCAGTGGGTAAGGCTTACACTTGGAGTAATCGCGAGCTTCAGCTTCTTCCTTTCTTCTCTTTTGTTCGGCTTGTTGTGCCTTTTTCTGTTTTCATACAGCGTCAGATTTTTGATGTCAGCTCAGCTTATCTACCTAGAAAGACCGGGATGAGTATTGGTTCTGCACTTACGTCCTCAATAGCTTTCGCCTTTTTCAATCGACCCTCTTCACGAAGCCGTTCTTGACGCTCGGCTTCATGATCGACCTGTACCTCCTTCTTGGTCTTGTTCAGTCTGTTGACAATCGCATTGTCCTTTTCTTTGATGTGGAAGCGTTTCACCTTGCGATCGTTGAAAAAAGTCACGGCGCCCACTGCCATATCGCCAGTCTTCTTGATATTAGCCCATGGTGTGTAGATAATGGTGAGATTGGACTTTTTGTTACCCTCGATCGAGTTTGCTTTGACAAGTTGAGAGCAGTCGTTCACCAGTGCTTCAGGTATCGCTTCCCACGACTCGATGTTTGGTGGCAAGCGAAGGTAAACGTGGGCAGAGGAAAGTTTGTCGACATGAAACCAAACGTCGTTTTCGAGACCGTATTTGAGCAACTCTTCGTTTTCGAACTTGTCTTTGCCCATGTAGATGGTTGCTGGCGGCTCCACCGCTGTTGATGTGAAGAAGAGGACCATGTTTGCTATGAAACTGTCTTGTGCCCGGTTTTCTCGGATGGTGTAGCAGTGATTGGCTTCCTAGTGTGAGGAGAGAATTGTGTGCTCTGGGTTGTCTTGTTCGAGGAACTTGCGAAGGATCAGAAAAAGTGCAGGGTCCGGTTTTGTGGAGGTGAAGTAGAGTCACGTGTACGCGGTGGGAGAGTGTTTCGAAGAGAGAGGCGAGTCTTAGGGTGTTATTTGGCTGTAACGACGCGCTCTGCAGCTGGCTTTTGAAATTCGTGTGCGGAGGTGAGTGTTGTTCTCGCTGCTGCTGAACCCTGTGTTACTCAACCGATACGGCGCTGACCTTCTCCACCGCCCTTCCTCAACAGCGGCCTGCGACATCCAACGAAGACAAGACAACCACCATCTTCCCCATAGAACAAGGGGAACTGCTGCTCATTGGACCTTGCTATAGCTACCAAGGCGGGACACCGGGTCGTCATCACAATTGTTGCTCATCATGGAGTCGCAGCTAGCCAATCTCCACCTCGACGGTGGCTCGAATGCCGACCTAAAACAAGGCTCAAGACCATCACACGCACAGGCGCACAACAGACTCGTCCATCCCACAAACTCCTCAATGCGACCTCTAGCACCGTCTAGCTCCATTGCCACTAATATGGGCATGAATATGGGTGTCAACATGCAGCATTTCAACCGCATCGCTGCTTCAGGTATGGCTAGTTCAGCAGTATCATCCACAGGTCTCACCAGCTCCAATAACATCGCGCAAAGTGTGAACCGCAGTGCTGCTGCTCAGCAGCAACCCGTCAATGGCTCTCGACCCAGCACGCAACAAGCGCACAGTAGCAGCGTCAAAAGCAGACCGCCAAGTGTTGCTGGCGCAACCAGCTCATCTTACCGTCCCACCGCAGCAGCACAGGCCTCGAAGCAGCCGAGCTCATCCAAACCTGCCGCTCCTTCAGCATCAAGCGCACCAGGAGCAGCAGCCGTCGACCTCGGTCGATACGACGGCGGTCTAGAGAGGGATGAAGCAAGAGGTCGTCGCGGTACCATGCAATTCGATCCGCTCGTTCTCTCCTCCGCAGACCCCGGCAAATCTCATCCACCAACCCGCATCTGGTCTTTGAACGATTTCGAAATGGGTCGTCCACTCGGCAAGGGCAAATTCGGTCGTGTTTACATGGTCCGAACCCGTGGAGGACCCAACAAAGGCTACATCATCGCCCTCAAATGCATGTACAAGAACGAACTGGTCGAGAATAAAGTAGAAAAGCAGCTGCGGAGAGAAATCGAGATTCAGATGAATCTGCGTCATCCCCACATTCTCCGGTTGCATGGGTACTTCCATGATGAAGGAAGGGTGTTTTTGATGTTGGAATTCGCAGGGCGGGGAGAGTTGTATAAACTGATGAACAAGTTACCGGATAGAAGGTTCGAGGAGAAAGTAGCTGCTACCGTAGGTATCTCTCTATCTCACCCTTTTCCCCTACGGAGCTCAAAACTGACTTTTGATTACACGCCTCGATCGATGCTAACAGTACATCGCACAAATGGCCGACGCCCTATCCTATCTCCACAGCAAGCACGTTATCCATCGAGACATCAAGCCAGAGAATCTGCTGCTTGGTATCAAGGGCGATCTGAAGATCGGCGATTTTGGTTGGAGCGTTCACGCCCCCGGAAACCGCCGCCAAACGCTTTGCGGTACTCTAGACTATCTTCCACCAGAGATGGTCAATGGCGAACAACATGACAAAGCTGTTGATCTTTGGGCTCTCGGAGTGCTTTGTTATGAGTTCTTGGAAGGTGTACCGCCGTTTGAGGAGTTGGAGAATGCACCAGGTACGTATTACTGAAGCGACGAAGGAAATGCAAGGGATGACAAGACTGACTGTGAAGTGCTTTGCTTGCCATGATACAGCTGGAACCTATCGACGAATCAACAATATCGACTTTAAGATTCCTCGTCATTTCAGTCCTGAGGCTGCCGACCTCGTTCGTGCGGTAAGTAACTTCACCATCCAAGCTACATCCCAATCCGACTGTTCTGACCTATTGCCTCATCACGTCTTTGTGTTGGTTGCAACAGCTGCTCAAGAAGAAGCCAGACGACCGATTGCCACTCACCAAGGTGCTGCGACACCCATGGATCATGAAGTACGATCCGGATGCTCGTCGTCGTGCTTCTCGCGGCAAGATCCAGTAGTCAGATCGCACCAACTGTCGCCATATACACATCTCACTTCTCACATGGAATCGCATCACATTGTCACCTTTACGTCTTTCAGTCATCAAAAAATATCGCGGCTTACTCCTGAGGAGGGGCCGCCATCCCCTCCTCCTGATCCTCCTCCTGAGCACACAACACCCAGTGAATCAACTTCCTCGCCACCTCATCGTCTATCTCCATAATTTGCTGCTGTCTGTTCTGCTGCTCTTCTCCTCCCTCTTCCACCTCGTTCCCCAATTGAAGCTGCAGCAGTCTTCGCACGATTGCTTCATCGCACACTGCTTCCGAGTCGTGCCATTGCCTCAAGCCGACGCGGCAGATCCGGTCAGCACGCTCGACTACTGACTCGGGAACACCGCAGATTCGAGCACAGTGACAGGCGTGAGAAGTGCCAGCAAAGCCAGGCTTGAGCCGGTAGAGGTAGGTCAGCGAGTTGTGAAGGTCAGCGAGGGTGGGGAGTAGGAGTGTCTGCATGTGTGCTTGCTGGATTGGGAGCGAGTGAGGCAGGTGTCTTTCGATCGCACCTGTTCATTTAGGTGGGCACGTGGAGAAAGGATGAGCGGCATGAAGGAAAGCGCTGATCCAATGAGGTATACTCAAGCGACTTACGAAGATGGTGGGTAGCAGACAGAACGACCGGACACTCCGGCCCGCGCTGCAAAAACTCGTAGATGGTGGCGATGAACAGTCCAGCTCCGTCTTCAAACACAAGGCACGTTGTTTCGAGTCAGTGCTACCTCAGATGACTGGCGTCCTGACTTAATAAGAAGACGCCGAACTCACCATCGCTACGACACTCTCGTCCGACCTCGTCAAGGATGACCAGGCTTCGTTTGGTTGACATCGACATGGCTCGATGCAGACGTCCGAGCTCGCGCGTGAACGAGCTGCCTTCGCTGGCGACAGATTCGTCTTGCCTCATTCTCGTGAGGACTTCAATCAATCACAGAAGACTGTTAGCTTCCCTTGCACTTTATCCGCAATTTGTTAACCCGTGGCGATTGACGACTCACTTCTGTCGAAAACGCCCAACTCTGCGTGAGTGGCGGGGACGAAGCTCCCGCATTGGCACAGGAAGCTGAAAGGTTGCCAGAGGTCGTATACTTGTCAGCCATGGATTACTCTGGTACAAACCGACACGAGGTCGAAGGGCACTTACACAGCCAGCGCCGCCTGCTGAAGGAGGCAGCTCTTTCCGGAGGAGTTCCTGCAGTAAGAGCGCTCAGACAAAGAAGTTAGCATGGTGCAACGATGGCCCTGGTGCGAAGATCATACTCACGCGCCGGTCAGCACCATGACGCTACACTTTCCATCCTTCTTGCTCGATGTTTCGGCAGGTTCCTGATGTTGAGAAGCCTCCTCTCTCTCCCCTTCGAGGGCTTGTTCGTTCGCATTGGAGCTCTGCCTCGTGTGCGGTCTCGAGTTCGTGTCCTCAACGAAAAGACCTACTCCACCTCGGAGCTCGATGTCGTCCGGCACCTGCAGTGTTTGGCAGCAAAATCTTCAGCCTGTTGCTACTCGACAGTCTTTTGACCTGGCTTTGCTACTCACGAAGCTTTCATCAGAAAGCACTTTGAGCGCGTGTCGACTGCCCTTGAGCTTGACCACTTGATCGTTAACCAGAGTCGGTCCTGATCAGACGCAGGCAATCGATGCTAGTTAGCCATGCGATCTTTCGGTATGAGCATGTGAAGTTAGAGGGCGGTGTGCTTACTTCTGAGATCGTACAGTGTGGCCGCTCGTGCAAAAGCAATCAGACTAGAGTGAGGAGGCCACCTGCGTCAGTATCCCCAAACAAAGATTGGCGCTGTGCGTCAACTTACCAGTCAAGCTGGGACAAGGCTGCGTGCGCGGCAAGTAGTATCGGACTGCACTCTTCTAGCAGCTTGTACAGCTCGTCAAGAATCTCGATTTCTCGATCTGCAATGTATGAGGCTATATCGCCCAACTGTTGCGTCGTGAACATCGATCTGTGTCAATTTCGGGATTGCTACTGCAAAATATCGACCCAATGGACTCACGTTGCCTTCCAAAACCTTCATACGATCGTTCTTGAGATAGACACTGACAACATGAGGTGTGGGAAATGAGACGTCGTTGAGCATCATTCAATGTAGGCTGTTGCTCTCATGAAAAAGAACAAATGGCCAGGGAAGACCTACAATTCTTGAGTTGCAAACGGCTGCTCCAAGCTCGGATCCTGCATCATGTCCACAAACTCTCCGCCCGGAACAACGATCAAGTATCCGATCTGAGGAAAGTAGACGACGTTGAGTCTGCATTGAGGAAATGTGGCATGCATCCTCAGTCAGCGCTCTGTGACAACGACAGTGTCCTTGGGCTTCCGCTCACCTTGTTGTCTGGCGAAATGCAGGATGCCGTCGCAAATTGGCCGCTTCTCTATTGAGCAGGGACTGTAGGCCAGCTTCTTTCTCTCTCAGCTCGTCGAGGCGCCTATCGATACCTTCTTTTACGGCGACCTTGCTCTTGTTTTTGCTGTCGAGACGTTGTTGGAATGAGTGTCAGCCAGCTGTGAAATCATCGCTGTTCGAATAGCGTTCCGAGAATCGCCATACCTACCTCTCTTCGAAGTCGATCTGTCCCGAAGGTGCGAACAGGGAGGGTCAGTGATGTGCTACTCCATGGCAGCCGAGAAGGGAGCTTCTGCTCACAATGTGTTGAACCTTGTCCGCCAGACGCAGGAAAGGATCGACCGAGAGTTGAATTCGGAGCTGCGTAGATGCGAAGACGACGTCAACACAGCACATTAGCTCGGTGCACCGTAGATCTCGAAGCTTTGCAAATTGCAGGCCCTTACTTCTGAGATCATTCCTGACATGGTCAGATCCAAGCCGTTCAGAGCCGAACAAATCTTCAAGACAGCATTGCATGTCTGTGAAAGGGGATGTGAGAGTGAATTTCAGGTTAGCAAACTGCAATGCCCCCCTCTTTGCGACCCGTTTCCCTTGCCACGGTACCCACCTTGTACAGCTTGTCCCATGCAAAGACCGTACCGACACCCTGGTTGAGCTTGAAACACAGCTGAGGAAGTCCACCCAGCTCTGTAAGAGCCTGACGGATGGTAATCAATTCTGCGGAGGACTCTTGCCGCATAAGCAGTTCGACGACTTGGTGCCTTCGTCTTATTTCGTCTCGCTTTGCCAGTGGCAGCATGATCCATCGTCTCAGCAATGGATGTGAGACTGTTTTCGGTAGGGTAAGAAGAATAGTACCATAAAGAGTCAGGTCAGCCCTTAGTACTATCCGGATAGAAGGATGAAAGGAAGCCGAGGCTGTGGTCTCACATTTGGAACATGTCAGACTCAACATCGCTGTCGTGAAGTTTGGTCAAAAGAAAGAGAAGCATGACTTAGTTGTCAGCCAAAGGTCGATGACGCTCGGTGGAGTCTGCAAAGAGCGGATCTCGATGAATACCTAAGATGGTGAATCCCTCTCGACCCTCTTTGGCGTGGACGAAACTATGAATATCACTTGAGCAGATGCTGAGGCTCTTGAGGGTATTTTCGTCAAGGAAAAGATAGTTATCGAGGCATAGCGACACGAGAGTCAAAGACCGGCCGATGTCCCTTTTGCTGCGCAGGCTTGACAAGAGAGGTGCGACCGCTGCGATCTGCTCCCATTCGAGTAAACACGTAAAGTGGCGCGAGAAGCCCAAGATTAGACGAAGCCCTGGAAGCGCAACTCAGCGTACATATGCCCTCAACTTACGGATAGAGCCGACTTGGCCGTAGCCACCTTTGCGTCGAGAACTACGAGGCCACTCATAGTCCCATCCTCAGCGACCGTGAATCCAGAAGTCTCTGTGTTGGCTGCAGACGTTCGAGTAAGCGCAGTGGCATCCTCAATACTGGAAAGACCAAGCGCCATCTGGAAGTCTCTGGCTGGGCGCACCTCGATGGTGCTGTTTCTCTGGTCAGCTGTCCGCTCGTGGAATAGGGAGAGCGGTTGGTCAGCATGTTTGAATGTGCGAGCTCCACGTCTAATCCTGCATGAAGTTTCGACCGCAGTCCTTACCAAAGTTCTGTAGAATGACGAGGAAGGACTCGGGACACCTGGATGACACCACGATGAGATCTGGCTTGAATTGTGCAAGCACTACGCGTGTGATTGGGCGAGGCAATCTTGTCTCAGTATGTAAGCACGGTGGGATGCTCAAGAGCAGAGCTGTTGGAGGGCAAGCTTACAGCTTTCAACAAACCCAAACGCGGAATGGCCAAATGCCGGACTCGCACCATCAGCATCACCATCAGCAGCGTTATTGCCGACGTCTTGAGCTGGATCCTGCTGCTCAACATGATTGTCGTTGTCGTCGTCCGCGGCATGGGCCGAGACTGGTTCAGGCTGGTCGCGATCATCAAAGGCAAAGTCGCAGGAGAGGTCCTCGCATAGAAGCAGCTGATGTTCTTCCTCTACAAAGACTGCACAGCCAAATTTGCCGTGTTGAGCTTCGATCGCTAAAGCCGAGATGGGTGCGCCTGCAGCGTCGGTAGAGGTGCGATCACCGTTCGTTGGTAGCGATGCGGCTGCCGTCTCGCTTGCAGTGTTGAGATCGTGAGAGGGTGTTGCGGTCTCCATCCTCGAACAAGCCTGTCGGTTGGCTCGCGGGTATGCCGGGTTCCCCGCTATGGCCTACATTGGACGCGACCCTCTACTACTTATGCGATGCATCCTGAGTGGATGTTGCAAAGAATTCTCCATTCACCGTGCAGCGTGCAGCCATGTCAATCGCAGCTCTTTTCCCTCTTCTCTGCTGCGCTGGCCTGTGTGTAGAACAGGCTCGAGCCTCAGGGGTTGTCAGTGAGGCAGTGCGGCGAAAGCTCAAGCGTGGCAATGGCTTTCGGAACGACTTCGAACCTCTTCGGATGTTCCGATGCTCAGGTGTAGTTCTCCGTTCGAAGGTGCTGTCGCTTTGAGTTGACACTCCAGCGCCAAATGGCGGGTATGCGGTGGCGAATACGCTAAAGCCTCGTCGTGCAGCTATCCTAAGGAATAGTGGCGTAGCGTGGGATCGGAAGCGGCAGAGATGCTCGGCTCCAGACAGACCACGAAAACTCAAGCTCCCGAATCACAGTCATACTCACAGCGGAAGGGCCGACGAGACTTAGCGACCTTCATCTGCGGTTCCCACGCGAAGCTGCATCGACCACACTTTTTGCAGTTGGATGGTCTGTGATAGACTCGGCGGCGTCGGCCGTGATCCGATGCAGCGCTGTTGACCGAAAGAGGCAGCGGATCGACTGTTCCAGTGAAGCGGCACGCTTCTGCTTACTGTCTGATGTCCCTTTTCGGCAGTGCCCTGATTCCTAAGAGCCATGGGCCCGACCCCACATCTGAAGACGTTTCAAACTGAAGTGCCTGGAGCCGACCATGCATGTGCCCCCCGAAATGCGATTACACTAAACTTAATCGAGTCTGGCCCGCATCGCATGGCCTCGCATCGTCGATCCTCATGTTTCCAACCCAGACCAAATCGAGCTTCTATGATGTGCTCTGGCAGACGTATCCAGCTGCCGTCTCTGCATCATCAACGAGCATCTTTTGTTTTGCTCGCACTGCTCGACAGAGCCCGTTTTTTGGGCCTTTCCCATCATCACGGACCGCGAGCCGAGCATCCAAGTGAGCGCTCTATTGCCGGGGCAGAGAGCCCTTGAACGCAAAGTCGCTTACTGTACTTTGTTATTTGAAATTTGTTTATCCAGAAAAGCTCGATTTCCGCCTTCCGGTTCTGTTGGGCGCTTGCGCTTCTTTTTTGTGTGGATTGCACATGTGGGAAGCGGCAGCAGCTCCAAATGAAACAGAGAGCCCTCACAATTGTGCAGCTGCCGGCAATATTATTCCCAGGATGTGAGTCAAGAGGTCATGTTCACTCATCAAACAAGTGTGTTGGATTTCCGGCGAGATTTCTCTATTGAGCACTGGCCGCTTGCGCTTGGCATCCTTCTATCCCGTTGCACGGCTGCACCATGTACCGCGGCCGATCCGCGGTTAATAAGTCGTCGAAGCTTGAATCATTTCACACACCTTAAGGGCGGGCCACCGTTCCGACTTGAGTGCCTTCACCCCGCCTTTTTACCAATCACATCTCTACTCTCCAACCATCCATCATTCCGCACTTTGATCTGGAAAGCAGCTGAGGATCCTCGTCATCGCATCCTCACCTTTGGTCGCTTGTCTTGCAATCGTTGGTGGCGAAAGCAAAGCTTCGAGCCATTACATCGATTGATTGCTACGCCCACCGGCTTCCATCATACCTCTTCCGGAACCGACGAAACCTGAAACACTCGACCCCTTTTCCGCTTAGGATCCGTTCCACCAACATCACTTCGTCACAGATCCGCGGATATACCCTCGCTGCCACCGCGACACTGTGATATCTCACCTCAGCTTCCAGTCATCCAGCTTAGCATCGATTCTCAGTCACAAAAAGGGTTTCGCTCGATCGCCTTCTCACGCCACCCATTGCTCTGCTCGGACCAACCGACACACCATCCGACCGTCATTCAATCTATGTGCTCATGCTGATGGAGATTATGTTGGATGGAACAAGACTCTGTGTAGAGACATCATAAAGCGTTTTGCTGCTCAAGGCGTAGTGTCGCCTCCTCATACTCCGATACCGTTCAGCCAAAGTGCTTCGACCACGAGATATGGACAGAAGAGCTGCTCCGAACGAGCGCTCTCCAGCTCGTTATCCTGAAGAGGCTTTCCTCCCGCACCGTCGGAACCCATCTATTTCGCCAACGTATCTCCCGCCAAACCATGCAGGCCCATCACATCAAGCTTTCGATCCTCGGGATCCTCCCTACTACGGATGGCCAGCACGCTCAGCTCAACCTCTAGATTTGAGCACGTCGCCAGAGACATGGCTCGCCAGCGGTCGGGACATGCTGAGACCGTCGGAAGGTTTCGCACGCTCTTCTCTTGTCGGAGGCATGCCGATGGCCGCAGCAGCTACCCCGTATGGCGTGGGTCCCGCGTACCCAGCGACTTCACCACCGATGGCTTCCGCTGTGCCGCTGCTAGATTCACGAAGAAGGTCGGACGAAGAATGGCGAAGGTTCGAAGATGAGCGCACGGTCCCACGAAATGCACCAGTTCCATCCATGTTGCACCCATCCGCGAACGCCTCTGGGAGACGTGATGCCGTGCCTCGTCGCGATGCACCACCCATTACATCACAAGTCCAACTGGCTCCGACAGTACCTGCTGCTCAGCCGGTGGATCCCGATCCTCCTCGCGCTAGAGTCGCATGCACCTTCTGCCGCGTTCGCAAGCTACGATGTGACGGAGCAACACCTTGCCGACATTGCGAGAGACGCAGCATTGACTGCGTCTATGCTCCAAACAAAGGCAAAGCGAAACCATCTTCCCGTGGCCCTTGCAGTCCTGGCAAGGACAAGCACACTTCCTTGTCCAACGACTCCAGCAAGAGTAAACACGCCGAGTTGGGTCAATCGGTTACTGGCAAACGCAGAGAATCCCCGAATACTTCTGATGCTAATGATGGTCTGTACAGCGCCAGCGATACAAGTCAGTCTCCCACTCTTAAACGCTTCAGGAGTTCGAGTGATCAAGCGCGCCAACACTCGTCCGGTACTGTCTCTGATCACAGTCGTCGATCGAGTGCGACTAGCGCATCAACTCCAAGCAGCAGTATGCCTGGCTCTGATCTTGCCATGATCCAGAACAATACTTCGCCAATACCCATGGAGCCTACCTTTGGCGGGCAGGAAGATTGGCGGAATCAATTGATTGGCATCTTTGGCAGATCGAGAGCAACGTCGATGCGCATGGTCCAGCACCTTCTCACCCGTTTCGTTCAGTCGAACGCCGTCTTCTTTGGCCTCTTGCATGCACCCACCCTGCTCAACGTCGTGTCTGGCAGTCGCGGCCATACCCGTGGAGATCCAGCTCTCTATCTTGCCGTCCTTGCTGTGTCTGCTTGCGACATGCATCAAGATCGCATCGCAGACGAACGTACCGGAGACATGCGCTCCGCCAACGAAGCCTCGCGAAGGCTCGCATCACGTCTTTCCGACATGGCCGCCAACTACCTGCAGACCTCGACCGCCCACGGATCTGCCCTGTCACCTGCGATGGGTCAAGCCGCCAGTATCTTGGCTCTGACACAGCCCGACGGCAGCACCGAACAGGCCAGTCTAATCAGACTCGCCGAGAACATCGTTCGCACTCTTAGATTGCATGAAAGGGTCTCGTCGCGAGAGCCGCTGCTGCAAGACAGTGAGCCTGATTCGCCTTTGTACTGGTCGAGGCCTGTTACCTCGGACTCTCCCGAGTCCGAGGTTAAGTACGAGTCGATCGTTCGCTTGTGTTGGACGGGCATTAGCCATCGCTTCCGCAAGTACATCGCCAAACCAGACGAGGACTTCGGTGATGTCGACTTACCCGATTTCATTCTAGAGATCCGACCCATGGCCTTTTGGCAGCCCAGTCTGCTGCCAAAGGAGCTGCCACCGCCCTTCTTCCACTCTCAGGATCTGATGCGACGCTCAGCGCATCTTTCTCGCCTTGCAGTCTCGCTGTCCAAGCTGGAGAAGATCAAAGAGGTAAGAGAGCGCGGTTCGCCAACGCCAGAGATGCTTGAGGAGGTCAAAGGGATCTTGCGAGCACTCGATGACCTGGAAAAGGCCTTTGTGCGCCATCGTCCGCGCAATGACGCGGGAAAGCAAAACGTGCTCGGAAGGACGTTGCAGATGTTCTGTCGAATGCATGTCTGGGTGCGACTCACTATTTGGCGCAAGTATCGATTCTGGAGTTCGCCAGAGACGGGTTTGAACAATACCAACGTAACGGACAGTATTGCGCCCGAGGCAATAGACAAAGTATCTGCACAGAAGCAACAACAGCAGCAGCAGTCACAATCGCTATTCCCTCAGCACCACCCCACCATCGAATTCTGGCTCGGCATCGTGCAAGAGATGATAACCACCATGCAGCAAGACCTGGATGCCCACGTTATCGACCACACCGCTCTGCGCACCACCGTCTCAGACGTTGACACGCTCGCACGCCACGCCATCTGCACATTCGATCTCATAGAAGCCACAGGCAACACACAGCCCTTGTTGGCGCAGGTAGACGCAGCTCTCAGCATCCTGAAGCGTGTCCTTGCCTACGCCGCTCTCAACACTGCACCGAACGGCTTGCATGTCGCTGACGAAATCACGGAGAAGGTGCATGCTGCCGAGGCACGCCGTGCCAACTATCAGGCGACTGCCGATATGTTCGTGCCTCCCTTCGAGACAAAAAGGTCAGACGGCGATGTGTCGATGGACGATCGCTCACTTCATGCCGAGAGACCTTCGAACGAAGCGGCTCCTATACTGGCGTGACAAGCTTTTCAGTTTCAATGACCTTGTACTTGTATCTTTTCTCAACACTGCACTGCAACAGGACCACTCTATATCATTCACACGAAGCACACATATGTTGGGATTGGTTCGTATCGTCTTGGCTAGCCCTGTGAAGAACGTAAGAGAATCGTATCGTACAACGAGAAGAGCTGAGGTCCGGAAAACAAAACAAAAGGTCCGTTAAAAGAAGCAAGATCGAATACAAATTGAAAAGAATGTGAAAAGAAGAAAGCGAAGAAGGTGGTCCGGAAGGGGTTTCTACCCATTGATGAGTCGAATAGTCAGATAAAGAGTAGACCCGATGAACCGGATACAAGCCATGCCAGCTACGAAGACCAGTACCAAGACCATATAGACCTTCGTCCTAGTCACACCAGACCCGGAGTCAAACGTTGATGTTGTATCGCCGTTCAAAATGAACGCTGCCACAACACCGTTGCTCAGCGCCCAAGCTAGCACTACGTTGGTCCTGATATTCTTGTAGTAGTCCATCTGTCGTGCCGCCTTCTCCTCGTTACTTGCGTCACCGCGAATGATCATAGGGCGGGTACGAAGGTTGTTGAGCGCGTCGTCGTAGGCGGTATCGATATCGGCTTGAGCTGTGGGGAGTGTGATTTCGACGGTTCCTTTGCCGGTGGAAACGACGGCGCCGAGATCTTTGGAAATGGTGGTGTCTCCTTTTGTGCCCCAACTGAAATCGTGGAGGTTGCAGAAAGCGTAGATGTTCAGGATGTTGATATACGTCGGTGCCAGCAGTAGGTACTGGAGGAAACTAGTAACCAGATGGAGTGGGTCGCAGGCGAGTAATGAACTGATGAGGTAGACTCCGTAGGTAGCAAGGAGACTGACAACCATCTGCGCATAGATCGCATCATGTTCCACCCGACCCACTACTTTGCTGATGCAGAGTACAGCTGCGATCATCATGTACACTGTTAACAGTGCGAAGATGATCACCGCCGCCCAGTACTTCCATTTACTACCTTGGGGTCTGTTCCCCATCGCGAAGATGAACGATGCAACGACGGTGCCGAGGTAAATGTACTGCATGAAGACGTTAAACATCCCAATACCCCTAAGCTTGAAAGCGGGATCTTCGAGGGAGGTGGTAAGGATACGGAAAAAGATGTAGTAGTTTGCCAGACCAAACCACGCAAAACACATGTTGATAAACGAGTAGAAACTCTCGAACACCAACAGCGCTTTCCTCCAAGCATTATGTCCTGACCTGACGAATTGCGCAGTGTGATAAAGCGCATACACAGCGGCGAAGAAACTTCCGTTCAACCACCTCCTCCTCTGCGAGATAAACTCGGGCAATCCCTCGGGAACATCCGTAACACCTCTTGCTGATTTAACGTACTTCAACACCCATCCATGCCCCCTCTTCGCCGCTAGCTCGAAGCACAAAATGCGATCTTCAGCAAGATACATGTTGGACGTAAACACATCTGCATCTGCACCCAACAAGTTCTCTCCCTTAAAGTAAGACGCTAGTGGTCCATGACCGAGCTCGTCATTCTGCAGCGCAATGTATCTGTACGCAGAAAACGCACCAGGAAGAACACTGATATACCCCATAACACTCTCCGTGGTCTTATCCAGAATATTGCTGATCTTGTACTCGAAATTCTGCGCCGCTACTAGCGGATTGAGCAGGAGCGGACCTACACCCCATTTTCCTTTGGTTTCCGCACAGATCTCTCCACAAGCTCCTGCTACGTTACTGTTGAGATCGAAAGACTTCCAGAGATAGTAGATGGATTTGTTCTCTGGTCTCGTACCCACATCTAGCAAGATGGTAACGTTAGGCTGGAGGATGGGGCAGAAAGCATTGAAGAACCACCTATGCGAGTTGATCTTTTTAGCGTTCTTTTCCTTGAGACAAAAGATGATCTGCATTGGCACCAAGCCACGTTCCGCACCTTTGAATTGGAGGTTGGAATCGATGGAAAGTTGGGTGGTGTACTCGTAAAGATGCGCTTGAACTTCTTTACCATCAACCATGTTTTTCGCCACTCCGTCCTGATACACACCTAGTGCGGCTAGGCAGTCCAGAACGCGAGGATGAATCTTCTTCCTTCCATCCGAAATAATGGCAACCACCACTTTCTTCCACCCCTCTTTACCCCAAGTACGAGACTTGTTACGGGAGCAAAGATGAGCAATGTTCTTCATGACACCGTGGAATGTACGGCAGAAGAGAACTTCGTCTTCGTTGTACATGGTGATCGCGATAAAAAGTTCGGTGTGTCTGCCATAGATGGCGGGACGGAGGGTGAAGCTTTCTGCTGCGAAGTCGTCCGGGTCGCAGGTGACGGCGGAGTAACGCATGGTGGTGAATTCATCTTCAGCTCGTCGGGTGAGGAAGGTTTGGAGTTTGGTGGGGACGGGACAATCGAGGATGAGGTTACCTTTGGTGAGGCGGACGTTTTTCTTGGTTTTGTGACGACGCAGTTGGGCACCACGAGCAGGGGCTGGGCCGAAGTGTTGGGTGTCGAAGCCGTGGTCGCCGAATTGACCGGCTGCGGCGCCTGCACCGACAGCACCAGCAGCGAAGGCAGAACCCGCTTCGTAAGGGCTGTGGTCACCATTGGGGTCGTTGGGATCGTGTCCACCCCCGAAAGCCGTTTCGCGAGTCAAGGCGCTGTAAGGATCTTCAGCGTCCTCATCATCATCATCGTCTTTGACCTGTGCGTAGGGGCTCTGGAGGTAAGCCATACCAGCAGCCCTTCCGAACGGGGAAGCGGCAGAAGACGCAGGACGCTCGTACTCGTGCTTCTCATGGTATTCAGAACCAGGGGAATACTTTGTAGCCGCATCGTCATCGTCTTCATCCTCCTCACCGTGACCGAGCGAAGAATAGTGACCAGCCGCACTTTGAGTCTGGTTGTAGTAAGTGTATCCGGCATCAATCGAGCTGACTGGTGCTTGCGAGTACTCAGGCAGAGAAGCCATACGTGTTGTGGGTGTCGCAGCAGGAGGAGGACTTGCAAGTGCGTAGGCTGCTTGGCTGTAGAAGCTCTCGCTGAGTTGTGGCATGTGAGGTTGACGTGTTTGGTCAATGCTGATGCTCATGTGCTGCTGTGGGTGTTGCTGGTGTGAGAGAGGGAGTATGGAAGTGGGTGCTTGCGCAGCGTGAGAGTCCGAGAAGGGAGATGTGTGCGAGGCAGCAGATGCTTCGTATGGGTTCGTGAAGGAAGTGTTGGCACCGCTGCCGACGATGAGATCCGGGTCAGGGTAGTATGGATATTGATTGGAAAGGTCATGGTCATCTTGTGTGTGACCGGCGGCTGAAGCCGGTCTTGGGTAGTATGACATGGTTCGTGGTTTGGCTCTCTTGAGCTATGATGATCGTGAGAACTCGAGCGAAGAGATGAAGGGCCACGTGAGTAGATGAGGTCGTGAGATGTGTCGTAAAAAGAGAGACAAGGAGTCGTGATGATAAGGGAAGGTTGGAAAGGAAAGAAGTGGACGCTTCTACGATCCGGTAATGATGGTGACGGGGAGAGAAAGAAGAGGATGAGCATGGACTGCTAAGATGAAGAGGCGGGACTCGAATGCAACGCACTGACCTGTGGGTGAATGGGCAGCGCCGAAGCAGCTCACAATAGCCCAGCTTGTGAGGGGAGCAGCAAGCGGGGAACAGAGCCGGACGGACGGAGAGAAAGAGTAGAAAGTCAGCCAAGATTACAATCCAGGCGTCCTCATCAGAAAAGACGCCGGCGCACATATGCAAGCTCTTGCTTCGCCCATCAGAAAGGACGAGAATAGGAGCATTCTCTGACAGGGGCTGCCAAAAAAAGGGAGTGTTGGTCTGTCCCGCTACTGCGTTGTGCTGCCCAGAAAATATTACGCCTGCCAAAGATGGCAAGGCAAGCAACACAAAGCGCATAAAGATCCCGAAAAAAGGAATTGTGTTGAATGACAGTTCTACACGACGACCCGCGCCAAAGCTGCCGTCACCTGTCAAATATCAACCTCCAATCCCACAGTCACTCTGCTGGTTCATGCCATTCACATGGATCGTCCACTCCATCAAAAAATGATAGAAAGATGGTGGTAGTGATGGGTTGGAGAATAGAGTGGCATCGCATTGCATTGCAGAGCAGCGTTTGATGGTTCCTGGCCTTGGAAGGGCTAAGGGAGAGTTTAGGGGTCACTCGCAGGATGAAAGGGTCCAACCCCTCTTTCAACTCGCGCTCCGTGTTGGCGCAAATAGGCTCACGTGCCGGGCCCGGATTCGAATATTTTGGAGCATGTCAAACAGTGGAACCTAACAAAATTGAATGTTTAGAACCTCCGCCTGGCTCGGTCTTTTGAACCATCAAGACACAAACAAAAGTTGCTGAGAACGGAGAGTTCTGATTGCATAAGGGAGGTCGAGCTATACCTAGTCGACACTGATATTGAGCTGAGCCTCACCAATTTGCACCTTGACGCTGCGCTCCGAGTTCCATTGGAACCCGATCTTGTCGAACCCAACAAAGTCTTCCTCCTGTCCATGCCCGTCTCCACCATGCACAAAACCTGCAGCCGGGTTGTTCAAGACCATAGAAGGAGGTCTTGACATGGTCTGTTGCTGATCGCCTACGTTGAACAAGAAAGCTTTGTACGCTCCATCAGTCAACTTGACATCTGTAGCGCCCTGCCTTGGCATCTGACCAGGAGAGAAGAAGCTGCTGAATCCGGATGACGTCTTCCACACCAGCACCCTCCCTTCCTCCAAGCTCATCGTCACCAGTCGACGACCATCAGGACTGAAGCTAACCGCATCCACTCTTCGCCTATGGCCCTCGAGCACATACAGCCGTGTCGCCGTCTTGAGATCGTACATGATCACCGCTCCTTCATGCGTGCCCACAGCCAGCTTTTGTCCGCCGCCAAAGAAGCCGACGCTCGGATAAGTTGACACGAGCTCTGAGATCATCACAGTTGCTGCGTTGACCACGGCTTCCCGCATCGTTGTGTGTGTCGGGTCGAGCGACTTGACTACTGCTTCCGCTAGCCTGGGCAGGTTGGCGACTAGCACAGAAGGTCGCTTCCGCACCATGAACGCGACCAATCGCATCGTCGCTGCGCAGTGTGCAGCTGATCGGGCATGCAGGATGTCGAGCGAAAGCGTTGTCATGAACAATGGCGTATTCTCTGCTGCAATTTGCAGCGTCGCTGACCTCGCCAATGACCGCAGCTCTCCGTCCCCGCTGCTGCTGCTTCCAGACGAGGTCGATGTGCTGAGCGCGAACAGCGAACGCACCACTTCAGTCGCATCAAAGTAGTGTTGCCACATCGAGAAGCCGCTACGACACAGCTCAATGGCCACCGCCAGCATCTGCAGCTCCTGCCGAGCTCTCGTCTCGCTGCCTTTGTCTGTAGTGATGGCGCCATGAATCGTGGTGGCGATGTCTTTGAGTACTCGTGGCGACAAGCTCGTGTACCGTTCCACTGCAATGCTGCCGAGCAGTGCTAGCGCTCTATTCCGCAGATCCACCTCAGCGGCTGTGCTCGATGTTGCCGACCCGGCTGCTTTCGGCTCAACGTGAGCTTTCGACACCTGCTTTGCCATCTTTACTGAGGTAAGCAGACCTTGCCATTGACTACAGATCTCCTCCAGCTGCGTTTCGTCGAGGCGTGCCAGTGTTGCATGGAACATGGCGCGGCTAGCAGCCTGAATCTCCGAGTTGGAATCAAGCCAGTAAGGAACGAGCTCGATCAGTGTCACACCTCGGAAGCCTACGCCTACAAGTGACGACAGAAGTGCCTCGTCCTCAACGAATCGCTGCAGCTCCTCGGTGAGACCTCTGAGCTCGCTTACGTTGCCCAAAACTCGCAGTAGCGCGGAAGCCGACAGAAGCCGCGTCGTGGTGAGCCGTGAGCTCAACTTCCATGCCTGCTTGGCTTTCGACTCGGAGCCCGCGCTTGCAGTAGCATCGCCTACCATCATGGCATCAGGTGCGGAATGAAGACCGACTGCGAAGGCACTTCCACCCTTCGTTCCATACTCGAGGTCAAGAAGCGCGGCAAGCTTGGCGTCCACCTCCGTATCGAGTCCAATGGGAAAGACAGTTGGTAGCAATGGACGGACGATATTGACTGCCTTGCGCGCAGCAGGCGACCCAAGGCTAACGAATGTGGTCGCGCCGCTTCCGTCCATGTCTTGCTCTGAGCGCAATGTCGCTGGGGGTTGAAGGGAAGCGGCGGTCGCCCTCCCAGTTGCAGATGTCATTTGCGTTTGGACAGATGGATGTTGTGCTGCCGCGTCGCTTGCAGCAGGCTGACCTCCGCCTCGGACAGAACGTGCTGCAGCCTCGATCGCGCGGCGCAGATCGACCAACAATGCTGCAGCTGCGTCGTCACGAGCTGCAGCCAGTTGCGAGAGGACACCGGTTGTGCCCGAGTGCAAGGGACTATACGGCTCAATCGTTTTGACTGTCCACCATCCTTTGCCGTCTTCGACCAGAGCTTGCGCTTGGTAAGTGGCAATGCTGCGTCGAAGCTCTTTTGATCGCAGATCCCACACGCGAGCTTTATCGTCGTCATAGGAGAGCAGCAGCTCGTCAGCACGCACCGCCAAAGAAGTAAGGCGTGCTCCTCGGCCGGGGACAGTGTATAACGGACGAAAGCTTTCAAGAAGCACGATTGTCACCGAGCTGTCTGCGCAGATGCAAGCGACGCAGCCGTGCAGCCGGATCGTGTTGTCGTCGTCGCCAAATACAACTAGGGCCTCGACGGGTGTGGTTGAGACTGAGAGCGCGGCTTCCAACTGAGGCACAGCGAATGTGCCCCTCTCGTGACCGGGGTTGGTCGATGCGGTCCAGAACCCGACGTCTCCCTGAAGCGTTCCGCCGATGATGAGGCGTTGACCGGAGCGAGGTGCTACGGCTGAGCGAAGGAGACAAATCTCGTGATCCGGGCCCAGACTGTTTGCACTTGCTGTGTAGGAAGTAAAAGCTTCGACAGCACCACCAGCAGCTATCGATGACAGGGGCGATACACGAATACCCCCAGAGCTCGCGATTGCGATCCTCTCGAGACTGAGAGGTAGCAGGGCAGTCACACGGTCGCTTGCAGCGGTCTTCTCGGTGTGCTGCGAAGACGAAGCTTGCTGTATTGGTGAAGATTCTCCGGCAGCAGGGCTCGACTTTGGATCCGAAAGCAAGGAGTCGACACGCGAAAGGGATAGGTCCAGTGCAGCTAGCTCTGATGCAGATTGTGCTTGCGGGACTGCGCCTGCGCCATCAGCGCCGAGCGTTTGCAGTAGAAACACTTTGTCGAGAAGAGCACCAGATCCCGGCACGTTCCAACTGAGATGAAGTCGTGCTGACGAGTCTGCTGCAATCGAGGTGAAAGTTGCCTTGCTGCCATCGCTCTTCGAGGCATTTCCGGCATCGTGCTGCTCGACTCGATTGAGCTTCTTTGTGACGAGATCGAGTCTGCCCAGTCCTGCCGAAGTCTGGACGAGAAGATGTTGGCCGTCACGGCTCAATCCGACCAGCCTCTTGAATTCGTCTACGGCGGTGGCTTCGTGTGCGAACTGGACCTCACCGTTCGCAGAATTCAGCGTCGTGAGCTGTTCTGAAGACAGCACCAGGATGCGATCGCCAACGAAGCAGATCTTCTGCGCTCGTCGATGGTCGTCAGCAAGAGTCCAGTGCTCGCTCCCTTTCTTGTCCACGTCCGAGATCTCCTCGAACACAACACCTTGGATCTTGACTCTTTGAGGTGATTCATCATTCGTAGCCTGCGTGCTTGATGAGCCAGAAGTAAGGACACGCAGCGGCTGCCTCTTCAATTTTCCCTCCGTCTCGCTGCACCACACCAGCTCGATGCTGTTTTCTGACCCGGCAACGCGACGCAGAGTGGGAGCGTTGGCCTGATGAACGTCGTCTACGTCTTGGTGAAGCATGAGACGACCATCCATCAAGTCAATGATCATGATGGCGCAAGAGTGTGCGTCCCAGACCGCAGCGAGTGGGTGTCCATGGCATTGCAGCGTCTGCAAGGAGCCGTCAAGCTTGACTCCATGAGCGTCGCGCAGCCTGGAGTTGGCCGAGGCATCTGATCCGCTGAGGGCAGAGCGTAGCATGGATCGTCTCAAGCTGGCATCTCCGGCAGCAAAAGTGGGTCGCGGCGAAGCTCTTGCTGATCCTGCAGGGCTACGTGGGAGCGGAGTGCCAATGGCCGCGGGAAGCTGTCTACCCAGAGATTGCATGACGCCTAGCGATGCCGAGCTCTCCTTTGCGGTCGACTCGCTTGATTCTGTATCGAACGAGGCGACCTGGGCACTTGTGACGTCGGTTTGCCAAAGCATGCTGCCCTCAAGAATGGACCACAAAGAAATGGTACCGGCCTCTTGCGTCACCAAGAGAGCCGCCTTGTCTGATGTGGGTTGCGTCGCAACGGGCGCCGCAGGAACTTCCTGGCTGTCCTCGTTCGTCGGGAGATGAGGGACAAGTCGGAGTGCGACGACAGGAGATCGATCGCGAGTGAAGAGCGTCATGACTTGACTGAAGCTGCCTCTGTTGGGGTCATGAAGCCATACATCGGAGGCTGAGGGCTTGAGCGAGCTTTCTACGGTTGCGGCAGCAGAGATTCCTTGCCCTCTGGATTGATCAGGCGACTTAGAACCGGCTTCAATCGGAGAGGGTGCATGCGGAGAGGTCGCCGAAGGGCGACGTGACTCGCTAGATCGAGTGCGGTGATACGATTGGCGAGAGTGTTGGTGTATTGATGAAGAATGCTGGTGGGGCGACGGGGAATGAGAAGAGAATCCCAGGCGTTCAATGACGCCACCAACTACGCCATGCTGATGGTCGTTGCGCTCCGCAGCTGCCATCTGCTGCTCCAGACGATTCTCTGCCTGCTCTGAATAGACTCGGCCTGCAGTATGGCCTGTTGCTGTGACATTGGACTGCAACGAGCCCGCTGGTAGCCCTTCGTCCAGTTGAACATTTGCAGCTACAGTCGAGCTGACGGAAGCTGCTGAAATGGTTGAGCGTGCTGTGATTGGCGACCTGTCGACCTGTGAGATTGTGGAAAGAAGCGGGCTTGGTTCGCGCCCTGATGAAGAGACCGACTTGGATGCTGTCGAGGAGGGTAGTCGAATCGAAGGCGTCTCCATGTCGGGACTGCGTAGGCGGGAAGGATTCGACACGAGTGAAGAGCGTCGAGATGCAGACACGCTGACATGCGAGAGATTGGCTGAAGCGGACGCGGAGGCCGGAAGCGAGTCTTCGCCTTCGACCTTCTGTTGGTCTGCAACAGGTAGCGCTTCATAGTCCTCGATGCGGCCGTATGCTCGGTAGACGGAGATTGTGCCATCATCCCTACCTACGGTAATAACACGCCCGAGACCAGGGTCGTACTTGAAAGGCTGCTGAGCCTGATCCCTGCCAGAGTTGAGCTCGACTGGTTCCAGGCCGGTGGACGCGAAAGGTGCGAAAGAGATAGAAGGATCCCATTGATCCAGCGAAGCAGGCTTGGTGGAGGAAGCTGGGTTCGTGCTTTGAAGATACGAACAGCTGGACTGAACGGAATTCTCATCCCACGAGATTGCGGACGTTGGAGCTGCTAACCGACGGACAGCGGATGAAGAAGATGAGGATGCGCCAGCTGAAGGAAGGCCCCATTCCTGCAGGTCAGCTTCGAGCTGATCTGCATCAACCTGTGCTGACGATTGCTTAGGCGCATTGATAAGACGAGACGCAGATGAGGTAGATGGACCATCAGCAGCCGGTGTCGAATGATGCGTGTTCAAGAGTGCTCGATAGTTGGGGCGATCTGGCTTGAAGCGCCTGCGATGTGACTGTGACGAGGAAGCCTGTTCATTCTGTCGTAGAACGAACGGCAATGACAAGGGCGTAGCAGTCGCCATCTTGCCTCTTGACCTTACGCCAGTAGCAGGCGAGGCGTGTGATGGTCTGATGGAGAAGGCTGATGAAGAGGTGAGTGAGTTGAGCCAAAGTCACAAGTGTCACTTTTCTCCACTTATTTGTTGTGTTGCAGTGAAACGCGCACAGTCCTCCACGCTGAAGCCTCGAAGCACTGACAAGAAGGTCATCCGCCGAAAAATGGCGTGTTAGAGCTTGTCGAATCGTTCGTGCGGGGTTAGCAAAGTTCCCCCGCTTCAAAGTGGACCCTTTCACCGGCAAGAGACCTTCTGGGCGTGCATCAACACCACCACCACCACCACCATCCTTCACGAGCAACGAGACACCATGTCCTTCCTTTCATCATACACAACTAGGCTTCAAGACGGCAGGGTAGCCCTCGCCGCTGCAGCCGGAACCGCATCACTCCTCTATCTCATCTCGAATGCTCGGCTACGATCCAACTATCCCAAAATCCTCAAAGCACCCGCCAAGATCCAGGACCAGCCCTACCCAGCCGATATCTTCCCCAACGGCTCTGATCTCAACACTCCCTACGGCACCGTCCGTTATTACGAGTTTGGACCTGAAGATGGCAAAAAGCTCCTTTTCGTTCATGGCATTTCGACCCCTTCTCCCGCATGGAGCCTGATTGCACCCTACCTGATCAAAGCCGGCTACCGCATCCTCTGCTTCGACCTTTTCGGTCGAGGCTACTCTGACTCACCACAAGTGACGCACGATGCCGCACTCTTCGTCTCTCAAATCACGCTTCTTTTGGCCCACCTCCCACACTGGGACAAGTTCGATCTCTGCGGCATGTCTCTCGGCGGACCCATCGCTTCTCACTTTGCCCACTACTACCCTCACCGCGTGGACCGACTCATCCTCCTCTGCCCCGCAGGTGGCACACCTAATGCAGACCTCCGTCCCGCAGTCAAGCTCATCCGTTCGCACCTCCTACCCAACTTCATCCTCCGTCGTCTCCTCCGCTTGGTCCCCCTCCTCCCCACCCCACCCAAAGGATCCCTCGCCTGGTGGCAAGCCCAGTACCACCCAGGATACAAATTCAGCTTCACATCAAGCTTGCAAGACGGACCCATCTTTAACAGCCATGAAGTTCACCGAGCTGTTGTGAGGGACTTTGGGTCGAAGCTCCGTGTGATCTGGGGTGATAAGGACGATGTGGTGCCGATGAGCACGGCTAAGTACTTTGGTCAGATTGATCTAGCGGTGATTCCCGATGGAGGGCATTTTATTGTGTTGACTCATCCGGAAGCTACTGCGCAACATATGCTTGATTTTTTAGGTGCGGGGAACAGACGATAGAGTAATGGAGAAGGATGTGGACTTTGCAATGCGAGTGGTATATAGTGTACAGACGCGTGTATTTGTTATGTTATACAAGAAAGTTATGCAGACGATGTTGTATGAGGAAGAAACATCGTGAAGAATCAAGATCAAGATTAGACCTTGGCCACCCACTTGCCCTTCGAAAGCCCGAATCGGACCCAAGTGATGATCACCGATCCAATCAGAGTCGTCCCCGCCGCCCAAATCGCTAACGCCGTATACCGTCCATCCATCTTACTCACCAATGCTGTCGAAATCACTGGTCCGACAAGTGTTCCTGGAGCAGCCAATGTCCACATCAAACCCAACTTGGCACCTGCGTTCTTGCTCAAGATCTGTGCTACGCACGATGCAACAGTTGCTATGCTTCCACCTGATGCGACGCCGTAAGTTACTGAGAGCGTGATTACTCCTGCTTTTGTCAACGTGAGTCCTGGAATAGGCCAGAAGAGGATCAACGAAAGGAAAGAAGCAAATCCGAATAGGGTTAGGACGTTAAACCGACCATATCTGTCAGCGAGGGGACCGGAGACGAGTCGACCAGCCATAGATGCAGCGTTCATGATGGCTACCATGTGTGTGGCCATTGATGGGGTGAACGAGACTTTCTTGGCATAAGAAGCGATGGTGAAGAAGGGGACGAAGAAGTTGATGAACAACACGGCTGTGCCGATGACGAAGAGGGTGTATGTGCGGGTGTCTTCCGTAAGCAAGGTCCATGCTTGGGACCAAGGTTGGTGGAGATGCTTGGGAGTAGGTGCAAGACGAGGTTTCATTAGGACGTTGGAGATTGTGAGGAGGATAGCTAGGAGCAAAGCTGCGATGCGAACACCCCAACCGAAGCCGATACCAGGATGATCGAAAAGCGCTTGAAGAATGAGCGGCCAAATGATGCCACCAAAGCTAGCTGCTCCGATAATAACCGACATGGCCGTTCCCTTCTTCTTATCGAAGTACTGATTAACCAACGCACAACCAGGCAAGAAAAGCATACTGCCTCCTAACCCAAACGCCACTCTCTGAACCATAATCAACTGAATCAACGTCGAGCAGAACGACACGCACAGCATCGACACAAAAGTAACCACACTTCCGCAAATCAACACCCATCGACTACCGTAATCATCCGAAATATTGCCGAACACAAAAGATCCACCCAAGATCATAAACGTTTGCAAACTTCCAATCCAACTAACCGTCGATGAAGGGACGTGAGAGAGCTGGTGAGAGAGATAATAGGTCTGGAAGACACCGTAGGATGTGAGCAGACCGAAGTTGGTCACGATCAGGACAAAGGTGCCGGCGACAACGAACCATGCTTGGAGTCCGCCATCGGGTGCTGGGCCTACATCAGCTGGGGCTAGGGCAGTTGGGGTGGCTTTTTCGATGTCGACATTGAGGTGGTCAGAGCTGTACGATGAGAGGGCAGATTTCTCGTCTAGAAGTTTGGGTCGACCGAGCTTGTCGAATGATGCACGAGGGGTGTTGGCTACAAGAGTGTTGGGGCTTGTTTCGATGATTTCACTTTCGCTGAGGTCAGTTTTTGTGGTGTGAGGATATTGCTGCTGTAGTAGTCGCTGAGCTAGGCATTTTGGAGAGACACCACCGTGTGTAGCTTTGTTAGACTTAGCATCGAGCTGCTTCGTTGATGGTGTAGAAGTGCCTGTTGAGGAGAGAACAGTGTTGAGTGAAAGACTGTTTCGTCGTGTTGGAGCAGCTGTGTTGACTGCTGTTGCGTCGGCTGATGAAAAGCTGGAGTGCAACGGTGAAGGGGTTGTTGTTGAACATGATGAGCAAGCCTCATCGGTTGAAGAGCGTGCTGGCTCCATGGTTGAACCGAGGGTGTGTCACTGACGACAAAAGCACTTGGATGTGGTGTAGATCTGAGTTGGCTTCGTCAAGACGCAGCACCGGGGAGGTCAAGTATGAGAGCAGCTATGGACTGGGGTAGTAAGAGGTAGAAACGAGAGATACGGAGGCAGCACAAGTAATGAAGGACGCAAACACCATTCACATATGTATCACGAACACGAAGAACAGCCGGTCAGAACAGATAGGTGCACGTCAAGTTCTAAGACAGCTCCGACAAGCCGGCTCTCTACACAGCGAAGGAATGCATCTCATTCGGCTGGTACACCACCAACAACCGCTGATGAGTGAGGGAAGAAGAAGAAGAAGAAGAAAATGTCGGCGAAAAGATTAGGAGCGACCGTGATACCCGACGTTGCACTATCGGAAAGGCGAGTTTCACAATCGGAGAAAAGCTTCAACAGCCGAAGAAGGACAAATTGACCGATGAAACGCCACGCGTGTTGGACGGGCTGTCCGTCACAGCCGACCCACGTTTACACCGATAAGGGCGGACAGAATCGGAAAGCCAAAGCAAAGGCTGAACACTGCTGCTGATACGGTGTGGACAAGGCTGAAGTTTTGGCGAGAGCCACATGGGAGCGAGAAAAGGGTCGGTCGGAAGATTTTTTGGCTGGAATGCATGAATGCGAACGATACGAGAATGGGATTGGATCGACACGCCATCTTTGACTGCCGTCAAAACCGACATGTCCAAGACAATCTTTTTGCAACACCGACAAAATGCAAAATGACGGTCTAACAAGTGGAGATCTCGGCTTTCAATTCGGTCGCTGTCCGGCGATTTACTGCCATCTCCACTCATGACATGACATGCAGGGTCGCGCGCGGCCGTGCATCGCCCACCTCCATCTTCCACCATACCCCCTTCACCAGCACGACCATAACTCATTCTACGCTACTGCCGGCTCGGTGGCGTAGGGCTGAATTATGTGACAGCTGTGGTCGTCGTCACATACCCACCCCTGATTGCTTCGTCGGCGTCCCAAGAGCACTGTCAAGCGCAATGACGAGCCCTCCAGCACAACCGACCATCGCTGATACGGTCCGGTTGACGGACTCGCTCAGCACACAGCCAGAACCGAGAAAAGCTCCGACTGCATCCAGACTGGTACTCAGAGGCTCGATGAGGCAGCTTGTGGAACCTTGTCAAGGTAGCACCATCAAGCCACAGGAAGTTCACTACGAGAATGATCCCCGACGTTTAAACGGCTTGATGTCTCAAGACAGAAGCCTTCATGGTGACGAGTCAGCAAAGATTGCTACCAATAAAGAAGCACATAGTCGTTCAGAGCAGATACCAAGCTTGCCAGCAGAGATTATCATCCACATCGCAACGTTCCTCCTCCCTACCTCACCCAGCACAACTACCTTTCCTTGCAAGCATTGTTCACCACCATCCACCGGCCTCGCACCCGCAGGAACTAGCATCGCCTCCCTTCTCTCCCTCTCATCTACCTCTCGTGCCTTTCGCAACTTTTTCGCGCCCCTAATCTGGCACACTATCGTCATCCGAACCCCACAGCACCTTCCGCGACTCTCTGCATTGCTCAAGAACTATGATACCCTCTCGGTCCGATCTCTTTCCCCCTCTTCCACTCGGCGCCGAGATTCCACCTCTCCTTCTCCAATCTCGCACAGTGACACAGAAAAATTGGGCCTGAATACGAGTGAGGGCCCGGGTCTGCGCCATCCCCTACCACACATCAAAAGCATCATCGTCTCGATCCCAGACAAATATCTTGACTTTGACCAGACTTATCTCCTCACCTTGCTTCGATCTATGCATCTCTCGCGAACTGAACAGCTAGAGCATTTGTATTGGTCAGCTGAAGCAGTGCCGAACCCCGCTATGTGGCCATTACTTGGCCCTTCGTTAAAGAGTCTGCAAGTCGACGGGAGGACGTTCTATCAGGGACATAACGGGATGGCTGGGTTGGACAAGTTAGAGAGTTTGAGCTTTACGGGGTATGAGAGTACATTGTTACCGAGCGGGGTTGTTGCGTTTTTCCAGGCGCAGAGCTTTAGAGTGAGTGAAGGAGGAGGAGATGAGGGGGAGGTTCGGGAGATTCCAGAGGGTAGCGAAGAAGAGATGGGGAGGGGGAGGGGAGAAAGTCCATTACAAGAACTTCAACGAGCAGCTACAAGCCCTCGTCGTCAAGCTCAACACCTCTACCTTGACCCTCCTTCTTCTTCTTCTCCCCCCCATCCTTCTTCCTCATCACCCGCACTTACCCCATCCTCACCTCTCCCACCCCCATCACCCACCCGCATCCGCTTGCAGCACCTCTCACTATCAACCTCCAAAACATCACTCCTGCACCAACCTTCGCTCATCTCCACCCACGCCTTCTCCTCCCTCACATGCCTCGACATCTACGCAGTAACCCCAGAACCCCCCCTCGCAACCTCAATCCTCACCTTCTCTTCCACCCTAACCCACCTTCGTCTAATCCTGGATATCTCCGGTGCATTCTCCAACTACAACTCGCTCTGGCGATCTCTCACCTCCCATCTCCCCCGCTTGACTTGGTTGCAAGTCGATCCGATGCCTCAGCAGAATACAGCGCCGAGTTTTTGGGACTTTGTCCAAAGTTGCACCCAGCTCAAATGGATTAATGCGAGGAAGAAGGATAGTTTCCCGCCTTGTTTTGGTGGGTTTGATCCTAGTCATCCCAGTGGAGCGTTGCCTTTTTGAGGCGCAGTCACTGTACACACAACAACCTTTTTAAGCAATGTATTGTATTATCGGATATAAATCACAGTGAGATAGGGAGGGTTACAACACCCACCAACCCCCACCGCACAAACAAGTATATCTAAAAGCTCCACCTGCACTAGGCAGCGCCCCTTTCGCCGGCACCATCACTTCTATCCCTACCAACTTCGGTGGAGGTTGGACCATAGGCATGGGCATAAACGGCGGTATTCCTTGTGGCATTGCTCCGTTTTGTAACTGCTGCTGTTGTTGCATCATTTGCATCTGCATCTGCATCTGCATTTGCATCTGTACCTGCATTTGGACTTGAGGGGGTAGGTTCGGGTCCACCATCATGCCTCCCCCCGCTCCAGGCAGTGGTGTCGGTGGGGAGATCGAGTAGGTGACAGAGACCGGATCTTGTGAGAGAGCAGAGCATCGAACGCAACGTTTTGCTCGCATGAGAGAAATTTTTACCATCGTCCCACTCGCCTCGCTACTGCCGCCGTTGGCTGGATCGGTGCCAGCAGCGCCAGAGTTGGGCTGAAAGGGAGGCTGCAATCGCTGAGTAGCGGGAATTGGGGTGGCTGAGTTCGTGCGAAGGAGTGTAGCTGCGTCATTGAGGATAGCTGATTGAGTAACGGCGTTGCGAAGCGAGACTTTGCGGACAATGTCTCGGCGGGGGTCGTCGCCGCTACGTTTTGCTGACATTGTTGAGAGGGCTTTCATCAATGCTGAAACGTCGTCTTTCGACTCTGCTGCTGCCGCTGAAAGATCCTGGTCAGCACTCTTCTCATAGAGCACATTTCGCTCATCCGAAATGTCCGGAGGAGAGATGAACAGCGTCAGCACGTCCACCAACGCGCCTGATTCCGGATCAACGATCGACCTTAACAATTTCGCCTGCAGCCCTCCTGCCCCGTCCTGTTCTGCTTTCACACTCCCATTCGCCTCTCCACCAGCCACACCAAGCGCAGCCCACCAAAACCTGTCGGCCTCGCGATTCTGCCCGACACCCGCTCCACCCGCACCTGCACCTGCACCAGCGCTGCTCGACTCCACCTCGATCTTTGTCAGCAACTGTGCAAAGTCGGCCAGATCAATAGACGCATCTCCCGCGACCTTCCTCAGCGCGTCTCGGGCAAGCGACATCTGCTCGCTCACAGCCAGCACTCTTCCATCTCCAACGCCATCGCCGGAAGTGGTGGAAGAAAAGAACGCCATTGCTTCATCGCCAGCGGTTGTGCCTGTCGCAGGTGGAAGATTCTCCTTCTTGGTTGTGCTGTGGATCCATTCTGTGAAGTCGCACAAGTGAGCAGCGATTTGAAGTATCAGTCGGCGAGGTGTGGGCTTGTTTAGCATTTGGACGAAGTCTTGTTCGAACGTATCCTTTGCCGTTGCTGCGGTATGCGCAGTGCTTGCGTCCTTGTTCGAGGCATCTGTGAAGGCCGAGGTAGCGAGTGCGAGCTTACTGACTCCATCAAGCAGCGTCAGGAACCACTGCAGCTGAGCTAGAAGCGGCCATACGCTCTCGAGTCGGTAGTATACACGGGTGCGAGTCTCTGTCGTGCTGGTGGCAGCAGCAGCCTTAGCAGCAGCACCTGACTTCTTGTTTTCCGCTGGAGGCGGTGGTGGCGTCACCGAAACCTCTGTCCTGGTCCGAGCAAGACGCAAGACTTGGAAACATAGACCCAATTCGAGGATGAGTCGCTCTGGGCTCGAGCTTGACTTTGCGCCAGCCGTCGTCGGACCCGTGGCCATACGAATCTTGAGCAAGCGAAGTGCATGATGGAAGGGAATCGAATTGGTATCGTGACTTGGTCCCTTTTGCGTAGCGCCTTCAATCTTGACAAGTACATCTTGCCTCTTCGAGTCAGTGATCTTGAGCAAGTCTCCGACCTCGATGAGGAGTTTTCCGGCTCTGTCGTCGGATGCAGACGAGCCAAAGACACGGCTGATGTCGCTAGCGTCAGACCTGCGTAAGCAGGATAAGGCAAGCAGCTTAGACATCCTGTCACGGGTATCATCTGCGGTGGTTGTAGAGGGTAGCTTCCACATCGCGATGCCTCTGGATGACGCTCCGTAATGCACATTCGAAAGGGATGCGATGAGGGCGCCGTTGCTCGAAAAGACGGGGCTTGAAGACCGTGATAAGGCGCGAGCAGGCATTGCTGATGATGTACCTTGCACTATCTCCACTTTTCTCAAGTCGAAGTATGACAGTTGCTCGGAAAGGAGTCCTAGCTTGGCAGTGGCCGGAGTGAGAGCTGTAAGTATCGCTTGGTCAGCAACAACCAGGCCATGAGCGTCTATTACCAGCGAGGTCACGAGTCTGCCTGGCAACACTTTGAGCTGAGCGAACCGCAGCTGCCAGTCGAGCCAGTTTGGTGCGTGTCCCGTCTTTTTGCATTCAAGCGAAGCGAATGCATCGCTCAGCTCGTTCTCCGCTTTGACAAGGTCCCAGACTGCGATTGTGCTGCGCATACTCGGAGCATCGCGAGAGTCCGCCAAGTCAGACGCGCTGTTGACGTTCGCTTCAATATGTGAGCAAGCTGCGATCAGCCGCAAGGAAGCCGACTTGGCAGCTGAGTCGGTCTCGTCTGAAGTATTGCTCTCTACCTCTGCCCATGTCAGAATAGAGATCTCGTCAAGATCCACGGGTGAGGCTTCATTCTCGGGGCTCGCAGTGGCATCCTCTCTTGTCTCGCCCGGGTTGACGAAGGCAGCTGACGACAAGGACGCAGGCTGGAGAGGTCTTGTGATCATGTTGACTGTTTCGCCTTGCAGGTCAACGGTGATCTCGGTCAAGTCAATCAGCGATGATGGGGTGGAGGATCGCTTCGATGCGACGAGCAAGACAGAGTCGTTGGCAGGCATGCCGACGGCGAGGTGAGTCAGATGAGCATCTTGGTCCTGGTTGACACCTTTGCTTGTAGAGAACGGTGAACTGTACTGAGCACCTTGACCTGGCTGACTTTCGCCGAGGCTAGGAGCAGAGTCGAGCGTGATCGGCGATGGCTGTAGTTGAGGCGTGTAGAGCGAGGACTGAAGGATGCTGCTGAAGAAGCCAGTGTTCGATGTTGGCGAAGTGGTCGCATCTTGGCCGGAGCTAAGATGCAGCTTGAGTGCCTCTCTATCTGTCTGTCGAGAAGAAAGCAAAGTGACTTGACCATGATGTCCAAAGACGACGAGCGCAACATCCTGATCTGGGCCAACCTCGTCCACTGAGGATGCGCCGGTGGGCAGAAAGCTCGGTCCACGAGGAGCTAGCCGACTGAATGGGTTTGCACCATAGTGGTTTGACGAGGAGGTTGAAGAGCCGAGGACGATCCTACGGCGGCGATTGAGCCAGGCGACCTTCTTGACTTCACCTACCAGCAAAAGTTCCTTGATGGCGTCACTACCGGATGGCGACGAGCGACTGCCATCTCTCACGATCTGTTGCCCTTTGTCGTTCACCTTGAGAACGTTGTCAGAATTCGCGGACGCAGCAATTCGGCTTGAACTCGACGAGGACTTGACGGGAACGACTTGGACCAACTTCCAGTCGTTGAGTGCGCCGGTCTCTGTGCGGGACCAGATGCATAGTTTGGCGGTTGGTGGTTCGCTGAGTTGGTCTGATGCCGTGTGCTGCGGTAGAGGTAATGACGAGTCTGTTGGTTGTGCAGTGCCATTAAGTTGGTTCAGCAAAGGAGCACTTACAGTCGGCGGTAGCATCGCGGCAGCGAGACCATCAGTTGGTGGAATTGGTAAGGGGGCAGGTGAAGCCGATGGAGCGCGCGCTGTCGATGGCCCTGAGCGGGCTGGTGATGGAAAGTAAGCGCAAAGGTAGTAGCCGCATGGACTGAAGGAGATGTATCTTGGATCGTCATAGCCGATGGGCTGATTTCGACTGCCAGAGGATGCTCCGAGATGTGGCTGTGATGAACCTGCGGTCGAGTTGGTCGAGAAGCTGGATTGCTCTGGATAAAGATAGCTCGGACGAAGCGAGCTCTTTGAGGATGAGGCAACAGGGTATTGAACGACTACATGACCGCTCACCGAGGTCGATGTGGCTGCTTGGGTGTTGGAGGCGGACGCAAGGACGTTGTGAGATGACCAAGCGATTTGACCGAGTTCGACTGCACCAGATCTTAGGCTCTCGAGGTGCTTCAAGGCACTGACACCATTGTCGAGGTATTGGGCGTGGCGCAGAGAATGCAGCTGCTCAGTTGCGAGTGGTGTGCGAAGGCTTTTGGTTGGCGACTTGGCCGATACACCGTTGGCCTTTTGACGCTTTGCAGGCGTTTCTATCGGCATGTTGGCGGCCTCGAACGTCTGTCGCTGTCAAAGTGGGAGAACTTTGACCACTTAATGGAGCGATATGGTGAAGATAGCTCGCAGCTGCAGCTTCACACGAAAGGCATCACAAGGCAGCCGTAGCAGGAACAGCCAATGTGATCTTGAGCCGATCTCTGACGGCGCCTTTTTGGACGAGCAAGGTGGAGCGAGTGTTAGCAAGGATGCTGTTGGTTGAGTCGAGAAGCAGGAGAAGGCTGAAATCAAGAATGGCCAAAGCTCGGAATGCTCGACGCCTGAGCTTCCAGAAGCCGACTTCCGAACGAGGAAATCGTATCGACGAAAAATCGGCGTTTTCGAAGCGAAATCGGGCACGTTGCTTGACAAGACTTGGCTCTCCTTAGCGGACATCTGTCGCCCTAACATGTTGCTCAGACTTTTGCCGTTTGACTCTTGCATCTCTCGGCCGCAGGAGACATGCAACGCTTTGCTTGATTGAGCTGAAAAGGCCAAAAACCTGTGCCATGCTCTGTCTGGCTGACATACTGTAGCATTGAGTTGCGCGATGACACGGCTGTTGCGACACGAGGACGAGCATGTTGGTGGTTGCTGCTTCAATAAACCCACCGTGGAAGCTGTGAGGCACGAAAGCCAAACTCTGTTACTGTAAGATGAAGACCGATTCCGAGACAGCAAGCTTGTCGGAATGGCGCGATGAAGAAGGAAACCAGTTCTCAGCATGCGGATCTACAGTACCGAAAGTGCTGACTGGAAAGACGGTGCGCAGCTGACGAGCGGAGTGTACTTTGAGCGCTTCTGTGGATTGCGACTCAGAAGTGTGGGTGTAAGATTAGGCGACACGAAGAATGTCCTACGAGAGCAAGAACAGCGGCATCGAAAGCGAGAAACGAACCAGTCTCAATTGATCGTCACCAAGAATGACAGCAGCGGCTCTCACACAGGAGGCAAGTGCAGGCGGTCTAAGGCTGGACGTGCATCCTCACCGAAAGGGTTGGGCTGTGTTTGAGGCAACCATATGCAGGACGATCATTTCGCTTGAAACATGAGAAGCGAGGGGAAGAAAAAAAAAAGGAAAAGGAGGATCCAAATTTTCAAATTTTGGTCTGCTGGCAAAGCAGTTGAAAGCGGACCATCGGCAGCTCTGCAACCTAATCGCCATGTTGAATTTGAGGGTACACTTTGAAACACGCTGGCGAGCGGCACAGAAGCAGACCCCAATTTTGCGCTTGCTTTTCAGCGAGCTACAGTACTGTACAGTCAAACCTCTCGAAATGACACATTATTTATTTTAAAATTTTCGTAAATTATTTTGATGTCCTCAAGCAGTAGAATTCTTATAGCTCATCACTCAGAGTACCTATGGAAGTGTGAGAGCTTTTAAACTGAATGTGTGACTATAGAATTGATTGTGATACAGTAGGATGAGAGCAACAGGCTGAGAAAGCATCTGAAACTTTTTGGGTCAGAAGACCATGGTCTGCCAGGGTATCCTGAGCTGACTTGAGAGTCTTAAGCTGCTCTTTCACCACTCCTGTAGCACTCTATGGGCCCTTGTCAAGCTCTACTGGTGCTACAGATGGGCTAGGAGTCCAAAGTGTCTTCAGTATCCTCTATCTCTGCCAGTGCTTCCTCCTCACCTGATGATCACACTACATCACAGACAGTTGCCTCTGTCAGCTTCTTCAGTATCCAGAACTGATTGAGAGGCTCAGAACAATATACATCTCATATACCTTTGAAGCATTATGTAAGTACTGCAAGATGACGCTAGAATTTTTGCTCCTTTTTTAGGCCAAAATTAAAATGCGATTTTTGAATTATTTTATTCAATTTACATGTGTCATTTCGAGAGGTTTGACTGTAGTCGCAGCGCGTCTGCGTTGATCTGCGAGGTGTCAGTGTTGTTCTCGGTTGTGGGAAACAGCATCGTGCCTGACCAAGAGTCAAAAGGCTCGCACTTGCGTCGCTTTTCCGCCTCGCCTGTGCTTGTACCTGGAGCAAAGTGTAGCAGCATACTGTACAATACGACAGACCTCGTCCAGACACAGAGCACAGAGGAAAGCGGCAGCGAAACGAGGGTTCTCCTTGACACGCTTCGTCACGGCGTCAAGTGTAGTGTAACTGTATTCAAAGGGCAAAAATCAGCAACCAACAAACGGAAATCCGCTTAAATTGTCTCCGCTCACTTTTGTGGCACCCCTCAGCTGTTAGCTCGTCGGCCCGATCGATGAGACCTCTTTCCCGGCTGCTTTGCTGAGTAGACCTGACTATGGTGGCGGAGCTGCCAAGTAGATACGCCGAGGTGAGAAAAGGATGGCAGAAGGCAAAGCTGCAGTGCGTTGAAATTCGAGGTTGCTCAATTTCAAGCCGAGATGCTTCGTTGTGTTTGTTCCTTTTTCTCTCGCTCTGCAAGAAACGGCTCGGCGATGGAATTGTTTTCTGCAGCAACAGAGGCGCTTTAGTGTACAGTATTTCACTGTTCCCTCTCCGATTGCTCTCTGCCTCGGCCACACGTGTTTCTTGGCTCCGACTTGCTCTCTCTCTCCTCTCACATCGCCTCATACACCAACCACAAGGCAAGACCATGCTTTGGCTTTGAGATTGCTTCCTCGTCGTTGTCATCTCTGCCAATCTTGGCTTTTCATCATTCTTGCTTCTCCCTCTCCCTCTTCCTCTATTGTTCCGTCTCCTCCCCACACATACACACACACACACACGCACACCCCGCCGGTTACACTTCATCTCTCCCTTGCTTGGCCCCATCTTCGGTGATTGTCTGCTGCTCGTCGCTGGTTCGTCGAGCCTTCCATCACCTCTTTGGCCTTCTTCTCTATACCTTCATTCACCGGCTTGTCCATCTCGTTTCACCTCACCTTGGATCTCACTTTCTCCCCCTGTCCACACTAGAGCATCCTTCTCCACCACACAGAACAGGCATGCTCTGCCGCTTCTCCGCTCCACCCACCACTTCCAGCATCCATCTCCTCTCCGCTGTCGACGCCACGCTACGCTACGCTCATTTCCACCACCGCACGCTCCGTGTCCACTTTCTCAACCTCACGTCACAGACCGGCTCTGTGGCTTGCATGCATCTTTCATCTCTTCCGACCAGGTCCTCCTGTCTCCGCCGACGGTTGCCAAGGACCTCTTGCATCCATTGATCTCGATTCTCGCCCGTTCATTCATCTACGTGCATCTTACACCCACACCTCTGCTTCCAGCATTTCGCACTCAACACGCATCACATCACTGCAGTCCCCTTAGCCGCGTTGCCATCTGTCGTTTTTGCTCTTAGGAAGCTCGGACCGCTCTCGCATTCTCCTTCTCTGCAGACCATTGCAGTCCGTTCGCAGTCAACACCCTCGGCCAACGCTCAAACCGCCTCGCATCACCAGCTGTAGGCTCTTTGCTTGTTTTTTCTTCTTCGTCTGCCTCATCTTTCGCTCCCGACTCGGTCCCACTTCATTTGTTGTCCTACGGGCGGGCCTTTGCCTTTAGCCGCTCTTGTCCTCAGGTGAGTGTCTTGCTCCCGATTCGTACGTCTTGCCCCACATACCTCTCTCGCCCCTCCTACCTCCTGCCCTTCCCATCGTTCTCACTGTCGCGTCCAATTGTGATTGCTTGGCGACCATCACCTTCACCTCATCCATCATCCTCTTATTTTCCGATCACCTCCATCATCCTTCCCTGTCCTATCTTGCTCGCTTCGACTAAGTCTCCAACAAGACCTCCGGCTCTTGTTTCTGTCACGCTTGATATTGAGCGTGCTCGAAACAGACTCGCTTTTGCCTTTGCCCTGTTCCAATCCCGGCTCACACTCTCTTGCTTCTTTCGATCATCCCTTTGTTTATATTCCCGGCTCGTCTTTGCCTCGCTTTCACCTCTACTACCGCAACCCATCAAACCGCCCGCAGTCGTTAGATTCTGGTCTCACTCTCATCAACATGGCCGCATTCCAGCCCACATTCAAGCTGATGCTTGTCAGCTTGCACCTTGTCGTGTTCCTCGGCCTTCAGTCCACGCCTGCCCTCGCCAACCGTCTTCACGCCAATCACGATGGCACCGCTCCTAATGACAATGCCATCCGACGTCATGCGGCTCGCGCAGGTCGACTATCGAAGCGCTTCCCTACCGTCTCTGGCACCAACACGCCTACCCTCAACAGGAGACAGCGACACCACCGCTTTGGTCTCACTCCAGCCCAAATCGAAGAGTTGCTCAACAATGAAGAGGTAGATTACAGCGACCTTTACACCCCCGCCTCCAACAGCACCAACGCTACATCCACCTCTAGCCACACTCGTCATCGCACACATTCGACGACAGACACTGAGGGACCCACTGGTACCGCATTCCAGAGCTTTGCACTTCCCACCAGCAACTCAACCTCGCCTTCAAACACAACGTCGTCAGTTGCATCCTCCGCCACGCCCAGTTTGCATTCGCATTCACACCGTCACAGCTCTTCATCTTCCACCCAGTCGTCAGACACCGCAAGCACTCCCTCTAGCAGTGCTACTTCTAGCAGTATCCCTACATCATCCGCTTCCAAGGACGACGGCAGCAACGGCCTGGGCGGGCTCCTCAGCACCCTTTTGAGCCCTTCCTCCAGCTCGTCCTCGCCCGCCGCACAGCAGACTTCCGGCAGCCATGCTCAGCAGGGCAACACTGGTTCGTCCGACGATGATGGCCAAGACTCCACGCCACACTCATCCAGCCGTGCCAGCTCGCCGTCTGCGACATCGTCGAGACCAAGCAACAGCGATGACAACAGCGACGACACGCCTGCTTGGTCCAGCAATGACAGCAAGACGACGCAGCCCGACTTTTACAGTTTCATGCCGCGGCCTACTAGCTCGTCCACTCAGGCAGCGCCGTCGTCTACCAGCGCAGGTCTTCTACATGGTATCCTGCCCGGGCTTGGTCAGTCATCCTCAGCTTCTAGTGCTGCCTCGGCGACACCAACGCCTACCGCTTCGCCACCCGATTCCAACAATGGTGGCCACTCTGCTTCTGACACTGGCTCCGATGTCGACTGGAACACCGCGTCGTCCAAGGGCTCCTCCAACAGTGCGGATCCCACAGACGGACCTTTGGACCAGAGTCCCACCAGCACGAGCAACGGTGCCTCACCCACAAGCACTGGCAATGGAACGGCTCCTACCGGTAGCGCTGACGGCAGCGATGGCACTGCATCCCACACCAGAACCGCAACCACCACTGATGGTGGCACTGGTTCATCGAGCACTGTGACGGCAGGCCCGACTTCAACGTCGCAGGGTTCGGTTACCGCACCCACCGGCACCAACGCTGGCAATGGGTCTGACTCGGGCTCCAGCGTGGATCAGCAATCGTCGTCTGCTTCCAACACTGCTGCGCCTGCCGCCACTTCGACTGCCTCTAACGGTTCTGACTCGGGTTCTTGCTCATCGTCGGCTTCGCGAAGCGCGTCCGCAGCTTCGACTAGCACCACCAACCCTTACTGGTACGCCAACACCCAGTCTCTCAACCTCGCGCCCAGCAGCACTTTGTCTGCCGAGCAGCCAGCAGAGACTGGATCAAAGAAGAGCACCGATGGCGACAAAAACAGCAGCAGCACTACCGATACCAACAATGAGCCTGACTCTTCGACTGCTTGGCTCCCTGGTCCTGGCAGCAACACGCCCAGCACTCCGGCGCCACAGGATCTCCCCACCACCATCGTTCCTTCGGCTGACTCGTACAACCAGCCGGACAACACGACCTCGATTGGTCTCTTGTTCAAGCAAGAGATGAAGTGGACTTGGGTCATCTCGCAAGCCGACCTGACCGCCCAGATCTTTGCCTTCATGCCTGATCTCGTTGGCCGTGCCGTCAGCCTTGACTCGTCCAGGATCTCGACTGTCAAGCTGGCCAGCTACTCGCCAGAGACCGGTGATGCCGCTACTACCAGCACGCTCACCACGGCTAGGGCTCTGTACATGGCATACGTCCCGACGGAGAACGTGGAGGATATCCAGGCTATGGTCTCGAACACTTCTTCGCCCTTCTACACTTCGGCTGCTGCCGGTGCGCCCCAGCAGCTGGCAAGCCAGGTGGACCCTACCTTCAACATCCTCAGTGCGGCTGGTCAAGTTGCAGCGGGTGCTAAGCAGAAGTCGACTTCGGGAAGCGGAGCAGCAAAGGACGATTCGACATTGCGCAACAGTCTCATCGGTGTTGGCTGTGGTCTGGCTGGCTGCTTTGCGATTGCTGTTGGTGGACTGCTGTGGCGCAAGCAGCGCAAGGACAAGGTTGAGGCTGGTGCTGGTGGCAACAACGGCGGAATTTCTCGTGCACACACTATCCGCTCCTTCAGCGGTGGACTGCGTGAGACATGGGCTCCGGATGCGTTGGATCAGCACCGGGCGCTTGACACGGCAGGTCAAATGCAGCAGGTTTGGTCGCCTCACGACGGTGGTATGGGTATGGCGATGGGACACTCCGCACAGCCTATGCAGTCGCACTCGGATGGTTTCGGTGGCTACGTCGCATCAGATCCCTTCCACGATGCGGCCAATGTCAACGCTGCTGGCGGATATGCCAACATGAACCGTTCGAGTCGAATGACAGAACGCTCCAACTACTCGGACTTGAGTCAGATGACTGAAGCTCAGCGTATTCAGTACGACTACGAGTCGTCGCGTCGTTCCTTCCACTCGAATTCGGATCACTCGAACTCGCACGGCTCGCACAGCGAACACAGCACCGAATCAGCAGGCATGCTCTCAACCTACCAAGACGACTATCGTGTTCCACGACAGCACACGAGCAACCACGCCTTTGGTGCGACGCCTCCACCGCGATCCAACAGCGTCAACCGCGTGCGTCGTCGTGGCAGTGTCGCCAGCTCTACCATTGGTCGTCCTGAGATGATGTCTAACTCGGTGCTGCTTTGATCTTGGCCATTTCGCTTTCTTCTTTTTTTACACTTGTTCTTTTCCTTTCACTTTATTATTATCGTAACGGAATTAGCTTTGGTTTTTTTTATTTTATCTTGGACGTCAAAGTTGTCGGTCTGGACACTGATGACGCACACACACACACACACACACACACATACACACACATTCACACTTACTTTCGCTTTTTGTTATCTCTCTTCGTCTTTGCGAGTTTATCCAATCGTACACATTCTTTTCGCTGAATTCTTTTTGGTGGTGTCGCTGTGTGAGAAGCACAATTGATGTTGAAGCTGATTGGGTTGGGGGTATAAGAGCTGAAGGAGGACGTCCACGTGCGAAGATTCTTATTAGAGGGGCTGAGGGCTGCGAAATCCTCAGCACAGACATAGCAAGCTTCGATGCAACACAGACAAGAGCCGGAGAAGTAGGAAACGCGCGTGATGTTGAATTGCGAGGCAGCCTTGACGGCATGTATGTGAGACTCTACTCTTTTTGGAAGAGGAGTGACAAGCCCATGATGCCTAGGAGAAGGTATTTGAGCTTTGGGTAGTCGTTGAGCACGATTGTTACGTAGCCCACGTACGGCATGTATCTATCCCCCATTCAAGCGGCGACAAATAGTAGAACGAAGTCAGTATACAAGCTTCAAAGTGTTTATCAATGCATGAACGTGAAGATCGACTTACCCTCTAACCTTGCCGACCATATTAGACCTTCTCATCCACCTTGCGCCATTGTACAGCGCAATATCGTCGCTATCATTGTTGTCACCTTTTGTCAAGATGAGCTGTTCGCCGTTGGGAGCGTCGTGAGTCTCGATAATTCTGTGTACGATTGGGATATCTGCTCCAGGAACCTTGTAAACTGGAATATCGCCTACTTTGAGTGGCCCACTTGGCATTGAGAGGAAAAGAAGGTCGCCTCGGTAGAAAGCCGGTTCCATTGAGCCAGAGAGGACTACAACAACGGGAGACTCGGCGTCGGTGAGAACTGAGAGACCTTTCCACATCGCCAAGGCTGTTGAGACTACAGAGACAAAGTTGAGCACTTGGAAGAGGATCGATCGCAGCCCTTGACGGCGTAACGAGGCTATTTCTTCTGCGAACATGGTGGGCGAGCTGACTGAGTTAGTCGAGTAGGGTCGAGGTGTGCTGATGATAGGTGTAGAGAATTGGCGTAGCGGTAGAGGCGAATCTAGCGGGTTGTGTAGCCAAAGCCGAGCGCAGTACGGAATGGAGTAGCCCTGAGCGATGAGTTTATGACGAGAGGAGAGTAGCGTTGGAGGGCGAGGTGGGTGAGAAGGGTTAAGTGTGACTTTTGAACAACGTGTCACTTTCAGCAACAGAAGAAGGCTTGAGTGTTGTGCCTTCATCGCCCGATTCAATTTTAGCCATGAATGAGATGTGGGCGTGGTCAGGATCGGGCACGACGTGGTTGAAGCTTTGTGCTTCCGCGGCGGAGAAGAAGAACGCAGGAACACAACAGACGCGCTCTGCTGTTGCTCTGTTGCTCTTCTGTTGAACCCTGAATTTCATACGCGCAGCAGCTCTCCACACTCGACTTTCTCACTTTTCCAAAAAGCTTTCTTGTCCTTCTTCGTTGCTATCCTCACGTCTCCTCGCCCGACTCAGCTTCGAATCCGCATCCTACTTATTGAGCTAGCACGTCCGCACTTAGCTGTCGAGGCATCTTCCGCTCTGGCTTTCCGTACACCAGCCCTAGTGTAAGCCCTGCTTCTGTTCGCAAACCCGCACATCCAACTGCATTGCCGTTCTACCCAAGCAAGCACAGTCATGGACGATGACGATGTCGATTTCTTCACCCGCAAACCCTTGCCAAGCAAGTCGAAGGCCAAAGCCAAACCTAAACCGCTAGCCAAGCCCGCCAATGGTATCGATCACAAGCTCGGTGAAGGTTCGGGGAGCAACAGCACCCAACCTCATACGTCGTCAGCCGCTGTGCCTGCGCCATCCGCCCCAGCATCAACTTCAATAGCAGCACAATTGATCGGTGACTCGGACGACGACGACGACGACGGGGACATCGTGCGTGACATCGATGTGGACGGGAAGGATGAAGACGATGATGAGGACACCCTGCTATACAGCAGTGACTTGGACGTTTCGAGCGATGACAGTGACCCAAAGCGCCGTGCTAAGCGACGCAAGAAGAAGCATACCAAGATCTTGCCAGCTTGGGCATCGCAACGAGTCTATCGCCGCCCATCACAAGAGCCGAGCTCCTCGTCATCCACTGATGTCTTCCACGACGCACAATCTGTGCTACCCAGCTCGAGCAAAAGCAACGGCGTCGTAGCATCCGCCGATAATGCTACCGGAAAGGCAGCACCGAACGGTAGTCAAGGGGACAAGTCGACAGTCAACGGAAAGCGCGGAAGAGGAGTCAGCCTGACCCCACCGCCGCCACCTTCACCTGAGAAGCTCTCCGCGGCACGCAATTTAGTGACCAAAGTCATTGGCAGCAAAATCTCAACTTACACATCGGCACCAACAGCCGCGGCATCCACCACAACCACCACTGCCTCTGCACCGCGTCGCAGCACTCGCAATTCAGCGACACCAGGTGTCGGCAACGACGCAGCATCTGCATCCGCACTGTCACCAGCATCTTCACGGCGTGGCGCCGGCGCTATTGAAGACGATGAGGACATTGACGGTGTCAATCAGATCAACTGGGATCCTGATCTGGCGCGATTGATGCGAGGCCAAAACGCTAAACACATTCGAGAACAAGCCAAACGTGAGCAACAGGAGCGAGATGCAGAGAGGAAGCAGAGAGAGCTCGAGCGCATACGACAGCAGCCACCTTCACTTCCAGGATCTTCACAGCGACAGGGTCAGTTTTCAAGAACGCAATCAGCTCCGCAGGCAAGATCAGGCGTAATTCGAATCGCTGAGGACGGCAATGACACGGACGACAGCGTCGAGTTTGTAGCCAGGCCAACAAAGCCAAGCACATCGCCACGCCGCACGCGCTCATCTGCAGCAGCAGGAAACGCGGCAAGTCAAAGTCAGACCACCAGAAACAACAGCAAGGATGCCGCCATCGTGATCGACGACTCGGACGACGACGTACCGGCGTCCAAGAGGAATGGCAGTCAGAACGGCGTCTCACAGACCATTGACGACGATGATGACGACGCCGGTGACGTAGGAGGCAGCGGCGATGCGGAACAAGAAACGCTTGAACTCACCCTCCAATCCAGACTTGGACCCATGCAAGTCACAGTGACGCCCACTACCAAACTATTGACCATCACCACCCATTTCCACGCCAAACAGAATCTAGGAGACAAGGTTAAACCGGACAAGATCAAGGTCATGTTTGACGGATTCGCTTTCAAGCCAACACAGGCAGTAGCAGATATGGATGTTGAAGATGGAGATCAGGTGGAATTGTCTTGGCCTTCTTAGCTTTTAATACCCGGCACCACTTCACTATGCTTTCAATGATCACGGGCTTATACCATTCGATCCACATGCTGTCCAAACGCCCGACTTCTTTGCGGGAAGAACAAGTTTATTCCGCACAATCTAAAAACACACAGACCGAAGGAAGGGTGCAACACCATGCTTTCTATTTGGTATAAGGTTGACAGCAGGGCACATTCGGCTGCATGTGCGCATTCAGATGACAATCCAACCCTGAGCATCGCACTGGACAAGTCCAAAGCAGCACTCGTCATCATCTCCAACCTTAGCCTCTTCGATCTTCTGATCGCGCTTGCCCTCTTGCTCCTTGTTCGCATCCATGCGCATGTCAAAAGTGACACCGAGGGGCAGCGGAGCGTCCCATTTTGTTTCCTTGTCATGTTGCTTTGCTGCTTTCGGACCGCAGCAGCCAGAAGAAGCTTTTGTGTCTGCAGTTGAAGATGCAGGGGTTTTGGATGGACAACACGCTCTGTTTGCTTGCGTATCGCTGCGATCTGCGTTGGACGGCCCGCACCTCGACTTTTGATCCTTCTCTCCGGAACTTCGATGAGACGAAGAGGGGCCATAACTGGAAGCGACGTACCTTGCTGTACCTCCCATCTCCTGTTCATCCCTATCGCGTGGTGGATGGCGAGGTGAAGCAACCGCCTGCTGATGGTCATACGGCGATTGCGCTGCTGTATAAGACGGGGACGGGGCGGATGGTGATGGTACTATGCGTGCATATCGATCTGTGTAGGCATATTGCTGTTGCTGCTGCAGTGGCTCGTATGAGTATTCTTCAAGCTGTCCTCTCCTGCTATTGCTTGTGCTAGACCTTGCGTAGCCTGCACTTGACTCCGCTTCTGTCGATGTACTTGGATAAGGCGAATGATACGAGTTGCTATTCGAATGCGGACTCAATGCTGGCAAAGCAGGATGTCTAGCCATTGCGGCGGGTGAGCTGAGACCAACGGCACCATTATGACCGGACCACGGCGGAAGATGAGCTGCTTGACGCGCCGGACTGATGCTTATACCTGCATTCGGCGGTGGCAACTGCCTGCTGCTGCTGCCACTGCCACTAGCACTGTTTCCTGAGTTTTGCCTAGCTGGAGGATGTCTGGGCTTGTAGTAGCTGCCCTCAGGCTGCGGATGCGCGCTGTTATGGGACAAGTATGCGTGGCGAGGGCTGAATGAGGCAGAAGGAGGTGTTGGTGCGCCAAGGATGGCAGATGGACTGGGAGTGTGCCACGCTTGTGGTCCTGAAGAAGATGCTGGAGGAGGGCGACGATTAGAGGAAGCATACTGCTGCTGCTGCGGCTCGTGGCTCGCGACGGCTGACGAAGGTGAAGGAGCACCAAAGTAATTGGAGGTCATTTGAATGCCGCTTACTGCTGATGGTGACGATTCCGACAATGGTGGCAACTGTGGTTGTAGCAATGGGTCAGGATTGTACCGAGTCCGTTTGCTATGACGATACGCATCCTCGCTCAACGCCGCCGCCGCCGCAGCAGCAGGAGGAAACATGGACCCAACAAGCGGCGACGGTATGGGAATATTATGATGCTGCAAGACCGACCTTAACGCTTTGATCGATTGCTGCAAATGCGACATCTGAGCTTCCACCTGTGCTGCAGCTACCGCCAACTGTCGATTCGCTTCTTGCATCCTTTCGCAATTCTTGCATCCTCCCGATCCGGTTGCTGATTCGTTCGAAGTTGGTGTTGATACACCTCCTCCAGAAGCGCGTGAGGGAGAAGCGCTGCGAGTGGTTTCTGCTCCATCTTGTTTGTTAGGGTTGGGTGGTAGGTGAAGAAGTTTCCGAAGCTTAGCATTCTCATCGGTGAGTTTGGCGACGGAATCTTCGAGGCTGGCCAGATGCTCAGCTTTGCGTTGTCGAAACGCACGTTGGGTTTGAAGAGCTCGAGTAGGCTCCAAGGCCATATTTGGACGTCTACCACGACCCATGATGCGTGCGGTGTTGTGCAGGGTAATGAGAGGGGGGAATGCGGGACCTAATTGTTGCTTTCCGGTAAGCTGCGGTGCATCATCTGTTCCGGGGATCCACAAAGTTGTGAGTGATGCAATGATATCGGTAGCGGCAAGGCGGTAGTGGATGGTGGTGATAGCGATGGAAGAAGATGGCCAAACTCAGCCCAAAGAAGGCCAAAGGCTTCTATCGGGTACAGTAGACGAGATGATCCCGGAAGTCGCCTATACAGTAGCAGCCGCCAAGTGGCTGTCATCAGATTTCACAATTCAACTCGTGCGCATACGAAAAGCCGCTCAGCTCGGCCTGCAGAAACGTGGGCGTGCATGGCAAAGCCGCGAGAGAAAAGTTGAACCGGCATTATTATTGTTGTTGTTACACAGTCAACTGCCCGCGGAGCGAGCGAGAGAGAGAGAGAGAGTTGCGAATTTCTATAGAAATTTCAAAAAGGATCCCGAGTTTTTTTATTCTTTTCAAAATCTTGACGTGGGGTTCGCCGAGTCATGCCTCCTCCTCCTCAGCCACAAATTGGGCTTCCCACTTTCTCCGCACTCTTCAAACAAAGGCCTCCCCGCAGATGCTACAGGATCCTCAACACACGACTTGAGAAGAAAGCAAGGATGGCGATGGCAATGGCGTTCGAGATAGGGTCGTAGCTGACTCGAGTCGGATCCAGCACAAGTTTCCGGAGCGCAGCTGGGCTGACACTGCATCTTGCTTGAGATCTGTCCGGCTTTCATCCCGGCCAAATTTTCGCGGAAAAGTTTCCTCTTTCCGCCGCGGCTATACTTTTTGCTCTGTGCAGTCAAGCGTGATACGCAGCGATATGCATCCTTCGATTCATTCTTCTGGAGGCTGTCATTGTCGACGTCGTTTTCGTTGCTGTACGAGCAATCACAGCCGTCTAGATTTGTACCAGCTCAGCTCGGCTCACCCATTCTATGATCCCATTCAGCGATGTGTGTCTGTGACGAAGAGATTACCATTGCAACGGAGTAGCCTATCAGCGTACGAGACTTGATTGCGATCCAGATGCATTACAGAACCTTGAACACCCTCCTAACCTTGATCCTGGTGAGAGGGTCTAGCGTATCATCTTCAACCGACCCTCCGCCCTCTCCCACTCCCTCGCCACACCCCCCAACCAGTACGCCTCATCCCTCACGTAACCCCCCATCAACCCTTCCACAGCCTTAAACCGATGATGAAACCAAATCAGCTCCTCCCATATCGTCTTTTTCGCATGCACCCTCCTATTTAAATACTTGCTGATGCTCGCCGTATCTTGCTTAACCTGTGCTGTTAGCGTCGCCTGTTGTTCTTGAGCTGCTGCTGGGTTGGTAGAGGCCTGAGCTGAAGTGGCTAAGGTCGTAATCTTGCGCTGGTTGCTTTCGATGCGTTTCTTGAGCATATCTATCGGATCGACTAGCTGCCTGTCGATACGCGAGATCAGATCGCGGAAGGAAAGTATAAGATCTCGCTGCGCTTTCATCCCTTCGAGTGTGGAGGGGGAAACAGCTGACACCCGGGAGGACAAAAGATCAGAATAATCCTGTACAACCCCCGCCGTAACCTTTACAACCTCTTCCGTTTTCTTCCCACTATCACTCTCCGGTCTCCACCTCTTGCCTGAACTCTCGATCACCGATAAAAGTGAAAAGTTAAGCCTTGAATAATCCGCCGCCGCCGCATCATTCCTCTTTACTATCCTTTCGAACAATGCCACCATACTTGTCCATCGTTCCAACAACTCCGGGATCGCTTGACGCTGCTGTGTCAACTTCAACTCGAGGTCTTCAGGGATGCTCATCCGCTCCGCCTCATCAACTACCTTGATCAGCCCCTCCTCATCAAGGAACAACGCGGGAGCTTCGCGTTTCCAGTCCGACAACGCCTTCGGTTCTTCTAAGAACACCTGCACCAACTTATCCTCGCGCAGAACAGGATGACAAACCAGCATCCGCAGATAACGCTCTAGACTGCGCCTACGACGCTCGATGAACAAATCGTCCGCACTGAGATGCTTCCCCGCTATCGGCACCGCAATCCGTTTCGGTGGCAAGATAGGTAGGCAGCGGAAAGGGTATCGTTTGACTAAGCATTCGCTTAGCCAAATCCAATCCGAGTATCGACGAGTGACTTCAGAGCCGCGCAGAGTCGAGGTCACGATATAGACATTGTGTTTGATTATGAAACCCTCTAGTTCGGATCGCAGTCGAACGGTGATAAGGTCCTCCGGGAGATCGGAGGACGGATCCGAGCTGGCATCGAGCGCGTTTGTTTCTGCGGTATCGGACATGTAGCTGAATGGTCGAGGTTGTGTTGAGCCTGCAACACCCGTGCGTGGTTGTCGAGCTGTTGGATGTGATGCATCTGGTGCTAGGAAAGCATCGCTCTTGTCTCTTGGTGTACCTTCCGCGTGGGTGAACAGGTGATTCGTCCTTTTAGAAGAAGAAGAAGGACCAGAGTTACTGCTCCCAAACCCACCCCTAAACGCAGAACCATAACTCGCAGCCTCGTGGGTCTGTGCGTGTGTGTTTGGCAGGCCATCATACTGTCCGAACCCATTACTGCCGACGACGCCGCCGTTGGTGGTGGAGGTGGTAGTATTCCAAGGATCGCTCATCTCCCTCATCGGTCCAGCTGGTCTCGAGAACCCACTACTCGCAGCTGCTGTCGGGGGAAACGTATGCCCCCCATCCCCACTTCCACTCCCTATTCCCTCCATGTTGAGTGCGGGAGCGGTTAGGCTTCCAACCGCCAACCTATGCTGCACTGCCGCCAAGTTGAGTTCTTGCCCCTGTTGCAGCTGGGTCAGGAGACCAAGAGCGAGAAAGAATTCGATGCGAGAACAGCGGGTAGACTTGCAAGCTGTGTTGACGATTTGTTCTGCTTGGCCGGCTCCCAGCCCGCCGGCGGAGGAGAGGAGCTTGTGGAGGAGGCCGAGATGGATGTCCTCTGAAGAGCTGGAGAAGGAGTTGGTGGTGGAGTCACGGATGAGTGTAAACCAGGTTTGGCGGTAGATGTCGGGTACGTTTGGTTCGACTGTGCAACGTAGGTACAAAGCCGGATCGGTTTGGGAGCAAAGAGAGAGGCTTAGCATCAGTAGCTATCCCAAGATAAACAGGACAGGATGTGGCGTTATGTGAGAGGAGGAGAGAAGGTCACTTACAGCCAAAAGTACTATCCTCAACACCAGGAGAAGTAGGATTGGAGAATGAGGATCCGGGTTGCGCTCCTCCCCATGTGAATGGGCGATGCTGTCTTGACATCCTAAAACCCCAGCCTCGTACGCCTTTTCGGTTGCTCACCTAGCTTGCTTTGTCCTCCTAGCTTTTCAGTGATGCTGATGCTGTGATAGCGCTGCTCTGAACTACCGCTAGGTGGTGCAATGCAGTAGGTCGAGCAACGCGGAAGTACCAAGATGGATCAAGTCAGGGTGTTGTAGATAGGCTCGGCTAAGAGAGTTGTGAGAAAGGGGCCCCTGCGCTCTGTGGTCCGAAATTTCTCCACTTGAGCTGCATCCGTTGAGCTTGGCGCGTTGGCGCGTTGAATGGTAGTTTAGGACGATCTGACATTTAAAACAAAATGGCACGCATAATAGAGTTGATAGCGAGGTAGAAGGCATACTTGCTTGCTGGATCTCTTCCTCATCTTTGAATGCAGGTCAGTATCAGCCGGAATGCCGTGGTCATATCAATCGTCAAGTTCAATGAGGCTACGATTGCAGCAAAGCCAAAAGCAAGCTCTTATGATTCAAGCTGATGGTCTTGCGGAGTCCCCTGCGAGGCGGCTTCGATGCTTGTCCACAGTAAGGTATCGGTCCCAGTTGCGATGGTGAAACGTAAGGCAAATCACCCCTGAAGCATCGCACAGCTCTTCAACGCACAGATGAAGCATCTTTTGCTTCTCTTTAGCCCTTCCTTGTCCGTCCATGCTTCCTTTCATTACGACTTGGGACACGATGAGCTCCGACTCGGAATCTTTGAGGAGCAAGGGCTCGTTTGATCGTAACCCAAGCTTCAAGCCTTCGTGTGCACAGAAAGGGTGATGCAACGACCTCAGAACGATTTATCGGGTGCGTTCAAGTTGTGACAGCGATGAAAAGAGCGACGAGGAGTCAGAGGCTGTGCTCTGAGCTGTTCAGAAAGTCTCCGGTCCTGCGACGAGACATTACAATCACAGAAGATAACACATGAAGCACCGATCAAGCCATCAAGCGAGGCCTTGCTTCTGCTCTTCAGTGCCACAAGCTTGCTCAATAGCCACTCCTGCCGACAGCATCACAGCGCAGAGACGTTACAAGTCAGGTGATTGAGTCTTATTCTTACGAGCTCGTAAAGCTGCGCAAAGCTAGCCATGAAGCCCGACACAGTCAGAGCGAAGCGAAGATGTCCGAGAGCTACACAATGGACTGTACAACGAGATTGCAATGCAGCGCACACGTATTGTGAAAGACGAAAGGCGATTCCCACGTCTGTCAACAAAGGGCTTTGACAGATTTTGCAATTTACAGTGCGGCATACAGAAGTAAGGCCTGCATCCGAATCATGCAAAGGTTGTTCAATGTGATCGTGGGGATCAGCTCTCTCGAACGTCAAGCAAAGCCTTGTGTAAAAAGATCTCAAACGTCAAGAAAAAGCATTGTTGCGAGATCGGTGTGGCGTCTGCTCCCACCATGTCCATTGTTCTTGACCGCATCTGTCGTTCCACCTCCTGTGCCCAATCACAGCCACTTCTTTATACCCAGTCTTCATTGTTCACGCCATTGTTAGGCGCTAAATTAGACTTGACTTGTCAAAACTTTTGCTGCAAGTCACTCCTTTCGTTGTTCCAATTGACAGGCGCCGCATCTAGATTTGACTGTGTTTGACTGTGGATCATTGACGTCGCAAGCGATCTGTACCCACTTCGGAAGCTCGAGCGCAAAGTATACCCTGCGGAGAATACGCAACCGCCTGTTCCTGGAACAAGCCTCTCTCTTTCTTGGGCATACCGTTGCCGAGCTTCGCTAATAGGGGCGAGGTAGGATTGGATGAGCTGGCATTCGTGTCCGGTTGATGCTATTGCCGGAATTCAAAGAGCGAAATTTGATCGCCTTCGCATCCGAATCCTTGGATTTTTCCACAAAGCTTTGATTGGGGAAGTTTCGCGAAAGATGTCTTCGCTTGACGACGGCTCCTTCACTTGTGAGGGAGACCCCTGAGTGTTGTGCATTGCATGATCCTGAGGTGACTGCGGATTGCTTTTCCCACGGCCTGACTCGACATCACAATGCTCTGTATAATACTGCAACCATCAGCAAGAACCAGTTGTGTCGGTTACGCCAGTGAGCTTTGCCCGCAAGACGCGTTCATCGGCGACTCAATGTCAACTTTTTATCATTCCGCCATCTCTGTCTTGGCTCTCCGAAAACAAGCTAAGCCCTTGACAGTAGCCTAAAAAAATCCCACAAGCGAGATGTGCGACAGCTTCAGCCTAATCATGCCTTACGAGACAGGTCCAGGAATGCTTCCAGCGTTTCACTTTCACACTTCCCTACCCAGTCTTGAGCCGCGAGATAACGGCGCTCTATCAACGGGGAGGTACGGTAGTGAAGCCAAACATATCGCAAGGCGGGAAGGGTGATCCACTGAAATGGGCGCGCCGGGTAAGGCTTCAAAAACAAGGTGCGGCGAAAGTTCCCACTTTGACGGATCGATGGCCACTTTTTTGACACGTCATTCAGCCACCGCCTTCTCGTGATGCCGGGTCCGAGAGCTTGAAAGAAAAACGACCTTGTGGCGGTCGGCATTACACCGTCTCACCCGCTACAACGCTCGATATGGACAACACAATGTGCGGTAAGCACCAGGCTATTGTTCGGAGCTGTCGATTCCGTTGGCAGGTCGACAGCTGTCTGTTCGCGCGCTGCGAGGTGTCGGCATTGCGTCGGAAACCCACGCTTGAGACTGGCCGCGGCAAGTCTGTTGAGAACAACAATAACATGCTGCGATTCAGGAACACTAAAAAGGAAGGCGATCCTCACAGACGCAGGAAAGAGGCGAGGCAAAGCAAAGAAAGGGGAAGAAGAAAGGGAAAGGGAGAGAGGGAGAGAGGGAGAGAGGGAAAGAGGCTGACTGGGTGACAGATGCAGTTCATGCCGCGGCAAGAACGGGTCGAACAAAGCGTTGAACGACGATGCGTATCGACACTGCTCCAGTGCTGGAATTGTGAGCAAAAAATTAAAAATTAAAAAAAAAAGCGCAAGAAAAAGAAGCTGGGCGACACGGAATTCCGGGAGGCCGTCGTCTCTGTCTGAACAACGCAAAACACACTCAAGTTTGACGTCCTACAGTTTTCTTCTGTACTGCCTCGACTTGCTGTCCCCTGTGTCCCCGCTATTCTTACCTTAATCGCTTAATTTAGAAGATGATACAAAACAGGACTGCAGGCTGTGCAGTAGACGAATGTGTGTGTTCGGATGCTGTGCTGCTGCCCCAGTTCGGATGCGACAAGTAGGGGTAAGCGAGAGGAGCCGAAAAAAGTTGAGCCTGCATTGTGCTGGTTTTTCGGGTCAAAATGATGACGGCATTGATCTGCAGTGTCAAAGTGCTGAATTTGAATCAGGACTCGAGAGAAGGGTGTCATGTTTAGACATCGAATTCAAGAAGAGAAAAAAGGGGGAATTCGATGAGCACGCGCGACAGGCAGTGGGTGCACACCCGAGTTGTTCGATTGGATTTGACAGCTGTAATGCCGAGCCACCATCTGAACGGGCAGCAAGTACTGTAATTTCTGCCTAAAACTGCATTCAAGCGATCGTGTCAGAATTGTCAGATTGGACAGCTAGAAAAGGGACAATGTGGCACCAGATCAGTGTCTCTCGTTTAAAACAAGATGCGGCACAACCCACACTTGACACTTGGCTCAAGTCACGGCGACCACGGCAGGCGACAGCTGCAGCTGCAGCTGCATCTGCAACAGCTACAGTAGTTCACCTTGCTCTGCTTTCCTGCCTCGCCCTTCCCACTTGCTCTGCTTCGTACGACCACAAGGTTGGAACCCGAGTTGCAGACAGTCGAGGACTCGTCGACACCTAACTGTGCAGCGGCAGCGGTACAATCTGCAGTAGCTGTACCGGAGCTGTGACCGGTGTTTACAGCAGCACAACTGCCGCCGCGCTGTGGTCAACGCAGTACTTTCGCACATCAGCTTAGCCCTGACACACCTTGTGGAAGAAAGTGAGACCGAATCTTGGCTACAACGAACTTGACATGCTATCTTTGAGTGAGTGTATGAGTGAGGTCTTGGAACGATGCCTGCCGAAGAGGGATGCTTGGCAGCGGATCAAGGGTCGCGCGTTTGACCAATGCGAGTTGACTGTGAGGGTCAGGCACCGTACATTACACAGCTCTCACAGCTTGGCGTTCAACCAAAAAAAAAGTGGCGATCTTGAGAGCAGTCATCGGCCCGTCGGACCTCGCACAGTGAGCATAAGCACAGCAACGACATTTGACACGACAGGTCAGACGACGCTGTTCTCCACTTTATCCCTTACAACATGTTGTGGTGTTTCAATCAACCTCATTTCGAGCAAGCATGCAGACCGAAACTCAGGGTTCATCTGATCCACCAACCATACGATCACTCTAGAAAATGAGGATGACGTTTTCAACAATTCTGATGACCTGCAAGAGCAACTGAACATGCTCAAAGAAAGACAATGGGACACGTTGCTTTCGGGAGATGCAAGTGGATCCCTGGCCTGCATTGAACAAGGGAGGAACAATGGGCTGTAGGCAGAGTGTGTGTTTTGCTGACAGGCGAGACGCACGTCCAAGTTGGACAGCTGCTGCTGGTGACGGGCGACGGATCACGGGATGTGCCGCTCAGTGCGAGCAATCAAAACAAATAGATTCGCGCTGTCACGCCTTGTAATGATTTGGAGCATGTCGCCTGCCAGCCTGTCACTGCCTGCCTTTATTCGGGCTTCTGGCGCGCTAATTTCTCTAATTTTCTGACCTTGAAACTCATCGAGTGTCTGGCTGAGTTGAGTTGCGTTGAGGCGTGAGATGAGAACAATTTGACACACATTTTTTGGACTCTTCGGTTGCCAAGTGCCGCTACAGCAGCTCTCGCATCCAGAAACACGAAAGAGGACAGAAGATACTGTATTTCATCTCCGCTGGAGACCATGCATCAAAGCCTTGTTGCCGTTTGTACCAAAGCTGTCATAGGCTCAGCTGTCGCGCGACCGCTTTGCCGAGCCACGCTTGCAGGCACACACACACACGAACACACGCAGCTGCCCTTCACCAGACTTGACTTCGTCCTGGCTCCTTCTCTCTTTGTTCCGCCTCTCTTCATCTTTATCTTGTCGCCTCGCCTCTGATTCGCGTTACACAGCACAGTATGGATGCGCCTTCGGCTCAATCGCTTGCCTTTGTTCCGGTGCTGTCACTTGACACAATGCTTTCGGCTCAACCCCTGCTCTTCTGCCCGCCTTTCCCTCACGCTCTCACTTGGACTGTACCACAGGATTCGTTCGCCTGGCTTTTGCTTTCGGTAGCCGACCAATGGCACCTGTCTAACGTCTCCTCGCGTAGATAGGCCGCATTGAGCTGGTTGCACTGTTTTGTCAACTGTCGCTGTGCCCGAACAGTCGATGAATTGCCCGTTGACCTTTTCATGATTTCAATTTGGTTCTTTGACTGATGAATTGCCGCTTATCGCGGGAACAATGAAGTTACAGTAGCTCAATTTCCTCTTTTCTCTTTTCTCTTTCTCTTGCTCATCTCGCCTCGCTTGGACAGGAGGATTGGCGTGCCACCTTAGGCTGAGCTGTCAAAAACTTGCTTTGACGTGGTTTCTGCCTTAATTTCGGCTTTGTGCCGCGTTTTTAGTCCCTCTCTTTTTTGTCTCGTCTATTGCCCATCAGCTGCTAAATTGAAATTTTCAGTCTTGTCGCAAGTCAGAAATCATGCCGAATACAGCAACAGTTAAATAAAAAGAAAGCAGTGTCAGCAAAAGTCAAGAAAGACACAGCAAGCAAACTCAATCTAATTTGTTACACTCTCTTCTGTCTCTCTTGGCCTTTTGCCTTGGCCTTTGTTTCTTTTTGGACACTCCGATCAGGCTGGAGCCGTCAGTCAAGTCATTCTGCAAAATAGACAGCTCCAGTGCATCCGGATGTGCATAAACTCATTTGCAACATCGCTTCGCTTTGTCCCTCTACTTTTCCCTGACCTGTCCTGTGGTTTTTGACAGCAGCCACACAAAGTCACATCTTTCTCTTTCTGAAGTCAACGCCGCCTCACTTCAATCCAGTCCATCCATATTTTTTATTTTTTTTATCTTTTTATTTGCATCCCTGCCTGCCAAAAACAAAACTCCTCTGCTTTTCTGCCTTGCCTCTCTCTCTCTCTCACACACACACACACACTCTCTCTCTGGCTCCCGTTGTTCTTCTTCTTCGCCCCCCTTCTCCGCCCGTCGCACGTCGTCTGCCACATTTGCAAAACTCCGCCGTCCGACGCCGTGTCACTCACTCACTCAGTTACCAGTCCATCCACGTCGCTCTCTTCTCCTTCCTCTTTCTATCTCTCCTTCTCTGTTTCCAAACTCAGCCATCCATTTGCTACGCCCTGTTTGTACCTTCCTTTTCTCCATCATCATCATCATCATCATCATCATTCTTTCTCTCAATTTCCATCACCAACCTGTCTCATTTCGACCTCCGCTACAACTGGCTCGCCGTCCATCCATCCATCTTCAATCTCTCGCTTGCCTTTCCCTTTGTATTGACGTCCTAGTCCTGCCTTGCCTTGCCTTGCCCCGCCGAACACTCTCCCTCGCTTGGCGAATACTTTACGCTCTGCGCATCCGCGCACCCGCTTTCGCACCCTGAACTTCGGCATCCACCTTCCGTCCAGTGGTCTGCCATTTCGTCACTCGTTCGGCTTGATCAATCGAGTGCCACCCTGTCTCTCTTGTTCTCTGTCTCTCTCTCTACCATTCCTTCGGCACTGGCTGCTCTTGACTCAACTACCTACCTGACGTCCATCATTGCAGCTTCCCTGTCGCAACACCTCTTTACATCCAGTCCATCGACACAGCTTGCTCGACTTTAGCAGACCACCTTTGTGCTAGAGGGATACAATCCAACTCATCATCACCCACTAGCACCTCGCTTCGACTCTCACTCTGTACAACACATCTCCACCGGAACAGAGGAGGATATACACTTAGTCACTCTTTCTGGCAACCCGTACAGCAGCATCCATCACTTGGACTCATCCCTCGTGGCATACTTTACCTCGTCTCTCTCTCCGGCACTGCCGGTTGCAATATGGTCACCTCGCTCACATCCAGGCCCGTCAGTAGCGTCCGCGATCAGCAGGACTCCCCTCGTTTGCCTAGTACCACCAACAACACCCCTCATCTCAACCCTAAGTCTGTTACTACGGAACCATCACCTCGTATCGGCTCCGTCCTTAGCACTCCCAGCGAACGTTCAGCAGTCATCTCTCTCTCAGACGACCGTCACAGCTCGCCTTTTGCCGCTTCCACTCGCTCTTCCGAGTATTCGTTTGATCGCAGCTCTGTCTCTAGCTTTGGTCATCGTTCCGTCAGCACCGCGGCTACCTTCCCACCCCCTCCCCAAGTCGAAGCATTGCCGTCCATTGCTGCGCTCGACATTTCCAAGCCGCAACAACATCGTCTAGAGCCTTCATCTGCTTTTTCGGATCGTCACACTTTCCTTCATCCAACGGCAGCATCTACAATGAACCCTGCCGACAAGTCAGATCTTATCGCCCGTCGTGGCTCACCGCCGCCCCCGGCCCTGCGACGACCTACTTCACCGGCTGGCAGAGTCTCGAATCATTCTGCTGAGTGGGGTATGCAGTCTGACCGCGGAAGTCCTCGCATGGCAAGCCGACGCTCAGGTCTTCCACCACCACCTGGCCCATCGGCTGCGCCTCCTTCCGCCTATGCTCGCGAGTACATCAGCAGTCCTCGAGCTTCCTACCGCGAATCTGCCTACCGTGAACCCCATCCTGTTGCTCATCGCGAACTCTCGCCGGCCTCGACTTCTGCTCTCAAGCACAAGCTGAGCAATGCTTCCGACTTGGGTGCTCGACGACCCTTGCCCGAACGTGTCGACCGGAACGGTCATGCTTGGGGTCCATCCGACTATCCTCCTCGAGCAACCGGCTATGCCGAACCTGGCTATTACCGAGGCAGAGAGCGAGGCGATACACCCGAGCGTGCCTACTCTAGCTCCTACTCGCGTGACCCAGCGTACTCGGCTCGCTACGCGGATCCGCGCATGGACGACCCACACTACTCTCCTCGTCATGCTCATCCTGCCTCGCCTTCCACTGCTCGCACCGCATACCACCGTGGATACGATGCCGTCACACCATCCGGACATCCATACCCTGTCGCCCGCCGATCCGATCGATACAGCCCTGGACCTTCGCCTCGTTCGCCTTCGTATGCTCCTCGTCAAGCAGTGCCACCTCGAGCACCTTCACCGCACGACGGATACGGTCGCAGTGCGCCGCACTCGTCTTACTCAAGACGACCCTCGCCGCCGCCCTTTGCTTCGGATCCACGCCCACAATTGCCACCTCTCTCGTCTCGCACTCCAGCTTCACGATACCCAGCATCAGCAGCACCATCGCGTGGCCGTTACACTCCTCCGTTGGAAGCTAGCCATGGCTCCGACAGATTGAGTCCAGAGACAGACCCACATGCATACTCGGAACCCTTCTACCCGGATCGTCGTCTCTACTTTGCCCGAGAACGCATTCAGGATCCAGAAATGGACGAGTACTACCACGGACCTATCGGAGCCAATGGCAACGGCGGCAGTGGAGGCAAAGGTCGTTACGCCGACTACCCAAACGACCCGTATGGATCTCCTCATGCTGGCTCGTACCCTCCACCGGGCGTCAAAGGAGCAAATGGTGCAGGACCCATGCCCATCCCTCCGTCTGGCATGGCAGCCCTGGCACCTCACCCAGCAGCCGCTGGAGGCCGACACCTCGACTCTCGCGTCCCCTATGCCAGCCCCTACGCTCCTGGAGACTACATGTCTCACGATCCCCGTGACATGCACCCAAGCATGGTTCGACCAGGCGGATCAATGGGACGACCAGTCATGGCCATGCCTGCCACCCACGTTCCTCCCGGACCTTCCGCTGGTATCGCCCCACCCCCGCGTCGTCGAGGCAAGCTTCCCAAACCCGTTACGGATCTTCTCAAATCATGGTTGCTTGAGCATGCAAGTCATCCTTATCCCACTGAGGATGAGAAACGATCGCTTTGCAGCATGACCGGTTTGACGCTATCGCAGGTTAGCAACTGGTTCATCAATGCTCGTCGTCGTATTCTTTTGCCTACAGGTGCTAATGGCAGTCCTGGTGGATCGACGGCTGCTCAGGTCAAAGCGGCGTTCAGTGGCGATTCGCCTAGTCCACCTCCGCACGAGGCTGAAGAGTCGTGATACACGATCAAGCCTTCCTCTTCTCTTTCGGCTCTTGACATGCGTTTAATGCATTCTACACACCAGCGTGCCATACTTTCGTGTATTACCGCACTTCTGCTATAGACAGTACACAGCTCACACTTGGCGATGCGCTCGCTCCTCTCAGGCCTACGATTCATTGTACACCGGTTCGCACTGTATCACTTTCCGTCTCGTTTTGTACCACTTTTGGGTTTCTTTCTCTGCCTTGAAATACGGACTCACATCGCAAACTCACACACAGAACCAGACTTTTTTTCGCTTGTGACTTGTCTGGACCTTGGTTGTGAATCTCTTGAATCATGTAGATCTGACGCATATGTACAGCACGCGTCATTTGGTTTTGCAGATTTTCTTGGACTTGGAAAATTCATGGTATCCCCTCATCACCAGCATCTCCTGTAATCAGCATATCTCGCTCAATTTTGCATCAAATGGCATCATCTAGCACATCATCTGGCCCCTCCAGACACCATCTACTCACTGCTCAAGAGAAAACTGCATGTATATCACTCAGATCAGCAGGATGGAAGCTGTAATTAAGGCCAAAGGTGGTCAAACAAGGTTCTGATTTGTGGATTCTGCACTCAAGCAATCAAAGTAGGTGTTCACAAAAAATCTGCCAAGGTTGTATTGTGAGATGAGTAGGAATATTCATGTATAGTGACACAGGGGGGGAGCGAATTTTGTGATAGTGAAATCTGGAAAACCAAATGACGCGTGCTGTAGTTCCGATGCACTTGCGTTTTGAAAAAGAGGCAAAATAGCAGTGTGTTAACCAAACCCTGGTCCACTTTGTGATGCTGTCCCTCCTGAATGCTGCTATCATTCATGCTTGTGAGTTGTTCATTATATCAATGCCCTGGAGCCTTCTATGGACATGAAAAGATCGACAAGGAGCTTTGTCCTGCTTGCAGAGCTGTCATGACTTTAAGGGAAGCCTCAACCTTGGGCATCCTAGCAGCGTGGCTGCTTTCTGGGTGAGTCACCTTTGAGCAGTAAGTTGCCTGATGTGACTGGACAGATAGGTCAGGCCCTCTGCTCCGAAGCTATCGACGCATGAAAAGGGCTGTGCACAGTATATACTTTGTCGCAATCACTGATGGCAACAAAAACCTGGAAAACGTGAAATTTTGCAACTGCAGGACCAGTATCTTTTTTGCTTGTTTTTGCCATCACTGATGATGACAAGCAGTATATCAATGTGCACTGTTCTTGTTATTGACAGTTTTGCTACAGTGAGACAAGGGTATGTAATCAGCAACAACTTGCAAATTACTACCCAGCTGCAAGGGCAAAAATCGCAGCTACACTGCTCTTGTGCCGTGAGATGAAGCCCCACTTTGGGTCATGGTAGCTCAGCCTGTAGACACCAGATCTAACTGTGACAAGGAAGACTGTGGAGAGCATTGGACCATTGTTGGCATGGCCAGCTCCTATGTACTGTCAACATTGTATTGCTAAGCAACAGCATCCCAAAGAGGACCAGTTTTTTGCCAACACACTGATATAGTGCTGATTTTTCAAAACGCAGGTGCGTCGGAACTACATATGCGTCGGATCTACATGATTCACGTTACCTTTCACCTTGTCCTCTCATACCTTGGTTGTCACGACCATCACATCCACGCCGCTGGTCGGAACTTTGAGGTGAGTTTCTCTGACTCGACCTCGTGCGGTGTAGGGGATTTGATTGGGAACCTCACCATTTGGTCCGCGGTCTTGGGCGTTGATGCTGAGCTTTCCATCCTTGTGGCTCTTCCGCATGCACGCCAGATCTAAACCTCATTGCTGGGCGACGGTCTATCTCTTGACAGTGAAAAGCATAAGGATCCGTATCTATAATGGGAGCCAAATATCGTACAAGCAATGCAGAGCTAGCTACTATAGCTGAATGATGTTGGGAGGCTACTTGGCAGGTACCCGAGGGCCGAAATTGATAGAGAAGGGATTGAGAACATCTTTTCGCTTGGCGAGGAAAGAAGTAGCGGCGACTTGAGCTGCTGCTGCGGGTGCTGCGGGTGCTGGGGTGACCGTTGCTGGTTGTGGAGCTGGAGCTACAGCAGCGGGTGCAGCTGAGTCCGCAATAGCTTGTTTCAGTGCAGCTTTCACCGCTTTCTTTTGGGCTTTGAGAGAGTCTATGCCTCTATCGCCCCCCGCTGCTGGTTGTGCTGGTGCAGGTTGTGGTGGAAGAGGAGAGATATGTGCGGGTGGGTGCATAGGCATGGGTGAGGAGTGGATATATGTTATTTGCGGAACTGGCATATGCATTGGCATTGGCATCGGCATTCCCCCTCCATACCCGCCTGGATACCCCTGCTGTTGTGGCGGTGGTGGTGAAGCCGGAAAAGCCCCAGGAACATTAAACCCAATCATCCCTACACCATTCTGTTGCTGTAAATGTCTACTCTTGATACTCCACAAATCCGCGATCTCGAACTCCAAATGTCTCTTTGCCTCCCTAATCTTGCCCACATCCTCAAACATCCCACTCACTTCCTTATGTAAAAGTCTCTTGAACTCCTCGGCATGCATCTGAACGTTACTCTTCAACATATCCCTACTCGCCGCATTCACCGCCTCCACCAACTTGTGGTTCTGTTCACTGGTCGACTTGAGTAGATCCTGTGTCATCTGACGTAGTGCTGCATCAGCAGCAGCTGCACTCTTGAGCTCGACTTCTTTCTGGCTGTTGATAGCAGCAACGAGGGATTCGATAGCGGTTTTGGGGTCAAGTTCGCGAGCTTTAGCTTCTTCAGCAGCCTTGTCGGCGGAGATGCGCGAGTAGAGGAGATCGACGAGTTCGGCTTTTTCCTTTTCTTTCATCGAGAGGAGAGACTGTTCGCGTTCAGCTTCGGCAGCGGCACGAGCGGAAGCGGCAAGTTCAGCTTCGGTTTGCTTCTTTTTCGCTTCCTCCTTGGAGGAGAGGAGGTGTTTGAGGATTTCTTCGACGGCGAGAGCGAGAGCGGCAGTGGTAGGTCCAGAGCCTGTTTCTGGTTCACCTTCTTCCTCAGCAGCAGCGTGGAGAGCCGAGGCGGAGGACTTGGCCTTGGTCGCTGCTGCAACACGAGCTGGGATAGGAGTGGCCATTTCAACAATCCCTTTCTTGCCATCTTCTGATTCTGGTTCAGCTGGTTCATCCTCAACTGCAAACCTAGTCCTATAAGGCGAAGGAGTAGGCATCAGTGTATCACCATCCAAATGATCTCCTTCTTCCTCCTCACCATCATCTTCCACCTCTGGCGCCTTACTCTCCACGTATTTAGTGAGCTCGATAATCGCCTGCGTTCCATATCCCGCCTCTGCTGATCCTCTCACCAACTCTCCAATCCTTGCATTATCCTCCATATCAGCTGCATTCTTCAGCTCCTCGAGTATGGGCTGCGGAAGAGGAAGCTGGGAATCAATAGCAGGATCACCTGTCGCTTCAGCTGGGAGCGGATCCTCAGGTTTGCCCGCGGCACGCTGCATAGCTTTGAACCGCTCCCATTCGCGAAGTGCTTGTCGGATGAGGAGGGCTCCACTTGCTGCTGCGGCTGCTTTTGCTGCGCGGGACTTGAGGGTTGGTTTCAGAGTGTTTGCATGGTCGGCGTCATCGGGTTTGTACCAGGACGAATCGGGGTCTGCGCCGGTGGCGGAGGGGGACTCGGAGCGGCGTTCGTTCCATTTGCGCGTGCCGGCTGGTCGTCGTCTACCTGCTGCAGAAGTGGTGGGGGAGGCGGGGGTAGGGGCGACGGTAGCGCTGTCGCCCATGGTGGTAATCTTGGCCAGGGAACCACGTTCTGTTACCGCCGGGACTGCACCTGCTGTGCCTGGACGGAGGAGTGACGGCGGCTGATGACCATGTGGATTGGAACCAACTGCCCCAGGAGCAGTAGCATCTTTGACCGTCGACAAAGACCCAGCCGATCCAGAAGCAGGCAATGCTCGACCTTCTTTCAGAGCCTTCAGCTCGTCATGCAGTTGCGTGACACCGCTAGCCAGCGTACGCCACTCTTTGCTACGATCGACCACATCCCGCTCTAGCCAAGCATTGAGCTCGTTGAGATACCGCGAGATCTCTGTTTGCTGCTGCAATTGTGTCTGACGGGCCATCTCGCTCTGTTTGAGCGCCTGGAGGATGGTCGCTAGCTCTCCATTCGCAGTGCCAGCACCGAGTGCTGATCCGCCACTTGTGCTGGCAGCATAGCCTACACCTGGAGTAGGTGGTGGGCCTGAGAACTTGGCCTCTCCCGCAGCAGCTGCTGACATCGACAGTCCCAACCCATCGGGCGTCTTGCCTGCATTCGCCGCTGCTGCGTTAGGGTCCTGAACGATATCTCCCACCGCCCACCTGACACTAGGAGTAGGTGGTACAGGCTTATCAACATTAGGCATCTCCGCTGTAACAGAAGAGGATGAGCCCTGAGAGTCCTTATCCGACATCTGGGCCACTTTGGGCGTGTACCATCCTCCCTGTTGTGCAGCGGGAACACTGGCTCCACTAGCAGCTCTCTGCTGAGCCCGTCTCCTCCTAATCTCAGCTTCCATATCGAGCGAGTCGTAACTCGGTTCACCCTTCACTATCACAGGTCGCGGTGTGGCTTGGGTGGAACCTGGATCGCCTAATATACGGAAGTTTTGAGCTGGAGCCCGACCACCAGCAATCCCGAGGTGGGTTGTTGCACGAGAAGCAGGTCGGCTGATGATCGATTTGGCGTCCCATTCAGAGTTGGGGGGTGGGGAAGGGATGCCTCGTTCAGAAGACCAGCTGCGGGGTGGAATGCGACTCAGGACGGATGCGCCATCGATATCGGTAGTGGACATGCTGGTGGTGATGCTCATTCCGGAAGCGCGGCGTGGCAGCGATGCTGAGAAGCGGCGTTTGGGGTCAATGTCGGCGTCGATCGGCGTGCCTGGGTACTCAGCAGCGCCAGCTGGCGCGCTGCCACCACGAACCATGTCGGAGGAGACGGTTCGCATCGCATAGTCACTCTGGATCGCCTCGTGTCGCCCATCTTTGCCGAATTTGGCCCGGTCCTCCATCGACTTGATCAGCTCATTAACCCGCAATTCTGCCGGCATCCGATCCCATTCGTCCATCAGTTCAGGATCGCGCGATGAGATAGCAGCCCGCACCATCTCCTTAGATCTAGGCGTCATAGCTGCATCCTCTGAAACGTTCATCTTGCGGAGGAGTTTGGCGAGCACACCTTCAATCCTGGCAAGCTCCGCGCTTTCAGGATCCTCTCCCACACGTGGCGTGCTCAGGACAGTAGCAGACTCGCTCTTAGCCCTCTTATGGATCGCAGGAGCCGCCACGACGTTAGTCACTAAGTCAAGCACCTTATCGAGTTTCTCCTGCATCGCTGCGAGTTCCGAGTCGCGCGATGAAGACTTAGCAGTGACTTTGCTCTCTCCTCCCAAAGAAGTGGTAGAGCTGCGTCGGCGTGCGGATCGATGCGAGCTGCTAGTCGATTTCTTCTTTTGCAAATCCGAGACGACTTGCTGGAAATTACGAATCTGATCCTCGAGCTCCTTCTCCTTGTTGAGACGCTCTCTCTGCTGCTCTTCGAGGAACTCGAGAAGCTTGCCGACATCTTGTGAGCTGATGTTGCCGCTGGAGACGAGTGAAAGAGCGCTCTTGGCAGCCGGTGACTTGACAGATCCATTGCCGACAGCTCGCGTGACCATCTCTTCAAGCTTGCTGCGGGAGGCGCTGCGGACTGAGGCGTTGAGACGAGTGCTCTGAGCTTGGGATTGAGTCTCTTCGATGACTGTTCCAAGGCGGTTGCTGCGACCTGCAGGGGAAGCGTTGAAGAGGGCATCTGAAGCGTCGGGCCTGTCAGCAGAAGCACCGAGCACACTATCCCGTAGCAGCTGAGCTGGTGTGCGTCCGGCAGCGTCAGGCTTTGAAGAGTCTCCGAGGTCTTTACTGTCATCCTCGCCCTTCTTGCGGGTGCTCCTCTTTCGCTCGGTGGCAGAAACGTTGCTCTTGATTGTACCGTACTCGCTTCGTGCTGGTCGTTGAGAGGCAGAGTCGCTCGGGTTCAAGTCAGTTTCCTTGTCCAATCGCGACCAGTTGAACACAGCTTCGCTGACGGGAGTGCGAGGTCCAAACTCGTCGACGAGGCTACCTTGAGAACGCGCTGACTCGTACCCATCCATGTCTGGCGAAGATGCCGCTGGTGAAACATCCCCGGCTCGGTCATCGCTGGAGCCGACATTAGCGAGAACAGCTGCCGACGGCTCTTCTGGTACAGTCGCTCGAGCCGAGCTGCCGTGAAGCGAGGCGCCGGTGCTCTTGTCGTCTGCATACGAAGCTGGTGTCGAGTGGATAGCATCTGTTGCAGGCGTGACCAAGGTTGGTGTCTTCGGTGTAAGGCCGTGAACGTAGCCGGTGCTGAGATCGAGTGGTGGACGCTGCCAGCTGCGAACCTTCGAGCGAACAGGACTGGCTGCCGACGTCGTTGGCAAAGGCGCAGAGACAGCTGTCTTGACCGGTGTTGGTGTCGTCGTCACCTTCCCGGTAGGGACAGACTTGGTGCTCTTCGAAGCTTGGTTGGGAGTGCCGAGAGACAGTGCAGGTCTGGGTTCTTTGGGAGGTAGCGGAGGTGGTGCCGATGCTGCTGAGGCCAATGCTTCACCGATGCTAGGCTGAATGTCCTTGTTCGTCAATTCTGACGATAACTCGCTCTTCCAGATAGATCCGATTCGGTCGATTGCCTCCTCGTTGCTGGTGGATTCAGGTCGCATAGATGCGGGCCTCTTGGTTGATCCAACAGCGCCAGTGCCAAGAGACGAGATGAGTGGTCGAGTAGGGCTCGAATCGGCAAGACCGCGTGATCGACTGGTGGGCGACGCCTGCACACGAACGGAACGACCTTCTTTTGGCAAAGCGTCATGTCCAGAATTGGCAAGAGCAGAATCTTGAACGCTATCGGGGCGGGGACTGCCTGTCCCTGTCACATCCCAGACCGCAGAGACCCACTGTACCCGTTCCTTTGCACTATCCGCAGCAAGTCTTTCTACACCATCATCGAAGATAAGCTGGAAAGGACTGATCGAGTCAAGACCTTGTCTACGGGCAGAGGCAGCACCGACATCAGACGCGCTGCTGGGATGATCTGGGCTGGGCACTGAGTGAACTTCTCTGCAAGCTCGCAGATCCAAGACTACATTCTCTCGTCCACCGCCCGATGGGATCCAACTCATGGCAACAGCAGAGGGGAGCAGAACAGCCTTGACGCGCAGCCATCGTGGGTTGACATCGTGTACGTTGAAGTAGTAAAGCACACCAGCACGAATTGGTTTGGCTCCTGGCTGCTCTGCAGACATCTGAATGGCCGTGGCGTTGGACAGAGGGAGGTTGCCTTCCTCCTTCTTACGACGGTACGAAGCTGTTGTTCCTTGCGTGGCGGCACTTGCAGTGCTGACGTTGTCGTCCTGATCCGACTTGGCGCTATTGCGTCGATCTGACAGCAAGCCAGGGGCAAGCGAGTTGCCACCCAGCCCACCTGGTCCCGACTCGTTGGCCCCTGCGCCTGTTGGCCTGCCAGACAGAACACCCATGAACCCAATGACGCTGTTCCTGAAAGCTCCTTTTCTCCCGAGACTTCCTGGGCTCGTCCTCATCGATCCGCTGGCTCGGTCATTGGTTGACGAGCCGCTCCGACCGTGAGTAGAACTCTGCTTCGCTGGCGTGTTCATATCACCGCCGCCAAGAACATTGCCGCTGATGTCGTTGGGCGTCGACTGCGATCGTGCGTGCTGAGATGCGACGCCCAGGGATCGGAATCGACTGTAAGCACTGCGAGCGTCGCCGAGCGAGCTGTCTGGCGCAGTGTTCTCATCAGCTCCCTCGTCATCGTTGTCATCCGGATAGCCTCCAAAGTTTGCATCATCGCCATCACCACCGACACCAATAAGACCAGCGCGTCTTGACCTGAATCTGCCCGCTTCGAAACGTCGTGCTTGGAGCTTGGAGGCAACGGGAGACGCCTCTTCCGCAGCAATGTCGAGCACGCTGTTGGATGCTGCAAGGCCAAGGTTGGACTTCGAAACCGAGATGGTGAGCGGGGTTTGTCGCTTCGGTGTTGTGTTGAGACTGCTGGCTGCGGATGTTGCACATTTGGTCGGAGACAGCTGTCTTCGTGGCGTGACATTGCGCGTGAAGGAGTGCGACTGGTCAACAGGAGATCCAGTGGCGGAATTGCTCTCAAACATCTTGATCAGGTCCTTGGCCTTGGTCGGTGAAGAAGGGATCGACAGCTTTTCCGGACTGGAGGATCTTGAGAGTGACGAGCGCTGTTCGAGCTCCTTGGTGGCGGCAGCGACTGAGCTCAACGCCGATGGCTCAGCAGCTGCGGCAGAGCATGCCGGAGAGTCCATCGCGGAGAGGTTTGAGGCTGAGACTGAGGCTGAGCCCGTCAATGGAAGTGTAGTGGAAGTCGCTTTGCTGAACATGCCGCGGATGGCAGCGAGAGAACTGCTGACGGAACCAACGTGGGAAAGCGGGCGGCTTTTCATTGTATTTGAGACGGCTGCAGATGTTTCGGCTGCACTTGTGGGTGATTCTGTCGTCGTGACTTCAGCTGGACTCGTCTCAGCAACGGTGCCCTTCTCAAGGCTGTTTTGAGAGGTGCGGAAGGCGTCGGCGCCAGAGAAGATGCTGGTTGCCTCAGTAAAGTCGGTACGGTGACGGCGCAAGTTGGGCATGATGGTCAAAGGACGCAACTGCATATCCGAAAGACGCTCCTCGTCTTCTTCGATCTCACTCGGTGTCACCACCGGCTCGAGAGGGTACATGGACTTGCTGCCATCTTCCTGCTTCTGCTGCTGACTCTGGTGGCTGTGTGATGGCCATTTGGGAGGTGCGAGCAAAGATGCTGACCAAGGCATGGGCGACGTGGTGTCCTGGGTGGTCGAAGGCGTGTCGGGACCGTTACCTGATCTGCTCCAGAGACTGGTGGCGTGTGCTGAGGAACCGACCAAGCTGCTGTCGATGGGGGAAATGGGCAGATGCGAAGTGGTAGAAGCAGCTGTCCCACGTCGGAGGAACACGTTGGAGCTTGCTGATGTTGGCGGAGATGCGAGCTTGATCTCGGTGGTTGGAACAGGCACTCTAGAGATGCGCTTGAATTGCGAGGCGGTCTCAGAAGCACTTTTGTCGTCGCCGCCAGTGGCAGGTGCATTGCGCTGGTAGAAGGCAGAGGACGAGGTCTGACTGGAGCGAAGGGGTCCTGCATCGTCGGAAGGAACAGCGTTGAGGAAGTCGAGCGTCCTAGGCGACAAGGTTGATCGACTGGCTGAGATCTGGGACTTGGACGCGGCATTCCTTGCTGCGGCAGAATCTAGCAGCTCACGCTGACGAATGGCTTCACGGACACCAGCAGCCGGAGAAGAGGTGCCTGCCAAGAAAGGAGAACTGAAGTCCTGACTGTACTCGGAAGCTGGACTGTGGAACCTGGTGGGGTTGGCGAAAGAACGAGACTTGGCTAGAGTGCCCGGTGTTGCAGTCTGATAGGGTGTTGGCGGTACAGGTGCAGAAACAGCACTGCCGACGCCCGAAGCAGAGTCGAGCATGTCAAGAACTGCTTGTTCGCCAGGCGCCAGCTGGTTGGTGGAGCGATCGTGTGCAATCAAAGCATCGATGTCATCGTCCTCTTCGCTCCGAATCTGGGGCGAGTCGGCTGACCATGGATTGCATAGCCTGGAGACGGGTTTGAGCTGAGCAGAGGCAGAAGCAGTTGGGATGGCTGGGGTATAAGTGCCTCTCGGCGCCTCATCGAGGTTGCGTACGACCAGAGGAGAATGGGTATCGTCTTCGCGATGCGCAATAGAAGGCAGGGGGCCAGCAAGATCCATGAGCAGAGCACCATTGTCGCGATGTCGGGTGATGGAGTTGTGATGCAGATCAGGGGTGGAGCGGGAAGCTGAGCTGAGATGGGAGGAATAGATGCTTGCTGATCTACCACCAGCGGATGTATTGCGCTGCAAACCCGAGTCAATAGTGTAGACTTGTCGAGATGTGGAGGCTACGTTGGGATGTCCATCGCCCGATAGCACAAGACTGCTGACTGGAGCAGGTGATGGTCGTGAGGCATCTGATTCGGCACGAGAACGTGCTTGAGCAGCTGTCTCGAGTTGCTGCGTGCTTGGACCAGCCTGATTGAGAAGGCTGCTGACCCATTTGCGGGGCGTCGCAATCTTGGAAGGAGACGTGCTGACTGCTGCATCAGTGCTGCCAAAGTTGTTCGAGTTGCTTCGTACTCTTGGTCGAGGGAACTTTCTCAGGGCGTTTCCGAGGGACTTGTTGGATCCAGCAGCGGCAGAACTGAGGTCGAGACTTGAAGTCGACTTGTTGATGAAGTTGCTGAGACGACCTGGGATGTCGAGCGACGTGCGACTTGCACTCTTTTGCATCGGAGGCATGAGACTCGAGCTGGATGGATCGGAGAAGTCTTGCGATGGGCGGGATCTTAGCTGGCGAAGGTCAGAAAAGGACGCAGATGAGATGCCACCACCCTTGTACGGCGGTGTCGGTCGGGCGGGGTCATCATTGTTGGTGAACCCAGATGCATTGCGCTTTGCATCGAGCTGCTCTTTGACTTGTTTCCAGCGCTTCATGATGGGCACGGATGGGTTGAAAAAGACTACTACTTCGGACAGGCTTTAGCGAACAGTGACCACTTCAGCTTGCGCTCGGCAATGATAGGAGCGAAGCAAGCTGAACAAGAGATGGTCGGGCAATGTCGATCCTCTGTGTGACTTGCGGCCGTGTCGAGAGGGCCGAGATCTGCTTCGGTCGTCCGAAGATCGAGAAAGTTTTCTTGAGGAGGGATGGTGGTGGTCGGATAGCTCAATTACTCTGCTGGACAGCTCGGCAGCACCGGGCGGTTGAGGGAACGCAGCGGAGAATCAGAGCAGGCTGCGTGACGAAGCGAGAGCACAAAAGCCTTGCGTGCTGCACTCGAGTGTTGGCGAAGGTGGAAGCAGCTCAGCTCTGGATGGAAAGGTGGTTGCAGGAAGGGTTTGAGCTAAGCGAAGGGTGTCGGCTGGCAGATAGGCTGATGGAAGGAGGCAGCAAAAGGGTATCGGTTCGAACAGCAGCTCAGAAGGGGGTATCGAGAGGGTTGGGCTACTGCTATACAGATTCTTGGTTGGTCTAGCTGGACGGGATGAAGATTGCAGATGATATGATCGCAGTGTACTGTTGAAACGGTGGATGGCGGGTTGGGAGGTGCAGCGCCTCTGGTCAGGCGGATGGATAGGTGGTGGATGGGAGGAGGTAAAGAGCCAAGCAGCGATGGATGGCGCGGATCAGTGGGCCTAGTGAGAAAAAGTCGATATGGCTCGAGGAGCGAGATAATGTGCGGGGCCAGGCTTGCATTAACGATGATGCAGATCCACGCAGACTCAGGCTATCAAGCGCGCACTCTGCTTCTCACACCAAACCTCTCACGCCTTCTACTGCCACACTGTGACACTCGACATCAGTAGCTTGTCTCTTTGTGACCACATCGCAAGTAATCGAAGGCTAGCCTCGAAAGTGACGAAGGAGCCACTGTTCCGAAACCGATGGGAGAAGGAACGAGATTGTAAATAGCAAGGGGACCCTTGTTTCTGTCTCTTTGAGAGCGCCGACACAATCGGGGTCCCACTTTTTGCTGCGCAGACACAATCAGATCTTTCTTCCGCATCACTGTGCCTCTGCCTCTATCTCCCTTCTTCGAAGCCTTGACTGCTTCTTGCTGGAGACACGCTTATACCCAATACTAGCCGTGCTAAGGTGTTGCTATCATCAAGTGACTGCACAGTGTGTGGAGGCGGTCCAAAGAGACAACACTCTGCATCGCCTGCGAAGCTGGAAAGATACACGATCAAGGAGCTCTCTGTTCGAAGAATCCGATGTCTGTCTCACCATCCGTTCTGCGCAATTTCATATCGCACAAGGTTGGACAAACAAAAAAATCGCAAAACGAAAAGCAGACACGAAAAGGTGACCAGAAATTATATGATGGTACGATTCTGCCTTGTTCATCCTAGGGTTTGCGCTCCAGCATCAGCAGGCATCACGAATTGACTCCACGGCCAACTTGAACCGGAGTGCGATTCCGTGTCACAGAAACAGAAAGCTTTTGCATGTGTGCGTGCGTATGTGTTGGTCTCGACTTCCCCGCTTGGCTCGCACATGTGTGAGCTGCAATCACGATTGGCAACGTGCAGCAACACTGCAAGCCCCACGTCTCGGCAGCGTGAGCATTTTCAACTCGCGACCTTGTCACGTGTAAGTCTTCTAAAGCTGTTACGTCGAACAAAGCTACATAGACATTCGATGCGCAAAATCGGGAAGTCTCAAATCGATTCGAACTGTCTCTGTGTCCCCGGACATGCAGCTGCGATGCATTGTAAATCGATTCCTTCCCTTCCCTTCTCGCAAGCAGAAAGCACAGGGCGAGTGGCGTGGCGTGGCAAGGCGGACCGTTCGTTGATGTTGCGTTAACCCAACACTCACCGTTTTTTATTTGGACGCCGGTCGTTCGAAATTCGGTCTGTGTGTGTGTGTCTGCGCACAGACTGTCTCTTGAGTGAGTGAGCGTGGGCCACCGTTCACTTCGAAACGAGAACGAACGAACGAATCACTCCAAATTCTGTCAATGGACAGCAACAGCAACAGCGCCTTGACCCTGCAGTCTTTTGAGCTCGTGAACACACACACACACACACACACACACCCGAAAGCGTTGTCTAGCCCAAGTCCCCACACTCCCATCGCCACCCTCCATTCCTTCCACTCAACCATCATCTTCATACTTCCGACCAACTCATACATCCGTCATGTCTGTGGTCACCGTTCAAACCAAGCCCTTCGAGGGTCAGAAGCCCGGTACCTCGGGTCTTCGAAAGAGGTAAGCATCCCACACTCCACAAACATGTCCTAGGCTTGTCCACGCAACGACCGCTGACAATCGCTACTCTTCCAACACTTTGTTCTTCTTGCGTTGCTCCAGGGTCAAGGTCTTCTCGCAGCAGCATTACACCGAGAACTTTGTTCAGGCCATCCTCTCGGCCATCCCCACTGGTGCTGCCAACTCCACCCTTGTCGTCGGTGGTGACGGTCGTTACTTCTCCAAGCCTGCTATTCAGGCCATCATCCGTCTCGCTGCTGGTAACGGTGTTTCCAAGCTCATCATCGGCCAGGACGGTATCCTCTCCACACCCGCTGCCTCCCACGTCATCCGCTCGTACAAGGCTACCGGTGGTATCCTCCTCACCGCCTCCCACAACCCTGGTGGACCCGAAAACGACTTTGGTATCAAATACAACATGGAGAACGGAGGTCCCGCTCCCGAGTCCGTCACCAACAAGATTTTCGACATCACCAAGACCATCTCTGAATACAAGATCGTCAAGGGTCCTGAAGTCGATCTCTCCAAGATCGGCGAAACCACCTTTGGCAACTTGAACATTCAGATCATCGACAATGTTAAGGACTACGTCGACTACCTTGGTCAGATCTTTGACTTTGAGCTTATCAAGAGCTTCCTCCAGTCTTCTGGCTTCACTGTTCGATTCGATGCTCTGCACGGTGTTACTGGTCCCTATGGCCGTGCTCTGTTTGTCGAGAAGTTCGGTTTGCCCGAATCTTCGATTCAGAACTGTGTTCCCTCCGAGGACTTTGGTGGAGGACACCCGGACCCTAACCTGACTTACGCCAAATCTCTCGTCGATGCAGTTGAGAAGGAGAACATCTCCTTCGGTGCTGCTTCCGACGGTGACGGTGACCGAAACATGATCATTGGCAAGGGCGCATTCGTTAACCCCTCCGACTCGGTCGCCATTATTGCCGACTGGGCACAGAAGGCCATCCCTTACTTCAAGTCCGGCATTAAGGGTCTCGCCCGTTCCATGCCCACCTCTGGCGCTATCGACCGTGTAGCAGCCAAGAACGGCTACGAATGCTTCGAAGTCCCCACCGGCTGGAAGTTCTTTGGCAACCTCATGGATGCCGGACGACTCTCCATCTGTGGTGAAGAGTCTTTCGGTACCGGTTCCGACCACATTCGCGAAAAGGACGGTCTCTGGGCAGTCGTCGCTTGGCTCTCCATCCTCGCTGCTGCTAACAAGGAGAAGCCTGGCACTTCAGTCTCCGACGTCTTGCTCCAATTCTACAAGCAGTACGGCCGAAACTTCTTCTCCCGTTACGACTACGAAGAAGTCGACTCTGACGGTGCCAACAAGCTCATGGCTCACCTTCGCGAACAGTTCGAGAGTTCCAGCTTCAAGGGCACCAAGTTGGGCGAATTCGAAGTCGCAGAATCCGGCGACTTTAGCTACACCGATCCTATCGATGGAAGCGTGAGCAAGAATCAGGGTTTGTACATCAAGTTTGTTGATGGTTCCAGGATTATTTTCAGGTTGTCGGGAACTGGGTCGGCGGGTGCAACGATTCGGTTGTATGTCGAGAAATACTCGAATGACGACAAGGAGTTCGATGCAGATGCGCAGGTCGGGTTGAAGCCACTCATTGAACAGGCATTGCAGGTGTCCAAGTTGAAGGAGTTTACTGGTCGTGACAAGCCTACTGTTATCACCTAAGACACCCTCGCAAAACTTGCTGCTGTGTTAGTGCTGATGTTGTAGGAAAGCATGCGTTTCTCATTTTCATCATGGTTCGAATCAAGAAATAACTCAATACTTTGTTACCGTTGGAGCCAGTCCATCTCGTCTGTGCGTCTGCATCACAGCCTGCAATCGACTTGAATCACTGTTGGGGCTGCTAAGTGTCATGAGAAAGAGCATTGTATTGCTGTTTTTCGCGATGAGTTATGTCCCGAACCCAGCCCAAGCAAGACTGAACACATTGAAATCAGCAAACTTGCTCCCTGCTTCTCTCGCTTTCTCCTCCTTCTTAGCCTCTTCCTCTTCCTCCCGCGCATTCTTCGGTGCGATATCAAACACCCCCGCTTTTACACTTTTCAACGCCCTCCTTTCCCCCCTCCTCCTCCTCCCCTCTTGTACTTCTCCCAGCCGCAATTGGGAGTCAAAGTGTTCAACACAGCACAACAAATGAGTTTTCTTCACAGCTGTCCCTAGCCTTCCGTTCGCCACTAGTGAGGTCAGTGCAACATTTTCCTTCTGCAACACAAGTTGTGCTGTATAATGACTATGATACCTCAATGGGTCACCAGGGTAAACTGCAAATGCGCCTCCAAACCTCAATCCATTCATACACCACATGCCCTTCTCGCCAACTAGGTGCTCGAATAACCCTACACTGGCTACTTCCATCTCGGTACTTGGGTATGTGAACAACTCCTGAACAGAAGAGAGTGTTGTATACGTGACTGGAGTGTACCAGCCAAGGTGGGGGGAGGTGGTGGGGATGGTATAGTGCCATGGTAGACTCTCTAGTTCTTCTTTCTTCGGTGGATTGGTAGTAGAGGAGGAGGAGGAAGGGGATTTGGAGTGTTTGGCACGAAGCAACTGCCTCTCGTGCCAAGCTGCAAGTTGTTGACTCTGTCGATCTTCGTCCACCTTCCCTTTCACTTTTGCCAACTCCTCACTCGTACTGTCGCGATAAGACTTGGCTTCATCCACCACAACCGCAAGATCCCGTCGTAAAAGATAAACCACTTCTTCGGGTAGGAGTTGAATCGGTAAGCCCAAGAAAATGTTTTGTTGTGGGAATTGTGCAAGAGTGCCGGTAAAACTTCCAGTCAGACCGTAGGATCGGAGGAGTTTGAGTGAGTCTACTGTCCACACCAATGGTACCGGTAGTTCGGGCGACGAAGCACTGAGTGCAGGGTTGAGGCCGTCGGAGGAAGAAGTAGAGGTGGAGGTGATAGAGGAAGGAAGCGACGATGAGGGATGAAGATGAATCTGTACTTTGCCAGGGAATCGGAAGGTGAGGTCGGTGATTGTTGATTCCGCAGCGATCGCTACTGAGGTGCCAGACGACGATGCTGCTTCGACCTGCGGAGATGTAGACGACATCGTAACGAGTCTCCAGCCTGGAACAAGTGGTCGCTGATAGAACCGTCAGAGGTGATGGTGTGGAAGTATCTATCGTCAGGGTTCAACTCAGAGCAAAAAAAAAAAAAAAAAAGTCGCAGAAAGTGGAGCCTCTCCATTTGTCCGAATTCCGAGTTTGAAGCAACACCGCCACCATCATTCTACCTCACACCAAAACCGGCACACAACTACAGTACATACACACACTGATAAGCACGCATCACAAACTTCTCAGCTTACACACAGCATCAACCAGGAACAATAGAAAACCAGAATTGATTCTACCCAAACAGAGAGAAACAAGAAAGGAAAAAAACCCAGCCCTAAAATCTGCGCTCTTCCTCAATCACGCAAACTCTCCCCAGCACCCATCGCATTAGGAGCATTATAACTAAACCCAACAAACTGCTCCTGCACCGTTGCCGACAACATATGGCTATCGTCCACAACACTATCCATAGGAGGCTCATTCGTGAACTCCGGATCAAAGTTGCTCGTATCGATCGCCGACGCAACACTAGGCTTGAACGGCGGAGGGATTTTCTTGGCAAGCAAAAGCTTCCAGTCAATATGCTTGGCAAAGAAGGGATGCGCTTTGATGTCTGCTGCTCCGTGACTGCCGCTGCCCAAACGCTGGGCTGGATCACGGTTGAGCAAGAGAGTGAGGAGATGACGGGCGTCGGGTGAAACTTCATCGCCGAATCGCAAGGGATCTTGGAGGATCTTACGGTACATCTCGTTGACATCTTCCGAGTAGAATGGTGGCAAACCGGTAAGCATCTCGTAAAGCAGCACACCGAGCGTCCACCAATCAACAGCTTTTGTGTAGCCTTGACCCAACAACAGTTCGGGTGAAAGGTATTCAGGTGTACCGCAGAAAGTGTTTGTCGTTTCTTGATCACCCATGTTCAACTTGCAGAGACCAAAGTCACAGAGCGCAATATGACCAGTGTAGTCGAGCAAGATGTTCTCTGGCTTCAAATCACGGTAGACGACATTGAAGCCGTGAAGATGTTCCAGAGCACATAGCAACTCGGCAGCGTAGAATCGAGATCGTTCCTCGTTGAATCGACCTTCGCGTTGAAGGTGGTGGAAGAGCTCACCTCCGTTGATGAAGGCGAGCACAAGGTAAAGCTTATCTGGACTCTGGAAGGAGAACTTGAGCGGAACGATGAAGGGGTTGTTGACCTGGGCGAGGACGGTTCGTTCGGCAAGCGTGTGGGTGACTTCGGACCGTGAGACGATGTGAGCTTTGCGAATGGTCTTCAGAGCATAGATACGGGAAGTGTCGCGTTTGCGGACTTGCATCACTTTACCGAAGCTGCCTTTGCCGATGACTTTGAGGAGCTCGAAAGCGTCCATGTTGAGGGAGCTGCGCGAGTCGCTCCTGTAGGAGACTTGGACATGAATTTGACCGTTGCCGCCAGCAAGCGGATACCATGCATCGGATGCTCGTTGGTTCTCAAAGTCGGGAACAAACTTGACACCACCGAGATAGATATCGCTGACACCCATCACATCGTCTCCCTGGCCATCGCCATTTGACTCAGGCTGGTGCGTGCTGTGGCCATCACCTGATCGCAAGTAGGTCTGCAAGCTGATTTCGGAGATACGAGAGACGTCAAAGTGAGCACGGAACATCCAGGTGGGACCCTGCACGTCACCACCAATAGCATCGATGAGAATCTCGTTCTTGTCAAACTCTAGAACGAGGTAAGGCAACCACCAACATTGTTTGCGCTGCATGCTCTGCCTGTTCTCGCGATGGGCGCCTCCGAAGGATTGTGCGAGGGAGGAGGCGTTAGGATTGTGCTGTGCCAGGGCTCGTGCAACGGCTGGTGGTGTCTGCATACCGGGCGGCAAAGTGAGACCACGAGCATCAATGACACGGATGGTCAAGAGACCAGAGCGTGGGATGGGAGCGCCATCGGATGAGGCGAGGAGATTTGAGGAGGAAGAAGATGCGCTAGCGTCGGTGCCTGGGTTACCGGGAGTAGGTGTGGCGGAGCGGTCGAGAGGTGTTCGAGAGCCAAGATTGGCACCTTCTTTGAATTCTGTAAGCATTGAAAGGGGCACGACGCAGGCAATGTGAGAGAGTCAGCGATATGCCCGTGCTGTGCCAACCAGTGGCAGGTAGCGTTTGCGGCGCATACAGCTGCGAACCGGCTGCCATCTCGTTGAGTGTGCAAGGGCGATATCATGGATACTTACTCTTTCCTAACTTCCAGGACATCTTGACTTGTTATTTGGATGGGCAGGTGATGTGCTTATGCGGATGCGATGATGTCAGAGGGGTTTCGGAGAGAGATGGTGGGTCCTTATATACGAGCTCCTGACGTGGGATGGTTGCCGCCCGTGTCGAGAGGCACGCGTGTCGAGCAAACTGACGAGAGGACAAAAAGCACGTTGCTTCTTTCAGCGGTCCAAGGTCCAAGCGCTATTGGACGGCTCTGTTTCGGATAGCGACGCTGATGACAAGACGATCGGGTTATCCGAGAGTGGCGGCCCGAATGCAGAAGAACAAAAGAGCAGCGTTGTGTGCTACTGAACGAGGCTTTGGATCGTCAGAACCTTGGCGTGGTCGAACACGCTGGAACTGAAGAAGTTGGTGTGGATGTCGAATGAACGCAAGAAGGGAAGCGTTCGTTGAGGACCTTGTGAAGGTGATAGTCAAGGCGAGAGAATGGATCAAGATGAGGGTGAGGATGGAAAGGGACGGCAAAGCTCAGGACTAGCAAAAGGTGAATCGTTGCGTGCGTTTGGGTTGCGTTGTTCCAAGAGAGGCTCGCCAAGCGAGGTCAGAGGTCAGGGGTCAGGTGGGGAAAGGCACACATTATTTTGTCTCTGACACTCTCACACTCTGCATGGGCCACGAAGAGCACCAAGCGCCAAAATATTGCAGCACAGTTCGAGCTTAAAAGAAAGAGAAAAAAGGGCTAAAAAGAGCTGTCTGTCAACGACGGTTGAGACGCCTCGTCGTTGCATTGCGTTCCTTTGCAACCTACTGTAAGTCTCGGGTGACAGGCACAGGCAAACCCTTCTGACAGACACGCAACCCAACCAAAGAGCACTTTCGAACGTGGAAAATCAGAATCGTGGCCTAACATTGTGAATATATGCGCTTGGGTTGCTCAGCCTTTCAGGGAACTCTGGGCGCAAAAATGCGAAAACGTTGGTTATCCTGACCCCCGCATCCGAATTTTGGCGGAGAGACGGGACACGGTCTTTGCATGTCCGGTCGGCTTTTGGAGTTATATACTCTAACAACAATTGTTATTAGTCGGTCGCTGTACTATACATTGAGTTACTAGCCTTCTTTTATGGTCCTCTTTTATGCAGTGTGAGCAGTGTGCGTTGAAGAATGCTTGTATATTTGCCTGTGAGACCCTGACCGTTGCAGCGAGCGTGAGCGTCGCGAAAGACCCCGTCATCGCCATCACCACCATCTCCACCGCGTTTGATCCGATCGCTGTGCTCTCCTGACCATCCAAAGCCCCTTCAATATGCCAGCAACACCGCCAGCACAGCCTCCGCGGCATCAGCCATACGCAGGGCCGCCTAGTCGTTTGCCTTTGCGTTCTTCACGGCCTGATGTCTCAATGAGCCTTGCGTTGAGTAGCATTGTCCAAGAGCATCGCTCTGTACGGCCGAACAACACGCAGAAGGCCTACGACAGCAAGCAGAAGGATTGGCATGAGTGGTGCGACGAGCAGGCCAACCATGAACACGACTTCTTTGGAGCAATGAAGTAAGCAATCCTTTCGTTGTCCAGTTGGTTCTCTGCTCATGATCATGCTCGCTGATGTACACTATTTGCACTTGCTTTCAATCAGATATACCGTAACCCAGCAAAAGCTTGCCTACTTTCTTCATTCGTTTGTGCTGCAGAAGCGTCGTCAGCATAAACGAGCTGAGAGTCCGACATCAGGCAACGCCGACGACTGCAAAGTGCCGATTATTTCTGTTCCGCCTAGTGCGATCGGATCCTCTTTGATAATTGAGCCCAACATTGCGCCACAGTTTCACGACAACTATATTCAAGTGTTTAATTCATAGACATTGGTAGAAGATGTAATCGACGGTGATGCACTTGGCCCTGCGTCGACCAAACTATATGTTGCCGCAATCGTTGATCTTTGGAAGCAGCAGCAACAACAAGGGATCAATTCGAACCCCAATCCTCGTGGTGGGCCAGTCAAGACCCTGCTGCAGACCCTCCGCATCCGCCAGAAGCAGCAACACAAGCTGTCGTACAAGGATCGCGGCAAGGACACCTTCCTCGACGGCATCTCACACTCGGAGCAGCTGGCTAAGCTTGCCAACGACGGTTTGCAGCGCAACTTGTTCGAGGGCATACGCGATCGCCTCATGATGTTGTTGTCGCACAGCGCTCTCTTTCGTGGCGATGATGCACGCAGGGTTGAGCTCGCTGATCTGCACTCTGTTGTGCTCGACAGCAAAGATATGCACTCATGTTGTGTTGCTCTAATTACAACGTTACGAAACGGCAAGAGGAATCAAGAGGGCCACCTTCAGATGGCTGGAATGCTTTGACACAAGAACGTCAAGCTCTGCGCTGTCGGCGCTCTTGCACTGCACCTCTTCTGTCGATTCCAGATGGGTGCTCTTCCCCTCATCGATGAGCAGCAAGGCCTCAATCAGTTCCCAGACTTTACGTCGAATCGGACGTGGTACGATCTCAAGCTCTTTCTGTCGGCACATTCGTCGACAACATCAATCACATACGATGCACAAGCAAAGAACTTTAGGAAAGCATTCCAACGAAATGGAATCGATTCCTCAAAGGTTATGCATCTCATGCGTTCGACAGGTGCAAGGATGGCCAAGCTTGGCGGTGCTTCGACTGACGATATTCGTTGTTCTGGTAGATGGGAGCAGAGCACCGTAGTCGCCTGCTACCTCTCAAAGCTCCCTCGACAATCGATGCGAACTCTTGCCGGCTTTCATGCCGAAGGCGGCAATTTTTGGATTGCTCGCGATCTTCCTGTGCCTGACAACCAGCTCATGGCTGTATTCCCGCTCGCTCCTTTGCAACTTCAAGAGGAGGAGGAGAAAGCAATGCATGTTCGTGCAGAGGACGAGAAAAACAAGGCCGCAATCGGCTTCCTTCAGCTGTTGATGGAGCCGCGGTCGTTCATGATCCAGGATGCAGTGCTTCTCCGACAAAAGCACCCAAAGCACATGCTCTTTCGCCATCCAATCTTCACAAGCGACTCATTCAACAACTATGCAGATAATTTACTGCAACACATACCGACTCAGTCTGATCCGATCAAAAAGTCGGTTCAGCTTGCATTTCCCTTCCCGCATAGTGGCATCGCCACTACCAGCCAATGATTAAGTTGGTCTTCTCCAGCCTCAATGGCTCAAGAAGACCTCTGAGGCTTTCTCAAGATAGTCGGCCGCCACACGCAGGTTTATCGAATGCGTCTTCTTTGGCATCATGGGGGCGATCTTCTCAGCACACGCAGCAATCAACACTAGCAACGATGGCGAGGATGAACTTGTTTCTGAGCTGTCGTTGTCTCTTCCACCGCTTCATACCACCTGCTTCGAGCGAAGGATCATTGGGGACCATCTCAGCAGTGTCTATGATGACACTAGACTCTGAGCCGCTGCTGGTGGTCATCTCAGTGCCTTCTGCTCATAACGGTGACCTACAGCAAGCTCCTCAAGGTAAGTTGTCCGTTCTCTGTTCTCCATTCCCTCTGCCGCACATACTGACCACTCTCTCTTCTCTTACTTTGCCTTTGCCTCTTTTCTCTTCTCATTGCACATACAGATTAGTTTTTAATACATTGTTTGTTTCATACTTGCATTGCTGTGTGTGTGTGTGGTCTGCAAGTGCTGGATGGAGAGGAGGACGAGGACGAGGACGGTGACGAGGACCTTGCTCAAAGCAAGGTCATGCTGACTAAGCATGTGAGTAGCGTGCTGGATGGTTATTGGATTGGATATTGCTGACCCTGTCTAGACCGCGTCCGGACTCACCAATTTTTGTTCCGAATAACAATTGGTTTTGTTTTTGTTTTTGGCCAGAGCAGAGTATGCATCTGTTCACAACAGTGCATCCAGGCTTGAAAGAGGTCCCACAGTCACAATTTCACAACTGTGGCTCCGCTCTGCAAAGGTTGACTTTTTTTTTTTGCCATCCGAACGAGCAGCAGCAGCTGCACCCTGACCTCCCCGCTTGGCCCTTACCATCCTTTCCCGACACCATTTCACCCTTTCCTTCTCGTGAATCGCTACACTACCTCTCCTACTTCTCTGGCCCGGCTCGCTATGCACGACGCCTTTCTCCACCAGCACGTTCGTTTGCCTTTCTTCTCTACTACTCGCTCGTCATAGCATTCTGTCTCACCGGCTCAGCTACTCTGCACTGCCCGAGACTCTTTCGGCAATCACAGTGGGCGGCAAAGCAACCTTCCTTCATAATTGATGGCAGCACCTTTCCCCTCCTGTCCTCTTCACGCGTCTCCTCAACACCAGCATCAAAGCTCCTCAGCATTGGGCCTCTACCAGGCCCGCTCTCAACTACTAATACCCCACGATGAAGTGCACAAATTGTGGCTCCTCGGCCATCGACTATGCCGACAACCAGGCCGTTTGTTCACAATGTGGTGTCGTCCTCGAAGAGTCCCAGATCGTCAGCGACATCACCTTCGGGGAGAACTCAGCCGGTGGTGCTGTCGTCCAAGGTAGCATGATTGCTGCCGACCAGGCTCGTGCACGTGTATCAGGTCCTAGTGGATTCCGTGGTGGCTATGTCAGCGAATCGCGTGAGATGACCATCTCCAATGCTCGTATCGGTATCAACAACATGGCGTCCGCGCTTCGCATTCCTTCGCATGTCGCCGATCGTGCATTACGCTTCTTCACATTGGCTCTCGATGGCGGTGCTTCAGCTGCCACGGGTGACGAGCCCAAAAACTACGTTCTCGGTCGCAAGTCCGAATACACGGTCGCCAGCTGTCTCTACGTTGCATGCCGGATGGAGAAGACCACACACATGCTTATCGACTTTGCCGATGCCATCCAGGTCAATGTCTTCATCCTTGGTCGATCCTACCTCAAGCTCATCCGCATTCTCAACCTCCGTCTACCTCTCATCGACCCCTCCATCTACATTGCCCGATTTGCCGCGCTACTCGACTTTGGCGAAGAAACGCAAAAAGTGGCGTATGACGCTTCCAGACTCGTCTCCCGTTTCCAAAAGGACTGGATCACCGAAGGTCGTCGTCCAGCCGGTATCTGCGGTGCCTGCCTCATGCTTGCTGCACGCATGAACCACTTCCGACGCTCCGTCAGCGAGGTCATCCAGGTAGTCAAGATTGCCGACGTCACGCTCAAAGCGCGTCTTGAAGAATTTAAAAAGACGCCGACGGGTCAGCTCAGCGTACAAGACTTCCGCAACGTCTGGCTCGAAGAGGAGCACGCTCCACCCGCTTTCTTGCGTGCGCGCGAACCAGCCACTAACAAACGAAAGCGCAAGACCTACAAGCACATCAAGCTCGAAGGCGTACAGGACGGAGCAGAGTCAGATGACGCCGATGCAGATGCGGATGCTGAAGGCGAAGACCAAGCTGACGCCAACGGCAGCGCAAGAGATGTCATTGATGTAGACAACATCGATCCTGCACTCGACAAGGTAGTCGACGAGGCCACAGAGCAAGAAATCCAGCAGTATCTCCAGCAAAGCTTGGCACAAGAGCTTGACAAGGCCCTCGAGACGCAGGAACGCGAACGTGAAGAGCGCGCCAAGTCCGGCAAGGTGGCAGCCAGCACTTCGGCCCATGCAGCTAATGGTGGTGCCCTCCCCGACGTTGAGGGCCCTATTCCAGATGCCAATGTCGCCGGCCCTTCTGGAACAAGAGATCCCACTCTTGACATCAGCAAAGCTGGCAAGCTCCTCCCACTCGGCGGTCTGGGTATGGATGTTCAGAGCGCTTTCGGCGAGGATGCCGACGCAGCGCTCAGCGGTGCCGCCAACGAAGGTGACGATGTGACTGCGAACAGACGACGCAGTGTCGCACCAGTCGATGACCTTGCAGATCTCGATGAAGAAGAACTCGACCGTTTCATCCTATCACCGGAAGAGGTGAAGATCAAAGAACGTGTCTGGATGGAGTTCAACAAGAACTGGATGGAGCAAACCCTCAAAAAACAACTCAAGCTCGAGCATGATCAGAAGATGGGTGTCCCCATTCGCGAGCCTTACAAGCGAAAGAAGCCGAAAGCGCCACGCGACGCGTCGACTGCGATGCACAACACTTCGGCTGCAGAGAGTGCAAAGATGATGCTCAAACAGAAGCAGTTCAGTAAGAAGATCAACTACGATGCTCTGAACAACCTCTTCCCTGGTGCCAAGGTGGTTGGTGGTGGAAGTGGCAAGACGAGCAGGAAGGGTAGCGACGGACGAAAGGGAAGGAAGAGGGGAAGGCAGCAGAGTAGCGACGAGTTGTCTTCTTCATCATCTGAGGGCGAGGATGCGGGCCGAGGCAGAAAAAGTCGCAAGAACGGTGCTGTCAACGGCAAGAAGTCGAAGAACTCGCAGAGCACAGGTCACGGCTACTTTGAGTCGGATAACAACGACTCACAGGTTGAGATCATCGAGGAAGATGGCCAGATGCTGCCTCCTTCTCATCCCTTGCGCAGGAATGAGTCCAGGCTCAACAAGCGTGGCCAGGTTTCGTCGGCTGCTGAAGAATCGCAAGGCACTGATCTGGGTGAAGACATGGACGAGTGGGGAGATGAAAATGCCATCAATCTTGATCCCGACACGATGGAGATGCGAAAGAAGCTCGGCTACTTTGACAACGATACCATGGATGACGACGATTGAACGCCTTGCCCGACATCCTTTGTGCAGCTCTCACATCCGGTACTTGTCAATCCTGTTCTGTCGCACTTTCTCTGTAATTCCTCGTCACTTGCAATGATACCCACCGCATCGCATTCTTGCCTCGCATTCACTCGCATCATATTATTGTCTGAGCAGCGTGTCCTTGTTCGGAACTGACCCGAAGTTGTCAACTGAGAGAACGTATCGAGTTGGCAAGTTGAGCATACTTGGGCGCGGCATCGAGCAATGCCGGTTGCAGATCGGATGTCCCGATTTCAATTCACACGCCTCGTTCTGTATTCCGTGAATTTTTCGAGAGGATAAGGTGATTCGCCGAGCCGCCGGCGGTCAAAGCTCGCAACTTCCCTTTGGTTTTGGAAGTAGTATTAATAGCTTGCAACATGCCAAGTTCCCTCCGTTGAAGCGCTCATCATCCTCTTATCTCCATCTTTGTACTGTAGTCGATGATGGTCGAGAGATACAGAAGGTGAATGCTGTTTGTACATCGAATGTAAGCTAAACCGAACATGGAAGCGGAAGACCACATCCCGCAAAACGGGAAACGCGCTCATGATTCACGCCGTACTATAGTGTATACCACTCTCTGATACTGTTGCAGATGGGAGCGTCGGCTTCTCTCCTTCAACATGCCTGATCGGTACAGCGTGTTGAACCGTTGCTATGTCCATTTTGTCTTAGACACCACTTGCTGCTCAGACAATCGCCGGCCATGAGACACATACGCTAGCGAGCGACTTGTGTTGTCTCAAAAACGGCTTGCGCCGTGAACGCGGCACACAAGAATTCGACCATTTACATTCTGTCTTCGGTCGGTCCGAAACCCTGCATCCAGAACTTCCTCTCCAAAAGCCCTGTCGAGCTTCGCCACTGACAGAACGTGCCGAAGTACGGGCGTTTGCAACAGTACAAACGTGATTTCGGCTCCACCGAAGGCATGCCTTCCTTTCCTCCGTCCCTCACTTTCTCTCCTTGTCCTGCCTCTTCACTCCAACACCGCTCTTACGCCACCTGCTGGCTTGTTGGCTTGTTGGCTTGAGCGTTTCGCTTCCGTTCTTCCTCAGTTTGGAACGAAAGACAAAAGGAGGATTCAAAGCCCTTTCTTTTCAGAAGGACGCTGGCGTTCATCGAGAAGGGTCCTTTATCATTGCGTATCTGCTCCATCTTCCGACTGCCGTACCTTCCCGTTCATCCTACTCCATCGTCACAAGGCATTTCGACATCTTTACACCATCTTCATCGTTGACTGCCTCCGCCACGCGACCTTCTGCCGCTGCAGGCTATACCAAGAAGCACCACGCTATCCTCGAACTTCTGTAGTTGAACGTCAAGGAGAAAACGAGGTTCTCTCGACCACTCGCCACGATGAAGTGGTCCATCACAGCAGCAGCAGCGCTACTGCTCACCACCACAATCCGCGCAGCATCATCATCCGACAACTTCTCGCCCAAATCCGACCCAGGTGTCTACCCAACAGGCGACCAAAACCCACCCAACGGCTGGACTTCGCTCCCCGATATTGACGGTGCCCGCATTGACAACTCTACCCTTGTCGCATCCTCTGGCTCTGGCACCCTTCTTCACTACATCGACTCGGACTATGATCCATCCAAAATCAAACGAGCCGTCATCCAGATCCACGGCGAGAACCGCGATGCATGGAATCAATGGATCTACGCCGATCTATCCGCCAAACGCGCTGCATCAGGTGGGAGTTTCAACAGAGATGAAGTGGTAGTTATGGCGCCAATGTTCTTCAATACTGCTGATGAGGGCGCTTATCCTTTCGATCTCACACTGGATGCGGGCGATGCAGTGACGAGTACACAGGACACTGCTGCCACACCGACTGACCGGCGCAATGCTGTGTTGCAGACCGGTTGGTCACAGCGAAGAACCATGGAAAGAAGAGGCAGACACAAAATCCCTCTTCAAAAAGTCAGCACAACTGAAGTGATGATTTGGAAATCTGTGGAATGGGGTGATGGTTCCCCCGCCTACGAACCTGCCAACGCCGACGGTGCGGGGAGTTTCGAAGCTCTCGATGCCGCCGTTTCCTTCTTCCTCGACCGCCAACGCTTCCCCCACCTCCGTAAAGTCGTCGTAGCAGGCTTCTCTCTCGGTGCACAACTCACCAACCGCTACGCAACATTCCGCAACGACGCAAGCCAAGACTCCCGCATCATCTTCTGGATCTCCTCCCCCAACTCTTTCGTATACCTCAACGGCGAACGTCCTCGCAAAATCGGCCGAGCTTGCTCCACTTCCTACGCCCAATACAAATACGGTCTCAACGGAACCCTTCCTTCCTACTACACTTCTTCTTCTGACCCACCCTCCCCCTCGGGGTTGATCTCTCGCTATCTCTCCCGTACCATCTTCTACCTCGTGGGGATGAAGGACACAAGTTCGGGGTTGGACAGCTGTGCACCCAACGCCCAAGGTTTAGGTCATTTGGATAAGATGTGGTATTGGACTCAACAAGTCATCCCTGCCCTACCTGGGTCGACGGGGAGGGAGGGTAGGTTGCCGGAGAACAACTTGGTTAGGTGGGTAGATGATACGGGACATGAGGATTGGAAGATTATCACAAGCGATCCTGGTGTAGAGACGCTTTGGTTGAAACAGTGGTACTCTAATGGGACTGATGCCAAAGCACCCGCTAGTAACGGGGTGGTGGGGGCAAAGACTCCTAGCAAAGACTCGATTATGAATGGGGCTGCGAACAGTGGGTTGGCAGCAGGTACGGTGTGGTTCGGGTTGGTGATGAGCGGAGTAGCTGGGCTCGCTGCTTTGCTTTAGGCATTCTTTATCTTTGCTTGTTATCTTTCGACTTCTGGAAAAGCATTTCTTCATCCTTAGCATTATACTGTATTTCTCATAGATTCACCTTCACACAACCTCAAGGTCCGCCATAGACAGGCCAGGACTCTGGGTTTTCGATTTGCTTCTCTCTTCTCAACCTGTATTTTTAGTTTCGGTCACATTCGTATTCGCGGGTCAAGATAGATTCATGCATCACTCAATCATAGACCGATTCGATCGCTTGGCAAACAATCACAGACATCAGTGTGCTACAAGAAATAAAGTGTCCATTGTATAAGAGAAAAACATCATGAAAACCCTTTACGAGTCCCTCTTCCAAGATCACTGGCTGTGGTCCACCTAGGCCGAGACATCCGTAACCATGTTCTGCTCTTCCTTTTCGCCTTCCTTTGCATCAGAAGCATCCATCTCCCCCTCGCCCGCAGTAGTTGCCTCCTCCTTGTCACTCTCTTCAGAAGCAGAAGCAGGGTTAGCAGACGAGAGTCCAGCGATAGAGCCAGAACTGCGAAGATTGATGGTCGCATCATCATCTTCACCACGCCTCTGAGTTAATTTTTGGATTTGATCATCTGCATCTCCTTCTTCCCGGACTGCACCCTCTTCTTCTTCCTCTTCGTCCTCATCATCTTCATCATTCTCTGCACTCCTTGATTGTTGAGCAAAAGTGGTCCACGCAGGAGCATCGTCTTGATCGCCTTCTTCGTGATCGGGTCTGCTCAAAATAGCCGTCGGTCGGGGACTGGGTGCTGGTGGGGGCACTAATCCTACCGCGTCTACTTCTGGCCGTACTGAAGCCGCCAGTGCTGCTGCTGCTGCTGGTTGCTCCTGTGCCTGGCTCGGCTGCTGCAAACTCTGAGTGAGAATCGAACGCATAGCAGCGGTTCCACTCCGTTCCCTCTTGGCTGTAGTTCCATTCAATGTAAACGCTGCCGGAGCTCCACGCGAAAACTCCTTCTCCCCTTCACCTGCATCAAGCCCGCCCGTTGCCGCATCTCCCGCCTTCTCGCCCCCATGCCCAGGTCTCGGCGGCAAATTGTCCGTCGCAGTCAAATCATACTTCTCCACCAACACGAAAAACCTCTCATACAAACTCGTCTCGGCCTCACAAGCCAAAAAAACATCCTTATGATAACACCAAGCATGTACAAAAATGCGACTCAACCTTCTCGCAATGCTCCCAAAATGCCTCAAACTCGTATTGGGCACATAAGTCCTACTGGGAAAGTGGCGTGCCGAATTGAGCAAAGACGTAGCTCCATCAAGGGTGTGAACCATGTAGTCGATAGCGCAGCATTGTTTCTCTTCTCCGTGAGAGGCGCAGAGGTACATCCAGTCGCCTGCGTTCATGGCGGCACAAGTGGAAGGGCGGAGATGTTTGTCGCATTCAAGTTGGAGGGAAGTGAGCCAAGGAGTGGTAAGATCGAGGACGAGTCGACGGAGTTGTTCGTAGACCCAGACGTCTGTGTCGACGTTTTGGAAGATCGAGTCGTCGTCGGAAGAGGCGGGAGTGTCGTCCTTGGATTTGCCTTTGTCGGTAGTGGTGAGGGATTCGATATCGGCTTCGGTGGGAAGAGAAGTGATGGCTTCGACATTGTGTGGATCACGACGGACGAGCATGGCGAGATACTCTTGGAGCTGGAAAGGGCTGTCACCGCCTGCATTGTTCGAAGAGGAAGAAGCAGAGGGCCCTGGTGCGCCAGATGCAGAGAATAACGATGTTGATGCTGCCGAAGTGGATGTTTTGCCTTGACCAGTACCGGATGCGATCTGGCTAAGTCGTTGTTCAGACACGGAAACGACTTCATCGAGCTTCTGACCTCGACGTATGCGGTTGCGTCGAGGTTGATTCGGCTTGAACGCGGCGGCCGACTTGAGCGATGCCACGCCGGACTGCATACTTTCCGTGATGCTCATGGCGATAGAGGTTGAGACTCGCGTAGAGTCGTGGAAGCAGGCACGGATGAGGATGATGAAGTGGAAGTGAAAGTGAAAGTCAAGTCCAACACTTTGACACTCGCAGCAGTCCACTTCCGAGTTCCAGACGATCCCTTTCCACGCGCGTGTTGTGTGTGCCTTTGCAAATTGAGCTAGCGCGTGCTTGCGACAGGGGCTAAAATCGGGCCAATTCTCCAGCTCGATTCGGGCATCCTTGACGCGTTGAGTGTCGTGCGCATATTCATCCGCACGAGCACGATATTTAAAAGGTCTAACAACGTTTCTGGCGCGCGCTTCCATCGGAAATCGGGTCCTGATCTGCATCCTCGCTTGTTCATTCATGCCAATCTCCGTTGGAGCTTAACCCCGGATGTCGTCAAATTTTGATTGAGCAGCTCCATGGGAAACCTCGAGCCGAAGTCAATTTTGCTTTTTCCGCAGGGACCATCCCGCCAAACAATAGAAAATAAAAAAAGAGTTGCGCACAAACGACATCTCTCTCCCGTCGAGACTTGACGTGTGCAGCCCGCTCAAGCTTTCTTGTTTGCATTGCCTGCCCCAGATTCATTTTGAACATCGTTGAACCGTTAGCCCTTGTTCGAGGTCATTGTCTTGGCGATCTTTGTCAATGGCATCCGAGCTTGCACATGGTGGTGGTCGAGAGAACGCGGTGAGATCCCACATGAGCCGTAGTACCGACTGCTGCTGCTGCTCGACAGCCGAATTGGCGGCGGGACCCGAAAGTAAAATTGTGCGCGATAGGGTCTTCCGATGCGCATTCTCTGCTTTTGCAAGCCACAAGCAAAGCCACTTGTTCAGAATGCCTATCTTTCTCTCTCTCTTTCACTGCCGAGGCTTTTGCTGCTGCTCCTTCTCGCTTCTGTGCCTATGACTGTGTCGGGACGGATCCGAAGCTGAATCCGAAAGCGAAAGAGAGTCGCTCGCATGTCTTCGTTTGGATTCGTTGTCCTTCCTCCCTCTACCCTCTCTCCCCCTGTCTCTAATCTCTTTACGAGCCACCGTCGACTTTGATACTTTGCATCCCGGAAACCTTTGCTAGCATGAATTTGCCACCTCACAACGTGTTCTGGCTCCTTGCTCATGCCTGTTGAGAAGACATGACTCGGAATCGCTTCGAGATCGTGAGAGAGCGCCTTGGATTTTTTCGAGAATTCATTCTTCATTTTTACTTTTTATTTTATTTATTTTCTTTTGACAGCTTCACACTGCTTGATTGCTGCTTGCTACCAGTGAGAGGTGAAAGCCAGAAAGGCATGCGTGCGCAGTTCAGCGTGTGTGCGGTGCCCTGCCTCTCTATTTGCTCGCAAAGCTGCACGCCAGTCGAAAAGTGCGGCTCAGTTCACACCCTTACTCTTTCCACTCCTTCTCTCTCCCTCTCTCTCTCACTCCATCACTCTCTCTTCTACACCGTCGTTGTCTTCTCAGCAAAGATTCGAATGGCTGCTGATCGACATCTTCACCACTGACCCATAGCGTCTTTGTCGACGCCGCTCGTTCAGTCCCTCTCTACCACCACCGTCGTGAAATCACCTCCTGCAACCCAGCAGGGCTAGCAGTATCGGCCGTCACCAAGCCTCTCTGACACCTACACAAAAGATTCATTTTGATCGTCACTTACAAGCCCAACCAGCTCGTCTTCGTATCGTCTTTCTCGTTTCGTCGGTCTCGTCCTGATCTCAGATCCCTAGCCTGCTCCCAAATTATACCACTACTAGTCGTCACTCCTGTGATCCTTTCATCCGCTCCCGTCACTCCTTCACCATGAACGGCTACGACTTCAACATGGCCAACAACGCCAACATGTTGCCCTTGCAACAGCAGCACTCTCACTCACCAGACCAGCACTCGCACTCGCACTCTCACTCGCACGCACAACAACACCCTGAGGGCGCCCGTCCACCGCCCAAGCGTCGCAATCGCAAAGCTGTATCATGTGTCTCGTGCAGAGAGAAAAAGATCAAGTGCGACCGCGTCGTCCCATGTAACCAATGCGTCAAGCGAGGCGAGCAGGATCAATGCCGCATCGAACAGAAGCCCAAGGTCGTCCATGACAACGCTTCTCGCGCACACCAATCTCAGCAGCCCAACTCAACATATACCCACCAGCAGCCTCTCGACCCTCTTTCGCCTGGCTCAGCGGCTTACAGTCAGTTCAGCGCTGCCATCTCCACCGCCAAAGATCAGGTCAATGCTGCTCAAGCTACCGGCAGCCCGCCCCCAGCTGAGGTCGAGGCCATCAAAGCTCGTCTTGCCCAAGTCGAGGCTTTGTTAGCAGGTCAGATGCCATTGTCCAATGCCAACGTTTTCGCAACTTCGTCACCTCCAGCTTCCGCCAACTGGAATGTCTACAGATCTGCAAGCGCATCCAACCCCGCAGAGCTCGACCTCTCTCGTGTCTCCACAGGCTCTCACAGCCCAGCCAGCTTCTTCTCTGCCCACCGATCTGCTTCCATTCCCAGCTCGACACATCACTCTTCGCTATCACCCCATGGCCCACCTGAGGACACCGACGAGAGTGATCAAGACGATGACACGGCCCCATCTAGCCCTCGCGCTGCCGAACGAAGGGTCTCGCCTAGCAACCGTCTCAGAACCAACGACATGCCCATCTCGAGAAAGGAGATGGACAGCGACACCGAAGATGCTGCCATGGTCCTTGAGCGCCTTGCCATGGATGGGCCGAACGATCAGCGCTGGGTCAAAGGCGCTGACGCCTGTCCAACGTTGAAGTCTGCTCCCGGAACCGCCAACAATCAGGAACTTGCTACGGGCCAAAAGTTCGAGCGCTGCTTGCAAAAGGAACAAGAAGCCGAGATGGGAGGTTCCTCTGTAGTGGAACGCTTCGAGCGATGCCTGCAGAAGGACAGGGAAGTCGGTCTCATGTCTATCGACGAAGCAGCACCGTCGGCCTGCCCCAACGAAATTCCAGCAAGTGTGCTCCCTCTTTCGTCTCCAGGTGAACAAGGTCCTACCGGTATGCTTCTTCCACCTGCCACTAGCGTACGTGACATGGATGAAACATCCGTAGGTCAGCCTCCTTGTGCTTGTCGCGCCCCTCCCGATGATGATAGCGGCAATTCATCCGAAGGCACTCAGAAGGGCAATCACCGAAGAAATCCGGACAGCTGTCTCAAGAACAACGAGCCCTTGTCCAAGGAGCCTTCTCCGATCACTGAGGCGTGCAAGCTCGCTTGCTCGAACCAGGGCTTGCTCAAATGCAAGAGTGGACCCGATACACTCTTCGGCTGGGGTATGGGTTGGGCATGGGCTGCTGCCGAGGTTCTTTTCGAACAGGATAAGAAGAAAGCCGAAGAAGCGGGCAAGCCTTTTGTCGTCGGGCCACGAACCGAGCGAGAGGCTGTGTTGCGCGCCATCTGTTCCAGTTTGCCCTCAAAGCAGATAGCTTATCAGCTGATCGAGGTGTACGAATCGCGTGCTCGTTACCTTTCTGGCCACGTTGTCCACATCCCGTGCCTCAAGCGGGAGATGGAGGCCTTCTATGCCCTTGACTCGGTCGAGAAGCGTGCACGTGTTGTCAACCACGTCGACCCGGGTTGGCTTGCCATGTTCCTCTCCGTCCTTGCGTTGGGTCTTCGCTTCTACCCATGCAGGCCCAAGGAGGGATGGCAGCCTGCCAATCACCTGTTCGATGGCAAGACCATTCACGCCTGGCACTCGGCGGCCAAGACGTGTCTTGTGCTCTCCAACTTCCTCAACTCGACCAGCATGAGCGTCATTCAGGCCATCTTGCTTCTCTATCTCTTCTCTTCGGTTTCGATTGCCAACTGTGGTGGTGAGACCGACTCTTTCTCCACCAACACCGCTCTCTTGCGCATTGCTATCACGAACGCGCAGGAGATGGGTCTGCACCGCCTTGGCGATTTGGACAAGCAGCCGCGCGCTGGCGAGCCTTCGTCGACCATCGTTCGTAGGGAGATCGCCAAGCGTATCTGGTGGACTCTTGTTTTCCGTGACTGGAGCGCGGCTGGCACCGGCTGCGCCAAGGACTACATCATTCGCACTGAGCACTTCAACACACCTCTCCCAGGCAACTACAACGATGAAGACCTCATGGTGACACCTCTCCCTGCCCCAAGACCGCGCGAGGAATTCACCGAGATGTCGTACGTCTTGTCCAACCTCGAGTTCGGTATGATCGTCAAGGAGGATGTTGATGTCCGTTCCCGAAGGGAGCTTCACGCTGCTACCAACGGTGGTGATCGTCGTCTTGCATGTGCCGAGGCACAGCGACTCGACATCCTCTACCGCGGCGTGTTGGAGAACGCACCTAGCTTCTTCAAGGTCGGATCCGAGATCGGTCGCGTCACCTGCATCGAAGTTCAACGATGGTTGCTACAGCAAGCAGTCTTCAGTAAGCTTTTGCGCATTCACCGACCCAATTTGTCCAGTCGCAAAGAGTCGCAAACCAACTGTGTGTTGCTCGCACGCTCGATCCTCGACATGCAAAAGAAGATCCGATCGAGGTGTACCGTCATCGACCGACTCTGGGTCAACCTTATGCAGTCTTTCTCGGCTGCTATCGTGTTGGCGCTTCACTTGCTTCACACTCGACCTACTGCGGATCACCGTGTCTCGGTGCGATCCGAGATCACCGAGGCTATTCGTGCTCTCAAGCAGGTAGATGGCAACGATTGTACCGCCAAGAAGTGTATCAGGGTCATTGAGGCGTTGTTGGAGGAAGAAGAGGAGAGATGGCAGGCTGGCAATGCTGCGCTTGCTCGTAAGGATGGTACTGCGCCTCAGGAGGCAGCCAAGCCTAAGAGGAAGCGACAGATTGATGTTGATGCTGGTGATGAGGAGGGTGCGGGTGTTGTTTCGGGTGGTGGGCGTAGGAAGAACCTGTTGAGTCTTGCTCAGAGGGTTGCACAGGCGACGCGTGAGGACGGCAATGCTCAGCAGCGTGCTGCAGCCGCTGCTGCTACCGACGATCCTTCGAAGCGTCAAGCTACCATGGCTGCTGTTCGATCGCTCTCTGGCGCTGAGAATGCCAGTGGTGGACGTGCTCTTGAGGTGAACGGTGTGACCGCCCTCAAGGATGACGCCTCGCTGTTCCGCATGAACAACACCACCTTGCCCACTTCTGGTCCCAGCCCGCTTTCCATGCCCGCTGGTGGCAACAGCAGCAATAACCCTGACGAAGTCTCCTTCCCGCAAATGATGCAGACCATGTCGTTCCCCAGCCACCTCTTCAGCTTTGACGGTACCAGTACCAGCATGAGCAACAACAACGATCCTACCAACCGTCTGGTACCTCCCAACGGTGTCGATCTAATGCTTAGCAACCCTATCACTCCTCCTGACGGACAGACCTTTGACCTTGCTGCTTTCTTGGAGCAGGTTCAGAACTCGCCAGGTAGTTCGACGGACATCAGCTTATCTTCGGGTCACGAGGAGCGTTCGGCATCCACCTCATCGGATGTGTCTGGCTTGGACGAGAAGGCTTCCGGTTCGGCGTTTGGCGGAAGTGATGGCACGGACAACACCAGTGTCTCTAGCTTCGGCGAGCCTCTGTTGACGAAAGAGGCTATTAGGAGGCAGCAGCAGTCTTTGCAGTCTAACAACGGCAACAACCTTGTTGGCTCTGACCTTGCTGCCATCAACAACAGCAACATGGACGCCGCTGCTGTTGGTGCTGGTGCGTCGACGACCCAGGCTAGCTCTCCGGCTGGCCAGGCGCCCAATGCTGCAGCAACCGACATGGATTCGTTCTGGAACTGGATCATCACTCAAGGTGCAAATGGGATTTCTGCGCCCACTACAGGTCAAGCACAAGCTCCGGCCGCGGTGATGGTTCAGCCCTCCACGAGCAACACCAGCAACACCAGCAACAGCTTTGATGCAAGTGCTAAGACAGCTCCTTCACCAGCACCTAACCAGCAGCAATTCATGCAATTCGGCACACCATCCAACAACCTTCCTCCCACTCCTCAGTCTATGCACAGCGGTCTCACCCCCTTCCTCGGCCCCAACGGCTTCTTTAACTCTACCTCTACCGAGGCTGAGACAAAGCACAACAACGCTTACCCTACACCTTCTAGTATGGCTTCCAATTCCGCCTCTCCTCATCCCAAACCTACCAACTACACCCAGCAACAACTCGAAAGTTTCTCCACTCCTGATCCTTCCAAGGCTGGTGCAGGAGCAGGAGCAGGGGCGAGGGGTGTAATGTCAGTAGGCACTCCAAGCGCAGGTTTTGGTTTGGAGCAGTTCTTAGGTACTCCCCTGTACGATTTTACCGATTTCGCTAATGCTTGGACTGCCAGCAACCCGCAGGGTGGTCAGGGGCAGCAGTCACAGCAACATATGGCTAGTTTGGGGCCTGTTAGCGATCCTTAAAGGCCGCCTTCACACTTCTCAGTTCACAATCGATCACGTTTTGGGTTGTTTTCTTGTACTTTTATTCTTGGTTCCCGTTTCTCCAATGCATCTCTCTTTTGCTCTCCTTATTAGACCGTTGCATTCTCTTGGCGACTTGCTTCTCGTGAGTATCCTACCTTTTGATTCTTTTGCGTCTTCTCAGCTTGGCCTGCATTGGTTCTAAAATTACTCGCTATTTACCGGTTGTTCCGATGTCCACCGATCTCGATCTCAAATCGTACCAAAGAGTTGCAACTCACATGATCAACAGCACACACCAACAGCAGAAGAAAGGATGGAACAGGAATCATATCAGCATTGGCGAAAAGGGGCGAAACATCCTCCAACTATCCACACTTCCACCCAATCAGGTAGGGTTCACCAGTCGTTTACCCACCCCTGCCTAGGAGCAGCACGGTAAACCTTGACTATACCAGACTTTAAATCGTCCATCCTCAGACTGAGTTCCTCCACTCCACCCCCCCTTTTTCCGGTACCTTGTGTTACGCAGCGCAGTTTGTTCTTCTTGCTCTCCACCTCAACTATCACTGCCAGTAGAGGGTCGGTTTGGGAACCGTAGAGAGAATGGTAAGGTGCAAGACCTTTTTTGCCTTTGAAATCGGCACCTGAGCAACTGACGATATCTCCTGGACGAGGGTCGTCGTTGGTTTCCATGGTTGTAGGCCCGACTTGGGTCAATACGGTTGCGCCAAGGGAGGTTCCGACTGGTGGCAAGGATTGCGTTTGGGAGAGGACGTGTTGGACGAATGCTCGAGAGGAGCCGTCTCCCACAGCACTGCTAGCCTTAGCTGCATCGCTGGCTAGTTTTGCGACAGTCGCACCGATGTTGGCACTCCACTGCTTTAAGTTACCTTGCCCTGGCTTGGGAGGTGGGAAACTATGCTTTTGCTCCAATCGTGTGTGAGTTTCATCCAAGTCATCATCCTGGAAACTCAAAGAGATGGTGGTGGTAGAGTAGTCTTCGAAAAGGATATAAATATCCGCTTTGTGCACCTGCACCCCAGTGTGAGGATCAGGGTTAGACGAAGTGTCAGCGTAAAGGATTGCATCTGGTCGACCAGCTACTGTGGGTGGGAGTCGAAGTGGGTTGAGGCCATGACGCCACCATCGGGAAGAAGGCATCAGATCGAGGTCTCGGGATGAGTGGCGGGCGCCTACGGTGATGTTTGATCCGGCAGGAGCCGCGGGGGGGGCGGAGGCCGGGGGAGGGGGAGGGGCCAGGCTAGATTCAGTCCGAGCTGGGATGGGCGAAGTGGGGAGCTCGCTGGCTGGCGAAGCAGCGGATACGGGGATGGGAGGCAAGTCGTGCTGACCGATTCCAGCAGACCCATACGACGCAGAAGAACCTTGCCGACGAGGCGGCACACCACCATGACCAGGCAGCGGTGGAGCTCTCGACGACGGACGAGGAGGTGGGCTCACCGGCAAAGGTGGCGGACTAACAGGCAAGGGTGGAGAGCTGGTTGCCAACTCACGCTCCTCCTGACCATCATGCTCCCCTGCAACAAACGAAGAGTCGCGTGAGTGCTGTGCGCTAATACCTGCTGGAACGGGCGGCTTCATTGAAGTACGTCTGCCCAGGCTGCTGTTAGCTGGACTAGCGGAGCGGATGGCTTCGTCCAAGTTGGCCATGGGGACCGTGCTGGATGGTCGACCATGTGGAAGAGTAGGCGGGACCGGTGAGGATGGCGACACTGCATCCCCTGCTGTGGGGACTGCTCGAGCTGGAGGAGGTGGAGACATTGGCTTGGGAGGCGGACTAGTGGGCACGGGAGGCGGGCTTGCAAGTCGCACGGGAGCTTCAACGCTAGCAGCATCCGGCGACTTTGCTCGAGGTACAAAAGCCAGCTTGCTCTCGCCTTGAGGAGTCTGCTGCTCTTCAGCCGCTTCCTCAGTCTGCACGGGAGCTTTCCTGACAGGCATAGGTGCGCCCATGATAGGCGGTGGCGCCATGCCAGGGAAAGCACCGATCCTCTGACCACCGAGAGCTGCCATACGACGAGCGAGGTTGGCTCGTCGCTGTGCTTCCTGCTCCTCTTCGGTGAGCTCTTCCTGCTGCTGCTCTTCAGGCTCGGCTTGGGCAGCTTCTTGTGAAGGATCTTCGTTCGTCTCATCGGCGGTGGCGGCAGCAGCCAGAATCTTCTCATCCTCAGGATCCTCGGTGGGAACAGCCATCCTGGGCCTTGGAGCAGCAAGGACTGGACCACTGGCGGGCTCGCTTCCGTCTTCAACTTGCGCTGCACTCGATTGAGGCTGCTCGATCTCTTCGGCAGCAGACTCCTTTGGTACGGGTAGAGGGGTTGTTGGTACAGGTGGAATCAGACTACCACGTCGCGACGAACCAGGATCGTTGATCGCAGCTGGCGGGCTCGAGATACGTCCAATAGCAGCGCCATCTTGCTCGGCGGAAGTGGGCGGTGGAGGGAGGCTTGTCTTTGGGATGGGAGGACGAGTGCTAGGTGGACGGCTGGGTGGCTTTGGAGACGTGACGTCCTCTCGAGGCGCACTCTCAATCGCTGCGGCACCTGCATCTGGCGCCTCGTCGTGTTCAGTGGCAAGAGCAGCACCAGCGGCACCACTCTCGTGAGGAGCAGCAGCACCAACCTGGTCCTCGTAGAAGCCTTCGCCGCGTAAGTATTCTTCCAGCTGTCGCTGGTTTTCCGCGATCTCTGGGTCGTCTTCGACGGCGTCATCGCCAGTCACTTCGTGTTGAGACACTTGCTGTGCGATTTCGGCTTCGTCGGCATCAACAGCGTGCGTAGGCGCGGTGGCTTCCTGTTTCGATGTCGCGGCCTCGACAGGCTCGTCGGAGGTGCCCGTCGCCTCTTCCGCCGGAGCCACAGCGGCAGCAGTCGTCTGATTAGGGACAGCATCGTCCGCACCTTGATCCACCTGAGTCTCAGTCTCCGTAGCAGGTGCCGCCGCAGTCTCGGACTCTTCAGCAGCCACGCCCGCGCCGACAGCGGCAACGCCAGCACCAGCAGCCTGGGGCACAGGCTTCTTCTTGCGTGGGGCAGCAGTTCGTCTGGGTACAGCGAGGATCTTTGGCTCCTCGCCAGCAGCGTCTTGTGCGGCAGGTGAGCGAACCTCGCTATCTTCCGTTGCGGAGGGCGAGGTGACAGGATGTTCCTTAGCCTCTTCGCCGGCAACTGGAGCCGAAGACTCAGCAGGTACACTGATCCCGGGCTCTGAGGTGGTTCCTTCGGCCGATCCAATGCTGGTAGAGGTCTTGGTGCGGTTTGGACCGGCGGGCGCTCCGAAAGGCACGGGAGCTCCACCCATGCGACAAGCACCGAGTGCTGCCATACGCTTTGCGATCGCAGCACGTCGCTCAGCCTCCTGCTCCTCCTCGGTCAAGGCTTCCTTTGGCTCACCTGACTCTTGCTGTGTCTCCTGGCCTTCTTCAGCTACGCCAGCCTCGTTCGCTTCAGCGTCGGCTGCATCGCCCTCAGCTTGATCAGCTTCGGCTGGTGCGGCCTCTGGGTCTATGATCCCTGGCTCGGTGGTAGTTCCAGCAGCAGTAGCGCCATCACCAGTGTCCGCACATGCTTCAGCGCTTGACTTCCTTGGCGGAACAGCAGCTCCGGGAGCGAGACCCATGCCCTGAAGAGCAACATTCCTGCGGTCAACGCCGATCTTGCCAGGAACCGAAGGCTTAGGCTTGAGCTGAGGAGCAGCAGCCTCGTTTGCAGCGGCTTCGTTGCGTTGCAGTGCAGCCATTCTTTCCTTCAAGCTCATCTTGATACTGCTTTGAGCATCGGCTGCGCTGAAAGCACCCGCCCCGCCGCTGGACGACTCGGTCGAAGTTGGCGGCTCTTTTGTTTCAGTGGAAGGAGATGTTGCGACAGGTGGTTTTGCAGCAGCGGTAGTGGAGGCAGCTGGCGTACCTGGGAGCAAAGGCTTTGTCTCTGTCGAGGCAGGAGCTGGTCGCTTCCATCCTCCCGGTTTGGCCTTGGGAATGGGAGGTGGAGCTGACTCGGCTGGCTTGTTGAAGGCTGCCAGTCGGTCGCGGAAGGAGCTTGACATGCCTGGTGGCTTCGATGACACGGCAGGTGGAGACTTGGGGGCTGACGCGGATTCGGACTTGCTCTCTGTGGCAGAAGCAGCGGCTACGCCGGCAATTCCAGCGGTAGCAGCAGCGGTAGCAGCCGAGGCTGCTCCAACAGAGGGGTTCGAGCTGCTGCTTTTATCCTCGGAAGCAACAGAGGGTTCTTCCTCGGCCTTGTCGCTTGCGGAAACGGACTGAGTTGTGTCCTTGCTGCTTTCAAGAGCTTCGTCATCGTCGGCATCGGGAGAAGGCGGTCGAGGCGGCAGCGGGGCGCCAAAGCCAGCCTCCTCGGTCTCGCCCTTCTGAGCAGCTTCTCGTACAGCCGCAGGGATCGTCTGGGCCTGGTGCACTGGAGGCTCTTCAATCGCTGAGGTCTGCAGATCGATCGGTGCATCACTCGGGATTGCTCCAGGAGCAGACGGAGCTACTGTGGCCTCTGCGATGGTAGCTTCAGCTGCATGTGATGTCTGTTCTTCTACCTCGTCCGATGGCTCGACGAAGCTGCCGGGAAAGGTACCGCTTCGCGAACCATCCAGCGTCTCTCCAATCAACCAATCATCGTCGTCATCATCATCATCGTCCTCTGCAGTTTCGGTCTTGGGAGGTACACCGGTGACACGGATAGTCTCTCCCTTGGCGAATGTGAGATCCTGCTTGTGTGGACTCTTGTACTTGATAGTAGCCTTGGCAAGGTAGGGAAAGGAGGCCGGGGACGGCATGCTGTTGTTTGCTTCCGGCTGCGCTCGTCAGTGTCCAATCTGCGTAGACGATGGACGACGATAAGCGCTGCTCTTTGGTGGGATAGTGTGAGAAGCTACGATGAGGGGAGTGACGATGGGTAAAGGCTGAGGCGCAATGGCGCCGGCTGTGCTCTCTGTGTTTCACCCCTAACACCTACGCACGGATCACAGAGCTCGCGTGAGGCTGAGAAAGTGCCTTTGGAGCACAGTAAGTGTGGAGGCTGAACGTTGAATTTGGCTTGTGACCACTTCTCGCATGCAACTTGGCGGTCTAACAGACCTTAATATTTTGATGGAAGATGCAACGTGACCATAGACTGAGTGTGAGTCTGGAACCTTTTTCAGCTGCAGCGTCTGGCGTGCTCGAGCCTTTGTGCATCGTGATGATGATTTTAGAGCTTGGCGCCCAAAAAGTGCAACCTTCGATACCTCTGAAAGCCTGTGTGTCTAGTTCTCATCACATCGAGCCTGTCCTTTACTCCAATGACAAGCTGAGGCCACATCGATATTACGGGCCTGCGGTAGGCTAGACAACTTATACCCACAACGTATACCCTCAAGAGCAGCGACGATAGAGCAGCATGTCGGCGATCATTCAATCAGTCAAAGCAGCAGTTACACGAGTGCACGGAGCATTCAGCCTCGAGGTTCAAAACGAAGGCAGCGTTGCTCGCGACCATCTTGCTTCCGAAAGGACTTTCTTAGCATGGCTTCGAACAAGTTTGAGCCTCGTCAGCATCGGCATTGCAGTAACGCAGCTCTTCCAACTTCCATCACTGGTCGGAACACCGGATTCCAAGCATCCTAGTGGAGCAATCTAAATTTCGAACAAGATCTTGTCCGAGACTGGTCGGACGCTCCCCCATATCTTTTACTTTCTCATAGATTGGATAGTATTGCAAAGCTGTAAGTACGATCTAAGCACTTTTTTCGCAAGTGGCTGGACTTGAGACTGACCCGTGTTCACTCGTCTTTTGGTGAATACAGAGGCAAGCCGCTAGGAGGTTCATTCATCTTGTTGGGCGTAATTGCGCTGCTTCTGGGCTGCTATAGGTACTTTGCAGTGCAGGCAACGTTGGTTCGTGGCAAGTTCAACCCTTCAAGGGTTGGAATCTCGACGATCGCACTCCTTGTTGGTGCGCTAGTAGTAGCAGCAACCGCCGTCATCTTGTCTGGTCGGCATACATACCAGTAGAGAGTAGCCATCTCTGAAAGATACGTTAATAATACCCTGTACCCAATGTGAACGCAGCTCCGCGTGATCTGGGAGAGGACAGACCGTCCCTAACGTCCGTGCTCTCTCTGATTCGATCATGCATGGGGTGTAAGAAGCAGCCCAGCAGTGATACCTTGTCAGAATGAAAGCAGTTACACATCTGGAGAGCTCTCCTCGACGATCATTTAGGACACTCCGACGACGATGTAGGAGCACAGAAAGCACAAACAACAAACGATCACATCCGTGCTTAGGTATTGGCTGGGTATTGAATGATATTACTACATCGGGTACGACTTGAAGCAAGAGTCCTTCGAAAGTACGGTGATGAAGACAAATTTAGGAGTTGATCTCCTTCTGGGCCTCACCCTTCTCCTGCTGAGCCTTGCCGGCAAGTTCCTTCTCCTTGTTGCCGGTGATGGAGCCAACTACGTTGTCGACCTTGCCGGAGACCTGGTCCTTGGTGCCCTCGGCGTAACCCTGAGCCTGGGCGGCCTTGTACTCGGCCTCACCCTTGGCGTGCTGCTCCTTGCCGGCCTTCTGCCACTCGGTGGAGCCGGTGACGTTGCCAATGGTCTCCTTGACGGTACCGGCGACGGAGTTGTAGTTACTGCATGGTGGAAAGGAAGGGGTGGATTGAGAATGAAGTCGGCATTAACTGTTCAGAGTGAGTGAATGCGGTGGAAAGCGAAGGGCGGAAGTGGGGGAGACTTACGCGTTGATCTTGGAGGGCTCAGACATTGTGATAGATTGGATTTGTGTGTTGCGAGGGAGAATGTGTTGTGTTGGTGTATTCGAAAGACAGGATGTTGGGTCGAAAAGTTGGAGCTTATATGGTTTTTGGAGATGGGGCTCAGGGTTGAACTCGGCTGGAGAAAGGCACACCTCGTGACCGTGAGGCTAAGTAAGCAGTACAAAGTGTCGGTGTGGAGGAGCGGCACAGCGACGACAGAGAGCTCGCCGCAAGGGTTCAGCACGGAATGTCGGGTCTGACCTGTGGGAAGAGCGCACAGACTGGCACCACACCGGATACCGCATCATCTATTCTCATGCAATTGAGAGCAAGCCGAAGGCGAGTTCCTTCAACTTCGACCCGCAACTCCGCCTCACCGTCGTCGCCTGTAGCCGTGCATGCAGACTTCCGTCCACACCGTCACTCTGCATCCTGTTGCTTTGCCTTGCCGGTATCCGATGCACACCAGGCTAATGCATTGTACGTCCGCAGCCTCTATTTCTGGCAGTTCAAACACAGCCAATGGCGACACTAGCCACCAGTCCACCGGAATTTGCTTTCGGATACCTTGTTCCGCACTTCTTTGGCAGGTCGAAGAGTTTCATTTGCATCCGCCAAGCGTGAACCAGCTTAGCGTGCATGGAATCAGATCCGCATTTGCCTTGGCAAGCACTGAAAGCATACAAGCCGATTCCGAATCATGGAGTTTGTCTTGGCCGCGTATGGCGAGTGAAAGGCAGGCAAGGCTATCAGCTACGTCACTTTCGGCTCGATCTACGGTGTAAAGGCTAGGCCGGGTGGCAAACAAGGAGACCCTAGCAACGCGCACCCTCATACCATCACGTTGGAGCACGTCCAGACCCTGACGTCGACAATGCGTTGCAAGCGAGCGTCAGTATCTCGTTGGCTGTGCAACGAGGACACAACCAAACCTGCGGAATGCCATCACTTCTAGACCTTGGTCCGAGCCCTCGACCGCAAGGGGCAGTCGAGCTTTCACACGTCTTCATTCATGCTCCTCCGAGCCTGAGCGGCAGAACGTGTGTAGAGGCTCATCCAGCACTTTACCGATGAGGAACGTTGATCGTGATCTTGTTCCCGTCTCTGTGTGCGATTTTCCCCACGTTTTCCCTCCACTTTCCACGAATGACGTCACTGATTGACGGCGTGGCGCGGGGCTTTTAACTGGTGCCGCCGAGGAACGAAATTCTAATTTTAGCATGCTTCATTGCTGCATCGGGCACACCTGCATGCTTGGACACGTTCTTTCCAGCGCACGATGATGATGTGTTGGGTTGTGAATGCCGGTGAACGAGTGGTTCCCCGATGCAGCGGTATGCATGCATGCCGGCTTTTCTTCCGACAAGAGCATGGTTGTTCGTGGTGACGTGGCAATTATGGTACAACGGGGCAATGGTATATTTGTCCGATTCGCCTTGGGAAAAGCATGTTGGACAGCTTTGGTCGGCTTTGCGCGGTGACAAGCGCACGTTGGAGCACGGAAGTGCTCGTTCCGAGCGACGGCTCTGATGGATCAACAGACACGAGAGTTGCTATTGGCTGCGCTCTTTGCTACTACTGTACGGCATGCTGTCGGCAGAGCAGCTGCCACAGGTGCTAACGGGATTAGAGTTGATGCAGACGTCGAGTTCTAATTAGAGCGTTGTACAACATGTTGGACGAGGGGGAAGAAAGCTCTATTTCTTTGCCGATGTTGATCCTTGCTGAGCAAGTGAGTCAGATAGAACCCGGCACCCCGTTGATGAGTGAATTCGTGTTTGATCGTCCGTCGGTCACTTCTCGCTTCCCGAAGTCACACGCCATCTCAGCATTCTCTCGAAGTTGAGCGGCCCAAGCCGACGGAAGGATCTTGCATAAATGCTTCTCCATTGAGATCACGAAACATGCTTATGTGATGACTATGCCGATCGGAGCGGCCCCGACTGAATTGTCTTTTGGTAGGATTGGTAGTTTCGAGTGCGTGTGGTTGTATGGAAAGGAGCTGTGGTTTAGTGAACATGCCCATCATGAGCATCTGGATCTTCATGATCAGGCCAATCCTCGAACCCATCTTCCCAGATCTCCTGTAGCTTTTGCTCCTTCTCCCTCACATCCTTGCTTGCGTCTGTCATGATCTCTTCCCACTGCTTCATCTCCTCATCAGTAAGCAAACACTTGTCGAAAGCCTCGCGAAGTTTCTGCTCGCCTCCATCGCGCATGTTCTTGCCAATGAGCACGATCTCCTGCCTCCTATCACCCCATGTTCCCTCGAAGTCCTTCTTGATAGCCTCGACGACTTCTTTGTCACAAGGCCACATGGACCCGTCCAGCTCGCAGCGCCATCGTGCACCGCCCTGAAGTGTCAGCATAATGCCTGCTTGAGACCATTCGCCGAACATGAGCGGGCGTGTCGCGAGCCAGATGAAGCCTTTGGAGCGGAGAAGGGGGCCGAAGGTCAAGCTGGCGTTTTTGGCTTCGAGACGCGCTTGTGGATTGAGTTGAGGCTGAGCTTCGCCTTCGACGTCCATCTCTGATGCATCATCTTCGTTGTCGTCTTCTTCATCCTCCATGTCTTCATGTCCATCTTCGTCCTCACCATCGTCGATGAACTCGCTCTGAATGACAACAAAGACTTCCCTGATCGTCTCCCATAATCTTGCTGTATGGAAAGGCCTCCTTGCCCTGTAAACAAAGCTACCGATGCCGTACTCCTCCGTCTCGGGCTTGATCTCTTCGTTGAGACTCTTCAGCCATCCTGCACCCAGTGCGGCCTTTTCGTAGCTGAACAAGTTGGTGTTCAGAATCTCCGTGAGGTCGACACGGCTACGTGTAGTTGGGATGATCTTGGCATCCGGGTTGAGAAGGCGGATAAAAGACTTGATTCGATCTACCTCAGCTGCAGGAACCAGATCGCACTTGTTGATGAGAATGACGTTGGCGAACTCGAGTTGGTCCGTTTGCAGATCGCTGATGTTTCGGTCGTCTTCTTCAGGGACATCATGATCGTCCTTGTGTCTGTCGACGAGGAAGTCGGTCGTGTTGTAGTCATTGAAAAGGTTGACTGCATCGACAACAGTGACGCAAGTATCCAGACGAGCAACAGCAGGCAGTCCACCTTGTTTGAGGATGGCAGTGACCTTCTCGTGCTCCTCTTTCTTCTGAGGGTCTGCACGAATTTCGTCTTCGAGGTCCTGGGCCATCTCGGTGTACATGTCTGCGAACTCTTCCGAAAACGTCTCGGCCACCTGCATTGGCTCAGAGATACCCGTGCTCTCGATGAGGAGGTAGTCAATCTCGTGGTTGGACGCGAGAGCAGCTACTTCTTCCAGCAGGTCACCACGGAGCGTGCAGCAAATGCATCCGTTCTGCATCTGGACAACTTTCTCTTCAGCCTGTGTGACACGGTGGTTGGAGAGAAGGGAGGCATCGATATTGAGTGCGCCCATGTCGTTGACCACGACGGCGACTCGGAGGCCATGGTCTTTGGAGGTGAGGATATGTTCCAAAAGGGTGGTCTTGCCTGCGCCGAGGAAGCCGCTGAGTAGTGTGACGGGGAGGCGATCAACTCGAGAGCGCTTTTGCTGGACTGGTGCAAGAGCTTCGGAAGCTCGCTTGACGGAATTCAAGCTAGATGTCTCGAGCTTACTTTGATCGAACTTGCCTTGAGCGGTGAAGAAAGAGCCTAGGAAATCTGCTTCTTTCTGCATCTCGTCTCTTGATCTCGACTTCCTGTCCTCGTCGGCGTCGACCTTGTGGGTGGGATCTTGGTTCAGGAGCTTCTTCATGTCGAAGCCCCACTGTTCTAGATGCTCGTAGATCAAGTCATTCGGTTCAATGTCGCCCTTCTTGCGAGGGAGAATGTGGACATGAAGATGCGGAACGGTCTGACCAGCAGCCTCACCGTCCTGCACACTGACGGTCAGAGCATCGGCATCGAACACCTTCTCGAGCCCTCTCGAGATCTCCTGAACGCTCTGAAACAATGTGGCGATGATATCTGATGGGACCTCAGAGAGTCGATGGTATGGTGTTGTCGGGATGACAAGTACGTGTCCGGGTACGATGGGCTTGAGGTTGACGATGGCGGAGCAAGAGCTGTCCGCTGATCGATAGAAGACTTGTTCGGTCACATCAAAGGATGCAAATTTGACCTTCTGCCCTTCTGCTCCTTTCATGACCTCAGCGATCCTGCCGCCCTTGGTGACGACAGGCACTGCCGGGGCTGCTCTTGGCGATAATGCGATAGGCGCCATCTTGTTAAACGATGATGAACTTGAGTGGCTGCGATCGGACAAGGCTCGGTGAAGACGTTGCAGTCGACAAGAATGATGCGAAAGGGCTACAAGCCTTTTTGAAGGCAGCGAGAGCGAGGGCTGCTGTCGAGCGACAAGCCTCTTCTTGCCCGCACCATGGTTGCCTGGCTGGCCCTGTGAAGCAGAGAGATCGCTCCTCGTCCCATGCGGGGAAGGTCTTGCGAGCCGGGCTGGAAGAATCGGTCTGACCAGAAGGGTCGGCCATGACGACCTTGCCGGTCGGCTAGCCTTCGCAGCCATGCGCCTCACCCTTGCTGCGACGATCAGCTGCGATGACAGGCGGTGATGACATAGGTTGTTGATCTTTTGGAAGAAAAGTGTGGATGACGAAGGCGAGGCTGTCAAACACGGCCGTGAGCTGCGAAATTCTGCTTTGGACCCTCTCACTCACATCCCGCGGGGCTGGCGAATCCGAGGCGATACGATTGAAAATCACATCAAAAGGGCGACCCTTCCAGTCATCACTACCGCAAACTTCCTTGCTCATCGTCCAATCTCGACGCTTAGATTAGACTACACTCTCATCTCCCCCAGGGTCAATCCCTTCCCGCCTTCTTATCGGACAATGATGAACCGTAGGTCTGGCTGATAACTTTGAATCTCGAGATGAAAAGAACGACCCTTATGGTTGTGCAGTCGATAACGTGCTTCTTCTTGGAACCTCAACAATCTGCATGGCAAGCAGGTCGCAGCCAATGAAAGATGAGCCAATATCAAGATGTCCGCGACCCTCAATTGTGACCTCATACACGTTCGTACAGCTCCACAGAACGGGCCTACGTGATCTAGATCCAAGGTATCTTGCAATTGAGCGGTCAGAGTAATGGAGACACTACATATTAGAGAAAAGCATAGCTGCTCGTCCGGTATCCAGGAAACAAGTGAGGCCTATACAGTCGCGGAAGATATCAAGCAAGTGAAGAAAGTGAAAGGAGAGGGGGTGTGCTTAAGCCTTGTTGGGGCTGATGACCGACTTGAGCTTAGCAAAGCCCGAGCTTTTCTTCAACGACTTGATGCTACCGCTCTTTCTGAGGCTGCTGCGATCGGCGGCATCCTCGGTCTTGTAGTCGGTGCCGCCTGCCTTCTCAGCGTTTGGACCGTTTGTGGCTCTCTTGGAGTTGGGAGAGCCACCGTTGGCGTGACCATTTCCAGCAACAGCGGCGCCGTTCGTGGCATCAGCGTTGCCGTTGGAGGCTACAGCCTTGGCTGCTGCTTCGTCGTGTGAGATGACCTTGTCGGTGTCAGCGTTCACGGCCTGTTTTGTCGCAGCTGGCGATGCAACGGGTGCTTCGTGGAATGCATCGTCGTCATCATCAGCAGTGGTGGCGGCTGCAGCGGCTGCACCACCGGCAGCACCTGCAGCAACTCCAGCGCCTCCAACAGCATCAAGTCCTTCCGACTGGACCTTCTCGCCGATTCGTTTCTCGACCTCTTCGGGGTCAGCCCCGCCCTCGATCTCCTCAATCTCCTTCTTGAGTGTCGCAACGCACGATCGGCGACCGACGACGTGTCGGATGACTTCGCCGTCCTTCTGCTTGTACTCCCATGTCACGACACCCTGGCCGTCAATGGTGCCGTCTCGGTGGTAGACGATCTTTCCACGGAAGTAGGGCTCATGCTCGAACTGAGCCACACGCAACTTCTTGACGAGGAGCTCGCGCTTCTTGGTTACCTCCTTGTCCTTACCCTTGGTCTCGCACCACTTGCGTGTGACCTGCTCGTACTCCTTGGCGATGGACATGTAGTTGTTCCACGTGCGCTTCTTGCCCTCTTCGTCCTTGGTCTGTTCATTCTCGCCCTCGACGGGCTCGACGAACTTGAACTCGCTCGTGTTCTCGCCTCCCATATTAGTGAGAAGGCGCTCCTTGGGAACGAGATCGAGGTCCTCGGGCTTCTTGGTGAACTTGACCTTGCTTCGCACCACAGGGTCGAGCATAGGACCGAGAAGCTTCCAGATACCGGAAAAGATCCAGGGCGCGTTGTGAATGTAGAGAGTGCCGAGCGATTCTGGATAGTAGGCCTCGAGACACTTGACAATAAAGAGGATGCAGTTCCAGTCCATGTTCTTGAGACAGAAACCGGTCAAGTCGAAGAGGAGGACCACCTTGTCATTGGGAGGCTGCATCAAGAGACGGAAGGATTCCATGGCGTAGATGACGTACTTGGACATGGAAGCGCCAGGCTGGCCCCATGTAAGATGCTTCTTGACATGAATGTAGCAGATGGGCATCTCGTTGTCGGTAGTTCCCATGGCGTAGGTCTTGCCACTACGTTGCTGCTCCAGGAATTTTTCGATCTTGTCGTTGCCCAAGTCGCCGTTCTCGGCCAGCTCCTCGACGTTGTTGTCCAGACGCCACTTCATGCAGCCGGCCATCATGGCAAAGGCTCGCGAAACATCCCACTTTCGGGCACGGAGGAATCGCAAGACGTCGGTATCAGGGTTGTCCATCTTGACGAACTTCCAGAATGTGTTACGCAGTGCTGAGGGACCGTAGGTGTTAAGAAGCTCGTCCAGAGCAGCCTGCTCTTCACGCGCCTTGAGCTCGTCTTTGGCCTTGTCGTCTTTAGGGATACCAGCGCCGTCTGGGCCAGACTTCTTCTCGTCCCAGCCGCCAAGGTCTCCGCCGCCCTTGGCTTTGGCTTCCACGTTGGCATCATCATCGTCGGCGTTTTCGCAGACCTCGAAGAACTTGAGCCAGAGCTCTTGAAGCTTCTTCTCTTGTTCCTCTGTCAAGTTGCCTGTGATGTACAAGACCAGAATAACATATATGAAGACGGGTCAGCTTTTGTTCAGAGGTGCTTGAGTACAACGCCACGAATCTGAGAGCAGACCTGTCTGGGTTGTCCGTCCTGCATTCATGCGACGTTGACAGCGTCCCGAAAGACACGGGCACCAGACTCTGGCTCTGACAATATGTCTGCTCCAGGAACTACGCGGGAATGCGGAAGAGGAGGATCGTGGGGCAGGAAGGTCTACTTACCGACATAACCGGGCTGGATCTCGATCTCCTTCTGACCGATTTCGGTAACCATGGTGAATGATGGAGCCGTTGAAATGTCGCTGTGCCTATGCTATGAAAGTTTCTGCTGAGAATAGGCGGTATAAAATCGCTCTTAGTCGCTTAGATGAGCTCGATTGAGTCTGCTGCTGATCAGTTGGTTCGTTGCTCTTTTATGGATGGAAGCAGCGGAAGGGTGGTTTGGAAGTGGGAGCAGACGTCGTTGAGCCGACTGGTACAGATCTTTATATGATGACGAGCGTATGATCAGCCATTCGTCTTCAGAAACTTCGCCACTAAACGTGTGAGAATCGAGGGAAATGTGCGGGGGATCTGAGCGGAGCTTACACTGGTCGGAATCACGGGCATTTGCAGCGGAGAGACAGGCAAGGCAGGGTGACAGCTCAAGGTCACAACTGCTGGAAAGTGAACACTGGACAGGGCAGATCAGAGCAAGATGGAGGCTACGAGTGCAGGTCTCGCTTGCAGCTCGCTTGGCGTGTAAAAGGTGTTTGCAGAGGGACAAAACAAAAAGTCTCGGTCTTAGTACTGTACAGTAGAGGACGTCGATGGACGAGCCAGCTTGGGCCCCGCTGCCGAAGCAGCGGTAGCCTGATGGGAACCGCTGTTGCAATGTCACCCCTTCCATACTCCGACATTGTTGTACTCTGCTTTGCCTTGTCCCTTCTACAACCCTTTGCCCCCTTTTAGACGGCAACAGCTCTTTGTTCGTTGCACAGCAAAGAAGGTCTTGTGCACAGTTCTAAACGCCGCAAAATTCAACGACAATGGCTCATCCTATCACCATGGCCGGCCGTATCGCCAGCAGCAGTTGCAGGTAGGAGGCAAATGGAGAGAAGCATCATGATTCTCTCTGCATAAATGTCATCTCTTGAACAAAACAGTGAGCATGAATCGCTGAAAAGTGGAAGATGGCAAGATTTGCTGCAAGGCGCTTCAACTTAGAATGTGGCTCGAGCGGTGTTAGAAATCGCTCCCTTCTCCGCCCGTCACAATCAAATTCACCTTCACTTCGCTTTTGCTGGCTTCGTGCGGGGATGTGTGGAGGACACGCATATTGTATTGGAAGAGCTGTCACAAGCGAATCTTTGACTGCAAAAAGTGTCCACTATCGCAGTCGGCGCCAAAGCGATAAATAAATGTTACTGTATGAGTCTTCTAGCCGAAGTCAAACCATTTTAGCCGACTTGGATTGCGTAGCTACCAAATCGAGATTCGCTTTGGCGAGTCGATGATGAAAGGTCTGTGTGCCTGTAAGCCACGGTCCACTTGGCCTCTCGCCATGGCCGCTAACTCAAACGATATACGAACGGTAAATGAGGACAAACGTGTGTTCATATCGATAGCAGTGCCATGAATGCAGCGAGGCGGCCCGTCCGCTTTCCGAGCGCTTTGTCGGGCTTCCTTGAGAGGGCCACCACGTCGTCAAAGCAGCTTCAACGAGATGAGAGGTAAAAGAAGATCTGACTGTGTATAGCTGTATACGCAGTCTGCTACGGTCCGAAGAAGAGGTCCAAGCAGCAAAAGCAAGGATGCACCAACGAGCATTGTTTCAGTCGGAGCGGAGCCTACGTCTGGCAGAAGCCGCGGTTGTGGAAACAGTCAGGAGAAGCGCGGACCCAAGCGAATCGTCTCTTGACCCAGGCCGACAAGCTTTCCCATTTTCCCCGCATTCCACTGCTCTCAACCGCGCGATTACAGTAATAGGAACGCTACTGACCACGGTAGCGGCAGAGCCTCTCTGCTGCGTTGATCACTGGCGTCTTGCGACACAGATGAGGTACTGCAAGGCGTTGCTCTGTATACCCGCTTCTCTTAGCGTAGTTGACGATGGCTGCCAGATGCACATCAATGATTTTCGAGCTGCACTCTGCAGCGGAGATTTTGCGACATTTCACGCAAGAAATCAGGCGACTAACAGTCAGGGCTATAGCATTACGTGGGTGTGTCGAGGTTCAGCTCTTCCAGCTGGATGGCTACTTCATCCGAGATCTCGTACCACCAGTTCAAGCAAAGGCAGAGATCTCGATCGACTTTTTGGCCATCGACTGAAACCAGCTGCTGATCCTGCTGTTGTGCAACGTGGTGGAACCAGCCGCTCGGCAAATAAAGCGTCTCGCCCTCGTGGACACGGATTTGGAGCGGCGGTAAAGAATAACCGTATTTGGTGTTCTCGCTGTGTGGTCGACTCGGTGCCTCTTTTGATGTCGAGTTGAGGTCGCGATGCACAAAGGGTGCGTTGCGGTCGGCGTCCTTGGGCAACGTTGGATCGATCGGGATCCATCTCGTCGCTGCGCCATCCTGGTCCGGTTGCAGCACCAGCTGCTCTTGTTCGCCTTTAACGTATTTGTAGATAGGATATTCTTGATCGTCGCAGAGGAAGCATGCTTCGGATGGAGGGTACACGGTGAACTCTTTCCAACCTCGAATGACAGTGAAGAGGTTCTCGTAGTAATCGCGATGCATTGAGGTTCGAGACGCCGATGTGCCGATCCAGAGGTTGGTAGCCTCGGGTGCATATCCGATCGCCTCAGTAGCCCACGGCAGATCACTGCGCTTCGAACCTGCATCCTCGGAGTTCTGTGATGATGTGTGCAGTTCAAGGTCTTGTAGAAGCGGTGAGAGATCGCCATACTCCTGCACGCTCAGATTGGAGTTTTGGGACTGGAGATAGGCGGTAGTATCGCTCTTGCCCTGCACCTGCTTCGACAGACAGTCTAGCAGCTCCGGAAAAGGCATGTTTTGCTCCAGTGGAAGTGCAAATACCGATCGGCCGTCTTTGGGATGAGCGACGAGGTCGTCTGCTCTGCCATCAGGTGTAATGGCTACAACCACATCACGATCTCCCATGCGTCTCGCCAAGTAGTCCGTGTCTTTCCATCTCGCAGCGAGGTACGAACGATCATCCATGCACCCCTTGATCAGTACAGGAACATGTCTCTCTATGATCTCCTGAAAGTACGCAACAGAGGGCGGCTTCGAAAGACGTTTCGGCCAGTCCTGCCGATTAACACCACCGTCTTGTGAGAAGGGGATGCCTTGCTGCTTGCGCAACTCGATAGCCCGTTTGCGGAGCAGCAGCAGGAAAGGGTCGTCCAGATCTTCTCCGTGCGATGTTTCCGCCATTATCATGTGCCTTCTGTCGAAACCCTATATGACATGTCGACAGCTGCGGCCGACTCTGGTCGAAGCAAGGTGTGATATCGAAAGCAGGTAGAAAAGTGTGAATCCAGGGTCCAGCCTTCATCACTCGAAAAGAGCACAGTCAGTCAATCGGAATCGGGCAGGATGAGGATTTCGAAATGAGCGGTTCTCGATTGAGTTGACAGCAAGAGCACAACACAACAGCAACACAACAAGCACGCGACGTGCCTGACTGGCAATACCTGCATGAAGAGCCGCAGAGGGTGTTGTTCTCAAAGAAGCGCCTCACTGGAAATGCACATCGGTTGCCTGGCAGCCAACACCTCTCCATCTGCACGCTTGCATTCAACACCGAAGCTGTCCTTTGCAACAACAATTAAACCCTGCATGCTCTCATCGGATACACACCGACATACAGTACACATAAAGGAAGCGCGCCACAAGTTGATTACTGTAGACTTTGTTCCTTCAATGCGCTTTGAGCGCCTCGTAAGGTGTGCCTGACAACCGCTGCGCGCCGCTGTCGGTCGAAGCGGTGAGTTTTTTTCGATCGGATGCATATACACTCAGCTGTTTGGTGTGAATGTCGAATGCATACTAAGATCACAAGAGCAAGCTTAAACTTACTTCCTCTGGTCGGCTCTTCCGACACGACCTTCTCATACCTTTTTTCCCCAGAAAATCGCTTGCTCTCGTCGCTAGATCAAGACAGTTGCTTGTACATTCCCGACGACACCCTCGAATCAGCTTCGGAACGATCCCGAACTGCGATCTCATCGGACTTGGATAACAAAGCTTGAGACACTCACTTCCACATACCACTTCATCAACACAAAACAGCACTCTGTCTTCACCATCGCCACATCCGACACCGTTCTCACGCCAGATGAATCACACCATGGGAACGCAACACTCATCCTCCAACTCCAAACTACCTCTCGGATCACCTGAAGCTTCCACCTCAATAGACCGAAGCATAAAGGAGATCAGCCTCGAATCACCTCCCTCCATCATCGCCTCCTCCTCCCGCACATCAGCACCTCAATCACCTCCACTCCGAACAGCAATGCATCAACCTATCATGATGGAGCTCAGCACCAGCACAAGCATAAGCAGCATAGATAGCACCTACTTCCACGATCAACCTTCTTCTCGGCGTCTATTTCACAACACACCCACAGCTCCCCACAGCTCTGAAGTTCCGAACTTCGTCTCCCCCATCGCATCAGGCTCGCTGCAGAGCGAGGTTCGGACACCAATAGCATCTGGGACACTAGACGACCAAGACGTATTCGGCAAAATCGACCACACTCCATTGCGGCAAGAAACACACTCTACTTCGCCGTTGCCCAACTCGCGTTCGTTGCAGATGGGAGATTTGCTGGATCATGTGTTGGATGCGAGTCAGTTTCAGAGCCTTTCAGTGGGCAACATCATTGCGCCGGAAAGAGGGAGCTCAAAGAAGCAACCACCTAAGCGGCTGTCCACAGATCCGCATAGCACTACAGCCTCACCAACTCCACTTTCCAGATCTACAGCAAGACCGAGGTCTGCACTCACATCGATAGCTGTCAATAAGAGCATGCAATCATCAAGAGATGCCGTTGGAAGCAGCAGCCCAGCATCAGACCCATTCACACAGCGCTCCTACCCTTCCGCCGACGAGCTCTCACTGCACGTCAAAAATCAGATGGCGGCACTGCAAGAGAGCCCACAGACGTATTGAGGAGACGTCAAATCAATCGCATTCATTCAAAAAACATAATCAGCATCGCTATGCATCAAGTCCACCATCCTTCACACCCGCATAGACTTGATACCAAGGTGACTGCATCGTCTCACCTAGTTGCCAATATCGTCCTCCGAAAGCGCCAGCACGCCAAAATCTCGAGCCAGCTCTTCAGCCTCCTCGCTTCCATCCCGCATGCCCAACTCGGCGAATCGTCGCTCCATCAAGGCTCGATCCCCCTTCGACGCAGCTCGTGGCGTATGGTCATGGTCATCATCTTCGTCACTGCTGGACCCTTCATCCTCGTCCTTGTCCGTTACCTTCTTCTTCTTGGAAATCTGCGCCTGACGTTTAGGGCATGCCACCGCGGCATGGTCCTTCTTCTTGCAGCAGCTGCAGGGCGCGGCGGGACAAGCGTGGTGGCTGTGGAAGGAGCCCGTCTCATCGTAGCGGCAGTGGAAACACGAAGTTGGACGGTCGGGGAAGCAGACGAGGTAGGCCACCTTGTTCATAACGAACCAGCCAGGGATGGCATTGCGCGTCTCGAGGGTGACAACGCCATTCTGCGTGTGCAACTCTAGCAGCACAAGCACTCTGCCCTTGAAGCGTCGAGATTCAGGACGGTGGAGCGCCCAGACATCAACGACCTGGCCGGCCCTGCGGATCCTCGGATTGGCTTTAATCACGTCGACAATTTGCTTTGGGCAACTATCAGAGGGTAGCGTCTGAATGCACAGAGCCACGTGCTTGCGTTCACAAATTCCACGATCAACGACTTTGGGCTGCGTTCCGTAAAAGTCGAAAGAGAGTTCTCGATCGTACACCTTGAGGACCTCGTCTTCGGCCGCAAAGATCACGTCTACAAAGTTGACATTGCCTCGCATCTTCGGTTGTCGGATGTCGAGCGCCGTAAAATTGTGTTTGCTGCACATCTCGAGGATCTTTTGGAGAAGCACATCTCGGTAGCAAGCCTTGCTGGGTCGGTAGACTGTCGAGAACTCCCAACGGACGCCGCCTGGGGGAACACCAGTGGTTTCCAGCTCGATATGCAGGTCCGGGCCTGTCATTTGCGGCTTGGAGCCGCGAGAGTACAGGAGGCGATATTCGAACTTGGCCGTCATCTTGTTTGATGTTCGTGTCTCTGACGCAGGATGGTGGAGGCTGGAGGAATGCAAGATGGTGCCAAGGATGGGGAGAAGGGCAGCCGCTCGAATGGCGTCGGGCAGAAAGAGTGGAAGGGTCAGCAGGCAGACCCTGGAGTAGTGTACTTATACCATCGCACAACACAACTAGAACACTCTGCATCTATCACATAGTCAACTCAGCGCGGTCCAAGCGCATGGCTAGCTTGACTTGGCCAGAACAATACATCCTACCGAGCCTCGTGTATGTGTGTCAAGGGTCTACTCGCTGCGCAGCAAAGCAGGGTTGCGGAAGACAGAAGAGAATGGGCCCAAGCGCTAACTCTAGCGCAGAAACAAGAACTGATCAGGGTTCAGCCACATGCACGTGTATGAAGCTGACCTCCGATAAGGGCGGGTGATCCGTCCTGTTGCGCGTCGGTTCATCACTTTAGCTTTCGGCTTCCAGCGACGGACGGACGCTGGGCGTCGGGTCAGATCTTTGCGCACGACTGGCTGCGATCACTGCTTGTGACTTCAAGGAGAAACTTCATAGTGAGTGAAAGGAAAGACGGTCATTGGGATGTGGACGGAGTGCCGTTGTGATGCGGAGCAGCCTAAATCACTATCACTGTGATGTTGCAATGATGAAGTGGAAGCGGCTTCGCGGTGAATGTTTCTTTCGGAAAAACGAAACCGTTGGCAGAAGGAGGATTCCCATTTTTGGTTCGAACCGCGCGATTGGCTCAGAGGTCGCGTCTTGAGCTGTAAGCGGGTAAGGAACGGCGCGCTGGATTGCAGTGCGGATTGGTATGATGATGCTTGCTGCGCCGGGGTGAGGTAGGGTTTGGGCGAGGAGTGTCAGTGCCCAGAAGATGGGGAACGATCTGCATCAGTCCCATCCGACGGGTTGCCAGACTGGTAGCTAGCCTCGAAGCAGCGGACAAGTCGAGCTCTGGAGCTGATGCGGGGATCATGATTTGCTACTGGCTCACCTATGGCGCGGAGTACAATGGTCACATCACTGATGGCACAAAGGACAGTAGTCATGTTAGGCACAGCGAAGGAAGGGCTGCGACCTCATGGTAGGACCTCGAAGTGCTACTGGCTCAACCAGGTGCACGACCACAGTGCGAGACGTATGGGTCAAAGTCTGGTCCTCACGTGAGCATCTTCGTCAGCTACTGGCTCACCTACGGCACCAAGTGAGATAGTCGCGTAAAGAATCGGTTAGTAAAAGACAACTCTGGGGAAGCGAATGTGAAGATCTGGTTGAAGTCGCACGTCGAGGTTCAGAGCCGGACACAAGAGAGGACCTCCTCCGCGATCAATCTCAAAGCTTGTTAGGTCGCTTGTGCTGCGCTGTGTCATAGGACAAAGCTGAATGCGTCCAATAGGCAGGCGTCTGAATGCTTTGGAGCGGTTGATGGATGGCCAAATAGAATGATGCAGTGCCTGGCTCAGACAGCAGCAGGCATTGCAGCCCTCAAGGCATCTTCATTCAATTCGAGTAAGCACAGGGCTGCGGCCAAGCGACAAGCAGCGCTTGGACTTTCCAGGGTCCAATCCGTCACGAAGCATCGAGCAGATCTACCCCTGGACATCTCCGTCTCCCTTCACGGATGATTTATGGGCGAAGGGAATGGTGGATGTAGCTGAGAAAAGTCGGCGAGAAAACTAGTGTCAAAAAGTGCAAATGAAAACCAACTCGATGCAAAAAAAGTCGAAAAAGAAAGGTCTTGGAGATGTAGGGGATTGAACCCTAGACCTTCTCAAGATTTGTACTGAAATCCTATGAACTTCATTGCAAATGAGACGCTCTGCCACTGAGCTACAGCCCCAATCATATCCGATGATGGCGACGAGCTATCTCATTCGGCGGCCTCTACGGGGCCGGGGAGTCCTACGGGCTCCCAGCCGGATGGTTGTCGGGGACGGAGGGGTGAGGCCGGGGGTAGGGGGTCGAGGTAAGTATTTTGCTGTGGCCCCCTTAGGGGGGTGCAGCCTTCGAAGCCGTCCTAACGGACGGCAATGGCCTTATCTACGACAACGACAAAATCAGCAGGTGCGTAAGAGGTCCATAGATCGGTCGCTGGGGAAGATAGGCTGAAAATCGAACGAAACAGACGACTAGACCTAGACTGACTGCTTTGGCGGAAGGTCCTGGCTCGTGGTCCCCTGCTGGTGATGGCGGTCCGAATTACTGGGAAATCATCGATACTCATGCTTGTTGGAACCGGCGATGGATTGTAGAAGAGTCTCCATCATCGACAAAGGACGAAATCGTTGCGCAGAGCTGGCAAAAGTCTTTCGATAACGGTGGTAAGACTTTTGGCAGGAGATACGAAAAGGGGGACAAATCTGTCTCGCAACTCCCCGGTATCCCTCGCTCTCGGACCTCCTACACCTCCCTAACCCATCCTCACCTTACATTCTCTCTGCCATTTCGGGCTATCCTGCGGCTTTCTGCCCAGTTCCAACACCATCTGCACATGTGGAAGGGACACACGCAGGTTGTGGCCCCTTTTACCTGCCGTTTTCACAAGTGATTCTCACTCAGCTATGTCACACAAGAGGAGCCGGCTCCAGCGGACCAGCCCGTTGCACAGGCCAAGTATTTCCGTCCCTGCCCACCTGAGGACATACGTGATGCTTCGCAAGGTACCAATTGCCGATCAATCAGCTGTCGAACCCAATCCACACTACGCGACGTTGCCACCATCACTCCCCACCACCGCGCCAATCAACGACCCCCTGTACTAGCACTCTTGCTCTCTCTTCGCTCTACTCACCAACCAGTGAACATCGCCTACTACTCAACCCATCTGCCACCATGTCTCGGGCCGATAACCGCTCCGACAACAACACCACGCCCAAAGCTGCTGCCAAAAGTTTAATGCCAGTCACGGTGGTTCCGTACTGGCTTCCTCTAGCTAACCGGCTGAAGCCCAACAACAGGGCATCCGCAGACACATTTCAACATGCTGGACCAGCACCTTCAGCTGAGCCTACACCGGCCACGCCGCCTGGACCAGTGCTACCCTTCCAAGAGCTCCCTGCTCACCAGCTTCAGCGACAGAACTATGCACAACGTATGGCACCGGGTCGGGTTCGCTTTGGCGTCCCTCCTGCCACCGCGGCCACGCTGGAGGAAGGTTCTGCTAAGGCCAGAGCATCGCTCAGCATCCAAGCCCAACTCTACCAACACTACAAGACTATGCCACCTCCTGACATCAAGTTCTTCAAACAAAACAAGCAGTTGTTAATGGAGATTCTCAAATTTCCGCAGCGCTTCAACAGTTCGACACCATTGGAAATCAACGGCGAGTTCCTGGTGTTCATTGGCGTCGCAGCCGCTGTTGAAGTCAACTGGATCACGGTACTGTTACCAAGGTCGATGGAGACCTAATTTCCGACGTCGCAGAGAAAGCAAAACTCGCGCTATACCCTCACCAAATCCTCGATTTCTGGAAGACTGCCGATGAAATGACAATGCCGGGCTCCGATCTGCGCCTCAGCAACTTCACCGGTAACCTGTTTATGTTAGTAGAACTCAGCAAGCCCTCATCCATGCCATGGAGCACACCACTAGTTACGGAAGTGGCTCGGACACTACCAGGCTACGTGGAGCACGGACGAGTATACTACAAGCTTGTCTACCAAGATCGTCTCAACCACTGTACCTTCTGCAAAGACACCACCTACGAGACATTCCATACCTATGCGCAATGCGAGGCCCGACTCTGCAGCCACTGCCACGATCCTGGACACCAATACAGGTTCTGTCCAATCGTGAAAGCAGAACTGGCGAAGAAGACCGACGTTGCTAAAGAGCGCCAAGAGATTGAAGAAGAGTTCCGCCGACTCACTGACATGGCCATACAACGATCCAAACGCTCGGCCGCTGACATGGACGAGGGTATGGATGGGGCTCAGGTCAGTCAAACTCGCTCTTCATCGCATCAACAATAGTCTGCAAATGCAACATCCCTTTGTTACACTCCCGGCCACGTACCCCTTTCAAGTCTCGACGATTCTCTCAGTACCCTCCCCTTTGTCCGTTCCCTGTTCTTCAGCTTTTCTCCCTATGTTCATTCTTGCATTGACCCCACTACCTTCCCAGCTACTTCCCTCTGTCAATAGTAATCCACCCCCTTCTCACTCCTCCCCGTCATCCACCACCCTTCATCACAATGAATCACCTCCGCATCGCCACCTGGAATTGCAACGGTATCAACACTCGCGCCATCACCAAGCCACGCGACTGGGATGCCATCACTGAAGGTGTTGATGTGCTACTCCTTCAAGAAACATGCTTCAGCTCCTCTCGCAGTTCCTACACAACATCCGATCCGAACACACTCTTTCAGTCAATCGCTCCACCGCTCATTTCTGCCACCGTTCATTCAGCATACGCAACACCATTCTGCGCCGTCATCATTCTTAACCCCCTTGTTACCATCAGCAATGCATGGCACACTTCGACACAACGCGTCGTCAGTTGTCAACTCCACGTTCGCGATTTCACTTTCTCCGTCGTTTCTGTTTACGCCCCAGCAAAACATGCCGAGCGACAAGCATTCTTCGAGTCCTTCCCAATGCGATCCGTCCTCGGCTCTCACCCCGCTATCATGGGTGGGGACTAGAATGACGCTCCCTCGGAGCTGGATTTCCTCACTGAGCGAGACGATCGTGCGCACTTCTGGCATTTCATCGAGACAAAAGTCGTCTCATACAGTCTTTTCGACCCTCTCCGAATTCTGCATGAACAAGACCGGCTGTTCACCCGCCTCCAGATTCGTAGCGATGGCACCATTCGGTCAGCTTCTCGTATTGACTTCTTTCTTGTCAGCAGCAGCCTTCTCCACCAATGTCACTCGATTGAAATCTTCCAAAGCATGACATCGGACCATTCCCCTGTACTTTTCTTACTTAACCTTGGTTCCGGGGGCGCCAATGATGAAGATGGGAACATCTGGCGATGGCGCCTACCTCAACCAATGGCTCGCTATCTCCCCTTTGCCGAACAAGCCAAGCAATTCATCTCGTACACTCACAACCAAGTCCTAAATCCACCAAGAGGATCTACGGTAGCCGAGGTATATTTCGACTGGATCGAACGATGCCGCCGTTTCGCAAAAGAGACCGGCTACCTACTTCGCCATCATTTCCTTCAAGCGCATCAAGACCTCCACATACCACGCCGGCAACTCGGTTCCTGGGACCTCACAGATGCCGCTTCTATCCCACAATACCTTCAGATACGCCGTCAAGCTCAACACCTCGAAGATTCCTTGCAACTCACAGGCCAACTCGTACTCCCAACCTCCCTTCACTCTCAAGCACACCGCTCCCAAGACCTCGATTCTACCATAGCTATGGCCTTCTTCTCCTCATTGTTTCGCGCTCGTATTCTTCCCAATGACATAAGCCAACACCGCTCAGCTCTTCTCGCCGCATCCCCCTCAGTGCTGTCAGCAACAACCGCAGCAACACTCCATCAGACCTTCCAACTCGACGAATTCGAGAAAGTGCTTCGCAAAGCTCGCAGTTCACGTTCAGCAGCTGGCTTCAACGGCCTCCCCCATGTCTTCTGGGCCAGCAACGTCACAGCTGTTGCCAGCGTTCTTTGCAGGCTCGCCAACTCCATCAGATCAGGCCGTCGACTGCCAAAAGAGCACCCAATTGTAGCAGGCACGCTTCTCCTCAAGAACAAGGGACTCTCTTCCGACCCTGCCAACTACCGGCCACTCTCTGTTATCGATACCGATTTTCGTATCATCGACACTGTCTTGCAACGCCGACTTATCGAAGCAGTTGATGAGATCACTCCGTCATCGCAAACAGGGTTCATTCCAGGCCGTTCCATCTTCCACTCCGCAATCACCATGCAGCTTGCCATTTCGCTCGCCAACCTCTCCCTCCTGCCACAACCAACCATCCTGGTAGTTGACCAAGACCAACAGAAAGCTTTTGACCAGGTAGACCGCGATTGGATCTGGAAAGTCCTAAAATCCAAAGGTTTTCCCATCTCGCTGATCCGGTTTATTCAAGTCCTGTATGCCCACCCACAGGTGGTCTACAGAGCAGGTCGATCCTACACTTTCTTCATTCCCATGGAGTGCGGTGTTCTGCAAGGCATGCCATCGTCCCCCCTTCTCTACCTCCTCGCTTATCAACCCTTCCTCGATGCGATCACCCACGACAACATTGGTCTTCAAGTCGAGGGCCATCCAAATCGTCTATCCTCGACTTCGTATGCCGACAACACTGTCATTTTCCTATCAGACCCAGCACAGCTCGACCGATTCTCTGTTCGCCGCCACCAATTCGATCAAGCCTCGGGTGCTAGCCTTAATCCATCAACGTCATATCGCCTCATCCATGCCAACAGCGTTTCCAATCCATCAGGCGCATGGGAGGCTCCTCTTGATCGGCACGGTCTCGAGACTACAGCCGAGATAGAATGGAGCTTCCTTGGCGCTTACTTCCATCGATTCGATCAGCATCCATCGAGCGCATTCAACCAGCTTATCGACAAGTTTCGTCATCGACTTCGTGTTATATTCCGCGGCAAAGTCGATATCATTACTCGATGCAATCGCCTCAACTCCCGCGCCATCTCTCTCCTGGCACATCATCTACATATTGGGGTTCCATCCAAGGCCTTTTTCGACAATATTCGCAACTTGGTTACGGGTTGGATGTTCGGTGCTAATGCAAGACCATTCATTCCATACGATCTTCTCACTGCCCAACGCTGGGATGGCGGCTTCGGGCTCGTCGATCCTCGTACGCTTTGCATTACCCACAATGCCGTTCTCATCAGCTCTCTTCTTTCATCCCAACCAAATCAGATTAGCACTCTCCTCATCTCTTTATTGCGAGGATATGTTCTCAGCTAATGCAGCGCCCCTCTGACTATTCTCCTCACTCGACACTCAACATCCTGGAATGAAGCACGCCTCAACACTCTCCACCATTACCCAGCCTCAATTCTGAAAGTGCTACATGAGCTCGACCTCACCATCCCCGCTGACATCAACTGGGATGCGTTATCAGCACTCGACATCCTCGCTATGCCATGGTTCCATCCGTCTTACGCCATTATCTTTCCTGCGGATGGTCAATGGCATCGCCATCTACAACACATCCCCAACCTGCGACGTCAAGGCTTCGTTTCTTTTGCAGACATTCTGTGGACAGACGGCTTCGTGCTGCATGTTCCAGATTATCACTTACTCGCAATTGACGATACACCACCTTACATGGATGTTCAGTATCCACGACATCGGTCAAGGCAGCTCTTCGGCGAAGAGCAGGTGCAAGCCAACAGGACGACCATTCCGTGGCTCGCCACTCGCTGGCAAACCTATCTCAATCTCCTTCCGACTCAACTTCGTCGACGTCTTCTGTCACTCGCTAACACTTCAACACAACCAGCTGATCGTACCATCTGGCCGCTCGTCACAGGCCGCGAGCGCGCTCAGCTCTCTCTCCCATGGCGCCATCTCGCCCTTGCAGGCCAGTCGATGTCATCTCTGGTCCTTCGACACACTTACTCTTTCTCGCATAAACAACAGCTCTTTCGCACCAAGCCTATGCTCTTCGACGAACACCTCCAACAGCTCAGCAACAACAACATCTGGACATGGCAATGGCTCTGGAACCGCGTTTTCAACATCGACTATGATGTTGGCATCTCTAACTGGCTACAAGTCATATATGGCCGCACGCTATTCCTCCGTCACAGGGAAGATCTACACATTCACACATGCGAGTGCGGACGGAATGACAACACCGAACACGCCGTACTCAGTTGTCCTTTCTTGGCAAGATTCTGGCAGCAAAGCATCGACTTAGCGGCAGCTTGGATTCCATCATCCAACATCGAGCCAGCACCCACCCTTATGGAATACATCCATGGGTGGCCAACTCTCTATAAGAGGTTGCGCGGTAATGGCAGAGCCCGTCTTCAGCTCGTTTACATGGTCAGTCTTACCGCCCTTAAAGAAACTCGATACCGCCTACAGCTCGATTTCCACCCAGACCATGCGAAGACGCGAGTGATCAGCGAATTACTCACCTTACGTCAAGCCAGCAAATCTCTCGCCAAACTTTTCGATGATTCTCCTTTCTCCTCAGCAGCCTCAGTCGACGATCTTCACTCCCTTCTGCATGCAGCCTCCGTTGCCCGCGAACGGAGACACAACAATGACATACCGCACATATAGTTCACTGATATAGTTCACCGTAGAGGCGCTTATAGCTATGCACAGCGTACGCCGCCTCGACAATCCTGTACCTTCCCTCTCACTTGCTTTGCTCCGTAATATGACTCAAATTATCCCCCGGTCGATATCTGGTCATGACAACAAGCATTCATGAAGACAATAGTTGCGCCAAGTGGTTACCGAAGCCGTTGTCCATCCCGGTTTCCTTCAGCGTCGCTGGCGGCAGAGCTAGGTGAGGGTGAACTCGCCAACCCGCTGTACCCCCGTACGGGGATCAGCCCTAATCTCTTCCAGAAGGACGAGGAATCCATGGATTCAACGTCGACAAAGCCTAGGTGATGTTGCCACTGCTGCTGATGCTCTCGAATACGTTGCTGACCTTTTGTTGTAATAGAAGGAGGACAAATCGGTGCAGGCCTTTTTTTGGATTGTCGAAGAGCGCGAAATGCTCCGCGAGACATCGTCCCGCCAAATCTCGCAAGATCGAACAGTTTACGTCTTCTTGACAGAGCCGAAACCAGTACTTGTCCCTATCGAGGGGCAGAGCGATGCAGAACGGAACCAAGCGATGATGGTAAAGGAGAGCAAAGGCCAACAGTCATCCTGTTTGCAGGAGGGCAAAACGGGAGGGGGGGGGGGGGGGGGGGGGGGAATTTCTCTGCTGACCCCCCTCGAGACCCCGAATTTCACGGACCTCCTCCTGCTAACCCTCACTTCATCTGATGTAGACACACTGTCTATTTGCCCTACTCATGTAGGGATGAAATGCTGACTAGATAGATGAGCTGCAACCGGAGTCTATCTGGTCTGTTGGGTATCGAGTTGAAGAATGATGGCCAGCCATGAACGTATTCATCAAGCGTATGAGGTGGTGGGGTTGTCCATGTTGTGATCCATGCAGCAGCCGGGTCGAAGCTGTTCTGCCAGAAACTGCCGAGAAAGGGGCAGGAGAAGACTGCGTGCGAAGTGGAGTCTCGCTCGCCGCAATGTGCTTCAGTCCGACGACGCGGACGGTTCGGAACCAAGGTGAGATCTTATACCCCACTGGAATGAACTCTAGTGAATGCCCCTGTAGCTTCAGCTGAGCTTCCGGTTCGATCGAACTAGGGCCATACAAGACCGGGCTGACGGATCTCCATGATAGCTTGATTATTCTTTTCTACCAAGTAGATACTTCCGAGTTCGACGTCTGGAGCATCGAGTCCCAGCTGACCGTGCATTCTCGCAGCTGCTTGCATCTTTGATAAGATGTCGGGAAGCTTCACTCCCGATGGAACACGGAAGCGAGCTTGGGTAGACTCGTTCTGCTGCGTGTCAGCATCGTCTGGAAGCTGACGAGGAGGAAGTAGGTGGAAGGCAAGCCATGGCTCTTTCTGACTTGCATATGCGAAGGGCAGGAATTTGGGAACGACGGTCACTGGAGGTGCTACTAAATCCGAATCATACTGTTCGTGAGCTGTCGACATGACTGGGAGATTCTGAAAGCTGACGAGTGACTGGACGTAGAGTCAGTGTGTGTGATGATGGCAGCTCGAGAAACGATTGAAGTTGCTTATTAGACGGAAGACAGCAAGATCAGAAGTTGTGCGGCCTGGACGAAGCGAAGCAGCACAAGGAAGGGGCCCGAGAGCCTGTATTCACAACCTCAATTTCACTTCGTTCGACGGACGTCACAGGCAATTCTTATCGCAGCGCAGAGGCATGTCGTGACGCACAGTCTTGACCACACAGGCTGACCGAGGAGCGATACTACGAAGTTGAATTGCGAATACTTTGCATGACAATGACTATGAAACAGACTGTTCAGACGGACATGATGGTGAGGCAACGGCGAGAAGCAAGCAAGGGAGGACTACACAATGATCTGATCAAGCTAACCGAGACTTGAGGCGAAGCGGGATATTGAATGCCAGGACCGGCGACAACACTATTTACCTGATCCAGCAGCATTCGCGGCAGCGGCAGCGTTCAGCATACTCTTGAAAGTGAAGAAGGATCCACCCAGGAATCCAATGGAGAGCAGGCTCGTAGTGTACACCGCCTTTGCGACGAGTGTCTTGATACTGGGACGGCGGGAAGCGAGCTCCACTGGGCGACGGCCTTCTTTCCCGTGACGTGGTGAGGTACGTCTCTTTTTTCTGGGCGAGGGTGAGGGTGAGGGCGAGGGCGAGGGCGAGCCGGCGTTGGAAGTGCATGGAGTGGAAAGAGCAGACGAGGGACAGACTTGTGAGCTCGAGCCAGAGTCCGTCGCAGCCATATCGTCGTCGTCGTCGTGATCGACCGTCATGAGCTTGCGCTTCGTGTTTACTGTACCCTCCGCTTCGTTGGGCAGGGCGACGGCGTGAACAAGATCCATCGAGATCGGCTCGGGGTCCGGTGCCGAGATCGGAGTGGCCACTGTCTCGTTTCTTTCCTCGGTCGTAGGCACGGTCAAATCGACGCTCGACACCCTTTCATTCATGGTAGCTGCCGTCTCACCAAGCTCGTCATCGCGGACCTTGCCGTTGGAAGAAGCAGGGCCAACGTCGTCGGCTGTGGCAAGCAAAGGAGCTTGCTGTACGAAAGCAGCATGTGCCAAATGCTCGACAACAGCTTCTTCTTTCAATTGGCGCCAGAGCACATTCTGCGATTCAAGGGGGTCAGCTGAGTCGTCTGACTGGCTGTCGCTATACACCCTCATAGAATCTTCGTCATCGTCCGAGTCGAAACTCGAGACTGATCGTTTGGCGCTTCCGACGACGTCGTCCTCGTCATCATCGCCCGACAGATCGACGACGGGGGTCTGAGTCGGCGAGACGGCAACGGGAGTAGCGTGCGCGGGCGAGGTCCTGATGGAGTGCGAAGCAAGCCTCGATGGACTCGTCCTGAAAGTAGCTTCGTTGATGCTGACGATATCCGATTCAGAATCAAGGCTGTCGTCAATAAGGCTGTAACGGCAAGGGTGCTTGCTCGGCACTACCAACACCGAGGGATTGTTCTTCGAAGGTGTCGAGGTGGGAGAAGTGATGCGGGGAGCAAATCGTACGTAGCAACGGACCGGATAATGCTGAGCGTCCGAGCGATTGCAGGTCTTGCCGAACTCGATCAAATCGCCGCCACGGAGAGTGAGAATACCTTCGACCGGTTTGAGCGGGGCTTGAGGATTTCCCTCGATCACTTGTCCCGCGGGAAGGAAATCTGCATGGCGCCGAGCGACATGGGTCCCATGAGTCGATCCAAGGTTCTTGATGACGGGCTCTCCATTCACCCATTCGATCGTTGCGTGTTCGCGGGAAACAACCTTGGCTAAAGGGAAGAGGATCTTGTCAGACAAGTCGTTGACGAGTGTGGCTGTATCCGTCGAGGATGAACGTGAGATTGTCTTGCTTAAGAAAGCTGGGATGCGGAGGATTTGGTGCTTTCGGGGATCGGTATGGTTGTCCTTAGTCGGACCTGTGGGCGAAGCATTGACCCAGACAAATTCGAGCCCTCCCGGATAGGCTGAGGCTGACATTGTCGAGCGCGGCTGAGGGTAAAGATTGGATACTGCAGCGCAGCTGCAGAAAGATAGGATGAAGAGGATTGATGCTCTGCAATGTGAGCGACGATGGTGGGATGCGCTAATGGCGGTCGTGAACAAGAAAGTTCTGCCAGTATATATCAGAGGTCGACGAGCGGGTTGGTCGAGTAAGGTTGCTCGACTCAGCCTTTTTGACTCGAACAGGGATCTCTATCTCCGCTCATGCACACACCCCAAGTGCGGAAAGAAGGGACAGGGCGTAGCCGACTTTCCGATGTGTCAAAGCGCTAATCAACTGCGCATTGACCAGCACAGAAAGAGTTCCGCGCGCTTGCGAACCTTGCGCCCGCACTGTGCTCTCACAAAAGCGAACTGTGACTTGAGCCTGTTCACGACCTCAAAAGAGGAGAGAGCGCTCCGACTCAAGACGGCAGGAAGATCGGCTTGAGTCCTGAGTGTTGGTCCCGGCCAATCTTGACATGCAGGGTTCAGGTTGCATCCTTATCTTGCTTGTGCTCCTGCTCTGAAACAAAAAAAAGTAGCGAGCGAGTTGGACCCTGAATTAAATGCTGCGATTTTTTAGCGGGGCGCGCAATCGCTTGGCTGGCTTGCGCTTTGTGGCTGAGTCCCGATTGTGATTACAGTCAAACCTCTCGAAATGACACATGTAAATTGAATTAAATAATTCAAAAATCGCGTTTTAATTTTGGCCTAAAAAAGGTGCAAAAATTCGAGCGTCATTCTGCAGTGCTTACATAATGCTTCAAAGGTATATGATATGTATATTGTTCTGAGCCTCTCAACCAGCTCTGGATACTGAAGAAGCTAACAGAGGCCACTATCCATGATGTAGTGTGATCATCAGGTGAGGAGGAAGCACTGGCAGGAATAGAGGATACCAAAGACACTTTGGACTCCTAGCCCATCTGTAGCGCCAGCAGAGCTTGATAAGGGCCCATAGAGTGCTACAGGAGTGGTGGAAGAGCAGTTTAAGACTCTCAAGTCAGCTCAGGTAACCCTGGCAGACCATGGTCTTCCAACCCAAAAAATTTCAGATGCTTTCTTGGCCTATAGCTCCTATCTCACTGTATCAAAATCAATTCTATAGTCACACATTCAGTTCAGAAGCTCTCACACTTCCATAGGTGTTCTGAGTGATGAGCTACAAAAATTCTACTGCTTGAGGACGTCAAAATAATTTACGAAAATTTTAAAATAAATAATGTGTCATTTCGAGAGGTTTGACTGTATTGTGATTGTGCTCGTGTGCTTGAATGCGCAGAGGTCGTGCGATGTGTGCGCGCGCAGGCGTCATTATGCGCCTCTTTTTTCCCTTCTCTTTCCCGCCCGAATCAGACGAAAGAAAAAGACCGAGTTCCGAAGTTGGAAGGAGCAACAGAACAACCTCGTTAATACATCTTCTTGCTTTCGACATCCAACAGGCTCTTGCCTCGACGACAACCCTATCTCGCTTTTTGGCTCCGGCGCATTTCGGCATGCAACGACATTCCCGATCAACCTTCTTACTTTCTTGATCGCTATCCTCCGGCTGCCTTCGGCCGCGAAGCACATCGTCAAGATGCCGCCGACGCCGACACGTTCAGTTCAGCGTGGAGGAGGTGCGCGTCAGAGGCAGGGCTCCTCTCTCCATCCGCAACCAGGATCCTCCGCAACAGTGATGGCAGCTGCAACAGGTGGAGTTTCCGCCCAACCGACCAAAGGAGGGAGAGCTGCGAATGCAAACGATGCTGCAGCAGTACCCTTCGTCCATCCGGCTCTTGCCCTGTCATCCGGTGTCCTCCCATCATCGTCATCCGCATCGGGCCTGCCTCCAGCGGCCGCAGCACAGCTGCGTGGCCGACGTCCCTTCAATCACCGTAACCTCTTCGCACGCGACCTGCGCAATCTGATGTACGCCTACGGAGACTCGCCCAACCCAGATCCAGACTCGGTGATGCTCATGGAAGAGATGACGGTCGACTTCATCACCGACCTCTGCTGTCGCGCACGACCCAGCCCATACGCACTAGGTCTCGGCACGAGCTCGATTTCCAACAGTTCAAGCGCCTTTGGTGCCACACTCGAGCAATTCATCGCCTCGCAGGACCCCAATGCACTCGCCAATGGCACAGATATTGTGCCAAACACACTACCGCCGAGAGCACCTCATCGTCTCAGAGTCAAGCTTGAAGACTTCCGACACGCACTTCGCAAGGACGTCGAAGCAAAGAAGCTTGGTCGTATGGAACAGCTCTTGTATGCCGACAAGGTCGTCACAGAAGCAAGAAGGGTGGGAGGTGTCGAAGAAGCCGCCGAGCGCGCTGGTGCTATGCAGACTGACAACCTGCCTCCGCCCACATCCAACGCTGATGGCCCGTCAGGTGATGCCAACTTGGACGACTTGGATGGTGAAGATGCTGACGACCTTCAAGATGGAAAGACGGGCAAGTCTGCCAAAGGCAAGGGCAAAGGTGGTGGAGGCGGCAAGGGCGGTGCTAAAGGTAAAGGCAAGCCGAAAGGCGGCGCGGCCGCATCACGAGCTGGATCGGCGAGATCTTCTGTTCAGCCATCGTAGCACACATCAAGTGGTCATTCTCCGCTTTCATGCTGCTCACACATTCGGGCATCCGCGCAAAAGTAGGCTTCATAGCCGCGGTTCATCTTTGTATTTGTACGTTGCAATATCAATCCTTTTCAAATGGACCAAGCTAGAGTGTGATTGCGAACAGGAAGCAAGGTGCTCACTGCTGTGCCTGTGGGAGCTTCAGACGCGCAAAGAGGCGGTCTAGAACCTTCCTCGCAGAACTGTCGGTCGTTGAGGCCGAAGCAGCGAGCACTTCGCGCAGCAAGCCTTCGCCTTTCGCTGTGACCAACGATCTCAGAATTGACTCGACGCGTATTGTCCAAGACTCCTTCCCATCCTTGTCCATATTGAGCGATCGAGCAGCGGCTCCAACATGGTGAGATGCGATCTGCCAAGCGATTGACTCCCTTGCCTTCGACATATCTGCAGCACTGGCCAGATAGCGACAGTAGTGTTCAAGCACGTCCACATCTGTATCAGTCCAGCTCAGCAACCACTTTGGTGCCTGGGTCGGAGGGATACTGCGCAGGCTGTCGCTGTAATCGTTCCATACGAGACGGCGGAAGTCAACAACTATACCGTGCTCGCCCTCGAACACTCCACCACCATATCCTGCATTGGCGACGGTCATGACGACGCGTGCAAAGTTGGCATCGCCGAACGAAACCGAGTCCCACAAGCCTACGAGGTCGGTGAAGAACTGGTAGAACGACATGCCGCCCCCGTACGTAGCAGCTGTCCAAACATCGAGTGTCACCAAGCTCATCGAAGTTCCACCGTAGCGCTGGCGAAGCTCAACGAGCTCGTCTGCAATGTCGAGCAATGAGGTGAGGTCAGAAGAGATGCTCGAGTCACGGAAGAGGTCGCGACCTGTCAGCACACCGGTCTGTTTCTGCTGCGAGGCACCAGCTGTGGTCTTGTCCGTGAACGTGTCCGGCTGATCCTTTTCCAGCATGAAGACCTTCATCACGCCAAGCAGGATCTGCTCGGGGCTGGGAAGACTACACAGCATTGCGCTTGATGCAGGCGTCAACGTTTCCTTGTCGGCATCCTCGCGTGGACTCTGAAGCAGAGATTGGAAGACAGCGACCGCGAGTCGGAGAGATGCTCGGACCATATCGAGCTCGCTTGGCTTCCAGTCTGCTTCAAGGTTGTCGGGTCGGTTGAAGACGGCCGTGTTGCCGCTATGCAGGAGGTCGTCGAGAGGAAGCAGAGGCCAGTCAGCGCGGATCGGTAAGCCGCTTGCAGGACACTTCCACAGCTTGCTCCCTGTGATCGGGTCGATCTCCTTGTCCTCTTCCTCGTCTTTTTCTTCCACTTCGCCCTTTTGCTCCTGCTCGGTCTGCTCAGCAGCATCGTTAGCGTGGCTCTTTGACCTGAACAACGACTTGACCTGCGACAGAGGCGAATTGTCGCGATGTTCGACTGTGCTCGGCTTGGCTGCTTCCGGTAGGCGGTTGCTGCCAACGATGCATTCGAGCAGGAACGGTCGCAATGCATGAACAGTGCTCTCTCCAACAAGGTTCCCAGTCACCTTCAAGACGATGTCGGCAACTCGATCCGCGTGGCGAACATCAAGGCGTGGGATTGCTGCCAGCTCTAAGGCTTTCGAATTCGCTGCGGAGCCGACAACGACAGCTGCCGCAACAAAGTTTGAGAATGTATCCGTGTATGCGTTGCGTCCTGAAGCCTGCGACTCAATACTTCTGAGCGCTTGCCACAATGGTGCACATGCGATAAGCGCCAGTCCCTGTTGCAACATGGCATGGCTGCTGTCAGTCTTTATGCCCGAATCTGCTTCCTGCTCTACCTGAGCGACCTGCTCGGCACGCGCAATTGTTTTAGAGAGGTCAAGATATCTGTGACACGCACGGAAAGCTTGTTCAGCTTCGTCCAGCGCGATGTCCTGTGAAGGAGCTGTGGAGAACAGGCAAAGCACCTGCTTCAAATGCTGCTGCGCCAGCTCGCGGCAATGCGGCATGACTGCTTTGCACGCTTCGAGATACTTCGGAAGCAGTTTGGGCTCCTTACCAATCGCACAGCGCAGCCAAGCATCGATGTACCAGCACAAAGCGCCAAAGGCAGGCGCAGTGGTCGACATTGGCAAAGCGGATGTCGTCTTGCCCATCTGTTCCGAAGCGTCCTTGACCAGTTCGATCCAGTCTTGTACCTGTGTCCATGTGATATCGTGTGCTGTCATGAGCTCGTGAGGGTCCATGGCACAGTGTGTCCACGCGGCGAGAATCTCAAAGATCCTCTGTGCTGCTGTGCCTCTCGACTCTTGAATCCATGCTCGTGTCGAGGGCTCGATTTTGGAGTCGTGACTACCTGACAGTTGCACAACGGCCCAGGAACCACACTCCTGCCATAGATTCCATGTCCGCGCGACCACCGATGCAAAGAAACCATATGAAGCCAAGGCGGTGAAGAGCTGCAGCACTTCGTCGAACACATGGTAGGCGATCAAAACGATCGCATCGCCATCCTTATCATTCGAGGCCCAGTCTTCCTCGACTCTCCAGGGCGGTGTTACCACGAAGCGCAAGAGGTGCTCGATGCTGCCACTGAGCACAATGGCTTCTGCAATCTTGCGATCGCTGAGGACACCTTGATGCAGAAGACGTACAGCCATGATCGAGGGCAACGAGCTCGGTCGGGCCCCTGATACGGTGCTTGGTACGCCGTCGGAAGGTACCGGTGGCCAGGCGATCTTGAGCCCTAAATGCACGACAAAGTCGCACAAACGCCCTGGATTGGCTTCGAAAAGTTGTTTCGCGTGAGAAGCAGAACAAGATGCGATGCGCAGCAGCAACTCTAGTGCCAGCTCGGCTTCCCATGTCGACGTGATGACGCTGTCCGTCCTGTCAAGGAAGAGGCTGAGAATGTTGGAGTCGAGCATGACGGTGGCCCAGTCCTTCTGAATGCTTATCTCAACTTCACTTGCTTCGTTGCTGTCGTCCTTTCCTCCGACGTCGCTTGTTGCTGCACTAAGCAGATGGTTAAAGTTGATTTCTTGACTAGCACCAAAGGGCAAAGCCATACCCGATGGCAGCGACCTGGCAGCACTGATCAGGCAACGCAGAGCTGCTGAACGCACGGTGAAGTGGCGGTCTCCAAGAAGCCATCGAGAGATAGAGATGGTCCTAGCTCTCAACAGCAGAGCATGCTCATTGAGCGCCTGCACGGCCGTTGAAGCTTTCCCCTTGTCGGCCCGATCGAATGCTGGATACTGCTCACAGATTCGACCGAGCACGTTGAGCGCAAGCTGGCGCTGGGCCGCCACCGTGCTTCTAGACAAGTGGATGAGCTCAGAGAACGTGTATCCGGGCGCCTCCTGATCGTCGCCATGGTGATGAAGGCCTGAGAGGTAGGTTTTATGGGTCTGGACATCGCCCTGAATGACCTGACCAGAGAAGTCGAAACGAAGTTCCGTCGAGGCCTTCTGATTCGAAGGTTGCTGTGGCATCATCCATTCGAGCGTCGGATTTGGTCCTTCAGGCTCGGCTGGGAAGTATTGACGCTTGATGGCGAGTGGTCCATCTTCCTCGCCATCCCACTGCGACGAGTTACTGGCTGATTCAGGCTGAGTCTTCGATATTGTCGATGCCGATGCTGACCTGGTGGCGGCTTGTTCGGATTGCTTTGTGCTGCTGGCGCCCTTGCGATTGCGCAGAGCATCAAGCACGTCTCTGCCAAACAGACTCTCGAGGCTGCAAATCTCTTGGGAGACCTCAGCAGCGCTCATCTGACGAAGCTTCTGGTCGTTCTCTCTCGACACGTCTGACAGCACAGCAGTGATTGCGTCTATGTCTGCGCCTCCACCAGGATCTCGCGTCGGATCAGGCTTGAAGCTGGGTGCATCTCGGTCGTTGACGGCGGCGCTGCTTGCTGATGCACTCTTGAGGCGTACAGAGGGCGGCCGCAATCCTTGCCGCATTAGCCTAGACTTTCTGAACGCCGACATTGGCTTGCCATCTTCGTCTAACCACTCCTCGTCGTCTGCTGAAGCTGCTGTGCTTGCTGCGGTCCTTTTTGAGGGTGCCGTGCCGGTTGAGTCAGCCAGAGCTGTCTGCGTTGCAAGGGCATCCCGTTGTGGTGCCTCAACAGTGTCAATATCTTCGCTGTATTTTGCTGCTCGAGCCTTGCCGGATGCAGGAGGGAGGATCGGTGCAATCTGATCACGGTGTGAAACCATTGGGAAGCCTGTGCCTGGCTCCTGCCCGTCTGATGTTGCTTGTGTTGCTTCTGCTTGAAGCCTCTGCTGCCTTTGCTCTTCGTGCTTCTGAAGATCTTCGTCCATTCTTCTCCTCACGACAAAGCGTGAACCAGAAGGCTTTGGTTTGCTCGAGCCGCCTGGCCTTGTCCGCCGCTCACCGACTGGACGCTCTTGAATTGTTCCAATGACGGAGCCTGCGAAGTCAAGTGTTGCTTTTGGCGGCGTGTGCTCTGTTGCGGTCTCATCATCTTTGTTCGTCGTCTCCGGTGTAAAGCGCACAGTTCTAGGCTGCCGCTGGGTTTGCGACTGCGTTGCAGCTTGCTGCGGCGCGGAATCGGACAACGCTGGTTTAGGTGGGGAGCGTTGTGTATCCTCGGCGTCTTCGACAGTGGCTTTGCGATTCGTTTCGCTGGATGATGCTGCAGTTACTGCTTCAGATTTACTGGAAGAGGCGATTGTGGGAGGCTTCTTCCTGACTACTGTTGCAGCTGGTGGCCAGTTTGAGAAGGAGCCGCCGGGTGCAGCTCTGCGACTGCTGGACTCGAACGAGCCATCGTCTGGTAAGTCATCGTCGAACTCGGCCAGATCGAGGAAGCGGGGCCGAATCTGCTGTTTGCGAATCTGCCGCTCATCCAAAGGAGGTTGAGACGACATCTCTGCGATCATGTGCATGGTCGATGGAGGCTGAGTCGCAGGTGCAGGAAGAGAGATGCAGCCAAAATTTAGAGCTCAAGCTCGGAAGTCGGCGAGAAAAGTGGAGTTCTTCTAAAGCAATTTCCTGAAGACACGTTTGTTAGACCGGCTCTTCGGAGCCGAAATTCTGATTCTGATTCGCAATCAACTCTCAACGGTTTGCCGCGTTGCAGCACTGTTACTGCAGCTGGAGAAGTTGCTGTTCTCATATCCGTGGCCTTAGAGACCATTCCAACACCAACCTTCCATCTCTCCATCTACTGCACGGAAGGCCGACACTCACACATATATATCTACGCACATCATGTCGCTCCTCCGCCAATCGACCCAGGCGCTCCGCGCCGCCGCCTCCGCATCCTCGGGCGCTCGATTCATCAGCACCACGACCATCGTTCGCAACACCGCCAACCCCAACACCTCTCCAGCACCGGTCAAGCGCACCGACAACCAGGGCCGTGACCTTGCTGCCGAGCAGCTCAAGCGACACGAGCAATCCGTTACCGCTGACCTTGTCAGCAGCGCTCCTGGTAGGTACAATCGCAAAGGAGCTAGCAGAGCTCAACCGCGGTGGCGTCCAGGGACTCCATCTTGATTCTCGACCAAAGAAACCTTTGCACCTGTCGAAAACGAAGCGAAGATACTGAAGTACTGACAATCATCTCCCTTGACTCGACTTGATATTTGCAGAGGAGCTCCACCAGCGCACTGTCCGAATCTTCCGCCCTGCCAAGACTGCCAACTCGTCCGGCAAGGCTGGTACCAAGGTGTGGCGTGTCGACTTTGACATTCTTCAGGGCTCTGCACGATGGGAGAACCCTTTGATGGGATGGGCTTCTTCGTATGTATCCATGATTGACAACCTTGTTTTGCACGAAAACCCGAGTCGACATAGGAGCTAACCAATTTCATCCACTCATGTTCTTGTTTGCAACTCTTCTTCCCGCTTTGCTATCCCATAGAGGTGACTACATGCAGGGTACTTCTCTCAAGTTCCGATCAAAGGAGGATGCGATCCACTTCTGCGAAAAGCAGGGTTGGGACTACCACGTCACAGAGCCCAAGGTGGCTCGCATCCCACCCAAGAGCTATGCTGCCAACTACAACCACATCCCCGGCAAGCTTAGGATCCACCACACAAAGTAAGGCCCGGCTTCTTTGTATGATTTGTTGACTTGTTAGACCAATGCAAACGAATTTCCCGTGATGTCTTGCTGCGTGGAGTCTTCCGGAACTTCTCCAGAACCAGATTCAGCAGAAATGTGGCTCATACATCCGTGCGTGAGCGGATTCCTGACAGCTACAGCGACACTCGTGGCTCGCAGCGCCTCGCGCTGTATTTTGGGGAGGCTCAGCCACGACAAGGCGAGATGCAAAGGGTACATCACAGTGGTAACACGACACAAAAGCATCTGTAAAGAGTATGATTGCTAGAAGAGACAAGTACAAAAGAGGAGTCGGAATTGCAGAGTGTGGATTCGGAACGGACAAATGGTATCAGATCAGAGCGCGAGCCGCTAAACCCTCACAACTTAGTCCATTCTCGCCTTGAGCGTTCTCTCAATAACCTTCTCTGGTGTACTATTTCGTGAGAAAGATCCGCGTAAGACGTCAGATGAGGAAAACAGATGAATCGTCAGCACTTTGCCCGGAACTTGAGCATGCACACCCTGCTTCACATCTGAGTTCTGCTCGCTTGGCAGTCGTGATGGAACGAATTGGCGTAAGATACTCACATGATGCGAACAATGGCACCCCAGCCTGATAATGCGTCACGCTCGAGCGCACCGAGAAGGATTTGCGATACTGTCTCGAAGAGCTCCTCAGGTCCCTGTAAAGGCAGAATGGAGATGGTGTGAAGCCAAAGTGTCAGTCAATGTTGGTACAGCGGATCCACGCTCAGTCGGAACTACGATGGTCCCAATGGACAACGTACAAGATCGGGCTCCCAGAGACCTTCTGCCATACCAAAGAGCTTGTCGCCTGCTGTGCCGCTGACGACAAAGTCTTTTGCAAAGTTGAGGCATCCTACGACGTCTGATGCTGCGATGAAGGGTTCGTTTTTAGAGTTGATACCAGCGATGACCGGCTCGATGAAGTATGGTCCGAATCTTCTCTCGTAAAGTGTGGAGCTAACCAGATGCGCAAATACCTCTGGCTCAATGTCGCGCTCCTCCTTCATCTTGTACATGTTGACACGGTATCGGAACTTTTCCTTGAGCGTTGCGACATCCGATGCCAAGCCTGGCAGACCGACATAGGTCTTTTCTGTGACGCGGAACACCTTGTCAAAGTTGCATGCAACGGTCATGGCTTGCTGACCGAGACGAAGATCGGAGGCGATGACGACGCAGTTCTTGCCCTTGGCCGCCACCACACTACCACCGTTGTATTCCATGATACTCATGTTGGATGTATATGCTGTGACTTGGGCGTCACGAACCTAGTTGAGGGGTTGAGGTGCGGGAGTGTGTCAAGTGCACAGGTTGCAAGCGGTAAGGAGTGCAGATGAGGTCAAGCTTGGACTGCTTTCGATGCGAGGTGAGCTGTGTAGCACGAGTGGCCGGAATGTCCTTCTAGGTGCCTTTCGCGGGAGTGGGTGCTGTCGCGAGATGAGGGGACTGTGAGAGAAGGTGATGAGGTGACTGATGAGAAGATGTCGAAGGTGAGCGAATGGACCAACACCAAATCCAAGCTCGAGTTTTAGGGAGAGGGTCCTTGCGCGTTGCGTTGCGTATTCGCTCTCTGTCTGTGCTGCTTGCTCCACAGGCCAGCCAAAGGTGATCGACCTTCTTTCCGCTCCACTCGCTTTTACTCCACTTTGGCCGTCATGTCCAATTTTGCCTGCAATTTCTTCTTGTCTCTTCTTAGGGCTCTAACAAGTTGTGTTAAAAAACCACTCTGCTGCGCCAAAGTTGGCTTCCTTCCTTCCAGCTCAGCCTCAGGTGCTGTTGAAAGCTTCTTTCTGCTGCTCTGCTGTGTGAGTGTTTCTCGTATCCGGTAACATTCGGCAATGCCAAAAAAAAGTTGAATCTGGCACGTCACCATCCCCCACTTCTATCCTTCGCAATCTCGATCCCGTCCTCCTCTTCGCCACCATCTCTTCCACTTTCTCACCCGAGCAGACTCAGGCACCTCGTCAACCAGGCACGATCCACGGCTCTTGACTGACACGTCTAGCAAATTGCTGCCGGCCTTCATCACATTCCATCTCAACATGAAGGAGGTCACACGGAAGATGATGACCGACGTGGCGGTCTTCGCCATGAGTCAGGTCGCCTTCTACTACGCATTCAAATACGTCATGTCATCCTTGGACCCAAATCGACAGAAGCGACAGGACTCGAAAAAGATTGCCGACGCCAAGCTGGGCAAGCTTGGTCTGCGTGGAAAGGACCTCGAGCTCAATGAATACGAGGAGCAGATCTCTGCCGAACTCATCCTGCCAGAAGACATCCCAGTAGACTTCAACTCGATTGGTGGTCTCGATGGCATCATCTCTTCTTTGCAGGAAAGCGTCATCGCGCCGTTGTGCTACCCCGAGCTTTTTGCCAATGCCAGCGGTTTGCTAGGCGCACCCAAAGGCGTTTTGCTATATGGCCCTCCAGGCACCGGCAAAACCATGCTGGCGAAAGCATTGGCAAAGGAGAGTGGTGCCACCTTCATCAACATGCACGTTTCAACATTGACCAACAAGTGGTTCGGCGAGTCCAACAAGCTCGTAGCCGCGCTGTTCAGCTTGGCACGCAAGCTTCAACCCTCGATCATCTTTATCGACGAGATTGACAGCTTCCTTCGTGAGCGCGCTACTGGTGACCACGAAGTGACTGGCATGATGAAGGCCGAATTCATGACATTGTGGGATGGATTGACATCCTCGACCGACCGCATCATGGTGCTTGGCGCCACCAACCGACCTAACGACATTGACTCGGCCATCTTACGTCGACTGCCAAAGCGATACGCCGTCTCGCTTCCCAACGCATCGCAACGTGAAAAAATTCTTTCCCTCATGCTTTCGGCGACACCGCTCGACCCTACCTTCTCGATGGCGGAGCTTGTCAAGCGCACCGAAGGCTACAGCGGGAGCGACCTCAAGGAGTTGTGCAGGAACGCAGCTATGAGGCCAGTTCGCGAGTTCCTTCGCAGCAAGCAAGGACGAGAGTCGGTGGCAGAGAGACGACGCCTTGCGGCTGCTGGTGTAGGAGCAGGTAGCGCCAAGATCAGCACTGAAGCTACTCCCAATGGTACACTGATACCTTCGGAAGGTGATGTTGTAGCTGCTGCGACACCAGCGGCCAAGATCGAATCTAGGCCGCTTCGGAACTCGGATTTCTTCGTGATTGACTCGGCGGCGACGCCTGTCAACGGGTCGAGGGCGGCGCCGATGGCTGTCGACGAAGATCCGCTTGATTGAAGGCTGTCTGAGCGTTCTTTTTCCGCCACTTGAGCGGAGTCGGAAAGTCGAGGACCGCAGCACCTTGCCTCGCAAGCGACCATCCGAACGCATTCACGCTCAGGCACATGTACGCCGACACAACATCAGGCAGATGCACATATAGCATGGTTCGCGGCGAGCTGCAGGGCCAGGCGCAGCATCAACATAGACAGAGTATCTGAGGGAATGCCGAATTGGAGGCGAGCTTCAGCCTTGATGAACCATTCGGTTTGACATCCTCCGCCATCGACAGATTTGTACTTTTACGAAACGTTTGCATTAGCAATACCACACCCAGCACCTCATATCGCGAGAAGAAGCCAACACGTCGAAGCCGCCTAGTATTGGAGTTGGGATTACAGACCACGCGGCGCTGGCATCACGATTTTTTCGGCGAGATGAAGAGTCTTTGATTGCATGGCGAGGCTATCGCAGGTCTGACAGATGCTCCATCAGCAGTAATCCTCGTCAGCGACCTGATGCTCTTTGAGCACATGTTCTGCAATAAAGTCGGCATCTTCCGACAATCAGGCGCCGAAGTGTGCATTCAGATGTTCCCACACCATGAGGCTCGGTTCGAGCAAATGCAGACGCTTGAGCGCCTCCTTTTGTGATGGTGTAGAAAAGGAGCGTCTGAGCAGTCGGCATCGCAGAATGCGAAATCTGCAGAGCAAAACTTACCTGCAGCTCGACTCGGCTAAATAGTGGCAAAGAAGGCTTGGCTGAAATCTGAATCGATGATGTCGAATTTGAGCAGCCCGGAAATAGCATGGTCGGTCGTTCGGCGGGCGACTGACGGGCATATATCGGGGCCGACACACCGATGTCCAACTCAGACAAGGAAGCTGCGTGGCTTGACGGTGTTTGGCGAGTGATGGAAGAAGGTGCGGAATACGCGCTTCTCTTCTTGTTGGCGTGCTTTTCGCTTGCACTACGCCACCAACCAGTGCACATCTTCTGCAGCCACAAACATGTCGCAGGGAGAACTGCGATGACTGTCAGTCATAACTCGCTGCATGGGGCAGCTTGGTGTCGATAATCACCATCCTGCAAATCGACGGAGACGGGGTCCAAAAGTGACAGGAAGGTATGTGATCCATGAGACGACGCCCTTGAATTTCAAAGCTGGCAGAGACAAAGGGAAAAGAATCCATGAAAAGAACTGCGGGGTGCAGTAGAATCCACGGATCTCATTTGGCGGAGCCATTGTCTCAGAAGAGCGGCTCATTCATCGTCCTGTCAAGAAATGTCATCCTCTTTCGATTTTTTCTTAATCATTTGAACGATGCGAAGAAGTCGAGCTCGCCACCACTTCGGCTTCGCTTGCTCACAAGCCTTGCCTTGCAATGCAATGGCATGCCCGGGACGGTGGACAAGTTTTAGGCCGGGCTATCAAACTTCTGATCGGCGCTTTCTGAAATGCAACAGGTGATGGACCTTTGTTGCACCCACGCTACTGTGTCGCGCTTAACGTCTGCATGATCGCTTGGCCTGATGCGACTATTTGGGTTGATGGTGCTGCGGCCAAGCAGCTGCACTGAGATTGACAGTAACAGGAGCTGCCCTCGCGCTGCCACGTTTCAATCTAACTAGGTATCTGACACAATCTCACCCACGAGTACATCAACATGACTGTTCGATGAGCGGCTAATTCGCAAAGCGAGACACCGCTTTCGGAAGCGTTCCGGCGCTGTCCGCACTCTCACGATCGCTTCCAATCTGTGGTCACACTCGGCAGCTATCCGAATTTGAGACTCTGTTATCATGTCGATGATGATCGAGAAACTCGCTTGCAAGATGTCCAAGAGCCGACTCGTGTGGCAACAAAAGGTGAGCAACAGGATCGAGACAACACAAGCGAAAGTGCGGCGTAGAAGCGTGGCTTGAGATCGATGGAAACCGGTCCGAGACAGCAGACAAACGGGAACACGATAGACAATAGAGACGAGAGATCCACTACTGCACTGCAAGCCAACAGATTCGGATAGGTGGGTCACCTGCTTTTCTCGCCAGATCTCCCCTGCTATGGTCTCGCTTGGCGTTCTGTCTCGAACAGAGCAGAGACACAAAGAGACGACAAATAGGTTTGCTTTCCACTGATGCCCCGCCAAGATATCAGATCAAGCCGAAAAAGGCAAGCAAGCACACAACAAAAACAGGAGGTCTTAGAGCTCGCTTCGCATCAAATTCAGTTCCCCATGCAAGATGCACCTTTAGCTCGCTTAAGGCCTCCATCACGGCTGAACAGCAAAGGAGCGTTGTTGCAAGATCGTTGACTTTTTCGCAGCTGCTAGAACGTAGCTGCCCATCGACGCGGGGCAAGCATTGACAAAGAGGCTAGTGTCACTTTTCAAACGTCAGTCGTGACATGGCAGCATGACATGCAGCTGTTCCTCCTTCTCTGCCTTCCCTGCATGTCTCGGTGCATCTCGATGTTGTCCAACTTCGCCATTAGAACGAAAGAGCGGTTGTCAGTCGTTCTTAAGCGCGGTTTGCCGCTTCTTCGATGGCGGCTTCGCTTGCACTCGTCTGCCTCAACGATTTGCGTCTCGCTTAGAGCTTGTCCCTCGTCCTCTCCGCCAATCGCTTGCCCCGCTTTTTGTGCGACATCTCATGTGGAACCCCACCACCCGATACGCTCTCAGCATCCTGGCTGTCCTCTTTCGAACTAGAATTCGGGCCTTCTGTTCCGAAGAATCGAGAGCAACAGCTGCAGTGTCAGGCAGCTACGACAACTGCACAGCGGACCCCAGTTGATCCATGGTGCCTTCTCTGTGATGCAGACAGAGGCCTCATACACTCATCCTTTCACCGCTGCTATCCTGTCATGCAACGCTTCTAAAGAAGCAAGCTTCGAATCCGCCGATAGGCGCCTGACAGCGAGCTAGACACTAGGAAAGCAAGCAAAACTTGCACCCGAGTCCGCTCGCTTGTGATTCTTTTGCCTCCTCCTCCTCCCCCTCGCGTACAATAAGCAGGCCTCGTCTGAATTTCGCATCCCGCCACTTGTCCTGGACCTTCAGCAGCGGATAAGCGCTTCCTGCCTCACATCACCTCCCACAAGTCAAAGTTTGTTCCCTCGTGGACAATTCTTGTTCTCGACCATACTTATACCCCTCGAGAATCGAGCCCGAGACTTCCACCGTCACTTTGCCGCTGCTGCATGCACCCACCTTCTGTTTCCTTTGACGCACATCAGCTTACTCGGTCGGGCTCCACCATCTCTCGGAACGATTGGCGGCTTCACATCACGCTCACCTTAGTCAGCCAAAGTTGCTCTGCTTACCAGGTGCTTCCACATCGATTTGGTTCTTAGATCGCATCCCTGGAGTGCTCAAAGGCTAGATTGCAGAGCAACCTCACCTTCAGCTCGGCATGGCCTCGAAATAGAGGATACTGGTCAAGCTCATTCGACATGTCGTACGCGACCCTTAATACCCGGTTCGGTCTCCCACTACCACCGCCAAAAACCATCTTCTCTACCATCCGCAATGTCGATGGCCGCGCTTGGTTTCCCGACTTCACACAGGAGCAGGACCCAGTGGGCTCACTGGAGCAGTTTGTCCGCGTCCTCTTCTATCCTGTCTTGCATAAGAGCACCTTTATTCAGCTCAAGGCGCTTTCAGTGCTTACAGCCGTCATCGGCATTTGGATCTTCCTCATCATCCTTCGACGATTCTATGAGAAGTCGTTTTGGCTTTTCCGCCTCGTAATTAGGAGCAATGGTACACTCATCGTGCCCAATGCTATCACGACCTTTGTTGCCGTGGAGAGCACCTTTGCAATTCTCCTCATTGCTTTGTAAGTCGATGTCAGCTCTGTCGTAAGTCGAGACCGCTTGCTGACCATTCCACATTGCCTTTTTCCCTCCAACAATGCTGCTATTCATGAACGCAGGTGCTGGGAAGTGGTTGCTTGGTACCAATACGGTCAGTCACCCAAGTACATCATCCTTTGGATTGGCTTGACATGGCTGCCTCTCATCCTCGGAACATGGTGTACGACCGTCGGGATCGTCTATGCTCGACCCGACGCGCTCAGCTTCGTCTCGCCACAGCCAGGCAAGCCGCAAAGCTGGGCACTTCGCATGGGTATCACGCCGTCAGTCGTCAACCTTTTCGTCTTCTGCATACCAGTTGTCCAGGTCGTCAGTGTTGTCGTTCCTGCGGTCTTTGCGCAGCACCGATTCAGTGATGCCTTTGAGCACTACAATCGCTGGTCAACCGCTATTCCTTCTGGAGCGACTCTCACGAGGGAGCTGCTGCTCGAAGCGCAGCAGATCTGGTTCAAGGTTCTCGATGCGGCGTATTTTCTTTCGATCTGCATGGCCGTCTGGGAGGCTTGGGTCTGCTTGCTATTCATCTGCTACTGTCTGGCAGGTGGCTCGCTGGTCGCCACGTTGCGGAATCAGCTGGCGACGCTCAAGTCCTTCAAACAAAGTCGCTCCTTCAGCGAGTCGTATGCTGTGCAGAATGGCAAGGATGGATCGACGCGCCGCACACGCGATCATTTCGCCAACATTGTCGTGTCAGAAGACACTGAAGGACATGCTGAAGTTGACATTGAAAAGCAGACGCCTACCAGTCCCACCACCCCGAACTTGCTGTCGGTGCAGGCACCACCGGGATCGCTATCCATCTCGTCGGCTGTCTCCGATAGTGCAACGCTTGTCTCTGGCGACGCGGGACTGAAGCGATCGGCGAGCCAGAACAAGCCTGCCGAAAGCAACACCAGTGGCGATCTGATGCCCACACCACGCCGCAACAACTCACACAACGACAACATCGACAACGACGAAGCTCAAATCGCTTCCATGTATTTCACCCGCGAAGAACTTCAGAACGAAGACCAGCCATCGAACAGCTTCTTCCCACCCGTCCGACCTTCGGAGTTCGAACGTCCAACGCAAGCACAAACACAAGCAGGCAAACAGAACTCACACAAGCGCTACCTTGAAAAGTTTTACACAAACTTCGTGGTGCAATTCGTCGGACTCATGCTGTGCATTCTCTTCTTTGTCATCTTTTGTGGCAAGCTTGTTACGACGTGGTACTCGGCATGGGAGGCCAACGATTTTGCATCGGCGTTGCAGGTTTCACTTCTCGTAGTAGTTTGGGTAACTGTCGTACTGGCTAGCGTCATTATCTTTGCCATTCTCAGTAGGACGTACGAGCCCGTCCTGTCCAACTTGAATGCTGCTTCGCACAGCAGGTCGAGCGGCAGCAGGCGTGTCAGCTTGGTACGGAACAATGATGCTTCGGTCAAGTCTGGATCGCGTGGGGCAGGAAGGAGGATGAGCGGTGCCAAGGCATGGGCGACGTCGACGTTGACTCAGCTGTCGAGCGGGGAAGATTGAAGAAGCCAAGATATTGGGCTGGATCGCGTGCGGTCAAGCCGTGGCGGGGTCAGTCGGTCCCGGTCCGGGTCCCTGTCGGGTGTAGGTCGATCGTCATTGCATACATATGCTGAGCTGGACGGCGAGCAGGAATCTCCACGTGTAGAGCAGGATCCACCGAGCCCTAAGAGTCAGCCTTTGTCGCTCCGTAGGTCGAACACTTCGAGCATGACACCAGATCTGCAGGCATCGTCTTCGTCTTCGAAATTCGTGCATGAGCCACGCAGGAAAAGATCCTTCCGAGGCTCTGGGTCGAGCTCATCGGCTAGCAAGAGCAGCAAAGCCAGCAACGGTGGGGGTGTAATGGTTGAGCAGACTGTCAGCACCATTGTCGAGGATCCTGCCGTCGAAGAGCTCTACCGTATAGAGCGCCCGTCAAGAGCAGCGCGAGCTTCCTCAAGCAAATCCGATCGCTCAGAGCAAGACATCTATTCACCGCACGCCTTGGACAATGTCCTGTACACCCCCAGCCGCTTCAGTCGTCACAGCGATTGGGCAGACAGTCCAGCGACACCAGCAACAATGTGGTCTCCTTCCACGCCTTCCTCGACCAGACCTCTGGTGTCCAAGAAGGGCGGCGGACGTGACTCGCCAGAAGAAGTGTTCGCTGCTGATGGCCAAGACTGGGTGCTGCACCGTTCGCGTTCCGATGTGGCTCTTCGACGAGCAGCAAGAACGCGACCAGCTACAGCAGGAGATGATGACTCGGTCGGACTGGGTATTGCGATGGCGTCTACACCATGGACTGCGCCTTCCATATGGGCCAGTGGTGAGCCCGATGAAGCGCTAAAGCAGGAGGACAAAGAGATGCGAGTACGCATGGCAACGCGTCCAGGCACTGCCAACAGCAAGAAATCACTCCTTTGAAGACGATGTATCCAGCCATCCTGTACGTCGGATGAATATACTGGACGCTATCAATATACCCTTTCACATTCGTTCTGCTCCATTCATTGTGCTATGCCGCTCGAGATGGCTATGTGAGAGCAAGCAAGGAACGAGAAGCAGCGTGAGGTTCAGAAAAGCGCAAATATGTTACACCGTCTGTACAAACATTGAGTATCCAAAATGATTCCACAATTTGAAATGAGAATACAAAAAGCATTGTGATCGACTTTGCTTGACTTGTATTCTCGATCCAACTTCCTCAGCAAAGCAATCTCAAAGCGCGCTTCAGCCTTGAGAACACACAAGGGAGGAAAACGAATTTGAACCACTGCGAAGGCTAGGGGCAGCAGACAGCCAAGCGCTGCGAACGAGCCTCTTTCTCGCTCTGTCTCTCTCTGTCTTGGCTCAGAGAGTAAGAGTGACAGCTGTGGATGCTTTGGTCAGGGTGGCTCCTGCGCTTGGGAAATACTGTTGTGCATCTTGGAATTCGCCAACATCAATCGTCTTTCTCTCTCAGTCACAGTCACAGTCTGTCCACGCACGCACGCGCGCACGCTCTCTCTCTGTCACTCCAATTCCACTTTCTGCACTGAGCATCATCATCTCCACCTTCTTCCTTCCTCCTCCATCCCTTCTACTTCATCGTCTTTCCGAAACCTTTCATCGCACCACCACCTTAATATACATCAGACAAGATGGATCCATCCAAGATCAACACGGAGCTTTGCCCCGTCTACGCTCCATTCTTTGGCGCTATGGTAAGTGTCATTCGACCAGCAAATCACTGCCACGCATCGATTCGATCAGCCTTGCAATACACCGACCTCCTCGACATTCAAAGAATCAAAGCCATCCGTAGACATCGGCAAGAGAGCTTCGAGATCTTGATCTGGGCAGAGCAAGCGGCATGATGCAAGCAAGCTCGGAGGCTGTGTCTCGTGGCTCAAATGTTTCATGCTCAGCTTCCGGTCAATTAAACACCAGGTACATCTTCGAAGGATCAGCATTAACTGATCATTCTCATCACCTTTCTGTGCTCTATTCCGACTAACAACAGGGATGCACTGCTGCCATCGTCTTCACTTGTACGTACTCAATTCCCTGATTCTCCTCCTATGACCGCACATCGCCTTGCATCAAATGCTGACACTCTTTCTTACCTGTCTTTTCGATCGATGATCCGCCTACTCTGCTCCTACTCGCCTCGCAGGTCTCGGTGCCTCGTACGGAACCTCCAAGTCCGGTGTCGGTATCTCGGCCATGGGTGTTCTCCGTCCTGATCTCTTGATCAAGTGTGTTATTCCCGTCATTATGGCTGGTATTATTGCCATTTACGGTCTCGTCGTCAGTGTGCTCATCTCTGGTGACATCAAGACTCCTATGTCTCTTTACGCTGGTTTCATTCAACTCGGTGCCGGTCTTTCGGTCGGTCTTGCCGGTTTGGCTGCTGGTTTTGCCATTGGTATCGTCGGTGACGCTGGTGTACGTGGTACCGCTCAGCAGCCTAGGTTGTTCATTGGTATGATCTTGATCCTCATTTTCGCCGAGGTTTTGGGATTGTACGGTTTGATCGTTGCACTTATCCTTAACACCCGTTCGCAAGACGACCCCTTGGGATGCATGCTCAAGTAAGAGCTTCCCACGACTACGAATAACGAACACACACCGGCTCGAGTGCGAGAGGTCAGATCGGTTTCTCTTGCTCGGACGGCTACCCCCATACACATGAACTTGGACCGAGATTCAGCGCCGATTCGCGCATTGCGGTCCATGTGGAACCTATGCGCCTTTCCTTTTTTGCGGTTAGCTTCAGACCTGACCTGGGAATAAGGAAGCGCCCTTTCAACGGATGTGTACCAACCCTCCATAACTCCTCACCTTTTCCGCTTGTCTTTATTTCTCTTCGCTTCTCAAACACAACGAATATACACCGCATTCTGATCCGATTCGCTGACACAAGGTTGCTTCCAAGATTGTGCTACTTTCGATGTGAGTGATAGCTCGCGAGATTGACACACTTTGCAAGTGTGAAGCGCTCTTGTTGCGCGGGTATATGAGATTGATGTGACGCCTTGAAGCGTGTGATAGAAATACAAATGTGAGTGAAACGAAAGGTAACTTAGGGACGTGGTAGTGAGGTTGATGTTTAGTCGAACCTCGCCCTCTTCACCTGTGGTGCACTGGACCCTGCCGCTGTTGGAGGCTGCTCATCCGCAGCTACGTCCTCGAACTCCATTTCGTCATCCTCTTCCTGCGCTTCCGCTCGCTCCTCCTCCTCCTCTTCATCGTCATCCTGTGTTGCAGCAGCAGTCTTGCCATTCTTACCCGCACCAGAGGTGGCAGAGTCGGTTGGTGGATCAGGAACAATGAATCTACCATGATGCCCTCGTCGAGGATCGAAAAAGGGTCTGGCACGGCGTTGTGCTGAAAGCGATGATTTGAGGCCGTATACTGTCGATTGCTGCAATGCCCGAGGGAGATCAAATGGGAAGAAAGAGGGTCAGCGGAGGCGAGAAAGGTGAGCACATCAGAGGTTATGGGAGAAATGCTTACCAATCGAGTAGCCAATATCGAGTACATATCCGGAGCCTGGTATATTGAGTCATTGATGATGTAGTATGCTGCCAATGGTGCTGCTGTTCACGTTTCAAAGCAAACCAAAATTGTTGTCAGCTACCTGCTTGTGTTCTTTCCCGGGACTCTTGCCTTCGAACTTACTCTCAGTAGCAGAAGTCCTCCACCGCTTCTGAACGACGAAGCACAACGGTGCTCTACTATGCACCAGCACGAACTCTAACCCTGTGAACCTCTTCAACTCCTCCTCTTCTTGCCGTGCTCCCATTCCACCGGTTAGGTTCTGTATGCCGTTAGCAATATTCTGCATACGAATCTGCTCATTGTTACTGCGTCGATCGAAGAATGGAGAAGTGGCGAAGTATGCCATCACATTGTGTTCAGTGAGCGGATGATTGGGATCAAATTTGGAGCCATCGGTGGGAGGTGCGACTTGGCCAATAGATTGGAGATGGGAGAGGTAGGAGAGGAATTCAGGGTTCTTGAATTGGACGTGGAGGAGGTTGGGCGTTGCTTCAGTTGCAGCTGAGCCTGCTGCTGCTGGAGCGGACATGATCGATGTCTCACAGAGCAGCCAAAAGATGCTGCTAAGTATGTGATCAGCGCTGACGGATGTGACGTGAGTGAGAGGTGGTAACGAAGTCAGGGTGACAGCAGATAAAAGTGTGGGTTTGGTGACCGTGCGGGAAATTCTTACACCGCGGCGCGGAGATACCGAGGATGCCGAGATCCGCAAAACTGCAAAGCATCGTGACGCGGTCATGCCGAAAAGCACGCACAAATTCCGCCAACCACAACACTTCGGAGCTGCCGGAGGCGATTCCAAACACAACAAGGCCCTTGGAAACCCAACCTCTTCTTCTTACCCTTATTCTCTTCGAACCTCCCACCATCCTTCTCACCTCAACCATCACTACCTTCCCGACAGGATATTACGCAGCTATGTCCTCGAAATCAGGATTGCAATCGCGCAGCAGTGCAGCTGCCACCAAAGGCCTGCACTCCGACACGCTCGACAAGTACGATGACCTCGCAGATCCCATCCCTACCGAAGAACAAGAAGCTCTCCTTCGCGAACTCAAAGCCTCCAACGACAAGTCGAACTACTTCTACCGAGCAGCCCTTCTTCTCATGAACATCCTCGTCTTCATTGCCTACCTCACCCCTATCCCATCTTACATCGCAGGCACTCACCCCGAAAACCACCTCACCCTCTTCCACCACGGAGTTCACGTCATTGGAACAGAAGACCATCTCACATACCTCCCCGCCTTCCCCATCTACCTCCTCTTTGCCGGAATCCAATCCTACTTCCTCTACCTTGCTTCTTTCGAGCTCCTCTCTCTGATGGGACACGACAACCTCATCTTCAGACTCTCCGGTCGCAACCCAGCTTTCTACCGATCCCACCCCTTCGGTACAGCTCCAGGCTACCTCATCGGTACACTCTCCGATCTCCGCTACTCCACAGGAAACAAAATCAAACTCAACGAACGAGCAGACCAACCTCCCGAGGCAACAAACTCGGATTCAAAAGCTCTGTATAATATCCTCTCGAACCCAAGACTGTTGTATTTGTGGTTTGTCTTTATTGGAAGCTGTCCATTGCCTCTGCTGGTGTTTGGAGCTGGTAACTTTAGTAACGCTGGTTGGTTCAGTTTTACCCCGGCAGTAGTCGGGTTGATGTTGGTGACTGAAACTTGGATCAGGAGGTCAGAGAATCAGCTGTTGGGTCTTGATGGGTTGAAGTATGATCATAAGTCTGCGTAGAGGATAGTCTCTTTCTCGCTTGTCGATTTCTTCTCCCATCACCGACGTTCTTGAACCACACAGCTCACTTTTTGTACATATTTCAAACTCTGAGCTTCACACACTCACTCACAATCACATGCTGTCAAGAATAATCAAACTGCAGTTCTCTGCCATCGCACATCCTGACGCTCAATAAATCATGCTTGATTACTTCTAACAGCAAGAACGACAGCAACATCAGTAGGGAGGCTGATACCCACCCTGGTATCCACCCTGTTGGTGATACTGCTGCTGCTGATGAGGTGGGGGCGGAGGAGGCGGGCCACGTGCGCCTGGCTGCGGGTATCCCTGCTGGGAAGCGCCGTATCCCTGATGTTGCGGTGGCTGACCGTATCCACCATGCTGCGGCGGCGGTGGCGCATACCCACCATACTGAGGCTGTTGGGGAGGTGCGCTATAGTGCGAAGGAGACTGCGGGGTAGGGGAGGCGTAGTCCCATCCACCATAGCCGCCACCGTACCCTTGCTGCTGTTGAGGAGCTGGCGGCAGTGAACCATATCCTACGTGCTGCTGCCCGTATCCCTGGGATGCAGGCGGGGGCGGCGAAGTGTACCTCGATTGAGTAGGCGACGCAGCAGCAGCAGCAGGCGAGAAGCTAGCCTGGAATTGCTGTGGCGGTGGAGGCAGTCCTACTCTGCCAGACGGCGCTCGAGGCGGTTGTTGGCTCAAGCTGTCTCCAACATAGCCAAGTTGGCCACCATAGGAGGCTGGAGGACGCTGCTGTTGCGGAGGAGGCTGAGGAGCAGGCGAAGCTCGGCTATCCCCAAAGGGTCCACTGGAGAACATTGATGCGTAGGGGTCTTGTGCTGGTGCCGCTGCCGGAGGCGGTGGGGCTTGTTGCTGGTAAGTCGGCTGCTGTTGATGATGCGAGGGGTAGCCCGAATGCGAGCTCTGTGCTCCAGGCAGAGGCGGAGGCGGAGGACCAGGCGAAAGCGGACCCGGGGTCCCACCACCGTACGCACTACCACCATAGCTCGAACTTGTCTGTCTATGAGGAGCTGGCGGCGGCGGCGGTCCACCACCACCACCACCACCACTGAGACCACTCAAACCAGCCATCGAACTCGCCAATCGATCCCCTGCACCACCCGCACTTCCCTTCTCCTCCCACTCCAGCTCACTCACCAACCTCTGTCTCTCCGTCTTCCTCTCTCCTACCCATCTATTCACATCACCCCTCAACTTCTTCACAATCCCCTGCAGCTCCTCATAAAACTGCAACCCCTTCGCAACCCCCGCCCTAACCTGAGCGTTACTATCCCTAGCCTTTCTCAGCCGAGCAACCAACCTATTTCTCGCTTTCTCCTTCTCATCCCACTTCGCACCTACAGCCTTACTAGCCGGAAGCTCAGAAAGCTCCTTGAACGCCGCGTCCACCTCCGCAAGCAGTGCTTGTTGATGGTGCAGACTGACCGCTATTCTGTTCTGGTGCGGTTTGAACTTTTCCAGTTCAGCAGCAAAGATGGACGAATCGACGTTCTGCGTACGACGGTTCAGAACGAGGACTTGTGAAATGTCATCGGTCTGAATCTTCTCCTTGAGATCGGCGAGAACTTCGCTGCGTTCCTTTTTGATCTTGTTGAGTTTGAGGAGCGCTTCGTCGATTTGCGTGAGCTTGGCTTTGACCGAGGCGATCTCGGACTCCGAAGCTTTCTCTTCCTCTGCCGAAACGTCAATGAGCGAAGCCTGGTTGTTCGATCCCCCATAGAGGCCTGTCTGACCAGTAAGCGCAGCAGCAAAAGCAGCTTCCAGCGCCTCCCTACCAGAAACAAGTAACTGCACATCTTCGCGGATCGACCTCCACAGCTCCCCGATCTGTGCGTCATTCTGCGAAGCTTGCAGCATCGCCTCCTTGTTCTCCTTCAAACTAGCGCGCAAGTCTTTGGTATGAAGCCCAGCCGGGTCTTGATTCCACTTATGACCGAACCTAACACGCTGTTTCTCGCATTCTCGATTCTCGTCATCAAGTGCAGCGAGGGCTGCATCGATATCGTTCTTCGCTTGCGACTTCATGCTTTCGATCTTTTGCAGTGCGGAGTCAACGCCAGCTGCTCCAACACCTAGACCATCTGCTCCTCTTCCACCTCCTCCTTCCGCTTCCTCGTTCGACCATCGCATCACTTCGGATCCCGGATCAGCGAGCGAGTCTAGCATGGCGCTACTACCAGTGCCTTGCGCCAGTGCGCGGTACTTCTTCAGACTGCCAGGAAGACCCAAGTAGTCAAGAGAAGCCTGCAGCTCACCAGTCGCCAAATCATGACGCTCGGATTCAGCGCGTGCGATCTTTGCCTTCTCTTCCGAATACAACGATGCCTTTTCGTGCACACCGAGCGGTACGAGGTTCTGAAAGAGATCAGGTCCGATCACGCGCTGCACTTCAGGAGCCGCAAAGATCTCCTGAATGGCAATAGGGGTTGCGGCTACCAGCTTGTCGACGGCAGGCAAGGAGGATTCCGAGGGTAGAATGTCGTGATAGATCAGATCGTTGTCTTTGACTGCTGTTTCTTTGCGTTCGCTGCATCGAGTGACTTGGGCGTTGACGATGGCGACCAAAGCCGAGCCGGCATCTGTAGGCAGCGACGGACGCTCGGAAGTGGTACTAGCTCCAGCAGAAGCATTGAACGTAGCAACAAGGTTACGTGCCTCCTTCGCAGCAGTCTCCGCTACAGTGAGTCGGACAAGACAAGCCCCGTGCGATCCAGCAGTATCATCTGCAAGTGCTCTGTAATACTGCATGACCGAAGTGAAGTGCTTCGCTTTCGTCTGGACGAGATAGCTCCAAGATCGTTCAAAGATGCCCTTGGTTACGTTCTCGCGTGTGTCTTCCACCAATCCAGTATAGGCGGCCGCAGTCTGACTTGCGAGCTTGGAGATGAGGCCAGGCGCCTTCTTCTCTTCGATCGTCTTTTCCAGGAACACCTCGGAGGCTTGAGCCAGTGTAATGCCGACAAGACACTTGACAACGTCCTTGCTCATATCTGTACTTGGTGCGTGGAGGAAGTTCTCGTTGATGTAGCTTAGCATTCCCGCAGCTTGTCGCAATGCAGTATACGCCCGTTTGAGACCATCCGCATTCCCGGACATGCGTGGCTGGGAGGATGCGAGCGAGGAGAGGGTGGCAGCGATGTTAAAGATGATGCTTGCTTTTTCGTAGGCCAAGCTGGATTGAGAGATTGCTTTTTGCGTAAACGCATCTTTCCATGGGAACGGGACACGGAGTTCAGGGAAGCGTAGTTCGAGCATCTCGAGCATGTGGAACCACTTGAAAAGCAGGTCTCGACCTGTCGCATCTGATGCAGCTCCTCGCACGGCATCTTGACGTGCACGGTTGAGTGTAGAGGTTTGCTCCGAGTACTTTTTTGGGTCTTCGCCGTAGCTGTTGGTGATGAGTGATTTTACCGCTGAGCCGAGGTCGACTTCTTCTGTCGACTTGAGGGGTAGCAGTAGCAGCGGTGATTGGTGGGCGTCTGTCATGGTTGCTAGGCTTAGCTGAACTCAGCCAGGGATGTGCGACAGCTAGGAAGCCTTCCTCCAACAGACCGCAAGTAAGATGGATGTGCCTTCGCTCTGAGTCGGTGATATCAGATCTGACGAGAATTGCAAAGGGAGTGGGCGGATGGATGTCGTATGATGGTAGCGAAGGTGAGCGAGGGTCCAGGATCTCCTAAAAGCTGTCAAGTGTGATATGTGTGCCTGAATCGAGTTGAGCTGCGGAGAGCCAAAAGTGGAGTTGCAACCTCGAATTCGCAGACACACAGCCCCTCGGCTCATTCGATTCTCGTTCAGGACCGTGCGCGCGTCAGCGAAGGAGAAGCCGGTAATTCCGCCTTTGAACGACCTTGCAACACTGTTCTTCATCAAGCATGGCAAACAGCCGCCAACACAGTCTGTGCATCTCTATACGAACAAATGCTGCATTGCAATATATTGAGTCTAGTGTACTGAACGTCCGGAGCCAGGAAGGAGGATGATATAACTACTAAGAGAAAGCAATGCACGTCTACGACTTGACAGTGAGGAAACTAAGCCCACTCCCGATGGCGAGACCCACACATAGCCAGAACGACAGCAAAGTCGCCGCCAACGGACCCTCGCTTGCACCCTTCGAGTTGACGAGCTTACTCCTGGATGGACCTGATATCATGATGCATGTGCTAACAAGCCCGTTCGAGAATCCGAAGAGCAGCATCAGCCCGAAGAAAGGTGCATCGCTGGACTGCATGAGCCGTGCGAGCCATCCATCCGGCTGCATGCCGTTGGTGACTTTGCTGATCGGACCTGTCCTCTGACTGGTCGATACCACATTGCATGCCATGAAGAGCGGAACGAAGAGCGAACGCAGCAGCGAGAGCGAGAACAATGCCTTTGCCTTTCGTATCAACGCTGCTGGTACCAAGCTCGGCAAGGTACGGCCAAGCAAGTCTGAGAGGTTGAAGAGGAAGAAGTGGAATGGCACGAACAGCTGTGGTGATGTCAAGTCGACTGGGCTCGATCTGGATTTGGTAGAGCCGGTGTAGACACTCTGCACCGAAGAGGTGAGGGCAGGAAAGATGCTGAGCGTGATAACAAAGACGAATGCCACCGCAGCGCAGTCCCATTTGACCTTGGACTGCACCAACGAGATACGCAGTAGCGATTCCCTTGTTGTCGGCGACAACCTATAGAAGCCTGGCACTTTTTTGAGCCATGAGCTGTAGGAAGGATGGGAGATCGATCTGATCGAGTGCCAGCTTTGGGTCATGTGAGGATCTGATCCGGCGAGACGGTCTTCGACATCATCGTCATCATATCGCGAAGGTCCATCGCGTTCGTCCTCGATTTTGTCGATGGTTGCGATCTGCTTTGCCATCACTTGGGTATACAGCGGCGTATTGACAAGCCAGAGGAATGCGGCAAGGACAACGATCATGAGAAGCGTGTTCATGCCAAAGAAGAGCGTAGCGGCACGAGCAATGCCGCGTGCTGTCTCCTGCGCCGAATCGTCTGCCGCTGACGCATCATGACCATGCTTGGAGCCGGATTGCTGCGACCAAGCAGAAGCGATGCCAAAGATGCTGATACCGACACCGACAACACCCTGACCAGCAAGCATTGAGCCCATGAAGGAGCCACCAGCACCGAAGGCAGTACTGAGCGAGACGACGCTGTTTTGCAGGTAAGCACATGCACTCGAGAGCAAGGCGCTCACGAACAAGGTAAAGTAGAAGTAGGTGTTGGTAGGCTTCACTATTGAGCCGTCATCATGATGGCCAGAGCGTTTGGTCGAGTCTCCAACTGTTGTTGAGAGTGCAAAGCAAAAGACAGAGACAATGATGACGACGCAGGAAAGCGTGATCCTACGACGTGGGCTGGATCGCTCGAAACCACCGGTCGCTGTCGCATGAATGCCGACAAGAATGCTGATGACGTTATAAGAGACGGTGATCCAGCTGCTAAAAGTGTTGGCATACGGCGTGCGTGCAAATGACGATCTGAAATACTCTGCTGGTGTGATGAGCGAGTTGAACGGGAGTAGGACGCCCATACCCAGCAAACCAAAGGTGAGGTAGACCAATGTGCGCTGCCTGGATGTCATCTGATTCCAGGCAGGAGCGCCTTCGACGCCGGTCTTGATGAGGGGTTCTGCTGGACCATCTTCGTGTGTTGGTGTTAGAAGCGGAGTAGAGAGTCCATCGTGAGATCGAGCGAGGAGACCTTGCTCCTCACCTCGAAGCGGACGCATGGGAAGCGAGGATATGGCTCTGTTGGCCTGACGGGCTTGCGCGTGGTGGTGCTCGCGCAACTGCTCAGAGAAGGTGACGTTGAGATTGGTGTCCAACAATGTCAATGTCGTTGATGAGCTTGCTGTCAGAGTGAGTTGATAAGGGACGGCTTTTTCTCCACACGAAACGCTGTCGATCTGAGCTAACCGGCTGGACCCTGGCCGAGTGAACTTGACCGCAACAGCTCACTGAGAAGCGGCACTGTAACAGGGGCTCACTGTTGTGTTGGTCAGCGTGGAATCGGGGTAAAAATGAATAAAGTCCCCGATCATCGGGAAAGGTTATGCATTTTTGCGTCGCTCTCCCCTCTGAGAGTTTGAATCGCTCTTGTGTGCACAGACTTGTCTCTTCAGTTATTGTGAATGCATCCGATGATAGCAGCTCGATCCAGTTCATGCCGAGACGGTTTCGACAATCAAAGCAGAGGCTTGGAGGCGAAGCGATCATGTGGATCGCGATCGGGCGTTGCCTTGGATAGACTTCCGAAGGGTGTCGCTAGGCTTCCCGAGCCCGTCGGCAGGGCCACCAACTTGACAAAGTCGTTTCTCTTGGCTCTATTTTTCCAACGGCTTCGCATTTGTAGCGAGCAAAGTTCGGGGCCGAGAAGGAGAACTGCCGCATCTTAGGCGAGACGAGCGAGCAAAATGAGCGTGAGTGTAACAAGAAAGAGGGCCTCGCTCAGACCCGAACAAAGCTCGTTTGGAGGCACAACTTTGGCAAACAAGTCAGGCGGAACTGTTGCGCCACTTTTGTTGCAAGTCCGCGCGACGATCTGCCACAGCCTGAACGGCATTACATTGGTACGCACGGAGAACCCTGCACAAGGAATTGCAAGCAGCACCTGGCAGCTTTGACAAGAATTCCCAATGTGATGTGTGTTGGAGTGTAATTGACCGGTCAACAGCACGACAGCGGTCCAACGGTGCACGACATGAGTTTGCAGTCTTGTTCGCTGCAAGGCGGTGAGCGGGGCGTAGAAGTGGTGCGCAGCCGACACCGCATCAGCGCTTAAGCGACAATTCCGGTGCGCAGACAGATGAAGTTTTCCCAAGCCAAGTTTTTGGACTTGCAACTTGTGTCGGTGTGCTCGGACGCAATATGCCGACAAAGAAAGTGCAACTCAATGCACTGGGAGAGCACATGAGCACATGACAACGCTGAGCAATTACCTTCGCATGCGAATATCCAAAATCGTGAATGGAAAAGAGAAACGCACCTAAGAGAAAAAGAGGGGATCGGCGTGAAATTAAGTCTTCTCCGCATTCTTCTTTCTGCGCCTGCCGCTCGCACTCGCTCGGTGCATATCGGCGCACAAAGTGACCGCACAGTTGATGCACGAAGCACGCTTGCCACCAAACTCTTGCTCTTGCTTCTGCTGGTGCTGCCACTCGCTGCCACTTGCTTCTCGCTTGCATTCCTGCGCCCTTCTGACAATCACTTTGCTTGCTCATTCATACAGGTTTATTTTTGCGAACGCACGGTTCTCGCTTGCATCTGAACATCAATCATCATTCCCTCGGCGCTTCCGAAGGGTCCTTTCCCACGCTCAACCTTTTCTCTTTCCACAAGTGACCGGTCTACATCTTAACTCCTTTCCATCACCTTCATTGCCAACAATCACACTCTTTTGCACCTTCAAAGAGTCACCCGATTCATCTCAGCTCGAACATCGTTTCCGCTTGGCCATCCTCGTCGAGCGGACCGGAGAACTCAGCCTTTCCTGACAGTCATCGCACCTTGGTACCATTCCCTGAAATCACGACAATCGCAAGACCGACCGTTGGATCTGTACAAGCGCCTTCGATCTCCTAGCATCCTTATAGCGCTATTTGCTTCGTCCCTTCGTCCATCATCTCCGAGTCGTCATGCTCCTCTAAAGGGGTTGACAATCAGCCGACTGGCACACGAACCTGGCTCAGCTCCCATACCCACATCAAGGTCCGTGCAGCAGAACTAACCAAAATAACCGACTCGGAAAAGGCAGCGAGAAGAACAGCTCAACATACCAACATCATGAGCACACCAGGAAACCTCGCCATCATCCCGGAGCGGCCCGCCGAAAATGGCTACTGGAAGAACGAATGGCAAGATGTAGCCGACAAGCTCATGACCATGATCCTCACTTTACGCCAGGAAACCGAAGGCGGCTGGGAAGACCGCGGCACCACCAACGGCTGCGAGACTGCCATCTATCCACGCAAGCCCGACGAGTCCTTTTCAGTCATGCCCATGTTTCGCGGCAAAACGCACGCTGCGGGCCTTACCCCACTCGAAGTCTTCACAGGGATCCGCATGACCGGCTTCCGCATGATGTGGGATACACGAGTTCAGTCGGCACACATCATGCGCTCTTTTAGCATGCACGAGTTTCTCTTCTACCTGGTCTGGCGCGGCATCGGGCCCATTTACAAACCGAGAGACATTTGTGGTCTTCAAGCACTTCGATGCTGGGACGCAGCAGGCAATCTGCAAAAGATCCCCGATTTTACCACCACCAGCATGGTCCTCGGCTACCAAAGTCTTGACGAAGTTCCAGGCATCCCCGCTGAAGTCGAAGGCTGTGTCCGAGCCAAAGTCTTTAAAGCAGCATTCTACCTCGAAACCAGAGACGGCGGTTGCGATATCACCTACGTTGGCCACGTCGACCTCGCAACAGCCATTCCCAACTACATTCTCTCCACACTACACAGCGAGCTACCCAAGAGCATTGCACGCTTACGAGATATGCTGCTCACCTTTGGCGTCCCACCCGTCCTCATCGACAGGCAAGGCCGCATTGCTCTCCAGTACTTATCTTGCAACCCCGAGACGAGACAAGTCTCGATTCATGCCACCATCATGCAGCCCGGCACAATAAACCTCTATCTCGACTATAACAAGATGTTCACACAGGGCGTCGTAATTAGCAACGTGCTAGGTTCAGCAGCCGCGGCTGTTTCGGTCAGGGAACACTTCACTGCAGAAGATGGGCTGGAGAGGAGAATGTTGGCGTTAGACTTGATGCCTCAAGGTGTAGGAGGAGAGTTCAGATTGATCATTGATGCGGCAGATAAAGAGGGGCCCGAGTCTGGAATTGGGCCAGGGTGGTGGTAGTTCCATCTTGATACACTGTACAAAATGTCTCTACAAGATGCTTCATTAGTTTTTGATAATGCTAGATACACACAGCGCAGCTTCTCAGGTAGCATCTGCAGACGAGTGAATGAGATGGAATGGATTCAACCGAAACAAATGATGACGACAAAACATGCACTAGGACAGAAAGCAACGAGATTTAACCTCGTCGAGCCTTCCTCTCCTTCCTCTTCTTTCCAATCACATGACCATGTGCATAACCCTTGGGCTTATTCTTCTCGGCCTCGATCTTCCTAGCAGCCTGAGCTTCTCTTCTCGCCTGTTCAGCTTCAGCCTGTTGGGCCTCTGCATCCTGTTCATCTCTCTGTTTCCTTCGTTCAGCTCCTTCTTTGATCGCTTTGAGTTTGTCTGCTCTCTTCTTGGTCGTGACGACGTTTTCGATAGCGAATTCGATCATGAGCATTCCTCCTCTCTCCTTCTCTGCGCCGGTGCCCGATTCGCCCAATTCGGCCAGTTTGGCACGCAGACGCTGACGACGAGTGTTAAGCTCCTCGATCTCAGCCCGCAATGCATCCGCCTCTTCACCTTTCTTTTCTTCAAGGCTCTTGGTCTTGGAGTGAATCTGCGTGGCAATTCGATCGACTTGCTGCTGGAGATCATCGGTCCACCATTCACCGAAAAGCTTAGAAACCGTCTTGTTGGCATTGGCCCAACGGATCACCTTCAAAGCCTCGTTGTACGACTTCATCTCCAAGAAACCGTATCCTTTCGACTTGCCCAATCCTGTCAAAGCTTCCACACGATCATGCTGTCGAACAACCTTGGACTGGACTACAGCAGTAGGTCGCTCTCCTGGCTTCCGCTTCCTGTTCTCCACAGAAGTGCTGATGGTTCGATCGGCTTTTTCGTCAGCGTCGAGATCTTCACGCTCTCCTGCGCGAACTTCGGCAGCGAATGCCTTGATAGCATGGATGGCCAGACGCTTGAGCATGCGATCAGAGACGAACAGTGGGAGCGAACGGACTGAAAGACGTGTTTTGCTCACAAAGAGCGAGGGGTTGGCGCCCATCTGTGCCTTTCGGACTTGGAAGGATTGGAGTCGCTTCTCGACTTCACTGGGTGCGAGTTTGGCGGCAAAGTCAGAGTTGGGGAAGGGAACGCCTTCGCGAAGGAGCCAAGTGTTGCGTTTGTCACCCTTCTCACGCTCCTTGCGACCGCTTGTCTCGAGTCGGGATGCTTCATCTCGTGCGACAGCGGGAATGACGTTGAGCACCCGTCCGTGCAGGTTCAAGCTGGCAGTGAGGGGGGCAGCAGGATCGGCAGTGAGGACGGAAGGCATGGCGAAGGGGTTCTTCTGATTTGCGACCGAAGTGGAAGCGGAGGAGGAGCCCGAGACACCAGACTCGCGTTCGATGATCTTGGCTTGAGCAAGGGCTGCATCAGCAGACTCGGCTTGCCAGAAGCAAACGAAACCAGTACCTTTGCTGCGGTTGGTAGTCTTGTCCATAGCGATCTTGGCGTATCGGAGTGGGCCGAATGTGCGGAAGAGGTTGCGGAGCTCTTCTTCGGTAGCTTGGTATGGCAAGTTGCGGACGAAGAGAGTGGTGCCTTCTTCTGGTGCGGGGAGCTTGGGTCGCTCGGCTGGGGCGTCGTCGTCATCGTCACCAGAAGCCGCGTCTGAAGCCTTTTCGTCGTCCTGTGCCTCGTCTTCGGGTTCAGACTCGTCAGCCTTGGCCTCCCAGTCCTTCTTGCTGAGCGACCAGTCGACAGCGACCACACGCTCGGGTTGAGCGTGCTCGCGGACACGATCTAGGGCGGCCTTGGCAACACGGCGACCACGGGAGCCGAGAGCAGCTTTGTAGGCGGCACGCTCAGCAGCACCATGTTGGATAGTCTTGCCGTTGACAGCCTCGATGGCTCGAGCGGCGTCGTTGCGCGAAGCCATCCAGACGAAGGCGAAACCACGACCTTTCTCGGCAGCTGGCTTGGGAGCAGATGGGATTGTGGCGGGCTTGGACACCGGTGCAGAGAGAGCATCGGTTGAGTCGTCTTCTTCAGTCTTGACGACAACTTCTTCTGTTGTAGGAGCAGCCGCTTCAGCTCCGGCCTCAGAAGCAGCAGAGCTGTCTTCTTCCTCCTTGTCATCCTCAGCGTCTTGGGTATCACTGTCCTGATCCTCTGCATCACCTGCTTCGGCCTCCTCCCCGTCGCTGTCCTTCTCTGCATCACTTCTGGATTCGCTTGCGTCCGAAGAATCATCCTCATCGTCGCTCTCGCTGTCTACTTCAATGGCCTCTGCATCTGCTGATGCGTCCTCCTCCTTCACCTCCTTTGTCTCCTCGACAGCGGCGGGCTTTGCCTTGACCTTAGGAATAGTAATCTCGTAGACGGGGCCGAAGGGCAAGAAGATTGATCGCAGATCGGCCTCATTGACATCGAATGGCAGGTTGCGAATGATAAGCCTGCTCGACTTGTCGATATCCGACAGCAGCACTGGCATGGTGCCCTTTCCGCTGTTCTTCTCGACATCCTGACGCATCTTTTCCCTCTTTGCGAGTGTCTCTGGACGCATGTGGGCGGCAATCTTGGCCGCATTGTCGGCACGCTTCTTGAGGATAGCGCTGATTTGAACACCCTTGAAGATGTGGGCGTGGAGCTTCTCGACAGCAGTCATGGCGTGGTTAGGTGTGCGGAAGATGACGTGGGCCACATCGTTGGGGTTGGGCGAAGAAGTGTGAGGGTAGATGACGTTATCAACATCGCCAATCTTTCGAGCTCGCTTGTAGATCTGCTTCGAGTCCGGAGCGGGCGTGCAGCCAGCGAGACCGGAAAGAATGACGGTTCGTACAGCATCGGCATCCTTCTCGCGGATGGCAACGTTGGAGCGAGGTGGTTTGGAGGCGTCTGTGCGAGGACGCTTGGAGGCTGAGGGCGAGTCAGGGTCGGCCTTGACAGAAGGTCGCTTGTTGCCGGTTGGGTCCTTTTGGTCGGCGAATGTGATCTGAATCTTCCTGCTGCCACCATCAAGTGATTTGCCTTGGAGCTGCTCGAGGGCGGTGTTGGCGTCTTCGGGGATGGCAAAAGTGACATAACCAACACCCTTGGACTTTTTCGTTTCTTGATCTGTGACGACGAAGGCACGCTTCAATGGACCGATCTCACTGAACATGGTCTGCAAATCGGTGGTTGTCGCTGTGTAGGGTAGTCTCGAGATAAAGAGGGTCGAGTTGATCTTGGGCTCCTTGTTGTTGGAGCGAGTCTTGCCCTTGTTGGGCGTGTCGGTGGAGGCAGGGACAGCTGTGACCTCGGGCTGGGAGGCAGCAGCCCCTTCCGCGGCAGGCTCATCCTGCTCGAAATACCTCTTGGGCGGCATCTCGACAAGACTGAGAAGTAGTTGTTGACCAGAGGGTATGAAGGTAGAGAAGTGGATGAGGTGGTAGAAGAAGGTTTCTTTCGACCCAACTCCACAGCAGAGCGCCAAATAGCGGAAGGAAAGGGTCTTCTGCGTGCCAAACGCTCAAAAATTTCCCAGAAAATTTCCAGGAGAGCAGGGGAACAGGAAGAAAATGTGCTCTTTGGCAGACAAACACCAAGAGCGAGTTCCGAGATTCTGCGCTCTTCCCTTCACGGTTTCTGTTTCCATCTCAAGATGTAACAAACTCAATTTGGCGTGATCAGTGAAGAGCGATGTCGTGGCCTTTTTGTTTTTAGCGAGCCTGTCAGTCACACAAGAGAGTGTGACAGCAACCGAAATGTGATGGTAATCGGGTCAAGCTGTGCCCGGAGAAAGACCGAAAAGCAACGCTCACGTTTCTGCGCATGACGGTCGAGCCACGTTAAACCAACACTTGCGCAGCTCGCTTCACTCCTCTCCTCATTGCAGCACTCTTCTTCTTGTCCCACCATCATCTTTCAACACGTTGACGAGCATCGCAGCTTTGGGGCATGATACAGTTGGTAAGTACAGGATAGCCCGGGCCGTTGAAGCTCGTGTTGATGAGACCACCTTGCTGACCGTACCATTGCACCCCTCCTCGCCTCTGACAGCCGCGCAGCCTTGCCCTTCCACGTCTGCTTCGTGACAAGGCTCGCTTTGCACCATTTCATCGCTTTTCTACCTTGATAGCTGCATCCTCACGCTCTTTCTCGGCTCGTCAAGCGGTCCTACTCCCAACTAGCGCTGCCTCCACTCGATCTCTCTTCACTACCCCGCACGTCCGTAGCTCCGCTTCCATCATCGACGCTTCTTCGTCTTCCTCTACAATGCCATCTGCTCGTGCCGCTCCTAGCGAGCCCTTCCCTCTGGGTGGCCTCCTCCCCAAAGATACCACTAAGGCCCTCAGCTTCCTCCGCAAGTACCCCGAATACGACGGTAGCAATGTTCGTGTTGCCATTCTCGATACTGGTGTCGACCCCGCCGCTATCGGCCTCAATCAGCCAGGCAAGGTTGTCGACGTGATTGACTGCACTGGTGCCGGTGACATTCCCCTTCAGCCCATCGAGTCTCTCTCTGCTTCCGGCAGCAGTTCGGCAGGATACACCGAGTTCAAGTCGCCCTTCACTGGACGAACCATCCGTCTCTCCTCCAAGCTTTCGAATCCCAAGGGCGAGTGGAAGATCGGCTTCAAGAAAGCGTACGACCTTTGGCCTGGTGAGCTCAAGAACCGTCGATCTGCAGAGAGGAAGAAGGCCTTCCTCGTCTCCCATCAGGCTCTCCTTTGCCAAGCACAGAGCGAGCTCAATGCTCTTGATAGCTCTGCGGCATCAAAAGCTACCACATCCACAGAGGAAAACTCAGACAAGACTACTTCTCCTTTCGAGAATGCCAAGTTGAAGAAGGACGAAATCAAGGCACGTATTCAGGCACTCAAGGATCTCGCTTCCTCTTACAAGGACGATGGTCCACTCATCGAGACTATCGTCTTCCATAACGGCAAGAACTGGTACGCTGTCGTCGGCGGTGGCGAAGGTGAGACACACGACCCTTCCAATGGTCAGCCCGAGGAAATTCTCAAGCCTCTCGAGCAGCAGACCCTTGACCTCACAACCATCGACCCCATCACCGACTTCCGCATCGAGCGTCAATGGCAGAGCTTTGGCCAGCAAGACCTCCTCACCTACACTGTCAACATCGAGGACAACGGTTATGTACTCAGTCTTGTCACTCTTGCAGGCAGCCACGGTACTCACGTAGCAGGCATCGTTGGTGCTCGACACGATGACCAGCCAGAGCTGAACGGTGTAGCTCCTGGCTGCGAGATTGTCAGTCTCAAGATCGGTGATGCTCGACTCGGAAGCATGGAGCAAGGTCAGGCTATGCTTCGCTCTGCTCAAGCGCTCATCGACACCAAGTGCGACATTGCCAACCTCAGTTACGGTGAGGATGGTGCTTTCGGCGCCGAGGACAAGGGTGCTTTCGCCAAGGCGCTCAGGGACATTGTCATCCGTCAGCGCGACATCCTATTTGTCAGCAGTGCCGGTAACAACGGCCCTGCTCTGACAACTGTTGGCCAGCCCGGCGGTACCACCTCTTCCGTCCTCAGTGTCGGCGCCTACGTCAATGCGGGCGCTATGCAGAAGGCCGAGTACGCTCTCGTCGAGAAGGGGGTGCCAGACAGTGTCACCACCTGGTGCAGTCGCGGCCCCACTTCTGACGGCGACCGCGGTGTCTCCATCTATGCTCCCGGTGCTGCCATCACCTCGATCCCTCGCTACTGCCTCCAGTCGACGCAACTCATGAACGGAACCTCGATGAGCTCGCCCAACGCATGCGGCTCCATCGCTCTGCTTCTCTCCGGACTGAAGGCCCAGAAGATTCCCATCACTCCTGCTCGCGTCTTCAATGCCGTCCGTGTCACGGGCAAGGACGTCAACGACCCCTTAGGTGTACCGTTTATCCGCGTCGACGCTGCTTGGGACTACCTCGTTCAGAACAAGGACCGCGTTGAGCAGGATGCCGAGTACCGCGTTGCCGTCACGCGCGCTGGCAAGCCTCTTGGCCGCCTCGACAAGCGAGGTATCTACCTTCGCGAGAAGGACGAGACACACTCCGTGCAGCAGACAAACGTCACTGTCCGACCCACCTACAAGTCTGGCGAGACCGAGAAGGCCTTCAACCTCGAGCTCAGGTGCGCGCTTGCTGCTACACAGCCATGGGTTCAGGTGCCCGAGTTCTTGCTCCTCGGTGGCAACGGCCGCACTTTCGAGGTTAGGGTGGACCCCACCGACTTGGCTCCTGGCCTCCACCATGCTTGGATCGAGGTATACGACACCGAGAAGCCCGGCCACAAGCTGTTCGACATCCCCGTCACTGTGGCTAAGCCCGAAGTGTTCTCTTCGCCCACTGTCAAGTTCGACACTGTCCGATTCGAAGCTGGCAAGATCGAGAGGCGCTTTGTCCACGTTCCTGAGGGTGCAACTTGGGCTTCACTCACTGTTCGCAGCTCCAACCACTCGTCTGCCGGTACCAGTGCCCGCTTCTGGCTCCACTGTGTCCAGCTCGAGCCTCTTCAGCGTCTTAGCGAGGTCGAGAAGGCCTTCGTGCTTGCGCTGCAGGAGAATGAGCCAGTCATCAAGAAGTTCAACGTGCGCGGCGGCATGACTATGGAGGTCTGCTCTGCTCAGTTCTGGTCCAACAAGTCGGCATTCGACCTTGACCTTGACATCGAGTTCCACGGCATCACTGCTTCGCTCATCCCAGCAACTGGTCGTCAGGAGCTTACATTGATCGGTGGTCAAGGTCATGCCAAGATTGAGTGCCAGTCGACTGTTCGAATTGAAGACTTCAAGCCAAGCATCACCTTTGACACCCGTCGAACGTTCCACCGCCCAACATCGTCGACCATCCGACCACTCACTACACCTAGAGACGTCCAACCCAGCGGCAACCACATGTTCGAACTCGTGGCCACCTACAACATCTCTGCCAAGGAGGAGTCGAACAAGCTCAGCTACTCATTCCCTGCGCTCGGCAACCATCTTTACGACTCGAGCGTGCCACTGCTCACTCAGCTCTTTGACTTGCGCAAGAAGCGGGTTCACTTTGGTGATGTCTACAAGAAGGAGATCGACCTTCCGAAGGGAGACTATGTTCTCAAGGCGCAGTTGCTCAATGAGAACATGAAGGTGCTGGAGACGCTCAAGAATATCACGCTGATGATCGATCAAAAGCTGTCAAAGCCCGAGTCGGCCGCGCTCAAGCTCTACGACAACCATGTCGATCTGCACGGAGAGGCTCCGCCTGCCAAGTACAATGGTCTGAAGCTGCACCCCGGTGAGCGAATCGTGTTGACGCTCGACCTCAACTTGGAGGGCGATGCGGTACCGAAGGAGGCCCAGCCAGGTGATGTGTTGGTCGGCTCGTTCGGGTTCGCGGCTGAAGGCAAGGGTCAGATCCGATACATTGTTCCTCCTGCCATCAAGAAGGCCGATGAGGATGGTGACGATGCAGGTGCCGGTGGAAAGAACGAGAATGAGATCCCCGAGCTGCTCACTGCAACGGCTAAGAAGATCAAGGATCCCAAGGAGAAGCTCGAGTTTATGGACAAGCTCATTGCCGACTACCCCAAGTTCCTTGGCGTCCTTGTGGCCAAGCTTGAAGCCCTCGATGCTGATGAGAAGGATGCAGAAAAGCAGAAGCAGGTGATTGCTGCCGCTGACAAGGTGCTCTCGCTCGTTGATGAGACTGAAGTCAAGCTCTGGCTTGCTACCCAGAAGCCCTCTACATCCGAGCAGACCGACGAAGAGAAGAAGACCAACAAAGAGATGGAAGAGAAGAAGAAAGCTCTCATCCTCGCACTCAACCGCAAGGCTCGTGTCTTCATGACTCAGGCCGAAGAGTCTTCCTCTTCCTCGGCTGACCTGGACAAGGTATGGAAGAACTATCGCAAGTACTTCCCTGCCGACAGCAAGGCGAAAGAGTACGTCGAGCTATACGTTCGTTGGTCAATCCTCAACAAGCGTTACGCGCTCGCTTTCCAGGCTGTGCAGAAGCTCAAGAAGGAGCTCGGTGCAGGCAGTGGAGACTCGATCAAGGAGTTGGAGAAGATCAAGGCTTTGGAGCTGAAGCTTGTAGGTAAAGACGGATTGGACTGGCCATTGTGGGCTAGTCATTTGGAGAGGGCGGAGAAGATCGCTGCTCCTAAGGAGTATGCGCCTTTCTAAAGTCACACACATCACAAAAACATGTAGATTGGTTGAAGAATGTTACGATATCATCAAATTAGCGCAAGGAGAGTGTGATTGAATGAATGCAACAGCAATACGATGGGCTGAGACACGAGTAGCTTAATCGTCGGTACCGACCGCAGCGTCTTGTCGAATCTCAGGCAAGTACGAATACTGATCCTGATCCTTGATCGTGTCTTCGATACTCTTTCTACTCTCCTTAACCGATTCCTTCTGCTTCCTTGATTTGGCCTTGTTCAACTCCTCCTCTTCCTGTCTAGCGATACTCAAGCTGCTTTCGTCTCTGAATGTTTCCAACGCTCTCAAAGCTGCACCCGATTCGATGGATTGTCTTGCCAATGCTGTTGCTTCTTTCAACGAGGTTGCGTATGAACCGACGTAGAGGAGTGCAGCTGATTGAAGCAGGGTGTAGTCTTTGATCGCCTGCAAACGGACGGTCTTTGGAATCGAGGGGAGGGAGCGGACGTGGATCATGGTTTCTGGGGCGAAGTTGAGGAAGTTCGCTGGCTCCAGAGGCATGTTCTGCTCCAATGGTGCTTCTGGAAGCGAATTAGAATCAGGGGTGGAGAACATCTTGAGCACAATAGCAGCGTTCTCATCTGCCGAATGCGAACCAACATGCTCCAACGGATGTTTCTGCAACCCAAAGTCCTCTGGTTCGATTGTGAACTCGGTAATCTCTCCATCCTTCAACTCCCACACATCAGTCTTGCCCGCAGGACTGATCTCATCCAACCCCTCCTGACCGCAAACAATCCATGCGCGTTGAGTACCACGTTTGCGCAGAGCTTCAGCAAAAATCCGACCAAGATAGTAGCTGTGTACGCCGAGAATGCAACGTTCGGGTTTAGCTGGGTTGATGAGCGGTCCGAGGACATTGAAGATGGTTGGGAAGCCGAGAGAACGACGAATGGGACCAAGAGGTGCAAGGGCTGGGTGGTAGAGTTGAGCAAAGAGGAAGGCGAATTTGCTCTTGCGTAGGACTGAAGGAAGTTGTGATGCGGGAAGGGAGAGCAAGGGGATGCCGAGGGACATGAGCAGGTCAGCGGAACCAGAGGTGGAAGAAGAAGCTTTAGCACCGTGCTTGCAGACTCGAACGCCTTTGACACCGGCAGCGACCATAGCGGCAGTAGTGGAGACGTTAAAGGTGTCTTTGCCGTCACCGCCTGTGCCGACTAGGTCGAGTGTTCCGCGGTACTCTATATCTGCTCCGCCTGATGATGAAGCAGTGTACTCTTCGTTCTCGTTATCAAGAGGTGGGACGTAGACATCGAGACAGCATTCGAGGAAGATGCGTGCAGCGAGAGCAAAGGTTTCGGCCTGGATATCGAGTCGGCAAAACTTGAGACATGTGAGTGCAGAGCCAATCTGAGCATGGTTCTCACGCGATGAGGTGAAGTTAGGATCGGCTAGGTGTTGCAAGATCTGTTCGAGCTGATTGTGAGTGATGGTCGAAGTTCCGGTTTTGTGTTTTGGTTCGCCGGATTGCGAGTCGACCGAGGCTGCGAGAGAGAGCGCTTTGAGGAGCGGTCGGAAGGTGTCTGCTGTGTGGTGATTTGCGCCGTTGGCGGTCGCTGCGGCAGCAGCCGGAGCAGTGGCAGCAGATGCCGACATGACGACTTCACTTGATCGAATTGTTGATAAGGAAGGTAGATGGCCAGAAGAGGGAACGGTCGAATTATATACCGTCAATCCAGTCGCTGCACAGCGTTAGGGATGGTCTGCGGTAAAGCGGGTCTCGACAACGATGGCGCAACTGAGATGAGACCAATCAGTGGTGTGGGTAGAAAGAGCGTGGGAACAGGTCTTGCGTCGTCTCGCCGACGTCTCGGAGAGGATGAGGTATTGTTGAGGGTGGGACGGTGGGATGATGGATACCCGTGGGTGTTGAAGGTGCCGTTGCTGCATCGAACAAAAAACGGCAGGCATTATTTTCTTCTTAACTTTCTAATTAAGCCTGTGCGGGGTGCCGTGGCTGCTTTTTCGGCTTTTCTTCCAAAATCACCACCGGCTATGACTCTACTTTTTCCCAATCCAGACAAAGCTCTGACTCGTCTGCACGCAATCGAAGCGATGACACGACATTCGCATGTTGCACCCCACTCTTGTGATCCAGTACAGTACAACATCGATGCCATTCGAAGAGCAAGAGCCGCGGCAACACCACATCTGAGACTCGGGAAGACATTCTCCGTACCGACACACCCGCGGAAGAGGCATCCAATGATTCATCGGGACTCGGTACCAGGTGCTAACGCTATAACGTGTGGGTTCTGCCGTGAGGGGCCCTATATCACATCCCAAACAGTGAGCACTGGCTCAAGGCTCACGAGCAACGTGCTTCAATCGTGAGAGAAGTCTGTATACACTACCGTGCAAAGGTTGGCAAGTTGTCTTCTTCAAATCTAGTATTGATCGTTGTGATGCTTTTGACTAAGTACGACTGACACAGCTGCGTGCATTGTTGTCAGCTGCGCACAAAGGTCTTCTTCTTCGGCACAACACTGCTTTATTATGCTTAGATACGACCGGCCTCCTTGAGCTTGGAAATGAGCTCATCAACGTTCTCGACCTGTGCATCAGCATGGAATGAAAGAGGGGAAAGTGTCAGCGAACAGATCAGAGAGCGAAACACGGGCTTGTGAAAGAGACTCAAGTGAGACTTACCTTGGCACCGCCCTCACGCTTGGGAGGCTCAGCGACCTTGAGGATCTCCTGTCGTGGCTTGATCTGGTCCTCGAGACCGAGGTCGTTGAGGGTGTACTTCTTGAATGGCTTCTTCTTGGCCTTCATGATGTTGGGCAACGATGCGTATCGTGGCTCGTTGAGACGAAGATCGGTGGTCATAACGAATGGAAGCTTGGTCTTGACAATGCCGAGACCACCGTCAATCTCTCGTGTGACCTGAGCCTCTGCGCCCTTCTCTGGCTTGCCGGATGGGAACTCGAGCTTGGAGGCGTATGTTGCCTGAGGCCAGTTGAGGAGACCAGCGAGCATCTGACCGGTTTGCGAAGCATCGTCGTCGATGGCCTGCTTGCCCATGATGATGAGACCAACCTCCTCTTCCTCGCCAGCCTTCTTGACGATCTCGTTGAGGATCTTCGAGACACCGAGAGGCTCAAGTGGGTTAGCAGCAGCCTTGTCTGGAACCTCGACGTGAATGGCATCGTCGGCACCCATGGCAAGGGCAGTTCGGAGGACATCGGCGGTCTTTGGTGGACCGACGGAGACAACGGTCTGTGCGACATCAACGTGAGAACAACAGAAAATATGTCAGCAATATGAGAAGAGGACGCGGCAGAGGTGTGAGTGTAAGCTGAGCACTCAAGTACGTACGATCTTGGTGATGGCGTCCTTGTACTTCTCGCGGAGACGAACGGCTTCCTCTACTGCGATCTCGTCGAAGGGGTTCATGCTGAACTTGACATTCTGGTCGACGCCCTTGCCGTCCGAAGCGACACGGATCTTGACGGCTGCAAGAGCGCATTAGTATTAGGAGAAAGAAGTATCGAGCGAGATAGTCAGCGAATCGTTTCCGGTGAGCCCTTGAGGGCTCTGCTTCTCTGCTTCCGCACAACGGCAGTGCGGGGAAGACGCTTACCATAGTCGATGGTCCTCTTGATGGGCACAAGGACCCGAAGCTGGTTGACTAGAGATGCGCGCATGGTTGGTGTCTTGTGTGATGTCGATACGGGATAGGATCGGATGAGGTGGAAGAGAAGAAGGTGTGGAGAGTTTCGAGTGTGAACGTCGCTGCAAGCGAGTGGAGTTGTGCGGCTGCTGTTGCTCTGTCCGCCGCCGTGACCTTTCGGATGAATCGGTTGTCGGTCTCTTACAAAAGCGATGGGCCAAAGTGTGTGTGTGATTTCACGGGGCAGCCGGTTGAAAGCGTTGCTGCTGCTGTTTTGCTCCGCTCACACACGCGCCTTCCCGATTTTCGACTGGGCCGAGAGAAAGTCTCGGATTAAAATTGTTGTAGCCAAGCGGTGTAACAAGTCTCCATTAATTATCTCAACACCATTCCGAGATGCTCTACATTGATCATCACACGTTGCTCTGTCAGATTCGTCTGGCCCGATCATCTCACAAGAAGAGCCTAGAATCGCGCGAAGGAACGAAACGAAGCTGTCTCGGACAGGCTTCAGAGTATCAGATGTATGCTGTGCTTGATGGTGCTTTTCCGAGGGTTGAACAAGGGTCGATATTTACAAAACGAGTCGGCTGTACAAGGTGAGAGGCTGGAATGAAGCCGTAAGGTGAGCGAGTTCGGACGCTGCTTATACGAGGCCATCGTAGAGAGACAGGGCCTGGACAATCGTAGGGTCCTGCTTGCTTCCCTCCTGGAACTCCTCAAATGAGACTGTGCGCGACGACAAGGCCAGGTGTCATTGATGCAGGGTGGTGTGTGAGAGCAGTGGAGTGTGCAGTATAGATGTGGGATGCGAGAATGTCAGCAGGATGTTCCTCTTTGACATTGCACAGTGTCGAGTTGCACTTACGCTGGGCGTTCTTGTCGCGGTCCATCATGCGGAAGATCTTGTCCACTCGCTGTTGCATCGAGAAAACATGGTTCAAGGCAGTAGATGTCAGCATTCGGCTTCCAATTTTTGCATCCAGCTTTTCTCGGATCGAGCTAGTCCATGCTCCCAACTTCAGCAGCTCGCATCGGTTCCACCAAAAGTGACCTTACCTTCTCGGGAGTGTCCTCGTCCTCTGGCAGCTTGACCATCTGGCCGGTCATCTTGTAAATGCTCTTGACGATCGCTGTGAGATGAGATAGAACGAGAAAGAACAGTACACCGGACGTCAGTTCTACAAATCCCGAATCATTCTCCACTAGAGCCGCTTAAACTCACTGAGCATCTCGTCGTAGGTGATGGTGCCATCTCCGTCAATGTCGTAAAGCTGGAAAGCCCATCGGAGCTTCTCGTCGAGCCTTCCTCGCGATGTAACACTGAGCGCACAGATGAACTCCTTGAAGTCGATGGTACCGTTCTTGTTCTCATCGAAGACGCCAAAGACGTATTCTGCAAATGTAGATGGATCACCGAAGGGGAAGAATTGCTTGTAGATGCGGCAGAATTCCTGCTTGTCGAGAACACCTGAGGGGCAGTCCTTCAGGAAACCCTTGTACCATTGCTGCAGCTCCTTCCTGTCGACTATCGGTTCCAAAGATCATCATGCCACGTGTTGAATAAACATAACGAGCAGGATACAGAGCGAAAGTCAGTTTGTGTCATGCCCACCGATCGTGAAAGCCAATGTTGCACTTACAGTAAGTGTTCTTCTGAAGATCGGAGAGCTGCTCAGGGGAGAGCTTGGACTGGTTTTTCCCCATATTGCTATGCTGTTTATCGTTATCGACGACTACTCTTTTCGGGATCGTAGCAGATGGTGTTGCGGAAGGTAACGGCGTCGGAACAAGCAGATACTGTACAGTAACTATTTTGTTCAAAGTGACAACAGGTTGCTGTCGCCTCTTTTGGTGTGCACGGGGTCCACACAAAATTGACTTGTGCGTCTGCAGCAAAAAAAGGGAGTGTCTGCCTCTTTGCTTTCATTCAGGCGGGCTGTGTCTGTCCAAGCGGGCTTGCATGGAAACAGCGTCATTTTTTCGACATCGCGTGGGTCTGACCGTGAAATTGACTCTGTTTCTTGACTCTTCCAACGCTGTGTAGTGACTGTTGGATGACGGCAAGCACAGCCGCATGCCAGTGTGGAACCTTCGCTTTCCCCAGCTTCCCTCACGCACAAAGTTGCTCAACTGTATGTAGAAAGGCCGCGGGAGTTTCTAATTCGAGCCAAAGCAGACAAGCGCGAAGAAGAGACAGAGACATCTACAGTACAGTACAGCAGTTTGCTACTTGGACGGACAAAAAGGCTTGGCAAAAAGGTGTCAGTGCGACTCCGCTCCAGCTTACTGATTGCCAAGCCTTTCCTGGCTTCAAAAGATCAGAGCTCACTGTGTGCTTTTGCAGTCAGTGGCTTACTCTCTCTTCACAGCTTGGAATGTTTCGCAGTTCTGCACCGAAAGGAAGTCAGCTGTCGAACCAGTATGCCGCACTTCGCCTAGCTCCGAGAGTCAATTGAGAAGAGAAGGCCCTTTTGAACCGAGGCTGTGTTCTGTACAAAAGGCCAAACCATTCAAACGAGGTATCTGGCGAGGACTACTGATGGCCGTGGCTGTCGATCCGGTGCAGTGGTCTTCGGAACATGTGAACAGGACGAGGGATGAGAAGAGGACATCATTTCATACGTTTAAAGTCCCCGGAGAATCGGGTCGATATGCTTCCGATATCTTCCTCTCAACCCGATCCGGAGTGGAGGTGTTGGTCCCTTAAATCCCTGCCGCACGCTTTGCCGATGCATCGAACAAGTCAATTTTGGCGCGTCAGTCAAGTCCTGCGTTCCGGTCAGTTGCGGCTTCCAGGGCTGAGTCGACCACGACAGAGAATCTAACGACTACGTTCGCATTAGATCCTTCCACCACCACCGAGCTCCTATCCGCTCAGAGACTTCCACAAGCTGCCATCATATACGACATTGGTAGCTGCAGTACCTTGGTTTCTGTCCCAGAGAAGGCTGCTGCGGCAACCTGCTAAACGCTGCCATCACTGCCAACAATGATCTAAAGGTCCAGCCAGGAAGCAAGACCAAGCAAAGCACACTCGTAGCTGCTGCTGCATCCATAACCTCTTTCGCTCGCTCGAAGAGTCATGCTCTGCTGAAGCTCTCTCCAACCTATCTTGCCAATGTCGAGCGGCTCATCAACTCCAACGTCGATCGAGTCGGAACCGCCGCTCCCACGTCCTACAGTGGTGGGCGGTTCTCGTCCGTCCAGCAGAGCCTCTTCAAGAACGCGAAGCGCATACTCATCGGCGACACAAAGTCGGTCTGCCTCTCCAGCTCAGCTTCCAGGCCGCCTAGCTCGCAATCGTAGTGCCGGCACACCCTGTGGATCTTCTCTTCGGTCTGCACGATCAGCATCTCGTGATGCCTCCGCTTCTGGCAGCGCTCGCAACCGCCAGAGGACGACAGAACCAACCAACATTCGCACCGCAGCAAATGTCAGCAATGTCGTTGAGATCAGTAGCGATAGCTCGGATGATGATGACGACGTAGTCGCAATTGGACCCACTCCTGTGCCCCGTCCACGGTCTTCCGACTTCGAAGTTGCAGGCATACGAAGAGCGCCACCTGCACCTGCACCTGTACCACCAAGCTTGCGCAGCGATCTCTTCTCGCCGCCCCCGCCCCTTGGAAGCCCAGCAGAATCGTTTCGGCTCGATCCTAGCAACGGCGGAAGAATGGTTGGCGTCAGTATTGATCCAAACACAGGGGACTTCTTGACTCGGCCCATGCCTATCGTGCGGCCTCGAAGCTCTTCCTCCCTTTCAGATCCTGACGGTAGTTTTTCCATCATCTCAGCACAGACAGCACCACAAATGCCGCCCAGAAGTGAACATCCCATCACGGATCAGCGACTGCGCTCGACGAACCTTGCAATGCCGACCAAGTCACCACCTCGCTCCAAACCACCACCTATCGAGCATCATTTGCTGTCCAAGTTCACATGTCCCATCTGCTTCGACGCACCTACCAATCTTTGTGTGACACCATGCGGTCACTTCTTCTGCGGCGAATGTCTCTTTCAAGCACTCAAGACACAAGCTGTGCAGCGCGGAGCCGCGGAGGAGGAACAGTCCTTCTTTGGGTTTGAAGGCTTGTTCAGTCGATTCGCTCCTGGCGCTGCGTTTGGAGCGGGTAGGGGCGCTGGAGCTGCTCCAGGAGCAGGAGGGCCAGGGTCTGGCAACGGAAGCGGTGGTGGGCCTGCAGGACGTGGTCGAGGAGGCGCAGGCGCTGGTCGAGGTGGAAGCGCTGCAGGTGGTCGTGGCGGTGGCGCTAGGAACAGACCTGATCCACTAGCGGGCCAATGTCCAGTCTGTCGAGCCAAGATCAAGGGAGCTTTCAACGGCAGAGAGAAGAACGGCGTTATGGGACTACGCTTGACGATGGGCAAGCCCATTAATGACCCACGCGAAGAAGATGGCAAGATGAAGACCGATCCGATCCATCAAGACGGTGGCTCGGTCGATTCGAGCGACTCGGGAGAGGATGAACCTATGCTGCCGACCAGCGTGCCTCTCTTTCGGAACAACAGCGCAGACGAGCAGACACAGACAGAGGAAGGCGTCGGAAAAGACCATGGCGAAGGCGAGGAGGTGACAATCACTCCGCAGAAGGGGCTGCGCCGGCGTCGACAAAACTCGTCCAACGTTACAGGTACTCCAAGACGGTCACCAAGAACACAACGCGGGACGTTGTAGGCCAATCATGATGCAAATTCATGGCGTACCTGCTCACAAAGCGTCCAACACACTACTCTCATATCTTTCGCATCGCATCTAGCATTCAATCATTGTCACCGTTTCAGCATCTTCGCAATCTCTCTCTTTCTGCCCCCCAGATGAGCATGTGATGGTTTTAGTGGGCATTCAATCGACAAGCAACGTGAGAACGTGCAGGCTTACGATTCTGCACGGTAGAGAGAACTTACCCTCAGCCTGAAAGCGCCTTCCAGAGAGTCGAGCATTGCGTCCGGATTCGATGCAGATCAGCTGCAACGGACCCCAACAGCAACGAAGTGTGAACTTGACGATGGCTCAATGCAAATCGGAAATTGGATCGTTAGGTAAATGGCCCGATGTCAGATCGACATTCGTGTCATCTCTCTCTGGGCAGACAAGCTCACGCCGAACGGTAGCGCCCTCTCCATCACACGTGCCGGGCTAAGTTTGCGGTTCAGCCGCGGTCTCCGCGCCCAACTGAGGCGCTACAGTACGACGAAGATCCTTCTCGCCTCTCTCAGCCGCTCTTTGCAAGCTGATTCGTCGCGGACTCCCAAAAAAAAGTATTCTCAGAGCCGTACCTCGCCCACGTTGAAGCCGGGCCATACGGCGCGAGTTTAATGTGGGGCTGAGATACGGTCTTTGCTCGCACTCGTTCGCCAACATTAGCTTCCAGCCGGCAAGCAACGTGGTGTGGGTGGGTGTGCGGAAGGTGGTGAGAAGCCGAAGCAAGGGGTTGAAGAGCTAAAGGTCGGACTGGGGCTAGAAAATGTCTCACATTTTTTCGGATGCTCTGCGCGTCGGTGAAACCCATCTCTTGACGCTGCTATTGATTTGTGTTGGACAGCAAACAGAAGCTGGTTGAGTGCCAGTTTCAAGAAGATTCATGCTCCTTGCCTTTCCTTCGTCCCTTCCGCCTTTGAGGACTGGCTGCAATCTTCGCATTCCTTGTATCTCAACTTGGCTCTTCAAACGTACTCTAAATTGCATTGACCGACAGCTATTGAGACCGCCTCTGCCCTTGCCAGCCTGGACCTTGAATGTGCGCTTCGCAGAACTGAACTTAGCCCCGATGCTGGTTCGAACCAGGGATTTGGATTTGGTGCCATGATTCCGCCGCTTTGGAAGTTGCTCGGCCTCCGGCGTCTGCTGCAAGAAACTCTGATCCGCGAGCAAAAAGAGAGCGATTTGTGATGCTGTCATCTGGCTGAGTTGGGCCAGGTGAGACTTTAGACCCTTGCTCAAGCATCTGCTGATGGTGCTCGTACGGACACGTAGGGTTTCATCTGCCTGTCATCGGCCATTGTTGGCAGAGCGGTCTGGTCTCATCAGCACTACTGTGTTGCGAAAACCACTCGCCTGCTGATATGCAAACTTCTTACCACAGTATATCGATAGGGCGGATCCAGTGTACCCATCGCCAGCCCTGCGTTGTATTGTGCAGCGGCGTACCAGCTCAGGGTCTTATCACCTGACAGGGAGCGCTTGGGACCTGCATCCAATTCAAGTCGCACCCTTCACACGACCATCTTCCTGCCAAACAATTCCGCACGAGTGATCGTAAAAGCGAATGACGTTCCCGTGTCTCTCTATCCGACCTACACGATATTATGCTAGGACCAAAAAGGAAAGAGATTACCGGCAAGAAGCATGGGAAGAAAGCCAAGCCTCTTATGCTGTGTGCATCGCGTGCGGATAGGTTGGCTGCGGAAGCGAGCACCGATCAACCACCTTTTCCTGCTTGCCGAGAGGTTGTCTCGGAGGCGGCCAACTCGTTATCCTTGCCTTCGTTCTGAATCGTGCGCGCAAACGGATCGCGGTTGATCTTCATCCCGCAGCAAGAGCAGACCCTGGGTTTTCTTTTGGTTCGGATTAGTCGGTCCGACGCTCTTTCTTGAAAGCATTCGCACAGCTCTTGACATCCTTTCGGGTTCTTTCGGTCTCGATTCACCCTTGTCGATCGATCCGGTGACCTGCTCATCTTATTGGAAGAGTGCAGCAGTACATTGCTGGTGACGATCGAGGAAGGAGGTGCGTGCTTGATGAAGAACACGCCCTGGCAATTTTTTTTGGAGGAGGGAAATCCATATCGCAGCCTGTTCCCACGACGTTTCTTGACAGTTCACAAAAATGTCGTTTTCGTGTCTACTTTTTCCCTTTTATATATACAGCACGCGTCATTTGGTTTTGCAGATTTTCTTGGACTTGCAAAATTCATCGTATCTCCTCATCACCAGCATCTCCTGTAATCAGCATATCTCCCTCAATTTTGCATCAAATGGCATCATCTAGCACATCATCTGGCCCTTCCAGACACCATCTACTCACTGCTGAAGAGAAAACTGCATGTATATCACTCAGATCAGCAGGATGGAAGCTTCCAAAAATTGCAGCTCACCTGGGCCTCAACTATGATACTATATATAAGTTCTGCAAGTGCTATGACACCACTGGCAGCAAGGAGAGTGCATATTCTACTGCTGGAAACCCAAAGTACAGCCCACAAGCTATCAGAAACATGATCAGAAACACACAAAAGGATGCACAGAGCAGAAGAACTCCTTTGAAAGAGATTGGACAGCAAAATGATGGTATGTCAGCCAGTACAGTCAGTAGGCATCTCAAAAAAGCGGGAATCAGGAGCTATAAGGCCACCAGGAGTACCCTTGCTATCCCCAGCCAACAGGAGGAAGAGGTTTGCTTTTGCAATGCAGCACAGAGACTAGACAGTAGAAGATTGGAAGAAGGTGCTCTGGACAGATGAATCTGCAGTATCAAAACAGGACTACAGACATTATCATTGTCTTAGGAGACCACAGCAGAAGTTTCATCCAGCATGTCTGCAGGCCACTACAAAGTCAGGATCAGTCAAAGTTATGGTGTGGGGATGCTTCATTGGACAGCAAAGGGGCCCATTGATCAGGATGCCTTCAGGGAAGATAAAGAGTAAAGACTATATGAAGATCATGGAAGAAGAGGTCTTTGTATGGTTCAAAGGGCTGTCAGAGGACTCTATTTGGATGCAAGACAATGCTCCTATCCATCAAAGTGCCTATAGCAAGCAGGGCTTCAAGTTATATGAGATCAAGACCATGACATGGCCACCACAATCTCCAGACCTGAATCCCATTGAAAACCTATGGGCTTTCCTCAAGCACAGGCTCTACAAAGGCTCCCCACATCTCTATCTAGTACAAGGAGGATCTGAAAGGACAAAGAAAGCAATCTTTGAAGCACTCCTACAAGCTTGGGAGACCATTGAAGAAGATTACCTTGGTAAGCTTCTAGAAAGCATGCCAAGAAGGATGGAAGCTGTAATTAAGGCCAAAGGTGGTCAAACAAGGTTCTGATTTGTGGATTCTGCACTCAAGCAATCAAAGTAGGTGTTCACAAAAAATCTGCCAAGGTTGTATTGTGAGATGAGTAGGAATATTCATGTATAGTGACACAGGGGGGGGAGCGAATTTTGTGATAGTGAAATCTGGAAAACCAAATGACGCGTGCTGTATATATATATATATTTTCTTTTTTTATATATTTATTTATTCGCTGTTGGGCGTCTGTCACAACGCCGACAACGCCAATCAAAATTGCGATCTTCAGGCTGCGTAGACCTCTGCGTTCCTGCAGCCATCATCGCATCGCCATCACGACACTCGACAGCAGCGACCTTTACAACTCTTATTGGCGCTCTGCAATGCTTTGAGTGCGAAGAGTCATCGCCCGAATATATTTGCGATTCAATTCGGAAATCTATCGTCCTTGAGACATCAACCTTGTAGAGCGGAGCTGAGATGGGGTTGGGAGGAGCACGTTGCCGACGGAGGGGCCAGACCGAGCGCAAATGCTTTGTTTGTGGGAGAGGTCGGAGTCCAACTCATTCTCAGCTGTCAAAAAGGCATAAGAAAGGTCGAGATTGCAGGCAGCTCTCTGAGGTATAACTTAATGCTGCGTTCGTGCATCAATCGCCGGTTTTGAGACATTTCTCTTTTTCCTCTGCTTTTTCTCTCACATACGAAAATCTCGAATTTTTTGGTGCACGCCGCGCCAAAACTGACGCCCTCCGCCAGTATCGTTAGCATTGGCGATCAGGCCCAAGATGAAAATTCAAGTTCGATACAGGCTGGATCTCGCCAAAGAGCCAAACCGAAGCCGCCAAACACAGGATCAGCATCGTCGAACGCTCTGCTGCTGTTGGATTGCGGCTCCCTCTTTCTCTCTGCCTGTTGGGGCCTGCAGTATTGACTTGCAGATCGCCATGGGTCTAGAGTGTCAAAAGGTAATGTGAGGTGGGTGTGCATGTGTGCCTGGCCGCCAAACCTTGCCTGATGCCGTCTTCCTAATTGTACACGTCTCTACATCCTACAGCCTGACCTCGCTTGGCCAAGATGCTTTTCCGCCGCCTCTTTGCATCTGCCCTTCCTCTTTGGCTTGATTGAATTGTGTACCTGAAGACCGCATCCTTCTTCTGCAGATGGTCCTCTGCACTTCTGACTGCAATCGACGTGAGAACATCCAGCTACTAAAGTGAGGAATTGCAGTCAGAAGTCAGAAAGCGTGATCAGGTCGGCTCAGAAGATCCAGTCTGGAAAAGTTGGAGGGGGCAGAAGTTCGAGACTGCAAGTTGTGCGGAAGAGCTTCCGCTGCCCAGCATTGAGCGGTTCGCCGCCGTCAGACAGCTCGTCTGCCCTCTAAGCACAAATAGCATAACTTGACGGCTCTCATAAATCTGAGACATCCGGCGCTACCTGCCCTCATGTCGAATGCTGCAGTGCATGCTCACTCTTCTGAGCGCCTGTCTCCCGTCGGCCATCTCATCAATCTTCCCAGCCGCTCGTTAGTGCAAATGTGTGGCGGCTTCTTGGCTTTCTTCTTCATAGCACCTTTGCAGCTTGGACCCTTTCGCCTGCTCCGCGCCGACCAATCGACTAAAGGTGACCGACCGAACTGATTCTTGTGTGTTTGTGCTTTATTTGTGGCTTGCTCCGCTGCGCTTCTGTCTCGATGCAAGTCTCGCCTGTGATTGCGAGCTTGTGCAGATCCAGCCTGTCGACCAGAGTGTCTCAAAATCGTCAACAAAGATCCCATCGTCGCGAGGTCCTCCGGTGTCTCGGCCTCAATCATTGCTTGCGACTACAAACACCACGATTCTTCCTGCGCTCGGATCGATGACTTTGTCCGTCTTCATGCGCTCGGTCCCTGGCTTCTCATGACGGCTTTCAAGGTGCTGATTTGCAGCGGTTGTCTCGGTGGTCTTGATAGTCGTCGTGGCTTTTGCCTGTCGTTGATATTTTGACTTGAGCTCCTTCCACAAGCCGGCTTCATTGTGTCCTCTCGCTGGCCAGATTTGGACCAGAGTAGGAAGTGGAGCTCCGCGCCTTCGGGTACCCAGAGTTGCTCAACTCTTTCATAGCCGCCAAACAACTCCGTTTTGCTTCATATACAACCCATCATTCCTTCGTCCTTCGAAACTCCATACCCATATCATACCCCTCCCTCCTAGGAGACACCCTTTGCTATCTTCTCTATACCCTCTAATCCTGACCTAGCAACGTTCTCTCTCCCTCTCTCCACCTCTTTAGTGACCGCCAGCAGCTCCTTCTCTACCTTTGTCGGATCCTCGTCGCCTTTCTTTTTTCTCATCACCTTACCGCAGTCTTCTCTACAAAGGTCTATCTCAGCGATCCAGCTTGATTGCCTCATCGCTTCACCATGCAGAGTTTCGCCTCATCCACCCTCTCGCTCCCTGCGGCCGCCGAGAAAAAGTCCAAGCGCAACTTCCTGCGCCGACTTTCACTCGGTAAGCCCAAGGTATCCTCGAGTCTCTCGAACAGTAGCAGCACTGCCAACCTCGCATCTCGTTCCACAGCGACGCTCGCTGTTGCGCCTAGCGAGGATTCATCGAGTCGACGAGCATTCGACCTCTTCTCCTCAGGTTCATCGCGTCCTACCGTCGATGCGTATGCTTCCATGCCTTCGATGCCCAGAACACCAAAGACTCCTACCCACAGCTCGAGCTCCAAAGTCTCCTTCGACACGCGTACCCTTCGTACCTCCAGCTCACGCGCAAGATCTTCTTCTGCAGCTTCGAGGACTTCCTCTAGCTCACGGATCAGAGAAGAGGAGAATGCGCCTCCGGTGCCACAGGTGCCCAAATTGTTCTTGATGTCCAACGAGGTCTTCGTCATTGCTGCTCCACCAAAGAGTGCAAAGGCACCAGTGACAGCACCAATGCCAGTCCCGGCGTCCATGCCGAGGTATAGCGAGAGCTCTTCGAGCGCTGCGCAGTCCTCTCCCGTGCTTTCGTCCCTTTCAAGCCGGTCTTCGGGCAGCTGGCTCGATAATCTCGGCACCTCCCCTTCCTCCGAAGAAGAGGCGCCTGCCTTCCCACAAAGCATGCTCGAGCAGCCTCTTGCCGTCGCTAGCTCGGTACGCTCCCGTTCCAGCCTCGACGACATTGACGATCAGATGCTGATCAACCTTTGCGAGGTTCCTGCTATCGCAAGCAAGTCGTCAGCGAGGACGACCCGCAGCGAGAGTGGACACGGCAGTGCCAAGGCTTTGAGAGGTCATGCGAGAAGCGCTAGTCACCAGGTGGTGCCGAGTTTGCCCGCCCTGCCAGCAGAGTACACTCGTTCGCACACCAGGAGTGGATCAGCACCTCTTTCGCTTGGTCCACTACCCCCTCAGCCAGTTCAGTCTCCCTCAGAGGCAATTCTCCGCCGAACTGATCAGATCAAGAAGCGCTACAGCCGACAAGGATCCCCTCTCATCACGAGCTCGCCGATGTTCGAAGGCGCCGAAACCGCTTTCTTGTCGCCACGAACAGCACCAGGCACGCCCAAGGCCGATAGGACCTCGGATCTCAAGATCCTCGAGGCGGGCTTGTCGCTCGACTCCAAGATGGCGAAGCGCAACCACAAGCGATCTGTCTCAAAGAGCTCAGGAAGCAAGTCGTTCGACTCGAGCTTCACCTTGCCCAAGGATGTCAAGCTCACGCCAGGTCACGTTGCCACACCGAAGGACGAGGAGCCGCGCGAGTTTGTTTCTCGATTCTCGGAGGACTCGGACTCGGGTCGAGATGATGCAAGGCGGATCTTCTCTCTCCTCTCTCCCAAGCTTGGCAGCGCGTCCAAGATGCCACCTCTCTACACCACTTACACCATAAGTGACGCAGGAACGACTGGCAGCAGTCGCCGAAATAGTGGTGTCAGCGGATCCAAGACGCCTGAGATGATTGCAAGGACGTCCAGTTCCAGCTCGAGCTCATACTCGGACCTCTCCGAAATCGTCTCGGTCAATGTAGATGAGACCATTTTTGACCTTTCGAGGCCTAGTTTGGATTATAGAACCGTGTACGCTATGGCTCAGGAATACGCCAAGTCCTCGGGCTCAGTTGCAAGTGGTGCCAAGGTATCTAGCGGAACCAAGACCAAGCTCAGCAAGAAACAGCCTGGCGCGCACGGTTTCCATCTCTGGAACAAATCCAACAGGCAGCTTCCTGACCCTGTTGACAGAAGCTATCACCTGCGCAAGTATTAGTCAGTCCGTGCCTCTAACTCCTCATTTTCATACACAATTGCATGGCGGCTTTGCCGCAAATCACATTCATTGATCACAATCTTCGTCTGCATGCTTGTTCGAGTGTGACCTCGCTGAAGCCAGCTGGGAGCGTGAGAACAAGGTCTTAAGCGCTGAGTACATTCATGTCGGATGGTCCAACGTGTTCAACTGCGTTCAGTCAGAAGGCAAGGTTTGGAAATGACAATGCATGATGATTCAATTTGCATGTGAGTTGGATTGGAACAAGTACAATGGAAATGGGCAACCGAGTCGACAAGTGCCGCCCGCTTACGACTGCTGCTGCTGCTGCTGCTGCGGTGCGGGCGAAGGCGACTGCTGCTGTTGCTGTGTTTGCTGCTGGGAGGATGGTGGTCTCTGCTGTTGCTGCTGCTGAGCGGCGGCTGCTGCAGCTGCGGCCTGCTGTGCCGCTGCCTGTGCCGCGAGCGCCTGAGCCTGGCTTGGCACCTTCTCCTCAAGCATCTCGTACATGAGATGGAAGTTTTTGGAGACCTTCTCCCACAGCGCTGGGTCGAAGAAAACGTATGTTCCGCGTTCGTACGTTGGCGTCTTCTGTGTGGGCTCCGTGCTCTGCTCCTTGGTCAACCATACGTGCAGCTCCTTGTGATACCTCCAATTTCGTGCGTACAGCTCCTGCGCTGCTACCTCTTGCAATACGTCGCGTGGTGTCGAGTAAAAGATGAAGAAGAGAGTCTCGTCTGAGAACGAGGCGATCTTGCTCTGCGCCGGCGGCGGGGGTTGCACGTTGTAGCATGAAGGCAGTGTGAACTCAGGCTCGACTCTGGACGAGGCGAGCATATTGTTCTCTGACCATGGCGTAATGAAGGAGGGATGCAATGGATCGGACGAGTTGAGGTTGAGACCAAAAGTTTGCAAGTCGACGCCCATCGAGAGCATTGAGAGATCCGGATCCGCCGACTTGATCAACGAGAGCAACCCCAACAACCCGAAACGATCCGCTGGCGAGGTCAAGATTTGCTGTGCGGGAGTTTGCGCCATCGCACCTGTCTGTCCCATGCCCACCGCATTGTTGGAGCCTGCAGCACCGAGCGAATAACCCCGCACCGAAGCGTTGTCTGTCAAAGGCGAAGAAGCGCCAAGGTTGCCCGCTGCGTTGCGAACACTCGAAAGCGGTGATCGTGCAGATGAAGGAGAAGACGAGCGCTGCAGGCCGTTGAGCTGATTCTGTCCTGCACCTCCAAATACCGAACCTGGTGGCGCCCACGTCTGCTGCTGCACACCCAAACCTGGCCCCGGAGGTCCTGCACCGAGTTTGATGGCATAATTGCGGTCGGGCTCTCCAAATCCACCTCTCGCTGCTGACAAGGATGCATCGGACCGTGCTCCACCGACGACGGATCCCAACAGACTTTGTCGATGCTGTTCACGTTGCTGATGTTGGTGCTGAAGTGCTGCTGCTGCCGAAACCTGCTCTGCGACACCATGAGGGAAGCCATCGTCTCCTGTGCGTCCTTCTGTTGATCCTGGCTGATTGAGTGCGGGGAAGTCATCCTGGTTGAAGTTGCGAAGCGGAGCGCCGCCACGAAGTGCCGCAGTCACGCCGCCAGTGCCTGCTTGGGTTGCATAGCTATACAGGGAGTTGTTGAGACCACCGAGACCAGGCGCACCACCCTGCTGACCCTGTCCTCCTTGCTGCCCTCCGCCCAATGCGGGAAAGTCGCTAAGATTGAGCTCACCACCTTGACCTTGTCCTTGCGACTGCCCACCGGACTGCCCTGACAATCCTGCCAATTGCGATGCTAGACTTGCTGCGCCCGTTGTGTTGTTGGACCCTGAACTGCCAAATGGAAAGCTGCCAGCTCCACCTGAGAACGATTTTTTGCGGGAGCGGTAAAGTTGAAGATATCAGCGTCTGTGCGTCTGGATACGTGTGCAAAGCCGACACTTGAATGGGCTGGGTCGCAAGTGGACTTGATTGTAACTTACCTTGCTGCGATTGCGGCATGCCCAAGAAGGAGCCCATCATACGTGGACCGCCTTGAAGATATGGATACATGGCTGCGTTAAGGCCGGGAGCGGGACTGGAAACGGGAGATGCTGCGGAGTTTGTATGCGGTAGCCTGTTGGTAAAAGCGGGAAGTTGATGGTTCGGCCTTGGATTAGCGGAACCTGTGATGAAGAAAGGCGAAGCGGATGACAAAGCAGATAGGAAGAAATGGCCGGGGCGTGAGTAACAGAAGATCACCGAAGAGGAATAGAAGTTCAAAGTGGAAGCGGCTACCTACCTGGTCTCTGCATGACCGAGCAGCAATTAGAGCAGCTAGAATGTAACTGGGATCCTGTAAAGATATGTGCCAGAAGGTATGCAAGCAAGCAGAGTCGTTTTCAGGCGACACGGATGGGTGTCAATGGCGGTTTCGATGCTGGGCAGAGATGCGGAATGTCGAGACTGCAAGCTGGCTAGTGCAATGCAGAATTTGCGACTGAGCCGATCGATTGGACGGTCCTGACTGCGCTGTACGTACAAGCTGTGTCGTAGCAAAGCTTGCGAATGATGAAGAAGGGAAGATGCTGGGATGGTGTTGATGTGGAAAGAAGAAGAGTAGACCCTGAGAGTGGATGCGATGTGCCAGAATCCGGATACGGTCCATGAAGACGCTCGAAGCCAAAGAGTAAAGCAGGCCCAGGCCGCGCTCTGGCACTCTTTAGTCTGGTTGGCTGAGAGTCTGCGCTGCGCTAATTCTGCTGAGCTTGACTTGCCTGATCGCTTTGTAAAGGTGAACAGCGGCGGTCTGCGCAGGAATGAAACGGCGGTATTCTTAGATTAAGACCCTTTTGTATTCGGGCCTGCAAGGCTTCGAAGCAGGCTTTGTATTCGCTTTCCACGAGCACTTCACAGAAGCTGAAATCGAGGGTTTTCGAGTTAATCCAGAGATACATACCGTGCATTTGATCTCGACTAGATCAATACAATCATTTGCGCGATCTTGCGAGCAAGTTTCGGTCTAACATTAATAAAAGAAGCCACAATACGTGTCGCTCACGACATGGAGATGGGCGGGCCAGAACAGCACACAGAGCAAAGCGTTTGGAAGATTGTGAGTCTCGGTCTGGCTGCGTGTCGAGTGCGAGTGTAAATGAAAGGTGCAGCGTGCGGCTCTGTGAGCCCGAATCAACACGGACGGACCTTCAACTTGAACTCTCTACTTGTTGGTCGCTGCCACCGGACTCTTCTTCTCGCCATCCGTTGCGTTATCCAGCCATTCTTTCGATCTGCCAACGTGTCCAACTCATCATTCTCCTAGGATCATAGGCCTCCGTCTCCGCTTAGACACTCAACCCATCCTCCGACCCAACATCGTGCCAAGCTCGTTGGCACTGGCAACTTCTGCACATCATGGCCGACGGACCTTCCAAAGATGAGCTCGTCGAGATCTTCAAGTCGCTGAAGACTACACAGAAGGGCAATAAGGTTCGTATGCAACACTAGCTCCGCTCACAACGAAAAAAGACATGGCTGACCATATCTTTTGTGATGTGCTTGCCCTTTTATACCGACAGGTATGCTTCGACTGTGGAGCCAAGAATCCAACATGGGCTTCTGCTACCTATGCTATCTACATCTGTCTCGATTGTTCTTCCGTGCACCGTAACATGGGTGTGCACATCACCTTTGTCCGCTCCACCAACCTCGATTCTTGGCACTGGTCGCAACTCCGCCTCATGAAGGTCGGAGGTAATGCTGCAGCTGCCGAGTTCTTCAACAAGAAGGGAGGTGCTCACCTCCTTGCTCCTTCCACCGAAGGCAAGGTCAAATACACCTCATCAGTAGCGTTGGCTTACAAGGACGAGCTTCAAAAGAGAGCGCTTCAGGATGCCGCAGGACAGAGTCTCAATAGTCCCGTATACTTCCCAGGTCTCGCCGTTCCTGTAGCAGAGAAGGCGGCGCCAGCAGGGAGCGCTAAAGCTGGCAGCGGAGACATGGATGACTTCTTCGATGAATGGGACAAGCCTGCTACATCCGCCAAAGCACCAGCACCAGCAGCGGCAACCCCGGCAGCAGCAGCACCAAAACCCGCCCCAGCACCAGCAGCAGCCCCCAAGACCGTCACCTCTGCCTCTCTCCGCGCCAGTAGCTCCGCCGCCCGAAAGACTCTGGGCGCTGTCAGCCGCACTTCTTCTGCCAGCTCGACTCCAGGCACCACCACTCCAACAGGAACTGGCCCAACCACCACAGGCGCCTCTGCTGCCACCGCCCGTCCCGCACGAGCAGGCAAGCTCGGTCTTGGTGCCAAAAAGGCGGGCGCACCCATCGACTTCGCTGCAGCTGAAAGGAAAGCCAAGGAGGAGGAGGCTGTACGGGCTGCTGAGGCCAAGGCGTCTGAAGAGGCGGAAGCCAAGGCTCGTGAAGCACAGAAGGCCAACGAGCAGCAAGCTGAAGCAGAACGCATTGCACGTGAAGCTGTGAAAGCAGCTGTCGGCAAGACGGCTGCTCCTTCCTCTCCCGCATCCAAGAGTGGTGCAGCTAGCGCCCGATCTGGTGCTCCTGCCACTCCGGATGCTTTTGCGGCTGCTAAGGCCAACGGCGATATGGATCGTCTCGGCATGGGGTTCGGCCGTCTGGGCATGAAGGCCAACACACACCAAGCCAAGCTTGCTGCCGAACGCGCCGCTGCTGCCGCCAATAATGCTTCTGCTACCGACTCGGATGCTGGCGGCGACGAACCCAGCTATGCGCGCAACAAGTTCTCGAGCCAGAAGAGCATTTCGTCCGACCAATACTTCCAGCGTGGCACATACGATCCTCAAGCCACCTCGGAAGCACAGCAACGCTTGCAGTCATTCCAGGGTCAGAGCTCGATCTCATCGAATCAGTACTTTGGCCGCGAGGAGGATGAGGAAGGTGAACAGGCACCAATGCAGGGCGGAGACTTTGGCGATCTCGAGGCAACTGCACGAGAGTACTACCAGCGATTCATGGCCAACCCGGATGTGCAGAGCAGCATTGACAGCTTCAGGTCCGGCGCTCTCAAGCTGTCGCAGTATTTTGAAGATTTGAGCCGTAACGGCGCCTAGATGCTCTGCAGCCAGCATGCAATCTGTTTGTCTTGTCTTCTATTCCGTTCTGTTCCTTCTGTCGCAATTGATTCCCCCTCCTTTGACTCAGATATATTCGATGACCATACTCAAGTATCGCATATCTTCCGAGCGAGCTAGAACGGATGAAAGATGTGTGCTTTTGATTTGTGTTGCGTAGTACATGCTTTTGGGGGCGGCGACGCTCAATTGAGAAGCTCGTTGAGAACAGTGTTGTCGGTGATGTTGCGGACGCTGTGGAGTGGAAGGGCCAAGTACATGTCAGTTGTGAAAGGAGTTAAGGCCGGACGAAGCCGTCGCTGTTTGCTATGTGGCCTGGAATGTTTAAAAGACTCACTTTGCGCCACGGTAGTTGAGCTTCTTGAGTACTTCAATCACCTTGTTGCTTTCGAACCCCTGTGATGCATAGCAAGGCAGACATGCAACGAGCAGTCGTATTATCTCAGCATTCAGCTCTCTCAAGCCCCTTGGGTAGTCCTATCCAGCTTGCGAGACACTCACCATGTTGACAAACTGGTCGACGTGCTCCTTCTTCAACCCTGCCAGCAGGATCGGATCCGCCTTGTCGTCAGTCTGTCCTTTGGATGGCGGTTGTGCGGACTCCGAGCCATTCGCGTAGATTTCAGTCCAGTATCTAGCTGTCTTCTCAAAGTCATCTTTGTCGCGGAGATAGTGCTTGGCAACTTCGGCATCTTGCGGGTCATTAGGCTCGGGCGAGCAAAGCAAGGATCGGAGAGACATGAGCGTAGATTTGAGCGTGAGAACGGGCGACCACTGGTCTTTCAAGATGTCGAGACAAATGGCTCCGGATTGCGACGAGATGTTCGGGTGGTAGACTCGTGTGATGAACTTCATCTTGATGGGCTGGAATGGGTAGCCTTCGGGAACGACGATGTCCTGTAGGCGTGTTTGCAGAGATCAATTCGAAAACAGCGTGAGATTTGCGGTGATGCGGAAAAGACAGGCTTGTCAGAAGAAGCGTTCGAGTGAAAGGCTCGGCGAAGAGCAAATCCGCCAGGAGCGATGCTGCAATGCATGTACATACCACATCAAAGGTGCCCTTTTCGTACGGCGAGTTCTCTGGTCCCGGAAAGGTACCGACAAGGTGAAATGGTGATTCTTTTTGCGAACCCAAGCGGACCATACGTCAAGTGAGAGAGTCAGCTGTCATCGTTCCTACCGGTCATAGCTATGTCGTCACTCTGACAGACACCCACCATCTATCAATGCCACCTGGATGCCAGAGACTTTGTCATTCTTGCAATCATTGATCTCCTTGTTGATCCGTCTCAAGCGAGCATCCCCCATGGTTGCGGGTACGACAGTGCGGAGGTGATATGGAGGTTCTAATCGTTGCTCGGATGCTTCGGGGTGCTAGCTGGCAGCGGTGAGCGTTCTTGGAACTTGTTCTTGGACGTGCTCAGGAGATCGAACGTTATTGGTTGTGCCGTGACGAAAGGTCGTGATGTGGTGTGAGCGGGCGAAGCGGGTGGGGTGCGAAGGAAAGGTGGAAGGATGAATGCTGTAGTCTGATTAGCTGTATGAAGTGTGACCCTTACGAAGCTTAGCTTCACTTTACCCGAACGGACATAGCCTGAGCACCGCAGCTCTAAAATCACACACACAACACTCACAGCTGACGCTCGCCCACGATGAGCTTTTCCGCCGCGGTTGTGGAGGCCGAGCTGGAAAAAAAAGAAAAAGGGAAGCTGCGAGAATGTCGAGAAATTACACTTCAGAAAGAAGGCGTGGAAATGCAACGTTCTTGAGCACAACTGAGCGCTGACTGTCAGCGTCGCGCAACATCCGATCCTTCTTTCTTTCTTTCGACGTTGTCTGCAAGAGCAATCCACCAAACTGCTCAATATCGGCGACGACCCGAACGGCGATCGAGTCGCCAAGATGCCATTCGCACAGCTGGTGATCGGGCCGCCAGGCTCCGGCAAGACAACATACTGCTTTGGCCAATATCAGTTCTTATCACTGCTGTCAAGACCTTGCAGCGTTATCAATCTCGATCCGGCAAACGACCGACTTCCATACCCGTGTGCTGTGGACATCAACAAACTCATCTCAGTTCGCGATGTGATGGCCGAACTCTCGCTCGGTCCGAATGCAGCCATGTTGTATTGCGTCGAATATCTGGAAAAGAATGTCGACTGGCTCATCCAAGAGCTCAAGAGGGTCATGGACGAACAGCGTCAAGCAAAGACCGGTCAGATTGCAGGTCATGGAGATCAAGAAACACCCGTTGGACCTGTCAGCGCCGGCTTCGAGTATCTCATCTTTGACTTGCCTGGTCAGGTCGAGCTCTCCACCAACCACCCTGCTCTCAAACGCATTCTGGAAACGCTAGACAAGCAACTCGGGTTGCGTTTCGTTGCTGTTCACCTCACCGACGCTACACATATCACCGACGCATCTCGCTACGTATCCATCCTCATTCTCGCCCTACGAGCCATGCTGACGCTCGAGCTGCCCCACGTCAATGTCCTATCCAAAGTCGACCTGCTCGGCCAATCATACATATCTCGCTCCAAGCGTTCATTAGACCGTTACGACCCAAACAGTGACGATGAAGAGATGCAGAGCAACCAAAGTACAGATGAAGGTATGGACGGAGGAGATGGTGGCCGAGCGGCCATGGGACTTCAGTCCGAGCTGGCTTTCAACCTCGACTTTTACACGCAGGTCCAGGATCTCTCTTACCTCCGTGACCTCCTCTCACAACCATCGGGTCCAGGCTCCTCACGGCGGAACGAAAAGTATGGCAAATTGAATGAAGCTATTTGCGAGCTCGTCGAGGACTTTGGACTTGTCTCCTTCGAAACGCTTGCGGTTGAGGATCGCCGATCCATGTTCCGCCTGCTGCAAGTCCTTGACAAGGCGGTCGGCTACATCTACGTTTCACCAACCAGCAACGCCCTTGACTTCGGCGAGGAAGAGCAAGAAGGCGCCTACGAGCCAGGAAGGGCCTCGGCTACAGCTTCAGCAGCGCTCAGAGCGCAGACGCGTGCAGGAGGGATGGGCGCAGATCCCCATTCATTGTTCAGTGTAGCAGATCGCGGCGATCCACTAGGTTGGGGAAATGCACTCGAAGTGCAAGAGAGATATATTGACCATCGTGATCTCTACGAGGAAGCTGAGATGGAGGAGCGGAAGCAGATACACGAGAAGGAATGGGAGAGCAAGGTCTGGTCCGAGGTGCGCAAGGTCGCCAAGGAGGAAGAACGCAAGAAGCAGAACCAGGAACAGGCCACCCCAACAACCCAGTAGCATTCAGAATGGTCAGATCGAATCATCTTCACAATACCCATCGCAAAGGCCGAAGCGCTTCTGTGCGAACAAACCTGTATCACTAACATTCACCACGCATATGAAACCATCATCCAATTACCTCCTCGACGTCAATCATCTGCGTGCTGATCAGAGCGACCTCCTTTGGGCGGCATGTGTGTGCATGTAAGCTGTATTCCAAGAGCAGCGCGGGTATATGGTACAATCCGGAGTACAAAGAGCAGTCAAAGAATGGAGCAAAATAAGACACGGGCAGAGCTTGCTAGACGTGAGTTCCCGGCAATCATAGACCGTGAGCGGTGAAGACATTCTCCTTGTGTTCTTTGACGCCCTGCTTTGTTGTCAGAATCTCGTGAATCTCTTGTGGTGGGTCGAGATCCAGGTCCTTTGCACGTTGCCACCTTTCTAGCCTCGACATGCCCATGCAGGGTCCATAGTTGGGATTGAGATCAAAGACCCTCAAGATCTGCTGGATACGGTCCTCGTGGTCGATGTGTACAGACTTGGATGGTGGTACGTTGATCGTCTTCTTCGTCTTACGCCATACGCTGTCCCATCGCGGGTTGTCTACATCGAGATCCTCCCGTTTCGCATCGGAGTCATCTTCTTGTGTCGGAGTGGTTGGAGAAGGTCTGCGGAATGTGGATGTGAGCGGCTTGGTAGGAGTGTTGGTCTTGAGACTGGACTTTGCTTTGAGTTGGTCTTTGGCAGAGGTTGAGAATGAGGACTTAGGCTTCGACTGTGCCCGGAACGAAAGCGACTTCTGTGTAGAACCTTTGGGTGTCATCTTGTTTGGTGTTGTACGACTTCTTGATGGCCGACAGGAATGGGTATTGCTATCTTGTTGACGATATTATTGGAACGCAGAGATGTGTAGGCGAGTGATAACGCTGAATGGTCTAGATAGAGCAAAGGAGACCGGATGGTGTTGGACTCTTGCGATGTTGAGCAGAGCTGGCGGAAAGCTGAGTGATGCTTTGACGTTTTGTTCGTTGATCCTCCACCTTTGGCGAGCAACGACAAATTATCGATGCTGTTATGCCGACGTCATGAAACATCGTTGAAATCTACAGAAAATGTTGATTGCATCGCTCTCACAAATATGGTTATTCCGTTATCCGTTGAAGTCATTCAACGAAGCAAAGCTTGAAACCCGGATTTCGGTTGAGAAAAAAAAAAAAAAAAAAAAAAAAAAACGAGAGGCAGCAGCTGACAGGTTGACCAAGCCAAGTCCCCTGAGCATGTGCGAACCCTGTGGCAGCACGGTCTGGACTCTTTTGACGCGAACTCCGATGAGCGCGAGTTTGAACTTACAACAACAGAGTCGATCTCAGACCTCCTGTCCGCTTTAATGTACAAACAGTGGATACGAATGCCGAATCCACTTTGGCACGAGCCCAGTGCGGAAACGAGGTAAGCGAAGGGAAGGAGACACTCTCAGGTGTAAGTCAGCTTGAAGATCAAGAGCAACGAAGTTGTGAGAAGAACGTCGCATCGATGTGCATGGGCAAGGTGCGTCTGTGTCTTTCGGGACACAACCGCTGCGTCAAATCTCCGAGTATGAGTCAAGAGACGAATCTCCGCGGCCGATTCCCGAATTCATAGAATAGGTGTCGCCTGACCAAGGCGTTGGCGAGAGAGCATCTTTGGATTGAAGCCTCATAGGACCGTCTTCACCGCTTTTGGCCAGCTCCGCTGTACGAGAAATGGGCGAAAAGGAGTTTTGCGGCTCACATTTGATCAACGCAAATGTTTCACGGTGGGTCGTTGTATTGTTCGTCGATGCGTTGACAACAATGAGGAACGCGGTTGGTCTCTTCTCTACTGTGTTGCGGGTCCATTGCAGAGTGGCTTCCGAATCCCTCTTTCTTTCTGATGGCAGGTGCCGCATTTCGAATGAGATACTGTAGCGCCGTCCAAGTCGAGCTTTCATGCTTGCCTTTGTCTTCTCTGTTCTTCATTCGTTGCATCGCTCCAGTCGTACAAGACAGCGACCTCTTTGCAAGATGCAGCCCGCCGCGGTCAGTACTGCTACTTGATCCTTCCCATCTCGGCCAACGCCACGAGAAGCCGACAAAGCCTCCCGATGCCAAACGAGGGAGAAGCGCCTGGTGCAACATGCTACACAAAGGCAGTTGTTCCGTTCCCCCAGGCGCTCTGAGCGCTGTCATTCCGGTAGAAACAACATGCAAAGGATCCCACCCCTCTCTTCTGTGCCTTTCCCGCAGCTTACTGGATATGAGATTCAGTCCAGCTTCTCGCCCGCCGAAACCGCCCGTCCGGAATGAAATTCTTGGCGCTGAGTTGGCAACGCAAGCGCATCACACAGACTTCATCGCATCAGGACAATGAAGGAGCTGCAAAGATCAATGAGCGCAGACCTCACCTGGAAGTAGCAGCGCACACCGGTGTCCATAGGCCCAGCCTTTGGACAGGATGGAATCTATGCGATTTTGCAAGCCGGGTTCGCAAAACAAATCCAGATTTTGTACATGCGTGTCTTGACGAGATCAACTGCCCTCTCGAAACGCCAAGATGGAGCCGTTCTGTCTCTTGGTTCCCCACCTTCGCAACTGACGCCATCAGGCTACGTGTTTCGGATAATCCTGCGTCGGTCGACCCGCATTAACAAGGGCGTCAAGGAGTTTTGAGCTAGCAGATAGCATGTGAGGCTGAGCAATCCAAGTGCCTCTGGACGGAGCTGATATTGAACCGTACCTCCCCTTTGGAACGCCTCGTCAAGGGGCAGCGTCTTTTGCCGTTGATTGCCTTGCTCGGTTGGGCCTCGGCAGAGTCTTTCATCTGGCCAATTGTGCGCCTCGACAGCCGCAAATTCAGTAGTTGGCTGGACGTTGCGTTCGTGCCCTGGCGACAAAGAAATCGGAACAGCGGCAGCAGCAGCAGCCAGATTGCTGGAATTAATTGTTTTTTATTATTATTTATCGTGAAATTTCCACACCGTTGGGATCGGAGCACCGCTTGTCGCCCGGTCGCAGCTCAGTCGCCTTCTCCGGCTTGACTAGCCGGCCACCATCAGATACAGTACAGAAGTCAGTTGGCCAGGCCAGAGAGCCCGAAAAGCCAGGAAGGAGTCCAGAAGTCCAAAAATCAGCAGAAAGGAGCAAATCAGGTACAGTACAACAGACATCACTTCACATCGCAGGCCGCAGGCACGAGGCTGTCTGTACCACCACGATTCCCTAACACATACATTTGGAAGCAAGATAACGCTGCACAGAGGATCTCCTCTGATCTCCATCAGCGGCCTTCCCCTGCCTGAGTTGGCGTTCCGACTCTCGACATCCACCTCGCGCCGCCATACACGACTCGCTTCCTCAGGTTCAGACCCACATTTACCCGACATCTCATTCTCGAAAGGTCGCACTTGACATCGTTGTCATCACCAGTACATAGAACAATTTCGTCATCGTTACCGTCGTCGTCACCGTCACCGTCTTACCTTCACATTGATTCCTGCCCATCACTTTCGAAACAGCCCGGTTGTCAAAACGCACCTTCACCCCGTTCAATCTCAATCTCGCAAGCTACCTGGATCGTGTCACCTACTCGCCTTGCCCTCCCTTCTACTCGTCGCATGCTTTCAACCTGAACAGCAGCTCGTTCCGATCCACTAGCCCCTTTCTAGGGGTCTAATCACCTTCGGCCGCCCAATTCAAAGCGGCACTCTTTATCACTCGGCACCATTGGCATCATTCGCTGCTGCTCGATCCAAACTTGGCAAAAAAGGCTATACACGCGCCACCTTTGCTGCAGAACATTGGTTCAGCCTTTCCCGCTTTCACCGCCATCAATGCAGTTCGTGTCATAGACTGCAGCCTAGCTTTCCACTCATTCCTGCTTTGTTGATCAGTCGATCGCTTCGCCATCCACAGCGGATTTCAAGCTCGCACCCACATTATCCATCATGGACGGCGATCCATTCAGACGGCCTCCGCCGCCGCGAGACAGGCTGCCACCACCACCACCTCATCCTCATGATCTACCCTACAGAACGAGTGGGCCCGGTCGTGATGAAACCATCAGGATGCGCCCGCAAACAGACACCGCGCGTCGCTTCTCTCGCCCAGATTTGGATCCCCCACCACTCTCTGGTCGGATGCATATGAACTGGACCGATCATGAGCCGATGGAGGCTCAATTTGGCGCGCGCGATGGACCGCCTCCTCGTACTAGCTACTCATATCCACGTCCCATAGAATCTGGCGGTGCTCGGTCGGGCCACTATCCTCCATCAGAACTACCTCGACCCCCGCGACCGACACGGCCCGATGATTACTTTGCCGACCATCCACCTAGCATGTCTTCGTCACAAGATGGCGCAGCCATGGCTTCGCGCCTACCGCCCCAACGTTTGGCACGATTCGAGAACTCAGCACCTACCCCCAACAGTCGCTCCTCGAACTTGCAAGAGGCGCGCGATCCGTATCGACCTTCACAAAGGCAACTCTCGGGAGACTCGAAGCCGAGAACAGATGGCTATGAAGAACCCGCATACTATCCGAACAGGCACCCCGTCGGTCGAGCGCCTGATCCTAGACCGGAGCATTCGCTGCCACGGACTCATTCGCCTGGTCCAACACAATCAGCTTATCCCAGCGCGATTCCACCGCGACGCATCAGTAATCCGTCCCCTCAGCCTTATCCAACCGATCACGTCGACTCGTCCTCATTTCATCGCGACAAGCGGGCTCGTCTCGACCTCTATTCCGAAAGACCGCAACCCGCCCCTGACGCCATGCTCCGTCCACCGCCGCTTCGCACTTCCTCGTCGCATCGTTCCATGGCTTCGACAGCCACCGACTGGACTGAGCATTCAGATTTCAAGGACCGACGCCATCGCGGCGATCCCATCGACATGCCTTTCTACGGCGAAGGAGCGAGCAGAGGCGGGCCAAGTGTCGATTGGGCCGATTACGAAAGGAACCAACTAAGTCGGCGCACATCGGCTGTCTCACATCATACCTTGGATTCGGCTCAGGGTCCCAATAGCGAGGCTTTGGCTACCAACAGCCATTCGAGCAAGGTCAAACGACGCAAGAGAGCCGTGCTCAGTTGCACCGAGTGCAAGCAGCGCAAGATCAAATGCGATCGCAATGTTCCCAACTGCGGAAGCTGTGTTCGACGAGGCGTAGCTCACCTCTGTAGATGGGGCGATGAGCGCGACTTCCTACCAGCAGCACCGGCAAGCAACATCACGCCTTCTAATGCAGCGCTCATGGCCAGGATCGCACAGTTGGAATCGCAAGTCCGTGTTCTGCAATCATCCTCATCTTCGTCTTCGGCCGTGCACGATGGTGCAACATCAGAGCGCAGCTTGGCTCAGCGCGCTGCTCATCCCAAGTACGGCGCCTCAGATTCCTCCAGTGGTCAGTCTTCTCGTTACAGTGGCCGATCCAGCATTCGAAACCCACCCAGCTTCACCAGTCGTGAGCGTGTTAACGTCGACGAAAAGCTCAAAGGTGACTCTGCAAGTAGATACGATACCCATGCTCAGCACGATGAAGAGGACGAAGATAGCGAACAGAGCGACGAAACTGCCGAATCTGGTGCAGAGAACGCTGGCGATCTGCTTCGTGTGCTCGCTCGGGGCACGTCACTCAAGAACAACAACAGAGTTGGCCCATCTCATCGCGAGCAGACAGCCGATTCTAGCCGCGTCCGAGCAGACGCACCTCAACCCAACCGCGCCGGAAGTGGCGGAAATTCCAACGCCAAAGGTGGCGCAACACGTGAAGTCGGTGGATCCAGCTCAGCAGATCTGAGAAGGAGCTCGCTTCTCTTGGATGAGGAGCTGACCTCTACAGCCATGTTCAACATCTTTTCCGTAAGCCGAAGAAGCGGCATCAAGACGGATACGCTCAAAGCTGGTCTGCTCGAAGCTTTGGATCTACTACCTTCGCGCCACAAGACCGAGGCGCTCATCCATCACTATCTTCGCGAAGCCGAGCCCATTGTCCAGTCCATCCATACGCCTTCCTTCTTGCGACAGCTTAGCCAGTTTTGGTCAGCGCTTGATAGCCTCCGGGATACATCAGAACCAACTTCTTCATCCTTGCCCGATTTGCAATTTGGCGCGTTGATTCTAGCCATGTGCGAAGGTGCCTGCGAGTTTATGACGCCCGCAGAAGTCCTCGATAGCGAGATCAGCGAGTCGCGCACTTCAATCAACGATCAGCTCTCTTTGCTCGCTCGCTCCAGTCTGGCCCTGCTTGGTCTCGGCCAATTTGTGCGTCGTCCCAATATCTGGGGAATGCAGGCCGTGATCGCTCTGCGTCACCATTGCTACAACCGTGACCATCGAGAAGAATACGTGGTCCTCGCCACCATGGCACTCAAGGCCGCCGAGTTCATGGGACTTCACCGTTTAGGCTCGGCTCTGAAGGACGAGGAGCGCTGGCAAGAGGAGAAACGAGCACGTATGCAGGCGGCCGACGATGGTAAGGACCCATCCTCGACCTCGACACATCGCTGGAAGATGCTCACATCCACACAGGTCCATGACGGCTTCGAAACCGAGTCGGACGGAGAGGATCTCGATCCAGATCGTCGCGAAAGAAAGGACATGAACGCGATGTGGTTGCCCCGTGGCGTCATGCGCAAGAATTGGGACATCGCCGCTACGAAGCGTTACAAAGAAGGTAGTCGTGTCAGTCGAGAAGTCGGGCGCAAAGTCTGGTTTGCCTTTGCCACCTTTGATTGGCTGTGTGCCGCTCACTTCGATCGGTGCTACTATTGCAAAGACGAGATGTTCGCGACACAGAGTCCGCAGAATATTGACGACGCTGATCTGACGGACAGCGATTCCATCTCCTTCGACACCTCCAAGGATGGCGATCCACCACATCGTGCCAAGAACCCTTTCCTAGACAAGATCCGCATCGCCAGCCTGCCAACCACGAACAGCTTCATCCCCATCCACATCGAGATCTGCCACACTGTTCGGAGCATCGCAGACGCGCTCAACCACGGCGATGAGTCGTTCGAGACGGTGCTTGCGATCGAAGCACGCTTCCGCGAGATCCTGAGGTCCTTGCCGCGCTTTTACAAGTTGGACGGCGAGAGCGAGTACGACCCAGAGATCCACCGTTTCCATCGCGAGAGGCCGTACCTCTCCTTCCAGCGAGCCCTAATCCATGAATACGTCCATCATCGATTGCTCAAGCTCCATCGTCTCTACATGAGCCGAGGTTACTGGAACGCTAAGTACATCCATTCGACCAGGACTTGCATCGAGAGCGCACGCGTAGTTATCGGAATCCTTCGCGCGCTCGACAATGTTGGCTGCCGTGGACAACGCTACTGGATCTTCAAGTTTCACATCTTCCATGCGGTCTTGGCCCTGCAGGTGGATCTGCTGTACCTGGCTAGACAGCCGATCAATCGCGAGATCTTGGATAAGCGCGCTGACGTGGTTGCGGGTCTCAAGATGCTGCATGCTCGTACCGATGTCGAGGGTCGGAACCCGGTGCTCGCTTCGTCGCTCAAGGTAATCAAGGTGCTTCGGCAGGAAGAGCAAGCGCGCCGATCCAAGAATCAGGAAGGCTCGGAAGCTTCTGTCACCTCGGAACCTCCAGGCCTAAGCTCGGCGTCAGAGAGCGGAGGGTCACACAGGAAGCTCAAGACACGCGAATGGACCGGCGCATCCGAATCAACTGGGGACCTTGCTGAGCATCTCGAACGTCGGATCGGAGAGACATGGTATACGGTCGATGATGACAAGCTCCATGCCAAGGCGGAAGCTGTTAGCAACATGGCTGCGGATTCAAGTTCACCTGTCGTCGATCCACGTCCAAGGCTCTCCACCACCTCCAGGACGCCATCGACCGAAGACGACGTCTCTCTTCAGACTGCAGCGGATGCCGAGCCCCGAATGCGTGGAGTCGGCAAACACCCTGCTTTGGACGCCGACCTTGCAGGTATATCTGGCACTCGAGCGCTCTCAGACACCGATGGTCGCGACACCGAATTAGACGAGTATCTCAAGCTGTTGTCATCCTATCAGAATCCTGACGATGCGCCGGACGGAGCACACTTCTTTGATGTTCTTGATGACCTCGTCTTCGAGAACGGCTCTGCAAATAAGCTGACTTTTGGCAGAGCTGTTTCATTGCCACTGACAAGCGAACTCTCGCCTCCACTACCTCTGCTTCGCGGCGCTAACGATCTTGCTGCTGCTGGCGCAGGATTCGACGCCTTCGCTGCGTGAGACACAACAACCTAATGATGCGACAGTGTCACGACGCAACACTTGCTGCTGCCGATACCCGTCCTGTCTGCAATCTTCCTCACAGCAGCGCACCAATTATTCTCTCAACACAACTTTCTTCTCGGATGCGCACAGTAGACCACGACTCTTGCAATATCGTTTCTTAATCTTGTTTTGTCACCTGTGTACTGTAGCTCTTACCTTAGCATATCGTGGCGTTCTAATCAATTACAGTTCTTTGTTCCCACTCATCGCAGAGAGTCATTCAAACACAGACTGTAGATGATATGAGAACAAATTTTGAATGGCATGCATAGACGTAAGCGGCGTTTCACATGAATCTGAACAGAAAGCGAATCTAGCATCCATCTCTAACCTTTTCCGTGTACAATAGAAATGAGAACCTATACAAGACAGAATACAGAGCGAGCGAGCGCAAATCATGCGAGCGCTCTTAATTGGAGATGGCGGTGTGGGTCTGGGCAAGGTCGACCGACTTGGTTTCAGACGAGTTGTCAAAGTCGTGCTCCTTGTTGTAGACAGGGAGCTGAGGCTCGACCTCAGCGGTGGCAGCAGCAGCACGCTCGAATCGAGCACCCTTCTTTTCGGGACCAACGGAGGCTGTGGCGGCGAGACCCAAGGCGATAATGGCCGTAGCAATAGCCATCACGGGTCCATAAGCCTCCACGCGCTTACCGTTGGGAGCCTTGATGAAGTTGTTCTCCGAGAGGTAGTTGATGAGCTGGGTGGAAGGCGAAGAGATGGCGTTGCCGAGCTGGTAGGTAAGACCAACAAACACGGCGCGGAAAGCAGGGGGAGAAATCTCTGACAAGTAGACAGGTACGACACCCCAGGCACCTTGAACCATGGCCTGCGAAAGATTGGAAGGAATGAGACGATGGGAGCAGAACGAATGATAGCGACAAGTGGACGCGGGGTGGAGAAAAAAGTGCGGGGAAAATGAAAATGAAAAAGAATTAAACGTCAGTTGTCAATTAACGGAGGAATTTGACTCGAACACGTGGTGGCGTTTTCTGCTGCCACCGTCTTCAAGAACACTTACCTGAAGAAGGAATCCACCAGCTTCGAGACCGGATTCAGAGGTGGGCAGGACCCAGGCAGGGATGAGGCAACAGAAGACGAGACAGGCCAAGATCATGGCGCGTCGGCGTCCGATCCACTGCGACATGTAACCCCAAATAGTACCACCGACACATGCGCCGGTCTTCATCAGGATCGATGCCCTCGAAGCAGCGGTGTTGTTGAGCTGCTTTCCGGTGAGCATGAAGGTGGTGTAGGAGTCTTGCGAGGAGTGGGAGAACCAGTTGAACCAGGACATGAGAATGATAGCGAAGATGCAGACCTTCCACTCCTTGCGAAGCATGGCGGTGAAGGACTTGCGGAAGTTCTTGGTGCCGGAGCCCTTGGTGGCGTTGCGAGCCTCGATGAACTGCTTGGACTCGGGCCACAAGAGATGGAGGAGGCCTACGGCGAAACTGAAACCAGCACCAACCCAGAACATGATGGGCCAGGTCTTGGTGGCACCACCGACACCAAGGTTGACGCAGGCGGCGAGAACGTATCCGAACGAGTGACCTTGCTGGAAGATACCGGAGAAAAGACCACGAGCCTCGGCAGGCATGGACTCAAGGGCCATGGAAGAAGCAGCCCCGTACACGCCTCCCATGAATAGACCGAAGAGAGCGCGGACGGCAAGGAACTCGTTGAAAGTGCGGCAGTAGATGGAAGCGACTTGAAGGGCACCAAGGCACCACATGTTGAGAACGAGAGGGTATTTACGGCCGAAGTAGTCAGAGAAGATACCGAAGATGGCAGCACCGACGGATCGAAGAAGGAGGGTCAGGGTGATAGCTTCGGTGATCTTGGTCTTGGAGACGCCGAAGTGCTTGGCGAGCTTGGTGGTCTGAATGGAGAGGGCGTGGAAATCGAAGGCATCGGCAGTCCAGGCACTGAAACCGATGAGGTAGGCACCCCAACCAGCCATACCGAGCATGGCGAGCAGGCGGAAGGGGTTGGGGGGAAGCGTGGGCTTCTCCCAGGTAACCTCTTCCTCGCCATTCTCGTTGATGATGGTGGAACGGACCTTCCAGTGGAAGAGGTCCTTGAAGTTTTGTGCGCCCTGGGCGAGAAGGCCCTTGTTTTGCTGCACCATGTTTGCTATTCCTTCCGTGGACGGGGGTGTAGGGAAACAGGTATAGGGGAGGAGAATGATAGAAGATGTGGGGATAAGGATGAGGATGATCGTCAAACGAGTCTAAGGCTTGGTCTTAAGTAGACACGACGCCACCACTGTGGAGCCCCTCAAAGGGACTGACACAGAAAAGGGACACAGTCTGCAGGCAGGACGGGTTGGCCGAGATGCGCGTCTTCAACTCACAATGTTGGACGGCGTTGGCTCAGGTACAGAACTAGTCACTACAGCACGCCGGTCACATTCCACGGAGCCACGCTTCGCTCGAAAAAAATGTGTGGGGAAAGCGTTCCTGATTGGATGACAATCGTTTCGGGCAGCCTGCCATGCTTGAGCTTTGGAAGGCACGGTGCCCCGCACCTGTGGAGAATCGACGTTTAACGGCTCGAGCGTCGCCATGCTACCCTCTATGTGGACTTGTGCTCACGGGAAACGTCTCTCGATCAAATTTAATCACCGACAAGAGCTCGGGTGCTCAAAGGGTTCCGGAAACAACCGGTTCGATGCTCAGCACTGTAGTGCCGAGGAGCAAAGCATGGGCGGTAGTGCGGAGTGTAGATTCGCGCGGAGACAAGGTGCAGGTGGTGAAGTCTCGGCCATGTTCCATATGATTCGGGTGTCTGCGTGTACAGAAAAGATGCGATTCTCGTCTCGGGAAAATCATTGATGACAGAGGAGGCAATCTGGCCAAGAACTGCACGACCTTGAAACGCGAGGACGGAGCTGTAGGTGAGGACAGAAAGCGGTTTCAGAACAGTATGGGCATCGGCATACAGTACCATCAAGCAGTCTCGTTGAGCAGGCATGTTGCGGGCAATTAGCAATAAGTGATACGGGCAATCGAACACAAAATATTGCATACGGAGTAATTTGCACTTGGTGACATGAGTAAAGAAAACTTCACATTGTGGCTGGAGTAGAGAATGCGAAGCGGAGAATGGAGGGTGCGGCGGCACTAGAGAGAAGGCGGATGTATCCGCAGGTCTGACCAACATTGTTCTGTGGATATGCGGCTGTCGAAGACGAGTGGTGTTCCCGATCGGAGTACTTGGCCCCGTGTCTGCACCATGTTCATATTTCTGGGCAGTGACAACGAAGCTGTCTACTAGTGGCAAATTGGCGACAGTCGGTGAACACATGGACTCTTTCGACACCGGCAGGCTGCGCGAATAGCCCAATTTTGGCGTGGCGTGTCAACAGGACCTCGCATGGGGTCCACGCGAAATGCCAAGAAAAGCTGGAGTGCATTCTTGCATCTCGCGTAGAACTCTCCTGTCCTTTGTCCTGTCCAAGTGCCCCACGTCGACACTTTCTTCCAGCGGAGCCGGTAAGTACTGTAATATGCTTTTCCAGACCCCGCCTCGAGACCATCTGGAGCCTCGACCACCAACTTTGACTGCCCTCTTCTCCCTTCCCCTTCTTGACTGTCTACAAAGACTACGCAGCATTTCGACGATTTCGCCGATGCAATGACTATTCTGCCTTCCTCAGTGCGACAAAAGGTCCCCTGAGCCGCCGCTTGCTTCCGTTTCCCAACGGCAAGAACCGCCACACGGTTGTTGCCCCTTCTTGGTTTCAGCTTCCCGTTTAATTTACTCGGACGCCCTCAGTGACGATCGAAATTGGGACTGAATGGAACACGGGGTACGACGAGGCTCCTTTGACAGGCATCTGGTGGTGTGTTCTATCAGTGCGATTGCCAGGCCTAACCTCGGACAAGTCGGTATGCAGAGGAAGGAACCGATTCGATGTGGTTGAGCGCAGGAAAGAAGCCTTAGTGCCCATGTCTCAGGGGCTGACATGCATCTGCGCAGTTGCATGCTTGTTTAGTTCGATGGGTCGAGGTTGGAAGCTGTCTTCAAGCGATGTGATTGGACAGAAACTGTCTCGTTGTCAACTGCTTTTCCTCGAGTGAGGTTTGAAGCCGGTCAATTCAGGTCAGCGGTGAGCAGACGACGCTTGATTTTGAAGTTGATCAAGGAAGATGGCAGGCTGATAAGAGGGAGAGATGCCTGAATGAAACATTGATCGAGACGGGGCAACCAATCGGAGAGCTCCTTTTGTGAGCCTACGATGCTGGAGTCAAGCGTTCTTCTCCGCGTCTCTCCACGAGTTTGACACCCCGCCCCGCATCTTCTGCACCTCTGCATTAGCGTTGCTTCCCGTAACTTCATGTTGCAACCTCCAGTACAGTAGATGGCACAGTCTCTTCTGATTGGTCGTGTGATACAACTTCGCATGGCATGAATTTGATAATGTCTGCCTTGGCACTCGCAAGATCAGAGCAGCGCGGACCCAGCTTGTCGGTCGCCTATCGGGCGACTTCGTCAGCGCCATCCCGCCTAGTCAACGCGAGAGCACAGTCAGCTTCTCTTCGATCGTGAAGCGAATGAGCCCAGCCAATTCCTCTACGTAGATTCACCTCAGTCTGTGACTTCGCCGTCGCCATACTCCTTCTGCGTCTCCCTTTTGCCCTCGTCGCTTCAATCCGACTCGGATGCGTCACAATGAACAATCTAGTCGAGGTCGGATCGCCGCTCAGCGTGGGGTGAACACGTCTTGGCACCCTCTACCCCATTCCAATATCTTCCGGCGTCTTCGCCGGGTGTGATCATGGAGGCTCCACACTCGAATTGCGGGGCGTTGCAGCTTTTTGCGTACCAGAAGTACTGCTATCCTCCGATTAAAAGCCCGTTTTGGCTCATTGAGATCTTCTCCGTGCCTTCCCGATCGGACGCTTTGTGCAGCAATGCATCGCAGCTCGGACCTTTCCGCTCGCTGATCTTTGCGCGTATCGCTGATTTCATGTTCCTTTGAGTGCAGCGTCCCGATTTGGAAAGTTGGCCAAGATCGCAGCTGCAAGTCAACTTGCCCTGCGCCCTGCAGTCAGGCAGCATAGGTCGTCCGATGTCATGAACGCCATGTGGTGAACTGGCTCTTTCTCAGCAACCCCGCAATTTTAGTTCTGGTCAGGTCAGGGCGCTCAAGACCCCGTGGCAGCCTTGCCACGCAATGACTAGCGCATCCCGGATCTATCCATGTGAGCCGGGACGCGGAACCTACACAGACCACAGTCGTCGAAATCATGTCGAAAACCTAAACTCGGGTCCCTGCAGTGTGAAGAGACATTTTCATCATCATGCATGCTAAGCTACTTGGCTTACAGATCAGAAACCCATGTGAGAATCGAGATATCGTTGGTCGAACCCGGGAGCCTCGCGACCGATGTAAGCAGATTGACCGGTTTGCTGCAAGCTGCCCCGCACATTCACGAACTCCTGTTGCTGGGGCTGACTGGCTGGATCGGCAAACATCGGGGTGATACCGCTGTGTTGCGTTAGCGACGCCATACGGTACCCGAAACCAAGTGCTTCCCAGTCTGTGTCAAATCCTTCCCCGTCAACCATGGCGACACCGCCATTCTGTCGCTCCATGTTCCCACTGGGACCTGCATCGAATGCCCATTTGCCTCTTCCGTCAGCTTGATGCGTGCCGCTCACAACCGGGTCGTAGAAGCTACTCGGCCGCTCGCCTTGCCCATACTCTGAACCAGGCTGCTCTCTGGCACCTCCGGGCGCGAAGCTAGTCGCCGGCATTGATCCTCCTTGTTGCATGTTGGATCCACTATCAATCCATCCATGCTGCTCTCCAGATGGACCTGTAGACAGTCCTGCATCCCTGAACAAGGCATCAAGTTCCATCGCCGATGTGGCCATCAAGGACGAGATGTCAATGTTTGATGGGCTGTCAGGGAACAACATCCTTGGACTAGTCTCTGAGCCAAAGCTATACCAAGCATTGCCGCTATTGGGTGCGTCAACCAAGGTCGATCCCATGTCCAAGCCTCGGCTCGGTGTTGTCGCATCACTAGCATAAGGATCTGCGGACGTGGATGCGAATCTGCTCCGCTCCCCAAAGTTCGGATGCATCGCGCGACCAAGACCATTTCCTCCACGGCAGCTTGCTGAGTCCGCCTCGGATGGCCAAGCCGTGCTGGAGGCCGGAGATGCTCGTCCCTGCGGTCTCTGCATCCAGGGCTGCGAGGGAGTCGCCTTGGCTTGAGGCGATGACAACGCTGGTTCGATTCCCTTGTTGGCCGCTGACTGACGCCAATCCCGTTCCTGTGCGTACAGAGGCCATGCTGGTGCTGATGAGGAACAAGGAGCAGATCGATTCGAAACCGGCGATACGTGCGCTTGTGTGCGTTCCATGTCGAACTTTGTTCGAGGCTGCGTTTGCGTGTTACCAGCAGCACTGCCACTGGCCCTCTTCCTTTCTTCGGTGTCCTCGTGTGCAGAACCTGACTTTGTCTGGCCTCCCGTTCGAGCGGAAGCCGATCTGTCAATCTTTTCGACTACCATTGAAGTGGCGTAGAACATTGTACGCAGACACTTGCGACACTTTTCGGCTGTAGCCCACTGTAAAGAAGCCAAGACCTTGTCACAAGCAGCGGAAAAGTGGTGAATCTCATCGACCTTGTTGCGGAAGCCAAGTGTCACGCTCGAGCGGAAAGAGCCAGGGTCCGTGGCGCTGATCTGCCAGATGGCGTACAGGTAGCTGGTGCAAGCAATGAAGACGTTGTGTCCAGTCATCCAGGTATAGTTCATCTGGCCCTCCTTGGACAAGGTCGCGTACATGTTGATGATGCTGCGACTGCACTCTTCGACGTTGGCGAGGTCCTTCCGAGAGGCGTTGGGAAAGCGGGGACTGAGACCGTAGACCATGAGCAGAGTCTGTTGATAGTTGAGTTCGAGGAAGATGGGATTGTAGCCGCATCCGCTGGTCTCGAGGTCTTTCTTTGACGAGGGCGCATATCGTCGCCAAGCATGCAGCCTGCGTAGGATGTCAGTCTTCCAGTGCGCGTAGGAATCGAAACGACGAGGAAGCTCAGCGTTCTGGTAGAGCATGGACTGGATCTCGGATTGAAGAATTCGCATGCGGAAGAAGGCCAGAGAAACCCATCGGCTTGCGTCCTTTGGCTTCGGCAAAGAAACCGGTCCGAAAGAACCTTGATCCTTTGTGCTCGACTGAAGCGCAGCCAAAGTGGAAGCAGCTTCCCTCCGCGCAATCTCGGTGGACGAGTCGAAGTCATCCTCGGCAGCAGCATCCGAGCGCTGAGCTCGGCCTTCGCCGTCATTAATCGGAACCTTGATCATGTCACTCTCGCTGTCTACCCATGGCAGGTTCACTTTGATGTCGGAATCGGCAATGCCGAACGGCCGACCGAGATGAACGCAGACTTGTCGGTCAAGCGCGTACGAGCACCAGAAGAGTCTTCGCTTCCTTTCGATGAGTGACTCGCCTGAATCTTGAGAAACGCTCGTCGAGGCTTCGAGCACGCCCGGCGTTTCAGTGTAGAGTCCGATTCCCGTCGTGAGACGAAGAGCCACGCCGAGACAGTACCATACACCTGGCTTCATGGGTCGCATGATGGAGTAGAGGGCTGTAAGTAAGAGACATTGAAGCTGCTCGAGTGCATCTCGACCCATGATAGCGCCCACGCTGCCTTCCATACCGGGATTGGCGAGACGTCGCGGGTCAAGGAAACGCATGGCCGCCTCGTGATGGTTCTCGGCACTCCAGCTCGAGCGCGTCCAACCCATTGCAGCGGCGATAGCGAAGACAAGATGGAAGAGATGACCATCGGCAGGTTGCAATTCGATGGCGAGCCTGTCATCGTCGTGCTCTTGCTGACTCCTTTCCTCGGAGGAAAGTTTGGCTCTTGCTCGCTCGAGCCCAATCTTGCAAGCCTTTTCGAATCGAGCCATGAACGACGAACGATCGAGAATCGGCAGTTGCGGATTGACACGTTCGAAGTAGGCATCAATCAGCTTCCGGGCGATCGACAAAGGCGGGAAGGGTGCAGGTAGGGGAGACGGCTTGAGCGCCTGCTCGGGTGCGGGGACAGTGATGTCGGCAGTCTCGGTGGCGGTGGCATACTGCATGGGATCACTATCGTCAAAGGGCGAGTTTTTCTTGCTATCGGAGGGCGTAGCAGTGCCACTGTGAGGAGAGCCCATTACGGCTTCTACTTTGCTAGCTTCTTCCTTGAATTCGGCTGGAAGCTGAGATGGCTCCCTCGCGTTGCTTTTTGCTCGTCTACTGAGGTCCTCACCTAGAGTTTGAGCGCCTGATCTTCTGGCGCGGGCAGAAGAGCCAGGGTCGCGAATGCGCAGACCTGCTTGCGCGGACTGCTGAATGGCCTGACAAAGGAGGCGCGCGGGAGACAGTCCGCTAGCGTGGGAGTTGAGACGACCCAATGAGGGACGAAGGATGCTTGGTGATCGTTGGTCGTCGGGTTTCGAAGGCACAACCTCAACTCCAGCGGGCCCAAGGACGAGACCCGGTAAGAGATGATTGGGCGAATCCTGACCATGCTCGTCACGAGACGAGGTGGCAAGGCGTTTGGAAGGCCGAAGCGCAGGGGAAGTAGCCGACTCGGAGCGATCAAGCGGAAACTCGTGCTTGACATGTTCGAGCGGGCGTTTCAGTCCCAAGGAAGCCTCCTCAGAAGGTCGGGAGGCGGCTCGCTCAGCTAGCAAACGCTCGAGCTCGACGTTTTGAGCGCGTAGTTCGGCAACTTGATGTTCGAGATCCACAATGTAGCTACGGCTCACTTCTCTGCCTGTAGCCGAGTCGATACCAACACATGGCTCGCCGGCTTTGACACAGGATCCACATGCAGGGAAAGCTTGGTCGCATTTGATCTTCTTCGAACGACACCTTTTGCAGACGAGTACGGCACGAGCGAGAGGTTTGGCTCCGTTTGGATCGAAAGCATCTGTTGTTGCAGGAGAGCTTCGTGACTTTTCTGACTTGCGCTTGGCAGGCTTGGTTGCGGTCGAGTTCGAGGGCCCGGGATCGTTGTTTGAGGAGCCGCCTGGCTCGCCGTTGGAGCCGGAATTTGCAGTTGCCATAGTGTGAGCAAGCACGATAATGAAGGGCCCTGATAGTGACAGAACTTGGGATGGACCCTACTCTCAGCGTTCCTTCGGATAAGTGTAAGATGAGGATTATGCTGTTGTGACGTGGAATGTCCAAAACGAAGTGGATATTTGAGCGATCATGGATTCGCTTCCATGTCTCCGAGCGCTGGACGGTCGGAATGCGTCAGCGAATGAAGGCCAGCTGACCCACTTGGCTGGAGCTTTGATGGCTGAGTGATGTTGGAATGGTAGCGGATACAAAAAGGTGAAGAGACGGTTTCGGAGCTGACCGAAGCAGGTTTCTGGCTACTTGCATCGGATGAAGCGGAAGCAGCCACTTGGAGCAGAATCGGCGTCGAAATTGCTACAGCTTGTTCGGAGTAACCTAGAGGTTGATCGTAGAGCTAATTAAGCGCCAAACTCAAGCATCGTATGGTTCGAGGATTGCTGACTGGGCACCCCCGGTGGCTCCGACAACGGATATGGCGGGCAAGATGAGTAGCGATGCTGCAATGTCACCAGCCGTATCGTGCTTTCTGCTGCAGAACAGCTCCGAAACATAGGAGGACGTGGTGCTGAACGGAGCCTGGACGGACTTGATCGCTTGGGGTGCGGAAGGAAGGTGGATCAAATCCTCTATCGACGTCGACTTCCAAAGCCAAATATGAAAGAGAAGAGCGCAGTTTCGGTTGTCGGAAGACCCTTACTTATCAAGGGCGCGAAAACAAATTGCTTTCATCGTAGGTAAACAGAATCTAACAAAGGTTTTACTTCGGAAACTTAGCGTAGAGCACGAGCCAATACTGTATGGAGCACAACACTGCCACGCACCGAGGGCCATTCCAACTTGCACGTTGACGTGGTGTTGCTCCACTTCGTTCGCTGGGCTCCACCATCACACCTAATGTCCTTCTCTGCTCTCGGAACGTCATCAACACGCTGCAACATCTTTGAGCTTAAGTTGAACTGTACTCCTCACAAATCTGCAGAGATTCGCACAGATTCCACGTTCGGATTGATCATCCTTTCCACCATACCAACTTAGCTCAACAACCATGTCAGAGCCTATACAAAAGGGCGAGATCGATCTCAAGTCCTTAGATCAGGCCCTCAACGACGGCGAAGCTGCCTCTGAGGTGCCCGCCGACACACTTCAGAAAAACTCGGACACACTAGCGCAACCACCTGCTGAGACTCGATTCTCGGTCGGCGGTGCTACTTCCACCGCCGAGCATGCACAGAAAGCTTCTTCGCCAGCAACCTTGTCACCTTCTTCGCCTCGAGCCATGTCGCCTGCACCAGAGACTACTCTACCTCCAACGTCTGACATACCGCCGGCTGTAGCCGAGCTCAAATCCATGTTCCCAGACCTGGACAACGAGACCATCGCCGCAGTCCTCTCTTCACGAGGCGGCGACCAAGAATCGGCTGTCAATGCTCTCTTGCAGATGTCCGATCCAAACTTCAAGCCCGCGACATCCGAAGCCAGAACAGACTCGGATGCTCTGCTGGCTCAAACTATCGCGATGGAAGAGGAGCAGAGGCATCACGAACAGATGGCACGGCATCAACAGCGTCAACAGCAACAGCACAGTCAAAGCATGGGCCGTGGAGGCGGCGGTGCTGGGTCCTTCTTCAGTGGCCTTCTCAACTCGGATTCACGCGAGCAGTCTACCCCCTCTGCACCCTCTTACGATCCCAACGCGCTCACCTACCAGCCTCGAGTCAGAAAAGCTCCAACAGCTGCCTCTGGCGCCGCTGGTGCCAGGAACGCGTATGCCTCGCAAAACCAACCATCAGCTGCTTCCCCCTCATATGCAGATGGCGAGAGCATCATTCCAGGCATGCCTGGTGCCAAGGAAGCGAAGCAGTGGCAAGAAGATATTAATCGTATGGCAGAGACAGGCCTCGCGAGAGCAGCCTCCACCTTCTCTTCCTTCCGCCAAAAGGCTAGTGCTGCATTCAACAACGCTCAAGAAGGTGGAGACGGACAAGGCCAGACTGGAGCAGGTGCAAGTGGCGGAAATGGAACAGGTGCAGGCTTTGCTCAAGCTTTCCAGAATTTCAGGAACAACACGGGCAGAGACTCCAACAGTGTTGATGAGAAACCGCAAGCATCCACTAACACTCCGTCTCGCCATGGCTTGACCTCGCCACGAACCCCAAATGCAAGCGAATACGATCAGGACCCGTCGCCCGTATCTGAGAACGAGCTGGCCAAGATCATCTCTCGCGGAGGCGGCGGCAGTACAGGCGGGGCTGCGTCCGACAAGACGTCCTCGGGCAAAGCACGAGCTCTTGCAGATCGTTACGGTCTGGGTATCAAGAATACTGGTCGATCCAACTCAGCTAGCACGCAAAGCGGCGCTGGGACAGGATCATCAGATTATGCAGGCTGGGATCAAGCTGGACAAACTCCAATCTCGATCAAGGACAACACCACCTCAGCAAGCGCCCCGATCTCCGCAGACGATGCCGACGAGAAACGAATTGACTCGATTTCAAAGATGGACTCAGCTAGTGGCCGTGGCATCACCAGCCCTCGTCTCGACCGCGGTCCTACCAAGGAAGCGCGGTCTTCGAACTCCAGTGGTGTCGCTAGCGTTGCTGCGATCGGCGCTGCTGGTGCTGCAGGCGGTGTCGGAGCAGCTTCACTCGCGAATGACCACGCCGATGACCCCAACGACGACTCGGACGACCTTGAGTACGTCAGCAACCCGTTCGAGGACGAGGATTGAGCATGTCACCTCAATTTGCAATCCATGCATCGTTCTCATTGTTATGACCTGTTGTGTGACTTTAGACAAAGACCCACGTCCGCAATCTGGACAAGAACGATCGACGACCGAGTGGGAAACGAGTTGATCAGGACTGTGTTATGCGATAACATTGAAGGAGACTGTTACTCTGCGAACAAGCGGAGGCCAAGTTATGTCACACAAGCATCAAGTGGGGACCGCTCAAGCTCTCTCCAATGGCGAGTCTGCTCCGAAAGAACGTGTGTGTATGTGCAGCTCAGTCGTGAATTGGATACTTGTGTGGTGAAGCGCTGTCTTCCAAACAGCATTGACTGACTTCGAGGCGAACAATAACGAATTCACCAGACTTGAATCTCTCGATGTACCCCGCCCTTCTTGTGTGAGGTGCAAAGAATGGGGTCCGACGGCACCGTTGTGGACTTTCACCGTCTGTGTTGTGTCGATCCACTTTTTGGAAGTTGATCTTTGCGAACGCCTTGGAATGCTCGGTGGGCTCGCCTGCCTTTGGGTTAGGCTTTGCCAGCCTAGTCTTTGCAGCCTTGTTGAAACAGTCCAACAGCGAGGAATATGGATGCCAAAAGGCAACATCTGTGCTCTCCGTGATTTCAATCCACATAGTGTCTCGTGGCGTGGATTCGAAGGCCTTGCTGGTATCGTTGCTGGCTAGAAGCACCCCCGCACCGTCAACGAGGTTAGGGAGCCGGTAAACAAGGACTCAATGACAAAGAAGCCTCTTGGGGCTGTCAAGAGGGACAAAAAAGTTGATCGGGTCGGGCCACCGCCGTGGGGATGGTACCTTTGGGCCTGCGGGTCCAATCATGTTTCTAACAGACCTGATGCGAGAACCTCTTGAGCGCTTCGTAGATTCAGACGATCTGCTCCTTGTTGCTGCGGCCTCTTTCACCGATCAGACCAAGAACTTCTGACGGATCAGCATGCTCAGCTTTCTGATCAGACCAAGTTGTACTGTACGAACAGTCTCAAAGTTGTTGCGAGACTCGGCCTGGTTGGGATGCGGGTTGCAATCGATATCTTGTCACGGATGTCTTCCTTGCTGAACTTCCCGGAGAAGAACGCCGAGACTAATAGGTCCCGTACGGGACAGTTTCTGGCCTTTCTGGAAAGGTTCTCACTCTGCACAGACTTGACGTATCGGCGCTGATGATGAGATATGATCAATTCATGTTGAAAGGTGACAGTATGAGAGGGAAGAAGATGCAATGCGACGAACGATAGAGATCTCGTGACAAAAGAAGGCAGAAGTAGTGACTGTTGGGTATCATGATAAGAAAAGGAGTGTGGTTGTTGAGGACTAGATGAGTCGTCCTTGAGGATCGGTTCGCCAGACCTTGATTGCGTTTGAGTCATCGGTCGAGACGATGATTCTTGACTTGACCGCGGCTGCTGTCTGAGTCTGTTCAAGTGGGTCGTCCGCCAAGCTCAACAATTGAGCGGTTGTAGCGGGCGCAAATATAGCGCAACGGACACTGCCTGATCCAGCCTGCCAAGAGCGCCAAGTTGAGTTGTCTCCAACGTCAGGCGAACCCTTGGTTGGCTTGATCGACTTGTTCCTCTTGATGCCCGAGAACAGCGATGCGAGAAGAGGTGCGTGGCCAGCAAGACTCCAGACGTGAATGGAAGCGTCTTCGCTGCCAGAGACAACGAACTGCGAGTCGGACGAAGACGTCGCCCGGATCTGACTGCTGCGGTTCAGATAGCTTGCAGACTTGAAGCGAGAGATGAGACGGCGAGAGGCTATTGAGTAGTTACGTACGCGAGAGTCGTTGGACGTGATCGTCATGTATTCCGACTCCACTGACGCTGAGCCAGGGCCAGCCTCACCAGACGCAGTGGAAGCTTCTTGCGTGGCGGAAGAAGAGCCAAGCTTGATGGGGTGAATGCTGGTGATCTTGCTGGGCTGGGTGGTTTTGCTAGCAGCAGCAGACTTGACAGTGACAGTGTTGACATATGCAAGCGCATCAGAGCAGGAGAAGGTCAGCATCGAGCCAGAGTGAGTGCCGACGCAGACCACCTGGCCACTGGACGAGAAGGCAACAGCGGTGATGACGCCGGGTATGTCGTGAACAGACTGAACGCGGCGTGCCGTGATATTCCACAGCCTGAGCTTACCGTCGAGGCCGCCTGTGACAAAGAAGCGATCGTCGGTGGGGTGAAAGTCAACTGAAGAGACGGTGGCCGAGGTGGTGAAAGTGCAGAGACATTCATTGCGGTTGGGATGCCAGAGCTTTGCGGTCTTGTCACTGCTGCAACTGAGGAGAAAGTTGTTCTTGCTCCACGACAGATCTAGAACATCGCCGCTGTGGCCTGCAAAGACTTGCAAAGGCACAGACTTGAAGACGGGCGCAAGTTCTGGAGTACCGGCGCGGAGATCACTCTTTGTGGTACTTCGAATAGAAGGGCAAGGAGCCGGGGAGCACGCTGTTGAAAGCTTGCGTGGGCAATCCGTCCGTTGCAGCTGAGCGAGCTCGATCTCTTCAGCGCGCTCGGTGGGAGAAGCAATGACCTCGTACACATGAATCAGATGGTCCGAGCCTGCAGCAGCAAGGTATCGTCCGTCGAGTGAGAATTGTAGCGCGTATGTCTTGCGCTTTGACGTTGTTGACTTGCTTCGCTTGACCTTGACTTCTTCGGCTTGTTCCAGCTCGCCCGAAAGGTTTGCAACGGACAACATCGGTGATTTGGGAGGAAGAACATCACTGGCATCGGTGGAGTGCGTCGCGGTTGAAGAGTTGGTGGTATGATGGCTGCTGGTGCTGAGTTGGCGGTCAACCCTGCCTCTTTGCGGGAAGGCCTCCGCATTATGAGCTTGAGGATTGCCATCAAGCTGATCGACAGAGCTGCGTGTAAGGCTAGAGCGAGGTTGGTAGCCCACGAAATCTGTGGAACGGCGATCGAGGACAGCGTGAGGCGAGGTGGAGCGTCGAGGCACCCAACTAGCTCGTTTGCGTCGGCTCTCCGGGCTAGTGTTGGCGGCAAAATCTGATTGGAGTAGCAGCGGGCTAATCGCTTCTGATCCACTCCTGCCGAAGGACCCTGCGACAGAGGTTGTTGAATACGGCGAGTAAAGCTCTTGTGCGAGGAAGACTCTGTCAAAGTCGGCCTCTGTACTAGCCTTAGACTTCGAGCGCAGCTTGGTCTTTGTGGCCTTCGGCGCCGGTAGCAGGCTGTAAGAGGTTGAAGGATCGACATCGGCTGGACGAACAGAAGCGGCGGAACGAATGCTCGCCTGACTTCGGAACTTCTTGATGTTGGGACGGGAGCTGCTGCTGCATGATGCTGACGAGATGCTGCTGAAGGTAGTGGAGCGGTTCGGTGGAGTAGGTCCCTGAAGAAGTTCGGACCAGGCGGCGAATTGTGATGGTGGCGGAAGAATGGTGGTATCGCGCGGAATGGTGACGTCGGCTGTCTGTGGACAAGCTTTGAGAGATGTATCGGGAGCTGCAGGTGAGGCAGAGCTAGCAAAGAGACCCCCACGAAGTCGCCAGAACGAACTTGGCTTTGGTGAGGATCTGGGAAGCGCATCCACAGACTCGTGTTTGGTAAGCGCCGGCATCTGTGCTGCAGGAAGCGTCATGGACGGCGCTTGTGATGGGGGCTTTGGGTTTGAATCGGCTAGGATGTCTAGATGATGGGCATTGGCAGATCTTTGTAGAGAATAAGTGCGTTCTTTGCCGATGTGCAATTTGCTGAGATCCGAGGAGATGTTGGAGGGCGGTGACAGACTGGTGATACTGTCAGTGAGCAAAGATTCGGGAGTGCTGCGGCCCCAAAGGGAGAAGCGTGGCAGTCGGAAGCCTTTGGTAGGGTTAGGCGGTGGTGTGGAGAGGCGGTCGCGCACGTCGGACGAGGCATAAGAAGACGACGATGAAGAGGAAGTCGATGGTGTGATGGTGGGTCTAGCTTCAGGTGATGTAGTTGGAAAGCGAATTTGAGGCAGCGCCGGCGGAGGTTTGGGTGTAGAAGGCGATTGGTTATATTGAATGCTGTCATAGGATAGAGGGGTTGCAGAGCCTGAGCTCGCATGTGACTGGGTTGTCGACATGGCTGCAGATCAGTGGCAAGACGGGGCAGCGAAATCCCTGGCCGACAGCATATCTCGGTGAGTGGGTAGGTTCGACTGGAGGTGAAAGAGCTGAGCGGAGAGAAAGGGCCGCGGCTACGAATGCCTTGGCAAAGTTACGTGCCGGTGATGACAGTCGGCAGGTTGTGGACGAGCGGCGAGATGATGAACAGCAAGGAGGACAGAGGGAGAAAAGTTCTGATGGATGGTAAGAACAAGGTGAATGCGTTGTTTAGACCCGCGGAGATGAGGTCCGAACAATCGAGGGGAATGGAAACAACGGCTGCCATGGACGGACAAGCAACACAATGGACACATGGGCTATGCGAGGCATCGACAGCACGACTCAACCGCTCGGAAGTCCAGGCCGTGAAGCGAAGTGAATGCAGGAGACGTCAAAGGTCATGGCACAAGGCTCGAGCGTACAGATCTTCAGACTTGAGAAGGTCCGAGGGACTTTGCTTTTGTCAGACGAGATGAGCAACAAGGGATGTTCTTACGCCAACACTAGACGGAAGAATGGGCTGATCTAGCCGTCGTGAACTATCTCGACTGCAGACACGTCCGGGAGTGAGTTCCGAAGTGGACACCTTGACCATACATTTGCATTCTGATGGGAAGGGGCTGAGAGAAAAAGTAGCCGCCAAATGAATGCACAATGCGGCAGCCGAACCAACAGTCAAGAGAAGCAGCTGAGCAGAGACCTCAAAGTTTAAGTTAGTGTCTGAAAGAGTCCTAATAGCAGGTGTCTTTTACCGCATGACAGGCTCAGGCCACTTTTTTCCACAGCATCACTGTGATTCAGAGAGGAGCGGATATTTCTTGCTAGGCACATGCTTTTTGCCTTTTGAACCCTTGACACAAAACAGCGGCTGCAGAGCACTAGCAACTGCGTCGGACTTGTACTGTCGAGGAAAGCAGGAAAAAAACATCGGAGATCATCTCGCCCTTCCCGCCATCCGCTCTCTGTCTGGCTCGACAGCGTGTCGCTAGGTTCGGGCAAAGAGCTCCTCAGCATGAATTGCATGTCGGTTGCTGCACAGCTTCATTCTCCTTTTCTCCTGGTGAACGATCCCTCGTCATCTTTGTGCTTTGTTTGTGCAACCTTCTTGCGGTAACTTAGTTCCGCTCTCGACACGCGGTGCAAAGACCCTCTTGATCCCTCCTACTCGGACTTTCCGGGAAAGGTCCACATCTTTTGTAGCAACTCGTTCCAATCGACCGCGCACAAGGAGGTCAAAGACGTTGTGGGTCACAGATGACATCGTTTAGGTTCCAGTGTAACTCAGTTCGAGTGTTTGCGTACAAGGGTCAACAAGAGCCGCGGAACCAAAAGTCCGGTCTGTCACAATGCTAACGTGTCCTTATGCTTGAGGCTCGGGACGGCAGTTCCGTGGAGATCTTTCAAATTTATGGAGCTTTTTCTTTCGTAGTACACGACCCTGGCCAGAGCTCGCTTTGGGCTTCGTCATCTGTCTCGCTCTCTCTCTCTCTCTCTCTCTCTCTCCTGCTCTGCCTTCCTTCTCGCTGCGCCGCGATACTCACGCCTCAACACAGCCAAGACAAGCCACCTGAGCCCTCTCTCGTGTTTCGTTGACCTCAGCCTCATTCCGCGGAGAGACATTCTGGACCATGTGCTTGAGCAATGAAGACGTCAACGCACTCTTCCTCTTCTCTTTCTGTCCACGTGTGATCACGATTGTACAGCATGCTGACGAAGAGCAGTTGAGTGGCGTGCATGATGGAAAGTAGAGAGAACCGGTGCAGGTCCTACACAGGTATGATCGCATTGTGCCAACGATGCTCGAGACTCTGGACTGGTTTCGCCTGCGAGACAAAATGGAGCTAAAACTCGGAAATACAGGTCTAGCGGAAAAAAAAAAAAAAAAAAAAAAAAAAAAAAAAAAAAGGAAAAAAAGATGGCATCAAAATCGCATACGAGGTGGGGTCTCCCGTCCATCCATCCGCTCAGTGCACAGCCTAGTTCCTGGATCGCAACTCGATCAAGTGGCATGGCCCGCTTCGATGTCCATTCTCACGCGAGCCTGCACCCGTGTCAGATCCGCAGATCTATCGTTCCCCTCACGTCGCGCTCCATAGCAAGGGCCAAAGCCCGTCCCGTGTCTGTCGTCCATTCACTGCTGTGGCGCAGCCACGACGAGGCTTTCAACATCGGCAGCCACGCCAAAAGCGATACTACTGTCACGAGATGCCTCTCATGCCAATCTTGGCCCTGACTCAGGAAGAAGTGTCGGAATGCACATCGTCGAGTAATGATTCGCGTTCGCGTGCGATCCGAGTGTTCGCAAACTGGAAGAATGGTGATGCTGCTTTCCTCCAACCGCCAAGAGTGTCAGCGTTGATGATGCATTTCGTCGCTTCGGTAGAACTCTCTACGCTTTTTCCAAGACAGCGCTGTGCGACACACGACTTTGAGTTTGTCGTGCGACGACGCGATAGGCTGCTTCTTCTGCTTCTGCAGGTTCGAAACGTTTTCTGTCGAACATCGGTTTCTCTCCTGCCGAGGCCGATGGTTGCTCTTGCAGTCAATCTGACTGCACTGTAGCCCGGCAGACCGCACCATCAGTCCACAGCGTCCAAGCCAGCAATGGTCTCCACTGTGGACCCTTCCCTGCTCGTTGCAGATCGCATGACGCTTCCATCCCTCTCCGCCACGGGACATGGGAAAATTACTGGAAAAATCAGCCAAGAGGGTAAATGCGAAAGACGAGATCGACCGATGCGAGATGCTGGACTCCCGATGATCTCTAATGAATTGGTGACGCTGCGTGTCCCTTTGTTCTGCACGTGGGTTTGGTCCCTTTGTCCTTCGTTGACAGCTTGTTGCCGAAGATTGCGAAACCAAGTCGAACTGCAAGGTGATGAGACAGGCTCAAAGCTTGGTGATACGAGTAGACAAAGGAGGTCGTCGTCTCGTCCTTGTCAGCTCAACGAATGAGGGATCTCTCCAGCGTGTTCCTCCTGCGTCACCATTGTCGACGCGATGCTTTGCGCGACGCCCCAAACAAAGGGACTTTGCTTTGTATCGACTCAAGTCCCTTTGTCCAACAGTACACCCTTTGTCCAAAACAGTACACCTACGTCAGTGAAAAGGCAGTGCATAACGGGACTTCAAGTCCCTTTGACCTTCCTAATGCCTTAGGGCGAGGCAAGCGCAGCAGTGGCGGAAGGTATAAAGGCGATAGTCAATGTTTTGCATCCTTCCTCTGACACCATGAACGTCTTCACCATCGACGTCGGAGGCGACATCGTTCTGCACCTTTTCATCGTTCCTCTCAGACGCCCGTGATGACAGCAACCAACACAGCAACGATCACCTTCCTCGGGCTCAACGCCCTCCGACTCGTCTCGCTCGTCGTCATCATTCTCGTATTTACCACCCTCATAATGGGCCTCGTCGAGGACGTTCGCGCCTACCACGACGACACCGTCATGGACGAAGCCCAGACAGAAGACTGCGCATACGTTCCTGGTACCTCCATTCCCATGCAGACGTGGGGCATCTTCTGGGTCGAAGTCCATCGCGCATTACTCATCATAGGCGTGGTTACGCTCTTCCTCGCCGAATGCAGCTTCTTCGGTATCACCAGACTCGAGCAGGCATCGCAGATCTGGTTCCCTGTTCTTAGTCGCACACGTGGCCTCGCAGCACTAGGATGTGTGCACGTCATCATCGCCACTTCCATCCTAAGCCACTACCTTGACGACTTTCCGCTCGTAGTCAGCTGGATGATGTTCGTCATTGGAATGTGCTATCTTTGCCTTGGTCTGGCTTTCCATTCCCATCCGCTGAAAGACGGACGAAGCTTGTTCTCGCAAAAGCGCAAGCAGTTCGTCAAGGGACACGGTCAGGATCACGTTTACCGCACATTTGGCCGCGAGAAAAGTTACGGTGCGACCACCAGCACTGCCAAACCAACTCTGGTTCTCAGTAGCCTGTTCAAGCGCAAAGTAGACGCTACAAAACGTCGTAAACACCCCGTTTCGATTCACGAGACCTTTCCTTCGCTCGAGGCGGAATCGCACAAACAAGTTCTTGCTGATCGAGCACGTCGAGCGGAGCATCGCAGGAAGACTTCAAGCATTGCTGTGGACATGTCGAGCCTTGAAGCAGATCAGTCGTCCATCACTCGAGACTTTGTATGGAACGCATCGGCGGGCGTAGTGCACGAACGCGAACAGGACACGACACATCAACACAACGATGGATCATGGGAGATGCGTCATGTCAGTGGCAAGCGACGTGATAGTGACACAAGTCAGCAGTCATGCAGTGTTGCCAGTATTGCCAGCAGCACTCAGATCCGTATCGGCGGGTATACATCGCAAGAAGCAGCGCGTGCTCGTGAAAGGGCCAAAAGACGACGCGCAGCAACCAACGCCGCTGCGGCCTCTTCAGCCTATCGGGACGAAAGAAGCTATCCACCTCCTGCCAAGAGTACAGGGCAAAGTGCCAAAGCGTCCAAGATGAAGAGCGTCAAGCGAAGGAGCCTGGCGTTGGTTAGCACAGCTCGTCGTCGTCTCAGTGCCGGTACTGCTTCAGCACTAGCGGCGAGAAGGCGGGTATCACCTGCACACGGCCGTAGCATCCCAAATCCTGACACCGACACAGTTGTCGAGTACATTGATGATGAAGCTACTGCGCCGCCGGTGCCACCCCTTCCAGCTTATCATCAGGCTACGAGAACGGTCAATGAGGTTGATCTCCCAGTTGCTTCTCGCTTCACTCGCGATCATGTAGTTTAGATGTTCAAATTAGCGGTAAATGCAATGACGTCTAGATACAAATATGTGTTGCCACCAACAGCGTCCTGAACAGTGTTTCAACATTCTGCTGTGGTGTCGAGACAGAGCGATGCGAGATCAGCATCAAGATGGAGTGAGGAGAGGAGGACAGGAATAAAAAAAGAAGTTGGTGACAAGAGTGGGATTCGAACCCACGCCCGAAGACAACGGTTAGAAATTCCAGAGAAACCTGAACGTTGCGCCTTAACCACTCGGCCATCTTGCCTACAGCACTGGATTGGTCCAAGTTTTGAATATATATAGACTATAGCCAAAGATACAATCCCTCTCATAGCAAACTGGTGAGGAGCCACCTCGAACAGCATTACAGGAAACACACATGTGGGGCTTGGCTGAACAAGGGATCTGACATGTCGTGAAAGAGGCGGCTAAAGATGATCGAACTATACTCGTTGGTGGCTTGGCGTGTATAGGCTGTCAGGGCAACGGCTCAGGTTGACACACACGAACGCTGGAGAGCAGCCTACTCGTACTTTTGCTCTAAAGGCGGCTACAGTACCGAAAGACATGTGAGAGGCAGAAAGTGTTGCGTCTCTGGCCGGGTCGAATCTGTTCTGTGCATTGCTTCCTTAAGTCATGGTGAGCAGCTCTTCTAGAGAAGGAGGGCCTGCAGCAATCTCGTTTGCCAACTCCTTGTCATGTCGCGGACAGTGACTGGCGAAGCGAGCTCGAAAGGGTCAGAATGCCAGCAAAGAAGAAAAAAGGGCTCGGCCAGAGGAACTGTGTCTGGTTGCAGTGATTGGACACAGGAGAACAGGGATCTGCAGACTTGCATGCACGCGACAATAAGCGTGAGAAGGGCAGGAAGCGAATGAGGCGCTGTCCCCACAGCTCGACGCGCTCTCCTTCACGACCTGAGCGTGCATTTCATTTCTGATCAAACTGAAACAGAACCCTTTGACGATGAGCAAAGTGCTGTCAGAATTTCGCAGGTCGGAGAAGCCCAAGTCGATGCTACTCTGCCGTTGCGAGGAAATGCTTCGAGGTGATTCAGAAGCCCAAGGGAGAAGGGAAAAAGCATTCCATCCCGAGCCTTAGCGTCTTCTTCCTTGGTGGCCGAGGGATCTGCACAGAGTGATAAGCGATACACGCAGGCACTGGTGCCTGCAACATCGTCTCTCTCTCTCTAACGTCGCAGCCAGTCAACTCTGTCAAGACGAGCTCGGCAATGCCACTAATTGTACGCCATACAGCTGTTGCCCACAAAAGGCTCTGCCGATCTTTTGACGCTTGGCATGCATTGCATTCTGTTGTCACGAATGAGCCGAACAAGCAAGGTACAGTACCACAAACGCCTCGCTGCTCCCTTCCTCTTGTCAAGTTGCAGCTCTTCCCAAGTTGCGTCTTTCACCTGTTCGGTTTGAGCTGCTCGCCCGGCAAAAGTCTTTGCAGAACCAAGCTTGCATCCGCTCCTCTTCCTGCCTGTCCGCTAATCACTCCGCTTCCCTCTCTTCCCCTCCTTTCGCTCCCTTAGACCACCATTCTGTCCACTCCTTTCTGCTCCGGTCCGTCTTGTAGCGCATGGTCATGCGCTGACACAATCCTTCTTCTTCGTCCTCGGTCGTTTCGCTTTGAACAGCATCATCTTCGGCATCGACTCGGGCTCCAACAACTTTCTTCGGCTCTAATCTATACCCCTCCTTAGCATCGATCCTTACCTCGCAGCGTCGCTCTTTGGATCATCCGACAACATCAGCAATAATCATCCACCCACACGACTCATCCAAGGCCGACTCACGATCAGTATCAATTGTGCTTTGTCTCGCAATCCTTCCGCGCTTTCGTCTTCCTCGTTCGAATCTTTTGTCTCGTCTCGGCCATCCTTAAATCTACCATGATTGGCCTACGCATCCCTGGAGCGGCCCTCGTCAGCTTTCTATTGGCGCTTGGATCGACGTGTGCGCTGGCCGCACCTCTCCAAGTCACCCTCTCCGACAATCCCACAACATGTCAACCCATGAAAGTCACCTGGGACACTTCGGCTGGAACTGCACCATGGACCGTCACCGTAGCGCCACTTGGCCATGTGCCAGTCTCCGTCTCACTACCGGCCAACTATATGTCCAGCAAGTCATGGCACTGGGACTGGCAGGTGCCAGGCTACGCAACAGCAGTCTCTCAAGTCATTGTCGCTGTTTCCGATAGCACAGGCAGGGTCACCGGTACATCGGCCTTGTCCAGGCTTACTAAAGCTGGCTCCTGCTCAGCACCACTAGAACATCTCGACTTTATTTGGTATCCACCATCATCTGCACCCCGACAATGCGACGACTGGCGAATCACAGTTCAAGAGGATCGTGGCAATCTCGGCCTCCAAATGCCAGTCGACCTCCTCATTCTTCCAGAGAACGATGTGCCCACTCGACTTCGCATCATAGATCAGAAGCACAGCAGCGTGGATTGGACAGTCAACTATCCTCGGGGTACCAACTTTGCCATTGCCTCCTTTGACGCAGGTACGTCTGGGACGGGTGGCGTGGGTGGCCAAGCCTACACGATTGGGCATGGAAGGTCGACGTCATGTCTTGATGTTGATCAACGTGAGGCTGTTGCAGGTCTTCCAGCAGCTTCCAGTACCGCTTCGCCAGTCGCAGCATCTACCGCAGCATCAGCACCTTCGCGCATGGCAACATCTCGCGTGCCAACAACAGCGACAGGTTCCAACGCAAAAGCCACTTCTACATCCACATCCGCAGCGAAGGTGGATGCTGCCACAAGTGGCTCGAGCCCTTCCAGCGGCGTTATTGGTGGCGCCGTTGGTGGTGTCCTCGGTGCAGTCGCACTGACTGGCCTGATCATCTGGTTTTACCGCAAGCAGCGCCACACTCGAGGTCCCGACGAATATGGTGTCTATCCTAAAACTGAGAAGCGCTCCTTCTTTGGTGGACTCGGTTCGGGTCGATCTGCCGATAGGAATGGGTTCAGCGGTCGAGCTCCTGATGGTGGCCGCTTTGGAGCATCCACTGACCAGCAAGGCGGGATCTCTCCGTTTGTCACCGGACGTTCATCGCCATGGAGGTGGTCGTCGCGACCCGTTGGGCTTTCCGACAACCAAGACATGGCGCAGGCGACTGAGGATCGAAGGGCCATTGTCAACCGGATGAACGAAGTAGGTAGCTCTGTCGGGCATTCCAGCTCGGTCAGCCTGCACAGAGGGAGAGATTCGATGGGAGGCAGTGCCGGCGGTGTCGCTGGACTCAATCTCGCACCAAGCGTGCATTCGGTGGTTCCCGATGATGCGCTCTTCCCACCACCCATGCCGATCAACAGAGCGATGTTGCCCAGTCACAGTAGCTCGAGCAACAATGGCAATTTTGGCGCAGGTGTTGGAGCGATGGGAATGAAGCAAAACTGGAATCGGGACCGTTCGGACTCCGGCAGTTCGCAGCGTGATCCTTTCCGCAACCCTGCCAATGTGGTTACGCCTCCACCCAAAGAAACACCACTTCCTTCGTTCCACTACCAGCAGCAGCAGCAACAGCAACAACAGCAACAGCAGCAGCAGCAATACTACCAACAGCCACCACAACACTCCTCCTCGCGGTCTCGTCAACACCCTGCATCTCGCGACTCCATGGCAGCAATTGCAGGCCTCCCTCTATCCCCGTCCTCTAACTACGCTTCCAACGGAGCCACACGTTCTCGCGACCTAACAGGCGTCATCCCCACCAACTCTTTCTCCAACACTGGCCAACCGAACCGCATTGAGGAACAAGATCGCTCCACAATGCGCATTCCACCTCCCGCACCCATCACCACCTCTCTCTTTGACCCATACGCCCACGCATCCCGCCGATACTCAGACGACGAAGTCGCTCAAATCCACGCAGCCCTCAACACCAGAGACGAACGTGCAAATGCTGCTACACCAACCTCTTTCACTTCGACAGGTAGCGGACCTAGGTATGTCGATCCCAAGGAGTCCGCGGCTCGATTTAGAACACTAGAAACGCAGCTGTTGAATGAAAGGAAAAAAGTCGTCTCAAATGTATACGATGATCTATCCGACGACGAGGGGGGATTGCCGTACATGTCTTAGATTGAATAGCGAACTGGATGCTGCTTCACCTTGCAAATTTTCGTTTTCTTAAGTTGTATACTTTGTCCTCCACTCTTTTGCTTTTAATGTCATGGACAACCTGGCATTCTTCTCACACTCAAACCAGGCGGTATCGATGGCAGTGTAGAGGTTTGATTGACCAGCTTACATTGCACACTCAACTAAGCAATGAGGCAAGAGAATGCGCAGGTTAAACTCAAACCTCGTAATGCAGCCGAGTCGTCATAGCAAGCTCCACCATTATCAGTGTTGAAAGATGAGAACATCTATACTCATTGAGGAGGCTAGATTCTCTACAACGACACAGTGTAATCTGTGAGTCCAATCAAACTGCTCGAAGGACCCAACACTTTACCTTCAGTGTCCGTGATCTGCACAAGGCCTTTCTCCTTAGCCTGCTGCAGGTAATCTGAGAACCCAGTCGAGCCGAGCGATTGGTAGAATGCTCCCATTCCACCAGGTCCCGGGTTGCGCTTAGATACCTCGCTGGATAGCTTGGTCTTGGTCACTCCTTGTCCGCCCTCACCGGTCAGGCTAACAAGACTGTCGATGAGCGGTCGGAAGCGGATAGCATCGTCAGCAGGAACTGGTCCTGAAGCGGTATATCCTTCCGAAGATGTAGAGCGCTGCAGCGAAGCAAGCACTTGGCTTGTCTCTTTTCGCAACACTTCGAGGTCTTGTTTCTTCTGCTGACTTTCGCCGTCACTCAAGTTGGCGTTGGCGTCAACTTTGTCTTTGCTCTTCCCGAAAGAGAAAAGGTTTGTCCTGAAAAAGGGTTGGCTGCTGTGAGCGACATTGTCGTCCGAGTCCTCCTCTTCGCCATCGGTGATGTTAGTCTTGGATCCAGGACGGACGAGACGTGGATGAAGTCGCAAGTGTCGTACACCAGGCTTAAAACCTGGCTCGGTCGTAACAATCTTGGCAGCAACAGCAGCCTCGACGTGTTCCTGGAAGTCTTCGGCTGACTTCGCCTTCAGACCCGGAACGACGACCGATGAACGCTGAGTGCCAATGATGGAATGGCAGAAATAGTCGGTGGAATAGTTGCGACCCTCTGCCATCTGCTCGAGCAGCAACGTAGCTAGAGGCGAGAAAACGAGCGGAATGTCGTGACCGTTGAAGATGGTTCGACGTTTACGAGAGCCAGCGCCCTTGAGCGGTGACTCGTTCTTCGGCGTGCTCTTGAGGGCGCCAAAGTCTAGGAAGTTCTTCTTGACTGCCGACATCTTCTTGTCGACTGATGGAGTAGGTGTTGTGGCTGTATCTGCGATGCGTCCAGAACCAGGGATAATTTGACCGGTGTGCAGACTGAGATACTTGGGATGCAGTTCGACGACAAGGACCCCTTCTTTATGGGTTGTAGCGGAGCGTGCTACGCCTGCTTGTTCGGCGGCAGCAATGTATTCCCTCCAGCCAGAAACGCCAGCGAGAGCGTAGGCATCAACGACGCCCTGGCGTGCGAGAACAGCGAGCTGCGTGCCTACGAAAGAACAAAGCGGTTTGGGGTTGCCCTGCGATCTCTGCTCTTTGCAGATCTCGATGAGGGGCAAGAAAGGCTTGAGTTTGGCGGGAGTGGACGAGGACTCAATGGAGGAGTAGTTAGGAGTTGAGGGAGGAGCTGGCTTCTGTCGGTTGGGAGTGCCACTTGAGCCTGACGAGTTGCTGGGCATCATGGGGATTGAAGATGCAGCGGCTCTGGCCGAGTCCTTGAGAGCTACCCATTCGTGACCAGTTGCACCTGACGATCCGAGTGTAACGATACCAGCGGCCTCTGCAACGGCAGCGTACTCGGCCCATTTGGCAGCACCGGCACGGACAAAGATGCCTCTGTCCAGTTGTACGAGGCGGGCAGCAACCATGGAGCGCAACGGCTTTGGATTGCCCTCTTTCTTGATCTGCTCGAGCAGCTTGATGAGAGGATCAAAGAGCTGCAAGGTGCGATTAGATGGACGTCGGTCTTGGTGCTTGAGAGCTCCTGGCGGCTTGCCGAAGGACATGGTGCCACCAGATTGGTTTGACGAATGTTGGTTGCTTGTAGAGCTGTATTGACCGTTTTTGGAAGGAGTGTTGGGACCTGTCTTCGAGTAGCTGCTGTATGGTTTTCCGTCCTTGTTAGTCTGGACACCAAGGACATCTTGGCGCCACGACATGACAACGTTGGCCGAAGCCTCAAGAATCGGCACGGCGCCGATGGGTGGCGTTACTAGGACGACACTGTATCCTCGGTTTCTGAGAATGCCGAGTGGATAAGCAAAGTCGCGATCTCCCGAGATGAGCACAACTGTGGCAGGAGCAGGCTGGTCGATCGCGTAGGCGAGAAGATCAGTGATCATCATCTTGTCGGCAACATCCTTCCTGCCACTCTTGGGCGTGTCAATGAGACTGACACCACAGCCTTGCAGCTCACTTCTGAGCTGAACTTGTGCAGCATTGGGGGCCTGCGTCTCGGAGGAGAGCTCCAGATACGCTTTGAAGCTGACGATAGGACCCTGCTCCAGATTCTGAATAGCAGCACGGACAGCAAGCGCAACTGAGCGCCCAGACGAGCCGGTGGGTGGAGCACAATTGTCTACGTCCCAGAAGATGGCCACAGGTTCGACGTCCTCCTTGAAACGATCGCGTTTCGCTTTGCCGTTGGACGTTGCTGATGGTGAGGACTCGCGCTGACTTGCATCATCGTCCCGAGATGATGGCCGCCTTGAAGCCTTTGGCGGGGCAGGCGAAAGGTAACGAGTGGCGATAAGGACGGAGCCTGTGCCGAGACCAACAAGTGCGAGCCACCGGACGCTAGGCTGTTGGAAGTAGTGGACGAGACTGTTCAGAGAGGCCGAAGCAGCTGCATCTTGACGATTGGCGGTCATCGATTGACCTTGGAGCTGCGATGGCTGTCAATAACGAAACTAGGTCCAGGGCAAATCACGATTTGTATGTAGACGAAATGCGTTGCAAGCGGCGCTCGAACGATATAGCAACTAAACAACTTGTGTCGAAAGGGGAACAAGACCAAATAAGCGTATGAGGAGACGAGGTGGGTCAGCTTGACCCTAAGGTGTAGACTGAGAAGTGGACGGAGGAGGGAATGCGATAGGAGGGTAGCAGGTGTGAGAGCTGGAAGATTTGGTGTTGGTCTGAGCTCAGTAAGTTCCTCGACACGCCACGCACGGCTGACCTGAAATGCAAACGCAGCCACACCTCCACTTCAGCAAGGAACGCGCCGAACGCCGGCTAAACGCATACAACTTCATAAGCTCGGGAGCCTCATAACGGCACTTGTCCTGACTGAGGTTGGCAATCCCCGATGCTGTGATCAAATTGAGCATGTGGGTATGTCTGGACATAGTTGAGCGTCGACGCTAGCACGCGGAAAGGCCACATAAAGATTCAGGGTCCGGAAGAGGGTTGAAGACACATAAAGGTTTGGATATCAACTTTTTTCAATTTCAAGTCCGCCATCAATCTCCTGATCCACACTACCAAACAAGAGCTCTCGTGGCCAGTCAAGATGTTACAACTCTATCATTACCCGCAGACGAGCGAGGAGCTGATCAGACACTACAAGCTCGAACCTCATCCAGAGGGCGGTTATTATGCCGTGACCTTCGTGATGGAGGAGAAAATGAAGTCTCCATTCGCTTCGGATGACGAGGAACGGAACATCGCTACTTGCATCTACTATCTGCTCTGTCGCAAGACACCAGGCTGTACAGACAAGCCTTCCCACACAGGCAGCTCAGATGAGCCGGATCCGTTCAAGACCTGGTCGAGCGATACTGGGGTTTTGCATCTCAACAAGTCATCCACAATGCATGTCCACCACGCTGGAAGGACCAAATACACACTCATTTCTGCCAAGGCACCGCTCGGAAAGGGCCTCGTCGACGATAAGGGTGACCCACTCACCAAGACGGTAGTGATGGGCGATGATATTGCCAAGGGTGAGGTGCGACAACTGCTGGTCGAAGGTGGCTGGTGGAAGGTCAGCGAAGTGCCGGAGGAAGATTGCGAGGCAGCCGCAAACGGAAGCGCTGATGGCTCCAGAGTAGGCGCTCTCATTTCTGAGGTCGTCACACCAGGATTTCACTGGAACGACCACACGTATCTCAATCAAGCCAAGCTCCGCGAGCTCTTTGCCGACAGTCCACGTTCAGAAGAGCTCTACGAAAAGTACAAGAAATACGTGAAGGAGCAATGACCAAGCAATCTCACATAGTGGCACAACCTTAAAGTCAATGCAGAGGTAGAACGTTGTCAGATGATGCTGACGTGCATTTTCTGTGATAGAATACATATGATAGATGACAAGAGAGGTACTGTGCTGAGAACCCGAGCTGAGAGGGAATGGGGTGATCTACTTTGACTTAGAGCCATAGTCCCGAACCGGGAACAGCTTGTTAAAATTCTTGCGGTCCATGAACCAGGGGTCCTTAGGGTCCATTTGACTCTTTGCCGTCCTCTCGGCTTGCGTCAGGCCATGTCCGCCTGCCACCTCGGACCAGTCCGTTTCGCCTCGGAGACTGAGCTTGAAGCGTGACCAGTACTGTGTGTACAGATTCTTTGCCTTCGTCTCGAAGAGTGGTGTTGGTGCGGCCTCGAGCTGGTAGCCGAATGTGACATCCTCACCCAGCAAGATGGACGAGGGTACCCTCTGTCGCTTGCTCGAGTTTGCTGATGCGACACGCCTGCCTTTGCCTTGCGCAAACTGCTCGATCTCGACTGCCGATGTCCTGTCTCGTCGATAGAGTGCGTCCAGTGGGTGGAAGCGTTCGCTTTGATCTTTTGGGTTCAGGGGCGCGCTCCTTTGCGAGCGCATCGATGATGGCAAAAAGGCGCGGAAAGGTCGTGCTGCTGTGCGAATGCCAATCTGTGATGTCGCCGGGTACAACGTCACCCTTGTTGCAAGTCTTGACGGTGTCCAGAAGAAGAACAATCCCAATCCGCCGCCGGTTACGGCAACAGCAGTTCCTGCCGCGTATCGGAGCATTGGTGGTGCCAGCTTGGTCTTTTCTGGATCTCGTGTGAAGATGGGCCAGCTGAGATGCTGCGTGAGCAGGAAGCCCTGATAGCATCCCGCTCCTATAAAGACGGTGCCGATAAAGTAGTAAAGCGCTTTCTTCATACCAGGCGGGCCCCGGTAGAGCACTCGCGGTGAGGCTGCTGCCGCTGTTGCACTCATACTTGTTCGCTTGGTGTTTCCTCGCGTGACAGGACCGTTTGTGTTGTCGTCGCAAACTGGCGCTGGATAGCTGATGAGCTCGCTGTCAGCATCGATGTCCAAGCCAAACCGAGGCCGAGTCTTTCTTCCAAGCTGAGCCAATCTTCCAACTTGACTTTTTTTTGACCCTGCCACAGACGAAGACGTCCGACATCCGAAAAGGAGCGTGTGAGGGGTCAAAGCAGACGGTGCATTATAATGTTTCTTTTGACATACGGAGTGTGCACGGGCCCTATAGCTCAGCGGTAGAGCGTTGGCTTCCAGTCCTCATCATTGGAATATTCCAAAGGTCATCCGTTCAAATCGGGTTGGGGTCACATTTCTCTTCTTTTTAAGCGCCCATCTTTTGCTGTCTCGTGTAACCTCGAATTCATTGCGAGCGCTGCACTACCTATTTGCCTTGCTGGTTCGTGGAGCATCAGAGAGTTAGCGTCCCATCTCAGCCTTGAGCAAAACTGTTCAGGTAACGTATCCTGGCCCATAGTGGATTGCGTGGACGATGAAAGTTGGAACCGGCTTTGCTGTATGCACAGTGGGACCAAGAGAGGCCCGGTCCGGCGGTTGTCAAGAAGTTGTTAATGATGCTAGCACCAGCGTCACCCTGACGTATCGACACATCATCGAATCAGCTCAGTGCGTTCATCACTTGCAAGCCCACCCGCTCTAAGCATGCTGGCGGTTAAATGAGGTTCCGGCGACAGCAACTCGGAGACTTTCGTGCACAGCCCGGCGGCTCTGTGCCTATCTGCACAATACTATCAACCGATAGAAGCATTCTTCACAAAGGACCACGCTCGAGACTCCATACCGCCCCAGAAGGTCATAATGGGTACCTTCCTCGCTTGTGTTTGATCTTGCGCTCGCAATGATGCGAGGTCGGTGAGCCTGATGTTACCGGACGCTGGATTTCGTCACTGTGACAGAATTACTGTGTCCATCACCTGTCCAACGCCATTGTGCAGCTGTCAAAGCATCTGAGCGTCACGTTGCTTGTCTCAACGAGTGCACAGGCCATGCATGCTAAAGGTGCTTCCCGTGGGCTATGCAATCGAACCTGAGTTCAATTACAGTACCGAAGCTCTGTCGTCTTTCCTCACCGGCGCGATAACACGAGACTGTGATAGCCGGAATGTGAAGGTTTGGCTGTGTCGAAAGCCTTTGACTGGCGTCCAGCAACAGCTTTCTTGATCGTGACTGCCAGAGCTCTTCCACCTCGGCTAGCACCTCTATGTCTGTGCACTGTGCCCCGTGCTTTGGGAAGATGATGGCGTGAACACGAGCTCCGACTTGCTGAGCAGCTGCACCCTCGAGCTAAATTGAGCCTACACATTGCCTCATCGAAACCTCTGCCCGTGACCATCTCGCGACAGATGTTCATGCAAATGAGCTGTGGCCATACGCGAGGGCGCAAAAGGAGGAGAACAACGTGCAAACATGCTCTTCAAAGTGGTGCCCGTCCCGAGTTGGGGAATTGGTCTGCGGAATATGCTGCCGCTTCTTCCCCGTTCAGTTGTCTTGTTTCGAGTAAAGCTCCCTCAGCTCTAGTGCCGGCTCCACTAGCCGGCTCAGAAAGAGCGACCGAGCATATATAGACGCCGTCTTCGCAAGAACAAGCCAATCATCTCTCCACCTCAACAACAACCACCCACACACATCCAACACCACACACACAAATCTATTCGCAATGTCAGCCCCTGGTCAGAACGGTGCTCCTCAGCAGCAGGATGCTCTCGACAAGGCTGTTCAGTTCGGCTCCAAGAAGGCCGGTCACGAGCAGAACGCCGGCACCATCGAGAAGATTTCTGACGGCATCCGATCGGGCTTGTAAGTACATCGCATTCAGCGCACACCTTAGTCTTCTGGAACCTTTCTGATGACATTCATTCGATTTCTTTTGATATTTGTTTGCACCCAACAGCAAGAAGCTCACTGGCAAGGATGTCCCCATCAAGGACAAGCAGTAATTGACCAATGATCGTCTGCGATGTTTCTCCTCTCATACCCCTCCTGTATTGATCCTCGATACCAGCCAATGCTGGCGTCTTCACTCTTTCTCCTACCCCGTGAAGGTCAACCACCATCCCGGCTCGCCCAAATGACAGTTGACCACCATCATGGTTCATTTCCCTACACATGATTCGCATGCCCCAATGTCTGTGAAAGGACTCAGTACTGATCTGAGAGATTGTGATCTACAAGTTGAGCTTGGCGGCCAGCTCTAGAATCCGGGTGTTCGCCGCCGCGTGCGGTGTTGAGACACGCTTCTTTGGTGAGATAAGGCGAATCGTGTCTTCGGGCTCTTCGGCGTCTGCACTATGGCTGAAGGGAGCTGCTTCTACCTTGGATTCAGCGATAGGGCACGGATCAGGGAGGGAGGGAGGGTCTAGCTGCATCGAAACTTCGCCTCTAAACTGAAAAGTCGGCTTGGCGGACTGACGTTCACTGCGTAGCGCATGGAGAATCTTTTTGAGTGTTTCTTCGTCCTCCTTTAGCTTGTCGTAAACCTCGTAGCTCGAGTACGACTCAGCCGGCCCTGGGGATCCATTATACTTCGAACAAATGCCCGAGAAGTCATGTTTGTCGTCAACAAGGGATCCACACTCTGCCGTAGAAGGCTGGCTAATCTGGTGTGGCGTGGAGGAAGAGGATTCGTGAGACTGAAGATCGGGACACGCGCCTTCGGCATCGTCAACCGACAGCATGACTTCGTCAGCTGATGAAACTTGCCCAACCTGCAGGCTGTGATCTCGTTTCGTCATCTTTGCTTTGCGCAGCGTCGGTGTATAGGAGGTTGCAGTAGAATCGTGCGACATCTTTGTTCGTTTTGCCGGAAGCAGAAAGCGACAAAGCTCAGCGTTTTGGTCGGAAGCGATTGGGTCTGAAGACGAACTGCAGCCGGCTGCATGGATCCGAGCCTGACATGTGTGCAAGCCTCCTTCTGGAGTGCTAAGATGATGGGCAAGTCGTCTGGCAGTGAGAGGAAGGGCGGGGCTGAAGAGAGTGGTGATCTCTGGGAGATTTTTCTGCGATTTGTCTTTTCCAACGTCTTGAAGCCAGTCGAGCACCACAGCACGTTCGGCTCTGTTCAAGAAGTTAGGTCGACGAAGGGTTCGACGTTCGGATGGCGATGTTCGTAGAAAGAAAGAGCATGCAGATTCGCTGGCCTGGTGGGAGCTTGAGCTGACGCTCATATCGACCTGAGAAAAGGCGTCATTCGAATGCATCCCGGCGGTGAATCCGGCATTGTTTCTCTGAATCGGTGTGGAGAATCGGTAAGGTTCAAGGGCCATGCGATGTCCATAGTAGTCGTGAGCCGGAACCGTGTTGCATGCGTGCTCGGATCGTTGACTTCCATCCGAGATAGCAGATTGAGAGGGTGTCCTAGTTGAGTCGACTTGATGATTGGGGTAGACGAGGGCTCTGACTCGGCTAGGGGAAGCACCCGATGCTTCTTCCAGCTGAGGAATACTGAATCTAAGATCCTGGCCCCCATGGTCGTCGTGCTTATGTTGGGCTATATTGAGTAGTACAAGCAGGACTAAGACACAGAAGCCGAGCAAGACAATCTGGTTGCAGATGGACCAGAGTTGTAAGCCAAGGCAGTAGCCCAGGGCGAAGAGTAGATGTTCGGTTCGCAGATTGATCATGGCCGGCACTTGCTACTGACTAGTGGTCAGATGGAGAAGCGGAAATTGTGGTCGTACAATGGGAGACGCTTCGCGGCGTATGGCCCCCTTATGGGGATGTGTCCGACAATCACTTCTGTATTCTGCTTCATAGCTCATCCTGTCTCCGGCGCATAGAATCTACCATTGATCTGCTCTGTTCCGCGTCGAACGGAACAACTTCATCTGCGCGCATGAACAAGCCGGCTAGACTGACTGCTCTTCAACATTGACTCGCCGCAGCAATCCACATGAAGCGAGGCAGGCAAATTGCGAGAGGGACGTACTCGCTGCGCAAGCTTTAACTTAGAGTTCGATTGGTCGACACGCCGAGCTTGTGCGCCATGCACGAGCACAATCGTGGCGATGGGCTGGAAGGACAGAGTGACGACGGCGTTCTTTGACGTCGACATGTCAACGCTTTCGCTGCTAGATGAGATTTGTTAGACCGCGCAATTGTTCGCGGCTTAATTTTTTTGGGCAGCTTGCAACTCGGACCAACACCTCCACGCTCCCGCCAAACAAAAAGCACACAGCACTCGAGCAGAGCAAAGGGTCCACCATCTCGCGCTCTCACTCAGCACAACGCAACACTTCATTACTGACAACACATCACCATCACTGCCACTGCCAATACAAGCACATACTTTAGCCTCTCCAATCATCGGCAACTGAGAGCCACATCCTACGCATCGAGCAGCACCATCTTGATCTACACCAGCAGCTATGGCAGCGCCTCCTCCGCCGGCCGGCAGTGCCCAGCAGGCGCACCCGCTTCGACCTTATTACCAGCCTCCTGAGGACTCGGTCTTCATTGCTGCCGCTCCTCGCTTCAGCACAACTGGCACTCCCGGTGCTGCTTCTCGATCTTCTGCAGGTGCTTCCGCCGGCTCTTCATCCAAACCATTCGGAGCTGCAACTGCTCCCACAAAGCCCGTCCCGAACCGATACATGTCTTCGAACGATGCCAAGCCATACGTTGCAACCACATCAGCTGGTGGCTTTGGAGAGGCAGATGCCAGCGTCTCGGACATCTTCCGTGCCCTTCTCATCAGTGGCGCGCTCCAATACACCAGCACTTGTCTTGCGATGCCTTTCGAGGTCGGCAAGCTCTTGCTCCAGGTGCAGTGGGTTCCCAGGGACGATGTCTGGCTTCAGCTAACGCAACAAGCAGCGTTGGCGCAGAAACGCACGATCACAAAGCCACAACAGGCACGAGCTCCACGTGAGGCACAGAACGACGAGGAGCCTGAAGCATGGGAGCAAGAGGTGGCGCCCGAGGCAAACGAATGGGACGATGAGGCCAACGCTCAGGATGCTGAAGCGGAAGAGGAGATGATTAATGCCGATATCTCGGACGAAGAAGACGTCGATGCCTACTTCCGTGACGTGACATCAAGACCGACACGCCCGGACACCTCGCTCTATTCTGGCCGCAAGAAGAGGCGCATGGTCGATGCTTCTGGCTACGTGATGCGCAAGAGTGTTTACGATCAAGGCGCGTGTCCCGAGTTTGTGATGCCTGTTGTAGTCAGAGGAGGCGTATGGGAGATGATGAAAGCCGTTGGCCGTGGCAAAGAAGGTTGGCTCGGTCTCTGGAAAGGCTCTCTGACTTCGTTCGTCCTCGAGGTCACATCGTCAACCATCCAGCCAATCGTCTCTTCCATCCTCTCGTTGTTTGCACCGACAGCGCTCTCGCCTCTGCCGCTCGCGTACGCGCCTTACCCATACAAGACGCTCGGTCTTTTGCTCTCCTCACACCTCATCACCGGCATTCTCGTTTCGCCTTTGGACCTCATCCGCACGAGGCTGATTGCACAGAGCACCCTACCAGCCCATCGAAAGTACAGCGGACCATACGATGCCATGCAAAAGACCCTGCGTGAGGAAGGCGGCTGGAAAACCGCCTACCTTCATCCCAACCTTCTCATCCCCACCATTCTCGACTTTACCTTACGCCCGCTTCTCTCACTCGGTGCACCTCTGCTCATCGAACACACGCTCCGACTTGAGCCCAACACGCATCCTATCAGCTATGCCATCGCAGAACTCGCCATCTCTACTGCCTCGCTCTGCATCACCCTACCGATCGAGACTGTACGTAGGAGACTGCAACTCCAGATCCGCAAGCCACACGTTAGCAACGAAGCAGAGGCTAGCACAAGCTCGGCTCGCAAGATCACCAGCGCGACGCTGCAACAGCAGCAACAGCAACAGACCACAACAGCACCTTCGCACGGTGGCATCACCCTCACCACAGGCAATGTTGGTGTGCGCGGTCTGCGTACGTGTGTTGAAACCCGCCCTATCGCATACGTCGGTGTCGTCGAGGCCATTTACCGTATTGTTACTGAAGAGTCGATGCCAACACATATCACATCTGCCAAATCCGATTCGGCATCTTCCTCCACTGCCGACTCAGCAGGCGCACCAGCAAGCGATGCGTCGGGATCGGCAGGAGACCACAACTCGATGGTTCAGTCGGGTATCATAGCCGCAAAGACGGGTCACTCCTCGCTCGGTGGGCTGCGCTCGCTCTACCGTGGATTCGGAATGGCTTTCAGTGCCAATCTTGTCGTGTTCATGTTGACACTTGTTAGCGGTGAACGTGCTGGGCCTGCAGGATGGGCTGAGATCTAGGTGCTTCCAATAGCTTGATTCAGACTCACCACTCTCTCTAGGTCGTGTATCGTATTGCGCTCTCTACTATGTCCAATGCATCTGGCTCTCTATCGTGATGTTTATTGACCTTGCGTGTTCCGACATCGTCGTGAGCAACGGCAGCAGCGTGAAAAGGCAAAGTAATTATTGCGTATGAATGGTGGTTTGTGCCCGAGCAAGGATCTGGTGGTCTCCGACTCGAAGCGGAACAGATTGTGAGCTTCACAGCTTGACTTGAGCCTGTCCTCACGCTCTTCCTTCAGCGCGAGCGACCCACAAATTCACCTCCGTCTCGGTGCGCAAGCGCTTGGCTGGCCTCGAGCTTAAGTGGGAAGTTGAAAACTTTGCAGTGCCAATCCCACCAACACTGAGCTTGTCACCCGCCCAATGTCCCAACGAGAGGAAGGTTGTCAAGTATGGAGATGAAACGGTCTGTTTCACTTCCAGGAACTCGCCTTCAGGTCGATGAGGTGGTGTCTTTCCTATCCTAGTCCGTGCGGCATGCCTTTCATTACATGAATCTCACCTTTGCCCCTCCATCAGTTTCCCCAAAGCCACCACAGAATCGAGCAGGGCTCGTTGGCATCTCACACCACCAGAGCTTTGATAGCTTTGATCCACACTCTTTTCTTCTCGGTCTTCTCATCGAAAGCTAGCTCGACCGGTTCGAAGCTCTTCCTCCAGACTATCTCCCCGTCTACCGCAACAGTACGGCAAGATGATGGCTCGCTTCGCCATTCTCACTTTGCTCCTGCTCGCTGCTTCCACTCGTGTTCTGTCTTACAAGCTCTCGCCAGACGACGGTCAAGCAGACATCGGAGCCTATCATGTTCAACCTGGTCGTTGTACTGGTGTTGAACGTCGACTTGGCCGTACCAAATACAACTATTTTTTCTATTCCGACCCTTTCCTAACCTCCTTCTCTCCCGGTCCTTCTTCTTATTCTGCCACCTCCTCCGACTCCACCCCTCCATCACCAGGTGATGCCGACGGTGCAGGATCAGGCATCGAACAAATGGACGCCACCTCCCTCTGCGCTTTCAACCCCGAACTAACCGAAGGCTATGGCGGAGGATTCGACGAGATGGAACTGTACCTTGTCTACTCCCGTTGTCTATACGGTACCGACTCTATGCGTGTTCTCTGCGGTACCACCGATGGTCGTGGCAAACCCACCAACACTTATAATCTTGTGCAAGCGACATGTCCACAGGGAACAAAGTGTAAGAATCTTTGTGCGACTATGCAGAATCCCACCTTAACAAGTTCTTTTGCCGCGAAGCAGGTACAACTCGCTCAATGTATGCCCATTCCCCAATGGCAGAAGTTGACCGAAATGTATCGACCCAAACCCGCAGCTTTACCAACTGATGCAGCCCCAAGTGGAGGTAAGGATAAGGATCCAAAGGTCGTAGCAAAACTACCAAAGGGCGATCCGACAAAGGACCAAACGCATGTCGACAATGATGGCACCATTGCTGGTGAAGTTCTAACTCCCACTGCTGCTGGTGGATCAGATGCGAAGGCTCAACCCGCAACACCCCCACCGAAAGAGCAACAAAACTCAGCAGCACGACCGGATACGACTACGACCAAGGATGGACATCTACCGTTCGGTTCCGGTGCGACTCCGGGTGCGGGTGTGAAGCATGACTTGACAACTCCAGCTCCTCCCACCGCTGCGAATCCAATGGGCAATTTTGTCCCGCTATCGGCCGGTCATGGCCCTACCAACCCTAGCTTGCCGCCGGAAACACCGGGTCAGAAGCCACCAAAGCCATTGGAGCATCAGAAAGCTCTCACTCAGATGGGCTTCCGAAAGCGCGCTTTGCGTTAGGCTGGTCCTCCTTATTCTTCTTCGTTGCACTGTTTTCGTCGTTTTGGTCTTCTACTGTATGCACTGGCTGCACATATCCTCGCTTGATCACACAATTTCATCAGTAGTCTTTCGATTTCAGTCTTCTTCAATGTTACACAGTCGTTATGGCATTCAAATGAATTTGTGCTTGCACTCAGCATAGACGATCAGAGGGGAAGAGCTGCAATTCCGAGCTCGTCCCCGAGCACTGCAAGAGCTCTTGCAGCCAGATCTCTCGGTGCTGCCTTGACCATCACATCAGCCCCACGTTCTGACCCGAGAACATCTTGCGTCGTCCCAACAACCCCAAGCTCTAGTCCATAGTCTTTGAACGTCTTAGCCATCTCCATTGTATCAGCAGGAATGATGGGAGGCAGCGAAGTGCCAATGCTAGCGAGCTCCGACGATGGACCTGCAGAGGGCTGCTGAACTGATACGAGCAATAACAAATGTCGGAAAGCCGAAAAAATGTGGGCTCGCTCTGACTTGTGCCAAGCAGTCACCTGAGGAACCTTCTTTGTCTCGTTCGCGCTCGATGTGGGACCAGTGTATGTGCCGGGCCACAGTTGCAGCTCCAGATATCTCTGAAGGACGTAATTGAGTTCCTCTTGTCGAACCCTGTGCATCGGGATCCTTCCGCGGATCTGCAGATCTCGAGCGAATGAGAGAAGGACCTCTTCGCAGCGTGAGGTTAGATCACGGAGCAAGATAGTGGCAAGTCTGCGATGTGTTTGAGACCCTTCCTCAGTCTTGCCGGCGGAGTTGTCAAACTTGGCAGAGCAACCGAGGAACAACAGGTCAAAGCACCAGTATGCAAATCGCTCGTTGGTTGTTTCCACTGGATCGTCTACTCGTCCGCTCGCAGGACTGCTGTCCGTCTCAAAGCTGTATAGCTTAGAGCCGAGCGCCAGTGCGCGCCCGACGCGCTCAATGAGATGATCCGGCACCTCGCTCTCGCCCAAGTGCGGAAGCACAAACTTCTCGAGAGTGCAGAGAAGGAAGAGACTGAATCGCTCGTCAAGATCTCTGACGCTCTTTGGCAAAGAACCAGCTGCGAAAGAATCTGCAAGCACAGCAGCCTCGATAGCATCAACGATCTTGGTCCACAACCGCTCCACTGTTGCAACATCGAGCTGCCCTTTCCTTGCCCTGCTGTGTAGCTTAGGACAGCAGCGCGCGAGAATTCGGCAGAGCGTCAATGTAGCCAGTTGCCACGCCGGCCGAGCGTCTGCTTTGCGCTCCGTCTTTGAACTGGCGCTGGGACTGTCCAGGCATTCGTATTTGAGCTTGATAGGGATAATGAGGGCGGCAAGCAGGCTTTCGAATGCGCCTCCGGTATAGATGCTAGGGTCATCTCCGTGCGAGACAAAGACGCCGAAAGCTTCTTCAATGCTCGTTCTTGACAACGTCACAAAAGTGGGACCCTTCTTTGCCTGGTCAGAACCCGAGTACGCCAGGCAGATGCATTCCGAGAGGTCAGAGAGAATGAGAGAGGGCACGCCCTTGACGTCCGCAACAGATCTGGCCGTCGCACGAGCTGCCTCCTGCACGTTGGTCAAGCTCGACTTGTCCGACGTGTTGTCTGGGCTGTGCGGGTATGAAACGCAAGCCTTAAGGCTGACAAGCAGGGTCTCGACTCTTGTCTCGTCGAAATTGGTTTGCAAGACGCGATGGATAGGTGGGAATGCCTGGATATATGCCAGGAGGTTCTTCTGCGTAAAGTGAAAGACCTTTTCATCCTCCTTTTCAGCTTGCTCAGTAGCCTGAACCTGTCCTGCGCTAGGTTGCAGTGAACCCATCCGGCGGATGTGCTCGCCAATGATAGTCCAAGTCTTCCAAGCTTGCTCCCATGCAGCCGCGATCTTCGCCCGCCCAGCATCTTCGATCTGTGCACCTTCGTCCATGCTGGATGAGACTGACGATGTAAAGCACTTCATAGCGGCTTGCGAGAGCTCAGACGGCCCTTGCAAAAAGATCCGCTCCGACAGCTCTAGCAGCCTTGTCCACATTTCCTCAAAGTCGCTACCATGAATCAGCTTCGAGATCAGATAGGAACGGACGACTTCGCCAAATTGCGTGAGAGCCAGGCTCTGAGACTCTTGCCACTGCTTGAGCTCGCTTGATAGAACGCCCATGAGTTGAGCTTGTCGATCTTGCTTGGCGGTCGAATCAGCTGTACCGCTTTGGAGGTCAGATATCAAAGCGCCAAGCAGCTTGATGAGGAGGAAGATGATCGTATTGACAATCTCCTGCCATGCTTCTGGTGTCAACATGTCACCATACTGCTGAAGCACGCGGAAGAGGTTGGAGATGGCTCCATTCCGCACCTCGGATCGCGGGCTCTGCGCGATGGAAAGAAGACACTGAAGCAGGAACAGCCACAGCGGCTGTGCGTCTGCATCGACCATAGCTGCGCTCGCCTTGGCCGAATTTGCCTTGGCTCGGCCCGCCATCTCTGCAGTGACGCCCCACAAGCAGCCGTTGGCAGTAAGAGCAACATTAACGTCAAAGTCTTGACTACCAAAGTCGCTAAGACAGCTGCAGCACCTTCGAATCTGGTCGAGGTCCAAGGCCGTTAGGAAGTTAGAACAGATCAGCTGCAGGCATGAGAACCCAACCTTGACCAAAGCCAGCTGTACCTTCTGTGCGGAGGCAGAACTTGGTTGAACTGTCTCTGCGCTCCTCCTATCCTCCTTGCAGGTGGCAGAGCATATGTCAAAGATAGTCTCCCAGCCATAGACGAGGGAATGGCCGAAAGTCTCGAGCACTCTGTTCAGATTCTCGACTGTGGCGGTGCGCACTTCCATGTCGACCGCTGAGACCCTTCGGCCGGCAAGGACTCCCGCGCTAGAGAGGATGTGCAAAGCTTGTTTCTGCAGACGCAACTTTTCGTTGTCATTCGAAGCCTCTGCAGCCTCGGAAATGACTCCGTAGGCCAATTTGTTGGCGACTTGCGAGGCTTGCTTGCGCCATGCCGCTGAGAGGCGGGCGTTTGAAAGTGTATCGACGAGGTGATCTGTGACCGCTTGCCAGCCTTGATCTGACGGGAGCGAACAAAGTCGTCGAGCATTTAGCGTTGTGACTGAATCCAAGCAGGAGAGCGGATAGAATCCAACAGCAGCTTCGGTTGAAGCGCGGGACTTGAAGCCGGACGCACGAGGTGATATCGTACCGTTTTCTGCTGTTGCAGATGTTGTGCTGTCCGTCGATGCTTGCATTGCGTCCGTGCTCAGACGGCAGAGCGAGACAATGAAGTGGAGGAAAGCGCTGTCCTCGAGCGATGCGCTGTTCTCAAACACGCTCTGGATTTGTGCTTGCAGTCGACTGGGTTGCAGATCTGCTGCGTTGAGGAGTTGAAGCTGGTTGCGACCAGAGCGCGTATCGAGAGACATCATGGAGCTATGAGTCAAAGTGGAGAGAGTTGCTCTGTTATTGCGTCCGGCAGCGTCTTCGTCGATGGTCTCAGTCTGACCACTCTCGTCCACTGCTTGCATGGAGGGATTGATTGAGGCTAGCACAGCCTGGGCGCTACAGAGACCGCTGAGGACTGGATACCAGAAGGGTCCGAGTGCGCCTGAGAGATAGTAGGCGACCTGTACAAACGCGCGTAAGCATGCCAGATTGCGATTAGACATCTTACGTGTGTTTGACAAGTCAGCAGTAGCGGTACGGAGCACAGCAGCTGGTGTCGCAACGTCCCAGCCGGGTACAGCAAAGGGGATGAAGAGGGAGAGGATGACGTCGCGTTCCTGGACGAGCTCGAGTGCGCCAGTAACATTGGTGAGATTGCGAAGCGCCAGGAGCGTCTCTTCGAAGACGGAATCGGTACACTTGATCCGCAGATAGCGTGTTAAGACATCACTGAGGGAAAGGGCTGAGCTCCTGAGCATGGCCTTGGTGACTCGCAGACCTTGCTGTTCACCTGCGTTACCCAGGACGTCGATATCGGCGTCTTGCATCGCTGGAGGTGCCGGAGCAGCATCTTTTGGGCGCGAATTGACGAATCTCGAGTAAAGAGGAAGGGCAAAGGCAGCCATGGACTGGGTAAGAAAGTGGCACGACTGTAGCGCGAGAAGCTGCGGATAGGTCTTAGGCAAAGCTGGCGAGGCGATGCTTGGTGCATCAATCTTGTCGAGCTGATCGATGATTTGCACAGGTGGCGAGCTCGCCGAGGATAGGCTCTCGGTCCCGGTTGACCCGGATGAGGCAATCATGCCAGACATTGCTGCACTGGCGACACCGGCGGCAGCCTCGTAGAGACCACTGAAGCTGCGATCAGTGCTCGGACGAACGCGACTTCGGCGAGGACTTTCAGGGATATCGGTGGATTCGGAGGTGCTCTGCATGGATGGCTCGAGTGCAAACGACTTCTCGCCCTGACGGAGAAAGTTGTGCAGTGTCTCGACGAGTTTGGCAAATACTGATACTGAGCCTCGATTCTGGTCATTGGCGTCTCCCGGAGCGTTGCCCGAATCATACCAGGACCAGAGGTTGCGGAGGAAGAGGTCATCGGAACAAAGACTGCGCAAGACCTCCAAAGCGAGCACTTGTTGCCAAAGTAGAGGCTGAGAGCCTCCATGAGCGGCCAACTCTTGAGCAGAAGGATTGATTGTGCGAAGCAAGATAGAAAGGAGGATTTCGACCTCAAGGATGAGATCTGAACTGAATTGGCGGAGCAAAAGGAAGAGCAGTCGCATGAGTCGAAGGTGAATTGGGAAGGCAGGAGGCTCGCTGAGACTCTTGATAAGTAGCGGGCATACTTTGGAGCGAAGAAGGAAGAGAAGCTCGGGATGGGAGCTGGCCTGAGTCTTTGAGCCTGGGGAGGATGCAAAGAGGCGCTGATGATTCGATAGTACGCTCTCGATGAGCTCGAGGGAGAAGGTCTTTGAAAGCGAGTCGAGCGACAAGAAGGATGCAGGCTCTGCATTCGCGAGAGAGCATAGATCTGAGAAGACGAGGTATGCATCACGAGACGAAGGGAAGAGTGTCACTGGACCATCGGGTAGGTCGACCGACATTGCAGCCAGAGGCGCGGATGCAGCGGCTTCTTCGCCGCCACCTTTGATGCCGTCAAGCACACTGTCCTCATCTTTGACCTTGTCAAACACAGCCATGACACTCTGTCGTAGTGTTGCTGCAGCTGTGGAGCTGACGACAGCAACTTTGCTGCCTTCATGTAGCTTGAAGCCAAGCATGAGCGTGTTTGAGAGATCTGCATTGTGCAGATTCGGGTACGATGAAAGTAATGCCGACGCAATCTGAAGGATCTTGAGCTGGACATCTACGTCGCTTCTGCTTGGTGGTGTGAGAAGTCTGTTGAGGGTGGCGACGATTATGGGAACGGCTTGGTCTGGAACGAGCTTCTGGAGGAGGATGCGCTGGAGCAATGCCATTGCCAGCGAAATGACCTTTGGCAGTTTTGTCTCGCAGCTCAGCAGAACAGGCCTGAGTAGCGGGTGATCCGATGGCGGACTGCGATCATATCGAGACGAAGCGAGAAAAGCATCTGGTTCGGACTTGAGCCGAGCAAGCACAGCATCGGTGGCTTGCTTGATTTCGGGATGCTTCCGTCTCGCCTCGGCACCTAACGAGGTGAGTTCTGATGTGAGCAGTTGAGCCATTGTCCTTTTCTAGCTGTCAGAAGCTGATGAAGGTGAGCCTCGAGAGGTCTCGTCCACCGTCCGATGCGGTGTGGTGGTGATTGACAGCTTGAACTTCGACCTCAGATTGAGAATGCTGAGTCCGCTGCGGAACGGCGACTCCGGGAAGGCCTTCCGCGTGATGAAGGATGGATGTTCGAAAGCCTGAGCTTAGCTGAAGAACTCGGTCAGTTGAAGCGTCTGGCTCAGGCGATTGATTGGCTTGTTGGTGTTGGAGTATGAGAGGTTGGCGAACCGTGCATTCTTCGAGGTGCTTAGACCCTCTTTTGGTGTTGGACTCCACCTGTCGTCCACGTCTCAGCACTTCTTCCGAAGCCCTTGGGCGTTTCTCGACAATGTTACGCCGCGCTCTGACACAATCTACAGAATTGTCGCTGCACCACGCTGATCCCTCGCTAAAACCTGTCTCGATCCGACGAGCCGTTCGAAATCGTCAATCTCCTCAAGCTTGTCAAGCTGCGTCATATCCTCACCTCAGGAAGAAAAGGGGCCTTCATATCACTCCCCTCTCGTCGAATGGTCCTCTTGACTCGAGCGGTGCTCTCAGATCCTCATCGACCCTCGCCAACGTCTCTGCCCCGGATGTTGAAGGATCTAGCCGAAGAAAGAAGGCGTAACGGGGACCGAGCTCAGCGGGCTTGAGTTTTTGAGTTGTGACAATACAAGTACAGTCGAACCTCTCGAAATGACACATGTAAATTGAATTAAATAATTCAAAAATCGCGTTTTAATTTTGGCCTAAAAAAGGTGCAAAAATCTAGCATCATCTTGCAGTGCTTACATAATGCTTTGAAGGTATAAGATATGTATAGTGTTCTGAGCCTCTCAACCAGCTCTGGATACTGAAGAAGCTAACAGAGGCCACTATCCATGATGTAGTGTGATCATCAGGTGAGGAGGAAGCACTGGCAGGAATAGAGGATACCAAAGACACTTTGGACTCCTAGCCCATCTGTAGCGCCAGAAGAGCTTGATAAGGGCCCATAGAGTGCTACAGGAGTGGTGGAAGAGCAGTTTAAGACTCTCAAGTCAGCTCAGGTAACCCTGGCAGACCATGGTCTTCCAACCCAAAAAATTTCAGATGCTTTCTTGGCCTGTAGCTCCTATCTCACTGTATCAAAATCAATTCTATAGTCACACATTCAGTTCAGAAGCTCTCACACTTCCATAGGTGTTCTGATTGATGAGCTACAAAAATTCTACTGCTTGAGGACGTCAAAATAATTTACGAAAATTTTAAAATAAATAATGTGTCATTTCGAGAGGGTTGACTGTAGCATCAGGCTGAAGCACGCTTGTCTGCCTGACCCTGCAACTTAGAAATTGGTGGGCATCGAGCGACAGAAGCGGAAAGCGGAAGGTATGCAAGTCACAACGCAGCAGAGCGCGACTGTGACAAACGCATGGAGGTCACAGGGTTCAATTGAGAAATGAGCGGAAACGCTCTCTTTCCTTGCTGCGTGTGTTGCAACTCCACTGCTTGACAACCGGGAAAAAAAAGGGTCGAAGTGAGACTTGGCCAAGTTGGATGGTCCGCTCTTCGGCTTCCTTCGTCACCATCACTTCCGCACCTAATCGAGACCACATAAAAGCATCACACTCGACCGCTTCTGCCCTGCTCCACTCTGCAAGGGCTTCACAAGACTCTTCTCCAGATACCTCTAAGATCTGCTTTAGATCCCCACCTCGCTTCTCACGACCTTTGCACTCGACCAACACGTTGCATTGTCCTTGCAGCTCGACTTCATAACGGAGTCACAGACGCCGCACCGCAAGTCCCGAGATCAGGCAACCGACACATCCGCCGCTTCCGCCGTCCCTTTGTTCAAAACGACCTTTCGACTCTGCATGGCGTGCACAAAGTAGTCACTGTAGGATGCTCAAGCTGTAGCGACGCTTGATTCCACCGCATCGAGACAAGCACAACCGCACGCTCTTACCGTATCGACTCCAGGCTGTCACGCTGCAGATCGCCAACATGGCCTCCAAAGCAGCCGAAGCTGCTGAGGCGGCATCAGCTCCGGGCCATGCAACCATAAACCCATCCGCAACCGACCTTGACAAGCTTTCTCGTGCATCGCCCAAAGGACTTGTGGAAGCAGTCAAGCTCAAGCCCCGTCATAGCCACAGCCGCTCCGACTCCGACTCCGACTCCAGCAATCAGTCTTCAGACTTCGACCATGAACGTCCCTCCCAAGATGATGACGATATCGACAATACCCCGGCTACCTCTTACGGTGGCTTCCTCTCCACCCGCAGCGACATCTCTGCCGGGCCAAAGTCCGACTCGAGCCACCTCTCCAATGTTGTGCTTCTCAACAGTGGTCTGTCAGTAGCTTCGGAGGACCCACAAAGGATGGACGAGCTCAGACAGGAAGTCGAGGCTCTCTTCGACAAATTCCTCCCCGACTTCCAGGCCCAGCAGGATGAGGACGACAAGGCCAACCAACAGGCCGAGCCGACCTTGCTCAGTCGAAATTTGCCGGCCATTCTGTCCGAGTTCGAGCGGCAGAGGGAACATCCTCTCATCGATCCAAAGGTTTTCAGCCAGCTCGAAGTGTTTGCAGACGAGAACCCGGAAGTGCCCATCTCTTCCAATATGCTCGTCAATCTCATTCATGCATTGGAGTCAAGCGCACAGTCTGTCATCTCTGATGACATGGCACCCCACACACCGTCTCTGATGGACAGAGAAATGTCGCATAGCACAGGGAACGACTCCACACCACAAGCTGCAACAGATGATCTTGCCGACCTGAGTCAGGACGAGCACCTCATCAGAGACACTGAAGGCAGTCGCGACTCTTCCAGAGAGTTGAGCGCCGAGGCCGCCATCATCCTCAACCTCAAAGAAGATCTGCGCATGGAGCGCGACAAGAACGATGCACTGCAGCAAACCCTCTCTGACAAGGAGAGGCGCGTCAACACACTCGAGCACAAGCTCACCACTGCGCAAGAGCAGTTTGAAGAAACAATGCTGGAGGAGCAGGCCAAGCTCGAGGAACTTCACAAGCAGATTCAAAGCCTTCGCCGCGAGGACAAAGAGAATCGCACCAAGCAGCACGAACTGCAAGAACAGAACAATGCCTATGAGGCGCAGCTGACGGCAATCAACACCCAGATCGAGGCTTCCGAGAAGGCCAGTGTCAAGCTTCGCAGGGATCTCGAAGAGGAAACGAGCCAGCTCATCAAGGCCAAGGCCGACCTCGACCGTCGCGTCAAAGAGTCAAAGGAGCTGTCCGAGTACCTGGTTGAGTGCGAGCAAGCCAAGGACGTAGCCGAAAAGGCGCAGAGCCAGTTGCGTCAGGAGCTCGAAAAGTCCAAAGCCGAGGCTGCCAAGCTTCAGGGCTACAAAGAGGAGACCGAAGAGCTGCGTACCACCGTAGACAAGCTCGAGATGGAGCTCGACGAGATGCGCCGCCTCACTAGCCTGCACAGCAAGGAGTCGTCGATGCAACAGCACAGCAATCCCGCTACCATTACGAGGCGGCTGGGCAACGAGCTTGCACGAAGCTTGGAACTGGACGGAAACAGTTCCGGAGAAGAGACGCAGGTCGAGGACAAGGATGTTGACACTAGCAATGTCGACGATTTTATCGAAACTGTCATCCAGCGTCGCCGCAGAAGAGTAGGCAAAGCTCGCAAGTCGGTCGAGATGGTCACACAGTCGATACAGACAGATGCGCCAGAGGAGCCTGCCGTCGCAGAACCCGTTGTCAGCAGCATCGCCGAGCAAATTTCTCCCGACAGCTCATCTTCGGCCCACACCAAGGTCGCTACGGCATCTACGTCGATGCACGCCTTGGTCGAGTCTTTCTCCGCAGCTTTGACTGCAAAGAGCACATCCATCATGATGATGCTCCTCGCCATTGGCTTGTCACTGGGTCTGCTTTTCAACACATCCCGCGACATCTATCACATCAACCACCAGACCCTTGATGCAGACGAGTTCAGAAAGCTCAATTACCTCCCGAACGCCGTGCAGAACTACTACTACGATGGCCGATACCCGAACGCAGTCGTCGGCAGCAACTTTGTCGACGACTACGTTGGCCCAGTACTCGACGCGCTTTTGTCGCTCGTTGGTCTGGGTAACCCATCAAGGTCGATGCCCGGCGGCGTTGTATACTAGCCGACTGCTTCAACTTCTTTTCGCGGACTCTCCTCTTCACATCTCTCTGTAGCTCAACGAAACCGGCCTCACCGATGGCTCCGATTCTTTCGTTTCAACACCTTGTATTAGCAACTCTCTTTCTTGTTCTCAACACTGCTCCTTCTACGCTCGCGTATATACCACGACGCTTTGACGCGCACTCACTCCTCAACAACGACGCTGCGAGGTCCTCTCTGGATGCAGCCACACAATGCTTCATCTTGATGAATGGGACTGCTCCACGTTCAGCATTCACACTGTCTTTTAGACGATCACATTCTTTTGTACACTTCTTTCGGGCTCCATATGCATTTTGACGGTAATGAAGCTCGATGTTGCATTCATCACTAGGTTCAGGGTATGTGTGCATGTATGGGTATATGTGGGGAAGAAGCGTTGGATATCAGGTTCGGGTCTTATGACGGCAGAGTGTGCAAATTGATATCCGCTTTCGAGTCTTGCCTTGTGTCGCGTTTCCAGCTTGAGCTTTCCTATTTAAGTTGTTCTTCTGCTTTCCTTTCTTCGCCGTGACTTGATTCAGCCCCGGAACAAGAGGCAGCGAGCACCGCCCGCATCTAGGGTTATGTCTATGATAGAAATCAGGAACAACTCTCGTCTCTTCTCCTTTCCCTGCCTTCTTTCCCTCGTCCTCCCCCGTCCGCGTCACTGGTTCGACATCTTCCGCCCAAAGCGAACGTCGATAGTGAACAGCCTGAACCTTCTGTGTAGTCCACATAGAATCTGCACCTTGCACCTGGCTACGGGCGAGACGGAGGAAACGTTGGGAGTGGAGAGAAGCGAGATTGGGGAGAGTTGTGCTGGCGAGACGGGCAAGGTGCTCTTGGTGAATGGCTTGGAGCGTGTTCTGTTGCAGGATTGTTAGGGGTGTGTTCGAGGAGAAGGAAGAGGGAGAGGAAGATCTGGATGTGTTGGAAGAGGAGGAAGCGGCGACCGCGGATTTGAACTGCAAGAGATGGTGAGTGAAGGGGTAGAGGGGAGGGTCAGCTAGGTGATTAGTGAGTTAGAAGGATGGAGAGGGTTGGCGGTGGCTTACTTTTGTGAGCTTGTTCTTAGAAGACATATTGCCTCCGATCTATACCACAGCACTGTCTTGTCCTGGCGGTGCTCGGACCTTGATGCTGTCGACAAGGTCGTGATGGTACGACGTCTACAGTACTGGCTGGAATACAGGGAATGCAGCAAGAAGCTTCAAAATTTGGACCCTTTCTCGGAACTCGGTCTGAGCTCGCTCCACATGTCTCCGCGTGTAAATTCGCACGAGAAGCTTTAAAGTCACGATGGGTGAGCTGGAGCCTTCTCATGGCCTGCAGCAGTTGTGCTTGGAAGCTGCAGCCCAACGACACCGGGACCCACAGACCAACACTGTGACTTCATCTGTACCTTCACCTCTCGACCACTCAAAGCGTCACCAACTTCCGACATTAACCTTTTTTTCCCTCTTCTCCTGCTTGTTTTCGACCGCCACCGCTGATGGAAGAGGCGATATAAAGTCCAGTTCCAAGCTCGAGAAGGGTTTCAACTGCGCCATCGATGGTTCTTCTCTTTCACTGTGCCTAATCGAGGCACCTCAATACGTTCTCAACTTCCGGCAAAGACTGCAATAGTCTTCTCCAAAGCTCGAAGCACTTCGCTCAATCCCAGCATAAGCTGTCGGACAGCGCTCCAACCATGCCACCGAACACGATGCTGTCCTGGGTCACCAGACCAAGGGTCTACGCCTACAGCCTCCTCTCTACCCTCGCAGCCCTTTTGGCTGTCGGCACAGCTTTCAACGAGCGTAGCAACTTTTACGCTGCCGTTGTCTTTCTTGGTCGTTCCAATGGCTGTCTTCTCGTCCTTCTAAACTTCTTGCTAGTCATAGCATTAGTCGCTGGGCGGATCCTACAACTGCTCTTCTTTGGACAACTCCGCAGGTCAGAGATCGAACTTGTCTGCGAACGGTCCTGGTACAGCCTGGTGGGGACGCTGCTGGCCGTTTCGATCTTTCGAGATGATTTCAGCGTTTCGTTCGTTATTCTCTTTGGAGTCTTGCTGTTCCTTAAGATCTTCCACTGGCTTTCGGCTGAAAGAGTGGCCAGTATTATGCAAAGTCCCAGCGTTCCCAGGATCTTCCACGCTAGGATGGTGTCGATCCTCACCACGCTGCTACTGGCGGATTTGATTTTGGTAGGATTCTCGATGCAACTGCTGCTGATCAAGAAAATCAAAGTCGGCATCATGGTTCTCTTCACCTCCGAGTTCATCATCTTGACGGCGTTGCTGGGGAACACGATCGCACAGTACATACTAAACTGCATCGATATGGCACGTGAAGAACCATGGGAAGCCAAGAGTCTCTACGTTCTCTATGTAGATCTCGCACACGATGTGGTACGACTCTGTACACACACCTACTTTTTCATCCTTCTCACAAGGATGTATGGCATTCCACTATCTCTTATCCACGACCTGTACAGCACGGGGAGGAGCTGTACAATGAAAGTCAAAGCATTGATACGGTACAGGCAGGCGGTAAAGAAGATGGAAACCAAGTATCCGAACGCAAGCGTTGCGGATCTGCAAGCTACGGATGGGACTTGTATTATTTGTAGGGAGGATATGGTGGCCGCTGAAGCAGAGGGTGGGAACGGAGGTGGCGGAGGAGGAGGAGGACAGGGGGTGGCGGTGACAAATACGACACCGAAGAAACTTTCTTGTGGTCATATTTTCCACTTCCGTTGTCTAAGGAGCTGGCTGGAGAGACAACAAAGTTGTCCGACTTGTAGGAGGATGATTTTGAATGATGAGCCTGAACCCGCGCCCGCAACACAGCAACAACAACAGCAAGCACCGCAACAGCAGCAGGGACAAGCCCAACAACCCGGTTCTTCGGCTTCCGCAGGCCCGAGTGGAACTGCTTCACAGCAACCCAGCAATGCATCATCATCCACATCCGGTACGGCACCTCACAATCCCACACCGGCAGAACAAGAATACGACTCTCGTCTACAAGGGTTTCTCTCACGCCTGCAGTCCGACCTACGCAAGGTGCGGGAGGAAGGAAACCTCTCGGCACGCCAAGCTTCCTCTTCGCGAAGTAGGACGAGTCGAAGTGGTCGGTCGACTCCACGCGGTGCTAATGGAGCTAGAGGTCTGTCTGCTGCTATGGCTGGGTTGGATTTTGGTCACACCTCAAGCGTCGGTGTTGGTAGGCATCAGCCTGCGACGGCGGGGTTGCAGAGGAGCAATGGTTGGTTGCCTCCGGTGCAAGGTGAAGGGTGGGAAGTAAAGGATGTGGGAGGAGGATTGTGGATGCCTCCTCCTCCATCTGCGCTTTATGTGAATGGGAGGAGACCGGTGCAGCCTAATGGGGTTGGCCTTCGGGCTACAGCAGCATCGACTACTACGCACAACACCGAAGAAGGCGAGAGTGAGGGCAAAGGCAAAGGTAAAGGCAAAGCTCGAGACCTCGACCCTTCCATTACCAACCCAACTGCGGAGGGGAGCGAAGACCCAATCGACCCATGTGAAGCAATTCGCCAAGCTACACTTAAACGTTTCGGTCAACCCAATCCCAGCCCGACCTCCTCGCCCTCCACTACTATCCATACCTCAGAACCATTAGCAAAGGCAAAGCCATCACCACCCATCGGCATGATACCGCTATTCGACTCCAACCGAATCTTTGATTTCCAATCAAACCATGCCGCTTCCCTCCCGCATCCCTTACTTCCTTCTTCCTCTGCTCCTCCACTTCCTGCTCACACGAAAACTCCCGTTGAGGAGCCGAATGCCGAGGCAGTACTGCAAAACAAAAAGCAAGGAGTACAAGAGCAAATCGCTCTGCTATCAGGCATTCAGGCTAGAATCGATAGCGTCATCGCCGACCTGACCAGAGTGTTGGACGCCGTATCTCCCACTCCCACTCCCGCTCAACTCTCTCAGCATACGCAGCACGGCGAGAGCTCTTCATCGTAACCTTATCTGCCCCCAAAAAATGGCTCTTTGCATTCAATAACATCATCCATCACAACCTAGGCGCGCGCGCGTGTGTGTGTGTGTGTGGTGACAATGACAAGGTTTAAAGTTACGAATTGCGAGTGACATGGAGCAGCTTGTCCTTGAGAGAGTATAAAAATACATAAGTGATTGATGATAGATAAGAGGATGAGAGGATAGAGACGAAGGATACGATTCCGTTGCAAGGAAGGCTACTACTGATCGACGTCCATCGGCGTTGCGTTGGTCGAAGCGGCGGTCTCTACGCCTATGCCTGTGCCCGTGCCTGTGCTGAGTCTGCGAGCCGCATCGTTCATCGCGACGTCTTCGGTGAGCCCGATCTTTGATGCGTCGGTTGCCGCCGGGTCGGTTTGTGTGCCGGAGCCGATGTGACTTCCACCGTTGCCTAACGAGATGTCCACGTGTCCTACGCTGCTGTCGGCGTTCCCTAGGGCGTCGCCAGGTTGGGAAAGTTGACGGGCTGCTTTCGGACTCTGGAAGCGAGGGTCCGGTGAAGCCGTGCCAGTAGACCTGGGAGAATCAAGGGGACCCGCGCCTGTGTGTGGCCCGCCCTTGGCTTCTTTGGCTCTCTGGGCTGCGAGCTTGACCAAGCTACCCTTATATGGGATCTGACCAGCTGCCATTTCCGGAGCTCTGCGAGCACGGCCGGAAGTGCGCCTCTGCTGAGCATCCGATTGATCCGCGGTTGTACTTGTTGCTTCGTCAACAAAGTGTCTCGCGGGGGGAGCCTCCTGGACTGGCGCGGTCGGCTTCTCGGCCACTGTCGCGCGTAAGACGCTCTCAGGCGCAAGTCCGTTGGATGGAGGTCCATTTCCACTTGTCGCCGTTGCTGAAGCAGATGTAGAGACAATTTCCTTCGGTGCCGGCTGTACGATTGGACCTTGCGTCGGACTTGCTTCAACCTTGACTTCCGGAATAGGCTGAGCCATCGCGAGGGTCGGAGGAGCCTCAGAACGGCTTGGCTCGCGCTCGACGGCAGCAGGCTGGCGAAGACTGGGCTCCAACGGTGTTGCATTGGCCGGCTCAGCAGGCGACTTGACGACACTCTGAGACGGAGGAGGGCCTTGCTCGGCTTGTGCTGGTGCCGTGACGCGTGGGATCTGTGGCTTGGCTTCCTCTGCTCGCTGCGGTGGCACCCCGATCGGACTGCCATTGAGACTCGATGGGGACCGGCCTAGGGGACTTCCGTTCGGACCTAAAGGCCGGCTGATGGAAGATTTGCCACTACCCCATCGAAGATTCTTCCGCATGGGCTGCCCAGGTGTGCCGCGAGGAGGTCCAGCAAGCGGAGAGTTGGAACGAGCGGCTGCAGCAGCAAGATCAGGTCGAACCAGGCCTGGCGGTCGGAAAGGTGGAGCGGATGGAAGAAGCGGTCCCTTCGAGTCGTGCCCAGCATTGACATCCATGCTCCCATTGGACTGAAGCACCTTGCTAATAGCCGAGAACATGTAAGGCTTGACCGGCGGATCTTCGTCATCATCGATGTCGCTGTTGCTCTGACTCGTCTCCTTGAATCCATCGTCTCTGTCCTCGGATGCCGCTGCCGATCGCGACCGTCCTCTTCCATCCCGTCCGCTGCCGTCGTCCTCTCCGTTTCCAGTGTTCGGCCTTCCTGACCCCCGAGGCTTCTTCACCTCTGGTGTACGACTGCGGCTAGACTCGGAAGCGTTCCTTTGTCGCTTCGACGGCACTGAGGGGACCAATACTGTTTGTGGCTCCCTCAGAGCTTGTCGACGATTCCTTGTGCCTCCTACGCCAGCTGACCAGAAGAGTGCCAAATTGGATTCTGACGTACGTTCGACGCCCGACGTGGCCAGACCAGGCATGTTCCCGGCAGAAGTCTTCTGGACTGGTGCTGGTGCAGGCGGTGCAGTCTTTGCTGTATGTGCTGGCGAGGCGGTGCTGATCGGCGCAGATGGTGTCTGTTGATCTGGTGACGGTCTCGCTTCCGACTTGGCTCGAAGCTGAGCCAGAGAGGCATCATTCATGCTTGACGTCTTGCGATGCTTCGAAGTGGTCGAGGGAGCGGGGCGAGGTGACACAGCTGTGGGCGCTGTGTCTTCTGCATCAGAGGCAGATTCGGCAACGAGGCGTCGCTTTTGCTTTGGCACGCCATGTTCGTCGGTGCTTATCTCACGGAAGCTGGATCGTCGTTCTGATGTTTTGTTCGTGACGTCCTGAGATGACCGTCTGGCAGCAAGCAAAGTCGGGCCAATATTGACAGGTGCTTTTCTACGAGCCCTGCGGTCCCCTTCAACAGCTCCCCAATACTGCGCCAAAACATCCGTCTTTGCGTTCTTTCCGAGCATCTTGGGTCCCGGCGGACCTGGACTGGTGCTGGACGAGGACCTGTCCGCTTGGCCTGAATGCGAGCGGGCGGTGACGGAAGCTGGTCGTGGTCCTTTGTCCTCATCCTCGTCATCATCCTCTGCTTTGACCGTGTCGCCATTCTCAGATTCAGGCTCAGGTGTGAGATCAGAGCCATCCGAGTCCAATCCGTAGTCATCGTGCTTGGCGACCACGTTCGATGGAGCGGCGAGCGATCGAGCGACACTAGCTTCGTCTTGTCTTTCTTGCTTGACACTCTTGTCCTTCTCGACTTTGACAGGCTTGCCTGAAGGCTTGGGAGAATTTGAAGACAATGTCAGTGCCATGGTCGACCTGTTCGTCGCAGCAGGGGCGGCAACAGGTGTCTTGGTGCTGTCACCGGGCGTACCGCGGCTGTTTGGTGTCTTGCTAGGTCGCGGCTTCTTCTGAGATTTTGGCGTAACATTGGCTTTGTGATCAGTTGGCGTCAAGGATCGTTCTTTGCCGTTGCGTGTCGGCGAAGAGGTGCTTGCAAAGTGGTCAGAGATCATCTCTGCACTCGTCTTGCGCTTGACGCCCGCCTTTCGCGCCAAAGAGCCTTCTGTCGGCACGCGACTTGGCCAGTCGGCCTTGAAGATCTTATAATGACGCTCGCACCGAGGACATTCGTCGGGCGTCCACCATTTCTCCGGCGCCCAGAATGTAGCACCGCACGTCAAACATCGGCACTTTGGCCCGGCGCCCTCGGCCCATGGATCTGAACGGTCGTCTGACGGTCCATGCTCGGCAAGCTTGAGGTCGGCTAGGTAGTCTCGTTTCAACTTCTTATCCTTGGCCGCTGCATCGTCACCCAGTACTGTCGATAGAGACGGTGTCAGGGATGGTGTTGGTGACGGTGATGGTAGCGCGGATGATGCGCATGCTGGACGGCTGGATCGCCGTGATTGTCGACGTCCGTTCGCATCGTTCGCTGCTGATGAGTCCTCTTGCTTGACTTCTGTGCCTTCAGAGCTGTCGATCTGCTCGAGTTGTTGTGGTACGGACGGATCTGAGAAGGCGCCTTTGCCTCGAGACTCGCAGGTGGCGCACATGCATTCTGAATTGCCCCACTCAAAGTAGTTCTCGCCGTAAAAGGTGGTGATCTCCTCGTTGCGGTGGATGGGTTGAATCACTTTGAAAACCATGGTGGCGCCCATGCGGTAGAACTCGGTGTTTGGGTTGCAGTCGTGGTTCACGAACCGCGCTGGACCGAGCAAAAGCTGACTGCAACCTTTTCTTGCGGAACGGATGACGCTGAAGTCGCGTCCTGGCCCCAGGACGCCTTTGTATTCGGTGTCCTTGCGTTTCTCGCGCGAGGCGGTAGCCTCTTCACGTAATGCGTCGTCTTCGCTCTTGGTGAGATCCTTCAAACCACCTTTGCAATAGTTGATCAGCTCCCCTGGCTTGAAGGTGCGCATCGCCAACACGCAGAGGTCGGCTTTCTCGGAAGCTGCTGGTGCAGCACCGTTGCTGGTGGCAGCGCGATCCAAAGACGATCTCCCCTTGGCGCGCCCTTTGCCTCTTTCCTCCGCAGCATCCTTACCCGGAGAGCCAGGTGTATCTTCGAGCTTGACCGCGGACGTGGATGCCTCTGGGTCTGCGCCGTGCGCTCTGCCAGCCTTTTCCATCATGACACGCTTATAGCGCGTTGTGAGCGCGAATTCGACGCCGCTCTCTGGAAGGTAACTTTCGAGATAGCATCTCGCATGGGCCTGGAAGCTAGCGGTTTGGCGTTGCGTCTTGTTGGCGAGGTATTTTTGGATGATGCCGAGTTTGCTGAGGTCTTCGATGGCGGCTGTGATGTCCTTTTCAACGACGACGCGCTTTCTGACGATCAAGCTAACGGCATTGCGGTCGAAACGATGCCCTCTGTAGTTGGGGTTCATTTTGTGTGTTGAGATAGCCGGTTCGAACTCGAGATTATCGAGGAGGATATCCGAAAGGATATCATCGTCGGCGGAGAGGTCCTCCATGATTGCAAGCGCAGCGGCAGCCGAGCCGCGCTAGGCTGTCGCGCGTGCTGATCTGGTGTGGGGACTGCTTTAACCGAGTTGGCCAGATGCAATAACGCAACGACGTGGTTGATGGAGAGGAGGAGGTCGGGCGCAATGATGCGACAGCATGAAGAAAGGGGCGAAATCAGTGAAAGGGCGGATTGGTGCTGAGACTAGCAGGTACAGCCGCGCGACCGCACTTGGAGCGTAAGGCGAGCGACGGGGTAGTCGATGCGCGAGTCGGTCTCGCTGTCGCCGGTGGTGATCACGCCGTGACGCGATTGGCTGTGGCTGGGTAGAGCAGATGCGCCGTGTCCGGACTGTGGTGAGATCGTGGAAAAGAACGGAGGAGGCGAGGAACAGCGGCAAGAGACCGAAGCACGCCAAGAGGACGGAACAGTCAGCCTGAACGGCAGACGTCGCTCGCGGGCGCCGACGGCTAGCTTGAGGGAGGCCAACGATGACGAGCTCGAAGGGAGAGCTTGTTTATAGGGTGTAGGAAGGAAGGATGGTAGCGCCTTGATGGAACCGCGGTGAATGGGATGCGGTCCCCGTCCGTGGATGGAGTCGGGACAGGCGGACGACTTGATTGCGGAGCAGATGCGGAGCAGGATTGATGATAGCGAAAGGAGTATCGTGAAGGAAGGTGTGAAGAGCCGATTGCGTTTATAAGGGAAGGGAAGGAGATGCAGCCGGGCGGCAGCAAGTGCTAAAACGGACGAATGAGAAGCGGCAGTCACTTGGCAGCAAGCAGTGGCAGCAGCAATTCAGCCGACGGGGTTGGGGGGGGGGAAGACTGACAAGAGAGAGCGGAAGGTCCAAAAGAGCGGAAGGTCCGAAAGAGCGAAAAGAGCAACAGCGAAAGGCTCGAGGCCTGAGGACAGCGAAGCCAGCGTAAGATCAGCGGAGAGAGAGAGAGAGATTGCTTCGAGGCAAAATATCACATCGCGTTCTCGCTGCAAAAGGGTGTCGAATGCATCTGGAACCCCAGTGCATCGCCTCGCCTCGCTTTGGTGCGGTAATTCATGATTGATTCTGATTTTGTGATTCGACGGGGCGAGGCTCGATGCGCCCTTTCTTTCTTCTCTCAGCTGTCGAATCTCGACGTTTTCTCATCTGAACTGAACAAATTTCCTTGGCTTGGACCGAGAGGAGGAGGAGAGGAGGAGGAGGAAATTGTGAAATTAATTTTAAAAAATCATTCTGCATGTGCCTTGCTTGGTTGTCACCCACGACTCGACTCGACTCTCTCTGTGTCGAGCGAGATGGTGAAAGTTTCACATCACATCAAGAAAGGTCGGAGCAGAAATTGTCGAAATCCGAATCGAGAGCACAAGAAGACAAGACATTATTTGCATTGGAAAGGCGAGAAGAATACGCAGTAATGTCGGGAAGATGTCAAACTCCCACAACCCGAAAGACGCTGTTGCCGGGTGAGAAGAGCCTTGGCCAGGACCGACATTCAGCTGCTATCAGTGCCCATTCTTTCCTCCTTCTGTCCTGTCCTGTCACCAGTTCTGACTCGGTCTGGGATCGGCAAGATTTTCATCTGCATCCGGTTGATTTCCTTGCTGCCAAATTCTTGCTGCTTTCGCTATCGGATAAATTGGATCAGCAACCCGCGAAAGGCGTAGTCCGAGCGATCTAGCGATCTGTCGTGCTGTCGGAGAGTCCAAGCAGAAAGGCGATGTTGAGGACAACAAAGCCGACATTGGAACGAAGCACGGATCAACCTGGAGGTATCTGAAATGGGCACAGCCGCTGACACTTCAATCCTAGGCGAGGATCGTGGAAGCGACCGTTTGCGAGCGTGGTACCGGTCAATCACATGTTAGAGCACGCCGGTGGATCCGACTTTGAACGCCGAAGAGCACCTTGAGAGCATCGTCGGTCAATGTTTGCATTCGCTCATCGCCACGTTTCTAACAGTTTGCATACATCACACCAGGCGTCCGGTCCATGCTCTCCAAGTCAGACGTCTGGATGTATCAAGGCAGTGGCCACGCCGATCTGTGCTGTGCCGGGACGCGCTTCAATTCAATTTCTGTACAGAGCTGCAAGTGTGCGTCACCTCCTTTTCAGCTGCTTTGCTTGAATGATGGGCCAACACTTCTTTGATTGAGCTAGGAATGACCTCCTTGGACAGTCGTGAGCTCCGTCGCAATTAGCATCACATTTCTTTTAATTCGAACTGAAGGTCTTGCGACTTTGTGCATTGAGTGCAGATGCAATCACAAGTTGAGGTTGTGGACCGCAATCGGCAATCGACCGTTGGTCCGTGCTTCGTTGCTTTTGACGAGACCCTGAACTCTCAGTCGATGAAATTAGAAAAAGGTGGGGTTATAAAGGCGCCAAAATTGAACCCTAAAATATCAAGTCACAGCAGGAACGCAGCTCACAGGCTTGTGATAAGAGCCACAAGCAAGGCTTGGACGATGCCGACGAGTTTACAGAAATCACACAATGCGAAGGCAGCGAGTAACGCGGTCTATGAGGTTGTCACATGAAGAGCTCTTGAGGATGGAAGAGAGCTTTCTCTTCGGCGAAGCACGTGATATCAAGGAGTCGTCGCCAAGGCAAAGAGATTACAACGACTGACAGAGCTCGACATCACGGCACGGCTTCACCTCTGTGCAGAGGCCGGCTATCGGACAGCAACGCTCATGCCATGCCCACATTGTCGACACAAAGGGTACGAGATATGAGATCTACTTACAGTATTGTTGTTCGAGCAGAAGCAGTCAGGATTCACTCGCGTGCAGCGCCTACCCCCTGCTTTGATGCATAAATAGAGACTCAGCGTGAAGCCGACGATGATAGCTTGGAGGCTCGCATTCGGGCCAACTGTGCATGTCACCAGAGCGTACGGCTCTCGTACTCTAGCTTTCTCTAGTGCGAGTGCCGATAATGCGAGCTTGAGTCTCTGTCATTGATACCCCTTTCTCTCGGTTTAAAGCCAAGCTCCACTTTGCATTTTTACTCCTTTCTTACTTTCCACACACTCCTCTCGCTCTTTTTTGAGACCCTTGTTCGTTTTTCACTCGATATTATTCTCCGCAGCAACACGGCTCGCACGCTTCACACCTCCTGCCCCCAGTCTCTCTGCTGACTTCTCTAGCAAGTCCTTGGACGACGCTCTGCCACTTTTCGCGCCAGCTTTCCAGCATCTGCATCGGTCCAACCAAGCAGCTCGCCGAGGTACCTCAGACTCGATCAACCCGGCTTCGGAACATGCCACTGGACAAGAGATTGATCGACGACTCCCCAACCCTATATAATCGGTCATTAATTCCTCCTCCACTGTATACAGTCCTTGTATGAACGGACTTTTGCTTCCCACCGGCTCCAAGCAGCCTTTACGAGGCGATACCTCTACCCTCTCCATCTCGCCTCCAGCTCAGCTCAAAGTGGAAAGCCCTACCTTCTCCCAGAGCCATGTCAAGGTCGAGAAGCTGTCTTCAACCTCTACGGTGTCAACAACAAACGGCTTTGGAAGTACCGCTGGCAATTCTCGCCCGTCTCTGAAGTCCCCTCATTCGCACACAAGTGTCTCTACCACAAGCAGTGTGCGTAGTGGTATTCGCAGCTCGTCCGCATCAAATGGCGCAGCTTCGCTTGCCTTCATTCCCAGGACGTCTCGCAACTCGGCGGCTGTTCAGAAACCCATCCACCTATGCTCCGAATTCGAGCTCGAGCAGAGACTGGATCGGAATGAACGCATTCTCTCCACATTAGAGGCAACACCGACACCGACCAAGGATCGACTCCGAGCCGAGACGGAAATCATCCGCGACGCTATCCGTTCGTTCCGTGCCATGCGTCAAGTCAACGATGGCATCACCACGGTACAGCTCAACGAACCCTCCAAGGAGGCCGAGCTCGAGTCTGCCTTGCTCGGCTTATCCGTTCAAGAGGCATCCAATCTCGGCACGAGCCCTCCCGCAGAGGCATTCGGCTGGTCTCGAGACACTGTTGCAGTCAAGAAGAGGCTAGCGCAGACATCTGGTGCCTACCATCCCGGTCGCAAAGTGCAAGCTATCGGCTACGAGCAATCTCTGGCTATTCATAACGCAGCACTATTCGCAGAGCGCGAACGTGAACGGAAATTGGAAGAATCGCGGCTCAAAAGCGCAGCAGCGCCCCGTGACAAAGCTTCTCTCGGTGTACCGAGCGGTGCAGCACACAAGCTGGGACGCAAGTCCATCTCCTCGTGTTCGGGATCTATGCGCAAGTTTTCCGTCTCGCCACCCAAGGCGCTGCACGCAGGCGGACCCTTGGCTCGCAACTTTCACTCAGGCCCTGAGCACGATGCTGCAAGTGACCAAGACGATGTTGCTCTGTACGATATGCCCGACGACGAGCAAGACGAGGATCATCACCCTGGCCCGCGCCACGAAGATGAAGGCTTCAGCTTTGGTCGTTTCGACGACGAGGACCCATAATCCGCGCTACCACTCTGCACTGCTGCCTTCATGCTCTCGTGATCGTTCGTCTCATCTGTGGACAGATCAAAGTCTTATCCTTCACGTGCATAATTGTTGTCTTCACGTCCCTTGCATCATTTCTCTTCCATGTTGTCGTTGCATTTGCACAGCATTCATTGTACACCTATTGTATCGTATGTCCATTGCTCCTACAAATTGCATTAGCAGTCTTCAGCCTTCAAGTTTGCCGTGCTGAATGGTGACGTTTGATTCATCTAAAAATTATGATGGATATAATTGAAGATACATGATTGAGGTTCCGGAGCTTAGTAAGGTCGGGCAGCGGCCTGGCAAGCCTTGAGCTGCTCGAGGTAGTAAGAGCAAGAGTTCATGTCGTTGGCTGTTGCAAGAGGCAGAAGATATGTCCGAGAGTCAGCATTTCAATTTACTGTGAGAATCGACGGGAGCATGGAAGGGAGTTGCACTGTGGGACTTACTGCTCTCGAGGCACTTGATGAAGTCCTTGCTCTGCTGCTCGCAGCTGGCACCAATGTTCTGCTGCTGGCTGGCGTAGGCGCCCTGGTCGTAAGCCTGGGGTGGTGCCTGCTGAGCCTCGGCGGGAGCAGAGCCGCTACCACCGAAAAGCATGTTGGAGAGACCATGGCCCATGGTCGAGCCGACAGCGACACCAGCGGCGGTGGAAGCCATCTGGCCGAAGAGACCGGGACCGCGCGACTGCTGTGCCATAGCGGGCTGCTGCTGTGCGTAGGCCTGAGGAGGCTGCTGGTAGTGCTGCTGCTGTTGATGCTGCTGAGGGGCGGCCATAGTGTGAGCACCTCGCGAGCCCGACGGGGCCGAGCGCGAAGGGGCGGAGCGGGACGAGCCGGAGGATCGACTTGAGCGAGGCATTGTGGAAGGATATGTTGTGCTTTGCTAGAGTGGAAGCAAGATGGGATGGTGGACGAGGATGAAACTTGTCACAATCTGATCCTTGCTCAATGTAGCCGCGGCCAGAGAGACCCAACCCTTCGGTGGCTGCTGAGCACAAACAGACACACACAAAGAGAAGCCGGGCGAAAACGTGCCGAATGTTGAATCGACTCAGCTCCAATTCCAACTTTCTGCCACGCAGAAACACATTTTCAAGCGGATCGCTGCGAGCAAGCCCGATTCTACGCCGATTTCAAAACGTGGAGCGCGCTTCTTCGATCACGGGTGTGTTGCTCCACTTGCGCGTCTAGAATTCACAGCTTTGGCCACGCAGCTGAACGTCTTCGCCATCATCACTCATCACCACGTTGCACTTTCTCTCGCCTCACCACATGCAACACATGCTCCACCACCACAGTATCTGCCTTCATTAGAGCGCACACGCAGGCTTTTCTAAACCGAGTAACGAGTCGAAAGGGACAAACGAAGCGAAAAGTCTCTGACCCAGGAGCAAGTCTTTTCAAACATACCAACAGAGGGCTCTGAATCGCGCCCAAAAGCAACACACACCATGGAGGAGATCGGAATCGCTTCGCTCAAGCGCACCGAGCCAACGCTCGAGGATGCGGCTGCAGAGAAGGCTGCAATTCACCAGGAGATGGCAGCAGAGGAGGACACATATCTTCGATACAAAAAGTTGCAACAACACCTAGAGTTCCTTAACACCATGGAAGACTACGTCAAGGATGAACAACGAAACTTGAAACGCGAGCTCGTAAGAGCGCAGGAAGAGGTCAAGCGTATTCAGTCAGTGCCCCTTGTCATTGGCCAGTTCCTCGAACCCATCGACCAACACACCGGCATTGTCGGTTCCACCACCGGATCCAACTACGTCGTCCGAATCCTTTCCACAATCGACCGCGAGCTGCTCAAGGCAAGCTCAAGTGTCGCACTCCACCGCCACTCGAATGCTCTGGTTGACGTGCTGCCACCAGAGGCAGACTCTTCCATTGCCATGCTTGGTCAGGACGAGAAGCCGACCGAGACCTACCAAGATATCGGTGGTATGGATATCCAGAAGCAGGAGATCCGAGAAGCGGTAGAGTTGCCATTGGTACAGTTCGACCTGTATCGCCAGATCGGTATCGACCCACCGCGCGGTGTACTGCTGTATGGACCTCCGGGTACAGGAAAGACCATGTTGGTCAAAGCTGTCGCCAACGCCACCACCGCAAGTTTCATCCGTGTCGTCGGTTCCGAATTCGTGCAAAAGTACCTCGGTGAAGGGCCAAGGATGGTACGAGATGTCTTCCGACTTGCACGCGAAAACGCACCTGCCATCATCTTCATCGATGAGATCGATGCCATCGCCACAAAACGTTTCGACGCCCAGACCGGTGCGGATCGTGAAGTACAGCGTATCTTGCTCGAGTTGCTCAACCAGATGGACGGTTTCGACCAGGGTAGCAATGTCAAGGTTATCATGGCCACCAACCGAGCAGACACACTTGACCCAGCGCTGCTGCGACCAGGTCGTTTGGATCGAAAGATCGAGTTCCCCACACCATCACGACGTGAGAAGCGTCTCATCTTCCAGACCATCTGCGGCAAGATGAACTTGAGTCCAGAGGTCGACCTCGAAGACTATGTTGGACGACCCGACAAGCTTTCCAGTGCCGAGATCGCCAGTATCTGCCAGGCGGCAGGTTTGCAGGCCGTTCGCAAGAACCGATACGTTATCATGCCTGAGGACTTTGAAGAGGCATGGAAGCAGATTGTCAAGAAGCCGGACGACTCGAAGATGGAGTTCTATCAGTGATTTCGTCCTCTACATTTGTACCACTCTGTCATGTACTGCAATGCACTCTTCTCGTCTTTTCTATCTTCCTTGTGCGCATCAGAATCGTGGTTATTGGTGCGTTCACAAGCACATTTCCTTGCTTTTTAAATGATTGCCGAACACAGCTGCGTCCAGCAGTTGAATGTTGTGAGCCTGACCGCTTGTGAGCCTCTAGCATGATGCATTCTAACCTCAATGGACGATCTGGATAGATCGGGTTGTTGTCACGATGAAGTGGTGATTTGATTGGAGGATGACTTTTGAGAAAAAAAGATGCGCGTTCCTTCAATTTTGTCCAGAGGACGCTCGTGCCGCCCACAACTTGCTTTTGGACTACCACCATACCCAGCTGATCTTCCTCATCGGTTGAAGGACTGGGGCTGTCAAGCAAGCACATCTGCTACCAGTGTTCAACGATTGCGCACCACACACTGCCCGACACCTCTTTGCACCATCGCTAGCTTGCTCAATACAGCCAGACCGTCCTAGTGACCCATTGCGGCCCACCTGATCCATCCCTCATCTTCCCCCAGCTTGCTATACCTCCCTCATTGTCTCTACCATCTTCAACATGAGCTCACATATCAGCCTCTGCCATCGCAAGCTATCCAAAGCGCACTTTAATTATTTACTGTTCGGCGTCACTGAAGCAATTTCAGTACCCAGGCCGAATGGTTTACGGAAAGGTGCAAGACCAATACTCTCCTACTCTACGGGGCGGAGGGCGAATCCCATGCTTACTCACGGCGATAGCCTGTCAGAGCAACTCTGTACATCATGGCTTTCACTGTCCAAGCACCGAGTCTACTTTCACTTTCACTCTGGGTACATTCTTCCTCTCTCTTTTACAGCATTGCACGTGCGATGAAATCAAGTTCTTCCATCGTAGACAAGTCAATCGTCTTTGTTTCTGACCTGGTTTGGTGCTGCTTGTGTGTTGAGAGGGTTAGTTGAGTATGATCTGTTGAACGGTCGGTATGTCGAGGAGGTGGTTTGTCCTGGAAGAATCTTCTTGCGATCTTCTGAAAATCAATCGGGGAGAATACTAGAAAGGGAGTGGAAATCGGCGATGTTTTCTGACCGAGTCACTGAAATATCTTTGGCGCCCGGCGTCGGTGAATATCCGAACCCTTGAGAAGAACTCAACTCACACTTGCCCCGAACTCAAGTGGACGTGCATGAAAGCAGCAGCCCCCGGATGAACTCACCCTCTCTCCAACACCTCTCCATTTGTTCGATACGTGCAATCATTCTCGACATCGCTGAAGCGTTTTCAAATCGTCAACACAACTCAAGATGCCAGGATACACATTAGCAGTCATCGGATGCGGTACGATGGGCGTAGCCATCCTTTCGGGTGTGCTAGGCTCTCAACGCTCTCAACAAGCCCTTGCTGCTGCCTGGATGGCATCCTCCGTCTCTTCCCTAAATGACTCTTCGGCAGGCGATGATCTGACCGAGCTTCCAAACCGCTACATTGCCACGGTCAACCGACTCGAATCCGTCCGTCGACTAAAGAAAACTTTCGCCCAGTATCCCGACATCGAAATCCACGCTGGCAAAAACGTCCAAGCAGCCCGTGAGGCCGACGTCATCTTGCTCGGCTGCAAACCTCAAATGGTCCAAGACATCATCGCTGAAGAAGGCATGAAAGAAGCACTCGATGGCAAACTCGTCATTTCCATCTGTGCTGGTCTTCGTATCTCGCAAATGACAGCATGGGTGACTCCTGGCACTAAAGTTGTTCGAGCTATGCCCAACACTCCATGCAAGATCCGAGAGGGAATGACAATTCTCACTCCTCTCTCGCCCAATCTTGCTAATGCTGAGCTCGATCGCAATATCTTGCTCTCCATCTTTAGCGCTGTGGGCAAATGCAGGTTTTTGGACGAGAAACACTTTGATGCATGCACAGCGCTCGCCGGTTCGGGCCCAGCTTTCGCATGCGTGTTCTTGGAAGCAATGGCAGATGGAGGTGTGATGATGGGCTTACCAAGAACAGAGGCTTTGGAGTTGGCAGCACAGACAATGCAGGGAGCAGCAAGGATGGTGATGCAGAGTGGAATGCACCCTGCTGCCATTAAGGATTCGGTCACTACTCCTGGTGGATGCACCATTGCTGGTTTGCTCAACTTGGAAGATGGCAAAGTTAGAAGTACGGTAGCGAGAACGATTCAGGCTGCTGCTGAACACGCTAGCGGTCTGGGTCAGACCAAGAAGTGATCGCAAAGACAGCACGTCTCATTCATCCATGTCATCGCATATCATGGTCTCCATCGCAATGTTATAGATTCCAGAAAAGAGCATGTCATTTCGGCGTATGCCCATGTATGATGGTCTATAGTGACGAACAGTTACTTTCTACACAATGTAGGTGTGATCCATCTTTGAGATGCGAGGTCAAGCCTTGCAAATCAACCCATCTTCATCCAGCACAGCCAACTGTGCACCCAAGCACCACCCCAACTCTGTCCCGCCCAGCTTCTTCGCAATACTGATTTCCCTATCACTCCCCAGTTCGTAGCCAAGACTCAACAACCCATGCATAAAGCTCAAATCCAAACAAGTCTCTGGTCTATCCTCAAGCTCGGCTATTGCCTTTGCGCTGAAACCTTGTGTGTTTGTCGTTGAGTAAGCGCAAGCACGCTGTGCGACGGCTTCGAGGTCTTTGATCTTGAACTTGGGTCCAAGTCCGAGAGGTTCGAGTCGGTCGTAGAAGTAAGAGAGAGCGATGATGGGAGCAGTCTTGAACGTTTCCATGAGGGAAGGCTGGTATACACCGCCAAAAGAGCATGGTTTGGAGGTGCAAACGGCGTCTTTGTCCATCATGACTTCAACGAGGCGTCGGCATGCATTGAAACCACCGTCGGTACCGACCATGATGACGTTGGCGTGAGTCTTTTGACCCGGTTGCGAGATGAGGACTGCTTTGGTGCGGCCATTGGTAAAGCAGGGGGATGGGATGCGTGTGGTTTCGGGCCGTAATGAGGACCATTCGAGCGATCCTTGAGCTCCGTCGTGTGCTGAACCGGTCAGCACGGCTTTAGGATGCGCCAAGCTGTAGGTGAAAGCAGCGAGCGAGTTGATCGACATACGTGCCTGCATCAGACCGTAGCCCAAGTACGAGTTCTGGTAGAGCGTGTAGGGCTTGGTACCGAACGCGTTGAGCTGATAGACGTGCTCGCTTGGCTGCATGCCTTGCAGCGCAGAGGTGAAGCTAGGCTCAAAAACGATCTGAGTCGAACCACCGCCCAGATCCATTACTGCAGCCGTCTCCTGCTTGTTGGGAGAAGAAGAGCCAATGCGATTGAGAAGATAGTTGACCGTGATCCAAGCGAAGACACCTTCATCTTTGCCCTCCATGATCTCGACACCCTTGGACGCCTTAGTGCCATCAGCATTCTTGCCATCGGCGATGGGGAACGGGTACTCGAACTCGAGCATGTGGCGTACAGCCTTGATGACGTCTTCTGCTTGCTTGCCTGGGAGCAGACGGAGACCGGCAGTTGCTTTGACTGCGACTGGTGTGCACTTGCGCAGCTTGGCGGGGACACGTTCGAGAGCCGACTTGAGCAGCGGCCTCAATGAATCGGCGGCAGCTGATGGATTGGTGCCATAATTACTGAGACCACCCTTGAGCATCTCAAAGTACTCGTCTTCGAGCTCGGGGGATTCGGAGCAGTAGTTGAAGCGGTAGACGTGGATGCGGCTGCCTGTGCTGCCAGCATCGATCATGAGGGCATACTGAACCAGCGGTCTAGGGTTGCCCTTGTGGTCGAGGGGTCTTGGTCCAGTGCCATCGCAGCGGGTCGTCTTGGACGGGTCGGGATGCACTTTTGGCTTTTCCCGCACAGTGTCGGCGCTCGTACCTGTCACAGGTGCCTCTGCCGGCGTCGTAGCAGCGGGCGGAGAGATGACGGGGAAGCCAACAGCATTCTTGTTCTCCTGATCCGGCTTGGCCTTCCACGGCGCGTTGTTCTGATAAGCCTGTCCAACCTGACCGGCCTTGTCGTTGACGTAGCCGACTACAGCATCTCGCGAGTCCCTTCTACCGAACAGCACGATGAGCGCAACAAAGCCAAAGAGAAGGAGGGCGAGACGCCTTGACCCGAGCGGCATTCTTCTTGTTGACCACGCACGCGGGGGAACGCCCGCCGAACCGCCTGCTGAAGTGTGAGGTGGATATCCGGTTGGATCCTCGCCGTCGGGTGAGAGTCCGTTGGGAGCGAGGAGAAGGGCACCAGTCTCTGAGTTGTCGAGGTCGACTGAAGAGCGAGAGATGGACTTGGCTCGGTAGTGTTTTTTGCCCGAAACTGGCGGAGCGCGGCGTGGGCTGGTTTGTGAGGGTGAATGAGACATGAAGGGGTGTTCTAAGGAGAAGCAGCCGCCTGACAGCTGCCTAAGGTGGCGTATAGCTTGCCAACGACCGCAATAGATGCAGCACGCGGGTCGGTCGGGCAAAGGTGTCGTGTATGGTGGTGAGAACCGAGATTGGAACACGGTGGGACACTTCTTCCTGAAACCCAAGTCGTGACTCTTGTTGGCTTGCCAGCTCGGCGGAATTTTAAGAATTCGGCGTGTGCGCGTGGCTGTTGCAGTTCGGCTCTAGACTTGGAAGGGTCTTGCGTCTGCAGCTTGAGTTATGCCTTGTGCTCTTTGGGATGGTGGTAGTTGCTAAGGTTGGAGAGGGGACGATTTGGAGGCTTGATCTGCTGATGCTAAGGGGCCGTCGATGCCACGATAGCGAGTCTTCCTGTTCTTCTTGAAGTTCGTATCATTCGACGGACTATGCAGGTCTCACTCCCGTGGCCGAGTTCAACGACGAATCGGTCTTGCGGCGACTTTTGTTAGACCTGCTAGAACAACACATATGATCCGGCATCGTTCTCGGCGTCCTCCGACCTCTTTTAAGCTCGGCTTGCTTGCGACGGACTCGCTGAGTGGCATACAAGTAGTTGTACAGCATGTGTCATTTGGTTTTCCAGATTTCACTATCACAAAATTCGCTCCCCCCCCTGTGTCACTATACATGAATATTCCTACTCATCTCACAATACAACCTTGGCAGATTTTTTGTGAACACCTACTTTGATTGCTTGAGTGCAGAATCCACAAATCAGAACCTTGTTTGACCACCTTTGGCCTTAATTACAGCTTCCATCCTTCTTGGCATGCTTTCTAGAAGCTTACCAAGGTAATCTTCTTCAATGGTCTCCCAAGCTTGTAGGAGTGCTTCAAAGATTGCTTTCTTTGTCCTTTCAGCCCCTCCTTGTACTAGATAGAGATGTGGGGAGCCTTTGTAGAGCCTGTGCTTGAGGAAATCCCATAGGTTTTCAATGGGATTCAGGTCTGGAGATTGTGGTGGCCATGTCATGGTCTTGATCTCATATAACTTGAAGCCCTGCTTGCTATAGGCACTTTGATGGATAGGAGCATTGTCTTGCATCCAAATAGAGTCCTCTGACAGCCCTTTGAACCATACAAAGACCTCTTCTTCCATGATCTTCATATAGTCTTTACTCTTTATCTTCCCTGAAGGCATCCTGATCAATGGGCCCCTTTACTGTCCAATGAAGCATCCCCACACCATAACTTTGACTGATCCTGACTTTGTAGTGGCCTGCAGACATGCTGGATGAAACTTCTGCTGTGGTCTCCTAAGACAATGATAATGCCTGTAGTCCTGTTTTGATACTGCATATTCATCTGTCCAGAGCACCTTCTTCCAATCTTCTACTGTCTAGTCTCTGTGCTGCATTGCAAAAGCAAACCTCTTCCTCCTGTTGGCTGGGGATAGCAAGGGTACTCCTGGTGGCCTTATAGCTCCTGATTCCCACTTTTTTGAGATGCCTACTGACTGTACTGGCTGACATACCATCATTTTGCTGTCCAATCTCTTTCAAAGGAGTTCTTCTGCTCTGTGCATCCTTTTGTGTGTTTCTGATCATGTTTCTGATAGCTTGTGGGCTGTAATTTGGGTTTCCAGCAGTAGAATATGCACTCTCCTTGCTTCCAGTGGTGTCATAGCACTTGCAGAACTTGTATATAGTGTCATAGTTGAGGCCCAGGTGAGCTGCAATTTTTGGAAGCTTCCATCCTGCTGATCTGAGTGATATACATGCAGTTTTCTCTTCAGAAGTGAGTAGATGATGTCTGGAGGGGCCAGATGATGTGCTAGATGATGCCATTTGATGCAAAATTGAGCGAGATATGCTGATTACAGGAGATGCTGGTGATGAGGGGATACCATGAATTTTCCAAGTCCAAGAAAATCTGCAAAACCAAATGACGCGTGCTGTACACGATACGTTGACTTGATCAAGCCGCAAGTCTCCGACTGTCAGTCTGTGTTTGAGTCCGTTACCAGAAGGACAGGGTCCTCGCAACCCTTAACATGTGGTACACTACTAACTTAGCTGGTAGCTGAGCAGTCTCGGAACGTGCTCCTGCCGCCCGTGCGCTTTGATGACTGCTAATCTGAAATTCCACTTTATTCTTTTCATTCTTTTGCGAGGTTGGTGTGCGTGCCTGCAGCTGTGAACTGTGAGGCTGCGTGAACAAGTAAGCTTTTTTGCCGGTTTTTGGACCTTTTGTGAAGGGGTGACTGGACAAGCTGTGGAGCAAAGTGACAACATCGGTGTCGTGCCGTGACTTTTCGCCGGCAGCAAGGGTCAATGTAACCGCCCATAGCTGCGATGCTTCATGTCGATATTGCCGAAGTTTCTGAGTGTCGCATACCTTTCGTCCTCATCTCTGACCATCATCTCCATCTGGGATATCGCAAGCTTACACTCTGGCCGGGCTGCCTTCGGATGACCCGCTGCCCTGTCAGAAGGTTGATCACACATGTCGGCTCCTCCGAGTGGGTCTGATCAGCAGACCTCTTCGTTACCACACACCATGTCGGAACCTGTCCGATCGATCAGCTCCGATAGCGCAACACAACCAAGCTTGCTGAATCCAGGAATGGCCACCAACCCTACTTTAGGTCTGACACTGCTCGAGCCCCCGGAGCCGTGTAGCTCCAAAGCTTCATCCAGCATCTTTCAGGATACTACGGATTCTACGGATTCTCCCACGCCCGACCTGTCGAGCCAGAACGACGTTACCGTGCAGCCGATCAACAAGACCCACGCCAAAGTACACGGCATGTCATCGCTGCCACACGCAAATTCTTCCGATCAATCAGCCAACTCTCTCCACTCGCCGTGCTTTGTTCATTCTTATCTTGATCGCGGCGTGGCCCTCGGAGAGAGTCTCAAGAAGCAACGTCGTCAGCTCAATCGACAGCGCCGACCGAGGAACGCACGCCAATCCTCGCAGAACGATGTTGCTTCTGCCGATGACGATTCAACTCCACAAAGTCAACGTACGCAGGCTCAATCCGCTCCTCAGGAAAGTCAAGCTTCGTCATCTTCGGAATCACCTCAGGTCTCAAGCTCTCAAACGCAGTCTACCTCCATCCCGGCCAGCAGATCGCAGGCCTTGACGGCGGAGGACGAGTCCCTGTCAAGCTCAGATGCGACATCGACCTATCCTAGCCGAAGGACAGAACGTACATCAGCTCGAGTCCGTATTCGGACAAGCTCGGACGATGATGATGGCGGCGATGATCACCGCGACGCCGACAATGTGGTTCATCAGCCCTTCTCAGACCAAGACTCCCCTTACGGATCCTCATATTCATACTCGACCGATGAGGAGGATTCTGACAAGGTTCGATCTCTCACCCGCCAATTGGCAGAGACTGCTGTGGGTGTGCGTGAGATGAGCAAACAGCTCGGTCGTGCTAGGGTCAAGTCCACCATTCAGTCGGTCATGATCATCACAAAGGCCAGAGACAATCATCTCATCAAGTTGACTCGGGAGCTTGCCATCTGGCTCATGACCACGCCTCGTAATGGCAAAGACACTGGTCTTATCGTCTATGTCGATTCGCAGCTTCGCCAGTCTAAACGATTCGATGCTGATGGCATTCGCAGAGAATACCCACAGCTCTTTGACTCGAGACCAAAGCGCACTCCAAGCCTTTCGTCCTCCTTCTCGTCCACATCGGGTCACGACAGCAACGGCTCTTTCAACAGGAGCGAGGGTGGCAATCAGTTGCGATTTTGGAACGCTGACATGTGCTCACGCTCTCCACATCTCTTCGACTTCGTCGTCACTCTCGGCGGTGATGGTACCGTACTGTTCTGCTCTTGGCTCTTCCAGCGCATCGTACCACCAGTGTTGCCGTTCGCCCTTGGCTCGCTTGGCTTCTTGACCAACTTCGACTTCAAAGCTTACAAAGATGTCATGAAGTCGGCACTGGACGATGGTATCCGCGTCAACCTTCGCATGCGTTTCACAGCCACCGTCTACCGTGCCACCTTGCCCACTTCCAGCTCGGCCGACCGCCATCGTCGACAAGCTATCAAGTCAGGCAAAACAGGCGAGATCATTCTCAACTCGGTCAAGAACTGCGGATGGGACGTTATAGAGTCACCGAATCCTGAACAGGGTCATCAAGGTCATCGGCCGCGCTCGCCGATACGGCCGGATGAAGAGGTCGAGCTGCCTTCGATGGAGAGGACGTCAAAGAAGAAAGCCAAGAAGGGCAAGAAGTGTCGAGACAAGGAGATCATGTGCTTTAGCACTCGTCCCGTTGAGACGTTCGAGGTGCTCAACGATCTTGTTGTCGATCGAGGACCGAGTCCCTACGTCAGTCTGCTCGAAGTATTCGGTGACGAGCATCACATGACTACCGCCCAGGCCGACGGTCTGTGTATCTCAACACCTACAGGCTCAACTGCTTACTCGCTCTCAGCAGGTGGCAGTCTGGTACATCCAGAGATCCCAGCCATCCTGATCACACCCATCTGTCCCCACACGCTCTCGTTCCGACCCATGCTCCTACCGGATAGCATGGAGCTCCGAATTGCTGTGCCGTACAACTCAAGAAGTACCGCTTGGGCCAGTTTCGATGGTCGTGGGCGAGTCGAGCTCAAGCAAGGTGACCACATTAAAGTCACAGCAAGTCGATACCCCTTCCCCACCGTGTGTGCTGAGAACCAATCCACTGACTGGTTCTCGAGCATCTCGCGCACGCTTAAATGGAACGAGCGACAGAGGCAGAAGTCGTTCGTTGTTGTCGAAGAGGGCGCTGATCCAGATTCGGGCAACAGCGGAGACAAGGGCAAAGACAACGTTTCCGAGGCTCCTCCGAACAAGATGTTTGCCAAGCATGGACGCATTGGCGAGGAGGAGAGCAGTAGTGATGACGATGACGGCAGCAGTGACGACGAAGATGATGATGGAAAAGACAAGGACGAGGAGGATGAGGATGCGGAAAAGTTCGACATTGATGATACCAGCACAACTGTTACTCGCAGCAACAGTCCCAACTCGCATGGTGACGGACATGTACGCAGACGATCGGGGCAGAGCACACCTCGACATGCCAATGGCGCCCCACGACGCAGCAGTGGTCCTTCGCTGTTGAGCAGCTCGTTGCCTCGTCTTACTTCCATTGCCAATGCGTTTGGGCCAAAGTCAGGAGATGGACACAGCAGCGGACATGGCAACGCGGGAACCTCGTCAGCAGCCTCGTCCAACCCAGGCTCGCTACTCAACAGCCCCGACAGGTTTGGCCTTCAAGGCCCACCTCTCCCGCCCAAAGCCATCAGCGAGCGACACCTAGCCAGCGCTGACTTCCGTCTCGATGGAGGGCGCGCACTTTCGTCATTAAGCGTCCCAACCGTAGACTCTTCATCGTCAAAGGAGGCAGGCTCAGGATCGACGCCACGACCAGCTCGCACAGCTGAAAGTGGACGCAGTCGGAGAACGCAAAGCAAACCAATGACTCCCTCTTCCGCTTTGGCTCGAGACAAGACTCCACAAGGCCTTCGTTCGGGCTCGGCGAAGGACGGCGAAAGACGAAGCATAGAGCAGAATGCAGACAAATATGATCGATCAAGCAAGAATGATACTGGAGGCACAGCGCTGGTAGTGTATGGTGAGGATGAGAGCGATTCAGACTCGACTACAGGCGCCCATTAGACAGACTGTAGGCAGATTTGCCGATCAATCAGGAACATCTGGAATACACATCTTTTTCACTCTGGCGGTTTTGATCTGTGATTGCGTGTGTGTATGTGTATCAACCTTGCCATCCTGGCGTCGAATGGCGTCTGTTGTTGCCACAGGCTCACGTTGTCGAGCTACGAGGAGCTGACGCAGACCTGCAGAGACCAATTCGGCAACCGGGAACAGTGAGTGCAGGTGCGCCTTCTGTGTGCTCTGAGTGATCGCTGATACCCAGAAGGGATCCATTCGGCACCGTCGGAAACAAGGTGGTTCCAAGCGAGAGGGAGGGCATGAAAGCAAACATCTTCCGCGCGCGTGTGTGCAAGTCGTCACAAGCGAAAAGCAAGTGAAGTGGACACGTCGCAGAGGGTATCAAGTTGCTCAGCCAGAGCAAAAAAAAAAAAAAAAAAAAAAAGAAAAAGAAAAAGGGCAAGCGCGCGAGAGCGGCGAACATGCGACAAAGTACAGTAAGGCGAGACCATAAAGGAGTCCAAACCAACAATAAGCGTTACGCACGCCATCCAAGTCGAGGGTCACATTCGCCTTCAAGGTCGCTTTTTGAAGGCATGTTGTCCTCAATGGCAGCGGTGAGGTGGTTGGCGCAATGCCAGCAGCAGCAGGTCCATTTGATCTCCGTTGTTTGTGCCGAATCTCGCAGATGGACCCTGTCGGTCAGTCGGGATCAATTTGCCTTTTTGTCTTCATTCTCCGACCAACACCCATTGCGCGTCGCATGGTCGAACGCGCGGTTCACTCGCCGACGACGTGCGAACAAGCGGGCCTAAGAATTAGTTGTCGGGGACAGAAATAGAAGCTCGACTGACTGCACGCCAACGCGGTCGACCGCGGCAAATTCGATCCTGTGGATCGTGTGGTGAAGGGGAGATCACCAGGTCGCGGTCGAGTTTCCTGTCTATGCTACAGATCTCACAACAATCAAAGTGACAACCTTATGACAACAAGAGGCTGCCAGAGCGGCAGGTGCGGCGGATATCGGCGATGCGAATGCGATCCTTGAACGGCATGGGCGAACGAGTTGGGAAGCAAATCGACCCAGTCTTGGCGTTGAGCTAATTGCAATTGAGCCGAATCCCAACGGACTAGAACCCGACCGTCATCGATGGCTGCCATCAAGGGTCGAGAGATCGTCGTTGAAGGTTACAGGCGTCGAAGAGGATGACGATGATCGTCATCGCTTAGTCTAGCTTCGAACGAGAAGCACGTGTGAAGCCAAAGAGGGTCGATCTTGCCCATCACCTTATCGGTGCCTTTTGTTCTCAGCGTCAGGTCGGGATCGATCTCGAAGCTATGTGTTCTGCATTGGCCCGGATGCGCCGGTTCTGAACTTTGACGATGATCAGCATGCCTCCCTCTTTCAAGAACGAAAACCTTACGAAGCGGTCGGGACTGTTCCCGCTACAGACGATGACATTGGCGAATCTTTCGTTTTTTTTTGATCTTTTTTTTCGGAAGGCAAGTTGCGGCTGACTCTGGTCAAGTGCGCACATTCCAACTTTCTGCCACCTTATTTTTGGCATTTTCCTGAATTATTCTTCGACGCTGCCAAACTGCTCAACGCTCCTACTCGTAAAGCTTTTTGGTGTCTCACTTTGTGCATGGAATTGAAGCGGTTTGGTGCCAACGGCCAAGCTCGTCGCGAACAATCTGAGACATGGTGAGGCCGCGAGCTGTCATCTTTTTACGGTTCCAGTCTCCGCTCCAGTGTGTGTTTCTAACACTCTGTCGAGCACACGTCGCTCTCTGTCTCGAGCACGTTGAAGCCTTAGGATGGATATAGCATCGCTACATCCTGTAATATGAATGCTTTGAGCTGGACGTGGCCGATGCAGCAAACATGAAATGTCGTAGAGTATGCCATCAGCTGTGTGTGAGCTCATATTGCCATCGCATTTGCACATCACGTTGATGGAAGACGACATGCCAGAATCGGTTTCGCCTCGTGACGATCCGGATCGTCGACCTGCCGCTGCTTTACCCAGATGCAACTCTATCTAGTGCGCCTTGACACAAGGTACTGTGCTGTGGTGGTCGATCATGAGAACGAACTTGGGCTGAAATACACTTAAAGCAGCATAAAGACACTCTCTCAAGTTGACCCGTCTGTCTTACTTTGCGAATCGGCCCGATCGCAGAAAGAGATATCTGGTCACATCAAGATCAAAGTGGGTCAGCTCAGGCTCCTGGAACGCCCGGAGTATATATCCCGATTGGCACGGGAGGGGCAACACTAGAGACAGAGTGAAACAACTCGGATCGACCTGAGCCAAACGAGAGACATATCCTGCTCTCGGTGGCTTGCTGGTCTGTCTCTCTTTCCAGGCCTCTCAGTCGCAGACAGGCAGACAGGCAGGCAGGCAGGCAGTTCGAATAGCACTGGGACGCCTCTTTTGTCTCGGGCAGACTGTTTCTGGTGACGACCATGTCTCTGACTTGTCCGCAGCCAAGAAATCGTTTTGACGCAGTCCAAGGATCAGCACTACAGTAGCTAAGCGCTCCAAATCCCTGATCGACTTCGCCTAAGCATTCCATGTCTCTGATCTGCAGAGAAGTGGCTGTTTTCTATTCAAGGCGGCATCGCCCCACAAGCACCCCGTTGCTTTGCTGCGCATCTAGCACAAATACAGTCTGAGCGATACAGTAGTGGAAGCGCTTCGGTGGAGATGCAACGGGCCTGCTGTTTCAGTTTGCTACAATGATGGCCATTGTCCTTGGCATTCAAAGCAATGAGACCAGCCGCCGGTGGAGAAATCTGGTAAGGTCAATCACAGAATCACTTACCCCAGATGCTCTGCCGTTGACCGTTCAACAAGGCCCAGCCGAGACGATCAAACCGATGCTGTCAGGATGCAGCAAGCGACCTCGCCTTTTTTGTCGCGCACGAGTTCCTATTCCTGGTCATCTCTTGTGGTTGCAGTCGTGTCATCTCGTGTTAGGAAAGAAGGCAAATATAGCCTCTCTCTTCAACTGTATCCTCGGCGACACGGCTTCCAGCTCGAGAATTATACGCATTTTTCTGGACAAGCGTTGTGTGTTGTCCTTGCTGGCAAGCAGAAGAAAAGTAAGAGGCGGAGATTGATCCTCTTCTTGACCAATTTCCACGCTTTTTGTTACTTCCACGCTCGCTTGTCGTCGGACTCAGCTCGCTTGAGCACGGCGAGCTTCATCTCGGTGTCTAAAAAAGCTGTTGCCCGCTTTCTGAGTCTGTGTGTGTGTCGTCAAGGTCAACTCGACCACGCTTTGACAAGGTTGCCGTCTGATCTGCCAGCGCATCGGCTTTGACCCGAATTCAGATCCAGACAGAGACCCAAACATAGACGTTGGCGTACAGTAGACCATGCGGACTGCCGTTGACAAACACATCTCTCTTCGACCCTCTCTCTCTCTCCACAAGCAAGATGAAGTCGGCTATCAAGCAAAAGCCCAATGCCACAACATGGCAGCAGCAAAGATAACGCTTTTCGACGATTCTGACGAGAGCTCGTTGCTGTATAGGTTGCTTGCTGTGACCCTTTGAGTGAATACACATAGGACGGTGGCGGCTTCCTTCTGGTCAAGAAATGGGTGAAGCTCGAAAAGGCAATATTTTCTTTATTTCGCATATTTGCCCTTCTCTCTTTAGGCGACACGATCAGCCCAAAAGCGCATGCTCAAGCCCGTCAGAAAACGCCTTCAATCGTCAATCAGTAAAAACTGCAGCCCTGTCCCGCGCCCATCACACCGCGACACAAATTGGCGTCGTTTGATCGACACGCTCTTCCGTTCCTTTTCTTTTGGTCAGAATCAACATTCCCCTCTTTTTCTCCTGACTTGCTTTTCCATACCCAGTTTAGCTGGAGTGAATTCAGGCAGAAGTGCCCTTGCACACGTGTCCAGCTTGGATCACTTCTACTGTACTACTCTTGACAGCAGACTCGCTTCCAAGGTGTTCAGCAAGGTCGTGTGGCGACAAGCAGAGCGTCGAGTGAAAGTCGACATCATGTGGAGTTTTGACGATGAGGCAGTGCTCTTTGAATTCATAATTTTGCAAAGCAACACACGGCCACATACGGCTTCCTGGATCTGAGATGATGATCCTGGGTCCCTGAATGGCAAAGAGAGCGATGTTGGCATTTCTTTTTCTTTTTCCATTTCCTCCTTTTTTTCTTTTTTTTCTTCTCGTTCTCTCTGGTGTTTGGCTGCACACTTTCTGTTGCTGATTGCCAAAATAATTTAATTTATTTGTCCCCGGGGCGGGTGCGCATCGTGTCAAATTCGAGAGCGAGGGACAGAGAGCGACTCTGCGCTCTGCAAGCCGCAAGTCATTTCACTGCTCCTCGAGCATCGCTCACCGGGACCCTCATTGCGTAGATCACCCTCATCCTCTCTCTCTGTTTCTCTCTTGTCGATCCGCCATCGTTGCTCGTCTGCCTCCTCACTGCTCCTCCCGCCATCCCCACCGTCCCCACCGTCTTTGTCACACACACGCACACGATCTCTCCCGCCTCCATTTCCGTCTCGCCTCCTTCACCTTCATCTCAAGCATTCCCACCTCCACTGTCTCACGATCACAACAGCACCGCTCACCTTCACCTTCGACATTACGGGTCGTGCTTCTCTTCCATCTCTTTGTGTTCCGGACTTGACACCCACACCTCGTCTCATCATAGCGATCCACCGCCCAACCAATCAGCAGCCCACCAGATAGTCACATTGATCTTGCTCGGCGTTGCTACTGACAACCAGCTGTGCAGGCGCGCCGTCACCCGCATCTCCACCTGCATTTCTTTGGAAAGCATTGCATTGGATTACGACCACCGCGCCCACCGAAAGAGCAAAGCTTTAGACGCCAGATCACGCCTTCCGTTTTACCCACGTTACCCACGCCCGTCGTCGCAGCACCCCCGCGCTGTCCAAACAACTGTCAGCCCGACCATTCACGCACAACGCAGCGAGTCACTTTTGCTTCCTGACCTCTCGTCGACCCTTTGACAACCCACCGTGCTCTCAGTCTTTGCATTTTCAGCCGACCTGCTGCGCCTTCGCATTCATTCCATCTAGGATACCCACCTCCATCGGCAGCCATAGCTTGTGTCATTCAACCTGACACGTCCAGCTTCTGTTTGCATCGCCACAGCGACCTGCAACTCATTTAACTCCCGCATTTGCCTCAGCGACTCTCTGATCAACATTCAAAGCAGCTCGGAGCTCAAATTCTATCTCTATCATCCGAGACGCTTAACTCCTGCCTGTCATTTTCAGATACCTTCGTCTTTCAGACCAACTCCCATGTCACCGTGCACTTCCGCACACACCTGATCAGACACGGCATTACTGGCGTTGTCTAGCTCTTCCTGCTTGGAGCTGCTGCCGCCGCAAGCACAACTTCCCCTTCTCTTATCGTCGAGTCAGAGCTCATCATCGACAAGCTTCGACTTGTTCGCATTAGGGGCCTCTCCGGAAAAAAAGTGGACGACAGCAGACTCTCACCCGCATCGACTTCAACCTTCAGGTACTCATCTTTGATCCCGACCTCACCTTGCCTTGCTGAGCCAGAAAGGCTGGCCAGCCTCGCCCTACATCATTCTCTCACCATATAGAGCCATGGGGCCGAGCGGCGCGAGGGCGGGGATCCCCTTCCCCGGGCCCAGCAGCGCCAGCAGCACCGGTGGCTCCGCGCGCGCCTCTTCCATACCCCGTTCCATTGCCGACTCGGTTTCCGAGTCTGGCGAAGTCGCTGAGAATCGCGACATGGAAGTCGACGCTGAGCCAGCAGCTAGGCGCACAAATGCAAGCGGCCTCGAGCCTTCCACCAGCCTTCCAAGCATCAAAAACCTCTTTGGCATTGAGCGAGCAGAACCACTCGCCTCGGTGCGACGAGTCGATGGTGCGTCCGATGATGGACACGGCACGGCGACACCCAGTTCGCCCGCCAACTTGCAGCAAGGCAGCTCTTCGCAAGCCATGGAGCATCGCGGCCTTCGTGGTCATGCCAGCACCAGCAGCTTTTCCGAGTTCCAATCTGGTCTCTCTCATAGCTCTAGCTCTTCCTCCCTTGGACCGATTCGTACCCGCCATTCCTCCAATGCATCAGGCTCATATGGCCGAAGTGGACCAATGGTGCCAAGCACGCCTCCGAGACACCCCGGCTCCTTGAATCATCCCTTTAGCCCTGACGATGCAGGTCCACGACGACGAGTCGACTCGCAATCGCGATCTCGTCAAGCACAAGCTCTCAAGGGTCTCATCCTTTCACCACCATCGCGCAGGCTACCGCTGGACGGAGATGGCCCTGCTTCTGATATGGCTGCAGGATCACAACGGCGAAGTGGACATCGTCCCGCATCTTCCTCCTCGGGTTCGCTGTCGACGCTCTTTTCGCATCTTTCCTCCGCCTCAGACCCTTCACCGATGCTACCACCCGGCTACGTACCCTCGACGCACACGTCCGAGGAAAGCGTCTCGCACGAAGGCTGGGGTGCTTCTAGCGCCCAATCTGAGAACACGAGCCCGCGCACCAGCTGGCACAGTCAATCCTCTACGCTCGAATCAGGCGAAGCAGCACACAAAATGATGGGCAGCGACCGACCTTCCGGCTCACTGTTGCCACCTTTCCGCGAATCGCATCACCCGCCTGGCGAACCTTCTCGCTTCTCACCAGAGCAGCATTTCTCGAGTCTCTCGCGCCACAGATCTCTGCGCACGCCAGGTGCCTCTGCTGATCTGCCTGGCTCGCAACCGTCACATCGACCTCGTGCTCGCACTCTGACACACTCGGATCGTCCGATCGCTCCGTTGCCAAACTCGGATGATCCAGCGAGAAAGCAGCGACTGGAAGCTGCCTCCGAGCTACTGCGCATGGGTCAGCAGAGAGGTGAAGATACTCATGCTATGGGAGGTGGCGGCCGCATGTACAGACACAAACATAGCATGTCGATGCAGGAACGTGCTCCTCTTCCTATGGAGCTTTATGAAAATGCCAGCGCGGTCCGAGGACACAGACCCAAGTCTCACTCAATGTCGATCCAAGAACCTTACGATCCGGAGATGTTGCAGCACGGCCCGCCAGGAATGTCTGCGCCGGGGCTGGGTGGACCTCCGTTCGAACGAGGTGGACCGCCTCCTGGTTCAGGCATGTTTGATTCGTTCCATCCCAGGAGAGGACGCGGTGCTGGAGAGGATGCGTCTCGCCCTGGTGGCGCTGGCTGGGTCTTCCCACGCCGACTGATGCCGTCGGAATCTGCTGCCGAAGCGCAACGCAATGCCTTCCAGGCTCAGATGATGCGAGGTCAGGGTCTTGCGAGTGTACCCGATGGTATCATCTCTGCACAGCATGGAGGCGCTTTCGGCGGCGTTCGTGCTGCTTCAAGCGCTACTGGCACCATCGCATCAGGCCAAGCCAAGTACGAATGCGCATGGTGTGGCAAGCGCTTCTCGAGACCGTCGAGTCTCAAGATCCACCACCACTCTCACACTGGAGAAAAGCCATTCGTTTGCAATGAACCAGGCTGTGGCCGATCCTTCAGCGTCCAGTCGAATCTCAGGCGTCACCAGAAGTGTCACGCTCCGGGCGGCGACCAATCCGAATTGGATGCGTCCCGTCAGCATCAGCAGCAAGGACCTGGACCCAGTCGAGGCGATGAGGGTTACTGGGCTCGTGGACCACCTCCGCCTGCGCCGTCCTCTGGATCAAGAATGAGTCCGATGGGAGGCGGTAGCGGAGGTTGGCATCCCGGCTACGGCCCTGGCTCAGGACCTATGCATGGACACGGTCATGGACCTGGCTACGGCATGGGTCACCCCCCACCCGGCGGAGCGATGCCACCACAGATGCAGATGCAGATGCCGCACATGAAGGATCACCCGCCTCTCTCACGTTCAGCCTACGAGCCAGGCTCACGCAGCATGAACACGTGGAGCGGAATGCGTCGCGGAGAGATGCCACCACCAGGTTATCGCGAATATGAGCGTGGACCGGCCCCCGACCATTACGGCATGCAAGGATCACCTCGTCGCTTCACGCAGATGCGTGAGCGTCGTCTGTCGGAATCAGAGGAAGACGAGGAGGAAGAGGACGAGCTGCGGGAAGAGGAAGAGCATGTCAAGTCTGAACGTTCTGATTCTCGTCTGCGCCGACGAGACGCGGATTCAGTTGCCAAAGGGTCTGCTTCGGGCGGTGGATCGAGCGAAGACGAAGGCGACACCACAGTCACCATGAAGACTGGGCCGAGGCCGAGAAGCGAGACGAGCGCGAGCACCACTTCGAATCTCGGTCACGGCTTCAACTCGCTTTTGAATCCGGAGGAGAGGAAGTCGGATGTTCGTCTAAAGGACGAGGCTTGATCCGCCAGCTTTTTCGCATCCTGCACGATACCGACGCTGCTGAACCACATGACCGCTCCACAGCATTTGTTTGAACCGCACTGTTGCCTCTCACTTGCATTTGCATACACGAGCCAACATGGCCGTGATCTTGTCTATGATATGTCGACTTCATACTGAATCGAGATACCACATTTCACATTACTCGCCTGTCTTCGCGTGTTTGTCTGAACGCCACCTCTTGGAACTCTACCGCACAAGTCCTGTTGGTCGCTCGTCAAGAAGCCAGGTTGCCGGTGCAGATGCACCTAACGCGCGATCCGAAGGCCATGCCGTTCGTTGCCCAACTATCCTTTGTTCTTGTATTCTGACCAACGACGCACACTAAAATCACGCGAGCCTGTGAACACAATAGCTTGAGCGCCTGATGTACAGTACTGCACGCCAACTCTGATTGTTCTTGATGCTGGTATGCAAGACGCCACATCGAGTCGAGTCAAGAGCGTTACAGCGAGCTAGCTGTGAACGCGTGGGAACTTGGAATTTCAGGGTTCAAGCTGGTGATGCATCAGGATTCAGGACACGTTTTGTTCGAGAACGGGGCAAGGCAAGGCAAAAAGCACAAGGCGACATGCGTGCGTGTCTTGAGTCTTTCTTCTGTGTGATGTGCAGGCGCGTTGACTTCTTCCCTTTCTATGGGAAAGCCGACGCACGCACCTCCTTCTGCGTTACAGTATCACCTGTCACCTCTCTGCTTCCACGCTACAAGCACTTCTGCTGCTGCTGCTGCTGGCTTGCAGCTCCCTTACCGACCTCACAGAGCTACAGAAGCAAAGCCGACGATCCATCGGTCAAGTTAATCTGCACCCGCCGCACAGCACCTCTTGTCAATCACTGCGCAGCCGCTTGCAGCGAACGCATCTGCTTGCTTCCTCCTTCACCCGCACTTGCTCACGGGAGCTACAGTCAGTCAGCCACACACAAGCGCTCGAACAAGGTGGCTGCACTAAACGAAGCAACCGACAGGCACACAGCGCTCTACCGGCTTCATAGGGGTTGTCCCGGTTTTCGACACAATCAAGCTTCCTTTTTTCCTCCCGTGCTTTTCGCCGTGTTGCCTTCATTTCGTCGACTTTAGCGCTCATCTTCACGCATGTCGTCCTCGCATATACTTACGGACGGCGAGACCTCGTCTCAGCGTGCCTCGATCTCCAGCGATCATTCCGAGATTCCTTCCTATCCCCAATCTGATACCCATGCTTCGCCTTCCAACGATCCAGTAGCGCTTCCATCGACCTCAATCGACGATGCTCCATCATCAACCACACAACCCGTAGCTGAGCTCTACTCCGAGTCTCAACGCTCCCTCCACGGCGACTACCCCACCATTCGTGCTAACGGCCGCCATCTGATCTCTCGACCTGATACCGCCAGCACCACAGCTTTCTTCGCCTCCGCCAGTGCAGAGCCTCTAGCTCGACCTTCCAGCGCAAGTGCGTCCAGCTCACGTCGCACTTCACCCAAGAAGCAGGCCCCATCACGCATTGGCAGAAGCTTCGAGGCGCTTCTCGCTTCAGACGAGACATACGTCTTGAAAGAGACATCAAAGGTAGCACTTGATCCTGCAGATAGCCTCGACAGCCGCAACCGTCTTTCACCAGCACCTGCTCTGCTTGGACCTTCATCTGGCTCGAATCGCGTCATTGTCGAACGTCGAAGGCGGCGCTCATCGTCATCGCTCACAAGCAACGACCTCGACGAGATCGACGAGCAGCTCGCAGACGTAACACCACGTTCACCGCATGTAGGCGTTTTCCAATCACCTTCGCAGCAACCTCAGCCATCGAGTTCGACTTCGACTGGCACTTTGAACAAGTCAAATCCAAGAGGCATCAAGACCAACGGCAGCCAATTGCCCGCCTCACCGGACAGAACCACCTCACTGCAACGTCGTCCGGTCGCCTCGCCAAGCGCATCCTCTCCTGCCTCTACACGAAAGGCGGCACCCATGTCGGCTTTGCCAGGGTTCATGCTGCCTCCTGGAAACGACTCACCAGGACGAGCACGCCCGCGCGCCAGCAGCAGTCTTGGTCTGGAGCAGGAGATCAACAACACCACCGCAGCCGAACGTGGATCCGATCAAGCCAGTTCAATGGGGTCCTTCCGCCAGCGCATGAAGAAGACAAGCGGCTTCTTGCGCAAGCTGCGCAAAGACAACACGCAGGTACGCCGCGATAAGGACCCTGCCAAACCCAGCGGATCCAGTTCATCGGGACATGCGTACTCGATTGGCTCGAACCCATCTGCAACCTCTTTGGGCCGGAGCGAGGCGACCGTAGGAGCTGTGTCGCTTGGACGCAGGGAAAGCAAGGCAAGCGTACTGAGCCAAGGCGGCTCGTCTGCCACTGGCAGCACATCTCACTCGGTCCACAAGCAAGGCACGCACTTCACATCTACAGACGGTGTTGCGGTACCAAGCATTCCAGAGCGATTTATGCAGCGGTCCGGTAGCACCAGCTCTCACCTAACAGCTCCGCCAGCAGATGTCGAGACTGCTGCGATGCCAGAACAAATCCCTGTCGAGGCTGCGGATAAGCAAGAGTTGGCCCCGCCAGCCAGGTCTGGACTGCGCGTGCCATCGGCACCTGCAACCATGACCGAGTGGAGTTCGGGAACCAAGGTCTCTTTGCCTCAGCGTTCGGCGAGCTCGCAAGGACATGACCGGCTCAAGTCGCTCGGGTCGAGTGACTCCAGTGGCGCCATTCGATTGGCTGTCCAGCAGCTCGAGTCGCACATGGATGACGCTCTGAAGGAAGACCAAGCTCAAAGGATTCAAGTGGCTGAGCCGAGACAAGTGTCGAAGCCAAAGCAACAGTGGGGTCCATCGCCGCAGCTACCAGATCTTGACATTGAGCGCTACAGACAGAGGTCCGGCAGCTTTCTCGATGAATTTGATTTGGTTTCTTCCGACGGATACGATCACAAGGCTGGTGAAGCTCCCGAGAGCATCAGGTCTCCCATCTATGCGTCTTATCCCACCACGCCGGCTACAGCGGAATCTTTTCCCGACAACGCTAGGAATGGACGCGAGCGCGTCGCAGCCACTGGTCTCGGTATCGTTGCCGGCAATCCAGGTCAAGCGTCTGTCGCGAGTTCTGCTTTGCAACGAAGCTTCAGCGGTGCATCTTCTGGTCCCACGGCGGAGAAAGCACTCGAGAATGGTGCGGGTGAGGTTGGAACCATCAAAGCATCAAGCAAGCCAAAGCCATTGCCCCTCATAGGCATGCTTCGACGACCTAGCGCCTCACATGGTGCCGATTCACCCAAAGAGCATTCGAGCTCAGCTCGAAGCAGTCAGCGCAATTCGATCGACCCGGTTGCTGAGGTGCAGGTTCCACGCCGCACTGCCAATTCTGGTGCTAGTTTGACCAGCGTTCGCTCTTTCGAGACTGCTGCTGAAAGTGCAGGACTCGACAGCGCAGACCCAATAGTCACTTCTTTCATTCTGCCCGGAGGGGATCAACCAAGGCTATCTGATATGACCCGTTACGCTTCACCGAAAGCTTCTTATGAGCAGAGCAACGGTGTTGAAGGCTCGCCCCTTGCGAAAGATGTGCAGCGACTGCCACGAAATCAGTCTGCAGATGCCCAAGATGCGGTGAACGGCGCTGATCCGTCGAGCCACGACCCGGACGACGATGGAGCGGAGGATCAGGAGCAGAGCATTCGTTTGGTGACCAAGCGCTCCAACACCGAGGATCTCAATGCGGCATCCAGACCACTTGAGTTGGGCTCTACTACGATCATCACGGCTCCTACATCACCAGATATGGATTCGACAGCATTGCCAAAGATGGTCGAGCTGTCTGAGCAGTCTTTCCTCCGGCCAGAACGGAATGGAAGTATCAGTCGTGGATACTCAACATCTGCTAGTTCCGTCAGAGCCGGTAGCGGATCGTTGCTGCGAACTCCATCCGTCCGAAGAAGTCCTTCACCCATCTCTTCCCCAACATCTGCCAGGACGAGCTTTGATGCTGCTCCACGATCGACGAATGACGACGTGGCTGCGAAGCCGGCTGTCGCTGCGTCTGCACAAGAGCTTGCAACAAAGTGTTGGGAGGAAGACCTGGCCTTCTTGAAGCGGGAAAAGATTGCAGAGTGGTTGGGTGGGTTGGGCCTGGTCAATCGTGCAGCGCGCACCTACTACTTTGCCAACTTTGACTTTAGTGGGCTGAGACTTGATGTGGCTTTCCGACGACTTTGCGATAAGCTATTCTTGCGTGCTGAGACGCAGCAAATCGATCGTGTTCTAGCTGCCTTCTCACAGCGGTACTACGAGTGTAATCCCGACTCGGTATTCGGTAGCTCGGATGTGATTCATTCGGTTGTCTTCAGTATTCTATTACTCAACACCGACCTTCATATCGCGGAGCTGCAGGAGAGGATGACAAGACAGCAATTCGTGCGCAACACACTCAGCGCTATTGCTGAGAGTAGCACGGATACTCCAACTGTCCATGCACAGGACGATGGAAGGAGCAGCTTCAGCCATGTGCCCAACGACATGACACGGAGCACGGATACTTTCCCCCAAAGCGTGTCTGCTCAGCGCCGTAACAGTATCAGTAGCTATTTGGGTAGTCGATCAAAGCAAGCGTCGAGCTCGACTAACTTGGAATCGTCTTCCGATGCTCAACACCAGGAAAGCTCTAGGCCGGGAACTGCTATGAGTGGTAACAAGAGTAGAGATGCGGAGATTGAAACGATGCTGAAGGATATCTATGCTGCGGTGAAGAGCGAGCGGATCCTGTTGCCTAGTCCGGAGGGTGGGAATGGAACGGTGGCTGCGGGAAGGTCGTCTGGTACTTTCTCGCCTGCTGGTGGAAGGAGGAAGGTTGGTAAGGGAAGCGACAGGATGACTGCGTTGAAGCGGGGTTCTATTAGAGGTATTCAAGGGTTGTTGGGTGGTATGGGATCCAACCCTTCGCTAACGGATCCTTCGGTTAGTCCTAATCCTTCGAGATCTTCGGTGGATTCTTGGGGTCGAACTTCGCAGAGCTTGACAGCGTCGGGTGGTGATAGGGATCGAATGCTGTCCCCTCTGCCGAGCATTACGCCTGGCTTTGCGAGTACCTTATCGCAGACGATCATTAAGGAGTCCATGGAGGAAGAAGCTGCAACGGGTGACAACATCAACTCTTCGACTAGCAAGACTGAGAATGCGGTCGATGAAGAAGAGGACGATGATAAGCTTGCGCTCGCAGGTCCCCCTTGGGCGAAAGAAGGCAGTTTGACACGCAAACATTACTGGGAGTCCACGGGTAAACGTGCAAAGGACAAAGGATGGATGGAAGTTTTTGTCGTTGTTTCGAAAGGCACACTGTCTATGTTCAGTTTCAATAGTGCTGCATCTTCCTCTGGCTCCACTGGTACTTCATCGAAAGCGAAAAATCGACCATCAGCAGCAGGAGGAGCTGGGATTGGTGGAGGCAACTGGCTCTCTAACGCCACATGTCTCGGTGACATCCCTCTCGCCCACTCGCTCGCAAACGCATTGCCTCCACCAGGATACAACAAAACCCGACTGCATGTTTTTGCGCTCACCTTACCTGGTGGGAAAGTATTCTTCTTCCAAACTGGTCATGAAGAGTTGGTGAATGAATGGGTTAGCACTTGTAACTATTGGGCTGCTAGACAGTCGAAAGAGCCGTTACCGGGGGGTGTTAGTAATATGGAATATGGTTGGAACAAGGTTTTGCCCCAACCTAGCGAAGATGAGTATGAAGAGTTGGACTCTTTTGGTGACTCGTCTATCTCGCACCACAACCAAGGGGATGCAAGAAGTGTTAGGAGTGGGAAGAGCTCGACTGTTGCTAGGAAGGTTTATGCTTCTCCCTCACCCTCCTCACGAGACCTAAGCGGGGGGATTGGGTCAGCTGCTCAATCCCTCAGCACAGCTTCTAACGCAGGCTATATGTCAAACGAACGAACATTTATAAACGAATGGAGAACCCCACAACTACCCACCCTCCCCTCTACTCTTTCCGAAGAAAGACAATTGGCAAGATTGGAAAAACGGGTAGCAACTATCGAATCCGAACTCACTCTACACAACGAACTTCGACAGCCTATGTTACAACTTTACTCCCCTCGTAGATCCAACTACAACAAAGCACTGGCTAATTGGGAGAGAAAGAGTAATCATCTGCTACAAGAACTAGTCAAGTATCAGAGCTATGTAGAAGCACTCAAGAGGAGCGGAGATTTAAAGGCAGAGAGAAGAGCAAAGCGCGAAGTAGAGGGAATGATCGAGGATGGGGATGCCATGTTGGCCGAACTCAAGATCTAGAAATTTTGTCTTCTTTGTACTTTATCCAATGATCAAGCTCATGAGATTGCAGATCTTGGCTCGCACACTTTCCGGGGTGATGATTGTGACTTGAAACCATCTCTGTGGATGTGTGATTACGAGGCAGGTTCGTGCATTGAGACACACTTCATGAGAGCACACACAGACTTTACATGCAATGCAAAGTTGTCGAGATCTGAGATTGTTCAGTAAGATGCGATTGCATAACTGCGCCAGAGCACTTGAGCTGAAGAAGGACTCGGTTGAAGGGCCTAGATCAGCTCACTATCTTCAGTAACCAACCCAATCCTCGCCCTCCAAAGTTCTTCCTTGAGCTTGGTGACTTCAGTCCACATCTTGTCTTCCCATTCCATCGAGTCTAGTTTGTCGAGGTAGAGGGCTGTTGCTGCTGGACTGATGGCGGGTGTTGAGGTGCGTGGTGGTAGTGTTGGTGCTCCTGCTGGGGCAGCTGGGACAGGGCGGGGGGGATAACGACGAGGTGGAATTTTGGGTGTGACTCCACCAGCGCCGGCAGGAGAAGGGGAAGATGCGCCTGCTCCACGTGCTACGGAGCGTGGAGGGAGGGGGGGTGCGGGAGCGCCGCTTGCGTCTGCTTCGGTTGACTTTTCAGCGGTGTCTACTTCAGTTGGCTTTTCGGCGGCGTCAGCAGCTTCAATTGCAGGTGCGTCTGCCTTGTCTGCAGATGTCTCAGCAGTGGTTTCAGTGGCAGCTGCGGTGACATCTTCGCTGCTCTCACCCTCCTTGGTAGCTTCCTCAGCCTTGGCTTCAGTGGGAGAAGATGGCGCATCGGCAAAGTCGTCGTCATCACCGCCAGTCTTCTTTTCAGCTTCGGTGTCCTCGGCAACCTCACTCTTCTTCGTCGTTGAGGATTCCTCTGCACCTGTTTCCTTAGCATCGTCGCCCATCTCTTCTTGCACTTTCTCCTTGATCTTCTCTGCTTCTGTCTTTTCAGCCTCCTCTTTCTCAGCGTCTGTCTTTTCAGCGTCTGTCTTTTCAGCGTCAGCTTTATCGGTTTCTCCTTCTTTCACGTCTGCCTTCTCATCCTCGATCTTCTCGGCTTCCGTCTTATCGCTCTCGGTCCTGTTGGCCTCTGCATCCTCAACGGCCTTCTCCAGCGTCTCAACCTGCTCGCTCTTCGCACCAACAATCTCTTTTGGCAAGCTGTCCGTTGAAGCGTTGGCTGCAGCAGCTGCTGCTGCTGCCTGTTGTTGTTGCTCCTCGTTCATAAACTTGCCCTCCAAAACCATTGAGCGTTCGAGGTTACGAACAAAGCCCCAATACTGACAAACAGCGCGGAGACGCAAGAGACAGTGGTGTGGGCAAAGTAGGTATCGGGTTGGCGAACTCTCGCTCAGTCGGAAAATATGAGTTGGGACTGGCAGGTTCGAAGGGACGAGGGCCTCGCTCGGCACGATGGCCTGCGTTTCGGCTTCTGGTGTAGCAGAGGCAGTGGAGTTCGCAGTCGTGTCAAGCTGTTCTGCTGACTTATTCTGAGCGGACGACTTCCTGAACGAGCTGAAGAGCCCACCTCGGGAAGGCTTAGGTGTGAGAGTACCGGAACTGCTGTTGTTGCTGCTACTGCTGCCGGTGATGGAGCCAAGCGAGCTCGCCGCTGAGCTGGCCCAACTCGATGTTGCGGTCGCAATGCTGCTGGGAACAAGCGAGGTCTTGCCTCCTTGCTCGGCAGACATGCTCGTTGCTGCGACACCTCCAGGCAGTGGCACATTGACGACAGGAATTCCACACATGGCACAAGCTGCTGGAGGCAAGTGTGCATTCTCCCTGCGGATCGCATCTTCGTCGATGGTCTTGCTGCCAGAAAAGATGGGCTCAATGACGAGGTTTCCATCCAAGATAGCCGTGTTAGCTTGACGCCTGCTCAGCCAGTTGAGACCGGGAGCAAAGTCGAGTCGCAAGCAAGGTTCGACATCTTCCTCCTGTGATCGCTTGATGAAGGGCAGAGAGAGCTGGCTCGGGAGCGACACGAGATTCTCGACGTTTGAAGGCAGAGTAGGGTAATCGCGGTGTCGACTCACACCTGCGATAGCGAAAGGAGAGCTGGTGACAAATGCGCTCCCGATACCCTGACTGTAGGCTGAAGACGCTGTGATGATCGAGTTGGTGGGTGCTGAAGCGCCTGTCGCTTGTTGCGGCGCAGGTGACGCGGTGCGTGGTGTCGGTATGCCGCTGACCGAGTCCCTTCCTCCGTGAGGCAAGGGATAGGTGTAAAAAGGTGCAAGCTGTTTGCGGAGTTTGCGCAGATACGCGATGAAGGATCGAAACTCCTGGTAGGGAACAATGTTGATGATGAGTCGAGCATCGGCTGCGGGATCGACTGAAGGCTTGTGCTTGCGCTCGCGTGTCGCTGTCCTTTGCGATATGGATCGGGCCAAAGCTGAAGTCTTGAGACGGTGGAAGCTGACAGATTCGCTCTCCACTGTGATCATCGAAGCGCCGTCATCACCATCCTTCCTCGAGCCGGAACCGCTAATCTGCAGCTTCTCGACCTGGCGCTGAAGGTCAGCAAGAACCTTCTGCTGCTCGAGCATGATCCCCTCGGTATCCTTGAGTCGCTCTTCCATATTGCGACTCTTCTCCTCGGCTCTTGCGCGTGACAATCGCTCGACGGCAACCATTTTGTTGGCTTCGCTGAAGAGACTGGAGCTGAGCTCATCGAGTTCGGCCTCGATTTTGCTCTTGTCGCTCTCGGCTTTACCACGCTGTGCTGTTTCTTCGATGACACGGTCCATCATTCTCTGCATTTCGCTGCTGACGTGGGCCTTCTCCACCAAAAGACCAGTGTTGAGTGCGTCCAAATGCTCGGCTCGTTCCTTCTCCAGCTCCTTGATTTTGGCAGACATGTTTCGGATCCTCTCCTGTGCGTCAGAGTAATCATCTTCGAGGTCGGCGATGCGGTTAAACGATTTGACGAGCTTCTCGTTGAGGCCCGTGACTTGGTTGGTGAGATCCTTGACTTGAGCTTGCAGCGCTTCTGTCGACATGTTGGCGAGCGAGGCGGAGGCATCCGTGTGGTTTGCCGGAGCAGATGCTGATGGTTCTGCGGCGATCTGATCTGGTGAAAGCGCCTGAGATGCTAGGCGGGGGCTGTTGGTAGCTTGGCTGAAGATAGCGGAGGCAGCCGAAGCACGCTTGAGCGCAGCAGCAGCATCGTCGTCATCGCCGTTGACTTGGCTCTTCTCTGTGCTCGAGTTGCGCTTCACGGCTGCATCCGACGACTCTTGGCCAAGCACTTGGTCAGGATTGGCGTCATCGGCCAAGATTGAGTCTGGATCCATCCTTTGCAGCTGCGGCTCGGGCACAGGAGGGGTTGCTTCAGTGTCGGCTCCTTCCGCTTTACTGCTGCTCGTGAAGCGCTCTGGCTCAGCTTCGGATGACGCCGACATCGGAACTGCCGACTATCCTAAACCTTGATGCGAGCGAGAGCTTTTGACTGGGCTGCCGCGTTTAGCGACCGTGCAGGCGTAGCGAGACAAGAGCAGCTTGGTGTATAAGTGACGTGCTGAAGCAAAGTTCAAAGTGATGGAAAGAAGGGGAGAAAAGGTGAATGTGATGTGGACGTCCGACATCTCGAATGTCAAAAGAGATGTGCGTGAGAGAGGTTTGAGCTTGTTGCGGGAAAAAGCACCTCGGCTGCAGCAGCTCCACGTCCACACTGATGCAGCCCAGTTCAGCCTAAGGGGTCCAAAACCTGCTCGCCCACGCAACTTCTTTCTTACGCGCACGCTCCATCTTTGAGTGGCTTTGAGAAGGATCTTCTTAGGAGACGCTTCACCAGCTCCCTCAGCAAGAGGACCTTGACAGCCTTGAAGCTCGAGTCTGATGCAGTCACTCGAGCAATCGAGCCTCAGGATCGGAAGAGCCGGAGCCGAAACCGGTTGCTGCTGCGTGGTCTTCTGAGAGTGTCACTCGTGCTCAGCCAGGTCTTTAGCAGCTTCGACTCAGCATTCATATTCTGGCACTTGTCACTTCGACCATCGCTCAACTGATTCAGGGTGTGCACGTCTTGTAGCCTCTGCTCCTACTGTATTTGTCTGTATATGTCTCGGAAAGAGCTGCAATCGGAGACGGCTCAGCTTAGGTTTGCCTAAGGTTATGTGGACCTTCTTGCTGAGCTCTGACGCGCTCAGGGACGTTTTTCAAACCGAAGTGCAGGCAGGTTTCAATTTGGCACAGAGGCACACACGCACGCACAGCAACACTTTTCGAAGCCTGCCTGCACGCGCCAACTTGGCGTAGCTGAATGCACACCCTTCCGAGCCCAACTTGTCCAAGAAGCAGATCCACGCTAGAACCCCGCTTTGCTTTCGCACGCTACCTCTCCGACACGCTTGGCTGGAAGCACACTAGCCGAATCCCTCTCCCCGACCCTTCATTCATGTTGCTGTTCTGCATATCCTTCCGCCCCTTCTTTCCTCCACCACTCCTCTCAAGTCTCACCAAGATCAGACCGATCGTAACGTGCTGTTCTCGACCCTTTCATAGCCATCTCACATCAGCACTGCGGATAATCTGGCATTGGCCACGGCCTTCTCGCTTCGCTTTCAGAGGTCAACATACCCAAGATCGCTACCGACCTCAACAGCCATCGCGAAGCTTAGTCGAACTCAAGCAGGCCATACTTAAGGGCGCGCATTCACATCTTTCGAACGACGATTTCATCTTTCCCACAGGACACGTCGCATCCTTTTAACAGATCTGCTCAACCGTGTTCAGTTCGAAGCTAACCTCACAAACGACAGCATCGAAGAAGCTCAACATTGCAAATCACTTTCAATCCAAAGGCGGGTAGAAGAAAGTCAGAATCCAGTTATGTAAGTGTCTGCAGCTCAGACTTCAACGTATTAGCAAACCCACAATGCTGACCTCGGTTACCACCTTCGAACTATACAGGTCTGGCGAAAGAGGGCAGTCCTTGCCCAAGGCAGGTGCCAGCCTCTCCGAGCGTATCGCTGCGTTGCAGAGGAAGACATCGAATCCAGCAAGGTCCAACAACCTCTCTCCGCCAGCGACAGCATCTTCAGCCACCTCGGGTCGTCTCAGCCCAGGAGAGAGTCCATCGCGCTCGCCTTCCGGCAGCTCCAACGTCAATGCAGTGCGCGATCGCATCGCCAAGTTCCAGTCCAGTGATGAGAAGCCTGTCATGCCCAGAAGCTCTTTCGGATCACCAGCACCCAATCCAGAGATTCGCAATGCGCGGCGACAGTTCCCAGGCGCCAGCGCTGGCAAAGGGACAGGGGCCTGGGGCGAGGGTGTGCTGCGACCTCAGATGACGGGTGGTGTATGGCTTGGAGCCGGTGCTGGCGGCGGCTGGGGTGATCCTTCTTCGGCTTCGCTCCGTCCACAGATGACTGGAGGTGCTTTCCTAGGCAATGGTGCACCACGATCATCCAGCTTTGGCGTTTCTCGTCTGCAGCGAGGAGCTTCTGACAACATTGTGCACGGCACCGGGAGGGATGCCTTTGCCGAACTTGACGACGATCTGGTCTTGACAGGAAGAAATCGACCTGAACCACCAGCTTCAGAAGCAACCGATGGCTCTGAAGCAAAAGAGCAGCTTGCAAGCGGTGCCGTTTCTAACGGTCACGAAGATGGACTACCAACTCTCCCAGACACACCGACGGCAGAGATTGATCTCGACAAGATTCACGCTTCCTCGGGACTCCCCGAACCACCGAATGTGGCCCCAATCCCAGAGTTCCCAGAGGCGCCTGCTTCTGAGCCAAAGCCAACGAACAAGATCAACAACGCTTTCGAGGGGCCCGACGCGACACCTGACACCTCGATCGAGATTGGCATCCACGGACGATCCGCGGACGATGTGGAACGAATCCGACAACGGGCGCAGGACTTGCAACTGTCAGAGGACCAGAAGGATGCTGCGGACCAGGAGCCTTGGCTTGCTCCACCTCCCGCGGATCTGGCCGGACAGGTGCCCAAGCCCATCGCCACGAGTGAGCTGCTTGCCACCCAGAGCCAATCGAAGAAGGATGAGGGGCAGGAGCCATGGGTGCAAGGTTATGGTAGACCAACGGTGGACCGTGATCTAGAGGCAGCTGGACTTCAGAGTGGCACTGCAAGCAAGCTTCCCCCAGCCGAGTACTCAGCACCTGGCTCATTGCCCCAGCGTGCTCAGGTCGAGAGAACAGATTCCGGACGTGTGGATCCCCTCGACCCAGCAGCTCACCAAGTTCGTGGGCCTGGCTTGCTCGTGCCCAGGGATGAGATTGCTGAAGCCAAGGAGCCTGGTCCTGATGCTGTCAAAGCGCCTCTAGTCCAGTCACCGCCGGCCCCCGCTGCGTCGAGCACTGCTTCGAGTGTCTCGAGACCCGCTAATGTCACACGATCCACCTCAAACGGATACTTGTCACCCCAGAACACCAGCCCTTCTGCAACGGCGGCCGATCAGGCAAAACAAGCTGTCGCAATGGGACGTACAAAGAGTCGGTCGCAACGTCTACGACGTCCACCGCCGGGCACAATGCTGTCTACAGCAGACCTGGATGCGAGTGATGACGAGTATGAACCAGGTTGGGCCAGTGTCACCAGTGTCATGTCCTCTTCGCGCTCGTAGATTGTGGGCCTAAATATCGCAACATTGAACACTTTTTTGTTCACGCAGACTCGAAATCAAGACTGATGAGTAGCGAGTGTCAACCTTGTAACCAGCAGCGATGAGATTTTCAGACGAAGCAACCAAAAAATACATCAGTTCGGCCCAAATTTACAAAATGTCGTTTGAATGCGTGTGCGTGTGCGTATGTATGCCTTTCGCGTCATCCCAGCGACAGGCCAGATCTGTCTAAGAACCCCTTTGGACAAACGGATAGCAGCTTAAAGACGGCTTGTGAGATCCTGAGCGTCGATACCTTCGTAAGCGATCGAGTAAACAGCCTTGAAAAGCGGGTAGTCATCAACCTTTCCTCGTGCCTCCAACAGCTCGTGCACCTCTCGTGCCGTCTCGGTACCCTGCAGCTTCTGACCGTTGAGCAGCTCTTTCTCAAGCTGATCGAACGGCTTTCCTGTCTTGACGAAAGCCTCGGCACACTTGCGATTCCTTCCACCCAAACAAGTCGTGATCAAATCTGCGACACCAGCCGAAGTCTCCGTGAATGTCTCTGGCTTAATCCCTTCAAAGAACTCCTCACTAAACCTCTTCATCTCCATCAACCCAATCCTCATCACTGCTGCTTTAGCATTATCACCCCAACCCAGACCATCGGTAAATCCAGCCGCAATAGCAACAACATTCTTCAACGCACCACAAAGACTGACTCCTGCAACATCCTCAATAATCCCCACTTTGAACGTAGGCGTGTCGAACAGCTTGAAGAACAACTCGGCGTTCTCCCTACCCTTCGCATCAGCCCTGTGTCCAATGGTGGTCTCGGAAAACTTATCCTGCGCCACCTCGTTGGCAATATTAGCACCGGACAGCGCAGAGCACGAAACCCCCAAAGCCTCCTGAATCACATCAGCAAAGATGGAAATCTTACCATCCTTGACTTCTACACCCTTGATCATGGAAATGGCGTGTGCATCAGGTGAAACTTTACCTTGCAACTGCTTGCACACCGACCTGATAAATTGATGTGGCAGGACAAAGACCAGCATAGTCGCATCTTTGACCGCGTCGACGGGAGATGGGTTGGCAATGACGTTTTCGGGCAACTTGCAACCAGGCAGGTACTTCGGGTTTTCGTGCGTCTCGTTGATGACCTGAGAGAGGGGTTTGCCTTTGTAGTCTTCTTCAAAGACGTACATCTGAACTTCGGGTTCAAAGATGTCAGAGTGTCGTTGGGTGTTTTGACCTGCAATACGGGCGATGGCCGAGCCCCAGTTGCCTGAACCAACGATGGCTACTTTGTGCTTCTTTTGCGAGCCCGAGGCTGCGGCGGAGGAGGAAGAGGACATCATTTTAGCAACCGTATGCAGGTTGTAGCGAGAAGGTAACGTGAGTGGTTGGAAATAAGACCGAGAGGAAAAGACGGAGCGTGACCCTGCCAGTCGAAGCTGACGAGGGATGATGGTGCAAAGTGTCGATAGAATGGTGGTAGACAAGGAGATCTTTGGAGCCCGACGAGAATGAAATCGAACGTTCGAAGGGGGCCGTCTGGGGAAATGAAATGCGCACGCTTGATGACGTTGAGATAGATTCAGCGCAAAGAAAGTTGAACGCCGCTCGCTGCTCTTCAGGCGATTTTGACGAGACGAGACGAGATGAGGTGGTGGTGGTGAGGAGACAGAACCAATGACAAGCAAGCCCGTTGGCTGGTTGGAGGATGAGCTCTCCAAGGGTTTCAGAGCCGGAAATCAGTCAGCTGAGCACCGACCATTCACATCCAGACGCTGAGATTCAGGTACGAAAGCGGATGCACCGAAGAACTGCCGCCAAAAAAAAAAAAAAGCGAAATTGTGATTTCAAAGAATCACAAAATAAAAAAAGTCAAAAGTGGGGGCCCAAATTTCCACAGCTAGCTCTTCAACAGGGTCTCTTGAGAGTGGCAGGCCGCCGTGTGATGCTGCTGTCCGAAAGAGGCAAGAAGCGAAAAGCGTGGGTCAGGTGGAGGCTTGGGAGCGCCAAAAAGGACACACACACACACACGCTCGTCTGATGCCTTTTAATCGGCTGTCCCGCTTGCTGAACGCTGGGTGCCAATTTGGTTGGGGAGCTCGTCTGTGCTCACAATCAGACTCGAGATCTAATCTATCCTTCCCAACCACCCTACGAACAGAACGTGGGCTTGTCATCCACCATGCCCGAGACCGATCCCTCTCCTCCATGATTCACACAGAGAAGGTCTGCATTGATCATTAAACCCACGCAAGGCGATGAAGCGATCGATACAAAAGGCGCTGTCAACTTAGCCTTGGTTGTTCTCGATCTCGCATTCACAGTTGGACCCTTGTCAATGAATGGCCTTTCACACAACCTTGGCTTTCGGGAAAGAAATTCGCAGCCCAGGCAAGCTGGCGATACGCGCTTTGACCCGGAACCCTTTTCCTTCTCTTCTCGGAGGAGGCCGGCGTCACTCACACCCGCAGAGTTCGTCCGGATGATCTGCGAAGATGTACCGTGCATTGCGCTTCTCTGCCTTTGTCTCTCGGATCGCGCATGTTCTCAAGCACCCAAACACCGGTTAGAAAGAGGACTTGGACTCCGATCAAACGACCACGCTACTAAGTCGAGATGTATGAAAGCTAATTGACGGCGACAGAGCTAGCCGAATCTACGGAAACGCTAGTCCCAATTCCCGAAGGCATGTCGTCATGTTTCCGCTCTTATTGCTGTCTTTGTTATTTCAGAGTGCATACCTTCGACACAACGGTAATTAACGCATCTCGGTGCAATGAAATTCTGTGTCAATGACCAGGCATACAGATGATAATTTACATGAAACCTATGCTAGCAATTCGTGACTGGCTCAATCGTCCTGAGGAGGCTTGACAGCAATAGCCAACGAATGCTGTCCAGCCGTCGAAGCCGCCATAATGCGCCAAGCACCTGGCTGACCAGGCATCGCAATCGCCATTGGCGTATCCTTGCTCTGATCTCCTCCGGCTTCTTCCGCAGGGTGTCCCAGCGCATCATCCGAAGTAGTTCCCCACGAGTACAAGGTACCGTCGGCTGCCAAAGCCAATGTGAATCGCATACCAGCGCTGAGAGCAACGATCTTGGTCTTGCCGTCCTTGGTCTTGGCTGATTCGGGAGCCCACGAGGGTGGTGCGGGGAATGGAACAAGGGTAGGCTCGCGGACTACGATAGGGTTGGAGGCGGAAGCGCCTTTCATGGCTGGGTGGTCAGCTGGTAGACCAAGCTTGCCCTCGTCACTGTCACCGCAGATGTAGACTTCACCATTCGCGAGCAGGAATGCAGTGTGGAAGTTGCCACCTACGATCTGCACCACCTCAGCGCCGTTGTGGCGGACAGGGCTGAGCGCGGCAATCGTGTGAGGAGTTGCGACCTTGGCCGCCTTCAGGCCGGTACCGGTCTGACCCTTAGTGTTAAGACCCCAACCGACGACCTTGCCGCTCTTCTCCACCGCGAAACCGTTGGTGAGACCACAAAAGATGCGCTTGCATTCCGCGAGACCAGTGATGGTGGTCGGTGTCAAGTCGCAGTCTTTGGGAGGCTCGCCCTTAGAGAACTTCTGAGCCACCTTGCGTGGGTTCGAGCTGCGTCCGAGCTGGTAGCACGTGTTGGTACCCCATGAGTAGACCTTGCCATTGAGAGTGAGGGCGAGGAAGTGGTTCTCACCTGCTGCGACGGCGGCAAAGGGTTCGTGCTCGATGCCCGGCAATGCAATGGGCCACCACTGCTCCCTATTGCGGCCAGGCAGATCTGAGTCGGCGAAGCAGACGCGTCCCTCTCCGTCCTTAAAGTAACCCCACGATCGTAGACGGCCCTGGTCATCGAGTGCGGCACCAGCAGCGTCGGCAGAAGCAACACGCGTCGCACGGTACTTCTCCACAGTACCCTCCTTGCCATCAATTGGGTTGATGCCTTTGCCAGTGGGCGAAATGCCTTCGACGGGGGCAAAGTTGAAGTACGACTCCTCAGCATCAGCGGCATCACCTCGGTGCTTTCGTCCAAGAGTACCGTAGTCCTCGGCACCAGAAGTCAGGATGCGGCCGAGACTGTCAATCATAACCGAGTGCATACCACCGCCGACGACCACCTCGATACCACCCTCTCCAAAGTCGCCGTCATCGATTTGAAGCGAGATCTCCTTGTTGCCGAAAGGCTTGGGCTTGTTGAGCTTGTTAGGCTTGTCATCCTCGGGAGGGCCGACACCGAATTGACCTGCGTCACCTGAGCCCCAGACAAAGAGCTTGCGAGGCAAAACTGCGCCCTTTCCGCTGGTAGTCTGGCTGCCGACGCTAACCTCGACTGCAATGCCCTGAGACACATCGTCGGCATGAACTGGCTGAATGGGTCGTGGTACGGAGTTGATCGGCCCAGCAGGAGTTGGTGCTCGTCGTGTGCGCTTGGCCGGGCGAGCGGTTCCGTCAGCCATCTCTACATCACTGGCAGGCTCCGCAGAAGCCCCACGTCCCTTGATTGGCCGCTTCTTGACATCTGGCAAGGGAGCTGCAGTATCTTTGGCCTCCACTTCGACATCATCGTCCTGAAGCTCATCCTCTTCCTCCTCGTCCTCCTTGGCTCGCTTCTGACCGCGCTTGGCACCATCAGCTTTCTCGACCTTGGCTGCCTTTGTTGTGGTTGCTTTCGCTTTTGAGACGCCGTTGGCGGCAGGCTTCTTGGCCCTGTCTGCAGAGGCAGCGGCAGTTTTGGATGCTGGCTTGGCGGAGGGCTTTGCCGCTTTAGATGATGCTGTGGTCGACGAGTGAGCGAATCGATGCAGTCAATGAGAAGGGCATGGTGTCAGCGTTGCGCTTCTACTTAATCCGAGTCTTGACACAACGCGGGCGTCGATGCTTTGCATTGCTGTTACTCACCTTTTGGTGCCATATTGCGATGTGATATGTGCTACTGTAGCAAGACAGCCAGATGTGGAAGATCGTGCTGGATGACGGGAAGGTGGCTAATGGACACGAGGTGCAGGGTCGACGATGTTTAGATCCTGCGCAGAAGAATCGATGAAAGGCCGAGCGAGTGAGTGTTGGACCTCCTGGCTGAGAATGAAATCGCTTCAACTTCTTCGAAGAAACCATGACGCATCGAAAAATTGTGTGCGTGAGGTGTGCATGTTTGATCCTGGCTAAGACTTGGCCCAAGCGAGCCATTTCAGTTCAAAATTTGGTCGTGCCTTCCTCCACACGTGATGCTCTCTCTCTGTCTCGCTGTTGAACGCGCTGTGTTGTGTGTGTGGCTTTGGACCGTCGGGCTGTGCGCACCAACACTTTCGCACTCTCTAAGAATAACACACTGGAGCCGGCGCTTGTGAGAACAAAAGGGTCTAGACTACCTCGCATGCTATTACAGAACAGGCATGCCTCGGCAATCACTGTATCGTCTACAACACATACGTCAAAGGCCGTCTGACTCGTCCCGATAGCCTGTGTAAGAGGATGCGTACCCGAAGCATATGACTTGAAAGTATATAATGCTCGCACCATTCTAAGGTCGAGTGCCTTTCCGTTCTTTTCGCATCCTCACACGACCCATCCTCACCAAAGATGACCTACAAGCCGCACCGCCGTATTCCCGACAAAGAGCGAGTGCTCGCCGGTTACAAGGTAAGCGTCACCCGATGCTTGCGCTGCTTCCAAATCTAGTAGAGACGGAGACTGACTGCGAGATGTGCTTGGTTTCTGCGTTGATCATGGTCTCGTGACTATTGTGACATCACTCCAGGCGGCCCTTAACAATCCTTCCACCTCAAGCGAAGCAAGGGCTTATGCACGCAAGCAACTGCTCATGGTATGTACAGCATCACTTATGCGGCTGTCAGAGCGGACAGCTTTAGGCAAGGGTTACTGACGATTCTTGCTGTAATTTTGTGACCTTATTTTTCCCTTAATTTTCCGCAACCTTTCTTTCTCTTGCTGATTTTTATTGCTGTCCGTCTTGGTCAACAGCGAGGCCGCGTTAAGGACGCCTTGTTCTCGACCAGCTTTGATACCCGCGTTCGCAGGATGTTGGGTCTCAGGGCTAAGAAGAGGCGATAGATGTGACTGATCGAGCCGCTTTCACCAGCGTAGCTCCCATGTCCGCCTCCTTTGCTTTCTATATCATCCCTATCCTCGATAAGAGGACCTTCCTGCACCACCAGAATTTTTGATACCCTAGCTTCCTTACCGTCACTAACGCAAATTGCAATTGCCTAATCTACATGGAGATCACTGCTGTGATGGTCTTTCACAGCAAAGAGCAAGGTGTCACTGTGAAGTCAAAGTCGAATGTACTAACAAGACCTGAGCGCTCTGTGGGAACTTGAGCTGGTGTAAAATCGAGGCCAAAAGTGGAGAGAAACGCAACACGTTTCGTTCATGCGCTTGCAATTCAGGGTCCGTGCGATCCCCACCGCACTGCAGCACAAAGCAACCCTGCGTCCTTTGTGGACTTCTGCCCCGCACTTTCTGGTGAGCTTTGCCGATGCGGCACCACGATGCTGCAGAGTGAGGGTGTGCAACCTACACAGCAAATGCGTTGGCTTGAGCACGGTCCCCATCTAGCAAGAAGGTCTCCTATATAAGAACCTTCCCCTTCTTCGTCCCACTCATCCGCTTCTGCAACCTCCTCACCACTACACTTTGCTCAGCTGCTACGCCATGTGTCAACACGGCGGGCCGCAAGGCTCATCCAACAAATCACACGGCTATCCCACTCATGCCAGCGCTGAGCCTCGTCCCGTTCGATCCGGCCTCATCCGCTCCGTTCACGAACGTCGTCTTGAAGAGTTCGTCGGCGGTCAGTTCGGCGACTACAACCTCGCTTCCGTCCTCTTCGAAGCTCGCACTGATGATGACAAGCACGTCTCCATCCAGAGTTGGACTCCCAAAGCTGGTACCAAACCCACTTTTGACGAAGCCAAGCGTCAAACCTACACCAAGGCTAAGAAGGGCATCAAGTTCGGCCCTTCCTGGACCAACCATTGGCTCAAGCTCAAGCTCAACGTACCAAAAGACTGGGCCAAGAAGGAATGGGTTCAGCTCGAGTTTGATCCTGGCTGCGAAGCTATGATCTATAACGAAGATGGTCTGCCATTGCAGGGTATCACTGGTGGATACGAGGACAAGAGACGTGTCGACTTCCCGCTCAAGCCAGATTACCGCAACGGTGTGCTGTTCTACATCGAGGTCACGGCTAACGGCATGTTTGGTCTGCCTGCTGATGGTACTGGTGACCCTGATCCGAACCGGTACTTTGAGCTCGAGTCTTGCGACATTGTCGTGAAGCGAGCTGAGGCATGGAGGCTCTTGTGGGATTTCGAGCTGCTCGAAGGCTGCGTCAAGAACCTTGGAAGGGACACTGAACTGCAGAACCGTGCTCTCTGGGTCGCTAACCAGATTCAGAACACCTTCCGGAAGGCTGATTTCGACAGCATCCCACGCTGCCGCAAGCTCGCCCAAGAGATCCTTGGCAAGAACTGGGAAGATAAGGTCGACTCTATCTACGACCAGGATGTCGTTGAAGGCCGAGAGGACGTCCGCATCTGGAGTTTGGGTCACAGTCATATTGACAGTGCCTGGCTTTGGCCCTACTCTGCCACTCAGCAGAAGGTTGCACGCTCTTGGTCCACCCAGATGGATCTTATGGACAGATATCCGGAGCACCGCTTCACTGCCTCGACCGCTCAGCAGTATCAGTGGCTCGAAACGCTCTACCCTGATCTCTTCAAGAAGCTCAAAGGCTACGTGAAAGACGGTCGCTTCCAGCCCATCGGTGGCTCTTGGGTCGAGTGCGATGCAAACATGCCCTCCGGTGAAGCGTTTGCCCGTCAATTCCTCTACGGTCAGCGATACTTTCTCTCGCGTTTCGGCAAGCGATGTGACATCTTCTGGCTCCCCGATACGTTCGGCTACAATGCTCAGATTCCTCAACTCGCCCGCCAATCAGGCTGTGACTACTTCTTCACCCAGAAGCTCAGCTGGAACAATATCAATCGCTTTCCCCACAACACAGTTATGTGGGTCGGTCTCGACGGAACACAGATTATTGTCCACATGACCCCCGTCAACAACTACGACTCCAAGTGTTCCGTCGAAGAGATCGTGCGCGGTATCAAGAACAACCAGGATCTCTGGGTTCAGCCTCACGCCCTAATGCTCTACGGCTTTGGCGATGGCGGTGGAGGTCCCTCCGAAGTCATGGTCGAGCGTCTGCGCCGTGCTCGAGCAGCCAACAACAATGGATTCAAGGATATGCCTCGTGTCCACTGTGGTCGTTCGGCTAAGGACTTCTTTGAGCATGTTCGTGAGACGACGGATAACGGTCGTCGCCTGTCGACTTGGTCCGGTGAGATCTATCTCGAGTTCCATCGCGGCGTCTATACTTCGCACGGTTCGATCAAGCAATGGAACCGAAGGTTCGAGGCGTTCATGCAAAAGCTCGAATGGCTTGCTACCCTCGCTTCGATCAAGGCTAGCGGCTACAAGTATCCCAAGGATGAGATCGATGCTATTTGGGAGCCGTTGTTGTTGAACCAGTTCCACGATTGCTTGCCTGGTAGTTCGATTCGTAAGGTTTACGATGACCTGGAAGAGATGTACGCTGATATGGCGGTCAAGGGTAAGAAGCTCTGGCGTCAGGCACTGAATGCGCTTGGTGTTGGAGAAGAGGTCGTTTCTGCCAGCAAGAGCAGCTACACGGCGATCAACACGCTGGATGTGCCACGTAGAGAGCTCGTTGAAGTAGAGATTGGTAGCTCGATGCCACGTGCTGAAGCTATTGCACTCTCTCATCAGTCTATGCAGCTTTGCAGAGCTGGTCAGAGTGCTCTGCTTCTCCTAGAGGACGCTACCGGACGGGGTCAGGCTACCGTCGTTGACAACCAGAGCACCTCCCTCAAAGAGTCTCAGGCAGTCAAAGCAGAGCAACTCGACCACAACTCGTTCCTTCTCCAATCAGCCGCGATTGCCGTCAAAGTCTCCAAAGGTCGCATCACTTCCATCTACGACCGTCTTGCCGATCGCGAACTCATTGAAGGCGGTCGCACGGCAGGTCTGGCTATCTCGGAAGACTACCCACCTCAGTTCGACAACTGGGAAACCGAACTCTACTCTCTCGACACCGAAGAAGAAATCACATTCACCAACGTTCGTATTGCCGAAGCTGGTCCTTGGCGCGCTTCTCTTGCTTTGGAGGCGAAGTTCAGCAAGAGTACTGTTCAGGTCAATATCGTTCTCGATGCTGTTCCCGCTACTCCTCTTCTCAAGGGTGATGATGCAAGACCACTGCTCAGGTTTGACACTCAGATCGATTGGTGGGAGAAACATCGCTTCCTTCGATTTAACATCCCCACTCGCCTCCGATCTGATTCCGCTTCCTACGAAACGCAGTTCGGTATCACCAAACGTCCCACCACACGCAACACTAGTTGGGAAGCAGCTAAATTCGAAGTTTGCGGTCACAGATTCGCTGATCTCTCCGAAGAAGATTATGGTCTTGCCTTGCTCACCGAGAGTAAGTATGGTTATAGTGTAGAGGGGGGATTGATGAGGTTGAGTCTACTCAAGGCGGGTACTTATCCGGATGCACATGAGGATGAAGGATTGCACAGGTTTGCTTTTGCTCTTTATCCTCATGTTGGTGGTGTTGGCAAGGGAAAGGTGGTTCAGGTTGCTAGGGTTTTCAATGCTCGTTATGATGTTGATTATGGTCGACAGTCGCAGATCGATATCTCCACTCTCGAGCGCAGCGCCAGTGCCACAGTGGCAAGCGATCTTCAAATGCCCATCTCGATCGTCGACAACACCCGCGCTGGCGTTGTTATCGACACCATTAAGAGAGCAGAAGAAGACTTTGAATACTACGGTCAGAATCCAAAAGATCCCAAATCTTTCAGTGTTATTGTCAGGCTCTACGAGTCTCTGGGCGCTCATGCTAAACCAACGATTAAGATCGGGTTGCCGGTTAAGAGTACCGCCGTAACAAACCTTTTGGAAGATATCGATCAGGATAAGTCAAACGATCTTGGCTTTGGAACCTACTCGGATGAAGAAGATAATACCTATGTTCAGTTGGAGTTGAAGCCGTTCGAGATCAAGACTTTTAAGATTACGCTTTAGATTCATGCAGAGTAGATTGCACCGATGGTGCTCATGTTTCGTTCATGTCAATGTTCCAGTTTCAAACAACATTCGTGCAGTTTTTGTGCAAGATTCGATTCAAAGACACGTGTGATGGGGAACGAGGGCACGGACGGTTGCGTTTGGGCGGCATCAGTGTTAACAAGGATTGAGTGAAGTAGGAGTCAAGTGTGCGGAAAGGAACGTGAAGAGCGAAAAGAGGGACCAAGAACCTTATGGAGAAAGAGGCACGAGGAAGCAAGACTGAAGCGACAAAGACACTGGAGAGATTTTGAGCTAAGCACACTCAAAAGCACTAGCGTCGTTAACGTCGCCTTTCGTGCCATCTTTCAGACGAGCCTGCGTGGGATAAGGGCAGAGAGGACGAGTGAATCGCAAGCCATTACCGAACGCTGTATCGTCATCGGCACTGGTTGGAGCACCGCCAGCTTTGTTCTTGTACGCAGCGCCAATGAGCGCCGTTGGTGCTTGACCTTTCTCAACCCAGTCAATGAGGGCGAGGAACATATCGTGCTTATTATCATACCTCAACGGTCGACTTCCAGCTTCGACCTGTCCTGCACCACCAAAGTTGTAGCATCCTGTGCCGCTTCGACAGTGAAGCATACCTGGGATCATGTAGAGCCGGTAGCTGTCCTTGATCTTGTTGCCGACCTTCTGTTTGACCATTTCGTAGTATCGAGCGGATGTGAGGGGTGGGACGAGGGCGTCGGCTAGACCGTGGTAGTGAATGAGTTTGCCTCCGGCGTCGAAGAAGGGGCTGAGGTCGGGGTTGAAGGTGATGGTCTCGCCAGGATCGGAGCGCTGGCCTTGCTGGATGAGGGCTGGAGTGACATCCTTGCCTGCATCAAAGCTTTTGTCGTCATAGACTTTGTCTCCCTTCACTTGGTAGTGGAACCAACTGGAAGGTGAACGGCCGAACTTGCCGGTGATAGCGTTGACTTGAGTCCAACCAAATTCGCTTCCGGGCAAGACACCATCGTTGATAAGCTGACCGTCGATCGAGTAGCTCTTGTAAAGGTTGGCCAAGGTCTCAAGCTGAGCGTCGGTGAGGCACTGAGGAGCGTCTTTCTTCTTGATACTCTTCTTAGCGTCACTGGCCTTCGAAGCGTCCTTCGCGTCGTTGGATCCGTCATCGGCCAGCCTGGCAACAGTACCCCTCATTCGAGAAACCTCCCCGGCTGGCACTTCGATGGCACCGCTGTTGGGATCAGCGTTGGCCGGTGCAGGTTCTGCGGGCTCGGTAGTGACAGCTCTGGGCAAGATGGGCGTCTTGGGATCCTTTGGAGGAACCGCCTCTCCTTCCATGCGGGCGCTAGGTTTGCCTTTTAGGCCAGGGCCGGAAGGCGCAAGAGGCACAGCAGCAGCGGTCAATTGCTTGGCTGTGCCTTGCTCAGAGTCCTTGACTGGCGTGATACCGTGGCTCTTGCAACCAATGAGCTTGGCAAAATCAGGGTTGCACTGACGAGGGAAAGAGACGACACCATCGACAACGCCGCCGTCTTCATCGCCCTCGTCTTCATCACAGGCTTTGAGCACTGCTTGGTTGATGAGCGGGTATGCCTCTCGAGGAATGTAGCTCTCGCTTGTGTTGTCGGCCAAGAAGGAGTTGATATGTACCTGGAAGGCCTTGAGGTTGTTAAAGTCGAAAGCAGGACTGCCTGACATGACACCATCGAAATCGTGAGGGTATCTTTGAGCGGCAGCCATAGCAGCCCTTCCACCCGTGCTGCAACCCTTGAAGTAGCTGTAGAAGACACTGTCTGGATTCTTGTTGAAAGGCTGCACCCCTTTGTCGCCTTTCCTGACGTTAGGCTTGGCACCGTAGAAGGTGCTGACCGCAAGCTGTGCGACCTGGGTCGAGATGTGCACAGCTCGATGAGCCCAGTCAGTCCAGGCATTGGGATTACCTGGCAACCACTTGTCGCCATTCTGTGGTGAAAAGTGTCCCATGTTCGTGCCTGCAACTGCGGTGCGGTAGCGAGCCATGGTCTGCTTCATCTCCGGATAGGCGACAGCTCCACGCAGACCACCGCCCACGATAAAGACAAGACGCTTCGACCAGGCGTCAGCGCAAGCACGCTTGAAGTCGGACCAGACCACCGCGAGTTTGTGCTCTTCAATGGGTCTGTTCTGCCCCGCGTCAACAGCGTTGCTGTCACAGTCCGGGCGCGGTTTACCTGTGGTAGTGTCAGCCAAGGGCATCCATACTTCGAATTGAGCCTTGTTGCCGCCGGGACTAGTCTCGACCATGCCTCCGACTCGGCAGAAGGCAGGGAGACCACCTTCAGTGCTATGCGAGTCGTGTGCCTCTTCGCCGTAGCTCTCATCAGCCACGGCGGCGTCCTTGTCCCAGCCGTCGGATGCCGAGATGGCACCCTCTTTGTTGTCGGTGGGACCGTAAGCTGACTCAGAAATGGCAGTGTACAGCTCCTTGGCAGTGGGATTGGAGCCTGCCGGGTAGTAGACAGCGTACATGTCGCTGGCAGCGAGAGACTTGCCATCGGCTGCAAACCCGGCGGCCAGAAGCTCGTTGAGGACTTTAGGAAGGTCCTTGCAACTCTGTGGATCGTCAAATTGTTCGGGGGAGGCGGAGGACGCCCTCTTGACGACCATGCTAGTCGAGGGAAGCACTGCAATTGCCAAGGCAGCAGCAACAGCTGCCGCTCGGAGGCTACCGAAGTGTTTCATGGTAAGGAACGTGGGTAGGGAGGATTGGGGGTCCAAGAATGGAGGGAAAGCGATGGGACAGCACGGCAGGACCGAGAGCCAGTTCAGGGAGACTTTATATGTTCGAGCATCTCTGATCTTCGCTGGAACACCTTCAGTTTGCTGATGAAGCCTCTCAGGGCCCTCGCCCGAGTAGTTGCACTAGCTCAAGACCGTTGCGTTGGCTGGGATCCTCCCACCCGCAGGAGAGAATACGTGTATAGGTTCATATTGGCCCACCAGCAACCAAGCCTGCCGGAATCCTTGGCGAGCGGTCCCCTCTGTCTGTTGCCTGTGAGCGTTTGCATTCGCATGACGAGGATCGGAAGGATGAGCTAATGAAGCCAGCCAGCTCATCACCAAAGCTCGTGGTTGCGGATGTGTGCGCGCTACATCCTGGACTTGCCAGTCTGTGAGACCTGATGGGAGGCAGAACAGTGCTCGTGTCAAGCACACCGCCCTTGTCAGGGGTTGAGCGCTCTAATTCGGGTCATCCTGTGTGATTGTCCGTCAGGCTGATAGCGAGTAGATCTTTGTCTGGCTTGAGACTACTTCATTTGATGGCCAGTTCGTCGGCGAGAGGCGGTGGGAACGGGGCGGGGCTAGGCGCTGGGGCCTGAGATGAGATGCAGTTGATGTGGGAATGAAGACAGCAGAGAAAGGGCCATGCCTCTCGATGGTCGCTTTTTATAGCATCGGGACGATTTCTGGCTGATCTCGGCGTCTTGCATCCCATCTCATCTTTGAAGGCGGAGCCTTGGCTGATCTTGATATCGAGCTAAGCAAATGGCGCCAGAGCAAGATGGCGATCACCCGGATCCTGTCGGGGATACGCCGAGCGTGTGCTGCGCATTGCCGCCATCCTTATGTCAAAAAATCCTAATCCGTATGGCGTAGCGACGAAAGAGCTTGCATGATGCAGCATTTGCAGAAAGGCGGACTTTGATCGAGGTCAGATGCAGACCAACCTTATCTGACAAGCCAGCAATCAAGGTCAAGCCACATCGCTGCGATTCTAGTGAGAGGACAGGCGCGCTTCAGTCGGCGCTACTGGACGAGGCGGGCTAGAGGAGAAGAGGGTCCGTAACTTTGTGACAGATCGTTGTGCAAGGTCACGAGGGAAAGCACAATGCCCTCCTCACGGACCATTCCAGCGAAATCACCACCGAACAGCGTTGCAACAGAGCTGTGGGTCTGTCACCGTAAGATGATCGAATCTGCATAGGTATCGGTACAGGTCCAACTTGTGGTCGATGCATCACGTGACGGATAGTGAAGTTCAATTGGGAGCGCTGCGCTGCAAAAGGGTCGCCGCCATAATCCAAACGTCTCCGCTCTTGCTACAGTATCCTGGGGTTTGTGTTGGTGTCGCGCCCGCACACTTTTCCGATCTAAGCGAGCCGCGAGCAAGGCCAGCTCTTGTTTGATACGATGAGCACCCAACTACGTTGCACCGCATTCTCATCAAATACCGACTGAACAATGTCACAGCGATGCAAGTTGTGTACCTGCCTCGATGAAGCTGATGCTCTTGTCAATAGCACAGCACCATGGCGACGAGAAGGACACTTCCATTTGCCGATGCACCGGCGTTGATCTGCTTGCGGCGGAGCTCATAGGTGAAGCTCGCGTTTCGTGACGTCTGGTTGGTGGGGCAAAGCTGGAGAGCGAGCGGCGCTCGGACCAGCCTTTCTTTCCCGAACGCAAGCGGAGAATTGACTGGACAGCTCAAGACCAATTAGAGAGAGGTGCGCGTGGTTGGGTTGGTTTCTTGGTTGGCAGAGCTCACATGCAGCGACCCTTGCGAGCTCCAGAGCAGTGTCCAGCCAAAGAAAAGGGTGTTCGAAGCCCATCATGGGTTCTAGCCCCGTGTTCCAATGCAGCGTGTAGGCTCTGGGCATGTGCCTGTGTTGAATTTATTTTGTTGAGATGCACCGCTGTTCGAGGTGCATTTCGGTTTGGTCTCTCCGCTTTGCAACATGGCTGCAGAACAGCAGTCGGTCACTCACTGTGCTCACAGGCCCGCTTGCAAACAGACAGAACAACAATATGGAATGCACGGATACCCAACCTTTTTGCTTTCGCTTTCGCTTTTGCTTTTCCCTCCTCGACAGCGACAGCAACAGCGAGCCCTGTCTCCATTGTTACAATTGTTGAACAGCAGTTGGCCGAAGCAGGAACAGCTTCACAAGGCACCTGCGATGCTTTCAAAGTTACAGGAAGGATCAATGAAAAGAGGCCGAGACATTGGCAAGAGCAAATGCCAACAGCAGTAAGCAGTCAGCTTGCCACTCACTCGTTGTCTCTGCCTCAAACAGCCGTTGTGGTGACTGGAATTGAGGTGAGGAAGGGGAAAACAAAAGGAAAATAAAAATAAAATAAAATAAAATAAAATAAAATAAAATAAAATAAAATAAAATAAAATAAAATAAAATAATCAAAAAATCAAATCAAATAGAGGTGGCTGCAGCTTGGACTTTGAGTCGAGAGTTCAACACTTCGGATACAGCTTGAATACAGTTGACTTGACATTCTTTTGAATTAAGCAGAGGCGTAGCGAAATGCAGTTTGTAACGAGATCCAAGCTCTCCTTGTCCAGGTCTGTATTTGTGCGCCTTTTCCTCTCGCGCTGGAAAAGGAGAGAAAAAGCAGAAAAAAAGAGCTCGACATTTTCGAGCTGGCTTCAGATCAGTCAGTCAGGCAGAAAAAGGGGAGCTCAGAGAGGTGACTTGGTCTGCTGGTCTGGTCTCTCTCTCTGCGCCATCCATTCATTCATTGGCCAGTCAAGCTCCACTTTCGACTCTTTTTCACTCGCCCTCTGCTGCTGCTGCTGCTGCTGCCGCCGCCCAGATCACCCACTCTGCACGCGCCACGGTCCGCGTCAACCCTCGTTGCTCTTCACCATCTCCATTCACTAGCCTCCATCATCTCGACTCAACACACACATCTCGCGCGTCACAATCGAGGACGACACCATACGCCTTCTCCTACCGCGCATCATCTCCATCCCGTGACCTTTTCACGCGTGATACTCCGCACCGCTCCTGTCCGCATATCTTGTCTATTCGCATCGTATCATAACTGCAACCGCTCGTCTGTAGCCCGCATCGCACGACACTCGAACTTGGACGCCGATTTGATACGGATCTCCCGCAATTCATCGCATCCTGCCGATCCGCCCTTCGTCTTGCGCATCGCAAACTCGCAGCGTCTCGCAGTTGCATATCGTCTTGTTCAGCCTCAGGATCTCCTCCCGGCCACATTCCACACCACGAAACAGCCGTCATTGCTCCATAAAGTAGCTTTTGTCGCTGCTCACATTTGACCATGTCTAACGCGCCACTCAACGGCGTCAAGCTTAACCGTAGGTATTCTCCGTTCCAGCTCGCGACGTCGACTCAGCCTCGCGAATTGGTCGTTCAGGAGGCCGTTGCTGCCCCTCATGACCTCTTGAATGATGCGTTCACAAACTCGGAAAGATGGCGTAGCTTCGCCTCCGAATGGCACACCGCACGCAGACCGCTGATTCCGATTGGCGAGGCACGGTTTGCTACTGCTATGCTCAGATTCCGAAGAGTGTACTTTGCTAACGTATTTTCTGCCTCCCCTTGTGTTTTATGACTCTCTCTATCGGACAATCTGATTGCTCTGCTTCGCATCGCAGCGCTCGATGATCCCAACAAGGTGATCAAGGTCCTTGCCTCGGACGGCAAGACCGCCGAGCAGCGAGAAATCGCCTACACCAACTGCAAAGTCATCGGAAACGGAAGCTTCGGTGTTGTTTTCCAGGCAAAACTCGTAGCACCAGCTGGTTCGGAATCCGCCGAGGGTTCCAGCAAAGAGAGCGATGAAGTTGCCATCAAGAAGGTCTTGCAAGATAAGCGCTTCAAGAACCGTGAGCTTCAGATCATGAGGATCGTCAAGCACCCCAACGTGGTCGACCTCAAGGCTTTCTTCTACTCGAACGGTGACAAGAAGGATGAAGTCTTCCTCAACCTTGTCCTCGAGTACGTCCCAGAGACCGTCTACCGCGCCTCGCGTCACTACGCCAAGCTCAAGCAGACCATGCCCATGCTCCTCATCAAGCTCTACATGTACCAATTGCTACGAAGTTTGGCCTACATCCACTCGATCGGCATCTGTCACCGCGACATCAAGCCCCAGAACTTGCTTCTCGACCCTTCCACCGGCATTCTCAAGCTTTGCGACTTTGGTTCCGCCAAGATCTTGATTGCAGGAGAGCCCAATGTCAGCTACATTTGCTCGAGATACTACCGAGCTCCCGAGCTCATCTTTGGAGCAACCAACTACACCACCAACATCGACATTTGGTCCACAGGATGTGTCATGGCCGAATTGATGCAAGGGCAGCCTCTCTTCCCAGGTGAGAGTGGTATCGACCAGCTTGTCGAGATTATCAAGGTTCTTGGCACACCCTCGCGAGAACAGATCAAGACCATGAACCCTAACTACATGGAGCACAAATTCCCCCAGATCCGACCGCACCCCTTCTCCAAGGTCTTCCGTCCTCGCACACCTCCCGATGCCATTGACCTCATCTCGCGACTTCTCGAGTACACTCCCAGCGCCCGTCTTACAGCAGTTGAGGCTCTCTGCCACCCCTTCTTCGACGAGCTTCGAGCCGGTGAGATCCGCATGCCCAACGGTCGTGAGGTCCCATCTCTTTTCAACTGGACCAAAGAGGAGCTTTCTGTTCGACCCGACCTTATCTCGCGACTTGTACCTCAGCACGCCGAGGCCGAGTTGCTGTCGCGCGGCATCGATGTTCACAACTTCCAGCCTATCCCTCTGGAGTCGATGAAGGTTACGCTTGATTAAGCGGCGTGGAGGAGGGCGGCGGCATCGGCAAGGTCAACAGTGGCCAAATGGTTGCATACTGTCGAAACGCCCGCACAACGCTACTCCGATTTGCGTCTACCAACAAAATCGATGGCAAGGCTGTCTCTGCTTCTTCCCTTTTCCTTCGGCAGAGCCGCAAGCAGAAGACTGGACACGCTGCAAGCCTCATGCCATATCTATCGGACGGATCATCAAAAACAGAAAACCAACACACACACAAACACATCACATTCATACCGCTCAGCTAAACGCCGAGAACCTTCAAACATGACCTTCCTTTTACCCACCAACATGCCCACACTTGTATATATCATCCGATGCATCTTCTCTTTCCACCTCTAGGCGCGACATTCTCTATCCCTTCTGTCTTTTTTTGCAGGCGTTTTTCCATGTCGTTTGTCCCTTTTTCCTTCAAGAATCTTTCTCACTGTGCTGTAGCTTCTCATTTGCACGACTAGGTCTATTGAATCGAAACTGTTTTATCACAATACGCTGCCGTATTTGAGATGCAGATTGTCGGTGCTCTCACAAGTTGGATGGATCTGGGGTTCAGCTGTCTGCTAAGCGCAAGAGAGCATGTACGAGGAGCTCGATCTCAGAAGTAGAGCGTGTTGGGGTCAGACAATAAAGTTGGGATTCGAGGTTGCGATGCTAATGTGAATGAGGGGTATACAAAGTCGAGCGTGTGCGGACGCTAACTCTTCAGCGTGGAACTAGGTCAAGCCAGCTACGCTATCTGGGTGATAAGGATGTTTGACGAGCTCTTGGAACAAATCGGCTGGAATGTCTCGAGCTAGAGTTACTGTGACGTTGATGATTTTCCTAGCGTCTAGGGGGGGTAGGTTACGAAGTAATTTCATGGGGCTATTGCTTTCCAGGAGGTCAACCCGTATTATATGGAGTTGAGCAACGATGCAAAGTACGTTGAAATGTACGCCGAATGCTAGGAGGAAATCCCAGAGTTGCAGGACTTCAGGAAGGGGAGGTGTACAGGCGCATAAAGTCATTACTGAGGGGAAAGCGTAGATCTCAGCCGACAGATTCTTGGATCTGAGATGAGTGTATAGGGGTGGATCGAGGATTTCTAGACATTTATCTAGGAGCTACCACCCCAAGCAACGGAAAGTAGAGTACGGTGGTTAGTATGAAAGGGGGGACTGAAGGAGAAAAGGAGTGGGGTGGGTACTTACTTGAAGACCACGATGAACACCACTTAGTGTCGGTTGAACATACAGTGGACAACAAAACTCAATAAACCTACTGAAACACATAAATGCTTCCACCTCACTCTCTAACGTATACAAAAAAGGAGCGGCTAAAACATTCATCCCTTGGACATAGCTGAACTCATACACCTCTCCTTCTCCCTCCCCACCCTCCCCCTCATCTGCACTATCATCTGATCGGTTATGTTTCCATACGAAGGCGTCGAGCAGACGGATGAGCTTTTCTTCTTTGACTCTCTCCTTGAAACCCTGATCGGTAGCAAGGGTTCGAAAAGTGTCGTTGCGAATTTTCTCATGCGAAGGAGATTTACCCTTCGATACTAGAGAGAGGTAGAGGGGGATATCGAGGGAACGAATGTCCAGGAGAAGTTTCCACACCACGCTGCGATAGGTTGTACCCGTTGGGAATAGGAAGGTGTCTGGTGGAAGAGGAGTTGTTACGATTCTGTGTCGAATCCGAGAGATCGGATCGGATGGCGGAGCGGGGAAGAGAGAGGTGCTGGTGGAGGAAGAGGAGGGTGAATCGAGAAGACGACGTGCTGTTTGTGCTCGACCTCCTCTTGTGCCTGTTTGTGCGGGACGGCCTCGTCCACGATCTCGGATCGATGTGTCCGCAGCGTTAGCTCTGCTCGTTGCTGTTCTCAATGAAGAAGGAGCAGAAGTATGGTGGTGCGAAGACTGCATCTGACCAAACAACCTCTTCCATTCTCGAGCGTTCGTGGTCGCTGGGTCTTCGGTGGAACTGGTGCGACTCATACTGCTGTCGACCGTGCTCGGTCCAGCTGATGCCGACGAGGAAGGCGAAGAAGTGGAAGCCGCTGAGGCAGCTCGGACTTCCATCATCGTCGATGCTAGTGACCTGCTTTCAGAGTCGAAGGATGAGGTGGACAATGCGGAAAGGTAGGAAGATGCAAACCAAGCCGTTGTCAGAGTGAAAGGCAAAGTTGGACCCTGAAAGACACACACGCACGCGCCTCAACCAACACTTGCCGATTTATGCAGCTGAATCTAAAACGCGTCACTTTGCACCGCTGAGTGACTGAGCTGTCTCGATGTTCCAACGCTCTTCGAGTTCTAACTCCAGGACCCTCAAAGCAATGGTGTTTGAGCGCTAAGGACATTTCATGTTTCAGATGTAACAAGATGGTTTGCTATACGAAACGTGTATTGAGCTGTGTAGAAGTACATATGAAGAGTTCGAGAAATGCAGTTGCAAACGAGTGGAAGGAGGACGAGGGGGTATCAATGGGAAATGCAGCAAGGAGACACGGACGAAACCAAGAGGGTGTGATGGTGCTATGCAGTAAGACGCAGACGCCAAAGTTGCGTCAGACGAAGACCTCCCAAGCTGAATACTTGCTGCCTGCCTCTTTGGTACATCGCTGTCCGCAGCCTTGGACGGGACAGTCGAAACGCTTTGGCTTCTTTGGCTTCTTGGGTGTAGTCTCTTTGGCAGCATGTGCCGGAGCTGTCGGCCGATTGCGGGTAGACGTTCGGGGAGCCTTAGCGGGTGGCTCGTCCTCTGGTGGTTCGACAGCCTTCGCCTTACCCTTGCCCTTGCCTGGCAATGCTTGCCAATCAACAGTGTCAGCAGCTGGTAGAGGTGCGATGCCGCTCAGCTTGTCGACACAACGCCCGTCAATAACATGTCCGCAGGGCAGCGCCCATATTCTCTCGTCTCCGTTAGCGCCCGTCACAAGTGCGTGACGACAGCCTGGACAGATCGGTGTCGTGTCCGGCAAGGGTCCCGTAACGACAGCCTTATCATCAAAGTAGGTATCGAGGTCAACCGGCGGCTCAATGATGTTATGCGTGAAGCCAGGCTGAGCCTCGTACGGATGGGTCCACTTGGGATCATACTCTTGCGGAACTTTGCGTTCGGTGCCCTGCTGATGACCAGGGCCTGCGTTGGACTGTAAGCCACGGATCAAGTTGCCGAGCATCTCCATGCTGTAGGACGGACCAAAACCGAATCCACCAATGCCTCCTAGAGAAAAGTCTCCACTCAGACGCGACATGAAACCTCCATCTGATCCGGCTGTGGTGGTAGCACCGCTCCTTCTGGCTGCTGTTGCGCTAGCAGATGGGATGGCAGCACGCCGTTGTGGTAAGAGTGGATGCCTCGCAGCAGAAGACGAGCCGAGTATATCTATGCTTTGCGGGATGCGCGAACCTGACCCATGAGGGCCTCGACCAATGCTGTCGTGGAATCGAAGCGACGAGCCGGAGGATGCGGCAGCCGGGAGACGACTCGAAGAAGCTGCGGAAGTGCCTAATGAGATGGATCGTTGAAGCGGATATGTGTGTCTGACAGGCTCGGACTGACCGGTAATGGTGAAACTCAGGTCTTCATCGTCCTCGTCGTCGCTGCCAACTACAATGGGGTCAGCAGCTGTTCTGGTTGCACCTGGACGGCTTGAGGATGAAGCAGGGTCCCTGCCGAAGCTATGCGAGGCACGTTGGTCCGCATGCGAGCTGGAAGACCAGTCGTGGATGTGAGTGCCGGTTCTAGATGTTGAAGACCAGTGTCGGGTATGTGCTGGAGGTGATTCCTCGGTGAGGTCGATCACAGCGCCCTGCGATCGACTCATGGTATGCAGCGGGGAGTAAAGATACTGTGTATCTTGCTAAGAGGTCTGCGGTGTTTTGTTGGTGGCGGAGGTGCGGAAAGGCTCAGTCGTAGTTGCGAACGCGTTGACTGCGCTCCACTTTGCAGGTTCTCCAGATACAACGCTCTTGAGAGTGTCAAGTGCTCAGTCGAGCTCGTGTTTGCTTGTCAACGAGCTGCGCAATCCGCTATCTGTCGGAACCCGACGAATTGAAACCTTGTAGCGGACAGCTTGAGGGTGGAAAGCGAGTGATGATGCGGGATCACGGAATTGCAGGCGTAGGGTTTGCGTCCTTGTTCAGACGCGGTGGTGAAGATGACGACCTGGCCGGAGGCCTGCTTTCTCTTCGAAAGATGGTGCTTAGAAGCGGGATATCGGATGAGTTGCGAATGATGAATCTTGAAGAAGGACGAGCGTGTTGAAAGGGAGTGACTTCATTTCTGTGATGCTAGCCAATCGGTCACCGATGCGGTTCTTGCTTTTCCTCGAATCCTACGCTGTCTATTCCCTCTGGCAGGCTTTGAAAGGAATGCACCTGCGGCGGAAGTATCGATGTGTAGGTCTGAGAGCCTTGGACCTTGACGCGGGAAAGAAAGTATCGTGATCCGAAATGTTGTAGCAAGAATCGAAAGGAGGTGTTAGTCCTTGGTGTATCACCTTCAGGGTTTGCAACCCTTGTGTGGTGGCGCTCTCGGAAAATCTCCAAGAATGTGGTTGGAGAGCGCAGCTGCAAGGCGCAGCCTTGTGACTTTAGAGAGCTGCTTTGTGTGTATTGGTTTTGCTTACAGCACGCGTCATTTGGTTTTCCAGATTTTCTTGGACTTGCAAAATTCATGGTATCTCCTCATCACCAGCATCTCCTGTAATCAGCATATCTCGCTCAATTTTGCATCAAATGGCATCATCTAGCACATCATCTGGCCCTTCCAGACACCATCTACTCACTGCTGAAGAGAAAACTGCATGTATATCACTCAGATCAGCAGGATGGAAGCTTCCAAAAATTGCAGCTCACCTGGGCCTCAACTATGACACTATATACAAGTTCTGCAAGTGCTATGACACCACTGGAAGCAAGGAGAGTGCATATTCTACTGCTGGAAACCCAAATTACAGCCCACAAGCTATCAGAAACATGATCAGAAACACACAAAAGGATGCACAGAGCAGAAGAACTCCTTTGAAAGAGATTGGACAGCAAAATGATGGTATGTCAGCCAGTACAGTCAGTAGGCATCTCAAAAAAGTGGGAATCAGGAGCTATAAGGCCACCAGGAGTACCCTTGCTATCCCCAGCCAACAGGAGGAAGAGGTTTGCTTTTGCAATGCAGCACAGAGACTAGACAGTAGAAGATTGGAAGAAGGTGCTCTGGACAGATGAATATGCAGTATCAAAACAGGACTACAGGCATTATCATTGTCTTAGGAGACCACAGCAGAAGTTTCATCCAGCATGTCTGCAGGCCACTACAAAGTCAGGATCAGTCAAAGTTATGGTGTGGGGATGCTTCATTGGACAGTAAAGGGGCCCATTGATCAGGATGCCTTCAGGGAAGATAAAGAGTAAAGACTATATGAAGATCATGGAAGAAGAGGTCTTTGTATGGTTCAAAGGGCTGTCAGAGGACTCTATTTGGATGCAAGACAATGCTCCTATCCATCAAAGTGCCTATAGCAAGCAGGGCTTCAAGTTATATGAGATCAAGACCATGACATGGCCACCACAATCTCCAGACCTGAATCCCATTGAAAACCTATGGGCTTTCCTCAAGCACAGGCTCTACAAAGGCTCCCCACATCTCTATCTAGTACAAGGAGGGGCTGAAAGGACAAAGAAAGCAATCTTTGAAGCACTCCTACAAGCTTGGGAGACCATTGAAGAAGATTACCTTGGTAAGCTTCTAGAAAGCATGCCAAGAAGGATGGAAGCTGTAATTAAGGCCAAAGGTGGTCAAACAAGGTTCTGATTTGTGGATTCTGCACTCAAGCAATCAAAGTAGGTGTTCACAAAAAATCTGCCAAGGTTGTATTGTGAGATGAGTAGGAATATTCATGTATAGTGACATGGGGGGGGGGGAGCGAATTTTGTGATAGTGAAATCTGGAAAACCAAATGACGCGTGCTGTAGTTTCGGTTGTCGGGGTCTTTTTGGTCACAGTCAGCCGAGAGAGATGACGTGAGGCTCACAGCAGCCGCGATGTTAGAGCTAGACAAGATAATCAACACGTACGAGTCAAGGAGGACAGACCTGATCACGCTTCCCGTTGAGCTTGAAGAGACTGCGGTTGGCAACGCGTTTTTCCAGAAAATTCAGGCAGCAGAGCGTAGAGTTCAATTTGGAAGAAATGTGCAAGAATTTTTGCTGGAAAGCAGAGCCTTTGCGCTTCTTGCGTCAAACTTATAGTCACGAGGGTTGGCTGTTCCTTTCTTCCTTCACCACGACCCATCTCTTTCGTGCACCTATCCTTGGCTTCTCCTTTCCCCCCTTCCACCACCATCGACCACTTGTATTTGCGTACGAGTGTGTCGATTCACAGTGCAAAGTGTAAGTGTTTCTCCAGCAAGCTATCAAAGTGCATCGAGTCGAGTCGCCTTCGCCCATCTCCCCCCATTCCCCTTTTCCAGTGATGACTTTTCACTCCTTTCCCCGGCCTATACGACCATGCCGAGACGATAAGGAAGCTCGTGTCGCAGCGAGCATCTATTATTTCTCTTGTGCATGCCAGCACACTTCTGTCTGATGGACACTCTTTGCCTACGGCCTTCGTCTTCACCAGAGACATGGCTCAGGCAAAGTGCATATGGGCAAAGGCGATGTCGGCTCATCATTGAGCTAGGCACTCGATATTGACACATCGATTGAAAAGGGACAAGTAGCTGACCCGCATCTGTTCTTTCAACGCCTCTCGTCGCCGCTCGCAGTCACCTTTTACCAGTTGTACTTTTCTCTGCTTCACCCGAGCTCACTATTCCCCTCTGTTTAGCGTAAGTGATTCTACCAACAAATTGACACAATTTTACATGGCAACACACGATGGCGGACGCGGGCAACCCAAGTCTCCGACGATGATAAACCTGGTATCCAACCAAATTCGCAGTTTCCACTCTAGGACCCTAGCATCCCCCCTGGGGGGTGGGGCATTTTGGCTCTCCTTGCGAGAGATTCATATGGGATGTTTGCGGCCATCTTCGGAAGAGGTCCACGGCACGAACCCTCCTTCGTTTACGAAGGAGAGCCGTTGGGCCAGTGCCGCCTTCTCGAATCGTTTGTATCGTCTGGATCGCAGCCGGCTCTGGTCCGATGAGGGTTTGCAGACCTTCCTTGGAAGTCTGAGGGGCATTTTAAACTCAAATGGGTTGTTCTCGCCATCCGTCCATCGATCAACATGTGTTGTCATGATGAAGGGTCGTCCGTCTTGCATCTGACAGATTGTTTGATGACGACAGTGTGCTGACTTCAAACGTCCTTTTCATCCTCTGCTCAACTCCATCCTTGGACGCTTTGCTTGAACCCACTACCGAACTTCGCGCGACGAACAGTCCTCCTGTACAATAGATTCACTCCAAGGCGCACTGTTCTGGACCCCCTCCTGCACGGTGCGTACCGAAATTCCGATCCCTGATGTTGTTTGATGAGATCTTTGATCCGTCCCTTTCGCGAGGGACTTCTGCCTTGCTTTCTTTCTGTCTGCTGCTGCCGCCTCCTTCGCACCTCCACCGCCTACTCTTGGACGACGTTGCCGACTAGCAAGATGAGCTACTCAAGTATAAACCGATGTGCATTAGGAAGAGCCGTCGTGAGCGGGCGGTCTGTGTGCTCCTTGTCGTCTCATTTGGGACAAAGCGCACGGAGATGATCTTGCCTGCTTCTGGCAGCTTCGTGCTAGACTCGTCTGGTGCTTGAGGCAGCCGAAGCAGGTTTCGTCGCTGGAGCTTTGTCTTTCGAGGTCTTGTCTGTCGTCGAGCGAGTCCTATGTTCATCCCTTGCTCGAGCGTCTCCGCGGTTGACGGGTCCCTTTCGGTGTACTCTCCTGTGTTGCAGATGCTCATATGGGCGTAGGTTGATTCGAGCTTGGAACCTCACGTCTGGACGAGATAGGCAAGTTGGGTGCCGCGTTTCGCGAGGTCGAAAATTTGGTTTCCTGAAAAGTTGGCAACGTCCAGCACTATTGCTTAACGATGTAGGAGTGAGGAGAGCGAAGGCAGCGTGGTCAGCAGGCAGAGGAAGACAGGGGTGGATCTGATCTCATCTTTTCTGGCCTTGATCTGGACCAGCCGGACTGACATCTTTGCACCCCTCGTCTCGCTATTCTTCTCATCATTACAGGCGACACTTCAGCAGCAATAGCAACATCCATGTCGTTCCTCGCACGCAACTTTTTCAGCCAGGCAAGGTCGGGTCTCTCCCGACAGGCCACCTCAACTTCGGCATGGGGTATCCGACACGAGTCTTCGTCCGCCGCCGCCAAGGCGACCGTTGCTTCCGGCTCTACATCCAGCGAGTCGGCGCCTCCCACTCATTACCGCATCACATTGCGACGATCAGGTATCGGCATGCCCGAGAAGATCAACCGCACACTCCAGGGTCTTGGACTCAAGAAGCGTCTTCAGTCGGTCTACCGCCCGATTGGTCCTGACATGGCCGGTGCTATCCTCGCTGTCAAGGAGCTCGTGCACGTCGAGAATGTTCGACAATTGCAAGAGGCAGACCAGATGCTTCTCAGCGACGAGGAGGCCGTTTGGGTCAATGAGGTTGGCGAGATCGTCGACCCTGGCAAAGCAGCCAAGAAGGCTCCTCGCGGGTACAAGATTGTTGGCAACGTGGTGAGCGAGCTTCGTGATCAGGAGATCAAGAACGGCTCTTCTGCATAATCCCTCGTTGTCATATTCAATCCGTTTCTGTATTACTAGTCTTTTGCTTCGCTATCGACAATCTGCTGTCGTTGGTGTTTGCTCCTTTTCTTCCTCTTTTGGAATCATACCCATCTGAAACTTTCCAGCCGATGCGTGTTTGCGACTTTGGTGTGTGTGCCTGCCTGCCTTTGGGTGACAGTGACCGGGTTGAGTGTGAGGAGCGGATCTTTGTTGGCAGTCATTGACGTCTGCAAGTTCGGAACGGCAATTCTCGGAAGGCTCCTCGACTGATCAATCCCACCTGCGCAATCACTGGCACTCGACTGATCCCGGAGGCTCCCGACAATGACAGGCTCAACCTCTCGTGAGGGCTGTTGAAATTGAAGATGCTTTTACGCCATCATTGTTGACAGCGACGCGAATTGAAGCGAACAAAGTGACGCCGTTTGAAAGGCAAAAAGAGTGACGTGAGGTGCTCGTGACCACATCTGCGAATCGCGTCCAACCGTGACGTGCGTCATTTGCACTTCAGACAATGGATCAAGGCAACAAAAGTGACTATCAGATGAGGCGATTCTGTCATCCTGACAGTCTCACCCGACACCGTTGAGTAGGCCTCGGACGGCTGAAGTCGGGTCGCCAAGACTCGGATAATGGCGATGATGACATCCACGCGAGATTGATAACGAGAGCAAAGTGCGACTTGATGTCTTGACTGGACCCTGGCTTGTATATTTGGGCTTGCGGCTCACGATTTGATACTAACCTGTAGAATTCATAGCCACCATCTACTGGTGTGATTGTACCGGAGAGATGAGTCATGATGGATTGTTGCATTAGGCTATCAAACGTCGATGTGATTGCCCGCTTCCCGTGATTGTAGTGAGGAGATCGAAGCTCGGCAGTTCCGCAAAGATCTGCTCCTCTGATCCTTTTTGACAGATCACACATGCGCGAATCCCAGTCGCACTGACCCGTCGAAGCACACGTCGACCAACCTCAGACTTGACAACACCACACATTGTACACACGCAAGGCGCGCTACAAAGAATACGATCTCGGAAGAGCCGAAGCTGCTTCGATGGCAGGTGTTGAGGGGAGTTCCCGAGAACAAATGGATCTTGAAAGGGTCCTAGAATGCGTAATAAGGCAAAGCAGCGAACAAGCGAGGTCCAGCGTTGGAAAAAGAAAACAGGCACCTCCCCATACGACGAGGCAACAGAGCCAGACGAGAGAGGCGAATCGGTCAAGTTGTGAGAGACTTTGGCGAGCTCGACTTGCAGTATCAGCCACACAGGTCAAGCGAGATTCACGGAGTGAGCTGTCAGACGACGAAAGGTGCAATCGACTTGAAGATTGCGGGGTCAAGCCTCTGAATCGCGCGCGTGTCTAGTCAAAAGACAGGCTCTCCTGCAACTTTATGGGAGCAGAGACTGATCTCAAGTAAATCTCGCCATCGAACAGAGAAGCGCGCGCGTCACTCGAGCTTCACGAACAAGGACGGACCTGAGGAACAGCGCAGCATCGGCTGCATGATGTGATTGCACAGCAACGCACCTCACCTCACCCTCTCGGCAAGCTGCAAAATTCAGGGTTTAGGTTAGGTTCGCCCAGCCCTGAAAGATGCTGTCTCCTGAACAAGCCACGAAAGCTCCTCTTACTGTATCCCACTTTCATCACACCTGCAACTGAGCTTTGTGTGGGGTCGAGCCATTGTAGTGACCGACTCTCGCATCACTGTGAGCGAGCCGCGCTGACACCATTCACTAAAGTGTTGCGATAGCCATCTCAGCCCACGCCAGCAGCCTCATCGTATGATCCCATCGAGCTCGTCACAAGACCACGAGATGAAAGAGCACGGCATAGGGAACGGATCCGTCACCACGGGGACAAGGGGCCCGACGCGATCACAATGGTCTGACCATCTGACTCATGAATTTGACTGTGTTAGCTGAACACTAGCTGAACAGCGTTGGGATGGATCAGCTCAGCCCGGTCCCATGTTACTGTATCTCGGCCATCCCGCGCAATCACTTTTTATTTTATTTTTTGACGTCTTGTTTTTGACGGGCCGATTGCCCTGCATCTGACACTCCACTTTTTTCGATTTCTCACTTTCATGCCGCCCTGTGACTGCTCGGGTGCTCTTCTTTTTCGTGTCCGGTCTTTTGAGCGCTATGACATGCCGAGAGAAGAGAAGGGAGTAAGGCGTTATCGTTGCGTGTTATGGCGCGGCCACGTTGACTTGACTCAGAGCAGTGAGCCAAAGTTGTCGCTCTGGCGGGCGAGTGTTGAGCGTCGAGAACCGCTCAAGCCCCGAGTTATCGAAAGAAAGCGTGAGGGTGCGGGTGTTTTCGCGTTGAGTTATGGCATGGTGTGACAGCAGAGCAAAGCAAAGCAGGGCAGCGTGAGTTCATTCGATTGTGATTGACTGACGCCGTAGCCGAAGCTTCATCAGCGCCCGGAGAACGACACGGCGGAGTCATACTTTCTTTCAGCTGAGCTGTCCGTTCGCTAACTAGGGTGCCGTGCTGCTGCCGTTGCTATTCGTGCTCATGCCTCTCCTCGGCTCCAAATGAAGCAATCAATCATCGAATGATGAGCAAAAGCACGCCCGCAGTAGTTGCCTATCACGACAGTCCCACACAGAGTGAGTCAATCCCTTTGCGCGACAAGCACCGCGTCAATCGTAGCTCTCTTTCCGTGCTCCGCAGCAAGCAAGCAAAAAGGCTTTGTGTGGAGTCACTACTGCCACTTATCAACTGGACCCTTAAGATAACGACTCCTCCTTATCCTCTCCCTATCCTCCTCCCCATCTTTGCTTTCCTTCACAACATCATCCACTTCACAACGTCTACTCGCCACACCATTCGTCCTTCATTATCAACTCGATTAGCGTTCACCAACGTACATCTTCGTTGCGCCACTGAACATGCTTGCTTAAACCAACAAGTGCATCTCGCTGCTTTGCCGTAACACTTGCGGCCTGTCTCATCTCCATCTGCATATCCTTGCAGCTGTCACCCAGTCGCCACCAAACCTTGTTCTTGTCGTAGCGCATCTGCTGGACTTCGTCTCGACGCGATCCACGTCCCCACCATGGATGTCGGTCACTTTCTTCGCCCTCCGCGAGTTTAATCGCCGCCCACCTGCAGGCCTTGCCTAACTGAACTCAAACTGTCCTACAATCACCCTAATCTTGCTCCGCTGCACCTTCAGCTGCATCACACAACGTCACATCGACCTGCGCATTGTTCCCATACATCTCCGGTTGTGCATCCACACCCTCGGTAACTACCTTTTTGTTTCTTCGCCGATCGACTCAGCTACAAATTTGTTACCCCAAATTCGCCGTGTCGACAATACTCTCGTCATGGTGTCTCTACCACGCTTCTTCCACTCCACCACACCTGACGACGCTGTCGCCAGCTTTGCGTCTCCACCAATACAGCCCTCTTCTGTTGGACAAACCACCAACATGAGTCGACACGGCAGCAACTTGCTGCCCGCTCTGGGCAGCCCAGGCAGTCTCAAGGCGGTCTTCGGCAACTCGGATCCTCGAGACTCGGCCATGGTCGACGACTATGTCGACGAGATTGTACCTGACTTCGTCCAGTGCTCCATCACGGGCTCGAACACGCCTTTCGGTCGCCGTTTACGCCTCGATGACTCGGCTGGCGAGGGTCTACGCAGAAACGTCCTTGTCCGCAATGCTATGCTCTCCAGCCTCGAACGAGAGCGTCGTCAGATGGCAGAAGAGGCTTCCCCCCCAAGTGCCGTCGAAGCAACCTTGGCCTTCGAACAGAGCAACTCTAACGCTGCTATGGATGATGAGGCTCAGTTCTTCGAAGACCTCCTGTCGGAATTGAGCGGTCCCGAATGCTCTAACGCTTCGAGCTCCTTGCTTGAACCTGTCGTGTACAGCAGCACCGCACAATGGCATGCTCCCTCCGCTTCGACCGATGCGAACGACGAAGGCGACTTTGTCCAGCTCGAGGTCAATTCGGAGGAGCCTTTGGCCATCGAAGACACCAAGCAGCTAGCTGCGCCTTCCGTCATTGCTTCCAGCAACCCAGCTGCAGCTGTTTCATACGAAGAAGCGCAAGACGGTGCTAGTCTTAACAAGATGCCGTCAGCTCTCGTTGACTCCTGCCTGAGCACCTACTCAGCTGCTCATGCTTGTGTCGACTCAGGCTTCGCAGAAGACACTTCTCGTCCAGCATCGGCTGCCAGCTGCTGCACCGGCTATCCAAATGTTTGTCCGTACCCCGCTATCTCAAGTTACGTCGGAGGGTCGTCAGAAGAACTTCCTGCTTTGATCGACGATGACAGTGATGCCGAAGACGACGACGACGAAGCAGACGAAGTAGATGACAAGGATCAAGCGGCGCAAGACTTTGCACACGCTATCGAAGCTGTTGCCTTTCCTGCTGAAGCACCGGCCTTGTTGAGCCCGGATGGCGACGCCTCGCGATCGAGGCCGCTTTCACCTGTCACTTCGCCTGTACATTCAGTCTGTGTCGACTACACGAGCTTCCGCGATCCACTCTCACCAGAGCCTTCGCGCCCAACCTCGCCAATGTCGAGTGCTTCCTCTAAAGGTGACGGAGACGGGCCCAGTCCTCTGCTTCTGCCTTCCGACTTGGATGCACTTCCGTCAATAGCTGAGCTCTCCTTGCAGCTTCCGGTCGCTTCTGGAGCAGATCTGCTGGCTCGACCTTCTAGGGCTCTAGCAGGTGCTTGGTTCGAACATCACAAGCCAGTCGCTTCCAGCCACGCAAGCACAAGCGCAGACCGGATCCGCTGGACCATGTCTTCTGCTTCCTACTTCCGTTCGGGGCAGGCTTCTTCGTCGACGTCCACGCTGACGGGCTATCGGCATCACCAATACAACCTTAGACTCACCTCTGACCCTTCCCGCGCCAGCGGCTCCACCAGCAGCAGCTTCTCCAATGTAGCATCGAACGATCCAGCTGATCACTCTGTCGTGGTTCACTGGTCGCGTTGAACAATCTCTTCTCTCATTCTTTGTCCTCTTTCCTCGTCTCCGTCTCTCTGCTTCCGTCCTGCATACATGGTTATCGTCATCGCATTCTGTCATCGCATCCCGTCTTCTCACTGTCCCAAATGACCACCCTCCTGTGGCTCTATCTCCTCTCTCTACTGTCTCGTCTCTTTGGTTCTGTAGCTTGGTTCTTCCCATTCATCCTGTAACATCTTTCATGCACTCATACCCTGGTCTCTTCTGTTCGCAATGTCACCGTTCACAATCAACACACGCAAATACACGACTGTCATTGAGATGTTACGAATGCTGACCCGCAAGGATTGAAATGTCATTGCTGAATGTAGCTGAGGCTCGATCATGCGATGTCGCGAAGTTCGATCTCAGAATCAAAGAAGGTAAAGTCTTCATCGACTTCCTGTTGCCAATCATCGTCATCGTCGCTACCGGCTCCAGTGCCGCGTACCGAACCTTTGGCAGCATCGTTCCCGCTTCCTGCCTCCGCTTCATCGTCTAGCTCGTCCGATGCGGAGGGAGACAATGAAGGTCGGAGTTCGCCGAATCGAGCTTCCGGATTCAACCCCTTGCCACCCTTCTTACGAGCGGAGGTAGGGTCGAAAATGCTGTTCAGCAAGCGATCTCTTTGCTCCTTGTTCTTCGAAGGTGCATGGCGGACGGGGGAGAGTTTGAGGCCGGCAAGGAGGGAAGACGATGTTTCGTGCGAGTCATCTTCGCTATCCGAGGCAGAGTTGGTGGGATTGTCGACTGCATACGTCCCTACGTCTGCGAGCTTTGTGCGCTGGGTTGAGGGTAGGAGGGAGTACGAGCCAAATTCCTCCTCCTCTGGATCCGAATCTGCACTGCTGCTAGGGTGCGAAGGGTGGTTGCGTAGTGTGCCGTAGCACTGGTAGGGTGTGATAGAGATGACCTTTTTCCCTGCACGAATGCTTGTTGCGGGTACATTGGGTTTGCGTGGTTCGTCTTCATCTGATAGCTCTACTGTTTGGACTTTTCTCCATCCCTCCACTCCATTACTCGGCTTCCTCTTCTCATTTCCCTTTCCATCAGCACCGGTACTGGGGCGGGTGGGACTACTTGCATCAACCCTCCCGCCGTTTTCGCCAGTCTTAGCAGCACTGCTGGGCACAGTCAGCTCAGTGAAAGGCGAAGAAATGCCTAGCCCTCCACCGCTACGATACGCCGGACTCGATGAAACACCGTTATGAACAACTTCCTCGTCTTCACCATCACTACTAGCTGGCAACTGCATTCCAGGTTTTGTCTTATGCTTCTTTCCTCCCATCTCCTCATCCTCCATCTCTCGCGCACGTCGGAGACGTCGCTGTCGAACTTCAGCAGCAAACAATCCACCTATGGGAGCACTGGTGTCATCGGCCATTACTGCATCTGCATCTTCCCCTTCCTCGCCGGCGACTGCGTTTGCGTTCGGGCCAGGGCGGGGTAGCGCAGTGCCGAGGAGGTCTTGCGGGGTATGATTACCCGATGGCGACGCAAAAAGTGGTCTGAATCCAGGCTTGGCACTGGCTGTACGACGAAGTTTGGAGATTGCTTTAATTGGTGAGTCTCCGATCTCCTCGTCTTCACCGTCCTCGTGCCGTGTCTTTGTGGGATGTGGAATGCTCCGTGTGCGAGAGAAAACGGATGCGGGGGCGGTGACGCTCCTCCCCACCCCCTCCAAATCTCCACCTAGGGACTTGCGTTGGGAAGCAAACCCAAAAGCACCCAATCCCATCTGCTTCACTCCAGCTCTCGGATCTGTCTTACTTCCAATCCCTTCCGCCGCCCCCAGCCCTCTTGCTAGCGCATTCGAATCTGAAACTCGACGCCGATTCGGTGTTGGTGGGACATCTTCCCCTCTCAACCTTTTACGTGCTTTTGTTCGTGGAGTATACGCAACAAGTGCTGCGCTAAGTGCTGCATCGCTTTTCGCGCGGGTAGGAGAGAGTCGAGTTTTGGGAGGGGTGAGTCGTGAAGCGGCGGTAAGAGTCGTGCGGAGCTTTGATGGTGATGCGGTGACATATTGCTGCTGCTGAGCTTGCGACTTCGACGGAGTGTTTCGGTGTTTAGAGAGAATATCGAGTAGAGGCGACCGTTTTGTAGGGGTCATTTCTACATCTACTGCCGAGTGTGCTGGACTAACGACCTCCCTTTCCTCCCCTGTTTCCTCCGTAGAGCGCTTGCTGGGTGTTGCCCAAGGATTCTTCTTTCGCGGCGAAGCCTTTGTTGGTGTTTTGAATGGGTTCCTCTTGCCCCCCTCTTCTGCTGTTTCCTTCTTCGAAGGAGTCCTCAACCCCACCACCTCTTTCTCCACATCTAGTCTCTGCTTCGAGCTCGAAGCGACGCTGTTACTCGAAGAAGAAGGTAGTTTGGTAGACTTGGATCGAGCAGCCTTAACATCTCCACCTACAGCCTGCCAAGTATCGTAGATCCCTGCAATTTCGTCGTCTGCGAGGATGTCGCGTTTGGTTGGATCTCGACCGTGTTGTGCTTTGAAAGCTCTTTGCCATGTTTTCAGCTCGCGCCGGAGAGTTGCTTCCATCGCGAACACCACCTGGACACTCGGATACGCTGTTAGGTGAGGTGATGAAAGGGCGCCCGGTTGGATGTGGTAGATGTGCGTGTGCGTGGCCGGGGAGTTTGATGGTTTGAGAAGATCAAAGGTGAGTGATGAAAGTGGAAGGAGCGCGCGTTGGTGATTTGTTTGTGTGGAGAGGAAAGTGTTGAGTCAATTTACGCGTCGCGCGTTCAAGGCGTGTTTTTAACCCGTGCTTCTGATGCTTTCCAGTTTCGTCATATGGTAGCTAGCACGCTTTCGCTTCATGCTTTGCAAAGAGATCTGCATATCACATCTGCCACATGTAGGTAAGAACGATGATGTAGCGCTGTCAATGCTGCAGATCTTGCGTCCGTAGTACGAGCCAAGCGTGGCTGAAGGTCGGTATCTGAATTAGCCGCTTGTCACTCTTCGTTGCTCCTTACACGGCTACCTTGGCAGGAGCCGAACCTCTATTCTGCTGTCCGACGTCACCGAAGGAGGCAGGACAGGTTGAACTACGTCTCATTCAACGCCGTATTGTGCGCGGAGATAGGCAAAGAGCTCGTTACAGTACGTTGAATCTCGTGTCAACGGAATTTAGCATAAGCGGACTTTGCTTTTTCGGTTGTCACAAGCAGCAGCTGTCAAACGACAATGCACCGCATCGACCCTTGGCGAGACCCTTGAGGCTTGAACCTTTTTTGCCCCGCTCTCAGGGCTCTGCCATGCTTCAGAGCTATGGCGGCACTCCGCACCACAACTCAGCTTGTGCTCCCTCTTGGGATGGACCGTGCTTCTGTCCAACTCCTATATACCACTCTGAAACGAAACCCTCACCTTCTGAGCGGATAGGAAGCATCCGCCTCACTCTCTCACAATGGCAACCCACGAATGGCATTCAGGCGAACTCGCCCTCCAATCCGCCCTCGGTCACGTCGATGCCGTTGCTGGCGCCCATCCCATCTTTCACCCTCAACTAACCGCACAACATCAACAGTTCCACACCTCACTCCAAATCCTCCCCGTAGCCACGCTGGATTCGCTTGGTCGACCGTGGGCCTCCTTCCTCACAGGTCGAGATGGATCTCAAGGCTTTATCTCTTCTCCTTCATTCACTTCCCTGATTGCTGGCTCTATGCGCTTGCACGAAGACCATCCGGTCGAAATAGCTTTAAGGGAGGGAGCCAAGTTCGGCATGACCTCGCTTGTCCGTGGTGATGATACGAGCTATCAGGGTCCAGGGTTGAAGTTGATTGCGGGTGTAGGGGTGATGTTTGAGAATAGGAGGAGGAATAAGTTTGCTGGGTTCATCAATGAGCGAAACGTCGGAACAGAGGAGGATAGAACGATTCAGGTTGAGGTGATGGAAAGTTTGGGTAATTGTCCCAAGTATATCAATACTCGTCAACTCATCCCCAATCCGAGCCATAAGCCGGAGGTGTTGCATAAGAAACTCAACCTCTCACCCGGGGAACCACTGCCAGAGGAAACGCAGAAACACATCTCTCAAGCAGACGCTGTCTTCTTAGCTACTCGATACACCAGCCCTGTACAGATGATCTTCAAATCTAAACTCGGGGTAAACATCCGAGGCGGCAAACCTGGGTTTCTTCGCATCACTACCGAGACGATCACGAACGAGGCTGGGGAGAAAGAGCAGCGTCAGGTAGCATATCTCCCCGATTACTCTGGAAACCGATTCATGAGTTCCCTTGGCAACATATATAGCGACGGTGTAGCAGGGATAACGGTTCCGCTCATGCAGAAAGGCAAACCTATTGACGTAGTTTACCTCACAGGCAACGCTCAGATTCTACTCGGTAAAGATTCGGCCCGTGTCTTTCCCGGGGTCAACACCTGTGTACGGATAGAGTTGACGGGATTCATGCACGTTAAGGACGCAGTACCGCTGATCCCAAGCGATGGGGTGGAAGACTTTGAGCAGAAGGGAGAAGATGGGGTTGGATGGAGTCCTTATAATCCACCCGTGCGACGCCTTGCTTCCGAGCTTTCCTCCCTTTCCTCCGATCCGACCTCCACCGATGTGTCGTTGAACGAAGCGACGATCACAAACTTCGAAGAGCATACGCCAGAACTTGCAACGTTCACCTTCACCCTCAACCATCCCGTCAAATACCGGGCGGGTCAACATATCATCCTGGACTGCGGCAGTCTACTCGATGCAGAAGTAAAAGAGTACAAACACATGTCAGAGAAATACAATGGAGAAAAGGAACTCAACGATACAGGCGTACGGACTTGGACCATCTCTTCTGCGCCCCAATCGTTAAGTGCGGAAGGGGAGAAGGAGGTTAGGGTAACAATGAGAAGGGTGGAGAAAGGGTTGGTCACGCCGAAGCTTTTCGAGGTGGGGAAGAAGGGGCAGAAGGGATGGAAGTTGCCAGTACTAGGTGTGGGAGGTGATTTCGTGTTGCCGAATCAGGTTCAAAGGGGGAGCAAGAGGTTTCTTTGGGTTGCTAGTGGGGTTGGCATCACACCTTTTCTCTCCTTCCTTGAATCCCTTTCCAACTCGGATCAGAGTTCTTCCTTGGAGATAACGCTGATTTTTGCTGTGCGCAGAGCTGAAGCACAGACCATGCTCAACCTCGTCAACAACACCATCGCATCCGAAGCCGGGACGAAGGGGAAGTTGGACATCCACGTCGTCTCCGCAGGGTTAACGGATTCCGATCTCCACTCTGGACTATCTTTGGCAAGTGCTTTTGAGAGAAAGCTCACGAAACACAGCACAAGGCTTAGTCCAGAGTCGTTACTCGAGTTCAGCAGCGGGATGGAGAAGAAGGAGGAGGAGGCGGCGGAGGCATGGGTCTGTGGTCCACCCGCATTGGAGACATTGGTGGTGCAGACGTTGGAGAAGGCTGGCTGGGCGGCAGATAAAGTTCATAGGGAGAGCTTTGCTTTCTGATTTCACTTTTAGTTACGCTTTTCCTTTCGTGAAGGGGGCGTGTGAATGTTTAAGGTTAGGCGTATTGCAATCGTGGTTGTGCGTGTGACTGAAGAAGTCGTGGTGATTGCGTTTCTTTGCGTCAAGGCGTTGATCGAGTCGGAACTGCCGAAGAGGACTGTTGGCTGGACTGTGAGCGGTGCTCTATCAAGGTAGGCAGTCAGCAAGCATGATAACTTCAGGGTCCATCTTGTGTGAGATGTCTCGCACGCACGCGTGCATTTTTCGACTTGTCACAACTCTAGGCTCTCTTACCATCTTCAATACCTGGATCGCGCTGCTGCAGGATCATATGTCAGCTGCAAGTGGATGCCAACAGCTTGGTGCAATCACAGTAACCACAAAGTGAGACTCTGTGAAAAGCACGTTTGCTTCGGAGTGATGTTCGCTTCGGCTACGAGACTAACAAACTGATTTGCGAGCCGAGTCGTCGGAAGAATTGAGAATATGACGACACGGAGGAACCAAAAAAGAACAGCACGAATCTACGCCCGCGGATGACGCTCAAGAAGAAAAGCACTGACAGTTGCCAGCTCGGCGAGCCGTCGGAGAGAAGAACGGTCATGACGAAGCGAAGCGAAGGTGAGCAAAACGCACGTTCCATCTTTGCTGACACCTGTCAGATCTTCGCGTCTAGAAGATAGGCAAGATCGGGCACACAAAGTTCGAATCCTTCTCCGTCTTCAAGCGGCCTTGCCGAAATCCTAATCCAATCCTGCCGATTTGCCAAGACCAGAGAGAGAGAAGCTTCCGTGTCACGACGTGGATGGCTTATGGTTGTCAGACATGCAGCACATTGCATGTTGAGTTGAACGCTAACTTTGTTCAAAGAAGGACAAGCAAGAGGAGACGAGGGTGGATCGAGATAGGTCACCTTAGCAAGGAGGGAAGGGGACTTCGGCTAGTCGGCGTGTGCAAGCTAGGTCAATCGGCCGCAAAAGAGACTGAAAGAAGGCGGTCAGACCATCACTCGGACTAATGCCATTAAACACAGATAGAAGAAGAAAAGAGAGGCGAAGTATTGTGCTCCGTTTATGCGATGATGATGTGTGCTGTGCTGTGTGCTGTTGTTGGACTTGATCGAGATCTCGACTCGACCGTCTTTGCAGGCCAGATCGTCAGATTTGCCTGCGTTTGCTTCACCGAAACGTCGGCGTGGCCAGGGAGAGCGGTCTGCGCTGTGGGCTACGGAACGCCGGACATAGGGAGACGACAGGAGGAGAAATTCGAAAAGAAAATCACACATTTTCCAGCCATTTTCCTCCTTCTCTGGCCGCACTCGGAGACAAGCACACACACACAAATCGAATTGCTCAACCCCTAGACCCCTGCTTCTCTCTTTCTACAAAGTCACAATTTTGCACACGGCAGCCAACAAGCGATTCGAAAACGCGGAAATTTCCTGGGAAAAATTGGCTGAATAATTACAGCAACTCGAATATCGAGCTGCCAAGTTTGTAGTTACGACGTCCACAATTTGTATTCAAAAGGGATCCTACTCCTGACTGTGAGAAGGGTGCCTAACCCACAGAGCGCCCTGTGCTGCTGTTGGCTGTTTTCTCCTTTTCGGATTATTTTTCATTCGAATTTGGATTTGGATTTGCATTCTGGCTTGCTTGCTTGTTGGACTGCATTTGGATGTGGACGTGTGTCTGAAGCACTACACTGCGCTCTGCTGTACCTTTTTTGTGGATGTGATTTGACTGGCTGCCATTCAGCTCATCGGATGCGTTCAAGTCGAAATTGGCCAATCGGCCAGCGCGGCCTGTTCAGTCGGACAGCAGACACAGCGGACAAAGCACACAAATCACACACACTCTCTCTGACACACACACACACACAAGCGAAGAGCGGGCCTGATCTCAGACACACGCATTCGAGCCCATCGCTTCAGCCCACAACGGAGAGACTGCGTTGTGAAGCCTCGCTTTTGGTCAACTCACAACGCACTCCGATTTCCACTTGACCGATCGCTTGCTCCTTTACTGTCAACCTCACCACCACCACCACCACCACCACCACCACCACACACCCCTTTTCATCATCATCATCGTCGTTGTCCCATCATCTCCCAGGGTCTACGGCTGAGTCGACGAACCACACCTACGCTACAACACACGCTCCGCTTCATTCGCATCGACACCCGGTGCCCATACCAGTTCTTAGCATTTGCACGTTCAGCGACTCCTCGGACTTTGGTTCACTTACGCCGCTCATCAGCCTCCGCACCGTCATCTCCGCATCTCAGCTTGATCTTCATTGAGGCAGTCGACGTCAGCTCTGTTCGTCATTGTCATCAGCACACTGCTCAGCATTACCACCAAGACCTCAGCCAGCCACACAACCTGTTCACTTCGCAGGCTGAGCCGATCACCATCACCACATCTTTCCGCATTTAACTTTCCGTAGTTTGAAAAGCAGCAAAGATGGATCTTCGTGTCGGCGGCAAGTACCGCATCGGTAAGAAGATTGGTTCTGGTTCCTTCGGTGATATCTACCTCGGCATCAACATCATCTCCGGTGAAGAGGTTGCCATCAAGCTCGAGTCTATCAAGGCCAAGCACCCTCAGCTCGAGTACGAGGCAAAGGTCTACAAGACTCTCGCTGGTGGTGTCGGTGTCCCCTTCGTACGATGGTACGGCCAGGAGTGCGACTACAATGCCATGGTCATCGACCTCCTTGGTCCCTCGCTCGAGGACCTCTTCAACTTTTGCAACCGCAAGTTCACCCTCAAAACTGTCTTGCTTCTCGCTGATCAGATGGTACGTATAGCATTGCCTTGATCCCCGTCGTCATTATGGTGGTCCTCTGCTCGTCCAGCATCGCTCTGCCTTCTGCTGCTCGATTCACGAGGACGATCGACGCTTACAGCATCTCATTATTCAACCCAAGATGTACTGACTTCCTCTCCCGCTCGTCTCTTATTCCGCATCTTGTTCTCTCTATCTTTGCAGATCTCGCGAATCGAGTACATTCACTCCCGCAACTTCATCCACCGTGACATCAAGCCCGACAACTTCCTCATGGGCATTGGCAAGCGCGGCAACCAGGTCAACGTCATCGACTTTGGTCTCGCCAAAAAGTACCGTGACCCCAAGACCTACCTTCACATCCCTTACAGAGAGAACAAGAACTTGACCGGTACCGCCCGTTACACTTCCATCAACACCCACCTTGGTGTCGAGCAGTCCCGACGTGACGACCTCGAGTCGTTGGGATACGTTCTCATGTACTTCCTCCGTGGCTCTCTACCGTGGCAGGGTCTCAAGGCTGCCACCAAGAAGCAGAAGTACGACCGTATCATGGAGAAGAAGATGACCACCCCTACCGAGCTCCTCTGCCGAGGGTTCCCCTCGGAGATGGCCATCTACCTCAACTGCTGCCGATCGCTCCGCTTCGATGACAAGCCCGACTACTCCTACCTCCGCAAGCTCTTCCGCGACCTCTTTGTTCGCGAGGGCTTCCAGTACGACTACGTTTTCGACTGGTCCATCCAGCAACGCAGCGAGGATGCCAAGGTCGAGCCCATTATTAAGCAGCAGCAGGTTCAGCAGCAGCAGGCCGCTCAGCTCCCTCGCCGCAAGGTCCTCCCCCAGGAGGGTGACGAGGCTGCCAACATGGGTATGGACACCACCCGTGCTGTTTACGGTACTGCCCGCCCTGCCGACAAGGCCTACCTCACTTCGCAGAACATGCCTAGCTCCTCCCGCCCACTCAAGCGCGAGGACCAGCCCGGCTACTACTAAGCGGTGCAAGGTTGTCACCCAGCGTTTGAGGTCTTGATGATCTTGCTCGCTGGTCTGCCATTCTATCTCGAGGTGGACGGCGCTGGAGAGTCGAAAGGCGCGGCGTCGCCGGTTATTTCGAATTGGGAGTAGGGCGTTTCAGAAAGGCTTTGACGACCGGATGCATCGAGCAACACCGGTACGCCCCCTCCTGAATGACTCGACTCTCTTTACAGCTCTTCTGCCCTCAAACACAATCACGCAATCTTGACACTACACGGATCTCGTTCTCTTACGGTACGGACGGTCGGGCGATCGCTCGGTTTGGATCATGACACTCTTTCTTCACATGTAAGGCGTGAAGGCATTTCTCAACCCAATTTTCCTCGCGGATATGCGAGAGGGCTCCGTAGGAATTCAAAAGACAGGTGTTCAAAGTCATGATCAACTTACAGACCAAGCAACCAAGGAGGTTACGCACTGCTGCTCCATCAGCAGCAGCAGCAGCAGCAGCATCAAATCGTTTCTCTCATCCTCCTTGGGCAAGGTCCGACGTCTTCGTTACCATTTTCATCCAAGATCCCAGTCAAGATCGTTACCCTTCAAGTTTTCGCAGCCTTACCAGTCTCTTTTCCCCAACTCCCACATCTCTGTCGACTCGCCGCCGGGTCAGGACTTTCACACACAGCACCTGCATTGCGTCGGTGGGGCTCATCGATCGTACACCATGCCGATGCGACCCAGTTCATGCCAGTGTAACAAAGCCCTGCCTTCCAACGGACGTCGTCGTTGTCAGCGGAACCAACGCCAACTGTCTACGGTCTTTACTCGAAACACTCTTATGCATTTTCCCCCCAAATTCTCCCCTCCCCTCCCGCAGCACTTTGCTGCTGCTCTCACAATCCAGTCTTCCCCCCACTCTCGTCGTCATCGCAAAGTCAATTCTCAGTTGTTCTCTCGTCACGATGTTGATTACCCCTCCCACTCTCAATTTCAATACTCATATGTTTTTTCCTCTTTGCAAAGTTTGAGTCTGAGGCCGTGTTGTCGCCGTCGGTGAGATTGAGCTGAGATGAGACCAGCAAGGCGTGAGGGCCTTGTGATCTTGTAGAGCTGGCTCAGTCGGCGCTGGCTCGTTGTGTCGTGTTGGGGGGATGATGGCGGGATTTGGACCCTCATTCCGGTTGGGCATCTGATCGGTTCTACCGTGGACGTTTCGCGGAGGACGGTAGCATGTACTGACTCGAGCCGAACTCGCTAGGCTGCATGACGAGCGTCCAGGCTTTGATGTGGTAAACCAACTGCTGGCCGAAGTTGGGGGAAGGTTAAGCGGGAATGTAGCCAAGACACTGTCTTCACACTCGACTGTGCACTGAACTGGAAATGTATGTATTGCTAACAAAGCTTTAAGCAAGGGGTGAGAAAGATTACTGACCACGAATCCCAGCACGATGAATCGCCCATTCCTTCTCCACCAAATGAGTAACCTTCTCCACCGTAGCCATAAGTTTGTTCATATCTGCAGACCAATCATTGAGCACGTCTGCGTTACTCTTCTTTTTCTCAAAGTTGACTAAACCCGAGGGTCTATCCATCTTTGCGAAGATCGTACCGCTGCTTACCAGGTCTGCAAGCGAAGATTCCGATTGGGAGGGGGACAGATCGAGGAGTTCAGAAAGACGTTTGAGAGTGATCCGAGTGTAGTAGCGGGAGATGACACGAATGTTGTGCTCGACGACGCGTTTGTGAAGTTCTTCCCAACGATGGTTGCCGTCTTTGACCTTAGCCCCTTCTTTGTCATCTGCGATCTTGGGTTTGGATGAGGGATTGAACGTCGGTGACTGACGAAGTAGAGGTCCGTAGAGTGTTTCGATGCCAGGCCAACGCATCAACTCCGGAGTAGTGAAACACTTGAGCAAATTCTTATGTTCTGGTACCTGATCCAACTCTTCCATCTGCTCCACGCGGGCCATCAAATCGCTTTGTTCATTATCAAACTTCGCAAGCGCCAAAAACACAACCACGTTCCTCAGTGCTTCCTTCCGCTTCTCCTCATCCTTTTTCACCGAATCAGTATCGTAGATCTCCCTGTAATACTTGCAGATATCCAAAAACTTATCCTCCCGCAGTGCATACTCGATCATGAGTTCGTAGTATCGAAGCTTAAGATCGTGATGCTTGGGATTGTCGAAGAGTTTAGTGTTGATTTTCTTGCTGACGATGGCCATTTTGGCAAGATCGTTTCGTTCGTAATTGAGACGCATTTGTTCCAGGATGAACTCGGCTTTCTCCCTCCTATCCATTGAACCGAAGGTTTCGACTGCTAGGTCTTGCAATGCATCAGCAGCCTCGTTAACTTTACCCTTCGCATAGAGCATCTTGGACAAGAGTAGAGTGACACGAGCTCTTTCGACTTCAACAAAGATCTTGCCTTCCGTCACAGCTCTCAAGAGCTCGACAATCTTCAAACGCTGCTCTTCGGTAACGCCCTCATCTCCAATCCGCTTGCCTGCATCCATGAGTTCGAGAACCTTGGCGTTTCGAGCACCGACCTTCTCCTTCTCCCGCTCCTCAGCAGCTTCTTGACGCTTACGTGCCTCCTGAGCTTCCTTTGACTCCTTCTTCCCCTCCTCTTTTTCCTTCTTAGCTTGCTTCTCAGCATCCTTCTTCGCCTTCTCCTCAGCCAAATCCCTCATCTCCTCATCCTTCAACTCTTGCTCTTTCCTCCTCTCTTCCTCCGGATCAACCGCAGGGTACAAAAAGCACATTACCAACTGCACCATCCTCGTAGTCGCCATTTTAAGTTGTCCATGCTTCTTGCTCAAACTCGTCACCGTATCCGCCAACAAGGTCCAGTTCGTCTTTGCTGGCGAAGGTGTGTTGCGAACAAGCAAGATAGCTAGGAGCAAGAGACGAGTGGTGGAGTTGAGATCGGCTGCATTACGAGCTTTTTTCTCGAGAGCAAACACTTTTTCGAGTGCAGCAGGGAGGTTGGAGGAGGAAGAAGAAGCGAGAGATTGAGTCTCGGGAATGAGAGAGTCTACTTCAGAGGTGAAGTCTGCTTCTTGTTTCTTCTCGGGAGCTGACATTTTTGGCTGGAAAGCGCTTGCTGACAGCGACTGAGCAAGGTGCGGTGATGTGTGATTCGAATATGCGTAACGTGCAAATCGATGTAGATGGATAAGTTGTGGGTGTAGACGAAAGGGAGTGCGGTTGGAAGGTGATGACACCAAGAGTGAATTGGAAAGTGTTGGTTGAACAGGCTCAGCGAGTGTTCGTGTGGGCTTGTGCGGCTGGGCCGAACCTGCGAAATTGCTCTCTCAAAGTGGAGAAGAGGCGACGTGGCCTTCGATCACAAATTCCTCTCACTCGCCGCTCGAGGCTGTCTGACCTCAAGACGCGTCTCAACCTCAGTGGAGCTGTATTAGTCAGCATGTGAAATCTTCATTCTCGACTTGTCCGATTCGTTCTTGCACATTCTCCCCACAGCCTACGGGCTTGCTCATGATGTGGTTTTGCAGCACAAACACAGCCATCAGACGGTCGCAAGATGCAAGGATGCAGTCAAAAGAAGTGAAGGGACGCAGATATATCGAAAATACATGATAGAAAGGCAACAAAAACGGGTTGAGTGCGAGAACCAAGCCAATAGTGACTGTTTAGTCCTCCTCAGTAGCATGGTATCCAGCACGACGCATCGCACCAAGCACCCTCCTCGCCTGCGTCAACTCCTTCTCCAACTTCAAAACCTCTACCTGCTGCTCCATCTCCTTCACCTTAAACTCGTGTGCGGCCATCTGCGAATAGTCAAAGTCAGCAGCACCATTGCTCTGCTTATCCGTAATCGTCTTGACCTGCTTAACCAGAGCTCTGCAAGCATCTGTAACAGCCTTTGCTGCCCTCTCCAGCCTGTCTTGCGTCTTGGACATGAATTCGGCCTTGACGCGCGATGCTGCAACAACCTGTGCGGTGGCAGCCGAAACCTCGTTCGATGCCACAATAAGCTGCTCGAGCGAGTGAGTGCCCATGATAACTCCATCTGCGGCTTCGATCAACATCGTTGTCGCAAAAGCAACTGCACGTGCAGCAGAGATGAGTCCTTCAGTCCAGCGATTGTTCTTCTTGTAGAACTGTTGGTTGGTAGAGGATCCACGTCCCTTTGCTACGATCTCCTGTTGAGATTCGGTAGCGGCCTTGATCAAGCCTGCAATAGCACGGGTGATAGCCAACGAAGCTTCCAGAATAGCATCGTGAACCTGAAGATCAACAGCAGAGTACTTGTTGTGATCCCTTGGCCTCGAGAGCAATGCCTGCAGCTTGGCGGTAGCAGCGTCAATAGCAGAAGCTGCATTCATCATTTCGCGCTCTACAATATCACCAATATCACCGTTGGCGTTGGCAAGCATAGTGTTGCCGGCCTTGACCATGGTCTCGACGACATTGTTGAGGTTGGCGAATGCAGAGCGGGCTTCCATGTTCTGGCGAGCGACGACATCCCGTCGCTGAGCAGGCGCGACACCGGCCAGGCGATACGACTGAAGATTGCCAAAGAAGCGCAGAAGAACGTTGCCAGTCTCGTGTCCAGTACCGATGAGCTTATCAGCAGCATCGTCGCTCTGTGCAAGACGAGTGATGCCCTTTGTGCTAGTAAGAGTGTCGCTGATGGTCTGTGCAAGCTGGTTGGCACGCTTGATGACCTCAACGTGCTCACCGCCCACCTCACCGGAAAGGTAGAGCGAGAAGACGGTGGCAAACTCGTTGGTCGAAGTAGTGCCCTTTTCGATCATCGACAGCACATACTCGGGCGTAGCAGTGGTGTTGCCAGTACCAGAGGGCGACTCGAGTTCGTAGAGCGCATCGTCGATCTTGTCGGCACACGCCTGCAGGATCGAGTCGATAATAGCATTGAGCTTTTTGGTGTTGTCAAGAATGAGGGTGTCGATCTGAGCATTGACAGCCTGGTCGTTTTCACCCTGGTTGAGCTGGATATCGTTGAGCTGCTTGATGGTAGCATCCATGCCTTCCTGCATGATGGCCAACTCGGCATCCTTCTCGTCACGGATGCGGGCCAGCTCGGCATCGCGGGCATCGAGCTCCATGCGCTTCTCTCGAAGCGAGTCCTCGAGCTCGGCAATCTGGCGGTTGAGAGTCGACATCATACCAGACAACTCGGAGCTCTTGGCACGTGTAGCATCCTCCGCGCGCTCATTGGCAAACATAAGGTCGCGCTTGAGTCGGTCAAACTCCTCTTTCTGGCTAGCCTTGATCCTGTCGAGATCGAAACGAGCACGGTCACGCTCGCGGATCATGTCTGCAAGCTCGAGGTTCTTGGCCTTGACGTCACGCTCCATGCGCTCCATCTTGTCGACAGCCTCCTGAGCACTGCCGGCCTTGATCTGCATCTGCTTGTACTTGCCAAGCATCTCGAGGTGCTCTGTACGCAGTTGCGAGTAAAGCTTGGCGAGCGCCTCATACTTGTTTTGCCAGAGTGTAACCTGGTCTTGGAGCTGCTTGATGAGGTCATCCTTGCCCTGCATCTGTGCGCCGAAGTTCTGGCCGATGTTGGCGAGCTCAGTCTCGAGAGCCTTGACACGTCGATCGTACTGCTCGAGCATGAGCTGGTCACGCTCGTACTGACCACGCATAGCAAGGATCTCACGCTCGAGTTCGGCGAGACGACCACCCTGCATCTGCTCCATCTGAGCTCGTATGAGCTGCTCCTGTGCGAGACGTTGCTGCTCAGCCTGAAGACGCTGCTGCTCGGCAAAGTCACGCTCCTGCTTGGCGGCAAGGTCGGCTTGTCTTTGCCTCTCTGCTTCCTCCTGTGCCTTGAGGGCAGCCTGCTTATCTTGGTACTGCTTGAGTAGACGTGCCTGCTCGTCAATCTCGGCTTGTGACGGACCGGGGTCTGGTGTTGGTGCCTTGGGTGTCTGTCGAGGTGGAAGGTAGGGACCCTCTTCGGGCAGCTCAAAGAGGTTGGGAGGTTCATGGTTGAGCTTAGGAACGTTGATGAGGGAAGTGAGGAACTTGAGGTTGGCGCACTCGTAGTAGAACTTGCGAAGCGAGTGATGCTGTGAGTCGTAGCGCTCTCGAAGTGGCTGAAGAGCATCGGTGGCATCGGTACGTCGGTGCATAGCGCGAAGCATGGATGTGAGGAACTTGTAGATACCGTAGCTCTCCTTGACAAGGGGCACAAGAGCCGAGATGCGGCACTCGTTGTTGGCCGAGCCGCGGAAGTGGGCAAAGACGAGCTTCTGGAACTGCTCGATCTGGTCCTGGAGGTTCATGAGATCCATGATGGTCTCGTAACCCTCGTCTGGATTGTGGATGTTCTTGAGAGAAATGTATTCTTCATACTCGAAGAGACCGTTGAACTGCTTGTGGTGACGGTGGAAGCGTAGCTTGGCGAGGATGAAATTGACATAGGCACGGATGAGCGAGCCATAGCCACGCATGCTATCGGCACCAACAGTACGTGCGCATGTCTCGAACCAGCCCATCTGAGCCTGTGCCTCCTTAAGCACAATCTGGTGGCCTTCCTGGAGCACCTTGTGGACAAGAATGAGTGCCTTGAAGGTCTGGACTTGATCGCTGAGAATGGGCTGTACGCGAAGACCGGTCCAGATGGATTGAGACGTGCGATAGTCCCAAGTGTAGACGATACATTTGCGAACGTGCTTCTGCTTGGGAGCTGTCTCTTCGGTGCTGGTGGCCTTTTTGATGTTGATGGAGAGTTCGGACTCGGCCTTGTCGCGGTCGACAGGCCGAGTGGGCATATGGTTGTCGTCGAAGCGGGCCCTACGACAGCGAAATGGAAAGATGATGGAGGATAGGGTGTCAGAGCAGGTCACTAGCTGGCATCCAGAGCTTGGCTGAATGTACTTACATGTTCGGATTCCAGTGCCGGCTTCACGATGGGACCTTGACTGCTCAGGTCTGTCGACAAAGGTCAGTCGACAAAGGTCAGTCGACAAAGGTCAGTCGACAAAGGTCAGTCGACAAAGGTCAGTCGACAAAGGTCAGTCGACAAAGGTCAGTCGACAAAGGTCAGTCGACAAAGGTCAGTCGACAAAGGTCAGTCGACAAAGGTCAGTCGACAAAGGTCAGTCGACAAAGGTCAGTCGACAAAGGTCAGTCGACAAAGGTCAGTCGACAAAGGTCAGTCGACAAAGGTCAGTCGACAAAGGTCAGTCGACAAAGGTCAGTCGACAAAGGTCAGTCGACAAAGGTCAGTCGACAAAGGTCAGTCGACAAAGGTCAGTCGACAAAGGTCAGTCGACAAAGGTCAGTCGACAAAGGCCAGTCTCCGGCGAGATAGTGAGTGGGCTCGGCTGAGCTTCGAGAATCGTATGCGCCCAAGTTGGGGTGAGGACGATTATGGTTGACGATGGGATGGAAGGGATCGTAAGTCGGAATGACTGCAAGGAACGAAGGCTATGCAGAGTGGAGAGAGCTAGATCAGGGTCAAGTTGCACGCATGTGATGCGATGAGCGGGGACAGTGACAGACACTGAGAGTGGGGGGCAGCCGAATCGCAAGCAGATCGGTTGCACCGCACCGAAGAAAGGGTCGTAGTCCACGCTTCACGGCAGCAGCAGCACACAGGCACCAAGCTCAGGAAAACGCGCCGAGTGTGAATCGAGGCTGTACAGCACACGTCATTTGGTTTTCCAGATTTCACTATCACAAAATTCGCTCCCCCCCTGTGTCACTATACATGAATATTCCTACTCATCTCACAATACAACCTTGGCAGATTTTTTGTGAACACCTACTTTGATTGCTTGAGTGCAGAATCCACAAATCAGAACCTTGTTTGACCACCTTTGGCCTTAATTACAGCTTCCATCCTGCTGATCTGAGTGATATACATGCAGTTTTCTCTTGAGCAGTGAGTAGATGATGTGCTAGATGATGCCATTTGATGCAAAATTGAGCGAGATATGCTGATTACAGGAGATGCTGGTGATGAGGGGATACCATGAATTTTCCAAGTCCAAGAAAATCTGCAAAACCAAATGACGCGTGCTGTAAGCACACTCGCAAAGGGTCAGAGGGATCTGTCTGAGAAGACTACGCAGGGCTGTGCGCTGACGGACGAGCCACAACTCAAAATTCCGACTTTCGGTTTGGACAAAGTGGAGTTTGCAGCGTGCTTTTTTCTGCAGGATGTAAGATTTCGGCTTTCTTGCAAAGGCCCTTTTTACCCCCGCAAAACCACTTGAACTCTACGTGACCTCATTCGTGTTCGAGATGAGATGCACAGCCAATCGCACGAGAGTCTCATGTTAAACTGCAAGCCAGAGACAGGCCCCACAACGCCCTTGTCTTGATATTCTGGCGTCTCTGGCAAAGCTCTCTTTGAGAAGGTTGTACAAGACAGGTGTTGGAGTTGAGTTGATCCATCCTTCGCTTTTGCCCCTATTCTGCCGGTTGGCTCATCTTTTCTGGAGAATGTCCCTTTTGACTGCATAACTTACTCTCGGCCGGTTCCCTCACCGTTGCTTGCTGCTCTTGGCTTCCTTGGCCTCCATCCCGTTCGGCAACTCCTACCCTGTTTGCCACCATCGACACGGCTGAAGCAACATTCATCGTTGGTGCCGCATACATATAAGCGCGAGGCAGTTGCAGAGCCAAACTCGGAACCTGGACCCGACCAAGCCAACGGACCCATTCAACATCTCCCTTCTGCACCAGCTGCTTCCGATAGCATCTTCCGTACAACGCTTGGTCCTCTTCACGGCACTGCATTCCACATTGCATCCGAGCGGCTGTCTGCTGTCAGCACGTCCTAGCTCCCGGCTGATCCACCCGTCGAGCTTGTCGCTGCCACCATGATCAGGCCAGCTACCCCGGGCACTTTGCTCACCTTGGTGGCCGCCATCTTGCTGGGTCTCGTCACCATCTCCACCCCCACCATCAAGTCCATCTACTTTCTCGAAGCCACCATTGGAGGAGGCCGCTCTCAAAATGCTCAGGTCGCACGATTCGGCACTTTGGGTTACTGCATCGCCGACACTTGCAGCAACCCCACCCTCGGCTACGCGTTCGACCCCAATCAGCTCCTCGGCATTCAGGTCATTTCTGGCAGATACACTGGCGCAGTCATCAAAGGCCTCACCTACACTTTGGTTCTACACCCAGTCGCTCTAGCTTTTGCCGTTGTCTCTGTGCTCCTTGGTCTCATCTCGCACTGCCGAGAGCTTTCCACCAACTGCTTTGGCACTTTTGTAACCGGCATTGGCGCCTTTGTCACCCTCGTCGCATTTGGTCTCGACCTTGCCCTTTTCATCATCGCCAGACAGCGTATCAACTCGATCAATGGCGCCCGTGCCGAACTTGGCATGGCCATCTGGATGTCCTTGGCAGCATGGATTCTCATGTTCCTCGCTGGCTGTGCTTTCAGCTGTGGTGTCTGCAGCCGAAGCAAGCGCAATCGTGTCAAGGACTCGCATCTGCCACCTGACACCTACGGAGCACGTCCCGCTGCTCCCATGCAGCACCGCTACGCTGAGCAGATGCGTATGGACGCTCTCGATGCTGAAGCCGACAGAAAGCGTAGACAGGCCACCTTAGATAGGAGCGGCGGCGATCTTCCCAAGTTCGCCGAATACGAGACTGAGATACAAGTCCCACTCAAAAACGATTATGACCAAGGTGTCTACCATCACGGCTCTAGCCCCCAGCAGCCCGGTCTTGCCTACACGACCAACAATAGTGTGGGCCGTGCAGGTGCTGCCGGTGTTGGTGCAGCTGCCGGCGGTTCCGTCTTCAACGGCGTTGGCCAGGGCTATGGCAGGAGGCAAGCGCAGGCAAGCCGAGTTGAGGACTTTTCAAACTCTCCACCTATGCTCAACAACTCGGCCGGTCACGGAGCACACAACATCGCTGTTCAGAGGCAGAACACGCTTTCTTCGGTTGGTGCCGGTGCTGGCAGCGGCATGCCTCAGCCCTCTCACATGTCAAACGCTCGCAGCGAAGCCACCTACATTCCTGCTGTCGGTCCTCAGCCGTACCGCGATGGCCTTGACGGCCCTTGTTCGCTCACACCGCCACCCCGTCCTTACCCGCAGGTCTCCTCTCCACCGCCCATGGACAACTATGAGCAACAAAACCAATATCAATCGCAGCCACAGAACGACTCTTATGGCAACGTGATCCCCTCTTCGTCATCTGGTGCAGTGGGAGGGAGTCAATTCAGCCAGCACCGTGGCGCGCGTCGTCAGCCAACCGGCGAGTACCGCCATCCCACCGAATACGCTGGTGCCACCTTTGGTCCGTCTTCCTCTGGATTCCACGCACAGTCGAACGAAGGCGCCGGCGTATCAGGCTCTCGCATGCCTGGCCCACGCACCCTTCCCGCAATTCCACAACACGAAGGTGCAGAGCCACAAGAGATCGTCTATCACGGCGCCGCAGCAGGCACATCTGTAGAACGTCGCCAGGGCACCGTCGACGACGGCTTCGGCTTAGCCTCGGTCGCTCACGGCTCATCGCACACTCATGAAGCAACACACGATGGCTACAACCAATACGCCTCCTCAGCCTACGATCACCAGTCCCAACAGCATCAGCAGTACCACTCCTCCTACCAACCATCAGGTCACCATCAAGATGCAAGAGGCGAACCATCATTGTCTGCAGCAGCAGGGCAAGGATATGGCCACCAGGAGGACATCCACTACGACGATTATCAGAGCAGTGCAGGTCCTCCTGGGTACGAAAGCGTTGCTGGTGGATCAGGCTACCAACACAACCACTATCCTCGTGAGAAGCATTAGATCGGAGAAAGGAAAGGTAGAATAGCCAACCCTCGATAGTCTTGTAATCTTTGTTGTTTTGACAGATCTGTACAAATAGTTCATAGGGTCTCTGGCATTTGATGGACAATATGATCTTCAGTGAAGAGCCAAAGTACCGTCCCTTGGTAGCGAGTGAGAGACGTTCAGATGCACACAGCTATTGAACAGACATTGAGCAAACAAGCTGCATTGAATTGACAACACAGAAACGAAAAGTCTGCGCTAGAAGTAGACAAAAGATCCTTTCGAAAGAAAATGGGGGGGGGGGGGACATTACAACTCATCATCATCAGCATCGAACAACGGTGCTCTCTCCTCCTCCCCTATCCTGATTCTATCTCTTGCCATTGCACCCTCGTCCTCCAAATCCAAGTCCAACGAATAAGGTCCATTCCCGATTTCGATCCTCGTCGGTCTACTCGTTACATTGCTCCCCGACCTCCTGACAATCGAAACCAACCTCAGAGCCTGTACAACGTTCCTACCGATCAACAGGATCGAGTCCAGCAGTTCTTCACCTTTGCCTGATCTTCCGCCCCGCGGTGCATCCTCATCGTCACCAGGATAAGTCGGCCCACGACGGAAAGGAGAGCATTCATGATGGAAAAAGATGACCAACAGTGTGATTGCGCAAAGTAACACCAGGCCCAGATCGACGAGGTTGTATGTGCTTTTCCAGAACTGTTTGCCGAAGGCTACTAGTCGAATGCCGACTTCAGCAATGAGGAGGAGGTTGATGGCTAGTTCGAGGCCGTAGAATAGTGTGCCGGGACAGTCGGAGGTGAGACTGATTACGACAGTGAGAAGAGAGGCGAGAGCCATGCCGGCATAGAACCAGAGGTAGGCACTCGAGTGGACGAATCGATTCGCTACGCCCTTGAGGATCTCGTCTCGTGACAAGAAGTAGTGTGATCGCGAGGGTTGTGGGTGAGAACCATCGTCGGTGTTGACGCCAGAGGATGGTCCTGATCCGAATGCATTTTGGACATATACTGTTCCTACTCCGATTGAAACTTGTCTTGGCGCCCCTCGGCCAGCGCCGTTCCCATTGCCGTTGCTATCTGATGCGGGATATGGGGAAGCCATATCGATCAACCTTTTCGCCCAGCGCTCTGTGGAGACGGAAAAGACGTTCTTTGTATGTCCTGCTGCTGCAGCTGTTCGACGAACAGGACCGGGGGTGATAGAGCTGGACTGAGCACCAGAAGCGACGACAGGATCGGCAATATGGTGCCTCTGCCTAGTCTTGACCCCTGCGTAAGGGTTGCTGGAAGGCTCAAACGAGGAAGGAGGAGGATCGTTGTACTGCGGCCAAGAAGGGTGGTGGTGTTGCAACGTGGAACCGGACGCGGACGGCGCAGCTTGCACAGCTGCTGCAGGTGTAAAGGAGGCTATTTTGGCTAAGCGGATACAAGGGTCGATATTACGGCGCCCTTTGAGCCGGAACTGCAACAGCGAAACAATGCGAAAGGAGGAGAGATGGTGGTTTGCGGAAGAGAGAAGGTGAGAGATGGCGGCTGCACCATTAACTGTTGGACGCGTAACAGTCACCGAGTGAGTCGCCCGCGTGGAGGTCTCCCAGCCGAGAAATCCGATTTGTGACCATCGACGATCAAACATTGCCAGAGGGCGCGAAAATGAGAGACAGAGGCGAGACATGCGAAAATCACAGCGCTGCTTTGTCGTGTGCGATCACCAGCCAAGAAAGAAGAAGCCGCGCTGTGCTGCCTCGTGTTCTTTTGTACTTTCCGTTATAAGTCGGCCAATTCTTCTTGCGCTTCCAATCTTGCTTCCTCTTACATCATCACCAACACTCTTCTTTCGCTACATTCAGCGTCACCACTTGACACCAACTGTCGGCATCTAGTAGCGAGAGCAACTCCCCTGCTTCCGCTCCTTCTCCCGACACACCTCTTCCAACCATGCCGCCAAAACGAGCCGCACTGCCCACAAAGGAGCGCACCCTCTTCCAGCGGCTCATCCAGGAATACGAAACCAAAAAATACAAACTTGGTCTCAAAACCGCCGATACCATCCTCAAAAAGTTCCCCGGCCATGGAGAAACCGTCGCCATGAAAGGTCTCCTTCTCGGCTCCACCCATCGTCGTCAAGAAGGTATCGAACTCGCCAAGAAGGGTGTACGTCTCGACTTGACCTCTTTCATCTGCTGGCATGCTCTCGGAATCCTCCATCGTCAGGATAAGAACTACGAGGAGGCGATAAAGTGCTACACCCAGGCGCTGCGGATTGAAGGAGGAGGGAATGTGAACCTGTTGAGAGAGTCGGCGTTTTTGCAGTTGCAGCTGAGGAATTACCCGCCGATGGTGGAGAACAGGTTGACGTTGCTAAGGATGCAGCCTCGTTTGAGGATCAATTGGATTGGGTTGGCGGTTGCGCATCATTTGGCGGGGTCGTTGCAAGCGGCGGTCAGGGTGCTGGAAGGGTATGAGGATGTGATGAGCGATCTTCCGCAGAGGAGTTATGAGCATGGAGAGGTGCTATTGTACCATGCAAGTATTTTGGAGGAGCAGGCCAAGTTCCAGCAGGCGTTGGACTTGATGGAGGCGAGCAGGAAGAGGATTGTGGATTTGAGGGGGAAGCACGAGGCTCAGGCAAGGTGTTTGGCTGGGTTGGGGAAGAAGCACGAGGCTGAGAAGCTTTGGAGGGATCTCATCAAGAGCAACCCCGAGAACAAGAGGTACTTTGGCGGTCTGCTGAATCTTCTGCCTATCACCACCACCGAGGGCACAGCTGCAGACAACGGCAAAGCAGTGGAGGTGTTCAAGGGTCTCCAAGCCGACCATCCCAAATCTTCTGCTGCTAAACGTCTTGCTCTCATCCACGCTACCGGTGAAGACTTTAACACTCAAGCCACAGCATATGTCAAATCAGCACTCATCAAGGGGGTCCCTTCTCTTTTCTCCGATCTCAAATCCCTCTATCACCACTCCGCCAGGCAAGCTACTCTCGAAGAGATCGTCGAAACCCTCCGTCTGGAGTGGGCCCCAACCACTTGCCCAGCCGCAGACGGTACAGACCCACCAACCTCCTACCTCTGGTCCCTCTACTACCTCGCTCAGCACTATTCTCTCACCGGCTCCTCCACTCTCGCACTTCACTACATCGATTCTGCCATCTCCCATTCCTCCACTCTCCCCGAACTCCACATGGTCCGCGCCCGAATCCTCAAACGGTCCGGAGACCTCCGAGGCGCCTCCTCCGCCATGACCGACGCCCGCCTCCTCGATGCCCAAGACCGATTCCTGAACTCCAAAGCAGCCAAATACCTCCTCCGCATAAACGACACTCCCGAGGCCGAACGCGTCGTGGGGCTATTCACAAAACCAGACGCCCCCTCACCCACATACGACCTAAACGAAATGCAGGCGCTCTGGTACCTAGCCGAGGAAGCCGAAGCTTTCGAGCGACAAGGTAACTATGCCATCGCATTGAAAAGGCTGGGACAGTTGGATACGACTTTCCAAGAGTTCTGGGATGATCAGCTCGATTTCCATTCATACTGTATGCGCAAGATGACTCTTCGTTCCTACGTCAACCTTGTACGTTTTGAGGATAGCTTGCCTTCTCATCCGGCGTACATCAGGGCTGCGACCAAGGCGGTTGGGATTTACACCAGACTGCATGACAAACCTGATACTCCAGGGTTCGTGGAGGAGAACAAGGGAGAGCAAGAGGATCCAGCGCTCGCTGGGTTAAGTGAGGCCGAGAAGAAGAAGGTGCTGAAGAAACAGAGACAGGCAGAAGCAAAGAAAGCGGCTAAAGCAGAAGCTCAAGCTGCCGCGGCAAACAAGAAGGCGGAAGAAGCTGCTGCTAATGGCGAGAGTGTTGGTGATGAGGCTCCTAAGCCTGATCCTGATCCGAAGGGGCTCGAGCTGTTTAAGGCTGTGAGCGAATCACCGCTTAAGGAAGCACATAAGTGGTTGCGCTTTATGCAGGAACACGCTCCTGGGAGCGAGGAGACCTGGAACAGCGTATTCGAGGTTGCCTTTAGGGAGAACAACTGGCTCCTCGCCACCCGGGCAGTTGTGCAGCTGTCGAAACTCGGAGGAGAGGTCACCGACATGGTGATTAGGTTGAAGAGCAGTTTGCCAGATCTCAAAGCAGCACCGAAACCGATCGGTGGCGTTATCGAAAGCGCTTTGACCCAAGTCATTCCCGCCGACAAGCCGCTTGCAACCTTCTACACCGAAGCTTTGCAAAGCCCGAACGCCGCCAAGCCCGAGGTGATGTTGGTCAACGCTCGAGCAGCTCTCTCCCTGGGTCGCCCTGAAGAAGCATCCTCTCTCTTGCTCTCCCTCCCCACCGCTGTTGCACAGGCAAGCATGACCGGGCCTCGCGTGCGCAACAACACACTCAAAACCACCATCGAAGCCCGTACCCTCCTCACAAAGGTAGACGCTTCTAAGATTCACGAGTTCGACGCAAAAGCAAGCCAAGCTTTCCCCCTCGCAAACGCTTTCAAGTCCTCAGAAGCTCTGGAAGAGGAGAAGAAGAAGAGAGATGAGAAGCGCGCGCAGTGGGCCAAGGGTGAGGAGGAGAAGGTAGCTGAAGGCGAGGCTAATGGCTTTGATGCACACGAGCCCCTCCTCTAAACCACGTAGACTCGCATGTATAATCAGCAAAGGCTTGTATGCATGCTTATCGATTCATAGCATTAGAATGTATCTCACTGTGTGAATGATCCGGAATGTGAGCACAGACAGGCGTATGTGAGAAACGAAGCTGAATTGCGAGAACACTGAAGAATGATAGAAACAAGATGAAGATGGAGCGATTGATGATGAGACGACAAAAGCAATGAGTTGGAGCATAGGAGTATGAGACGCAGCAAACGAGAAATCCAGAGAAACAGAAGGTATAAAAGAAGCAACGCGACACAGCACCCGCACCACTGATCAGGTAGGAGACAAGATTCGGGACGTAACCAGCCGTCCTCTTAGCCAAGAGAAAACATCTCCGGACTCAAATCAAAGTTCAGATAGAACTGTGCGGGGGCTTCTTCACCCTGCGCCTGCGCTTGACTCCCGTCCCCACCGGTTACCTCTCCCTGAGCACCAGTCATCGATGCTTGCGACGGAGCAGCAGCGAGGAACGAGCTATTGAGATAGTCTTGAATGTCGGCCATTTCCACTTCGAAGTCGAGGCATGAGTTGCTCGTGTCCATGCCCGCAGCGGGACCAGCGGTAGAAGAGGTGGTGATGAGTGGAGCTTGAGGCGAGTTATGCTGATGTGGGACAAAGGGACTAGATGAAGGCAAGACGAGGGGAGCGTTGGTGACGGCAGCGGACTCAAAGAATTGGCTGAGATAGAAGGAGTCGTTCTCGTCAGGAGTTGTGTAGGAGAAGCTACTGTCTGTGCTCGTGTCGCCGCTGCCAGTCTGCGAGTGAGATGCGGTCCAACTCGTGCTCGAGGATTGACTCTGCTGTGGGGCCACTGAGAATATAGGAGCTCGCTGGTCGACAACAGTCCCAGTCACAGGAGTGTTACACAAGGGCGCAGACGGGCCCTCGTCCTCATCTACCCACCCATCGTCATCCGTCGTCGCCGACTCCATCGAGCCCCACGAGCTCGACGATACGCTCCTCTCACTCCCTTGTCGCATCGCATCGATATCGAGCGCCTTTTGGATGCTCTCCCTCAAACCTTTGTGCAGAGCCTCTTGGTTGAACTGAAGATCGCCAAAGTTGAGCTTGAGTTCGCTTGACTCGGTGTGAAAGTCAAGCCTCTGCTCCCGAGGATACCCGGTTACTGGGTTCTCCCTGTCGCCGACGAGTGGTGATCTCTGTTCCTGTCGCACGCCAGCGTAGGTGGGACGTGGAGGAGTCGCCATGGTGACAGCGGGCATGTCTTGTTTCACATGGCCTTCGTACTTGAGCGGGTTGATGAGGCGAAAGACATTGTGTGCGCGACCGGGACTGTCGGAGCAGACGCTGGCGCTGCTTGAAGCCGAGGAAGAGCTAGCGGATCGCGACGGCGGGCTGCTCCAGGAAGTGAAAGACTTCTCGAGTTCGAGTGAGGATGCTGACGCCTCGCTTGTGGTGGAGCAAGCACGTGGGAGGCGGGGCTTCTTGAGGTTGAGTGAAGAGTCGTCCGAGTCAGAGTCGAAGGGCGAAGGTGAGGCGCGGCCGAGCGTACCGTATGTCTTGCGTTTCTTCTCGGAGAGAGTGAAGTCGCGCGTGGGTGGCGAGGAGGGAGTGCGCGATTGCTCGAGAAGCGGTTCAAAGTTTGGAGGGGGCGTAGTGGGTTCGGGCTTGGGACCTCTTCTGCCTTTGCGGTTGCGGCGGTTTTGGAACTGTAAACCGGCGATGAGAAAGAGGTAGATGTCAAAGTGATCAGCAAGCTAGTCGCTCGATGGAAAACAGCTAGAACACGGCGAAGGAATTCGTTCAAATCAATATCCAATGGGGTTACAGTGTACGGGCTATAGACAAAGGGAACTGAGTCCCTCGTTGATAGCGCTGGTCCTCTATACATTTTGCTCATCATCGCCATTGTTCGCGCACACGCGTCAACACGAGGTCAAAGCGCGCATCACGTTGAAGGAGGAATCAGAACTCACCCAGATGGTTACTTGTTTTGGCTTGAGTCCGGTGACTTCAGCCAGTCGATACTTTTCGGCTTGTGTGATGTTGGGTGTGTGTCTGAAGGCTTGTTCGAGAATTCTGACCGCGTCGGTGTCGTGACCACGTCGGTTAGACGTGTTCAAGGGCTCGGCGTAGTCATGGCACGGATCGCTTTGATGGAGTGACTCGTCTTCGTTGTATCTGGTCACCTTGTGAGCAGTGCAATGATCGAGTGCGACTTGTAGAATCGAGTCTTGAAGCTTCTCGACACCTCGCTGAAAAAACCTTTCGAGCGATTGTTGAAACAATTGTAAAGCGTCCTGGGTCCCGTTCAGAGCCACCAACTTTCTGGCAGCGGATTCGTGCTTCACTCGTACTTCTTCTTCGAGCTCCTGACATTTTGAGAGGAAGACACCAATCAAGGCATCGGTCTGATGCGTCGATAAGTTCAGAGACAGTATGCGGCTGTGAAGAGAAGCTGGCGACACGATGACCAATTTCAGCACGGGTATCGCCATGGAGGAGCATGAGGAGTGCGAGTTGTCGTGAACGTCAGCAAGGGGTATTCCAAGCGCCGATCCGAGCTCGGAAATTCTCTCGAAGACAGACAAAAGGGATGAGCGCTGTGTCATGGTGGCGAGTGTGGTGGTAATGAGGTGTGGTGGAAGCAGGAAAGAAGGAGGGGAAAATGGAGTGGTTGGTTGGTACCTTGGAAATTCAAACTGTGCACGCGAATTCCTCAGACAAAGGGCTCTCAAGCCAAATTTGTTCAGGCGTCCGGTTTAATTCATTTGAAGAGTCTTGCGAATCCATCCTTGTCACGACCAACAACCACATCACATTCATTCGGCCCTTACCATCAACATGCTAGACTTGCTCGCTACTCTCCGCGAGATAGAAGATAGCCTACTTGCAGAGCAGCCGCGGTCCTCGCAGCTGGCTGTCAGAAGCCTGCAAGCCGCGGTCAATAAGGTCCAGGACCGCACTGATTGGCATAAAGAAGAAACCGACATTGTCGAGCAAATTCGAGCAAAGAGCGAAAGGATTCAGATACTAGCTTCTGCGCTGTTACGGATTGAGAACACAGGAGAAGATGTCACGAGAGAGATGCTGAACAAGACCTCCCTCACATTGCAAGCATCTAGCAGGGAGCAGACAGAAGGAGGTAGCGAACTTTCCGAAACTCTTCCGTCGTATCACATGCGAAAGCACTTCCTCGCAACCCTACACGATCCCTACCCATCTCCAGAAGACAAAGAAGCCCTCGTCCGAGCAACCAACGAGTCCGCTCCTCAGCCTGGTACCCGACTCTCCAAGCGCACTTTACTGAACGTCAACTCACTCACGCTATGGTTCATCAACGCGCGCCGACGATCTGGCTGGTCGCAGATCCTTCGCAAGTTCGCACGCAACGATCGGAACCGAATGAAGCTCCTCGTACAAGCCAAGATGCTTTCCTCAGACCCCTCCTATCGAGCCAGCGCAGCCCCTTCGTCGCTCATTCACAGCCTCGACGAGGTTCTTCGGGACAACCTAGGCCACCTCACACCAGCAGACAAGAAAGAGTTCGAGGAAGATTGGACCAGTATGATGAGCTGGATCAAGTACGGCGTCAAAGAGAAAGTTGGTGACTGGGTCTATGATCTGGTTGCTGCAAACAAGAAGACGCCTCCCAAGTCGGGCCAAGCACGAGCGGTCACTACGGCAGCAAACAGGTCCCCCGCGCGCAACACAGCAACGAGAGCACAGACGAAGCCGAGAAAAGCAAAACAGCGTGCTAGCAAGACACCTTCAATCGATAGCACTTTGTGCTTGGAGTCTACTCCAGAGCTCAGCATGTGTTCTACGGCGGATACGAGTTTCAGCTCTCTCAGCAGCAATGCTTCGCTCAAACAGTACGATCCATTCCACCAGTATCAATTGCAGCAGAGCCCTTCACTCAACACCAAGGGCGGGCGAAAAGTCAAAGCACTTCCCAAACGAGCAAGTCAGAAGCTCTCCGCTGAAGCGCTCTACACCAGTAAGTCCCTTTCTTCCCGCACAACCGCTCTTCCTATTTGGGGGCTGACGGTTTGTCTCGCTTTGCCACACACAGACGATAGTGGGAGCGGATTGACCGGCACGTGCTGTCCGGTTCCTGAAGAGCGCAAGACTGCGCTTTCCCTCGCCTCTGAGGCTCTCGCACAGGTCAGCGGTCAGACCAACTATCTTTCCTCTTCGAAGCAGCAAATGTTGCCGCCCTACGACGCACTCGGACAGGTTCCGTTTGTGCCTAGAAGGGAGTCTCTTAGTTCCAACAGTCTTTCTGCCGCTTTCGGTTGATCCGGTTTCCCCTTTGTATTCTCATTTTGCTTTGTTTTGGAATATCACAACCTTCTGTATCACACCATCGCCTGAGCTCGTTCTGAGCGCATGGCTGGTTGGGGGCCATCAAGTGTGGCGGAAATGAGAGGCAACGGGTTCTCCGATCACACGGTGCGGTTCAGAGGACAAAGGGGACAGCTGATTTTGGACCTCTTCAAAGCTCTTTCATGCGATGACGAGCTGCGTTCGCGGCCAGAACAGGAACAAAGGCGACTTTTTTTCTCGGTTCGGCGGGAGGGCAGCAGAAATGAGCAAAGTGGGTTGCAGCGGTCCCTTTGTTCTCACAGTTCCAATCGCGAGGTGCACTCAAGGTCAAAGGCAGCAACGCGGCGATTTTTCCTCCGCACAATCGTGCTGTTCCCGCATGATGTGACGATAATGAAGAACAAAGCGAGCGGTCGAGCGGGCTGATAGTCTTCCTGCAGACTGCACAGCTAGTGTGGTGCTCGCGCCGCTCTCGCAATCGCTTCTTGTTTCCTTTGTTCTTCGGAGCGTGAGAATCTTCCTGCGCCTCCCCACACTCTCACAATTGGCATTTTCCGTGACTTCACGGGGGACAGCAAAGTGATGTGATATGAAATGTGATCCTTTAAAGAGCGAGGAAGAACAAAGGGGAGCTTGATTTTAGCGTTTGCACTTCTTGATTAGGTTGTGACAGCTTCGGCTGCAGCTCGAATGTCTCACTGCCTTCTCGCGCGAGATTTTTCCCTTCCTTCTTCTCGGGAGTCGGAAAAGCACGACTTGACTCTTTGGCTGCAGTCCAAAATTTCACTCCACCACCATCCTGACCCTTCCTCTCTACCTCCGCGCACCACACAACTCTCCTCACATCTATATCCAACACTCTAAGCATCACAGCCCACAATGTCGTCATTACGGCAAAGCCCACTACCAACCCTCCAAGCCCTCTCATCATCTTTCTCGGACCTCTCGGCCATCCTTCAACCCCTCCTAGCACACAACTACGAACAACTCAACTCCGCACTGCAAGCAAACTCATCTACCACCCAGAACGCAACCGAAGATGAACTACACGGTCGACTCGATGCAGCACGAATGCAAGTCTCTGCTGCCTATGTCCTCATGGACCTCGTCTGGATCTTGTTGAAAACAAAGGGTGTGGACCCAACAAACCATCCAGTAATGCAAGAGTTGGAGAGAGTCAAGAGCTACTTTGGCAAGATCAAACGGGGGCAGGACAACGAGAAGGAGCCTGCGGAACAGCAGAAGGGTATGAAGGTGGACAGGAGCGCTGCAGGGAGGTTCATTAGGGCAGCATTGGCGCGCGAACCTGGGTCGACGCCTGGAAAGCACACCAAGTTTGAGGACGAGAGTGCGAACAAGGAGGGGCAGAAGACGGATGGCGAAGCAACACCATCAAAGAAAGAAGCAGCAGCAGCGACAGCAACGCCGTCGTCGAACAAGAAGAAGCGCCCAGCCATGGACCCTTTCGAGGGCTATGACAAGCCAAAGACGCCAAACACCGCTCCCGCCTCACCAGCAAAGAAGAAAGACAGTGCAGCTGCTTGACCGAGCAAGAAGCAGAAGAAGTCCGCCAAGTGAGCTGTTACCCAGCCACCATATCAGCTTCATCCATTGTCGTGAATGTCAATGTATTTGTACCAGTCTCAATAGCAATTGCATACCTCACTCAAGAACACACATGCTCACATCTTTAACTGCAAATCAAGATCGTGTCAACAGCTTTGATTTCAGCGCTGACTGCGAAGCCTAGGCTCGGACAGGCGTATACCCATTCCTCCCGACACTTCTTCTCTTTGCATCACCATCGCCGCCCAGCAGCGCCTCTTCCAAATCATCGACCTCCTCACCCCTACCCCTACGCTCTTCCTCCTCTCCATACACTCCCCTCCTTCCGCTCGCAACAGGCGTAGAACTCGAATATAAATTCAACCTCTGTCTCTCCCTCTCGGTATACCCCTCATACTCCCTTGCCCCGTTCGCACCCTCACCCTCACCCTCACCCTCACCCTCACCCTCACCCTCACCCTCACCTCTCTCCTCAAAACCACCATACTTCAGCCTAACCGCATGATTATCCCTCTCGAACACATCATGTCTCACCACACCCTGCAACCCCGTCAGAATCCTACAGATCTCCGACCTGCTGTGCTCCGGTTCCTGTGCCTCGGACTCTGCGAATTCATCTTCGTCGCTTTCATAGCATGCATCTCCCACTCCTCTCTGAGCGCGGTCCAAGATGCGTGCCCAAGCAATCCTCGGCAGCGAGTGTGAGATCTGGTACTGAGGAGGGATTGACAGATCCAGATCCCAGAGCGGTGGACGGATGCGGTCGGAAATGGCCATGTTGGGGTTGAGGTATGGGTCCGAAGTGAGGGGGTTGGCTGAGACAGCGGCGGTGGTGGGGTCAGCAGCTTCGGGTTCTGATGAAGAGTCGTCAAAGTCGATTGGACTGGCCATACGAGATCGTTTGGAGACGTCTCCTGCTGCGGCACCAGGATGACGACGCTTGTTGCGGCCTGAATCGGCTTCGGACCGGGAGCCGCGGTCAGCAGCACCAGCGGTAGATGCGGCAGCAGAGGAAGCCCTGCCAATCCGACGACCTTTACCTTGCCCTGTTCCGGTAGAGGGAGCAGGCGAGCCAGCAGAAGCGGCGTTCTTGGCGGCTTCTTCTTCTTGGAATTTGGCCAAGAAAGCTGCTCGTTCCGATTGCATCTGCTTTCCCCACCTGATTTCCTCTTCCGTGTCGACGTTTTCCTTGGCCGCTTCTTCGTGTGTAATAGTTTGCAGCGCGGGTACGAGCAAGCGATGAAGATGCAAAGGAGGCTCCTTCTTTCCTTCCTTCTTCGTCTCACCCTCCGCATCGTCACCCATTGACACGTCGCCATCTTTATCAGCCTCCTTCTTCACATCCTCCCCGCTTCCTGCCTCCTTTGCACCAGCGTCCGCCTCAGCACCATCCTTGTCCTGCGCCTGCTTCCACTTCTGCCACCCCGGGTTGACAAGACCCTTCCAAGGCTGATTGGCGCGCTTCTTCCTCTCCTCGTCCGTCCAGATGTTGGCATAAGCATCCGCAGCCTCCTTTGCGGCATTGCGCGACGTCTCGTCGTCAAAAGGATTAGCCAGCTCTCCAGGAGGCCGCGTAGCTGGACCCTCGAGATAGTGGTACAGCAACCACATGAACGCGTCCGCCCTCTGTCTCGACGGCAGCGGGTGATCAGCATGCGGATAGAACAACGAATGCGAATCATGCGGTGTGGGGAAGTGCATATCCGTTACCTCATTCGCATGCAGCGAGAGCAAGAAGATCAAAGTAACCACACTGGTTGGTGGCACAGTACCCGCACGGAACCGCTTGATCACTTGTCTGAAATCCGACGGTGCTTCCTCGCTCAGCGCGTTCGGCTTCTGCGCCCTGACCGGCTGTCCAGCTGACGGACCAGCAGTGGGTGGAGCAGGTCGCTCGGTGTCAATGAGTACACCTTTGAGTAAAGACTTCATTCGTGGAGCGTCTTGCATGTTTCGCCTTGTGTTCTCGTTGTTCTGCATCGACGGGAGCGGGTGGTAAGATCGCAAAACCGTCTTCATCTCCGGATAGAAAGCGAGAGTGGTGTTGATACGACCGACGTTGACGAGCAAGCAGACCTTGGCGAAATCTTCGGCGTATTCTTCGTCGGCAAGAATCTTATCGCGCATGGATTTGGTGCACTTGCTACTGTTGAGGAGGGATTCGATGTAGAGCTCCTTGAAGGTGAGCTTGGCTGCACCTGGTTTGGGGAACTCGTCTTGATCGAGCGGCTCGTTCTCGTCTCCGAGATCTTGGTTGTCATCGTCATCGTCAGCGTCGGCTTCGTCGGCTTTTGCTGCGTCGTTTTCGGCTTCGTTGCCTCCTTCGGCTAGCTCGTCTTTCTCCTCGTTGCCGTTGTCACCGGCGTCAGCATTGGCTGCCTCGTCTGTGGACTCGGCCGCAGCAGTTTTGCGCTCGAGCTTCTCTTTGCGAGCAAGACGCTTCTTCCAACGCAAGTATCGGCTGCGGTTTTCCTGCCACTTGTTGAACTCTTGTTCGGTCTCGTCACTTGGCCTTACGCAGCCTGCTGACATGCCATAAGGATACACGGGAGCCGGGACGTTGGCTGTGCTCGCCGCGGCGCCGCCAGAGCTACTTGCTGCCGCTGTATTGGATCGGTCGCCGGGTCGAGGGTTGGTGAAGACTCGTCGTGTGTCAGAGAAGAGGTGGCATAAGAGTGCATGCTGCACATCGACTCGACCTAACGGGTCTCCATCGTATCGTTTGACTGGGAGATTGCGTGGAAGGTTGGATGCGTTTGACCGAACGATGGCCAACACTGGAGGTGCAGAGGGCTGTTCTGGTGGCGGTGTGCCTGACGGAGACGCCATCTTGGCTCTCTACTGCCTGAGTTGAAGCCGAGATCGCAGTTGGTTGAAGCCAAGGTGTTGGTGCTGCTGCGACTTGAGCGGGACCCTTTGAGAACATTGTGGAATGAGCCTTTTCGCAGAAGCGTGGCTCGAGCAAAGTCAACCGACGCGAAGAGTTGGACTTCGGATGTCGGCACGAGATCGGAACAGGATCGGCACAGGATCGGCACGAGATTTGTGTCGGTGTAACACTCTTTAGAAAATCGAATGTGGAGCATTGACTGCGTTTTCGAGGACGGTTCTGTTCGTGTAACGGTTGACAGCAGCATTCGCATAGCCTGCTTCTGGACTATCATATCAGCCTTTGACTATCTGCGACTGCATCAAAGCTTCTCTCAGAAGCGGAACAGGCTCAGAATGGGAAAGAAGAGGCCCACGCTCAAAGGCACCGTCCAGCGCGGGTATGCTACCACATCAACACCAAAGAAGGTGCAAGACCTACCACCGGCCGCAGCAGCAAAGAAGCCTGCTGCTGCCAAAGCTGCTAACTCAGCAACTGCAGTCGACTACGAAAAGATCAACGATGAAAGCCTTGCCGACAACCTCTCTGCTGCAAAGTCGACCGGTGTTAATGGAACGCAGGGCGGAGCTGATCACGTTGACCCAGAAAAGGAAGAAGAGCAGGCACTGCAGAACCTCGTCGACAAGCTTCAAGATCGAGTCGAGAAGGAAGTTTCGCGCCAGCATAAAGCTATCGAATATGATCGTCGATTTTCCAAGACACTGCCCAACTTCGAGATGGATCCAGAGCTTCGAGATCAGGTGCTCGAGGTAGCGGCTGACCTTGATAAACAGGCAAAGGCGGCAGCGGCCAGCACAATCGCGAGCACAGGAGCAGACGGTACTGAAGCATCGTCCGCCAACGTCAGCAGTCCAGCGCACTCTTCAGCTACTCCAGCGACCGCTACTTCTGGCACCACGACAGTCTCAGGCAGCGCGACTCCCGTTAGCATTGGCTCTTCACATACTTCCCTCGCTATGGCTACTTTGACCAAAGACCTTCAGAAGCTCTCAGTCAACAATGGCGGGTCATCTGGAGCAGCTTCGTCCTCTTCCAGCTCGGCATGGAGTGAGACCGAAGACAAGATCATGGCCAAAGCTTTGACGACCTATCAGATCCTCCTCAAGCTCGGCTTCTCATCAGCACAGGTCGAAGACGCACTCTCAAATGCTCCATCACCCGAGGTGGAAGAATGCCTGTCGTACCTATATCTCGCTCTCGACGAAGAGTCGCTCGAAGACGCAATCCGTGCAGGCCAAGGTAAGGCAGCCAAGAAGCGACGCGGCAAAGAAGCCAACAAGAAAGACTTCCCGTCCCTTAACGGTGCGGCTGACGATAAGGACGATGACGAATATGACGAGAGCCGACCACCAGTCTATCACGGTTACGAGTTCACTCGATCAGAAGCACTTGGAAAGAACCACTTTGCGCGCTCTGAGCAGGCTGCACCAACCAAAATCGTGCCGGGAGCAGCTCCACCAGGCGCCACGCAGTCTCCATCTGCAGCAACAACAGCATCCAAAGCTGCCCCTCCCAAAACCAGCGTCGACCGCGAAAAGGTAGACGCCCTCAAGAAGGCCTGCGAACGACTCATCCTCCAGCTCAGCGACGATCTCGATTCCAACCAAATCGACACTCTCGAAAAGCCCACAGCTACGTGGTCGATCCTCCGTGCAATGCAGATCCGTATCGATCAGGAAAAGTCAAAATGGAAGAAGCAACTTGGCAAGGAGGGCGAATTGCAGATGAAGCAGGAAGATGCTAGGCTTGAGCGCGTACTTGGCCGCACCAAGGACTTCATGCGCGGGTGTGAGCGTGGTGCTTACTTCGACCAGAAGACTGCGACGGACGGCTTCCAAAAGGTGCTGCGTCAACGCGAGGAGTTCGAGAAGCAGCTAAAGGCTGCAGAGGAGGAAGAGGAGAAGAAACGACAACAGCGACGTCGGGAGATTGAGGCTGCTGCTGGCATCGAGTCCGCTTCCCCGGCTGCAGAGGAGGGCGCTCAGGCCGACAGTGCAGAGTCGAAGGAGGAAGCCTTTCCTCCAGCAGAGGCGAACAAGGTGGAGGAGAACAGCGACAAGCCCACTGCAGAAGGAGAGGAGGACAAGGCAGAAAACAAGAAGTCGGATGCCGGCTCAGACGATGAAGGCGGCTTCTTCGGCGACTTGCTCAATGAAGGTCCTATCGAGGACAAGGACGCCGATACTGGAGTAACTGTCACCATGCGTGATTTGCCAGCCCGAGCCAAGAGTGGCGGTGGAGGCAAGACGCCTCGCGTCATGCTCTCTGATGCTCTCAAGCGTGCCGACCCGTATTCGACATACAAGTTCACCGCCATACCTTCTGGCGGTCGTTTGCACCGCAGCAAGCTCACCATCCGATGGAACGGAGGCAAAGTGGTCCCGAACAAGAACCCTGTCACCGCCGGCACTCCATCTTACGTAGACGAGTACACTCTCACAACTGTCGGCTGCGCCTCCCAGCTTCAATCGGATGACTTTATCGCCACGGTGGCGCTCTTCTGCATCGATCGCGACAAGTCGGTCCAACGTGCATTGCCTCCTGGCTATCGCGAATGGTGGGAAGAGCTCACAAACCTGCAAAAGGACGAGCGAGACCGCAAGAGCCGAACGCGCTTCCAGCGTGTGCGCGACGTTGTCCGTGCTAGGATGGAGGAGGCTGCTGCAGCAGCCAAAAAGGCCAAGGCCAAGACTGCACCAGGCAACACTTCGGCAGCCGCAGAACAGACCGAGCTCGGCGAGCTGTCTGCTGCATCTGCACCTCAGCCTTCCGAGGCTCGAGCGAAGGAGATCGCAGAGTACTTCAGCAATCGCGTCGCATCGCCCTTATACCAAAAGATGCTGCCCGGTCGTCAGAGCTTGCCCATCGCCAACCACCGTCAAGAGATCCTAGACCTCATCGAGAATAACCAGATCTTTGTGCTCAGTGGTGAGACTGGATGCGGTAAATCGACTCAGGTACCTGCTTACATCTTGGAGCACTGCATGTCGCAGGGCCGCAACTGCAAGATCTATGTCACTGAGCCAAGACGTATCTCGGCTATCTCCCTTGCCGAGCGTGTCAGTGAAGAGCTGGGCGAGCCACGCAAAAGCGTAGGCAGCAACGACAGCTTGGTCGGATACGCCATTCGTCTCGAGAGCAATGTCGGCAAGAATGCACGCTTGGTCTATGCTACGACGGGTATCGTACTGCGCATGCTCGAAGGCACAGCCTTCAACGAGATTACGCACGTCATTATCGACGAGGTACACGAACGATCCATCGAGTCGGACTTCTTGCTCATCATTCTCAAGACGCTCATCGCACACCGCAAGGATCTTAAGGTCATTCTCATGTCGGCCACTGTTGATGCTGAGCGTATTAGCAAGTACTGTGGTGGCTGTCCGACCATTGCAGTGCCAGGTCGAACTTTCCCTGTCAACGTTCATTACCTTGAAGATGCAGTCGAGATGAGCGACTACATCATTGAAGATGACTCGCCCTATGCATTCCGTCCGAAGCGTGGCTACCGCAATGGCGACGGCAACGCACGCAAACAGAATGCACCTGGCAACAAGAGCAAGCTGCAGCTTCTTGCTCAGGCACCGGCGCCCGAAGAAGAGGATGACCCTTCTCTGCTTGATGATGATGACGATGACCCTGACGGTCAAGGATCCAGCATGGGAAGCCTCGGCAAATCCTACCGCAGCAAGACAACCGACACTCTCGGCAGAATGAACGAGTACGTCATCAACCACGACCTCATCATCAAGATCCTTGAACGTGTCTGTCTTGAGAAGGATCTCGAGCGGTACAGCGCGGCAACGCTGATCTTCATGCCCGGTCTTGCCGAGATCCGCAAATGTCACGACATGCTCGTCGACCATCCTACGTTGGGTGGAGCCGGGTTCCAGCTCTTTCCGCTACACTCGACCATCTCATCAGAGAACCAAGGCGCTGTCTTCAACGTCCCGCCACCCGGCGTGCGCAAGATCGTCATTGCCACCAACATCGCCGAGACAGGTATTACGATCCCAGACATCACGTGTGTCATTGACTCGGGCAAGCATCGCGAGATGCGATACGACGAGAAGCGCCAGATCTCGCGCCTTGTCGAATGCTTTATCGCCAGAAGCAATGCCAAGCAGCGACGTGGTCGTGCGGGTCGTGTGCAGGAGGGTATCTGCTTCCACCTGTTCACCAAGTACCGACATGACTCGTACCTCGATGAGCACCCGCTACCGGAGATGCTGCGTCTGTCGCTGCAGGATCTGGCGCTCAAGCTCAAGATCATGAAGATCAAGATCGGCAACTCGATTGAGAACGCGCTCTCACAGGCCCTTGATCCGCCAAGCCCGGCCAATGTGCAGCGTGCCATCGCCGCACTGGTGGAGGTGAAAGCGCTGACGTCGACCGAAGAGATCACGCACTTGGGTAGACATCTGTCCAAGATGCCACTCGACGTGCACATGGGCAAGTTCCTACTCGTGGCGACTCTGTTCAAGTGTCTCGACCCAGCTTTGACCATCGCTGCGGCCTTGAACTCTAAATCACCATTCATGACACCCTTCGGCAAAGAGCTAGAAGCGGACCGTGCTAAGCAGAGCTTCAAGCTCGGTGATTCGGATTTCCTTACCATCGCCAACGCGTTCAACGGCTTCCGTCGCAGCACAGCTCAAAACCACCACCGGACATTCTGCAACCGCAGCTTCCTGAGCATCCAGAACTTGCTCCAAATCGAAGAGCTTCGCCAGCAATACTTGTCATATCTCATCGATGCTGGCTTTGTCTCTGTCGACGATGCTTTGCGTCAAGAACTCAACAAGCTTCGCTACCGCTCCGGTGGATCCGCCAACTACTCCAAGCCCCGTTTCGTGACGATGCCGTCCCATCTCGATGTCAACTCATCCTCCCTTGCTATGATCCATGCGACCCTTGCAGCCGGTCTATACCCGAAACTCCTCCGCATCGACTCTAAGACCTATCAACTTGAAACGATCGGCAACAATCAACCTACCTCCATCCATCCCTCTTCGGTCAACTTCAAAGCTAAAATGAGCGAACTGGTTCGTAGCTCCAGCAGTTATATGCTGTATTACACCATGATGCAGAGTAAAAAGCTGTATGCTTGGGAGACGGGGTTGATGGACGATAAAGCGGTATATATGTTGTGTGGCGACGGAGAGTTTAGGCTAGCGTCAAATAGTCTGTATATTGATAGACAGAGGATTAGGATTGCCAGTGCTGATCCTAAGAGTTTGGTTGCGTCAAAGACTCTGAGGGAGGGGTTGGCAAGGTTGATGAAGGCTAGTTTTCGGAATCCGGGTAAGGAGTGGAGCGAAGGACAAGAGAGGCTGTTCGAGCTGGCGTGTAGGGTGTTGGGCGTGGGAGCGAATGAGAAGGATTTGGCGCTGCAACAGTAAAGCACAACAATGGATCAGTATACGTACAGTAGCATGCCCATTCTACGTATACATCATCAATGCAAACGCCACATCCGCGTCATATCAGTGTCGAAATCTACACCCAAGCCTCAACGACGTGTGAAACCTAATGCACGTTTGGGCAGCTGCTGCACACGGCCGTTTCCTTCCACTCAACTTTTCATACTGCACAGCACGGCATGACTATTCCTGACAGTTGCTCGCTGAACGTGGTTGAAAGCAGAGTCACCGTCTCTGCCGCCCCCTGTCGGCCAACTCGAAGGAGCGCAACTTTTTCTCGGCAAGAACTGCGCTTCTTGGCCCGTCAAACAAGACAAGTCCCCAGGGTTGATTCCAGTTGCGGTCTGACTGTGATTGCGTTGAGCCTAGGCATTCAATCACCAATCATCCCGCCACTGCGAGAAGCAACAAAGGATACAAATATCACTTTCAGTCCTTCACACCCTTGTTCCACCACCAGCACAAACGATATCTTCCCATCCACATACACAAGGACGCATCCATCACACTTTCAGCACACAGTAAACATGTCGCAGATCCCCGGTACCAACAAGAACACCAACGACGTCTCCAAGGACACTCAGAACCTTGCCAACGACGCCTCGAACAAGGCTAGCGACCTTTCGTCCCAGGCTCAGCAGCAGGGCGACTCGCTCATCAAGCAGGCCACTGACCTTGCTTCCAGTAAGTTTCACCATCAGTCAACCAAACGCATATCCGCTCCCGTTACACGTTGTATGCTGACTTGACTCTTCTCTGTTCCTCTTTCGCTTTCGCAGACACCCTTCAATACGTCCAGCAGACCGCAGGCTCCCTCCTCGGCCAGGGCAAGGAACACGCCGAGAACGCCGCTGACCAGACCAAGTCGGCTGCCAACGACGCTGCCAACGACGCTGCCAACGAAGCCTCCAAGGCCACCGACCAGGCCGCCAAGGACGGTCAGCAGTCCGCCGAGCAGGCTAAGCAGTCCCTCATCGGCTTGACCAACCAGGCCCGTGATCTTGCTTCCCACACCCTCGACTCGGCCAACCAGTACATCAAGCCCGCCGAGGACAACGCTTCCGGCCTCGTCAACCAGGTCCGTGCCACCGCCGGCCAAATCGTCGACAACGTCGCTCACTTGATCGCCGCCGGTCAGCAGAAGGCTAGTGAGGTCGCCGACGAGGCCTCCAAGCAGGCTGGTCAGGCACAGAAGAGTGCAAGCAACCTCGCCAGCGACGCTGCTGACACTGCTTCGCAGAAGGCTGGTGAGGCACAAAAGACCGCCCAGAACGCAGGACAGCAGGCAGGCCAGGCTCTGAGCGACGCTGCTGCTCAGGCTAAGGGCGCTGTTCAGGGCGCTATTGGTTCCAAGTAAATGCACCAAACCGATGCATTTGAAAGATTTTGATTCTGATTCGATGTATGTAGTAGAACAGTCGCCCGTTAGGCGGTGCTGTTTGATGATCTTCTTTTGATTAGCAATATACGCTTGCAAGCCTTCTTCCACTATGTGAGATAGCCATATATGAAGAACAGATGCGATACTGTTGATGCATCAGATCGCATGACAAGTATACTTGAGTCCGAGACCATCGTGATGCCGAGATGAGCGCAGGCGCGTCGGATCAAAGCTGAGCTTTCGGGACACGGCGCTATGGAGGCAGGAGCGTTATTTTCTTTTTGACATACGAAGTGTTGTTCTCCCATCCTCTCACCATCAACCACATCTCAGCGCATCATCTCTACAGCTGGCCGGAGCTCGAAACGAGATGGCGTACTCGCAAGCACATCGTCTACCTCTTCCATCAGAGCCATCGGCCTCCACGTCAAAGCTACAACCCGAAAACAGGAGTATCTCATTCGACGTCAACCTCTCAAAGCTCAATCCAGGCTTCGAAGCCTATAAGCTCGTTCAAGATGATCCTTCTTCCTCGATCTTCTCCGCGCGATCGTACGTGCTACCTAGCCGACCACTTCGCCTGATTGATCTCTACCAACCCCAGGCTCCTGAAGAGAGAAAGGCGGGCAACCTGACATTCACTGGCTTAGGCTATAAGGAGACTAAGGAACGAGCTCTGCATCAAGTTTTGGTTCCGGCTTCTGGTCCAAGGAGCCAGGATGGGCCCTTTGCAGCATACATAGATGCGAACAGGTTTTTGGTGGTGCTTACATACGATGCGACGCGGAACAAACTTGTCGGCCATCCTGTACATCGCCTTTCAGCGGGGATTGATGGGCAGGCACAGGCACAGGCACAGGGACTACCGTCGCTCGCGTCGATTTCGCCGACAGAATGGGTTGCTTCGGATGGTGCCACAGTGGTGTTGATCAAGCTGATAAAGGTCAGTGTTGGAGAGAATGGAGCTGTGCGATGGATCACTGACAGCGAGACGAGCCGGAGGATACCACACGACGACGACGCGGGAAAGGGGGCTACGATCAAGGCTTGCAAGAAGTCCAACGGAAAGCTGAGGATCTTGATGCAGAGTACCAAGGTGGTCTCGAGCTCCAGGTCAGACAAAGCAGGCATGCAGGGGCTTGGCTTTCAACAAGGCCCCCAGCAGCAAGCTGATGGCTTCCAAACAGGAAAGTCGGCGCAGAGTCATACGGTGTTTGAATTGCAGCTGATCGAGATCGACGATAAAGAAGGAGAGAGAGAGGTTGATGCGCAAGGAACTCGAACGGCTCGACTGCTGTGGAGACTTCGGGGCGAAGAGCCGTTGATCACGGCAACACTGCGAGAGCAAGAGACGCTTCTCGGCGCAGAAGCTCCCTTCCATTCCATCAAAGACAAACGATCCCAATCAAGCAGCTTGGTAGCAGAGCCACAACCTACCGAATCATCTACCACTGCTGCGCCGGCCACTGCAGCGGCCCCAACATCAAGAGGCAGGCGCAGGGCCCCACATTTCTCATGGGCTCAAACAAGCGACACAGTGACCATTGCCTTGGCTCTTCCCACCTGGATCACCAAGTCACACATCCGAGCGCACTTTTCTCTCAGTGCTCTCAGTCTCTCATTTACGCAAGAAGCGCTTGATCTTCTCAACATCCCCTCTGCTTCTTCTGCCAAGATCGCAGAAATTGACACCACCGCAGCAGGAGAGGGGAGGGAGGAAGACGATCTGACACATGCAGCGCGAATGATCGCTTCAGGACGATACGTCTCCCGACCAACATGGGCCGAGATTGATCCTACGGGTGGCGTGTGGACGGTGGAGAGGGCGAGAGGGATGAGCTTGTTGACGCTGCATTTGGAGAAGCGGCATGACGGCACTCGGTGGATGCAGGTGTTTGCTGATCGGACCGGCACTCGTTCAAACCATCGCAACCGTCTGATCGACGACTCAGGAGCACCCGACAAGAGCAACACTCGGCTGACTTTCCAGCAAGCAAAATCCGACTTTGAGAGGATGGCTACAGGACAGCACGTCGAACAGCAACACGACGAAGAAGCAGAAGATGCGGAGGACAACGAAGACGAGGTCCCCGAAACAATGGATCCTTCTGAGCTCATAAGTATGCTGGAAGGTATGCAAAAGTATACAGTTGACGAAGAGTCTCATGAGTATGGATTGGACCGCACAGGCTTCAACTCTTCCAGCGGTCATGGGCGGAACGGAGGCACGAGTCTGTCTCTGGACCAACCAAGTCTTCTGAAAGACAATTTGGAGCAAGAAGACGCCAACGTAGGACGCAATTATGTCGTCTCTTCCATCACTCACACTCCCCCCTCCACCAGTCATATCCGGGCTTCAAAGGATGGAGAGGTAACAGTGCTGGCCACGAGTCTACCTTCAGACACCTCGGATGACATTGTTGTGGTGAAACACGATCTCGATGGCCTCATCTTCACCCGTTGCCCCACCCCCCACGAAGGATGGATCCACAAAGCAACAATGCCAGCACTAGCCTTCGTCCTTGCTTCGAAACGTGATGCTCAACGAGTCTACATCCACAGAAACAAAGAGGGAGGATACGTAGTTCTGGCGTTCGAAAGCGCACCTCAAGTAACTGGATCTGGTAGCGCTGCAAGTTCGGAAGGAATGCTTCTCTTGTACTGTTCACCAGCGTCAACGAGTGCAAAGCATGCCCAATCGCGGGTGGTCCGGCTCGGCGTGAACAATGACGGTGGGGAAGGTGGGGAAGAGGAGACGGATGTGGAGGCTAGCGGGGCGCTATTGGGCGTATGTGCTGTCCGCCTGGAAGAAGATGCAGGTGAAACGCTCGTTTGTCTGTGTGAGAAGCGGTTGCTTTTGCTTCGAGGCCTGTTGTAATCCTCACAATCAATGTTGCAGCCTACTTAAAGAGTGAAAGATGTGTTGAGAGCGGTTGGTTGGTGGAAGCCGAAGATCTGAGGGCTTACTTTTTGGCGGACGCGGATTGACAGCCGGCTGATAAAGCATCCCTCGTGGCCTTGCATATCCCCGCTATACTGTACCCTTTTGGCAACACCAATACGATGATTCTCACGCTACTCTTTTGTTGTCAATTGCTTTGATGCTTGTGGTCACAAGACACAGCTATGCTACGACTTGAAACAAGCTATGGAAGCCGGATTGTTCCAAGTCACATGATAGGAGCGTCAGCCTTCATCGACGGAAGAGACAGCCACGCCACGCTCCAGAGTCGATCCCGCTTTGATCGGCTTGGACGAGCGAGTGAGCTTGGACGAGAGTCTGCTACGCTAGAATGAGGGGAGAACGGAAGCATATCGCTCCGATTTGGAAGGCAAGATTTGGCTGACTCAGCCAAAAAAAATAAATAATAATAATAATAATAATACCACAGCCCAGTTTTCCGGACCACGCGGAGAATTACCGCACCGAAAAACTTGCCTTCACATGGCGAAGGCATACCCGGCATCCCACCTCGATAAGATATGAAGCCACATTTCGCTTGACCTTGTACGCCCTTGCCACGCGGCTAGCGATGCTATGTCATGCAAGAAGCTCGCAAGTGAGAGAGTCAGGGTCCAAAGCGTGCGCCAGGTTGCTGCGCGTTCCAAGTGTTGCACTCTCTCTCTCGCCGTTGACCGATGGAGTCGAGGAAGAATTGACGCGCACCAACTGACGACTGTTTCCCTCGACACTGCCACTTCCTTCTCGTCGAAGACGAACAAAGCTGAGTTCTCCTTCAACACGCTCCTTTAAGCATACCTCGTCACCATCACCTTCGTTCAAGAGGAGACGAACTTTGCTCTTTTCAAGACTCAGCTACTCGCTGCTCAGCCTTTGACCACCACCACCACCACCACCACCACCACCACCACCATCATCCCCAAGTCCCGCCATTGCAACCGTCTTCCTCTCCCTATCATCGTACCTCGACGTGGACATAACCCTCTCGCATCCCGCCTCTCAGCGCTTAGTAACTTATCGATACCTAATATCTCTCCGCACACCACCATACCCGCGAACCATTGCGCATTTCCCTCAGCCAGCGGAACGCAGACCTACCCTACACTCTCTTCTTGACACCGCCGTCATTCCTTTGGCCAATATCTCTGCTCGCCGCTTCCATCGTCGACCCGCTGTGATCAGACCCTAGCACCGAGAAGCGGAAGAACCGTTATCAATCATAGCCGCACCTGGACGAAGCATGCAAGTTCGGCGCAGATAGAGCATCACGACACACGCTGTCTGCTCTCATCATCCCTCCCGCACCCTGCTACACTGGTCATAGACAGGCACGGTAACTGACACTCTGAACGCAGCGCAAGCTCCACTGATCAGTACCGACACCATGTCCGACCCCGGAAACAGCTCGGACACGCTGCAAGAGATCGATGATCCTTCCGAGCTCCTGTCCAGGCCGCTTGAGCCCGTTCCGTTCGTAAGGCCGCCCTCATTCGATCAAGCTCCGCAGCCTCCCGCATCTCCACCCAAGAAGCGACAACTCCCGCCAGGCTTTGGTAGCGGAAGTTCCAGCGTTGCATCATCCAGCGGCTCACGTCCGACGGTATGGCAGCCACCGCGGCATCATGCACAGCCTGCAGTGCCCGCAGCATCGACGTCCAGCAACTCAGCGTCCAATGGCTTGATCATTGGTGGTAGCGGAGCTCGCGTTCCGACCCAATTCCTGGACGCAAATGGCGGGTTCTCGCGCCAAGCCCCACCACACGCTGCGGGCTCTGCCAGTGCCGTTCCCGTGCCCACGCCGTCGATGCCCGGAGCCTTCCCGTCGGCTGCTGCACCGCCATCCGCACGCATGTTTCATCGTCCCGCACCACCATCGTCGGTCCCCCGAGCAGAGACAACGATCGATTTGACGCTCGACAGCGATGAGGAGGACGATTACAACAAGCCCGCCGCAACCAGGTCAAATGGCACCGCGGCTGCCTCAGCATCGTCGTTACCATCCACAGTGCAGTCAGCACCGGCCTTCGTGAACGGTGGGAGCGTGCCGAAACCTGAGCCTGTCGCGTCCTCCTCACCTTCGCTTGCAGCTATACCGGTCGTCGACGACGATGATGACGACGAGCCAGTCATCGTTGGTCTCAAGCGGCCAACGCCGGAAGAGTTCGAGATCGACCACGTCAAGTCGAACGCAATCGTTTGCGCCGGCTTGATTCACGCTGTGGTGCTCTGCATGCATGGTCTTCCGCCTGCTCTGACATACGCCGGCAATGCCGGACAAGAGCCACCCCAGGATCCCAACTATACACGCGAGAACTGGCCCAACGCCTCTCGCTTCTGGACGGAGCAGGGCTACAGGCCCGTGATGCTGCACTTGTCGAATCCCAACAATCTGCCTCCATCGAGCAGGACACTTCCCGGAGGATGGAGCTATACCGCGATGCCTCCGCAACGCGCCGACATCAACGTCAGCGTGCTCGTGCCGCCCCTCGCCAGGTACCCTCACCTGCCGCGAGAACAAGCATTCGCTCACGGACCACACGTTGAGCAAGCATTCGGCTCGCTCGCTGACAAGTATGTCACCTCGATGGAGCCACTTCTCCGTTCCAATAAGATCCGCTGTGAGGCTCGCTGCCGCATGGTCCCCTTTGGGCGAGCGCAAAACTTCCTCCACTACCTCGAGGTCATCGTCTTCGCGCGTCGGCCTGACCTACCCCTCATCTCAGAACGCTTGGCTTCCCAGCGCATTCAGCTCGAACATCCTCCCTCCTACCATCCCGAGGACTACCCGACCCAGCCGCAGTACACGAATCCCCACAATCCTCCTGTGGGCGGTATGCGTAACGATCACATGCTCGGCATGTATAACGGTATTTACCGAGGCGTCGGGATGGGCACCAGCGTGCAGAATCGCGAGATGACCGAAAAGGAGAAGAAGGCTCAGGTCGACGCGATCTACACTAGCATCCGCAGTGGCGAAGAGCTGGCGGCGGTCGAGCCCACCGAGCTCATCTCTACCAAACTCCTTCAACACCAGAAGCAAGCGCTAGGCTTCTTGCTCAACCGCGAGCGTGATCGTCGCTGGACAGAGCTTCTCGTGGAGCCGAACGCGGACCAGAAGGAGGAAGGCGACTCATCCGCTCCTAAAGAGCCAAAGTCCGAGTCGGTCAAAGCCGAAAGCAAGGGCAAACAATCTAACCCAAGCGGCGCGTCGGAGAAGGGCAAGTACAAGGAACAGGAGCAAGTTGACGAAGACTCGATCTCGCTCTGGAAGGTCCGCAAAGGTTTGAACGGTAAGGTCCGTGCATGGCGAAACCTCATTACAAACCGCGAGACTATGGCTCAGCCGCGAATCTGCCGTGGCTCTATCCTTGCTGACGATATGGGTCTTGGCAAGACTATCACCACGCTTGCGCTAATTGCTCATACTATGCGTGAGGCGAAGGCTTTTGGTGCTTCAAAGGTGCAGCGAGAGGCCGGTGCGGACTTGGCAGAAGCCATGCGATCAGTCGGCGCCTCGAACGGATCGTCGTCGAAGGAGGAAGGCGCGGGCCAGGTCAAACCTGAGAGCAACGGCAAGGGCAAGGCCAAAGCTGGCACCAAGCGTCTCAGCAGCGAATCTTCGTTCGACGATGATGTGCACATCGATGACGAATCAGATCTCTCGAATCTGTCGCATGATGACGACACGCCTCCGATCTCGCTCGCTCTCCACAACGCTCCTCCCGCGGCCAAGACCGGCACTGCAAATGGCAAGAAGCGGAAGCCAAAGAAGGAGAAGGTTGACCCCGAGATCGTGCGTCGACGAAACCTCGAGCGTCGCAGCCGCGCCACCTTGATCGTCTGTCCATTGTCGGTCGTCTCAAATTGGGAGGAACAGATCAAGGAGCACTGGACGCGGAAGAAACGACCAACAATCTATATCTACCATGGTCCTTCGCGTGCTACTAGCATGAAATGGATCGCGAACCACGACATCGTGCTCACCACTTACTCGACGCTCGGGTCGGAGTTCTCCAACCAGTCGACTTGGGTCAGCGACGACACGCGCGATCCCAAGAAAGGAAAAAAGGGCGGTGGCTCTGATGACGACCATGCAGACGATGACGATGAGGTCTTCATGGTCAACGAGAACGGGATCCCGATTGACGATCAGGCCGGCGATGGAAAAACGGACAAGAACGGGAAGAAGCGGAAGCGTAAACCTGCGAAGGAATCGCTCAATCCTCTGCAGCGCATCGAGTGGTTCCGCGTGGTGCTCGACGAAGCACACATTATCAAGGGCGCAGGCACATGGCAATCGAAAGCCGTATGCAATCTCTCGGCGCAGCGCAGGCTCTGTCTCACGGGCACTCCGATCCAGAACACCATCAACGATCTCTTTGCGTTGGTCAAGTTCCTACGCCTCGACCCCTTCACTGATCGAGCCATCTGGAACGAGTTCTGCGGCCACAAGGAGTCGACCGGTTTGAAGGCGAAAGGCAAGGACGACGAGCCCATCGACTCGGCTAACCTTGGACACGTGCAGATCTTGATGAAGTTCCTGGCGCTTCGCCGCCAGAAGACAACCAAGACCGCCGACGGCAAGCAACTTCTGACACTACCGCCAAAGCTAAGCAAGACCGAGTATCTCGACTTTGAAGAGTCGGAGAAGGCGCGCTACCAGGCTCTGCACAACCGATACCGCGAGGAGTTTGAGGAGATGATGGCTGGCGACACCGTCAACAACAACTATGCCACCATCTTGCACGAGATTCTTAACTTGCGTATGACGTGCGATCATCCATCCATGGTCGATGCCAGTAAGGACGCCAAGCGTATGGGAGCTGGAGCTGACCTTTCGGAAGCCATCAAGCAGGACGGTCTCAGTCGTGAACGCGCAGCTGTCCTCTTCATCTTGTTCCGAGACAGCGAGATGGCGTACTGCTCGGAATGTCAGGTCGATCTTTCAATGGCCGCTGAACGCGATGCAGCCGGCAACGACGCACAGGAGCTAGTGGATGCGCTCGACGACGCTGCCAGCGATGCTCGCAATGGCAAGGGATCCAACAAGCGCTCCAAGATCGAGCCGGGACTGGCGTCAATCGCATCATCCACCACCATGTCGAGGGACGGGCTTGACACGCCCAGGGAAGGTGTTGCTCGACCTGTGGTAACCAGATGTCAACACATCTTTTGTTCGGCATGCTTCCGTCGCACAATCGGGTATCCTTGGCCCGACGTGACGGCATCCGACGTTAGCAACTGTCCCACCTGCAACCACTCGTTAAACCTTGCCATGGATGCTATCGAGCTAGACCCCACCGATTTTGTTGCAATCAACGATGATCAAGCAGAGCGCGTGGCGGACGGCGACGAAGACTTCATTGACGACGACAACGACGACAAAGACCTTGACGACGACAACGACGACAAAGACCTTGACGACGGGAAGAGGAAGTTGAAGATCAATAAGTATAACGACGATGAGGAGGTGGACGAGCTTGAGAACGACTTTGATTGGGGCAGTGGCGACGAAGACAGCAAGTCTCAGCCAGCTCGACGGAAGGCGCCGCGGAAGAACGGCAACGGCTCGACGGAGAATCGCGGCGATGTTTCGCTCGAAGGCAGGAAGGATCTGTCGACCAAGATCCGCGCACTCATCACGGATCTGCTGCCCTACTCGAAATGCAACCCACACTCAGCGCTCTATGACCCAACAGCGCCTCGTCTGGTTCACATTGACCCCTCAACGTCGGAAGATGCGGAAGTGCGTAAGGTTGAGGACCCCGTCGTAGTGATCCAGAAGCCACCTCCGGCCATCACAAACAGCGGCTTGCTCGGAGGGCTAGACCACATTACGGACGCCTTGGACTCATACGAACCTGTCAAGAGCGTCGTCTTTTCTCAGTGGACCAAGATGCTCGACCGCATCCAGAAGTCGCTCAAAATCACCGGCATCCGCGTAGCCAGACTCGACGGTACAATGAAGCGTTCCGACCGCTCTGCTGCGCTGAACTCGTTCAAAAACAACCCCACCATTGAAGTCCTTCTCGTATCACTCCGTGCCGGTGGAACAGGACTCAACCTCGTCTCCGCGTGCCGAGCCTATCTCATGGATCCCTACTGGAACCCAGCCGTCGAAAATCAAGGTCTTGACCGAGTCCATCGTATGGGTCAAACAAGACCAGTCATAACGACAAAGTACATCATGCGACACAGTATCGAGGAGAACATGCTGAGGTTGCAAAAGCGCAAAATGATGCTGGCGGAAAAGGTCGGCAGCAAGAGGCAAATTGGAGCCGAGGCCAGGAGGGAGGAGAGAAGAGAGGAAATGAGGATTCTGTTGGGGATGTCGAATGGTGGTGTTGATTCGCTCTAAGTTACTTGACTTTTCCATCGGCAGTCTGGCAAGACGGCCACTGTTGTGATCTCATCGTTAATCTTATCATTCCATCCTACGCTCTTGTCGACCGTGCTATGGTGTTTCGACTTTCAATCGATCTCGTCTCCGCGGACACCTTGAGATGTACGGAAAAATTGTGCACGTTCCTCAGCTGTCTTCGGGAACTAAAGCTGCAACCTGCAAAAATGACGTGCGAGCGCACGAGCCCGCGACTCCAATTCTTCTGATTTTCAGCTTTCATTTTCTTTTTTTGCTTCTTGCCTTTTCTTCCAGCATCGTGCATCTGATGGTTCCGAGCCTCCGTAGCCTTCGCCTCTCACCACCATCTCTTACCACCTTGATCACTCAGCATCGCTCGTTGCATCAGCGTACTTTGTATCGCAGAATGTCAATCCCATCCTTGACCTCGTGGGACGGTCCCGCGATCCGCATCGGCGTCATCGGCGGTTCTGGTCTGTACAAGCTCGACTCGATCTCTCCCGTTGCTGAAATCAACATCACCACTCCCTGGGGTTCCGCTTCCTCCCCCATCACGATCGCCAAGACTACCGCTGGCAACCACGTCGCTTTTCTCGCCCGTCACGGCCGCGAACACGCTATTCTACCCTCCAATGTGCCCAACCTCGCCAATATTGCGGCTCTGAAACACCTCGGAGTAAAAGCGATCCTTGCCTTCTCCGCTGTCGGCAGTCTCCGTGAAGAGATTGCGCCCAAGGACTTTGTTATCCCATCTCAGATCATTGACCGAACCAAAGGAATCAGGAGGGCAAGCTTCTTTGGTTTTGGCGAGGAAGAAAAAGTAGTCGCTCACGCAGGATTCGGTGATCCATTCGATGAAGTTCTTCGTCCCATCGTATACGAGACTGTCAAGAGCACTCTTGTGGAACACTCGCCTAATGTCAAGACTCATACGGGCAAGACGGTGGTTTGCATGGAAGGTCCTCAGTTCTCCACACGGGCTGAATCGCTCATGTACCGAGCATGGGGCGGTGATATCATCAACATGTCCGTTCTTCCTGAAGCTAAACTTGCGAGGGAAGCGGAGATTAGTTACGTCCTGATTGCTACAGCTACTGATTACGATGCCTGGCGTCCAGCTTCGGCTGCGGTGAACGTGGCGGAGGTGCTGGAGAGTCTGAAGGCGAATGTGGAAGCGAGTAATGTGGTTACCACCACGTTGTTGGACAGGATCGCAAAGGAGGTGGATAGTGATGATAAGGAGGCAGTGAAGCGGATTAGGGATTCGATGAAATGGAGCATTATGACAAAGGCGAATGTTATTCCGGAGAAGGCAAAGGAGAATTTGAGATATTTGCATCCTTGGTTTGCTCGCGAGTAGAGCACTGCCCCACGCAGTAAGAAGGGAGAGGGGAGAGGAGGGGATCATCAACTGATCCTTCGGAAAGAATTTGCTTTGCTTGATGTAATACAAGACGCTTACAAGAACATCGTGATGCAGTTCGGCGAAACGAAGCATGTGCAGACTGTCTGTCAAGGGGTGAGTTGAGACCACAGAAAAGACACACACGAGACAATCAAAGCATGAGCAAGGACGCTGTTTGAAGCGAGAGATTCGCAGCTCGGGTATCTGATTGAAAGCGTAACTTAGATGTGAATGCTGAGTGGAAGTTTTTGAGGGATCTCTCTTGTGACCCGACCCTTCCTACTCTTCTTCCTCATCTTGCTCCTCCTCCTCTTCTGATCCGTCACCATCCTCAACAGCAAGCGCGGCGAACATCGAATTAGTCGCTCCACCCAGTCCGCCTTCCCCCTCATCCTCATCATCCTCGTCCGGGTCTACAGCGCCAAAATCGAACCTAACTTTGCGTGCGATTGCTTGCGGATCATCTTGGTCCTCATCCGCACTTGCCTCGACTTCCTCTCCATTCTTCCCATCTTCGTCTTCTCGTTCGTCATCATCGTCAGGGTTTGGAGCGGTGAGCAGATCCGCGTCTGTCCCAATCGCACCTTGAGCTCCAGCCTGGTCAAAGTCTGGGAACCAAATTCCCTCACCCATACTCGTTTCGTCCTTGGCATCGGGGGAAGATGAGGGGGGTCTGAACGCCCATTTGATCCGACCCTCAGCCACGGCTCTCATCACCAAGTTCCCCGCTCTGTTAACATCCCATCGATTCGCTTTTGCCGTTTTGAACGTGTACCGTCTCGCTACAGCTTCTAGTATCTTCACCGCTGTCCACACCCTTCCCGCCTCCTCTCCCCCCGCTCCCCCGTCATCGTCATCATCGGGAGGATATTCGAGCTGCAACACTTTCTCCAACGCAATATGCTCCGCCACAAACCTAATGCAACTCGTGATAGCTTGAACCTGCGAAATGGCAAGGATTGCTCCCATAACCTGCATCTCCATCCCGATTAGGGAGGGAAATACGAGACCGGGCGAATCGCACAGTCGGATTTGGCCTCTGTGAGTTTCTTCCCCCACTGCCTTCTCTTTGGTCGCAATAGGCGTAGGAGATGAGGAAGGGGAAGAGGAAGGAGAGGGTAAGGGGACAAGGAAATGCGTCTGGAAGTGCTTCGTCTTGCCTGGAGTCTTGGATGCACGGACTACTTTGGAGCCAAAAAGGGCATTCAGGAGAGAAGACTTGCCGACGTTGGGCTGACCGATGAGCCCGATTGTAAGGTAGGGAAGGTGCGCACGAGTTTCTTTTCCACCCGTGCTGTCTTTGGGTGCAGAATCGGGTGCTTTTGGCGGGGAGTCGTCCTGAGTGTTGGCTCGAGTTTCAGCTGGATCTGAGTCAAATCCTTCAGTATGAAGTTGAACCCGCCTCTCTACACCCTCCCAATCGGTATCGGTTGCACAAGGCGGTATCCACTCGCTTCCTTTTCGCTCTCTATCCTCTTTTACCAGCTTTGGCGGTGTCACCAGATCCTTATGCGCCTTTCTGAGTGCCGCGAAAAGCTCCTTGCGAGAATGCGGCGAGAGAAAAGGCGCAAACCTAGTCCTCGCGCCTTGTCCCTCCATACGTTCCATCTTTGCATAGCTTTCCGTAGCTACTACTTCCCACCGTGGATAGAGTTGCTTGAGATACTGCTTCCAAGCTTGTACTATCTGTTTCGGCACGATATCTGCTTTCGTCAATACGATGACTACCTTGAGTCGCATATACCTCTCGAGAAATCCGATGAGACTGGGTGGGAGGTGGAGATGCGGACATCGAGCGTCAGCGAGAACGCAGACGAGGTCAGATCGCTCGCAAACACGCCAGAGTTGTCGATAGACTTCAATGTTACGTTCGTATAGACTGCCTATGACGGAGGTTCCGGGGGATGGGCGGTGTGTGAGGAGTTGAGAGATGCTATCCTGGGAGGCAATGGTGGAGACCATTCTACTGCCCCCCATTCCCTGAGTATGGTCGGAGGATGGGAAGGCGGCTTTATCTTGTGATCGTGTGTGGGAGGTGAGTCCAGCAAAGAGAGGTGAGGAGGTGAAAAAGGCCCGTTCAACAACAGCGTCCGTTTTGCGAAGCCATTGTCTAAAAACCTCGGTCTCCTGGGCATGGATGGTTTTCGTATCCATATCTGAACGCCATTTTGGTCTCTTGGGTAGACGGAGCTCGCCTGTTTCCTCAATCCCTGTCACACCAGGGTCTTCCCCTCCCTCCTCTTCATCTTGGCTTTCCTCATCTGAGCAGCTGTCATTTTGAGCCTTGCCCTTAGAGGCAGTATTAAGCCAGCCTGCGAGTGGGTGCGACTCTCGTTCCTGCTCCTTGCTCTGCTCTTGATCTACGATTCGTTTATGGTTCTCTGCTCTAGCGCGGCCGAACCTTGAATAGTCGAAATGGATGAGTTCGTGTGGGATCGGTCGACGGAGGTTGGCGTAGGAGGCGAGGATGTTGAGTCGTTCCAAGACGGGCGGGGAGAGTTTGGAGAAGGCTGATTCTTCCAATTGGACTGTGCGTCTGCGTGATTCGAATGCTGCTTGCTGATCTGGGGGGAGGAGAGCTGATCGACCTAGGCGACCTCCGCCAGCAGCGGCTGAGCCTCCCCGTCCTCGCCCTCGCCCTCGCCCTCGACCTCGACCACCTTTGCCGCCTCGTGCTTCAACGCCTTCAGCAGCGCCGGTGCTGCCTCCACCTTTGCGCAGCTTGGCTTTTTGCGCTTTTGATGGTTTCTTGACCATCTTTTGCGTCGCTCCTGGGATCAAAGTATGTGTTGGTGGTAGTAGAAAGAAAGAATGACAGGAGGCAGGCAGGCTGGGGTCGTGTGGGCAGCGGGGCAGGCAACTTTCTTCTTGCTTTAACACAAAAATCACGAATTGAGCGCAACACCTCCACTTTTCGCGACCAGAAAAATGTGGTCTCGAAGCAAAAGACGCTCTAACAGAACTGCATCGTTGCCTTGCGAGCTGGGAAAAAGTGGCTCGACCGTTTTGTGCTTTTTCGACTTTGTGTTTTTCCACGCGACGGGTCCAAACCGCTGGAATTGGACGGGTCTTACACACACACATACAATACACAGCATACAGTAGCTCGTTCGAGAGGCCACGCGCCGAAAATCCATATATACCAACGCCAAAAAAAAAGAAAGCCGAGCGAAGAGCTTAAGGATAAAAAGGGACGCAACAGCGAAAATTGTCCGAGGATCCGGCATATCCTGCTGTTCGTTTTCTTTTTACTCCACTGCGCACAGACGCGAGCGTTTACATGGTTTGTTCCCCGCGTTCCTCACCATCCAAAGCAAACCAAACGCCTATACATCAACACCATCATCAAGAACGATTTGCTTCGCCACGGCGGCTTCGATACCGACACAGGTCCACTTTGAGGATCGCCAGGGCTGAATCCGCTATCTTTCACTAAACGCGACAGGCATCGGTGCAGACAGCAACATCCTCTCTCGGCAGACTCCATGTCTCGACCATCACCACAACCTTCTCACAACCGCGAGGTCCTTTCTTTCCATCTCCGGTAATATCCTACCCGCACTTCGATCTACAGTAACTACAACTCTACTTGTCGACCACCACCTCCAGGCGTAGGAGCGAGCAACAATGTCGCAAGCAGACGAAGAATGCAAGCACCCAGTGCAACTCTTTGGCATGTGTGCCGTCTGCGGCAAACCTGTCGACACTGAATCCGAAGAATCCGCCTCCCTCTCCGTCATGCACTCCAACGCAGCAGCCAAAGTCTCTGCTGAAGAAGCACAACGTTTGGACTCCGAAACTACCTCTCATCTCCTCTCGCAACGCAAACTCGCGCTGATCGTCGATCTCGACCAGACCGTCATCCACGCTACAGTCGACCCCACCGTCGGAGAATGGATGCGAGACGAGTCCAACCCCAACTACGAAGCGCTCAAATCCGTCGGCAAGTTCCGTCTCGGCATTGACGGAGAAGAGATCAAAGACGACGACGACGACGAAAACGCACCTAAGGATTCAGCAGCGGCACTTAGGGCGTCAAGAGCTTGCTGGTACTATGTCAAACCTCGACCTGGTGTGCCAGAGATCTTGAAAAGGCTGTCGGAAATGTATCAGTTGCACGTTTACACCATGGGTACACGGTCGTATGCGAATTGCGTTTGCAAGTTGATCGATCCCGATGCAAGTATATTTGGTAATAGGATTCTATCCAGGGACGAAAACGGGAGTTTGGTAAGGAAGAGTTTGAATAGGCTCTTTCCGGTGGATCACAGCATGGTGGTAATCATTGATGATAGGGAGGATGTTTGGAGTAGGAGTCCGAATCTGCTGCCCGTGGTGCCGTACGAGTTTTTCGTGGGAATCGGTGATATCAATGCCACCTTCCTCCCGACACCGCCGCCTCCGCCCGGTGCGTTACCAGATGCAGCAACAGCAGCAGCGTCTACTTCAGCCAGCAAACTCGATGACGCCTCCAGCGCAGCTCCCTCTTCTCCAAAATCCGATACGGATGCACCGAGTACGACCAGCACAGCAGCAACATCTGACACCGCCGTAGAAGAAGCCTTGCAAAAGGCGAGGGAAGAAGGCAAGTCCGAGGAAGAGCTCAAGCAAGTTCGTGCAACTGCGATACAGTTTGCTGCCCAGACGGAAAAGTTGCAAAGTAAACTGGCGGAACAGAGAGAAGCAAGACCATTAGCAAAGATGCAAGAGGCACTGGATGAGAAGTTGGGCATACAGAATGGTGGATCAAGATCTGGGACGACCACTCCAAATGGGAGTAGCGGAGCTACGCCAATCGACGAGACTCCAGCGGAGACAGAGAGCAGCGACACAGCAGCGGCAGCAGCGGCTTCGACAATAGAAGAAGACAAGGCACCAACATCAGAAAGCGCCGCTTCCAACTCGACCTCACCATCGGACGGAACGCTTCCACCGCTCCCCCCACCCCCGCCTCTACCACCGCACCGCTCGCACGCAGTCCTAGTAGACGACGACACCGAACTGGACCGTGTCTATGACATCCTCTCCTCCCTCCACACAGAATGGTACACTGCATACGACTCTCTCCAATCCCAATCCCAACCTCCGGCCACTAAGCCATCCGTCCTAGACCTCGTCTCGAAGCGCAAATCTACCGTCCTCTCTGGCTGCACCATCGTCTTCTCCTCGATGATCCCCACTGGTCACGATCCCGAGACATCCGATCTGTGGGCGCTCGCACGCGAGTTCGGCGCAATCCCAGCATCCGAGATCGAAGAAGGAGTCACGACACACGTCGTTGCTGCTCGACCAGGGACGTTTAAAGTCCTCCATGCCACACGGTTGGCGAAGCAAGGTAAAGTGGAGTTGGTTTGGCCTAGTTGGTTCCATGTCTCGACGAGTCGGTGGGAGAGACAGGATGAGGGATTGTACAGGCTACCGCAAGATGGGAAACTGAGCGATGTCGAATGGGCCAAAGCGAAGAGTGCGGAGGAGAAAAGGGTGGAGGAGCAAGCGAAAGCTTCCACTACCAATCCAATACAGGAGGACGAGAAGGGGGTGAAAGGGGAGGCTGAGGGGGAGGGGCAAGAAGGAGAAGCACTGTTCGAAAGCGAACTGAACGATATGGATTGGGGTGCGGCGGCAGACGAGGTGGATGCGTATTTGGATAGTGCTACGACGGCTAGTAACACTTCTTCTCCTTCTCCTTCTATGCTTGCTAATGACGGGGATTTGCCGGATATCAACGATGCGGACGAGCCGATCGTGGGGTTGTCAGATAACGTTGGTAGTCGGAAGCGAGCGAGGATGGACCAAGATGACCTCTCGCCGGCAGGGAATGGAGGGGAGGACGGACTGCTGAAGAAGCAACGTTCTAATGCTAATGAAGGGGATGAGGAAGAGGAAGATGAGGATGGAGGAGATTCGTTCCTCGATGATCTGGCGAACGAACTTGATGGGCAATTGGATAATGAGTAGTCCCCTCACTGCTCCCTTTTTCTCTATCTGGACGGTCTGCAGAGAGCCAACGCAACTCACTCTTGCACTTCTAGTCGTTGAATCTTTCGACTCATTTGAATTGCATAGCACCGCCTCTACCACAATTTGCCCGAGACTGATGCATGATCACTACCTCAACAATGCACATACGCAGACAATCAAGACGAGGATGTATGTGATACGATATTATGCTATTCCGCAGGAGTTCTACGAACAGAAGAGCCGACCCGAATCAACAGGCCAGCATCGACTAACGACGATACAAGGACAGCAAAACTGGGGGACAGAGCACGAGAGAACAAAAATGAGTGCGGTAGCTCTAGCGCTTGGCAACCAACCGCGAGCATAGAGGTAGGTGTAGATATGAGGGAGAATGGATAGTATAAACCCGTTACTTTGGCTTGGAAACAACAAATGGGAGGAAGCGGGATGCGGGATTTAGGAAGCAGCAGCTACAGCCATCTGATTCAATCCTTGGTAGATCAATGCAAAGCTATCAAGGTTGTTTGCTGTTGCATCCTCCCCGATTTGTGTTGCTGTTGAAGAGCTCGCTGAAGCAGAGGTGGTTGAAGATGCGCTTGCTGACGACGAAGACGAACGTTGTTCGGCCGAATTCGAGCTTGCTCTTGACGAACTGGTTGATGTTGGAGCAGGAGGAGTCCAAGTCCTCGTTGGTTGTTGCCACGTTGTCGTTGGCTGAGGTCTGGGGGTCCAAGCAGGAGTACTACTTGAACTTGACTGTCTACCACCATTGTTATTGTTGTTGTTGGAGTTATCCGATCCATCAGCAGCAGTCCAACTCATCTGGAAAACTCCCAGATCGGTTGATGCAAAAGCCTTGAACAAGCCCTCGCTCATATCCAATCCTCCGTAAGGACAAGAAGGACATGCGTCTTGAACCTGCGCATACTGAGTGTTGCCATTGTACGTGACGGCGATTGTTCGACCGCACCAGGAAGATCGTTGACCCAAATTGCCGTATTGCGCGGCGTTGAGGGCTACGATAAAGTCTGAATCGGAGTTGTAGTTTCCACAAGCACCGAGGCCGGCTGCGTAGTAGGTAGCTCGACCGCTGTATGTGGGTCTGCGCTTGATGAGGTTGGATGAAGAAGCTTCAGACGAGTTGTGAGCGCGACGAGAGTGTTTAGGGCTGCGAACGTAGTTGTGCTGGTGGGAATCGTCGGCGGCGAGGGTGCCGACCAGGCCAGATGCCAGGATGAGAGCGGCACAGAGCTTGGTTGCTAGTGAGTACGGCATTGTGTATATATGCTTGTCGGAAGAGAAGAGAGTGTGTGGGTTGAGCAGCTATTTCAGCGCGTGAATTGGTTTTCTATGTATAGTGAAGCGAGAAAGAGAGTGTGGGTTGACGATCGAGATGAACGTATGTGGTGACTGCACTGCTGAGGATTGGTTGTGGTGGTGGGAGAGTCAAGTTGGAGGTGGAGAGATGGAGGTGGTGGTGGTGATGTAGGCAAGGAAAACTTTGTGATGATGGATGGTGGAGACTTAGGAACCCGAGCAGAAAGGACGCTAGGGTGTAGGTGATGGAAGCAGCTAAGGTGGGCGTTTGTGAGGGTAAGGACAATGCTGAGCTCTCTCGAACAAGGCGTAGAAGCACTACTGTATGCAGATAATCTATTGAGGAGGATGACGCCCAGAAAGCAATTTTTCGTCTTACGCAAACTTGAGTGCGCGGGGAACGGGGGGGGAGGGGCCAAGCCAACAACACAAGCGAAGTGGCGGGGGTGTTGCTCTCTCTTGAGCAACAACGACTTAGTGTACGATGCAGATCGATGGAACGCAGAGTAACTCAGCGCAAGTGCGGTTATGCTTACGGTCGAGAGTTTCTTTCATGGGGACGATGATAGCTCACTTGCAGACGGCGGCGAAAAAAGGAGGCGGAAGTTGCAAGCGGAGGGTGAAAGCCCAGAAACAACACAGCACACCCACGGCACACATCGTACAGTACTATCCACGATTCTCTGCGATGCGATGAAGAACAAGCGAGCAGAGCAAAAAGGAGCATACAGTAAGCATGGCATCAGGATGGCATCCCCACGGCAAAAGCTTGACCGACGAAAAAGAAGACGAGGAAAGAAGAACTCTGCTGTGCAAGTGCGGAGTTTGGAATCAAAGTTGCCGCTCTTGTCCCACCCCCTCACAGCCAAAGACGAAAGGGTTGGGAAAGAGAGGACCTGCGCTGTCAAAGAAAGAAAGAAAGAAAGAAACAGGGTCGTGTCTCTGTCGATCAGTTGGAAAAATCGAGGGTGCAAACCAACACAAACGCACCTCAATAGTGTTGATACACAAGACCAACATCCACACAAAACTAAAACCACAACACTTGCCATCTCCCCCCTCTCCCTCCCTCCATTCTCTTCACTTCCATCTCGCTGTAAACATCAACCATCGAGAGAGCCCCTGAGTGGATGCTGGAACAGCGTCATATGATGTGTAGACAGTGACCTCATCGTTGTTGTTGTTGTTGAAGGTGGTATGACCTGGCATGAGATGAATGTCGATCATCGCTTCCATCGTCGTGCGGTCTTAGCAAGTGCAGTATCAACAGAAGAAACAGCGCTCTTTTCTCGTCGATCTGCAAATCCAAAGAAGAGCACTGCTGACTTGCCTTTGTGCGTTGCATTGATGATGAAGAGAGCCGGGCACTCGCCTATGCCTGCAACTTCGAGCCTCCTCACAAAGTTCCCACAGACCTGCAAGCGCAGGGGGAAAAGAACGCAGCCACATGTTCTTTTCACGCTTTTCCCCCTCCTCTTTTTTGTATTCCTGTCCATCTTTCATTTCGAAAATCGACTACTGTAGGATGCTTTGTTTTGTATTCGCAATTTGGGGTCGATGCTGCAGAAGGACAGGAGTTGCAGCAACTTTGACGCCCAAAGAAGGGGCGCGCGGGCGTGCGGGCATGCTCGATGTGCGGTAACTCCTTGCGTTGGCAGAGGCGCTAAGCTGCTGCAAGCGCTCTTCGTTGTTGATGATGATTCTGAAAGCGTTCAGGCTCGTACGAGTAACGCGAAAGAGCGCGTTCTGTTCTGAGTGCAAAACCAAAGTGTTGATGTGTTGATTTCCGTGTTGGTCTCGGCCGCCCACCTCGTTCGTTCATCAGAGACTCCATCGATGATGGATTCCTTACGTCACCGCCTTTCTCCACAGAACATCTCCTCTCTCGAGCGAGCAACGAGCTCCGCCAGAAGAGGAAGATGAACCCCGCAAGACACCTTCATGCCGGTCGACATCGTTCTTTACCTCATCATACACTTTTGGGTTCTATTGTCTCGCCCTCGAGGCCAGACCAGCTGACCTCATCGAAAGCGAGTCAAGACCGAATTCCTGGAAGACCAGCTGATCGGATGAGGCTCTGAAAGAAAAAGAACGATTCCATGCTAGAACATAGATGTATATGTCCCATTCCATAGAAAGTGGTCCGGTTTGTCGCGTGCCTGGTTCGGTCTCGCCCTCTCGCGAGGTGTTTGCTTTCTTTTGACCTTCGCCTGGTGCTGCCGAGGCGTCAGCTGATCCTTCGATTGTCTCGTGATCTTCGAGATGACATGGTTTGGTATGAATGGCACTGCCCATTGCGGAGCTTGTAGCTCGGTCTTGCCGGAGTTGCTCGAGCATGTCTGGCTGGTCGAAGATCGATGAATCGGGCAGCAGAGAGTGTGTGCCGATCCCGTCTTTTTTTAACTTCTTTTCGTGGCGCCTTTTTTTCTCCTTTTCTTGTTGTGTTAAAAACATATACGACATATATTGACTACGGCTGCTAACCAGCTTTGCTCCTCAGGTCTTCCATAGCTCGTCCGAACAATCCCCATGGTTTTTCGGCCCTGTGATAGGGAGTCGAGGCTCACTGCACCGTCTTGTAGCATGATGGCCCTGTTCCGGACGTCGGTGGCGGCCGCAACTGTGGACATCATCCCCTTCAATGTTAGGTCGATGCGAGTCACAAATTTAACAAGTGGCTCAGCGCATGCGAGCTGCTGGCTTGAATGTTCAGGGTCCAAAACGCGATTTTACTCCACCTTTGGCGCGAAATTCCAAAGCTCAGCCGCGTGCGTGTGAGCTTTATGCAGCCGGCTCCTCAAGCTTACTGCTGCAACCCCTGCCTGCGTGCCTGTCTGTCAGTGCCCGGACCCTCGACGACCTTCGACCCTTCTGTTTTTCGAGCTCGCTCTTGCTCAGCCACCATCACAGCCGTGACGCGGAAGGAAGGCCGATAACACGGCGCTTGCTAGACAGCAATCAAGACTGTTCTCGCCGACGACTTACACGGACAGCTGACCACAATGCTGCACATTCCGATGACTCCACCAAGATAGAGGTAGCTGTCGCTTCTGTACTGCTTCGACTTTTTCGATTCATAAGACGGCAATTACAATTACAGATCATCTTGCGAGCATATCGCGCACCATGACGACCACAGCAGGGTACCGCGCAGCTGTGCCCACCTCGAATGAGGAAGGCTTCACATCCTTCGGCTTTCTCGACGACTCGCAAGACCAACAGGAGTCCACCTTCGCGCTCGGCAGCCTTTTCAGTCGAGTAAAGTCTGCCCTCGCAGGCGGTCTCGCCATCGACAGTGATTCCACGCACGGCAGCAGTAATGACCAAGGCGACACTCCTTCAGCCTCCCGACACAGCTCCGGAACCTACTCTTCCAAGTCCACCAGCCGACAACCACCACAGTCTCCATCTACAGGTGCATCGCAGGCCGCTGCTTCCACTTCGTACAATGCGCTACAGTACACCAGAATCAGCTCCAACCGGCTCGCGTCGATGCCGCAACACAGAAAGGCATCTATGGCGCGTCCAGCAAGGGGGCTCAGCAATATCGACGAGTATCCTGAAAGGGGCCAAGCACGAAATATCTCACCTTCAGATCGCTCAGGCTTGCCCGAAGCCGGGCCATCCAGACCTCGCGCCGACGCCAACATGGGCGATGCTTCGAGATCTCAGTCAGGCCAGATGGCTCGATACGGCGGTCTTCGTCCCTCAAACACCTCAGCCTCGATGAGCACCTCGCGCTCGATATCCGGCATCACAGGCAATGCTGGCTCATCTACATCCCGCGGTCTGCCTCTCAAACTGCGCAGCGTAGCGCCCGCCCCAGCTGTCACTTTCACCTCGCCTGCGACCGCCATCCATGCTCGCTCGCTCATACCCGGACTTGCCGGTAGCTACACCGACGATCGAGAGTCCGTCATTGCAGACGACGGCGACATGGATCCAGACTCATCACGCGACACGCTCTTGATGCTTCGTGGTGGCATCGATGGTGCTATCGACCGATCTCATCTTGCAAAGCATGGATGGTCTGCCATCCCGGGCTTTCCGCTGTCCAAGGACATTCTCGCAGACGACACCAAGTCTGTCCGCAGCAGCTCGACTCGGCTTCACAGATTCGAGACCATTGACGAACATCTGACCAACAGATCTGAAGCGCAAATCGGCCTTCAAACGAGCGCAGATGCCATTGTCCGTAGAATGAGAGGAGAAGGTCTCAGTCGCAAGTTCTGGATGGCCGACGAGAACGCCAAAGAGTGTCGAGAGTGTTTATCCGTCTTTACACCCTTTCGTCGCAAGCATCACTGTCGAATTTGCGGTCAGATCTTCTGCGGCCGTTGTGCAGCTCACATCATCAAGGGTAAACGCTTCAACTTTGAGGGTATGATTCGCGTTTGCAACTTTTGCAAGCGTATGCTCGAAGAGTACGATCGACACGAACGCGAAGGTCAACATCAGCAAAAGCTCAATGTAGCCCAACGAGCCAGCAAGAACCCTAACCGAGTTCAGCCGGACAAGGACATGATCTCGGCACCTCTCGAAGCGCAGATCCGAAGTCCTCAAGCGCAGTTCGCGGCCAATCACCTCTTTGCCAGTGCATCCGCAGGTCCGTCGTCGTTCAGTGCCGGCATTCACCAGAGCATGTCAGCACCTTTCGGATTCGCCGACTCTGACTCGGCAGCAGGGACAGACGCACACCATGGTGTTGCTGGCGACCACGACAAGGCCACTTTAGCAGAACAGGCACGCAAACGCAAACCAGACGCAGCTCCAGTCGCGCCTTTCCGTAAAGGTATGGACGAAGAGGAGCTCGCACCTGCACGGCCAGATCCAGAAGATGACGAGCCAGTTTCGTCTCAGCTCACAGAAGCCAACATGGAACGGGTGCCGTCCGCCGTTGGCTCTTCGCATCACACGCCACAGAGTCAAACACCAGATATGAATGAATCGGCCTCGACAGCTGTCCCTTCACCAGCGAATTCAGCTGCTGCTGCTCAGCCCGCAGCGTCGACTTCATCCAAGGTCAAACAAGGCACAACAGGGGTGGCATTTCCGTCTTCGAGCACATCCGCACACGAACCTCCGTCCGCCATCCAGTCCACCTCTGACTATCCACGTCTACGCCTAGTCAGTGAGACCTCCCGGCCTGTAACTCGCTCTCGCATGCGCTCGCTCAGGACCATCGCATCTCTTGATCCTTCTCAAGCAAGCGCACTGATCCGATCGCGCTTCCAAAGCAATGGTCGCACCGAGTCGCCTATACCTCCCCTGCCGCATCCTCACGAGGATGATGATGCCGTGCCGGACCACATTGAAACGCCCGAGTTCTATCGCGAGCTTCGTATCTGCTCCGAAGGCATCACACCAGCGCTACTGGAAGCATCCATCACTCATCGTGCTTTGGAGCATCTCAGCAAGATGATGGCGCAGACTCTTAGACAGTCTGGCATTCACAACGAGCGCAAATGGTGCGACGTGCTTTTGCCATTCGTGCTGACCACCATCTCGCGAGTCAAGCCCGATGCACGTGAGGATCAGAGCCGCGACATTCGCGAGTTTGTCAAGATCAAGCGCATCCCCGGTGGCAAGCCCGACGACTCGGAGTACGTTGATGGCTACGTATGCACCAAGCATGTCGCCACCAAGCGCATGGCTGCTCGCATTCCGCTCACCAACGCCCGCATCATCGCGATTCGCTTCCCACTCGACTATCATCGTGGACCCAATCAATTCATGTCGCTCGAACCGCTCATGGCACAGGAGCATGAGTTCATCCGCATTCTTGTGGCCCGTATCATCGCGCTGCGACCGCAGATCGTCGTGGTCGAAAAGACAGTCTCTCGCATAGCCCTCGAGCTGTTGGAGAAAGAAGGCATTGTTGTTGTTTGGAGTGTCAAAGCCGATGCGATTCGAGCCATCAGTCGCTGCACCCAGGCTGACATCATCACTTCAATCGATCGTCTCGCCCTCGATCCACGCATCGGTCGGTGCCGCTACTTCAACGTAGAAACCTTCCAGCACGCATCATTCCCTGGATGGAGAAAGAGCTTTATGCGCTTCGAAGGAACACCCAAGCAGCTCGGCTGTACTATTGTGCTGCGCGGAGCCGATGGCCTTCGACTCAGCCGCGTCAAGAAGATCTTGGCCATGATGATCTTTGTCGCCTACAATTTACGTCTCGAGGGACACGTTATGGCCGACGAGGGTGCTGCTATGGAGACCATCTACTCTGATAGCAGTCCTCTGAATGGCTCGCATCCGTGTGGCACAGTAGAGGCAGGCACTTCTAACAGCGCTGCTGATGAGCTCAAGCGCCTGATGGACGAACGTGACCTTGAGATGGGCGAGGAAGCCTCAAGCCAGCTGGGCCGCATTGGTGACGACAAGACGTTCGTGTTGCGATCGCGCGCTCGTATCTTGCGAGCGCTCAGCGTCTATGAGACGACTCTCATTACATCGTCTGTCTGCATTCAGATTCCGGCGCCGCATCCCATCTTGCAGCTTAAGCGTGTCAATGACCGCCTGATGCAGCTGCTAGCACAACAAGAGGCAGAGGAGCTGCAGAGGATCCTAAAGGATGAGGGCAGACTACAGGACAGAGCCCTGGCGCCACCAGCTTCCATCGTCGAGATCGTTGACGCTGCTGTGCCGGAAGAGAAGGCAGAGGATGACGACTCCACTCCCACGCCACGACCGCATCCGGCAACCACAGATTTCTCAGCGAGCATCCCGCAGGACACTGCCGCTGAAGCCGAAGCGCCGATGGAGTCTCCATCCGCTGGAGACGTGACGCCAAAGTATGACGTGCCCAGTGCTCGCATTCATGATACCATCGTTGAAGAGGGTGAAGAGAGCAATTCAGATGCATCCCCATCGTCTCCCCGCTCTTCGACACCTCAACCAGCTTCGGCGTCAGCTTCTTCGGAGCAGCCACAAGATCATACTGAACAGGACGAGGCGAGTGCAGATGCAAATCTTTCTGCCGCCCAACGACGGGAAGCTAGCGATGCCACAGTCACCATCGAAATGGCCAGCCCCGCCGTAAGTGGGCCAAACACGACCACACCCACACCTCGACCCTCATCTCCCGTGCAGAGTCGACAAAAGGATGCGAGCAGCGCTGCATCGATCTCGGCCGCATCGGACGCTGCGCAGAGTCTTGCTTCAGCCGACACGTCGATCAGCAGATCCGTCTCTGCGCCCGTCTCAGAGGTGTCGACTCGCACAACTTCGCCCGGTCCCGGCTCAATCCTCTCTCACACGAGTCAGGGCTCCACTGCCACAGTGGCTCCGAGCACAGCACCCGCGCTCAATACAATCAAACAGCAAGAAGCACTGCCAGTCTTCGACCTTTTCTCGCTTCTGAAGGCGCCGTCTCAGATCGCCAAGGAGTCCGAGTTCACCATCACAGTCGACAGACATCGAGCATCCTTGATGGAGTGGGGAGGTTACCTCGACATTCAGCCCGAATCGGTCTCGCCCTTCAACCACAAACGCATCCAGATCATCGTCACGCGTCACTGCACTCTCACACCTCGGCCGTGCGAAGGGCCCAACCTTGCGTCGATCGAGTTCTACGGAGAACACGACGAGACACTGGGTGAGCACATCGAGCGTCTTGCTGCCAACAGTGCCAAGGGCTGCGCGACCAAGGGCTGTGGTAAGAACAACGTGCTGCACTACAACACTTTCGTCCACAACCGTATCCGCATTCAGGTGGTGCTCGAGCGCTTTGTTTGCCCGCTACCTAACGAGGAGAATCGTTTACTCAGTTGGAGCTACTGCAAGGTCTGCGAGAACGCCACGCCTGTTGCGCTCGTGACTGCCGAGACGTGGAGTTTCAGCTTCGCCAAGTATCTCGAGCTGTACTTCTACCGACATGACCACTGCAAGACTCAGCTCTGCGAGCACGACTTCTACCGAGATCAGGTTCGCTACTTTGCTTATCAGAATATGGCCGTGCGTTTCCATTCCGAGGAGGTTGACGACTTGTTTGAGGTGACAATGCCGCACTTCAAGCTGTTCATCGATCCCGAGGTGCAATGCAATATCAAGAACGAGGAGACGGCCGCCTTTGTGCGCAAGAGTCAGGCCTATTGGGACAGTGTCATGTCCCGCATCCGTGCGCTTGGCAACGACGCCTGCTCCGATGCAGCAGGCATCAACCGCGAAAAGAACCGAGCCATCATCTCGGAGATGATCAAGCGATGCGAGCTGGACCGTCGCGAGGTCGAGGCGCTCGTTGCTGAGCTCTATGAGTTCAGCCCTGCTACTGATGTGCTGTGTCTCAATCAAGCGCGAAGGATGCTGCAGGAGAAGGTGGTCAAATGGGACATCGACTTTATCGAGTTCGAGAAGAACTGCATTCCGTCCGAGAAGGATATCCGTCGCATCACAACTACCCATCTCAAGCGACTCTTTTCCGAGAAGGACCCGTCGGAAGCAGCGCGGTCCGAGACGGCGTCCAGTATTCTGCCGCCTGCTGCTGAGATTGACGAGAGCTCGACAGATGCTGCTGAAAGCAAGCCAAAAGTTCGGGAAGCAGAAAAAGCGGATCAGGAGAAGTCAAAGCCGACAAGCAACACCAACGCAGGCAGCGCGAATATCCAAGCTGCCGAAGCTCTCGCTTTTGCAGGTGCAGACCTGTCGCTTGTGCCCATGCTATCCGATCTGGTCACGCACACTGTCGAGACGCCAGCCAGTGAGATGCCTCCCATTCTTGGAGGGTCTGGTAAGCTCGTGCCGACCGCGCAACAGAGTGCTGGCAACGGCGACAATGCGTCCGAGGCAGTCTCGCGATCAAAGACCGTCCCTAATCAGCTCAATAAGGTTGGCCGTGCCGACGCCAGCAAGTACCGCGATGGCAACTTTGATGACGAGACCGATGCAGCAGACCTCTCGCCGGTAGAGGTGCGACCCATGATCAGCCGTCGAGCACTGTCGAACCCAGTGACTGCGCCTGCTTCACCGACATATGGCAAGTCACGCGGTACTTTCGATCCTGTCGGCTTCCCACGAGCGGACGAGAGCTCTTGCACTGAGAGCGAGCTGGTCGGCTCGCTGACCGGCCTCATTCGTCGCTTTGACAGTCCAAGACGCAACACTACAGGCATGCCTGGTTCGAGCTCTGGTGCTGGACTCGCCCAGGTAGGTCCAACAGAGGCGGCTGCCTCGCGAGCTGGCGTCAACGACTCCATCCGTCGCCCTAGCTTGCGCCGCGGAAAGACGGAGGAAGTGGTGTCGACTCACGCTAAGGAGCTTTCCAGGAATCGCAAGGCTTCGGCTTCGCACGATGATGGGCCCGACTCGAACATCAACTCACCCACAACGGCTGCCAATGCAGGCGGTCGCTCTAGTCGTCTTCCTCGAGCCAAACGAAGCGACAGCGGAGCCTCGGTCGCAACTGTGGGACGCAGAAGCGGCTTCGCAACGCCAGTCAAGAGTGCTCAGCTTCCACCGCCATCGAGCTACAGGCCATTGAAGGGAGAGGGCCTCAAGGCTGGACCTCGTCCCATCATCGGGCGATCGGTGGCGTCGGCTGCAGCGGCTGCACTGACCGCAGCTACTTCCGCGGCATCTGCCGCAGCAGGCAACCGAAGTCAGAGTGGTGCCTACCAGTCTGATGGTGCTGGAAGCAGTCGTAATGCCGGCGGGTCGATGATCGGCAGCCGTGTGCCAGTTGCACGAAGGAGCGAACACGGTCCTGGTACTCGTAGCCGAGTGTCGACCATTGCAAAGCATTTCGACCGCATCAGCAAAGAGGCAGAGCGAGAGCGCGAACGACAGCATCGGCTCTTGCTTGCACAGCGAGCCAAGCGTGCTCGTCCTGTAGCTATGACTCGAGCCAGAGTTGAGGTGTTCAGCAGTGTTCGAGAAGCTGTGCGTGATGATGAGAGCGAGCCAGACTCAGCCGCAGAGAACAGCGACGACGATGGCGCATCTGCCGATGACGAGAGCGAAGCTGATGAGGACGATGACTCGGATGAGGATGCGTCAACGGAAGCGACGAGCTTCGGTGTCAAGCGCGGTAACTTGGCCATGACACCTAATCACCGTTCGCAGAGTCACGCACACGCCAAGCAGCGAAAGATGACGAGCTCGGAAAGGGCTCACAAGCATATTGGACAGCAAGAGGGCGGTGACACGATCAAGCAGTCTGCTCTAGCGCGCAAAGGCAAAGAAGGCGAAAGAGACTCGACGATCAAGGGCACGAATGTGGCGGCAGCCTCCACCTCCAAGGCAAATGGCGCTGAGATCGACCCGTCTGCTTCCGTGACGACTGCAGCAATGACCGCGACGCCAACATCGTCATCGCTTGCAGACGATGCTTGCACGATCGCTAGCCAAGAGACAGGTCGGGCGACTAACATCTCTCCACCAGCGGCGAGTGAGCTCGAGTCAGATGCACAGTCGATTGCCGCCTCGTCATTGGCTACCACCAACAACAACGCGCAGCTCACACTGCCGTCGTACCTCCGTAGTGGCTTTACCTCTGATTCCGATTCGATGCCGAGTCTGGAAAGAAGCTTCCTCAAGACGCTTTCGGGCTTTTGGGCCTTCCGCACGGGCGAAATGGTGCCGCTCGAGTACCCGATGCTCAACTCGGAGCACGTCTTCGCCGATTCGGACATCATCTTCCGCGAAGACGAGCCGACGTCTATTGTAGCTTTCACGCTCAGCTCGACGCAGTACAAGGAGCGGCTGAAGGGCATGCGCAATGAGACGCCGTGGATCAAGGAGAAAGACCAAGCTTCCATACATGACAAAGCAAGTGTTGCTGGATCAACGGACGGATGGGGCATCGTCGACATGGACACCAACGAGCTCGAAGGCACACTGAAGAAAGAAGGCCGACACTTCCGCTGCGAGTTCGAGTCGGGATCAACTCGACTTTGGTGCAAGATCTTGTTTGCTGAACAGTTCGATGCGCTGCGGAGGACGTGCGGATGCGACGTGTCGGTAGTCGAGTCGCTCTCTAGGTGTTTCAAGTGGGACTCGTCTGGTGGCAAGTCTGGCTCTGCCTTCCTCAAGACCCGAGACCACCGCTTGGTGGTCAAGCAGCTGTCGCGATTCGAGATGGATGCGTTCTCCAAGTTCGCGCCGCAGTACTTTGCCTACATGTCACAATGCTTGTCGCGAGGACGAAGGACTGCATTGGCCAAGATCTTTGGCTGCTTCCGCATTGGCTTCCGCAACCCACAGACAGGCAAGAGCATCAAGCTAGACTGCTTTGTCATGGAGAATCTCTTCTACGGTCTCGAAGGCATTCGATCGTACGATCTCAAAGGCAGCACCCGCAACCGCTACGTTCAAGAAACAGGCAAAGACAGCGAAGTTCTCCTCGATGAGAACCTGATTGAGACCAACCATCTCAATCCGATCTTCATCCGCGAACATTCCAAGAAGCTACTACGCGCGAGTCTCTACAACGATTCATTGTTCTTGGCGGACATGAACGTGATGGATTACTCACTGATGGTTGGTGTCAATAGGCAGAGCAAGCAGCTTGTGGTGGGTATCATTGACTTTGTGCGTACGTATACGTGGGATAAGAGGGTGGAGAGCTTCGTCAAAGAAACAGCGCTACTGGGCGGTGCGGGAAAGGGAGAGCCTACGATCATTACGCCGCCGGATTATAGGACGAGGTTCTTGACGTTTATTGATAAGGCACTGTTGTTGATGCCTGATCACTGGGTTGAGGATTGGGCGTTGTAGAGCATCATACTGCTTCATACTAGATGCATATCGAATATATGGACATTCAAAGTATTTGTTACGAGTGCGAGTGCGTGTGCACGTTCTGACCCGATACGGGACCTTGACGGGGGTGTCGTCAACCCTGATGTTGGTGTCGACTCTCTTTCCCTCTGCTCGTTGCGCAATTTGTTAGGCCTACTAGGCTCACAAGAATAAAAAGAGCTCAAGGCTTCGATCGAACACGAGAAGAAAAAAGGTCGCGCGCCGTCACTCGAGACTTTTTGGAAGCTGCAAGAAGAAATGGCCAACCTTTGAGAAAGCTTGAGCGCGAACAAGTGCACGCACCACACTCTAAGAAAGCGCGCTGCTGAGCCTCAGAGCAAAGTCGCGCGAGAAGCAACAGAGAGAGAGAGAGAGAAGAAAGAAGCACAAAGACCAACACGCACTTTCCGCAGATCTTCGCTTTCCGCTCTTTTGATCTTGACTCCATCCTTTTGCTATCCGCATCTCCTCACCTACACTCACTGCGAAAGAGGATCAGCGCAGCTTCTCTCGACCTTTTCTATAACGTTTCGGTTCAATTAGCTCCTGCGACTCCGACACAGGTGCCTTTAGCTTCGTCACTAGCCTCTCAGCATCACTGAGGCGCACGCTCCCTCCAACTCAATCACCACTTTTGCATCGGAAGAGCTGGACAGTCAGGCTCTTCGTTTCACAGCTTCCCGACCATGGCGGGCAGACTCGGCGGCATGATGCCCAACGCACCTATCATCCTCCTTCGAGAGGACACCGACGTCTCGCAAGGCACTTCGCAACTTCTTCACAACATCGGTGCTTGCGCTTCCATCGTCTCGTGCGTTGCATCGACATTGGGTCCTCGTGGTATGGACAAGCTCATCGTCAACGAGCGAGGTCAGGCTACCATCTCGAACGACGGTGCTACCATTCTCAAGCTTCTCGACATTGTTCACCCTGCTGCCAAGACTCTTGTTGACATTGCCCGTGCGCAGGACGCCGAGGTTGGTGACGGCACCACTTCCGTTGTCTTGCTTGCCGGTGAGATGCTTAAGGAAGCCAAGCCGTTTATCGAGGAAGGTGTTGCACCGCATATCATCATCAAGGGTTACCGAAAAGCTGTTCAGCTCGCTGTGGACCGCATCAAGGAGATGGCTGTGACCATCGACAAGGCCGACAAGCAAGCGTTCCGCGATCTCCTCATCAAGTGTGCCGGTACGAGTATGTCTTCCAAGCTCATTGTCTCGCAGCGACCTTTCTTCAGCAAGATGGTTGTCGATGCTGTTACGTCGCTCGACCAAGATGACTTGGACCAGAGCTTGATCGGAATGAAGAAGGTTCCCGGTGGAGGTATGCAAGATTCCTTGCTCGTCCATGGCGTTGCTTTCAAGAAGACTTTCGCTTATGCTGGATTTGAACAGCAACCTAAGAGTTTCACCAACCCCAAAGTCCTCTGTTTGAACGTCGAACTCGAACTCAAGGCCGAGAAGGACAATGCAGAGGTTCGAATCAACGAAGTCTCCGAATACCAAGCCGTCGTAGACGCCGAATGGCAGATCATCTTTAACAAGCTGGAAGCCATCGTCAAGGCGGGTGCTAAGGTTGTCCTGTCCAAGCTGCCTATTGGTGATTTGGCTACGCAGTACTTTGCTGATCGGGATATCTTCTGTGCTGGTCGAGTGCCTGCGGATGATATGAAGAGGGTTGTTCAGGCTGTTGGTGGCTCGGTACAGTCTACTTGTTCCGATATTCATCCGGAGAAGCACTTGGGTACTTGCGGCAAGTTTGAAGAGCGTCAGATTGGTGGAGAGCGATTCAACATTTTCGAGGAGTGTCCTGAGGCAAAGACTTGTACGCTGATTCTCAGGGGTGGTGCCGAGCAGTTTATTGCCGAGGTGGAAAGGAGTTTGCATGATGCGATCATGATTGTTCGACGTGCGATTAAGAACTCGCACGTGGTGGCGGGTGGTGGAGCGACCGAGATGGAGTTGTCCAAGTACTTGCGTGACTATTCACGTACTATTCAGGGCAAGCAGCAACTCATTATTGGTGCATTCGCAAAGTCGTTGGAATGCATTCCGAGACAGTTGGCGGATAATGCTGGATTCGACGCTACAGACCTACTCAACAGGTTGAGGATGAAACATGCTCAGGGTGCACAGTGGGAAGGTATCGATATCGATGCAGAGGATACGGCTGATTTGATGGAAAAGTTTGTTTGGGAACCTAGTCTCGTCAGGATCAATGCGCTGCAGAGTGCAGCAGAAGCAGCTTGTTTGATCTTGAGCGTTGACGAGACTATTAGGAACCAGGCGAGTGAGAAGGCTCAACCCGGTCCTAAAGCTCCTGCTGGTACTATGCAGAAGGCTTTGCGTGGTCGTGTGCCTCGTCGTTAATGCGTTAGGGGCTACACGGGCATACGCACGCTAGCACATGTTTGTCATGTTGTAAAAACACTCAAAACCACACACACACACACTCAATACGATTTTGGATCCCATGAATCGCTGCAATGCCTGTGATGTTTGCATTGATCTGTGCAGAACGATTAGTACGATTCCTTCCGAAGCTCTTTGTCTCCAGATGCGAAAGAGTTGCGAGGCAGACTCTATTTCCAATCCCAAGAGGCATGAAACTCGTCATATGCTACCTTGATGCGGTTCCAATCTTCCTGATCCTCTTTCACTCGTCTCTCTTCCGTGTTGGATGCGGTCGCTGATGTCAGGAATGTGGCGTGAAGGGTGCGACGAGCCAAATGGAACGTTTCTAGCTCAGTCAAGCCGAATGTCTGCATTACCAAGTTGTACTCGTTCGACAACCGACTGCCAAACACACTACTGTCGTCTGTGGAGATGCAACAGATGGTCGATACTGCCTCTTCGACTGCTTGTGCCAGATCGTGAGGTGTGTAGTGCAACCCAAAATGATGATCCTTCAACTCGCTCACCGAGTTCGAGAGCAAGTTGCTGGTCAAACACAGCTCGATCGGGATCTTGGACGCTTTCAGCCTTCCAAGGTTGGCATCAGAGACAAAGCAGCAATGGCCAAACCTATCTGGGAGAAAGTCAAGCATGTCTTGCATCTCCTGGTCGCGATCTTTGACTTCACCGGCATGCAAGGTGATCTTGAGCCCGACCGATCGAGCGTAGGAGAGGGCTGGTTCAAAGTCAGACCATTCTCCCTTTGTGGGATCGCCCGAGAGATCGATGCCAACAACGCCGTGTTTTTGGTATCGCAGGGCTAGGTCGACAATGGCACGAGCTTGAGCAGGTGAGTGCTTGGCTCGATCGATCGAGAGCAAGAGTCGCAAGATGACCTTCCCATCAGCCGAGCCCGTGTTCTGGGCAGTATAGCGCGAGAAGCCCGCAAGTGCTGCTTTGACATACTGCTCCAGCCCATCAGCATCAACGTCGGTCCCGGATGCTGGGGCCATAGCCCGAGGCGTAGTGCGAATCTCTGCATACACCACACCGTCCTCCTCCAAGTCCTGACCGAGTTCGAAAGCTAGCCTCTCCACATCTTGCAAAGTTGTCACGCATGAGTGAATGACTCGAAAGACATCGAATGCTTCGCTCAGCGTCTTGGGCCATCTTGACAGGATGAAGGCGTTGTTCGGACCGACGCCTTTGGTGGCAGCCAGTTCGCGAAGGGTCGAACGTCGGATTGAGCCGTTCAAGTGAGCGTGGAGCTCGATCTTGGGGAGCTGATGAACGAAGCGTTGCCGTCGAGCGTCCGACGCCTCAGCGTGGTTGCTGTCAGCGCTCTGCATGCTTCGCCGGGCTAGTTGTAGGACAGGTCATGATGTCTAGTTGAGCTGCTGCACCGTGAATTGTTGTAGGTCGCGTTTACTGCTTCGCTTCGGCATGTTGGACCCTGTACGGAAGGGGCACCAGCTAGCTCTCAGATGACTTTCTTTGTCTATCACAGCTGCAAAATGGCATTCATTTGGTCATTTAGGTCAACGACCGCTGTCGTCGGCTACCTTCGGCAGATTCTATGAAGACAGCAGAAGTTGACAGTTTGGTGGGACCGGAATTGGAAGGGACGCTCTCAGCCAAACTCGAAAGCGGAGATCGGCGATTGGATCTGAATTTCCCGATTGAACACTTGCTGCAAGGGTGGAACAGCTCTCCTCAGCTTTGCGGACATAAAAGGCTAGCGGACATGCCGGATGTCAACCACGATGGCATTGCATCGTTTGGTACCATCTCTTGGTCGATCAGAGGTTCTACCGAAGCCACGTTGTCTGTCTGACATCGTCATCATCTGGAGCCAAAAAAAATCTTTCCTTGAACCGTCGGCAGAGCGGTGTATGTATAAGTTAGCTTGTGCATGGCGAGAAGAAAACTGTCAAGGGTTCAGCTGCGCGACAAATCTTCTCGGAAATTTTCGGTCGGCTGCTTGATCTTCGTTCGACGTATTGCCACATGGAAGACAGCTGCATTTGCGTGAGATCAAACGATGGCTGGGTGACGTCGAGACAGTTTCGGGGTGATCTGCTTGGCATCAGCGTATCACCATCTGATTGGCACGGCTGTGCTCGGCAGTTCGCAGAGGTCCAAACCTACCATGCAGTGTCCTGCCGCTGAAACTCGTGCTCGTCAGATAACGCGATTCCTGCCGTGATCCTCATTACAGTATACCATGATCAGCCTATGTAAGTGAGTCGCCGGTGTCGGCTTCGGCACTGTTCGGGATGGTCTTGCGAAGATGAAGCGAAGACATGATGCTGCATCGTTCGATGATGCGCGTTTGCTAGGGTGAACCCTGATTCGAACTCCACTTAAGAGAGATGAGCTCATCTCATCCCTCCGTCCCGCCATAGATGATGCGCGTACGAATCGACATCACCAGGAGTGTGTTCCTAATCCTTGGGTGATTGAAATGAGTTGACAAAGTCAAGAGGCTGGTCGAAGAGAGAAAGAAGAGGCTCCGGCAACGAGACTCGCTCGGGCGAGTGAAGCTAGAGGTGTGATTCTGTGCCTTGCCTTCGAGACGGCTGAAATTCGGTCATCACCGCTCCCACTTTTGTCATAAGGTGCTGAAGGAATTCTCGCGTTTTTTTTTTCTGCACGAGATTCGAGCTCTAAGTGATGCCACGCTTGGGCGGAAGGACCCTGCTTGTGACCTGCCTTATCGTGCATGCATTGCCAAACGCGACAGCTGTCTTGACTGCTTGATTTGTCTTTGCAACTTCCCTTATAAAAGCCTCGCTTTCGACAAAGAGCTCTGCCGGACCATTCCGGTGTGCGACTTCTGGTACCGACTCCAATGCCGAAAGGGGCGAAAGAGACAGTCAGAAGCCACAGAAGAGTGCAGAGATACGAGCTGCTGGCACGCAAAGCCAAGAGATACAAGCTCTCCCGATGGGAGCATGAGCGAGGGTCACACGCCAACTCAAACATTATCAAAAATAATAAACAAATTTGGCGCGAGAGGGGCAGAGGAAGAGAGGCGCTGTGCTGTCCAAGAAGGAAAGTGGCCCGCCCGTCAATGAACGGAATTCAGGGTTCAATCACAAAATGGCAAGCATCGGAGCTGACTCCAGTGCCTGCTTGCGAGCGTTGGTCTCCTTCCCAGCGAAGGTGGGAGCCGGCTGACCTTGCTCCCGTCTTTTGCTCCCGCCTTTGTTGTGCTCCAGGCATCTAGCGGTATCTCGGCCCGCTTGTCCGTCTTTGAGCGGCCCCTATCGAGCTCGAGCTCTCCTCCTCGGAAAGGGCCCCAACTTTGTCGAGAGTTGAATAATTGCGAGTGGCAGTGAACTTCGGATTGTCCGCACAAGAGAGCTTGCTAAGATATGTTGAGTGGGAGCTGCCAGCGAGTCTGAAGTGGGGGAAAGACAATGAAGCTGGCTGAAGTGCCGAAAGCACGAAACAGATAAGGCAACGAGGGCGCAATGCTGTTGCGGAAATTGGACCCACGAGCTTAGCAAAGGGGATTTTTCCACACTTTGTCAAGCTTCGACGCAGACACCGCTTCGACATGGCGCTGAATACGGTCGTGTGAATGTGCAGCTTATCGCAGAGGAGCATGGCGAGAGGAAGCCAAGCAAAAAAAGCGTGATCCAGAAGAAGATACAGTCCACCTGAACTCCGACCTGGGGAAGGGCTTGAGAACAGCGCGGACTTTCAGCTGTCGGGAGCGGCGACCCTGGCTAGCCTTCCGCAGGCCTTGGCATTTATTTTTCTCTGTTCCCGTTCTTCTGACTTTTTTTGACTCTGGACTCTCGACCTGTTGGTTCCCCCGCTTTTGATGCAAGAACGGACATCTCCATGATTGTGGCACAGACGGCGCTCCATCATCCGAGTCGGGTACGGTCGAGGCTCGTCAATCGTTGATCCTGGAAAGGATGTGTGTGAATGGCGTTCAGCGTTGCTCGATCGTCAAATCGTAAAAAGTGTGACTTTAGCGAAAGTGGAGGAATGAGCAGGCAGCCGCTGACAGTCACATTTCCATAGCGCGAGAAAAGGTTAACTTAGCATGAGAGAGGGGAGTGAGTGAGAAACGGCTCAAGAGATAGGCGAGCATCTCACAAGTCTTCAGAGCTCATCTGGCTTGAGCTCTTGCTTGTGCGTGTGCGTGTTTGTGGGTGTTGGTTTCTCAGACAGTTCGAGCCAGAAACGCTTCGGTCGTCTCGATACAGACCCTCAATCGGAAGAATACCCGGCCCTGCATTCAAATCACAATCAGACTCACAGAAGTGTGTGGACCTGTGTCCCCTCGGTCCCCTTGTAATCACGGTGCTCTTCCGCAAATGTTGCTCTGCGCTGCTGCGCTGTGTCCTCTACGTGCTTTGACTTGTCATACATACCGGCAGATTCGCCTGTCTCTGTCTATGCTCACGAGAGCGCTTCCGCTGGACCCTGCCTCAAGTAGGCTTCCCTTTGAGACGCCTCTTCCCGCTGGCTTCGCTTGCCTCTCTGAGCTTGATCATCGAGCCTTTCCCATCGCTCCGACTTCTTCTCTTGCCACCACAACCTCGCCATTGAGCCTCGCCGATTCTTCCTAGCGCCCTTATCACACAGGCTTTGATCAAAGCACTCGAGGACATCATCGGGCCTTCCAAGAAGGCTTTCGTTCATCACGCCGTCCCTCTCGACAAGCACAGCTGAACCGGGTCCACGCTACCCAGACACCTTCCCCATCATCCCAGAACGTACAATTCCTCAGACAAGCACCCAGCCGTTGACAGGCACCATGGACAAGGGAAAGCAAAAAGCCTGTGATCCCGAGGCACCCTCACAGTCGGGGTCGTTCCGAAACGCAGAAACGTCGGTGCCAGGCCAGGCATCCTCTTCACGAACACCCGAACCAATGGACATCCCTGCCAGAGCAAACAACTCCCACGGAGCCGACTCCGAGGTCTCGCAGAGTCCTTCCTTTTCCAACGATCATGGTCGCCGACCCTCTCATACTCGGGCCAAGTCCTCACTTGGCTCTGCCAACATGTACGACTTTTTTGGTCCCAGCTCGCTCGCTTCAAATTCTACTGGTGCTACCAGCTTCCATTTCGGCTCTCCCGAAGCCAGCCCAAAGCCAGAGGCATCCTCTCGAATCCAGATTGAGACGGATGACGCAGTGCAGTGTGAATCCCTCGAAGACACAATCGATGCAAGCCATTCCAGGTTCGTCTCTGCCTCGGAGGAGCCGAAGCGAAAGGAGACTCTAGCACAGAATTTGGATCAAAACGATGCAGCTGAGCCAAGGTACGGCACCTCCGCTACGCCCATGCCCCCGCTCTACCCTGAAGAGACGTTGCCAGACTACGAAGAAGCTCCAGAGTATACACCACCATTGTCGCAGCCGTCAGGAAGCACTTCTCGCTCCAAGACGTCAGCTTTCCGCGCTGCTGCCGCCAATCGCTTCCTGTCCAGTCGTATCGCCAAAAAGCTAAATCTCCCGCCAACTTTGCAGAGTCGTCTTCAAGGCACACAGACTCCGGACGCCTCATCAAGCTCTCAAGGCTCATACACTTTTTCGTCTGCTGCACATCACGAAAGCAGAATGCCGTTCGTAAGAAGCGATAGTGCGCCAAACCTCTCTCGAGCTGCTCAGACACACGCACGACGTCGCATTGAGGTGCGCAACTACTCTGCAATCGCATATATGGACGGTGCTCTCATGGGCCCTGCGCCCCGTCGACCAAGACCTGCTGCGTCGCGACCCTCGACTGCAGGTGCCGGTGACGGCAGGTCCCGTACAGCTGCGGCTCCGAGGATGCGACCGTCCATAAGCGCAGGCGCAACAACGGAAGGTCAGAGGCAGTCTCATGCATCTCCCTTGCTCAGGACAGCGGTCTCATCTTCGGCCTCGTCCAGAAGAAATAGTGGCGAGTCACGCCCGCCCAGTCGTGGCACTATCAGCTCGGCTCCCAACAATGGCCTCTTCACATGCGGATACACTTCGAACCGAAGCGGTGCGACAACTCCCACTCGAGCTAGTCTCTTGCGCAAAGGTCGAAGCCGAACCGTCAGCCTCAGAAGTCTTGGAGATCTCTTTTCTGTCAACCGAGATCGCGAAACCAACAGTGCAAGCCCGGCCACATCCGGCGAGGAGGCTCAACAGCAAGATGCAGAAGAGGCTACTGAATCTACGGCATCACGTACTGTCCTGCGAGAGGTCATCTCCCCTATCTCTCGCGAGACCCTCATCTCTGCCCGGGTCCATTCTCATTCGACTGCGCGACCGACCTTGATGAACGCCGCTCGCAGCAGTCCACATGCGGGCGTTGATGCTGCTGCATCTGGCAACCCGGTGCTGATCTTGCCCAGGCAGAGTATCGAGAGGAAGCCAGATCCACTGCAGAAGCTTCCTCGCGAGATCATCCTATTCATCTTCAAGAATCTTGTCGCTCTGCATATCCAAGAGCACACGACAGCCGTCGAGACCGGGACGTGGAGAGGCAAAAAGTCTAGCGAGACACGCTACGTCGGTGCAGAGGCTGCTGTCCGTGAGCTCGCTCGTCTCAGCCGAGTGTCCCGCAAGTGGCAGAGCTATGTTCTCGACGGACAGCTATGGCAGAATCTTGAGTTCTCCAAGTACCCAGATATGACCGAAGAAGCAATGATCAACATCTCCAAGGCAGTTGGTCCCTTTGTGCGACGTCTGGACTTGCACGGTCATGCCGGGCTAAGGTCGAGTGTTTTGCTGGCTCTGTCCAAGGCACAGCGTCCGAGGTCTTTGACGGAATGCGAACTGCACGGTGCTACATCGTCAAGCGTTCCATTTGCTGCTTGCCAGCTTGAAGAGCTTGACCTCGAAGGCTGTCGACAAATTACGACGAGTGCGCTCAACACGGTGCTTTCACGGTGCCCGAACCTGAAGAAGGTCAATCTTGGAAGTTTGCCATGTGTCGACAACACGACGCTGTGCATGCTGGCTGCGACAGCCACCAATCTCGAGTATCTGGATATCAGCCGCTGCCACGGTGTAGACGGCGAAGGCATTCGTGCGATCTTTGCTATTCAGGAAAGCGAGACCAACATTTCAGCAGTGCTCAAAGAGCGAAACATGGGCTCAAGGTTCCGCGAGTTCCGTGCTGCAGGAGTTGCGGGGCTGGATAGCGAGACACTGGCGCAGCTCGGCAGGCACTGGCCAAATCTCGAGGTTCTCGACATGAGCTACTGTAGCGATGTCAATGATGTTGCAATTGCAGCTTTGGTCAGTAGCGAGGGCGATGTGGTGAGCGAGAAGGGCGGATTCATTACACTGACTCCACGACAAGCTGGCAGCCAGGGAGACGACGAAGTGGTGCGAAGGACTTTCCCTCATCTCAGGAGGCTCAATCTTTCATCGTGCCGTGCCTTGACCGATCGCGCATGCGTCTCGCTGTCGCACGCTGTGCCTCAACTCGAGGTGCTGGAGATGGCCAACATTGGAGCTGGGCTCAAGGATGCAGGGTTGATCAAGCTTTTTGCTATGGTGCCTCAGCTGAAAAAGCTTGACTTGGAGCGAGCGACGCAGATCACAGACGCAGTGCTTTCGGCTCTGACTCCCCCTGAATCGCATGCAGAGGCATTTGGTCTCGCAGTACCTGATAGGGACACGTTGTTGAACGGGACAAGATCACGCGGCTCACTCCTCAACATGGCTCGTCGATCCGCCAGCCGTCGAAGACAGCCATCAACAATGCAGGAAGATGCCCCGCCGTCGTACGACCAGGAAGCAGTATCAGCGCTCATCCCTGCAACCGGCACACATCTCACGCATCTCATTTTGTCGTCTGCAAATCGTCTCACAGCGGAGGTTATGCTGCTGTTGATCAACCGATGTCCGCACCTTCTTCATCTGGAGGTAGACGACACGCACGCGGACAACGAGGTTGCCACGCAGTTCGTCCAGCTTGCTCGATATCGAAAGGTGAGGGATGCATACTTGAGTTTGGTTGACTGTAGGTCGTTCTCGAGGGATACGTATTCGAGTCTTAGTCACGGAGAGGGCGGAGAGAGCTCGATCAGGCCAAGGAGGGGATCGAGGGGGTTTGCTTTTAGGGGTTTCAGCTATGATGATGCCGAGCCAAGCACCACGTCAGCGGTACAGGGAGGTGCCGAGCAATGTGCCTCAACGGTCCCGACTAGCGGCGGCTCACTGCGAAGTTCAATCGAGAGGGAAAGGGAGAGAGGCCACGATGAATGTAACGACCTCAAGCCCGTCGTCAAGAGCTTCTGGGGCTGGCAATCCGTAGATGCAAGAAAGAAACAGAAGCGGAAAGCTGAGCAACGTGCAGCTGCTCATTTGAGGAGGCACGGTGGTGGGAGAGGTAAAGTCAGTAGCGTTGTTGCTATGGCTTTCGGGCTTCCTGTCTCCACAGTGGCTGGGGAGGAGGGGACAAGCAATGGAAGCAACGGAGGTCAAACGAGGAGTGCGAGATGGTCTAGGGTTCTTATGCCGGAGAGGGTTGGGGCGGGTGAAGGGGAAGATGGTGAGGAGACTGAGGATGATGATGAAGACGATGCTCGGGGATGTACTGTCATGTAGCACACGAAATGATTCATCGTAAGCATTTCTTGACTTGGAATATCATCTTTGCCGCTTCTAATCATGAACATTGTCCCTCCAGAAGTGATTGGTGTCAATTGTGAAGCTTGATGTCGTTGAACGACAGCTGCCTTAGAAAGGGAGTTGTACGAGCATCCCGATTGGTCTTGTTCCATCGCCGATTTTGAGTGGAAGGAAAAGCCGGCGGAGACAAATGTGAGTAATGCCGTTGGCCCGAGCTCCTCCAGCTGACACACGGACTTTCTCAAAATGCTTAGCCGTGATTCCTTTTAGATGTCGTGTGCTAGTCCTATGCTCTTTTGCTCACAATCCAACATCATCCATGATCCTTACACGAGCACCAGGTATACTCCTACGCAGGCCATCTCGTTTGATATTCCGCCGAACTTTCTCAGTGTCGTCGCTTTCTTCGATCAAAATGAAAATCCACCCAGTTCCTGTTCGAGACGATAACTACGCCTACATCTTGCAGTCTTCTGTAGATGGTAGTGCGGTGTTTGTTGATCCATACGATGTAGCTGCTGTTCAAAAAGCGGCTCAATCGCTTGGTATTAAATCCGAGCAGGTTGTGGGTTTGTTGACGACTCATCATCATCATGATCATTCCGGTGGTAACGAAGCTTTCTCCAGTGCCTATCCGGGCAAACCAGTTTACGGTGGTTCGGATCAAATTCCTGCGCTCAGTAACAAGGTGAAAGATGGTGATAAGGTGGATGATCTATTGAAAGGAGTCGGGATTAAGTGTTTGGCTACTCCCTGTCATACTCAAGATCACATCTGCTACTACGTGGAGGACAAGGAGGCGGGTGGAAAGGGAGTTTTCACGGGAGACACACTTTTCATCTCGGGTTGCGGAAGGTTCTTTGAAGGTACGCCAGAGGAAATGCTCGCTGCTATGGACAAACTCTCCTCCCTTCCAGACGAAACCACCGTTTATTGTGGACACGAATATACAAAGGCCAACGTAGTTTTCTCTGCCGCTATCCTACCCGAGTCCGAACAAGGCATCACCAAGCTGGTCAAAGATCTCAAACAGGCCAAAAACCGAGGCGTAACCACAGGAGTCTACACAATCAAGGACGAACGGCAACACAATCCGTTCATGAGAACCAGGGATAGTGTAGTGCAAAACAAGGTGCAAGAACATGGTGCAAAGAGCACCGAGCCAGTCGAAGTCATGAGGATGCTCAGGGAGTTAAAGAATGGAGGTCAGGTCAAAGCTAACATCTAAGCTCTGACGATCAAGTTCGCTCTACTGTCGATTTCAGCAATCCTTCACGATGCTTTCAGTCGGCTTCACAACTGTGTGTGTGTGTGAAGCTGCTCGAGTCGCACGGCTTCATCGCGTGGTTAAGGCGTGATCTGATGTGTAATGAAACAGATGCAAAGCACAATAGAGATGTGATGAGGCTAGGATAGCGGCAAATCCGACAACCCAAGCAAGCGGTAAAGGCGGAAGTTTCGACGCAAGAACAGCGCAGAGTTGGTCCTCGCACCCTGTTGTTGTAGTGATGGCTCAGCAGCAATTTCTGACTCTGTCTTGATCGCAACACTCTGCGGTGGAAGCGGAGGCGTCATGATCTCGTCTAGCATGGGCTCAGTCTTCACCCTTGTCCCTTCTGCTGTTTGTGCAGGTCGTGCAGGGAGCAAAAAGGACTTGGTTGGAGATTCAGGCTCGAGCTTAATTCGCGGACCGCCCTCCTCGGTCGCTTGCTGTATCGACGGCGGCGGCGGCGTCGAGGCAGGCTGAAGCTGTGCTTGTGGAGCGGAAGCGAAAGAAACTCTTGACTGCTGGCTCGGCGGCGTCATTGTACCCTTCTGAGGGTCGGCTTTGTGAGCAGCGTGAGCCCAGAAGGTCCACATCTTGCGCACATCCAGTGCCGTAGGCCGGGTGAAGCGCAACATGTGCTTTGTTAGCTTTGCTGCTCGGTGCTTCCGCTCAACATACTTGCGCTTTTCGGCACGCGAGTCGATCTTGTCTGCAGCAGCAGCAGCTTTGGCGAGATAACGGATGAGACGGCGGATGCAGATGCGGGCAGTGGCAGCTCGAGTCGCTGAATGTAGCTGCTTGCGTAGCGCTACGTATTCGCGTCTTCTGTCTCTTGGAAACAAGCCGGCAGGATCAGTCTGCGACTGTGACTGCAAAGCGACGGATGGGCTGGGCCCAGCTGAGGGTGGAGCGGCGTTGGACGAGGGAGGCTCATCACCGAGAATTTGTAACTGTGCCGCAATCGAATTGCTCCATCGGGACCATTGCGTTACGTCGGGCGGGGACGAAGTCGGAGCTCTGCCTGCTTCCGATTCAATCTCAATCTTCATCATCGCTTGACGTGCAAGCCAGCGCAACCGACGTGATTGGTGGACGAACATCGTGTATGTCTCCGTTCCGAACGGCTTACCTGCATGCTCTGGAAGCGGCAAGGAGCCGTCGAAGGTGGGTGGATACGTCATCGCTGCCTGAGATGGCATGAGTCCATCCTGAGCTTCGGTCTTGACCAAAGGAAGGCCACCGATGGTGGCGCTGGCCAACTTCGGTTTCACATCAAGCTCTGGAGTAAGAGGCCTAATGCGTGGGCGGCCCCTTTTCCTGCGGATCACATTCCCATCATTGTCGAGCAGCGGCTTCGCTTTCGCAGGCTTCTTCTTTGGCTTATCGCCAAGCTTGACTCTTTGCTTCTCGCGGAAATCGCCCATCACGCTCTGAGCATAGTGTCTAGCTTGGACGCTCGGCGATGTGTCCCCTTTCGTCCTGAAATCTAGTCCTGAGGCCTGTAGAATCTTTCTGATCTTTGCCTCGAGAATGCCGTTCGTGGTCTTGAACGGTCTTCTGGTGCCCTTTGATGGTTGAGCTGAGGTGGAATCCTGCTCCTGACGATGTTGAGACATTGCTCGGGACGAGCTAGGATGCTGCTCGTCGGGCTGTGGTGCTGACAGCGCATGCACAATCGGTGTTGCCGGAATGCTTTGCTGATGGGTGTATTGCTGAGGCAAGGTAGTCAAAGCTGGCTGGAGTTGCTGCGGAGGATGGGATGCAAAGAATTGAGGTTGAGAGAAGGTGACCTGGGCGCTGAACCCTGGATACGCCATTGCAGGCAAAGGTCCCGCCGACATGACAGGCTGAGCCCAGGTCACGGCTTGCCCAGGCATCGAGGTCAAGCCGGGGCCCATCAAGGCACCAGAGATCGGATATGACGCCTGTGCATGTGGGTATGGATAGTAGGCCACGGCTCCTGCCTGCGGTACGGGCGTGAGCGTTTGCTGCGGTGGACTCGCTTCTGACGCCAAAGGATTGCGGACGTTCCTTGCCACGTGGTGTTCTTGAGTATCGAGGTGAGACGACTGCGCTCTCGCTTTGCCTTTAGAAGTATCTGTTCTGCTGTAGCGGGCAAGGGCGTCAAGGCCAGCGTGGGTTGAGCTCGATTGTGGCGGACGCTCGCGATGAGCGATATGATGTCGCGCAGGAGCGGCGCTCGTGCTCGTTGGATTCACCTTCACCGCAGAGTGGTGCCGCAGGAACGCTTGCATGCTCGCATCTTCGCGAGGTGTATGCTGTCGTTCGTTGACGCGATGTGATGAGGGTTCGGCTGCCGCTGCTGCTGCTGGTGAGGAGCTGGCAGGTCGATGCGGTGCCTTTGAGCCTTCAGCTGCTGGCTTCGAAGCAGACGAGCTGCCAGCGCTTGAAGATGCTTCGGTCGTTGTTGACCTTGAGAAGAGGCGTTGGTATGCCTTCTCAAACTCGAGGTCGACGTCTCGAGCGCTCATCTTGTCGGTTTCATCTGCAGATCGACACTCTTCGACTGATGCTTCGTCGAGACTTGAGTGCTTCTACTGGATGTTTGAGTATGGGCATAAGAGCTGAAGGGCCGGATGGCCTTGGCTGTGTGAGGTTTCGGAGAGAGGTTGGTGCTGATTGAATGCTGAGCTATGAGGACTGCGCTAGGCTCGGAAGTGTTGCTCTTTCGAATTCAAAAAATCCAAGCTTGCAGACCGCTCTCACATGAGCATTTGAGGACCCTGGACGCTGGCCTCGGGGCGCGACGCGTACACGCCCAACCTGCCTCGTTTCCTGCAGCTCAGTCTTTCTTGCTTCAATCAGCCATCTTTGCTTCAAACAAAAGCTGCATCTTGACAGGACGAGCGACAGCACTTGTTCTCATGTTAATGAGAACAAGTCGGACAAGAGAGCGATTTCAAGGCAGATTCTGCATCGGTGCTCACTTCGACTGTCTGAGGTCTCGCCTTCACGCCACATGCACACAAACAGGAAGGACGATTTGGAGACATGATAGTGTATGAGATTGCTGCGGACTCTTTGTGAGCCTTCTGATGCTGCGATATGTGTGGTGATTCTTTTTGGGAGAATAGGAACAAGACAAGCGATTCGCAATGTTATGCGAACAGAATGACGTGTGAGAAAGATGCGGAGACAAGCCTGCGGGAACAAACTCATCCTTGGCCGTTGGCGTCAAAGTGCACCGACGAACCTTTTTGATGCGTGGAAAGGCTCGTCCAATGAAGCACGAGCCGGGCAAAGGGGGAAGAGAAAAGAATGGGATGGAAGGAGAAAACACCAACGAGAAATGTCAAAGCTCCACGAATCGAAAGCCGCTCGACACCCCCCGCCAACGATTCGGACGGACGCGACGCCATCCAGACAGCATGGTGCAGCTGGTCCACGACTCTTCATCGCCGCATGAAGAAAAAGTACAAAAGGAATCCCGAAAAGGTGACGGCCGTACAAAGAGGCGTGCACAGCTGCGCTGCCCAACTACTGCGGAGGAACAAGACAACCGCTTAACGGTTGGATCGGGCAACACGCTCCATCTCGTCACGCTTCTTGATGGCGTAAGAGTTGGACGAACCCTTGGCGGCGTTGATAAGCTCGTCAGCGAGGCACTCGGCGATCGATTTGACGTTGCGGAAGGCCGACTCTCGGGTACCGGTGGTAAGGAGAGTGATGGCGGTGTTGACACGGCGGAGAGGCGAAACATCGACGGCCTGGCGACGGACGGTACCAGCAGAGCCGATACGAGTGGAGTCTTCACGGGGACCAGTGTTGATGATAGCGTCAACCAGGATCTGGATGGGGTTGGCGTCAGTGAGGAGGTTGATGATCTCGAAAGCGTGGGCGACAATGCGGACAGCCATGAGCTTCTTGCCGTTGTTGCGGCCGTGCATCATGAGCGAGTTGACGAGGCGCTCAACGATGGGGGTCTGAGCCTTCTTGAAGGCCTTGTTCTGGTATCGGCAAGCAGTGTGGGGGGTGTAGACGGCATTGCGGAGGGCAATGTAGTCGGTCAAGGAGATGTCCTTAACCTCGACCTCCTGGGCGCTGTTGTGAGTGGAAGATGGGAATAAGAGAGAAGGAGCTAGTCAGTCACCTGTTGGCGCCGAAAAGATGTGCGAGTTCGCATTGACGGCAACACAGCAGCACTTTGTCCTCCTTTCATCCGTTTCAATCGAGAGCAATGTTCTGATGCGGCCCCTTAAGATCTCCTGTGCCAATGCCATGCTGTTGATTAGGCCGATCTGCTTTATACAGTACGACGTCGTCATGCACTTAGCGTCTACCGTATGTTTCACTTCTGATTCTCCTCCGCCGCTGAATCCTGTGCATCTGCGATTCTTCTGTAGCTGCATTTGCGTGTGCTGCTGCGTTGTAGTCGTGCGAGGGTGTGGCGGTGTAGATACTTACTCCCACTTTCCGAAAAGGCGGACACCACCGACCTGGGGTGCGGCGACGGCAGCGACGTCCTCTGCAAAGTTGAAACGAAGATGTGCGAACGGTTGTCGAAGTAAGGCAAAGGTCAGTATGATTGCTCTATGTGTTGGTCGTGTCTGCGACGACAACTCTCTTTCCATCATTTGGCAAAGGCTGAGCGATGTGACGAGGATGACGGATGTTGTGCTGATGCTTGCGTGCTGAGCGATGTCTATGCGTGGAACTCTCTACCATCTTTCAAGTTGTCCTGTTTGCGGTAGCTGTGTCTCCGCATCATCCCAACAGGTCACAATCAACATGGAACGAATGTCGTTGCAGTACACCTGTACACGATATCTGAGTAGTATGTTCCGTTGGTTGATTCGCTGTGCGATGTAGCCTGCGACAATGTGATCCTACTTCTGCCTGTGACATTGCCTCTGTCCGTCGTTTATCATCCACGTTCATAGTCTGCACTGCTGCTGGAACATGTAAAAGCGTCGGTGACTGCATGGTGCGAATGATGCTGATCTCGTCGCTGAAATTTGGTGCTACTCCTGATCCGTCGTCGTCGTCGTCGTCGTCATCATCATCATCGTTGTGCTGTTGCCTTTGCTATTGCTGGAAAGAGAGCTGCGCGTCGCTGTATCGGATATGCTCGGAAGGTTTCGAGCCACAGCGAAACTCACTAGGAATTCCGACCTTGGCAGCCATGTTGGGCGATGTGTATGTCGAGTATGTCTTTTGTCCACGAAAGGGAACAAAAAGTCAAGAGGTGATGAAGGGTCTTGAAGAGGGTGGTTGGTGGAAGTGCAGGCTAGTGGTGATCTCGAACTCGAATCCTAGCTGAGCTTGGCTGAGATTGGCTTGGCTTGGCTGGGCTGGGCTTCGAGCTTCTCTCGCGGTTCGGTGTGCCTTCTTGCAGCCTTGAACTGAACTCGCTCACTGACTGACCTCCTGGCTGACTAGACTCTGGCTGTTGCCCTGACTTGCCGCGATTCACTCACTCTCACCCATTCTCACTCATTCTCACTTAACGTCGCCTTCCTGGCCCGAGTTCGCACCAATCTGCAAGCTTGCCTTTCTGTGCCTTGCTCTCCCATCCATCTCTAGCCGTGCTCCAAGATACCGCCATCTCCAACCTCTTCAAATTCGAGAGCATGCACTTTCGCCCCACACTGATTACAGTTCTTGCATTCTCCATGTAGTTCCGACTACAATTTCCAACCTTGCCCAGGAGAGGATCGCTGCGATTTTCCGGCACTTGAGCTCAGCATCCTCGATTTTTCAATTCAAAACACTTTTATTACATTTCTGAGCGTGACGGCTCGGCCGAGCTGGAAGCCCGCCTTTACAGAAATATTCCGATTGTGAGATCGGGAATCGAGAATATCGGGAATATATATATATACGCATCCCTGATCCTCGATCTGGCAAAACCTCAGTACAATAAGGCAGAACCTCACTCTCAAGAGAGGCTGGGCGCTTGATGTTGTTGGCTTGCACGAGAACGAACGAGCCTGCAAGTCAAGTGAGGTACAGTACATGCATGATGTGATTGCGAGCGTGTTGCAGTCAGATCCGCGAACGCGACGAGAGACTGCACACGTGCCACCCCACGAGAGGACAACTTACTTATACGGAGAAGAGAAGGTCAGCCCAGCCTAATCATGGAAGTCCGAACCCTCAAACAGACAAATCACACGATGTCAGTGCGAGAGGTGGTATCATTCTTTGTGATTGTATGTTCCCTTGCATTCTTCTTACTTGTACAGATCGAACATGGTTCGGTGGTGGCAGACACTAATAGCTCAGCTGAAGCGATTGAAAGGGAAAGTAAGCGGTGTGGCCGGGCCGCAAAGTTTGTCCAGATTCGCAAGCAGGACAAGGCAAGAGATGCGTATTGTGCAAAGCTGCACGGCAAGACTGCACTAGGCTACTGCCTGCAAGATGGGGCTGCTTAGACGCCACCCCTGGCTTGCTTCTTTGGCGGCTTCTCGCTGGCATTGCCCGTCTCGGTTTTGGCTTCGACGGGAGGAGGGGCATTGAAAGTGGCAGTGGCCGTGACAGAGTCAAGATCGGAAAGATTGAGCACAGTGAGCTTTCGGTCGGCCTGCGAGATGGCGAGCTGGTGTCGTTTGGCCGAAGGCTGCGGCTTGTCATCGTCACTCTTCTCACCCTCCTCCTGCTTGGTCTCAACAATGTCGTCGATGTCCTTCCATGCAATGTCAAAGATAGCACCGCCTCCGAGGTACTGCTGCACCAGAGCACCATTGTCGACGCGTGAGATGATCACCTTCTTGTCGATACCACCGGTGGCCAGGTAGCGAGCGCAAGGGCTGAAGCGCAAGGTGTAGACATTGTCCTCGTGTGCATCAATCACTCGCAAGCATTCACCACTGTCCGCGTTCCAGAGCCTTGCAGTCCAGTCGAAAGAGCTGGTAGCCAGCATCCTGGGCTGGTCCGAGTTGGCAGAGCCAGGACCGGTAGGGCACCAGGCGACAGCGTACAACTCCTTGGTGTGTCCAGCCAGTGTCAGCCTCAAGCCCTTGTTGGGACCTTTGGCCGTGGCGGAAAGAAGGTTGGAGAATCCACCAGATGCTGTGCCCGACTGTCCATTGCTGCCTGGTGCTGGCGAGGCACGCTCCTTCGTGTTCGTCGCTGCTGCCGACGAGGCACTGCCGCCTACAGACCCTGGTGTGGCACGATCCTTTTCACGATCCCGATCGCCTGCATTGTCCTCCGATTGACGCTGTGTCGTGTCCTCGTCTACATCCATGCCTTCCAGATGTGCGCTTCCACCACGGCGCTGAGAGGCTCGCTTTCGCAAGCTATCACCTGCAGACCCGGCAGCACCTGCACCTGCACCACCTGATCCATTCGGACCAATGTCCAACGCCCAGATCTTGGCTGTCATGTCGTCCGAAACCGAGGCCAAGAGCGTCTGAGATGGGTCGAAACGGATTGCATTGACCTCGTCGGTGTGACCTTTGAACGATTTGATCGGCTTGGGCTCTCCAAGCTTGCAAAGGTTGATGCTGTTGTCCGCCGAGCAGGTTGCAAAGTATAGATCGGCGACCGACGGACTCAGACCGTGGGGCATGGGAGGCGGTGCATCCGAAGACGACTTGGGCTTGAGCGAGCCGTCGGCTGTTGAAAGCCATTCCACATCCAAGACGCTGTCACTGTGAAGGGGGAAGGTGTATCTCGGCTTGCCGCTATTCAGATCCCAACAAATGATGGTGCCGTCTGCGCTGCCGGTTAGCAACATGTTGCCCTTGCGGTTCCAACGCACGCTGATGACGGGTCCCTGGTGCATTGACATGACGAGATGCAGGTCACCCTGGGGCGTCCAGAGACGAACGATGCCATCGTAGGAGCCCGAAGCAAGCAGTGTGCCATCTGGATTCCAGTCCAGTGTCGAGATGTCCTTGCTCTGTGCGGCAGGGAGATGCTTGCAGATGGTGGGTGCATCGGGTGTCTCGCCTGCTTTGTCGGGTACTTCCCAGATGCGGACAGTAGCATCACCGCCTCCTGACGCCAGCATGTTGGGAACGGTCGGGTTCCAAGCCGAGATGAAGACCTCGCCGGTGTGACCGGCCAAAGTGGTGATCTGGCTGTCCTCGACATAGTTGTCACCTTTTGGTTGCGGTATTGGCGCCTTTGGGTCTTTGGTGCGCGATGAAGAGTCCTTGTCTCCACGCTTCTTGCCTCCTTCGCCATTCTCTCCTGCTGTCGACTTTCCGCCCTTCTTCTTCTTGTTGCTGCTGCTGCTGCTATCCTTGTCTTTGCTGCGCTGGTCGTTTGCCGACTTCTTCTCTGCGCCTGGTGATGCAGACCGCGACTGTGCTTCGCCATTTCGACGATCCTTGCGAGATGACGCGCTCTTCCCTGCTTCGCGTTGTGCTTCCGATGTGGAGGCATCCTCTGCCTTTCCGCTTGATTCGTTCATGCGCACACGCTTGTCCTCTCGATCGGCGTCTGATGCGACTGAGGTGGAGGCCTTGCGCTTAGCATCTTTTGGCTTGGAGGCTGAAGAGGAGGCATCATCTTCCTCGGCTGCGTCCTCGAGCTTCTTCTTGGAAGATGAAGCCAGTTTGGATGAACGATCTTGTACTTCGTTGGTACGGAGCGACGATGATGGCGCTGATGCTTTGCTGCTGCTGGCGTGGACGCCATTCACTAGTTTCGCGACAGTAGCTGGGGCTGGTGGTGTCTGGGTGGCTGCCTCCTTGTGCTCAGGTCGTGGTTGCTGAGCCGCAAACGGGTCAGGTTCTGGCGAGAGCCGTGTTGGTGCTGCAGGTGGGGGTGTAGGCCGAGACTTGCCATCGCAGACGTGTGGCGGTCCTATCAAGCGGATGTTGGAGGAGCAGGGCTTCTCTGTGCCGTCATCTTGGATGTGCGCCTCTACAGAGGCATACATAAGACCTTTCTGGAGGAAGCGTACGAGCTGACCTGGCTCGACAACGGCTTCCTTTGATAGTGGTTCGTCGTCCAAGCGGGACTCGTGCCGTAATGAGAAAGAAGCATGATGGAAGCCAGATTCTTTGAGGTAGTGATAGACGAGTAGATTGACCTCGGCAGAGGTGCAAAGGGGGGCCATGTTGGATGAGACGCGAGCCACTTCTAGCGGCGCGCTGCTTTACAGACCAGTCCCTGAATTGAACCTCCCAGATGCGTTTCTTCCCGTCCTGATGAATCGAGATATGCTCGCTGCTGGACCGTCAGCTCGTTCAAAGAGTCCTACTGATGAACGGCAAGGAAATGACCGTTCCAGCAAATCTGGCAACTGTAGAGACCGTCGAGTTGAGTCTGCCTTCTTGTGCGAGTTTGCTGAGGCGATCAATGTGCGATCAATCCATAGACGCCGTCGCTCTACTTGACTGTGTAGAGTCTGTGCCAATTCAATGTATGCAGTCCTGCTGGAATGCTGAATGTCGCAAAGCTCAACTAAGCTTAGGCGATGTACCCTCACAGAGTGTTGAGGAAAGCAAGCTTGAATCCAACGATCTGCGAAGCAGCGATGAGAAGCCGGCAGCAGGTGGAAGCAGGTCGATCACAGGAATGGGGCAAGCTTTGTGATCAGACACAATCCTGTTGATCACCGGTGTGGATGGATGCCTGGCAGCAGGAACAGAGGGAGCGATGCAGAGGTGGAGTCGAAACGAATGGATGGCGTTACAACGCGTCCGTGCAATCTGAATGAGCCTTGTGAGGATAGGGCGAATGGATGGATAATGTCGTCAAGGCACAAATACAAGGAATCGGGAACGACTGTATCGAGGCGAATGGCAATAGTCAAACAGTCAGGTCGCTGCGAGATGAGAGGTACGTGACTGTGAGAGGAAGTCGCTTCGTTCGAAGGTCTGGATGGTCTGATATCGGTTGCAGAGGCGAGTTACACTGTGCTTTGAGACGGGGATGGAGTGATCGACTGGATGGAACAGGTTGTCGACTGTAGCAAAAGGTCAGCGTCGCGATGTTGGCAAGAGAGGGTGACAGCGGCGTTGAGTAGAAGGTTGCTGGTGATGGTAACGATCGGATGGATCGATGGTGCGTAGCAGTCCGTCCGAAACAGAAAGGTCGCTGAGGATGCGATGGTGGATGATGGGAGGGGGAAGAGACTAGGGACGGAACCGGGAGTGGAGACGAACGAGGGAGGATGCGATGGGCCAAAGACTTGAGTCGAGTCGACACCCAAAATGAGCGACGAAAACCTCAAATCCGCCAGGAAAGGCCTCAAAGGTCCAAAGGAGAACTGAGCATCGCGAACAGCAAGCAGCAGCCTGCAAAGTCGAGAACAGCGGGTCAGACTGCCAGACTGCCAGCCAATTTCATCAGGGCGCGCCATCCACGCTCTTAGGTCTCCACTGAATCACGCTTTCATCGACACTGGCCTTCCGCCTCAACTTTGCTGCGACGCGAAGTGCCCTTTCCTTTTTCTTTTTTCTTTTTTTTTTTTTTTTTTTTTTTTTTTTTTAAAAATTAAATCTTAATTTGTGTTCTCTGGTGACAAGGTTGCCTGCCTGCCTGCTGCTGCCTGCCACTCACCGGCTGCCTCTTTTGAGCTCTGGCTGAGCACGGTGACTAGCAAGCAGCTGCCGCATTGAGCGCAACTTCACCTCTTACTCACTGTCAGGCTCTGCCCATCATCGCCTCTCATCCAAATCACACAATCAGACTGTTCCGACGCAATATCCAGCCGCCATACGCCCAATTGCAATAGCACCGGCAGCTCTTGTGCCCTGCTTCGCCTCGACGTTGTGACTAGCATCACCAAATCTTTGCAGTCTCGCCGTGATATCTCGCTCGCAAACGCTCAAGACGACCCTTGAAGCAATGATCGGTCCATCCGAATTGAATTTCATCTGGACGAAGTGAATACGAGACGCCAACTTGTCGCTGTAGAATAGTTGTCACGGTCGGCTCTTCCGCGATGCACTCCCACACTCTATCGGCACACACGCAAGCATATTCCCACGCTTTGAAAGGACGGCGGAGAGATAGAACTTCAGAGGCGTGTTAAGGAGGCAGTAATAGACTACATCGTGAATGGTATATTGTGGATAGAGTGTATGCAGAAGCGATCGACGACGGTCAGAGAGGAGTGATTGATTAGAGGTGAGATTGGGCAAGATGAAGACAGAGGCGTGGAACAGGTGGCGGATAGGCAACAGCATCACAGGTAGTGAGAGGCTCACTTGCGAGTCTTCTGCTTCTTCTGCTGCTGCTGAGGCTGCTGCTGCTGCTTGGAGCCCTTGCCGCGCTTGTCACCGGCCTGAGCCTCCTCTTCCTCCTCCTCCTCGCCGCCATCGTCGTCTTCGTTCTGCTCATCGTCGTCATTGCCGTCTTCCTGATCATTCTTGCCCTCCGAGACGTCCTTGCGCGACTGCTTGGCCTTGTCGGTGTTGGGGACGAATTGCTTGCCCTGCTTGCTCTGCTTGCTCTGCTTCTGCTTCTGGACGTCGGTCTTCTTCTTCTCCTCTTCCGACATGTTCTCCCATGCCTTCTTGGGCAGGTAGCGCTTGCGGCTGCCGTCGGCCTGCTTGGCGTTCGCAGAGCCTTCCTTGGTCTGCCACTCCTCGCCCCACTTGGAGAGGTTCTTTTGCGACTCGTCCTTGTTGCCGTCGTCGTTGTAACCTCCGCCACGCTTCTTGTATTCTTGTGCCATGAACTGGGCCTTGCGGGCAGACCATTGGCCAGGGGCACCACCCTTGTCCGACTCCTGGATCTCCTTCTTCACCTGGTCACGGAGCTGCAGAAAATCAAGATGGGATTGATGTCAGTTTGGCTACTTCTTGGGCGAGACATTGGTCGAGGCACGTCTTGACCAGAGGAAAGGCCGACATCTGTTGCTTACCTCGGGGTCGGTGTACTTGTCGGCGGACGGCATTGTGCTTGGTACGATGTAAATGTTTGGATTGGCGTGGAAAGTTGAATGGGAAGGCGGTAGCGATTGAGGATCAGCGATTCAGGGGAGGCAGAAACCGGACCTTATATCTCGAGGCGACGATTTTTTGACAGCCTGCAGCGGATCTTCTGTAAACTGCTCCGTCTGTACCAGAACCAGAAGCCTGGACACACAACAGGTGCAGAGCTTCATGGCGAATCGCCAGAGGTGCTTAGCCATTGTGCTGTATTCCAGACTGAATCTCCTCTCTACACGAAGCTTGAGAGTCGCAGCAACCCTTGTACACAAACAAACAAGGGTTGCCTGGCAACAGGAAGGAACGAGGATCTGGGGTGACCGGGATGAGCAGGTTTAGATAAGATCTGATTCATTCTGCGACCCCGACGTCGTACGCCGCCGACGCTCATCATTCCAAACTCCAGAAGAAGCTCTTTGCGCTCCGGCTCTAGGCGAGTTTGTCACGATCTTCTTTGCGGGAAGGAATAAGTGTGCGTGGCTTGCAATGCTTTTGCTTGTCACTTTGTCTTCGACCAAAGGATTGACGTGTGGAGTCTGATTCATCCGTGAGACCCTTAAGCGATCCAAAATTGCAACAGCAGCATTCGACAGCCAAAGCAAGCGAGCAAGCAAGGGTTCGCTTGGTCGCGTGCTGTCTTCGTACATGACCGCGTGCGTCACTTGACTTCAAAGGGGCTTTTGTTGACCATTCGAGTCGAGCTTCAATTCAGCATGATCTTGCTGCACCCACTTTCAGTATTCGTCGTCAACGCATGAAGGCTAGAGCTCTGTCAAATCAAGGTTTGACACGGAGAGACGTGGCCGCAAGGTCTCTTGGATGCCTCAGGCTGACAGCAGTCTTTTCACCGCGTCTTGACAGAACTCGACGTCATTTCTCGCTGCCATTATTGGCTGACGAGTAAATTACTCACAACTCTGAAGATGGTGATGATGCCGCTGCGTTGTGCTCGTCACCTCCGCAAGCGAGTCCCGGATTCGGTATGCCTTTCCTCCAATGTCAGCTTCGTACTTCTCCAGCGGTCACATCCAGCTCTTATCGCACGGACACGATCAACACCAAAAAGAATCGGCTCGCCCGATGCAAGGGCGATTTAAAACCGATCCCTACCGTCCGCCAGTTTGGTTGTCACAGATTCCTCCCTGCATTCTGAGCAAACATTCACACACAGCCGCTTTGACGACTGCAGTAGAACTTGCGCTGGGCACACGCCGATGATCATGGAAATGCCTAACAGTATTGAAATGTGCAAAGAGCAAGGTGTAAAGAGAATCGGCTTTGTACAGGAAGGTCTCTCAGAACGAAGCTTCGTACTCAGAGATAGAGTGGTGTGGCAGATGCGCTGATGAAATCAACAAAGCTGCAGTCTTTTGATGCTGATTCAGCTGCTTAGAGCATGAAGCTGAGAGGGTTCTCAAGAGCGTCCTTGAAAGCCTTCATCCACTTGGCAGCAGTGGCGCCGTCAACAGTTCGGTGGTCAGCCGAGATGGTAGCCTGCATAACCATAGCCTTGCGGAAGCCCTGCTCGCTCTCGGCGTCAGGAATCAAGCGAGCCTCGGTACCGCCGATGGCGAGAATGCAGCTCTGGGGAGGGTTGATGATGGCAGTGAAGTGGGTGATGCCGAACATACCCATGTTGGAGATGGTGAACGAGCCGCCCTGGTACTCCTGAGGAGCGAGCTTGCCGGCACGAGCCTTGGCCGCGAGCTGCTTGGTAGCAGCCGAGATGGTAGCAAGGCCCGATCCACCGACATCCTTAACAATGGGGGTGATGAGACCGGTAGGGGTGGAAACAGCGATCGAGATGTCGGCCTTGTTGTGCTGGCGGATAAAGTCGCCGTACCAGGCCGAGTTGACCTCGGGAACCTCCTTGAGCGCAACACCGGCAGCCTTGGTGATGAAGTCGCCGACACTGAGCTTAGCAGCTTTGGCCTTCTCGACATCCTTTCCGGCCTTTTCGGCAGCGGCCTTGTTGAAGACCTCGCGGAGCTTAAGGACCTTGTCCATCTCGACGTCGATGCTGACGTAGTAGTGGGGAACGGTCGACTTGGACTCGGTGAGACGGGCAGCGATGGTGCGGCGCATGTTGGAGACGGGGACGTCGGTGTAGTCGCCCTCGCTGGAAGCAGGAGCAGGAGCGGCAGCCGACTTGGAGGGAGCAGCCGAAGAGGAAGAAGCGGCCTTGGAGGGAGCAGGGGCGGAAGCAGAAGCAGCCTCGGGCTTGTAGTTCTCTACGTCGGCCTTGATGATGCGGCCTTCAGGACCAGTGCCCTTGATCTTGTTGAGAGCGATGCCCTTGTCCTGTGCCAACCTGCGAGCAACGGGGGTAGCAAAGATGCGGTCACCGGAGCTCTGGGAGCCGAACGAGGAGCTGGAGGAAGACGAAGACGAGGATGGGGAAGAGGAAGATTCGGGGTTGGACTCCTGCTTCTGCTGCTCGCTGGGTTTGGACTCCTCCTTCTTGGGCTCCTCGTTGGCAGCGGGCTTAGCATCACCACCCTCGGAAGCAGCCTCGGCAGCGAAAGCATCAGCCTTGGAGAGATCGTCACCCTCCTCGGCCATGATAGCAATGAGCGAGTTGACCTGAACAGCCTTGGAGCCGTCACCGACGAGGATCTTGGCGAGAACACCGTCATCCTGAGCCTCGACATCCATGGTGGCCTTGTCGGTCTCAATCTCGAGCAAAACGTCACCGGCCGAAAAAGCCTCACCGGGCTGCTTCTTCCAAGCGGCGATACCACCCTCGGTCATGGTGGGCGACATGGCGGGCATGTTGAACTTGGAGAACTCGAGCGCGCGTCGCGAAGAGTGGAAAGATCGCTGCGAAAGGGTCGACGACGATGACGAGGCGGCGGCGACCGCCTTCTGGAGGCCAGATCGCTGAAGAGCTCGAAGGGCCTGCATCTTTGTCTATGAGGTCGACGAAAGCCGTGTGGTGATGGCTGTGGTGATGGCTGTGGTGATGAGGGTGGAGGTGGTGGAGGTGGCGGTGGGAAAAGTAGAGACGATGGTGACCAAGTTGGTTGAAACGACACACGGAATTGCGTTGATGAGAAGGATGATGCGTGTCTTGCTTGGTTGGTTGGATGTGCGCGAATCGGGCAGGCAGGGGGAGAACGAGAAGAAGAAAAAGAAAAAAAAGAAAAAAGAAAAAAAAAAAAAAAAAAAAAAAAAGAAAAAAAAAAAAAAAGAAAAAGAAAAGAAAAAAAAAAAAAAAAAAAAAAAAAAAAAAAAAAAAAAAGAAAAAGAAAGTGGACTCTGCAGCAGCGCAGTCCGAGAACAAGGGTCGTAAGCGGCACACAGCTGTTGCTGCGAAGCGAGGCGAGACGAACATGCAGACACGCAACTTTTCGTAAATTGCGTTGGGGACAGGCGTTTGCGAGAACGGTGAGCGCTCGATGCAGTGAAGCTTTGTTTTATTTTTTCTGGGATTTTTTTTAGTGATTTTTCGGTCGGCCACCTCAAAAGCAGAGGGTTCGTGCAGCCACGCGAACATGAACATCGATCGGACACGGAAAAGGGCGGAAAGGAGGGCTGTAGCCGATGTCGTTGCTTTAAACAGCATCATCATCTTCCGTCTCAGAGTTTCCTCGTTCGCTTTGTACAGCAGTACAGTACTAACTTATCGTGCTGCTCGCTTTCAGCAACACTGCCTTCATGGAACTCCACGATCAGGTGCTATACTTGAGTAGCAAAGAGGGAGGAAAAAGTCATCGGAAGGCTTTGCAAATCAGGATCGAGTTTCACCGCGGAACACCCGATAGAAATAATGTGATTATTACTATCGATAAGGCTGCTGCTGCGCGCTGTTGGAGCCAGCTTCGAGTGCATGTCTCTCACCGTCGGTCAAATTCGCGGTCTTGGTGTGGGCATCGTATTGGCTCTTTCTTCTCCCATTCTGCTGCTCCGTCACGGCCACTTCCCAACATTTCCGGTCAACTTTGACCTGCATGCAGATCCCTCACTTTTCAATGTTAGGTCCAGCCCAGCAACCACTTCTTCTGTACAGTATCTTCTCCACACAACCAGAACGGTAATTGCTTCCGTCGTCTTGGTTTCACGATGCAGCTAGCTTACAGATAACATGGAATGGCCGTCAAAAGGGTCCAAGAGCAGTAACAGGGCATGTCTTTGCGGGAACTAGATACAAAACTAGAGGGAGTGTGTCGGCATTTGCGGCGCGGCATAGTGAGGAAGTTACCCTCCTTCCTCAACTCCATCGGAAGTCTCCGAAGAGCTGATCCGTACCCTCGTTTCTCACATCTCCTCCCTGGCACCCTACTTTCACCTTCTCGTCCACATCTACCAACATTTGAACATTCATTACAGGCCTTTTCAGCTCAGCATCCGACAATCATCACAGCGAGGACTTGTGGCCAAGCGCGAGCCATTCCAGCATAGCTGACTGGACAGTGCATATAAGCAGCTCCTTCTCCCATCGTTCAAACCAGGCAGCCTCTACGTCTTTCACATCACAGCAGCAGCCTTCTTCCTCAACCGTACTGACCCACTCTGAATTGCTCACCGAAGCTGATCTCACTTTTCTCTATGATCGTAACGTGCTACGCGGCCATTGTACAGCACGCGTCATTTGGTTTTCCAGATTTCACTATCACAAAATTCGCTCCCCCCCCCCCTGTGTCACTATACATGAATATTCCTACTCATCTCACAATACAACCTTGGCAGATTTTTTGTGAACACCTACTTTGATTGCTTGAGTGCAGAATCCACAAATCAGAACCTTGTTTGACCACCTTTGGCCTTAATTACAGCTTCCATCCTGCTGATCTGAGTGATATACATGCAGTTTTCTCTTGAGCAGTGAGTAGATGATGTGCTAGATGATGCCGTTTGATGCAAAATTGAGGGAGATATGCTGATTACAGGAGATGCTGGTGATGAGGGGATACCATGAATTTTCCAAGTCCAAGAAAATCTGCAAAGCCAAATGACGCGTGCTGTACGACTGCCGTACATCATGCCGCGACACACACAGAGATATGATGCTGTTTTCAAATGACTGACATGACAGCACCGATGCAGTTCTAGATTACTTTGGTGTTTCTTTCTTTTGATCAAAGCTCCAGCGCCGTCTCGCTTAGCTGGTAGCCTTGTGCAGCGACTCGGCAAGGTGCTTGACGTTCTGGTTGGTGATGCCAGCCACCGAGATACGGCCGTCTCCGGTCAAGTAGACGTGGTGCTCGTTGACAAGCTTAGCAACCTGCTCTGGCGAGATACCGAGGAAAGCAAACATGCCGATCTGGTTGGTAATGTGGTCCCAGTTGAGCTTCGAGTTCAAGTCCTGAACGAGCAAGTTCTTGAGCGTCGATCGCATGCCGTTGATGCGGTCAGCCATGCCCTTGACCTCACCAAGCCACTGCTGGTAGAGCTGCTGGTCAGCAAGGATGGTTCCGGCGATCTTGGCACCGTGCATGGGAGGGTTCGAGTAAAGAGGTCGGACAATGATCTTGATCTGGCTGTCGACGCGAGCACGCTCGTCAGGGTCAGCGCAGACAACCGAGAAAGCACCGACGCGCTCGCCGTAGAGACCCATGTTCTTGGCAAAGGACTGCGAGAGAGCGATCTGGTGTCCTTCCTTGACAAAGTGTCGCACAGCGAAAGCGTCCTTGTCGGTGTCACCACTGGCAAAGCCCTGGTAGGCCATGTCGAAGAAGGGGAAGTGATCCTTCTCCTTGACGACGTTGCTGATCTCCTTCCACTGCTCAACGGTAGGGTCGACACCGGTGGGGTTGTGGGCACAGGCGTGGAGGAGAACAATCGAGCCAGCAGGGGCGGCCTTAATGTCCTCAATCATGCCCTTGAAGTCGAGACCGACAGTCTTCTTGTCGTAGTATCGGTATTGCTTGACCTCGAGACCGCTGTCACGGAAGATGGGGGTGTGGTTACCCCACGAAGGTGTAGGGAGGTAGATGGTCTTGGCCTCAGGGTAGTGACGCTGGAGGAAAGCACCACCGATGCGCAAAGCACCAGTACCCGAGATGGACTGAGTAATGGCAACGCGGTTCTCCTTGATGGGAGCGCTGTCCTTGCCGTAAGCGAGAATGGCAGCGTTCTTGGTGAAGTCAGCGAGACCGGTGATGGGGAGGTACTCCTTGTCACCCTTAGCAGTGATGACGAGCTCCTCAGCCTGTCGCACCGAGAGGAGGACGTAAGGCTTGCCGTTCTCGTCACGGTAGGCACCGACTCCGAGATTGATCTTGCGAGGGTCCTGGTCGCGCTTGAAAGCCTCAGTGACACCGAGAATCGGGTCAGGAGGACCAGCCTTGACATGTGCCCAGGTGCTCTTGAACTGTCGCACAGCGGGGAGCGAGACAGAGCCGACACGCGAAGCCTGCGAGGCTCGGAAGGCCGTTCGAATGGTAGCGGGAGCAAGCATCTTTGCGATAAAGAAGCGAGAGTGTGGGTGAAGTGAGTGGCGGTGGTGATGGTGATGGTGAAACTATGGTGAAGTTAAGGTGTAGTTAAGGTCAGCTAAGTTCTCATGAAGGCGACAACGCACACAGGCGTGAAATCGACGCAGCAGCAGGCACTAGCAGATCGCCGAGAAGAACAGCGAGCGAAAGCGCTTTTGCGATGCGGGTGGTGAGCGCATTATTGTGAGGGGTCTCCAGCTCTCTCTCTCTCTCTCTCTCTCTCTCTCTCTGACTGTGAATTGCCTGCTGGCCTTTGCGCGGGATGAGCAAACGGCAACTCTACGCTTTCTCTCCCTTCCTTTCTGTGCGACTCGACTCGACTCTCTGATTCAACCAACTCACGCTCTCTCGTGAAAACTCGGAGATCTTCCTTTCGAGATCTCCCGAGGCTTGAAAGCCTGTCCCGATTTTGAGAGAAATCAAATAAAAAAAAGTGGAGATTTCGCGGTTCCGAGTAGTAAGAGGAGGTCTAACATCGTTTGGGGCGGCGACAAAGGGTCTCTTGCTCGGAAATCGGCAAGCTCGAAGTCTTTGCCAAAAGAAGATTTCGCCAAAAAGTGGATTTTCTGCTTTGCTCTGCTTGAGCAGCTCAGAGAGAGCTGACAAAAACTGTCACTCCTTTGGCTCCACATCCTTCCAAACACCTTTACACACCTCTTCACCTCATCCGACTCTGCTTGCTCCATTGTTCAGGGGCTGATTGGAGCAAGAGAGCATCTATTGCAGCTGTGACTATGGCGGCACGGTCCTGTGCCAAGCACGCACATCGGCTGGCAGCATCCATACTCAGCAATGGAGTTGGTCCATCGCGGTTTCCGGCAGCCGCAGCCTGCAGATGTCACTCGCAGCAATCTCTTCCCACTCTTGCTCCATCACCACGGCACTTCAGCGTAACAAGGTACGCTCGCGAGCAAGAATCAATGACACCGGCACAGAAGGAAGAGCAACCACGCAGCAGCAAAGATACTTCCTCCAAAGCGGCAGGAAAAAGTGTTCTCATTGAGGAAGTAGCCGACGCTGAACCGACGCTCGAGTATCTAGATTCGCTTAAGCCGAGAGCAAAGCGCTTTCAGAGAGAGCAGCACCGCTCGAGAAGGGACAACCGCAACCCGTTCGCAAAAGTCTCGAGCAAAGCCAACTCCGAGGACAAGGACTGGGAGCGCACCAAAGCACGCATCAATGCCTCCTTCACAAGAGACCAGCTGTTGACATTAGCGAGAGCAGCCAAGCTGCCTGGCAGCTACGGCACAAAAGTGCGCAAAAACGATCTCGTGCGACGCATCATGGTGCATCGCTTTGGGATGGAGGATGCACGCGAACGGGCGGATCGAGAGAAGCGAGAGGAATTGCAAAAGCAGTCGGTTCTCATCTCTTTCCGGCCCGCTGAGCTTTACCTGCTGCTTGCGAGAGGATCTGCTAAGATCCGACAGGAGGCGAGCAAAGCCCAAGTCGCTATTCTGCCTCGAGCACCAAAGAAAGAAGCAGAGCAAGGGGGTGCCACAAATGAACCACTCGGATTCTGGGTCAGAGGCAAGGACGAAGGCATCGCACGCATCAGGAATTGGATCGAAAGCTTCAAGCAATCCATCAAGACTAACCAGGAGGAAATGACTCTGCTCTCTACCGATGCGCAAGCTGCGTCTGGAGAAGCTCTGCCTCAGGAGCTTGTCCGCTTCATTTCGCAGCTTTCACAGTGCTTCATCGAAGCAAGCCCCATCCAGGACGGCAAAGTCAAGCTGTCTCTTGCATATCTTGAAGACCGAGCGGCTCAAAAGGCAATCTTACTGTTACGACAATACCACGCCGAGAACGCGGAAGCGATGAAACGCATCGGAGCAGCAGCGCTTCTCGACAGCCACGACGCGCCGAAACAGTATTCCATGCTTCCTTTCGTACACAACGAACCAACATCATGGATCAAGCAGGCAGACGACCTTCTTTACGGCTCACAGTCGGATGTTTCTTTCCGTATCACCCATGTTCCCGACTTGAACGCTTTTTCATTGCTTTCGACCGCCAAGCTGTCTGCTATGAAGCTCGGAGGATGGAGCAATCAGGGTCAAGTACAGTTGGAGGAGCCGTTCCAGGCATTGCTCGATACTGCATCCTCCGCTAGCACGACTGTTGTGGAGGCGGCAAACGAGATCGAATGCAGCGCGACTCTCGGTCACGTTCTGTTCAGCGGCGGCGGACTGACGCTGGCCGATGAAGGATTGAGCGAGGAAGAAGTGCTCTCCCGCTTGCAAGATCCGCTTGCGGCGCCACGCCCAGGCATTTGGCCAATCCAGCCTACTCTTGACTGGGCTCGCGACTTCCGCACACGCTTCGGCCGTGAAGCCTCCCGATTCGTTCCGGCGACTTTTTTCCGACCGCAAAAGAACGCCTCGCTCGACATTTGGCTCGACAGGCAAAACTACACGCTTATTGGCAATGGAACACCTGAAGCGTCTTCAGAAAAGATGATTCTTGTCTACCAGCCGGCCGATGCGGGATACTCTGCATCTGCAAGCAAGCTCGAGGTTGTGCTAAGTCGACAGCCGAGCGAGTCTGACGCTGCTGAGGGCGCCAAGGGAGGATGGACGATCGAGCGGGCTAGTTGGGTCGCAAATGCAGAGAGTGATGTGATGATCCCAGAGAAGTCAGCGGATCTCAGACTCAGTGCTAAAACGATGACAGCCCTGGAGGACGAGGCACGCGCTGCGATTGAAGAGAGTCTATCGTCGTACCTTGACGTCCGATCTTCAGGAAAGGTGCATAAGGAGGTGGTGGTAGAGGAAGCTGAAGCTGAAACAGAGGTGGAAGAGGCAGATGGAGAAAATGAGGTGAACGACTTGCTCGGCTCGGAGACAGAGGTGGTGGTTGAACAACCTGCTGCTCCGGCAATCAGCACAGCGACCCGATCCGACTCACTACCGCCTTCAACGCTGCAGTTGCCTTCGATTGGGGCTTTGGCGCTCGAGAGCGCGACCAGGATGACCGTGCAGACTTATGAGCAGCGTTCGAATGTTGCTCAAGCTGCTCCTCCGCCCGTTGCTCCTGTTGCTACTCCCGAGGCTGTCGATGTTGATGCTGCAGAGCCGGCTGCGGCTTCCACTGAAGCGATGATGGAGACCGCAGAGTCGAGTAGCGAGTCTGTCACTACACCAGCAGCTGACGCCGTCGCCACAGACTCGTTGAATGACGCAACAACGGCTGCTCCTGAAGCTGAAGCGGCAGCTGCACCTATCACCACAGCCGAAGTCGCCTCCGAGTCCAGCTCATCAGAACCCACTTGCACTGAACAGCCACAGCAAAACAGCACTGCAGCTCCATCGCCCCTGCTTCTTCGCGAGATCTCACAAGATCTCATCACGAAAACCACCATCGAGTCCCTCCGCATCGTTTGGCACTCCACAGCACCCCAACAAACCCCAGCCTGGAAGGACGCAGTGGAACCACTCACCGCCCTGCTCGATAGACACGACATTTCCATTCGCTAGATTGGCTCACACACACTCCATTGTACCATCACACAACATGCATCCGGTTGGAAATCAATGTATTTATCTATTGCAAACCCCCCTTGCCCCGTTTTCACTTGGTAGTTGTCGGTTGTTGACCGTGTTGTCTCTCCAAATCGTCCAAATGCTCATTTGCTCCCGCACCATGTCCCACGCCTACTGTCGATTGAGCCTGCCACAAATCCCAATACAATCCTTGTCGCTGCATCAGTTCCTCATGCGTGCCGTTCTCGGCGACATCACCGGCCTGCAACACGATGATGAAATCCGAATCGCTGATGGTCCTCAACCTATGCGCTACAAAGATAGCCGTCCTTTTCTCGCTCAACAAATTAGCATGAATATTCCTCATCAACTCGGTCTCTGTATACGAGTCCAACGCGCTGGTTGCTTCGTCGAAGAAGAGAATGCTCGGGTTTTTAAGCAGAAGTCTGGCTACGGCAAGACGTTGTTTTTCACCACCTGAGATCATAAGTCCACGTTCACCTACTTTGGTAGCATAGCCTTCTGGGAGGTTTTGAACGATTTGATCTACTTTCGCCGCACGTGCGGCGGCTTCTACGTCAGCATCAGAGGCGTCAAGACGACCGTAGCGAATATTGTGACGAATATCGTCGTTGAAAAGAGGTGTGTCTTGAGGTACCACTCCAATATGACGACGAAGGGATTCGAGCGAAACTTTGGTAATGTCTTGTCCATCAATGTAGATTTTACCCGATTGAGGCTCGTAGAAGCGGAAAAGCAGGCGGAAGATCGTGGATTTACCACAACCTGAAGGACCAACAAAAGCCGTCTTGTAGCCTGCAGGAACGGTGAATGAGATGTTCTTGAAGATGGGTCGGTCGGGATGGTAGCCGAATGTAACGTTCTCGAATCGAATCTCTCCACCAGTAACGTTGAGCGGTGGTGCATTGGCGTTCTCTTTGACGGCTACGTTGACGTTCTCAAGGTTGAACATGGTTTCCATATCCACCAGACTCTGCCTCAATTCACGATAGACTGTACCGAGGAAGTTGAGTGGAAGAGATAGCTGGAATACCAACTGATTAACCATGACCAAATCACCCACGGTCATTGTGCCATTCATAACGCCTTGTGCCGCTAACAACATCATCACCGTCAAACTTGTGCTAAAGATCGCATTCTGTCCCGAGTTCAATGCCGCCAAACTCGTCGCCACTTTGATGCTGCTCTTCTCGTAGTCGGCTAGTGCTGCGTCGTATTTGGCAATCTCGTGCTTTTCGTTGTTGAAGTATTTGACCGCTTCGTAGTTGAGCAAGCTATCGACAGAGGTGGTTGCAGCGCGGTTGTCAGCTGCATTTGCTTCTTTTCGGAAACGGGTGCGCCAAGAGGTAGTGCGGATGGTAAACCAAGCATAAGCGGCCATTGTTACTGCTGTTACTGCCGCAAAAGAAGGTCCACATTTGTAAGAGAGAATACCGCAGACCATCGAGATTTCGAGCGCGGTTGGAACGATGTGGAAGACAATACTGGTCAACAAGAATGAGATACCTTTGGTACCTCGATCGATAGCACGAGTGAGACCACCAGTCTGTCTGGTCAGATGCCATCCCAAATCCAGGGCGAGGAGATGGGTGAATACGGATTTGGCCACTCGTCTAATCGACCTCTGCGCAACATTTGCAAAGACAGCATTACGCAGCTCAGAGAAGGCAGCTGCGCCGACCCTCGCCAACCCATAACCCAGGATAGCGCTGCCAGCAACCACCCAGACGGTATTCGGATTGGTCATGTCCAACGGCGCATTAACGACCTCATTCAGCCTATCGACGATGGTCTTGAAGAAGAAAGGCACTTGGACATTAAGCAGCTTTCCACCAACGAGAAGGGCGAGGGCAAGAACAACTCTTTGCTTTGTTCCCAAGTCACCTTTAGGCCAAACGTATTGGATGAGTTTCTTGATGATGGCCCAATCGACCATGCGTTGTTCTTTGACGGTCTTTTCGCGGGCGTTGAGATTGAGTGGATCATCACCGTCTGGTTGTTTGTTTGCTGGAGCAGCAGCTGGCTTGGCTGTTGGCTGGGAAGAAGGGGCGGATGCGGAAGGGGAAGCTGTGGAAGCGGCGACAATCTTATCTGATGCGCTTTGTGGGGTTGCAGCTGAGCTGGACAGGGGCCGTTTTGGTGTAGCATTTGTGTCTGGACCCGAGGCCATGTGTTGGTAGAATCGCGATGCAGGTCGGCATGTTAAGCTAGTGCTAGCAGCTGCTTGAAAGCCACTTGTGGAGAGATTTGATACACGGGAAAGTATTGATGATGATCCGTCAGCATAGCGATTGCTTGAGGAGGGAGATACGATCGCAGAGAAGCTTCGAAGCTGCGTCCGTGCGCTGATGCCGGAAGATCTGAGTACAGGACGACCTGAGTCGATCGACTGCCAAGGGAGACGCCGCACGGCGAGCCTCATCTTTGCTTGTAGCAGCCGGTGTGAAAGATTGGGTTGAAGAAGGGCTTGAGGATGATGGACAGCGCCTTTGAGATGGTTAGGAGATTGATGGAATGAGAAGAAGGAAGGGTGAAGTGAGAAAGCGCCAGAGCGAGAAGCAGTCTTCCGGCGCTCTTGAAAGTGCAAAGCCGTGTGTGTGTTTCGTGATTGCAGTTGACGATGTCATCACAGGGCATCTCGTCAGTCTTGCTGAGCTTAACTTGTCCGTGGATGTGGAGTCTTCTTCTCCTAAGCCAAAAAAAAAAAGCGTTGCCGGTCACATCTTTGCATTGTGTGTTTCAGACGGTATAACAACGATGGAGAAGGAAAACGGGAGGTCTCGGCGTTTTGATTTTTTTGACAGCAAAGTGACGAGAGCTCCGACGGCGGCTGAGTGTCAAGTGTTGCCGATCTGCGTTGATTCGAGATTGCTTTTCCATGTGATCATCCCTCTTACTCTACTGTGCATGGCCACAGCAAAACATCATACAGTAAGGCCTTTCCTCCATGTTGACCCAGCTTGGAGCTCAGTCGAGCATATGGGAGGAGGAGGAGGAGTCCAAAGTTGGTAAGGGTTTTGTCGCTCTACCTTCCCGTGTTGTTCCTTGAAAGGGTAATAGAAGTAGCCAAGTTACACACTGAACAAGCGGCAACGGCATCGTCATGATCGACGGCAAGGAACAGAAAGAACCCAGAGCTTGGCCGTGCTGAGCGGTGCTTGTGTGGTTGGACTTTTCTTGGCAAAGCTCGGCAAATTTTGCATGTTTTTGTTCTGTGTTGGTTTCTTGCATTCACTTCGCTTGACCTCCTTTTGGGCGTTCGCTTCGGCTTTCATCCCTCACAACACACGATGATCTTACTCTTCCATGTCCACTACGTTGTTGATAACGGAGTGATGTCGACACAGCGGCAAGGTCAAGATTCGAGAGTGACATTCGGAGCAAGAGGATGTGGAAGGATGACATTCTGAGCCGTCATGCATGCTGCGCGTGGTACAGCGACCGGAACGCATGGCATCCAAACAGCGCTTCAGCATTTGTTCCCCGGTCTGATCTGCTCTCGCCAAGTACACAGTCTGGCTTTCTCGCATCGTCTGAAAAGAGCTCCCCTTGGCAAGTCAAAACAGTGTGAGGTCGGCATCATGCATGTGTGTTTCTCCTCGTGGAGGAAAAGTGAGCGGAAGCACGCTTTGGAAGCCCTGATAAGCGCATCTTCTGAAGATGGTGCCTGAGAGCGCAAAGCACTCTGTGGCCCTCAAGCTGCTCTTTCTGACACTCCATCGTCAGTGGTGGCCTCTGAATCCGGTTTGACACCTTCAACAACACCATCTTCCCTTCCCGCTCTTGTTCTGCTTCCCGTCTTGGCTCGGCCTCGTTTCAGCTTCGCAAGCTCCACTTGACCAACTTCAGCTCATCAGCCCATTTGCAACTATTGCTAGTCTTAGCAGCAGCAGTCATCGGTTCCTTACTTCAGTCATTCTTTCCACCCTTTCGTAGACCCAACGCTTAGCCACCAGACGCCCTTCATAGCCAACTCGCATCGCCAGACCAGCGCGTTTGTCTACGCCAACCGTCTTACACGCTCGTTCATCTTTTAGTCATCAATAGCATCTCCGCCATTGCTAAGTCCGCAAGAGCATCGCTCACCAAGTATATAAAAACCTCTTGATCTCTTGATCCTGCATGCTTCATCTCAGACGGTCCAGCGTTCATACAACACAGCAGCAAGGATGAGATTAACAAGGTCAATAGAGCTCCTGCTCCTGCTTGCCACAGCACTCAGTCTCTCCTCTCTTGCCCAAGCTTGGGACTGGCTGCCCGCGACAGACCGGAACCGCACTCTCAACACCAACTTCGTCATCAAAGCGTCGCCACCATCACCGTATACCGGATCCGAACTCACCGATGCTCAGCTTCAAGGGCTCAACTCGACCGACTTTTACCTCTACAACTACATCACCACAGGCTACAATGCCACCAAAGTGCAGCGAGCCGTCATTATGCTCCACGGTCTAGGTCGTGATGCCTGGTCTTACTTTGATCAAACACATACAGCGCTTCTCAATGCCACTTTGCGTAGAGAGCGACAAACTCGCAAAGCTCGCTTACGCTCCGACGAAGTGGTCATAATGGCTCCCATCTTTCTCAACGAGAAGGATCCCGGCTCTTATCCTGTCGACGACAACAAGCAGCCCAATTCGAATACGCTAGTCTGGAGAGGGAGCAACTGGGCAGAAGGTGCAGACTCGATCTATCCGGCAACCATCATGGATTCCAACAACACGGCATTCGAGCCACCAGGCGTTTCTTCGTTCGAGGCACTCGATGCTGCGGTCGCTTGGTTCTCGAACAAGAACGTCTTCCCAAACATCAACACGATCATCGTTGCAGGTCACAGTTTGGGTGCACAGATGGTGCAACGTTACGCTCTGATTGGTGCTGTGCCTTCAGGTACGGTGCCTGTGCACTTTGTCGTTGCGAACCCTGGTTCGTACGCCTACCTCACCGACTGGCGTCCCCGATCATACGAACGATGCGCAGACACATTCAACAATTGGAAGTTCGGCCTCAATGCCTACTCGCAGTCTTACCTCTCTGACTTTATCAGCGACTCGCTCGACTCCACCAACGACGTCGAAAGCGTCGTACAGCGATACCGTCGCCGCATCGTTTCCTACCTATATGGGCTTGCAGACCACGGCAAAGGTGACACAAGATGCGAGGCTCGAGCGCAAGGAACAACGCATCTGGGGCGTGGGAGGAACTTCATCCGACACTTGACCGAGATGGAAGGCGGCTTCCCAACAGCACACACGGTCAACTACATTCCAGGTGTATCGCACGATGGATTGGGCATGTTCCAGAGTCAAGCTGGACTCGAGAGGCTCTTTTTCATCAATTTGAATGGGACTGAATCTCCTACAGCTGTGGGAGATGACGATCAGAGTGCAAGCCAATGGGCTCAGGCTAAACATGCTTCGATGGCTTCTGGTGCCGTTCCGTCACGGATCGGAGGGCTTGTAGCAATTCAGCTTGCAATTGTCGCAGCAACTATTGTGATGCTTGCTTTGTAGTTGCCCGTCCACCACCAAACGGGTCATCTTTACTACCCTTCCTTCGTATTCGTATCTACCTCTGTTTGACCTCAGCATCTTCACGGACATTCTCTCGCATCTTCATATCATCCTGGCATATTTCAATCTTTTCGCATTCTCATTCCACCACGCTTCCATCTCCTCGAAATACGGTTACCCTTTGCATACTCATTCGCTTACTTTGTACCACTAATCATGTCCCCGAAAGCAAACATGCTTATTCTCCTTCTGTGTCCGTCCGTCGCAGCACGAACCTCCTGAAAGCTGTCCAGGATGGCAAACCTTGATGCGAAATGAAATGAAGGCGGGTTAGCGGTCGAGTTTGTGTTTTCCGTGTTGAAGCGCAATTCGGCTTTCAAGCCTCCACTTTTTTGTTGTGGCTGCAGGTTTGAGTGAGTGAGCCAGCGTTGAAGAGTGACATTTTGCTTTGCCGTGATACAGGTTTGTGCGACCCTTCTGCTACTCCCTTCTATCAACGCTTTCCCCTCTGTCCTCCTCTGCAAAGTTGGCTATCGGCCGCCACATATTCAATACGGTACTGTACCCTAACTTCAACCTTTGACGCCCTGTCTCGACGCTCTCCCTGTGTACACGATCGATCACCCTTCAGCCATCAATTGCATCTTGCCTTCTGGATCTTGCAATAACTCCCCGTTCGTAGGACAGCAACATGCTCCAACCATACCCCCTATAGCGATTTCATCCTTCTCTTCCCGTCCTACCATCAACCAACATGTCAAGAACCGAATTCGTCGCCCCCCAACACCCCCCCTCAGCAGAAGTCGTAAGGTATCAAGACCACCTAGGTTCGCCTTCACGATCCGAAAAAATCATCCAGCGAATCCTCTCCCAATCCACCCGTGTTCACGTTCTCCGCGACAAACGTGACGCTGCACTCGCAAAAGATCTCGAACTGCGCGTGCAAAGGTTAGGTGCACAAGTGACCAGTACGCCAGATGCAGCAAATGTGGTTGTGACCGCGTTAAAAGCGCCGAAGAGGATTGCTAAGCATTTCGGTGATGCAGATGTAAATGTTTCTCCGTTTCAGACAGGGGATCGAGAGGGAGAGCAAGGGGAAACAGGGGCGGAGGGGGAGGTGGATAGGAGGTTGGGGGAGGGGGTGGGGAGAGATTGGAGAAGGTTTGTGGTTACGCCTGATTGGGTTGGGGCTGTGGAGAAGGTCGGTACGTTGGTTGATCCTGATCTATATCCGGCTGTTGTACTCGAGACGAGTAACGATACGACGGATCGAGAAGAAGGAAAGGACGAAAGCATGGTCACCACCACCAATGTGGGGGAGAAGAGAAAGCGCAGCCCCTCGGATTCACCTCTCCTGCCCACTCGACACGACTCGAAACACCCCTGGCGACCTTCTGTCAAACGCTCCCCTTCTTCCTCCTCATCTTCCTCATACCCCTTTCCCACAGCCCCTTCCGCCTCCTCTTCCTCACAGCCTTCAAATTCTCAACCTCAACCCAACCCCAAAACCCCAATCGGCTACTACGACCCGATCCAACCGCCCCCCTCCTGCCCTCGTTGGCAAAACACTCGTTTCTCCTGTCGCCGTCCTTCCCCCTCGTCAGCCCCAACCAACTCCTCGTCGCCGAACTAGAACTTATCCGAACCGAACGTCGGCTCACCGGCGACACGTATAGCGAAATGGCCTACATGCGAGCCATATCTGCACTGAAAGCGTATCCTTTTCGCATCCCCGACCCGTGCTTAGATCCTCCTGACATTTTTGACCGACAACTGATGGAAATGAGGCTGGGGGAAGTGGAGAAGTTGAAAGGGGTGGGTAAGAAGGGTTTTTCCCTCGTAAAGCAGTATTTCTCCCATCCTCCTCCTTCCGAGGGGTCGGATGAGGAGGAAAGGAGGAGGAGGAGGGTGGAAGAACCCCGTATAGTCGAAGCAAAAGTGATTAAACGCGATAGAGCAGTCTTCGTCATGAATGCTTTCACCGAACTCTACGGCATCGGACCCATCGGTGCACGGGAAGCATACAATTCGGGAGCTAGATCTTTCGGCGACGTTCTGAATCGCGGCAAGTCTCTAGCTACGCATCTTTCGGCTCGAGAATCGGTTCGCATCCTCGCCGACCTTCGCAAACCCATCGGTCGTCAAGAATGCCAAGCGATCACCGCCGACATTATGACGCTAGTACGATCAGTCTTGGGTGGTGGGGTGGAGGTGAAGCATGAAATCTGTGGCGGCTATCGTCGTGGTAAAGAACGGACATACGATCTAGACGTAATCATAGGTCACGATGACTCCGCTTCGCGAGCTCTACATATGCGGTTACTCGACCAAATGAAACGCAAAGGTCTCATCACACACATCGTCAACATTTCCACCCCTGCCCCCTCAGAGTCAGACCGGGCTAACCAAGCAGTACATATAGACATCGCTAACATCGTCGTCCTCCCACCCCTCACCCCCTCTAACTCGCACCCCGTTCACAGAAGAGTCGATCTCGTCTTCTGCCCACTCCGCATCTACGGAGCAACCGTGTTAGGCTGGACCGGAAGCTTGACTTTCGAACGCGACTTGCGGGTTTGGGCCAAACAAAAAGGATACAACTTCAGCTTTGACGGCCTAACCGACCTAAGTGTGGGCGAAGAAGGATTGGTGGAGACGAAAGACGAAAAGGATGTGTTCCAAGTGCTTGAATTGGAATATATGCCGCCTGAGTGGAGGAATTGCGATGCCTAACCCTCCCAACTCAACCTTCGAACCTTTGTAGACGAACAAACGTTGCCGTGATCCAATCTGTATGTCATCCAATATACCCTTTCCAAGTCCAGTCAGAGAGTGCGAATGAAATGCGATTGCATGCAAGAGACATCTACGAGACCAGAATGAATACTATCAAGCCACGGCAGAACCAGCCAAATCATCGTCAGTCTTTGTTTCTCTTCCACTTCGCTACGCACTGAAACGCAAGGGAGAAGTAGGGAACTTACGCAGGAAAAACACAATCAACACACCAAAAATCTTCAACATCAACCACCTATTACTCGACACACTCGCATAATACTTCAACAACTCCCTCTGTGCACCCCCAACATTATCGACGACATCCATCACGTTATCGTCTATCCTCTGCACGGTCTCTCTCTGTTCTGCTACCGTGTGAGCTAACTGGGAAAAGATCTGACCGAGTTCGCTGATGGTCGACTCGATCGACTCTATGGCGGTGGATCGTTGTTGCATGTAGTTGTTCTGGTTTGTTTCCATGAGTTGCATCTGCATAAATCCTTCACCTCCTACACCTGGGTTGGTAGAAGAGGGGGAAGAGCCCATATCGAGTGCGAGAAAGTCGCCATCTCCACCCGTCGTAAGCTGGCCCGCCTTGGATTTCCCCTTCGGATCGTATGCATCGTTCGAAGCTGGATTGAGTGGTGATGATCGATGAGCCATTGCCGAACCTGTACGTTGCGGATTATACAATGGAGAATCTACACTCGCATCACCAGGAGGTTTACGAGAACGTAGAACTGGCATCAGCAAAAACACCCTCTAAATCAGCCTCTTAGCCCCGTTTCTTTCAACCACTCTGTTCTAGGAAACTTACCTGAATTCTCCTGCATCCCACTCGCAGCAGCTGTGTTACCAAACATAAATTGCTCACTCCTATCCTTACTAGCTTTCATATTCTGCGTTCTGACCTCGAGTATATCTTGAAAACTCGTCGTTGCACCCGCCAATTTACTCTGTAACAACGTCACCACATTACCCCTGTGCTCTTCTGCCCTATCCGCAGCTTTACCCGATTTCTGCGCTTTGTTGAACGCCTGTAGATCGGCAAGCTGTTTGTTGATCGCCGCAATGTCGTGTTTGATGATATAGGTCAGTTCGGAGATTTCCACGGGTCGGTCATCGAACAGCGTCTTTCGTCTCGCCACTACCCATCACAATTACACAAGAAAGAAGACGAATGAGTGAGTAAAGCTTAGAAGGGGTGGGCGGGGGGTAAAGAACGTACGTTGGGCAAGACGTTGAAGTTTGGCAGTGGTGGAAGCGATATCTTTGCCGATGGCTTGTGCTCTTCTTGCGAATTCACCCTTTGGATTGTTGGTGTTATTGAGGAACTTTTGTTTGGAAGATGGAGGTTGGGTGGAGCGGGATGCGATGGATTCGACCAGACCCTGGAATTCAGAGGTTCGATCTTTGACCGATTGGCCGTAAGAGTATGATGTTGGGGTGTAGGACATGTTTGATTTGAAAACGCCTTCGTATGACGTTGCGAGTGGGTACGGTGAGCTAGTCGAGCTGTGATGTTGTCAAGTATGATGACACGAAGAAGAGTAATGCGACGTGGTGATAGATGAAGGATCGAGCGCAAAGGTGAACGAGTGATGGATTGATGCCACGTTGTAATGTGGTTGTGTGTGTGAGAGAGAGAGAGAGAGCTGTGCCCCAACGTCGATGTCAACTCTGGTGATAGCCGCGTTCCGAATTTCCAACTTTGTGCTTTTTTTGGCCGCAACAGCCCGTGCACGTTCAGTCTTCAGGTGGAGGCGACATCCTTCACTCACCCCTTAGTTCTCCCTCTTTACCTCCACCATTCATCATCCACCTCGGAAAGTTGGCTACGATGCATCCAGCTCCACCGACATCCGGTGGTTCCGAAGATCCGCGAGTCTACCTCGACCGACTATCCGGCAACTGGCGCTACGAAGACGACCAAGGCGATGAATGGGAATGGCAAACTTTCCTCCAACATCAACGTCCAGCTGTTGACTTGGGGGAGACTGAAGACGAACCCTCCTCCTCAAAAACATCCACCTCAGCTGCAACACATCCAAAGGGACACTGGGTCAAAGTTCTCGATGAAGACCTGATCTCTGCACAACAAGCCGCATACTCTATTGCTGGGGTAGATGAATCCCAACCTGCCCAAGCCGTCCTCTGCCGTGGCAAGAAACGCCCCACCTCCCCTTCCCACCCCTCCACAGAAGAGGAGAGCAAGGTGGACAAACTCCCGCCATCCAAAAGACCCAAACCAATAACGTCACTCTACGTCACGGGTCTACCGCTCGATGCCACCTCGGACGAAATTGCCTGCGTTTTCTCCCGCTACGGAGTGCTACTGGAGGACGATCAGGGTAGGCCGAGGGTGAAGATGTATCATGATGAAAAGACGGGTAGTTTTAGAGGCGAGGCATTGGTGGTGTATTTTAAACCCGAAAGTGTCGAACTGGCGATTAATATGCTAGATGAGACGAATATGCGCGGTGCTATCGGTCAAAGTAGCAGTAGTGGTGGCGGGCCGATTATGCGGGTACAACGTGCCGAATTTCCCAACCACACCGACAAAACATCGAAAGCAACCTCAGCACAGGAGCGGAACGGCAGTGCCACCAGCAGCGTGGGGACGAGTAAGGAGGATGCGAAGGATGTGCCTTCGGCAGGTCAACGTCGAAACCTGACAGATCAGGATAGAAAGAAAATCGCCAAACGTGTCGCTAGACTCGAAAACAAACTCAACGACTGGAGAGATGATTCCCCCACTTCCTCTTCCTCTCCTACGGATTCCTCAACCCTTCCCCCGACCAACCCGACTGGTGCAGGGGGAGGAGGTAGAACAGTAGTCCTAACCAAAATGTTTACCCTCCACGAACTCGATTCAGATCCCACCCTCCTTCTTGACCTCAAGCAAGAAGTGCGCGAAGAATGCAACCAAAAAATAGGCGGTGTTACAAACGTCATCCTCTGGGACAAAGAACCTGAAGGAATAATCACTGTTAAATTTAAAACCCCCGAGCAAGCACAAGAGTGTGTTAGAATGATGAAAGGAAGATACTTTGCACAGCGTAGGATAGATGCTTGGCAACACGGGGGCGATCGGGTCAGGTTCAAAAATTCATCCGCAGAGGACGATGCGGAAGAAGCGGAAGAGAAGAGAAAAGATGCTTTCCGATCCTGGCTACAACATGCTTAACCAACACTTTTCAATCCGAGCTTTGCTCTATTTTGTTCGCCATCTGTATCCGCGCTTGAAACATCTCTCAACCTAAAACGCACAAGCAAGCCCAATACATCCCAGAGAAAGAAGAAAGAAAACGCAACCCGAAAAAAACGTTGCATTGCGCTTGATGTATCAATGTACTACTGTATGTATGTTGTGCTTAGTTTGTTTTGATTCAATAATGTCCATTCAAAAACTCCTCTCGCCTTACTCTACCTCGTATACATAGGCTCATCACCATCATCCCTCCACGCAGCCTCATCATCCATATCGTCATCATCGACCCCCATCCTACTCATGCCCAAACTAGCACCGGCGAGTCCAAAACCACCACTTCCTCTCCTTCCACCAAAACTACCCGCTACACTCCCCTCATACGTGCCTGAATAACTGAAGCCTCTAAACTTATCCTGTACACTCTTACTCAACAACTGATCCTCCTCGTCCAGCTTCCCAACCTTGACGACTCCATTCTCCTTCTCCGCCAGAAGATCGCCATTGGACAACGCCTCAGCAGCATCCGTACTGGAACCCTCGAACCCTGGGATGACCGCAACGTCTTTCAGATCGGTCTCGGTAAACTCGGGATCGAAGTTGGCAACGCTCTCGTCGCTTTCCACCAAGGGCTTGAATGGTGGTGTGAGCTGTTTCTTAGCGAGTGCGTCGAAATCGATATCCTTAAAGAAAGGATGTTCTTTGAGTTCCTGTGCGTCGCGTTGCGCACCCAAACGGTGTCGAGGATTACGATTGAGAAGACCTTTGACGAACTGTTTGCCATCGTCTCCAATCGCACCTCGAGGGAACTTGATTTTACCGAAACAAATGTTTCGATACATCTGCTGAGTGTCTTCTGCATAGAAGGGCGACCAACCGCAGCACATTTCGAACAGCAGAACACCTAGCGACCAGAAGTCCACCAACTTGGAGTATCCGGATTCGTCCAACAGCACTTCGGGAGCGAGATACTCTGTAGTACCACAGAAAGTGTTGGTGAGTTGACCAGCGCCCAAGTCGGGTTTGCTGAGACCGAAATCGCAAAGCGCGACATGTCCGGTTGCATCGAGGAGGATGTTTTCGGGCTTGAGATCACGGTAGACGATATCGTACTTGTGCAAGTGTTCGAGAGCAAGGACGAGTTCGGCGATGTAGAATCGTGCTCGTTCCTCCGTAAAACGTCCTTCGCGTTGCAAGTGCCAGAAAAGCTCGCCGCCAGACTTGTAGTCGGTGACAAAGTACAATTCTGTAGCGCTCTGGAACGAGAACTTGAGTCCGACGAGGAAAGGGCAATCCAGCGATTTTTCGAGAATCTTGCGCTCTCCCATAGTGTGGGTGACCTCTTTCTTGAGTGCGATCTCTCGCTTAGAAAGCACCTTCATAGCATAAATACGTTTGGTATCCTTCTTTCGCACCTGGAAAACTCGACCAAAGGTACCTCGGCCGATGAGCTTCAAGTACTCAAAGTCATGAGGAGTGAGCTTCTTCTGCGGCATACGCTCGTAGGTGATCTGAACGCGGATCTCGCCTCTGTGGTTCTCGATTCCTTCCTCATCGTCGCGTGAAGAGAGTGGATACCACTGGTCGCTCATCATCTTGTGCACGAGACGAGGCTTGATCTCTCGCATACCGAGGAAACCTTCGTCTTCAGAGTGTCGGTCGTAGACGCTAATGTAGATAGGCTGGGAGTCTTGAGTAACATCGAAGGTGACTTGGTGCTTCCAGACTGGGTTATGATTCTGGCCTGTTGGCGAAAGCGCGTCTGCAGGGGTGACTGTCTTTGCGCGGTTTCCACCTGCTTCACCTGCTTCGGATCGTGGCTGTGCTACACCCTTTGCTTCTTCGCCAAACTCGTCGATAGGCTCGCGACCGATGAATTCATTCTTGTCGAACTGAACGACGGCGTAGGGCCTAGCAGCAGGACTGCTGACAGCAAGGTTGCGACCGGAGACGATCTTGATGGTGAGATGACCTCGTGGAGCGTTGGTGTTGCGTGTCTTGCTGGTGGTACTGTTAGAGGTGTTGGTGCTGCTGTGGGTAACGGCGTTGTTGTTGGGAGTGGACGCGGCGGCTGTAGATGTTGTTCCATCAACCATGGGAGTGGTGGTAGTAGTAGTAGTTGTTGCTGCTGAGTTGTTCGATTCGACCTGACCAGCTGCAGCTGCAGCTGCGGTAGGATCGTTCTTGGGCTTTGGTGGGGGTAATTTCATGGTGAAATCCGGGTCACTGAGCGAGATGGAGGTAGTGGCGATGGCAGAGTGGGGCATGACACTACCAGGTGTCCTCATGCCTGGAGTGACATCGCCAGGGAGGTGAGTGCCAACGACGGAGGCATTGAGCGAGGATCTCGAGGACTGCTTGGTCATAGCCAGAGGCTGCATGCTGTCGAAAGGGTTACGTTCGGCGGCGCCATTCGAGTGAGACCTGGATGCTTTCGGGGTTGTCTGTGGGGTCGAGAACAAGAGTACGATAGTTGAGGACAAGGACAAGGAGAGGGAGTTAGATTATGCTCGGCGTGTCAAATTATTGGGATCGTTGCTGTAACAGAAGGAAGCGCTGCTAGAGAGATGCGCAACGGTAGCAGACAAGCTCGCGCACGCAAAGACCGGCTGACGGGAGCATCGACGAGAGCTAGTGGTCGTCCGCCTTTTCTGGCGCAAGGTTGGCACAAAGTCATCAAGTGCTGCTTTTGCTGAGCCGAACAAAGTTGTGGCAGCGTGTCTGAAATCAACCAACGACCTAAAGCCAAGACGCATACACCTTGGACGGGCGGTCGTTGGCACGTTGAGGATCGGATGTTGCGAGCCCAAATTTGCATCGAAAAGAGCGATTTGTCCGACGGAAGCCAGCAGCGCAGCTACAACAGCGTCGTGGACAGTGTACTTACCTGGTCTGACGGGCCAGATGGCCATAAGCCGCGCAGCATGTTGGAAGCCATTGCTGGGTATTCTGAGTCTGAGGCGTTGCGAGGTGGTGATTATAGGTAGGCGGTTGTCTAGAGGTAGATTCAGCACTGCAAATCGTCTATGTGAAGTGCAGAGACGATGTGGCAAAGCCGATGGTGAGTGTGTCCGAGAGCTTATCCAGGCGATTGCCCTTGTGATACGAAGGATTGTGTGATTAACGACTGAGCGTGATGCTAGCTACACAAAGGTTGTCCAAGTCCAAAAGAGCCTTGTCGATTGAGAACAAGAGCGAACGGGCCAACGAGCGTGTGAATCTGCCTGCCTAGCGGAGGTGCCGAAGATCGTGGATTGGAGCGGCGTGAGAGCTTGATTGACTGTCACAAGTCTGAGCGAGTGTACTTTGTCGGGCGTGCCGAGAAGTTGTTGTTGCCGGCGAGAGTTGTCCAGCGGATCGTATCCGATGGATGAACGAAAGATGCAAGTCGCGACAGCCGACGGAGAGAAGGAGAATGTGTGTGTGTGTGTGTGTGTTTATTCAACCTTGATGTGAATTCCGTCCGTGGCAGAGTCCGAATGCTGATGTTGACCGAGAGCGCGTCTTGCTCCAACAACCAAGGTGGTGACGATGATGGTGGTGGCGAGAGCAGCGAAAGAAACACGAGGTGGCATGCGATGCAATTCGTCGTCGAAAGGCGCAGTCGCAGATTGCGGTGCCAAGATGAACCGAGCGCTGGACAATACAGTACAGTCAAACCTCTCGAAATGACACATTATTTATTTTAAAATTTTCGTAAATTATTTTGATGTCCTCAAGCAGTAGAATTCTTATAGCTCATCACTCAGAGTACCTATGGAAGTGTGAGAGCTTTTAAACTGAATGTGTGACTATAGAATTGATTGTGATACAGTGAGTCAAGAGCAACAGGCTGAGAAAGCATCTGAAACTTTTTAGGTCAGAAGACCATGGTCTGCCAGGGTATCCTGAGCTGACTTGAGAGTCTTAAGCTGCTCTTCCACCACTCCTGTAGCACTCTATGGGCCCTTGTCAAGCTCTTCTGGCGCTACAGATGGGCTAGGAGTCCAAAGTGTCTTTGGTATCCTTTATCTCTGCCAGTGCTTCCTCCTTACCTGATGATCACACTACATCACGGACAGTTGCCTCTGTCAGCTTCTTCAGTATCCAGAACGATATACATATCATATGCCTTTGAAGCATTATTTAAGCACTGCAAGATGACACTAGATTTTTTGCTCCTTTTTTAGGCCAAAATTAAAACGCGATTTTTGAATTATTTTATTCAATTTACATGTGTCATTTCGAGAGGTTTGACTGTAATGCCATAGTCAGCAGCGCTGCAGCTCTTGAGTCATTTTTGACTTGCCTCCAATTTTTGATTCGCCAGCAAAAAGCGGCATTTTCTTGACTGCCTCGCGGTCTTACCCTCTTCTCTCTCTGTTCTCTTTGAAATTCATCCGTCTCGTTGCGGCGGAGACAAAGAAAAGGCCAAATGCCGTGGCCCCACTTTCTGGCTCACTCTCTCCGAGTGTCTCTCCCCGCCGCCGCTGCTTTGATCGCCGCAGGGACAAAAGAAAGCGTCGATCTCACAAGCAAAGTTCTGTACTGTAAATAGAAGGCCGGAATCCGGGATGCAAGCTCAACCCCACATTCGTTCGTTCTTGCCGCAGCTGCACAACCCTTCCGTGCAGGACGTAAGGAAATATGATTGCATCATGATCGTGAGCACAGGCACAGTCTACCTACCACCCTAAGAGTGCCCTGACGGTCTGTGACGAGAGCTGTGGGGTAGTGTGACATGGCCGCAGTCGCTTCGTAGAGGCCTACGCGTAGCATCCTCGCCCATCTCCAACGACACTTGTAAGGGCTTAGGGATATCTTCTACCAAACTTTCTTCCCTCAAGGAGACGGCAAGATCATCCCACAACCTTTTTCTTCTGCAGTTGAGACATGGTACAAAGCCATGCACGGACCAGAAAGACAGAAAAAAACGTCTGTTGTCTCGCCAACTCTGTTCTTGCTCGGTTGGGTAATATCGCAGTTCGAGCTGGTCTAACTTCTGTGTCTGTCAGTGTCGGTTGTTAGGCTGTTCCTACTCGGCGCCTTGTAGCGTAGCTCCTGATTCAGTGTATTTCTCTGTTGAGCAGGTCTGTGCCTCTTGTCCCAAGATGAGTTGTCAAGGGCTGGGCTGGGCTGGGCTTGCTTGGATCGCAATGGTGTAACAGGCCAACCTTTTTAGAATCAATATCAAAAAACAAGTGCTGGAAAAAGGCTCCAAAAATTCAACCAGAAAATCAGCTTTTTTGGGTAAAACAAAGGGCAGCAGAACGCGGACCCTAACCAACACTTACAGCACGCGTCATTTGGTTTTCCAGATTTCACTATCACAAAATTCGCTCCCCCCCCCCCTGTGTCACTATACATGAATATTCCTACTCATCTCACAATACAACCTTGGCAGATTTTTTGTGAACACCTACTTTGATTGCTTGAGTGCAGAATCCACAAATCAGAACCTTGTTTGACCACCTTTGGCCTTAATTACAGCTTCCATCCTTCTTGGCATGCTTTCTAGAAGCTTACCAAGGTAATCTTCTTCAATGGTCTCCCAAGCTTGTAGGCTCCTGATTCCCACTTTTTTGAGATGCCTACTGACTGTACTGGCTGACATCCCATCATTTTGCTGTCCAATCTCTTTCAAAGGAGTTCTTCTGCTCTGTGCATCCTTTTGTGTTTCTGATCATGTTTCTGATAGCTTGTGGGCTGTACTTTGGGTTTCCAGCAGTAGAATATGCACTCTCCTTGCTTACAGTGGTGTCATAGCACTTGCAGAACTTATATATAGTATCATAGTTGAGGCCCAGGTGAGCTGCAATTTTTGGAAGCTTCCATCCTGCTGATCTGAGTGATATACATGCAGTTTTCTCTTGAGAAGTGAGTAGATGGTGTCTGGAGGGGCCAGATTATATGCTAGATGATTCCATTTGATGCAAAATTGAGCGAGATATGCTGATTACAGGAGATGCTGGTGATGAGGGGATACCATGAATTTTCCAAGTCCAAGAAAATCTGCAAAACCAAATGACGCGTGCTGTACTGACTCACCTAGCGCCAGAGCCGGCCGGATTGGACATCTGACCTGACCCTGCCGAGCGAATCAGCAATCGACGCGCACCGGCCACGCAATTCCAACGCTCAACTCCCACATCGAAGCGTCCCTTCATGACAACCATCTCATCACCACCACTGCCAACTCGTTCGCTGCTGTAGGATTGATTCTTCCACATCATCTTCAGTTTGGCTTTCGCTAGGAAAAACCCGCACCCTCTTTCCAGCTTTGACAGTCTTTTCGTGACTAGGATCACCTTCGCTTATAATAGCAACGCATACAAGCACTGGATTCGGATCTAGGGAGCAACTACGCTCGTTTACGGAACAGCCAGGATCACACACATTGCCGCTGCCACTCCGACAAAGTAGTTTGTAGTCGAAAAACAAACTAGGTCGAACCAGCATCATCACAACTGCCACCATGGCAAATCGCAACATCCCCGGCGCGGCAGGAGCAGAAAAACCGACCCCTCGTCGCAACATTCCTGGCGCTCCTCCACCGGATTCCTCCAAATCCTCCAAGAAAGGCAAGGCTCCTCGCGCTTCCAAACAAACCACCTCTACCAGCGCTAATGTCAAAGTGCCTGACGCCACCTCCGCCGCATTGATCGAGAAAGCACCACAAAATCCAAACCAAGTAGCAAACGGCCTAAAAGTGACCCCAACAGACCTAGCCGAACAAGCGGAACTCCAAACAGCACTCGCTGCCATCAACACCCTCCAACCCTCCTCCTCCTCCTCCCCCAACCCCGCCGTTGCATCTACGCCCGCGCAGAGGGTGATTAGTGATCGTATAGCCGAGCTCGGCGGTAAGAGCAAGAATGCTACCATCACTGTAGCGATCGACGAGCTCAAGAGTTTGCTTAGCAAGGTGCAGGTCGCTGAGTCAAAGGCAGTGGGTTCAAAGTCAAGTGAGGGAGCGGGGGAGAAAGCAAAGTTGGTCTTGTTGTTGCAATTCCTGCATCTCTTTAACTTGTTTCATCCGCAACAGCAGGGGGAGATGGCGAGCTTTGCGCCGAGAAGTATGCCCAAAGCACTAGAGATGAGTACGGGACAGGAGGTGGCTGCGTTGGCCAAGGTGTATGATCAACTGGCGAATGGGCCGTTGGAGGGTGGAGGGGGTGATGCGTTGGAGGTGCTGGCTAATATTGAAAAGGGGAGTGAGGAGCAAGTTTTGCCAGACGTTACGTTTGAAAAGGTGAGGAAGATGGTGCTAGCTCTTACAGCTCCACCCGCTGCTGCTGCGGTAGGAGGTGGAGAGGCAGGGAAGCGGGATGGTCTGGATGGACCGCAGGGTGGGTTTGTGCAGTTAGCCACTTCTCCCAGTGCCGGGCTGGTGTCGTTTATCCAAGAAAGTGAACTAGAGCCGGAAGGAGGACAGGTTGAAGGTGTGCCCGATGCAAAAGGGCCGACTAAGAAAGGAGAGCAGGGTGGAAAAGGGCTTGTGCCGGGTGCCGAGGGTAACAGCGTGGGTGGTGCAGACGGTAGTGCTGCTTCAGCGGTTAAAGAGCCAATTAACACTACAGAAACAAAGGTGGAGACCAAGTTGAACTGGGCAGCAATGGCCGAAGAAGATGACGATGACTTGGGGGAAGCTCCAGTTTTCGAGCCTATCTCTACGTCTACTTCTGCCCTCGTGACTCCTGCACCTGGCACTCCTGCTGGTGAACCTGCTGCTCCCACTAGCAAGCCTGCGGAGGGAACACTGACTTCTCCTAAAGCTAAGAAGAAGCAGGCTGGTGCTGGGGCGAAGGGTGGATCAGGCAGGGCAGGGAATGGAAGTGCAAATGGAAGAGGAACTAAGCAGGTTCACCCGCCGCCGACACCAAAGGCACCCAAAGTGGATGAGGATGGGTTCATCTTGCAAGAGAGTAAGAAGACAAAGTATTTGCAGAGTAAGCAACAGCAGCAGCAGCAGCAGCAGAGGGGAGGGAACGGAGGTGCGAGGGGTGGCGCGAAAGGCGCTGCGGGAGGTGGTAGGGGAGGCAGGAACAATGCTGGCGGTAGTGGTGCGAGGAAGGACGGGAGACCAAACGCTGGTGCCTCTGCGGGCGCTGGAGCTGCGGCTGCGGCTCAGTAGTGTCAACCAGAAGCAATATCAAATCGTTGAAACCTGAATCACAGACCAAATCTTGGATTTGGTATGAGTTGCAAAGTTAACTTGAGATTGCATTGTGAGTATCGAGGGCTACTGTTCCCATTTCTTAGCCTCCATTCCGTCGGGCGGATGCGTTTTTACCTGTTCTTTACCCACCTTGGCCCAATCGGTAGACAAGGTTGTTCCTCCACTTTCCTGGTAGCTCTTGATCATGGCACGTTTTGTATCTTCGTCTGCGTCTGCATAAAGTTTTTGGAAGAACTTGTTGATATCCGCCTCTCCACCGTCTGCTCCTGCTTGGCCTGTACCGGATTTTTCTGTTTCGGTTTCATCTGCGTCCGGATCGAATGAGTCCCATTTCGACCTTGTCGGCTTTGCTGTCGCCTGTTCCTGGCTCTGAGCGTAAGTCGGAGTAACGGCGGACGTGACAGCATCGCTCTTCGCCCCACCTTGAAGTTGTATCCATCGGATACCAGGTTGAGCTTTGTGCAAGATGACATCGATTTTGGTTGGAAGGACTTTGTAGGAGGAACAAGTCGGGTCGACGCGTGAGAATAGCGGGTCGATGTTGAGGACATATTCTGAGCCGGTTGTGGAGGAGCTTGCGCGGACGGAGAGGGATTGGGCGTTGATGTTGACGGAGAGAGTTTCGGTGGAGGCAGATTTGATAAAGATGGATAGGGTGACTGCTGTGTCCGTCTGATAGAAGTCGAAGCGGGGGGTTGCCGGAGTGGCAGCAGAAGAGGTGCTAGCGGTTGCCATCTTTGCCGACGAGAGCGAGAATATTTGGCTGCGACGATGCGAGTCGATGATAGAAGAAAGATCTGAGGATGATGGTGATGATGGCGGTGATGATAGGATTATTGACAGGTAGCGAAGTTGCTAGAAGACGCAGAAAAGTGGAGCTCTGCGCTGTTGTCAAAATAAATAATCAAATTTATTATATTTATTATTCTGTCTCTCCGCGCTGTGTGGAGACCAACACCTGAAATTAATTTAAGCGCAGCTGCGCACAGACAGGCGACTTTGTTCGCGTTGATGTTGGCGATGCTTCCTTGCAACCGCACCCATTGCTTCTCATCCTCTACGCTGCTATGAGCACGACGCGGATGACTCGCTCGCCGAGCGTGGCAGCGACTGAAGCGTCACGCTCGATACACGCCGGCTCCACCAACGGCATCAAGGGCTCACCTGCAGGCAAGACTGTAGATGATCACGACAAGGTCGATGCAACCTCGAGCAGTACATTCGGCTTGTTGCGCTTAGAGTGGGAGCTGCTGACACTAAGCACAGCAGTCAAGCTACTTCTCTGGCCGACATATCACTCGACCGATTTCGAGGTGCATCGCAACTGGCTTGCTATCACCCGAACCCTCCCGATCCGAGACTGGTACTTTGAAGCAACTTCGCGATGGACGCTCGACTATCCGCCTTTCTTCGCCTATTTCTCCTGGATCCTGGCTCAACCCGCGCCTTTGGTAGATCCACTGATCGTAAGCTTGCATGAGGGGCTCGAGTATGCGGCATGGTCGTGCAAAGCGTACATGCGGGCAACGGTGGTTGTCACCGAGCTTGTCCTCGCAGCTGCATTGCTGGCGCACGCCAGGCTGGGATCACAACGAGCGATCAAGATTGGTTATGCAGATGATGTGGGCACAGGAGCTCCAACGTCACGAGTTCTGGCAGCGAGCTTGTTGATGCATCCAGGACTGATCATCATTGATCACATTCATTTCCAGTACAACGGCTTTCTGTTCGGCGTGCTTGCGTGGTCGCTCTGGGCTGCTCGAGAAGATCGACCGCTGCTATGCGCTTTCCTGTTCAGTTCGCTACTCAACCTCAAGCACATCTACGTCTACGTAGCGCCGCCATTCTTGGTCTTCCTTCTGCGCTCCTACGTCTTCCCCGTCGGCAGTCAAACGAGCGATATCGGGCGCAGTGCGGAGAGGCTAATAACTGTGGGCGTCGTCACTTTGATACCATTCGTGCTCAGCCTCGCACCGTTGGCGATTGATGGACTGCGACACGAAGCCGGTCCGATTGGAGTGCTATCTCAGATGGTCTCACGACTGTTTCCCTTCAGCCGTGGTCTCATCCACGCATACTGGGCACCAAATGTTTGGGCGCTTTGGACGTTTGCCGATCGCGTTCTCGTCAAGCTCCTTGCTCGCATCCCTGCCATGCGCTTCTTGCTTCCTGCGAGCTTCTTGGCGCGATATGAAGCATCAGCAAGTAAGGGCTTTGCATCGGCATCTCGTGGTCTCGTCGAAAACATCTCTTTCGGCGTTCTGCCCGACATCAGCCCGTCAACATGCTTCCTGCTCACATTGACGTGCATGTCGATATACATGGTCAAGCTGTGGCAGACACCAACCTACCGCTCTTTTCTGGCATCGGTGAGCCTGTGCGGCTTTGTGTCATTCTTATTTGGCTGGCACGTGCACGAGAAGGCGATCATGTTGCCGCTCATTCCGTACACGTTTCTGGCGGCAGACGACTATGCGCACTTGCGTACATATGTGCTGCTGAGCACGGCGGGAATCGTTTCGTTGTTTCCGCTACTGTTTACGCCACAAGAAGGACCGATCAAGATCGGATATTCGATCGTGTGGGCGCTGCTTGTGTTTGGAACGCTACAAAAGCGGGTGTTTAGACCTGTGCAGTCGAATGTGGGCATCTTGGTGCATCGGTTGGAGAGGGTGTATCTTTGGGGATTTGTGGCATTGCAGGCGTACGTCTCGGTGGTGCATCCGATGATGTTTGCTGCAATGGGTGGGCAGAATGTTGCTCTACCTGCCACTGCAGCAGTGGTTGTGCCGGTCAACATTACACATGGTTATGAGATAGCATCATTGGCGATGAATCCAAGGTCGCCTTCAAAAGCTACACGAGCCATCGCAGCAGCAACAGGATTAGTTGCAGAAGCAGCTGGAAAAAGTATCGATGATCAGGCTTCCACTCCAACAGTACCGATTGTTCTCCAGAACCAAGGCAAGTATCTCTCAACCGAAGGAAGCGAGCCGTCGATCCAAGTGACGATTACTGCCAGCACTGCCGCCGACTTTGACGCTCCTCAACCGGCCGCCACATCAGCTGATCTCTTGTCGATCCCGGCCACGTCAGCGGCGCAAGCTGACGAGAAAGCAGCTGCAACAGAAGCAAAGCGTGCTGCAGAGACGACCAAGGAGCCAGAGCCTCAAGCTTTGCGGGAAGAGCCTGCCTCATCATCGATATCGATGGAGTTCTTGCCGCTTATGATGGTGAGCGTGTACTGCAGTTTTGGTGTCATTTGGGCTTGGATTCGCGCTTCGGCTTTATATCTCTTGAGCGAGTCATGATCCGTCCATATCACACACAGTAAAGCCATGCTTGGAGACCAAAACAAGCTGTTGCAGCACAAGAAAAGTGATGACGTTGGCGCCTCCGTCTGTGGAATTGCGTCAAGATCACTTGGGTAGCCTCTCAACGTATAATATCTGGAGAGGATCACGAGGTGCCAAGATGTGACACGGGTTCTGCAACTCGAACCACGGCGGAGAAAAAGCAAACAAGGGTCTTGGAAAAGGAACGCATACAGTAAGCCACGTTCTTGTTGCTCTGGGCCGGCGACGCCCGGACCACGGCTACAGTAGACGAGGATTTGATGCGATGCTGGTGCTGAATGCTGCTGCTGAGCCAAAAATGTGCGATTTTCCAAAATTATTAAGAAGAAATACATAGAAATTCGGATCGCAATCACATCACATCACATCGCAATCGCAATCGCAATCGCGGCAATCAGTGGAGTGGAGCCACAATTTGGCACACACTGGCCACGCTGCCTGTTGATTTTTTTTGGTGGGTTTCAGCAATTTTGGTGATTCACAAGAAAGACAGAAAAGAGAAGAGCGAGCTTCTTTCCTTTTGACTCAGAAATCGTCCGTGCTCCGATGCGCTTTTCCAGTCCTCCTTGCCCTTTCCCTCGAGGCTCGGTATCTTTCTCCCACTTGTCTGTCACACTCCGAACTCGAGTGAAACTGCGCTCTCCTTACCATTCCCCACCCTTCTTCCCTACACCTACTCGTCTTCGCTCTTTCACCCTTCCCTATCTCTTTCTCTCTTTCTCTATCCCTGCAAGGTAGCAGCACATTGACGAGCTGCTACGAGTAACCACCGGACGGCGTTTCGCACCTCGCCTCTTCCATCGTTGGTATACCAGTACAAGCACTTGCCCGATACTTGCCCTGGAACCAGCTCTATGTTCGCACAGCAGCATCTTTCATCACCACCCAGCATTCTTCCTTTACGACTCAGTAACTGCATTCCCGCCAGCAGACTGTCAACCCACATCTAAAGACATTCAGCCATCTTGCTTCCGTTCATAGCTCTCAACCACTCTGAGCGCCAACAAAACGTCATCCCACGCAACATCACCCCGATCCACCCTACCACAAAGCAGAGGCGAGAAATTTCATAGTGATTTCCTCCTTCTTAGATGGCCCTGTCTTCGGCATTCTAGACAAACACCCTTGCTATCACTCCACCGAGACCCGGTATGCCCGATCGTAGAGAGCCTTCTTCCATTCAGCACCGCTCTCCATCCTTCACCCAAGCTTCTCCAGTCACTCCTTTCACCACTGCTGCCTCCACATCCCAACGACCATCCACTAGACGTAGCATCAGCGGCAGCGCCAACTCCAACTCCAGCTCCTTCCCTTCCCTCACCTCTGCTGCCCACACACCTGGTCCAGTCTCGTCTTTTGCCAGCGTGCTCTCTTCCTCCTCCTCCTCCTCCTCCGCTTCCAAGCCACACATACGCTCCATACCACAGCAACGCTCGGCTACCGCAAGTCCTTCAGTCTTCGGCATGTCCAAGCTGGATCAGTCCGCCTGGTCGGACGCCTCGGCCACCAACACCGCCAGCCCCTCGAGCGTCTGGAATGGGCGTGCCCCTTCTATTATCGACGGGGATGCCGTAACTACCGCTTCTACCTCCAACGTCAGCACTCCCAGTCGCGGGACCACAGCCCTAGACCCTAAAGATGTTGCCGCCAATGCTCCCGTCTTCACTCCTCCTTTGCTTCCCCAGGATGGCTCTGCCTGGTCTATCCAGCGCCCTGGTTCATTGACCTGGGCCAACGATCTTGCAACAAGACCACCACCACCTCCTGCCGATATCATCACCGAGTCTGCTGCTTCAAGTCCCAACGCATCCAACCGTGTTGCCCTCAAGGATCCACCACCAGCTGCTCACGCTTCTTCTTCTTCGGCTGCACTCAACACCGATACCGCTGCTGCCTCTGCCGCTGACAACGCTACCAGCGCATCGCCAAGCAGCAACAAAGATCGCACCAACAAGCCAGCCGCGCCTGTACCAAAACGTGCCCCGATACGCTCTGCCACCTTGGACCCCAGTCATCTGGCAAGCAAGAGAAGGCTAAGCGATCAGATTGACCACCAACCACTTGCGTCTGGCGAGCCTGCAGCTGCTCAAGATCAAGAGCTTTTGGACGGTATGGGCTCGCTCACCATCGCTACCGACCGTGTCGCCGGCTCCAACGTTGCAGCGCAGCAACCAGGCTATCACTCTCCACCTGCGTTTATCGGCGTCGGTCAACATATGCATCGTCCATCCGGCTCCTTCCCACCACCTCCCTTCAGTCCAGGCGAGGCCTTCATGCACCCATCGCCCTACCTTCCTGCAAGTGGCGCTCGTTCGCCCGACGCATACACACATGCATACCCTGGCGTGACACACATGCTTCCTGGCATGGCACCCATCGACATGTCCGGCTACGAGTCGTACCGCACAACGCCTGACCCGTACGCACCCACCATGCCTGGCCGAGCCATCTTTGCCTCGCCCGGCTCGCAGGGTTCTACGCCGCAAAGTCCATCTTTTGGACCTGCACCGCTCGGTCCTCACTTCAATGCATCGATGCGCAACGGCGAAGCCCTCTTCTACCCAGGCGTTGTTCCTGGCTTCGCACCACCACCCTTGGCTGGAGGCGGCATGGCTTCGCCTGTTCGTCCCGTCATGCCACCAGCTTCTGCGCAATATGGCTTCGGTCCTGGACCTGGTGGAGTTGATGGTCGTTCTTCGCAGCTTGCACAATCGCCTATGATTGCTCCAGGTATGCCAATGCCAATGGGCGGAATGATGCTACCTCCTACCAGTCCCTCGATGGCTGCTGCACAGATGACACCCGGTGGGCCTGATAGCCGTGGCTCACCTGCCCTGAGCCAGTCGTCGCCTTATTCTCAGGGTCCTCATCGCAGGATGGGATCGTCAGGCGCGGGTGAACCATTTGGACCAGGGATGGCCATGTCGCCACGACCTCCGTTCGCTATCCCCAACCAAGCTGGTCCCTTTATCCCAGGTCAGCACATGATGGGTGGCGGACCCATGCACCACGGTGCCATGATGGCGTGGAATGGTCGTTTCCACGATCATCGTCGTGTTCCCACTGGGCCAGGTGGTGTTATGGCTCCCGTTGGAGGATATGGTGGAGGACCCATGGATCCTCACTTTGCACGCAACGGAGGCGGCTTCTACGGTGCTGCACCTTTCCATCCTACATCAGGCGGACACAATGGCAGCGCTGCTGGTCCCGGCGGCGGCGGCAACAATGGGGCGTTTTCCAACCACTCTCGCAGCCCTTTGCTGGAAGAATTCCGCAGCCGTCACGCCAAAAGCCGTAAATTTGAGCTCGCCGACATCTACGGCAGCGTAGTCGAGTTTAGCGGCGATCAACATGGCAGTCGATTCATCCAAGAAAAGCTCGACACTGCTTGCGCTGAAGAGAAGAAGACCTTGTTCGATGAGGTGTTGCCACACGCGCGTCAACTCATGACCGACGTTTTCGGTAACTACGTTATCCAGAAAATGCTCGAGCATGGTGATGATGAGCAGCGCGACATTCTTTCTCGCGAGATGGAAGGGCATGTCCTCTCTCTGTCCTTGGGCACATATGGCTGTCGAGTAGTGCAAAAGGCATTTGACCACATCTCTTGCTCTCAACGCGAGAAACTCGCCAAGGAGCTAGATGGACACATCATGCAATGTGTTCGCGATCAAAACGCCAACCACGTCGTACAGAAAGTGATTGAGCGAGTGGATGCGGATCAAATCGATTTCATCCTGAAAGCGTTTGTTGGACACGTTCCCTCGCTTGCCTCTCATTGCTATTCTTGTCGGGTGTTGCAGCGTACTTTCGAGCATTGTAGCGAGGCTCAATCGCGTCCATTGCTGGATGAATTGCATGCAGAGGCGTATACACTGATGCAACACCAATACGGAAACTACGTGATTCAATGGGTTCTTCAACGAGGCCAACCCTCAGATCGTACTGCAGTCTTTGCCAAGATCAAAGGTTCCGTCCTTACGCTCAGCCGTCACAAGTTTGCATCCAATGTGATCGAAGAGGTCATCAGGACTTCAAATGTTTCCGATCGAAACCAACTGCTAGTCGAAATCCTTACCCCTACTTCCCTTCCCGGTTCTAACTCGGACGCTGTTGAATCCGCCAACACCATTGGTGCCTCCTCCTCCTCCTCGTTACAGTCGGGTGGAACCTCGACAAAGATCGCACCAGCAGTGTTGATGATGAAAGATCAGTTCGCGAATTATGTCTTGCAACGATTCTTGGAGAAAGCGGATAGAGATCAGAGACAAAAATTGATCGATGCAATCCAACCAAGTCTTGTCGCCGCGAGAAAGGGAAGCTCCGGTCATACCACTAAACATTTGGTCGCCATAGAGAGGTTGATCGACAACTTGCTGGCTGAAGGAAATGGGTCGAATTCTACAACTCAGCAGCTAGCGGAGACATGATCGTAAAGAACGATTCACTCTCTCACCAATTTTACTTGTTTTCGTTTGTAGTAATTTAATAGACGTCCACGCCACATGAGAGAAGAAGAAAGATCCGTTAAAAGATGCTACCCAAACTCAGGGTTGGACAAGATACGAATTGTAACCCTAACCCTAAGTAAGTCAAGGGGGATTACACAGCGGTGTTCGAGGTAGCGCTAGTAATCGGAGTGCGAAGCTCCGCCGTAGCAGGAGTGACAGGGGAGTCGTCTTCCCAACTCTCATCCTCAGCTGCTTGACTTTCTTCCAGTCGCACAGCTTGAACCCCAGCTCCAGGAGCAACTACACTGATCGCGCTGCTAGCACCCTCGCTGTTGTTGCGCTGCTCTGCGTCCGAAGCGTACCGTTTCATGCGACCTACACCGAATCCAGTAATCGGTGGAGGCAACCCCCTCTCCCCTGCTGTAGTGTTGTGGGGTGCTTTTCCACCCACACCCACACCTACACCCACCGCGGCTCTCTTACCCAGCGACCCAGGAAAGGGGTGAAGTTTAGCATTGTTCTCGAGCCTATAATTCGCACGCGTTCTTTTTCTGCCGATGGAATGGTGCAACGGAATACGTGACGCGGCATTGGACCGAGTCGAGACCGGTCGAACCCTCCCACCCATCCCCGCTCCAACCAAGCTGACTCGTTGAGTGGGGTCGAAAGAAACATCACCAGAGGAAGACGCGGAATAATACCAACTATACCCACTGTAGTACGCTAAACCGGACAGCAACCTTGCTCCGTACCGCGGTATAGCGGTAGCGGGAGGAGCACTAGTGACAAGGTTCCGCTTGACAGCTCTAACCGACCTCCTACTGCCCCTTTCTAGTTCTCTGAGCGTTTCAACCGCCTTCCCCTCGCCTCGCTTGTGCGGTTGGGAAGCGCAAGGCGGAGGGGGAAGGTCGGCAAAAGAAGTATCAGCCGTACTGTGATGGGTAAGATGACTACTACTAGCAGCTGAAGAGGCCGGTGTGGGTGCGGTGGAGCAAGTTGAGCCTGCATTACGACGAATCGAGACGACACTTTCCGTGATCGCCACAGCATCGGCTTTTGGAGCAGAGACAGAAATCGACCGACCCATGGAATTGACCGAAACTTTCCTACTCCTGTATCCTGCTGTGCCTAGACCTTCACCGTACCTCGCTTTTCCCTTCCCCTTTCCCTTCACCCCCTGTGTCACCTTCTCCACCTCCCCACTAACACTAGACCTAGGCGTATCCACCTCACTCCCTTCCTCCGTCGGCGTACTCAACCCATCCAACTGCAACCCCAAACTGTCCCTTGCCCCCGGAGCCAGACTAAGCGCCAAAGCATCCGAGCCCGCAAGAAGCATAGCCGATACCCTCCGTACTTGTTCCCTCACCTCGCGCTCGCCGGTGGTGGGGATGTAGGGAAGCGACTCGGATAGTGCATCTGCCAGCAGTGCGACCAAGTCGGAAGATTGCGATGCTGGTATTGTTGCCGCTTCTTGCTGCTGCGGCTGCTCCAGATGGATATTGGGCAAGCGCGGCAGTGGCATTGTGGAGTGAGGGGAGTGAGGAGACTGCGGTGATATCGGACGGCTGTTGTTCGACCGAGGCGAGAAACCAGATGCAGAGGCTTGACGACGTTCCATTTCTGCAAAGAGTGCCGATGAGAGGCGACGCATTTTTCGATCCATCTCCACGCCTGCTTGCGGCTTGTTCGATTCTGCTTTCCCCCTTGCATCGTCGCTTCTGGTATCAGCCCTATTTTCCCCACCACCAACACCTGGTGCGTCGACGTGGGTGGTAAAGTATTCACTCGACAAAAGTCGAGACCGTTTCTCAGCAGGACTCATCGTCAATCCGCCCATCCCGGAAGCAGCAGCAGGCGAAGCTGGGAAAGGGAATTTGAGCGTCGTATCCCCCACCTCTCCGTCTTCAGCATCTTCTAGTACCTCTTGCGACTCGCGATCCTGCGGCGCCAAATTCAACGTCGCGCGCTTGAACTGTTTCTCTAAAATCCCATAACTCAGGTAATCACCAGCACTTTCGAACTCGCTTGCAGCTACCGAGCCAGGGACGGTCTCGGTGCCTTCTGAGGGGGTGATGGGGATGTTGAATCTCTTGCGCATGCGAGCGGCGGGGGAGGAAGGGGTGAGCGAAGATACGGATCCGCCTAGGTCTGAGTCTGTTGAGGCGAAGAGGCCGGGGGATGAGGGAGTACGGGCGGATGTGCGGGAGGGGAACAGGGTGGGTGGAGCGAGTGAGGCTAGGTCCAAAAGCATGGCAGGGCGGTTCGACAGCGGGCTGGAGGGGGAGAGGGGCTTGTTGGGCGAGCCGGGGAATGAGGGAAGGTGGCGGTCGAGCGGTGGGGATGATGGAGGAAGGGAGGAGGTGCGTGGTGGGAGTGGGGATTTGGGTGCCGAGGGGGTTGAAGCGGCTGCGATGACGGGATCGTCTTGGGTATCTTGAGCGGGCGGAATAGTGTTTTGGTGGGTGTTGGTGGTGTCCTTCAAGAGTGCTGCAGGTAAAGTCACAGTCTCCACCTTTGCTTCTGTTCCAGACGCAACCTCGGGAACATCAGACAACCTGCCAGGAGCAATAGATTCCGGTGTCGTTGTTGCCTCCGCAGGCGTCTTCGCAATGGGTGCAGCAGGTCTGGGCTTCCGCAGCATCCGGCTCCCAACCATCTCCGGCAACGTCCTATGTCTATACCACGTTCCTCCATTCTCACCCAGCTTTTCCGCCATACTCTCTCCCTCCGCCACTCCTCCCTGCTGATCGTAATCACAATACAACGCCTGTGCAACCGGCATCATCTTGGCCACTTTTGCCACCGAAGCTATGCTCCTCGGCACCAGCGTTGACGCGACCATCTTGATCGCTGAAGCAGGAACCCAAGCCGCCATTTCTCCCAGATCTGACACCTGCGTAATTCTCACCGCTGGCCCTCTTGGGTCTCGGATCGGTGTACGTGCCGGGGTGGAGTGCGGTTCGAGTGGGTCTGAAGCTTGTCGGGGGTGTCGGCTTCCAGAAGAGCTGAATGAATTAGAACGACCGCGACGGCCAAGTGCAAGGAGACCTTTGCGAATGTGTGAGCCTTTTGTCGAAGTTGCTGAAGAAGGACTCTTTCCCAGCTCAGAAGGAGAGACGGTGGGGGCGTCGGGCACACCGTCATCGCCGAGATCCTCGACCATGAATCCACCCGTTCTCAGTTCGAACCGTGTATAGCCTTTGCGAGGTGGCAAACTCGGATCGACGATACTCTGCGATGTGGACACCAGCCTCAGCGGTCCATGACCACTCCCGCCACCAGTGCTGCTAGGGTTGGAGGGTAAGCGAGCATCAACAGAGAGCAAAACCATATCTCTTGCTTTGGCGACCATCAAGATGCTCCCAAATCTGAGCAGTTCAACCCTTGCAGCTACTGCTCTGGCCATCTCTGCACTAGCCTCACCCTCGTCACCTGCTGAAGAGGATTGGCGCGCTTCACTGCTGAGCCATCGTTTTACAGCGCCTTCTTCAACCGTGCTGTCCCAAAGCTTACGATTCTCTGCACTGGCCATGAGAGACCAGAACTGTCTCGCGGTCACGCCGGGGAGTGTTGATTGTACGCTGAAGAGGTACCGGTTCGGGTCGGGGTGCCAACGAACTGTGATGGAGGATGAAAAGCCGCCAGGGACAGTAGGTGGGGTAGTGGTGGTATAGAGGACGTTCCATTCTGGGATCGGTATCTCGGGGTCTGTTGGTGCGGATGGTATAGACGATGAGGGGACGACATGGTTAGAGGTGGAAGATAGTGGGAGGAGGGAGGCGGATTCCGGATCTGCGTAGGATAAGAATTGATGCAAGACTGATAGGGACTGTTGGGTGAGGTTGGTGGCCGAGCTTGTCAGGTCGGAGGGTGACGCCTTTGATGAGGAAGCGGCTGGTGGTGGTGGTGGCGGTGGCGGTGTTGCGTTGGTGGGAGCTGCCGGCTTGGCTGAGCGTGAGAATGCTGGCATGATCGGAGCAAGATTACCAGCTCGCCTGTCGGGCCCAAGTGATTATTTGGTGAGATGAAGCATTAGGCTGGGTATATACTTGGTCTGTCGCTCAGCTGCTGTTGTCAGCGATGGATGTCAGAAGCAAAGAGACCGAATGTACCGACTTCGGCTGATCCGATGTGTGTCTGTCAGCTGCTTCGGAAGAGCCGATACGATATGCGTTGTAGACAGCTCCAGGCCCGTTTTCTGCTATCAGAGCAGCAGCTGAAGGATTCGTTTGCAAGTGAGATATATGGAGGAGTCGAGGTTGGTTACTGCGTCCGAATGCTTCGCCGAGATGACCTCGTGATGTTCGAGTTGTATGACAGCGACTACTGTAACTTAGCTTCTTGAGCTCCGACTCAGGGGACACGGAACGGTCAATTTTAGCTCTCGCTTCAACACAACACCTTGCAATCACAGAGTGTGCTATGGAAAAGGGGCCAAACACGGCAAAAACGGCACACCATCACTGCGGCGGGATCAGAGTCTCTGTGTGTGTGTGTGTGTGCGTGTAAAAAACGCGCGGTTGGCGTGAGGGATTCGCGCTGCATCATGCTTTTTGCCCCTGTGTCTCTTTCTCTTTTCCGAGCTGCTGCGTGATTTCGTCAAGCCACCGACCAGAGCTCGAGTTAAGCAATGTTAGGTTCCGTCTAGCATTTCGGAAATCGGGAGAAGCACCGCCTTCCAAAAGCGCAGCTGCAGGTGTTGGAAGGTCTGAGAAGAACACGCTATACAACACAGGCCAACACTCAACACCTTGACCAACACTTGCACTTTCGTCTGGCATCACCACATCGATCTCTCATTCCCTTTCATCACGCAAAACGCCACCTAGTAGCGAGCAGAGAAATCACCAAAGATGCAAGCCGAAATCGACCCAACCCAAGACACTGAATTCCACGACGCCCTTCGAGCGCACGGAATCATCCCGCCCAAACCACCCTCCCGTTCTCCATCCCCCGAATTACCTTCCGCCAACGAGCTTCGCACTTCAGCGCTCAAACAGGCCACCGTCTCCGACCTCGACCTCGAATTAGAAGGCGAAATCGACGATGAAGAAGAGAAACTCCTCGAAAAGATCCGTCGTCAACGTATGTCACAGCTCCGAACCGAGTCAAAAAAGGCACGCTTTGGTCGCGTATATCCCATCTCTCGTCCAGACTACACACGAGAAGTCACCGAAGCGAGCAAAGTCGATCCTGATGCCGACCCTGATTCTCGACCAGAAATCCAAGATCAAGACAAGTCTACCAAAGCAAGTAATGCGGACAAACAACGCCAAGGAGGCACTGGTGTCGTCTGTTTTCTCTACAAAGATGGCATCGATACGTGTCGATTGCTCGCAGGATACCTTGATACTTTAGCTGCCAAGTATCCCGCAACAAAGTTTGTCAGCATCGTCGGCGATCAATGCATCCCCAACTATCCGGATCGCAACCTGCCAACATTGCTGATTTACAGGAATGGAGACCTGCATAGGCAAATCGTAGGGTTGAGACCAGAGATCGGACTCGATGGAATGAAGACCAAATGCGAGGATATCGAGTTGTTGTTGACCGCGGTGGGGGCTATTGAGAGGTCGAAAGTGCCTGGTGCTCCGACGCATCTGGGGAGTCAGAAACCGGATACGATCGACGAAGGCGACGAGGAGGAGCAAGAGGATGATGATGGAGCAAAGAGACAGAGGAGTATTAGGCAAAAGACGCAGGAGGAGTTGGATCATGAGTTGGATTGGGATTAATGCTTAGCGATTAGCGGCTAGGGCAAAGCTCATTTTGTATCAGTATCGAACGCAATACATCTACAGTAGGTCCACGGTCAATTTCGATGTGTTTGCGCCGGGCCGAGACAATGACTTTGATCATCACTGACGTTTCCGAACCACTCAACAATGTCGAGGATGCTGCGAAGCGCAGCGCACTGTCTTTGAGCTTTGAATCATGTCGAACATGATACGCACAGCCATGCTAGAGCCTAGGGCGGGCACGTCGTTGCAAGCAAATAGCCCCCAGCGCGGTATCTCCCCAGCTGTTGCTAGCACTCGTCAGGCACCTTTATTTGTTGATTTGCTTGCGAACGATACGCCTCGGTTGACGCTTGATACACTTATGCTCTTATCCTTTGCAGATCTATATTCTCGGAGGTGACGTTGACTTCGGACTTTGTTAGAGCGTCTTGAGGAAGTATAGGTACTGTGTACAGAGTGCGAAGGGTCCAAAGGAAGCAAAGTGAAGCTGATGTACACGTGCCAGGAACAATCGTCAGGATTACACCTTGAGCATGTGCTTCTTCCTTTGTCCTGATTTCTTCAAGCCGCTTCTGCGCGACAGCGACCGGCGGCAGAAGAAAAAATTGCATACAACGTCGTATCACGGCCAACTTTTTCTCTCCCTCCAGCCCCCGAATTCGTCTGCAACTGTGTTTCTAGCATCTAGCTTGCTTGCCATGGTGTCATGGATCGAGATTGTGAAAGTAGCGAGAGATGGTATGTGTCGGCGTGGATGAGGTGGGAGAGTTGTTTTTGAACGGCGCGTGATGGAGCTAAACGATGGAAGGTCAAGTCGGAAAAGACCGTGCGCAGATCAGCGTTGCTTCCTCCACCTTGACGCCTTTATTTCGGGAAGCTTCCCGAGCGAGGATCAAGCACCGCTCGGTCCTAACTTTCATCCTTCTCACCACCACCACTGTAATTCACACATCCTATACAATGACAACCCCAGACAGAACCGGCAAGCCAGAAGATCTCGGCCTACTCGAGATCTTCGGCGCACCCTTCTCCACCTTCACCCGTTCAATCACCCTCGCTTTACACGAACTCAACATCCACTTCATCCCCATCACCCGTGCTCCCCATTCTGAAGATATCAAATCCCGTAATCCCTACGGTCTACTCCCCGTTCTCGTCCATCGACCCGACGGGCTGTACACCCAGCCAGACGACATTGTTACCCTGTACGAATCCAATGCTATCCGCCGATACATCGATGAATACCTCACCCCACTCAGCTCTTCACCCCGTACCCTCACTCCTCCGCTCAACATTTCGGGTGGGACAGTCGATCCGAAATCCGTGATCACCAGAGCGAGATTGGACGGATTCGTTTCGAGTTTCTCCCAAACCCTCTTCCCAGCCCTGGAAGGCGGATTTATCAAACCAGCTTCCCAAATGAAGAAAAACGGCGCAGACACCGAAACTATCAATGTAGCCCTCGAACCAGGCCTCCAACGCATCCACACCCTCCTCGAAATAGTCGAACACCAAGTTAGATCACACAACAAACAAGCGGATGGACAGGGATACATTCTCGGCGGCGCCGAAATCACCTGGGCTGACCTATTCCTTTTCCCACTCCTGGATGATTTACGAGCCAGCCCAGCAGGTGAGCTGGTCAAGGGCGAGGGAGCCCGCTTTGGCTGGCTGGCCAAATGGCTCGTCAGAATGGATGCGAGACAGAGCGTCAAGAATACTTTCGAAGGCACCACTGCTCATCAGGCGTCTAAGAGTGCCTGATGGTTACAGTGCGCACCGTGTCAATGCTAGCTCCACTCTAATTGGAGTAGATCAAGAGGAATCAAGAACTGTGACTATTGCAAGAAGTGCGATTATGAGATTGCGAACGATGCGTGATTGCGACTGTGTTCTGTATTTCTATATGTGTGCTGGTCTATGACGATATCTGTGACGGCTGTTCTTGGTTTAATGATGCTGTCGAATGCGAAGCTTCCACTTTCTTACGTTGCTGCTGCTGCTGCTGCTCCTCACAATCAAAATCAAAAACTCCATCCAAAAGCGGCCCATACCCCATCTTCCCCGCCCTCCTACCCTGTGCAGCCACCGCCTTGCTCGCTCCCTCCACTGGCTGCCACTCCAACTCTGCAAAGCGAGGATACAACAATTGGGTGGTAACATCTCCCCACCTCTTCAACTGCTCGACTCCATACCTTCCCTCTCGCTCTTCCGTCCCATTTTGGCGTGTATCGAACTTGTTCAGAAGCTCGACGACAACTTTCCGCATGAAATCGACAAAGACTACATCGACCAGCTCCTCATCGCTCTGCGGTAGTGGATTTGGGTTCGATGCTACATACTCCGGTTGGTTAGGGTTGAAAGGTACGGGGGAATGAATAGTGTCGTCTCCTGAACCGGCACATTGATCGATAGTCCGATATCCAAGGGAGGGTTTATCCAGAGAATCGTACTTGTGAAAGAACTTTAGCAATGCTTCGTCTTCCTCCGCCTCTAGCTCCTCTATACTTTTAACGGTGCTGTTCGCGTAGGTGACGTTAAACCCTTCAGCTTTGGCATGAGCCTTCTGTTCAGCCTGCAGGAATTTAGACCATTGGCTCTTTTGCCAACGGAGAAAGATATCTTCGATAAATCCACTTCGATACCTCAACAGTGCATCACTGTTGCTGTACTGCGTTGAACCGCCTTGCATAACCTCCACCACCGCTCCCTTCTTAAATGTCAATAGCCCTTCCAACAATCGCTTCGCTATACCCCATGGCACATCTGGCATATACAAGAAGTGATCCTTGAACGGCGAAACAATGTACTGATCGTTCCTCGTAAAAGGTCCCGAATAAACATCGAACCGCTGCGACCCACTATTGATCAACACCAAGCTCTGTTTATCCCTCCTCGACTTTTCTGACGGCCTCACTACCTTTGGCAGCACCTGATCAGCCAGCAAACTGAGCAGACTAGAGTTGTCTCCGTAGGGAACTCGATCGAGATAGTAATCCTGCGGAACAACTCCATGAAGCCTAGACAAATTCCAGGCTTCAGATATAGCATCCATGATGAACCGGATAAAGCTACCTTTTTTCGTCCCCAGCTGTGCTGTGCTATTGAGCTTGAGATGATGAGCAAAGTTCCTCGGATTGCTGTCGATGTATCTCCTGGTAAACTTGACTTTTCCTTTCCCACCCGTCCTCTTTCTCTTCTGTAGATTCTGAATCCCCATGAACCCCACGGTCTCCATGTATCGCCCGCTCTCCAAAGCCATCGTTTGACTATCGAGCATCCTGCAATCCCGAACATGTGTATGACCGCCAAGGATAGCAATCGGTGTGTCAGGGAACCTAGACCGGATCTTGGAATGCACAGCTTCCCACCCGGCATCGCCAGAAACAGGCATATGACCCAGCACAACAAACACATCTACTCCCCATTTCTCCGCCCTATCCAGACTCTGATCGAACCATGCCTCTTCCACCATCTCCTGCGGTGGCTGAACAAGGATCCCTGGTGCGGCGAGTTTGAAATCGAACAAAATGCCATACGACATCACCTTCAAGCCCTGAACCGGCGTTACCAGTGTACTGTATAGCGAGCCTATGGGAGCATACTTCGCATCCGGCGCATTTGGCGAGGGTAGAGCAATTTGAACATTACTCGTCATATATCTACCTCCCCACTGCGGCACGAAGCTCTGATAAACGTCTTTAGCCACCGTGTAGTTGTACAACTCGTGATTGCCTATTGTGAGAAGGTCGTAGTCAACCATAGCGAAGATTTGGTTACTAACATGGCCGTCAACGACCTCTTTGCCGCCAGGTTCATCTTTGTTATAAGATGGGAAACCGTCTGCGATTCCATTGCCGTCGTGTAGGTCTCCTGTGTCTATGAGAAGTAGATCTCGTCCTTCTGAATGTGCCTTTGCACGCATCTTGGAGGCGAAGGACGCCCAGTCGCCCCAGTCTGCTGAGTAAGATGGTTCGGGAGGGGAAAGTTTGCGATGACCTTGGAACCAGCCGTGGACGTCTGTAGTGTGCAGCAAGTTGAGGTCTCCTGCTTCGAGGTCTCGGAGCTTGTCATCAGATCGGGGCATTCGGCCACGTTCGCGAGACCAACGCTGGAAGCCTTCGACTTCAGCGCGGTAGCTGGCGAGAGACTCGGCGTCTGTGTCGACATGATTGTTGAAGATGAGTTTGCTGCAGAATGGCTCGGAGGGAAAGCTGGCGAGCGTGGAGGTGAGGGCGGACAGACAGAGCAGTGCCGAGCAAAGCAGCTTCGATGTTGAGGTGCCGGAACCTGAAGGACGAGGATGTGAGGCCAATGCCGTCCGCCGCCGGACGGAGGTGGTTGGCGCCATGTACGCTTCCTGCTTTGTCTTCCTTCGCACGAGGACGCAGCCTTGACAAGGTGGAGAGTCGAGGTGAAGCCGAATTGACCGGCAAGCTTGCCTCGTCCACGTTATGGTCGCATGATGGAGGGGAAGGGAAGCGCGTGTTGACGTTGAGAGCAGCTGGTAGCAGCACCTTGGAAGCGGCTAATCACCGAGGTCGTCTAGGTCTAAGAATAGGGTCGATGTGGTGGTGGAAGCAAAGGAAGTCCTAGCGTTGCCGTTGCGAAAAGGAGACCCCACAAACAAGGCCTGAGCGTGGGGCACATGGCTAAGCGCCAAGTTCGCGCTGAGACAGAAGAATCGAGAAGAGCCGCGCTGCTGCCTCTAAATTCTAGCGAGCAAAGTGATCAAGTGGACGGCAGAGCTCAGAGCTCACCGACTTCCGCGGATCGACGTAAACGATAAGCTCGACTAAAACATAGATCTTCTTGTCTCGATCCAGGAATCACTCGCTGAGCTTAGCTTGACTTGACTTTCTGTGCGTCGGAACAGCCACACCAGGATGTAGTCAGAGCTGACGACGAGGGGGTCATGAATCTCACGCTATGGACACAAACAAGACGGGTATAGAAGGGTTAGTCGGGACAGGTTCCTGTGGTATAATGATGTGAGCTGATTTCAATAAGCTTGCGAGCATATGCATGCACCGTAGCGAGCCGGAACTTAATCATGAGATGGCTATGTAGAAGCAGAAACAGAAGCAGTAGCACCACTACTCGAAGACCCGGACGTCGCCTTAGCCTTTCCCTTATTCAGCTTCTTTTTCTTCTTCATCATCGCACTAGCCACTGCCGACCTGACATTCTCCACAATCTCTCGACTCTGTTCCACATACTGAGAATGTTCGATGATTTCCTTCCTCTTCACTCCTGCTGTATTACTACCTCCATTTCCGACGTTGACTGCCGGAGCTGGCCTCCTGCTGAGCCCAGCCTGAGCCTCCGGACTCTTGCTCCCGTCCTCGCTATCAAACTCCTCCCCCGCATCAGCCATTCTCTCCGCAGCCTCCGCCAGATCCTTCTCACTCTTCGGTGCTCTTCCCAACATCTTCTCCAGCTTCGCATACTTCTTCTTCTGAGCTTCATCCATTTGTCGCTTGCGTTCTGACTCGCCTTCCAGGTACTCTGCGAGCTTCTTGGCTTCCTTCACTACGCCGAGACGACGACCGTTGAGATCGCGACAGGAGTCGTTGTTGGTATTGCGTGAGCCGGAGGACATTTTGCCTCCTTGAGAGCGGAGCATGGAGCCGAATCCTCCTTTGCCTCCGGGCAGGAGAGCTCGCAGCTGCAATACGACGGGGTAGGCGTCGTCATGGTTGGAGTTGAGGGTGGAGATGCGTGATGATGGTAAGAGACGACGGCCGTGGTGGGTAACAGAGAAGGTTGAGGAGGATGTCCGCGAGAGAACGGAGCTGAAGCCTGAGAGAACATCGCCAGCGGTGGCAGAGGCTGGGAGCGATAGGCAAAGGTGCCTGGGAAACGGGTCGAAGGACTCGACTAAGACTGTGACCATAGCAGGCGAGGTGTGGTCGCTGTCCAGTGTAGGACGGAAGAGAGAGCGGAAAAGAGTGTGTCGTACTAAGTGAAGGGTCGTGTGGCGGCGATGATGATGGTGATGATGGAGTTACGTGGGAAAGCAAACTCAAACCGTGATTTTGAGATTTTAAAATCTTGACTTTTCGAGCTTCAGTCCGCAGATTACAGAGTCGAATACAAAGCCGAATGCAGGGTCTGCTTCTGATTAACACAAACAGCATCTTCCCAATCCCTCAGCCATTTCTTCGTGATGACGGGCAACCACATCGACACCACACCTACATACACGAGGACGCACTTCCCTCTTGCTTCCAAGCAGTCCTCAAAGATGGCCAAGAGCAGCAATAAAGGCTCATAGATACCCAGACCCCCTTCACGATGTGTCAAGCAGCTGCCAACATCATCGTATTCCGAACCTCCACAACGACGACGACAAGATGACCAACTCCCACGGCTACGTTCTCGAATATCCCCGAATCCGAGTCGACCATTTCGACCAATCCCCCGTTCCTCTTCCCGCCTCACTCTTTGCTCATCGTCGCTCGGTCTCCAAAGGCAACCTTCAAACCGGACAAGAAACGGACAGTCTACCCTTCGCCCCCAACCAGACCCACTTCGACAAACCTCTCCTCTACCTCCTCACCCACATCCATACCGACCATCTCAAAGGACTTGACCGAACCGGTATCACCGCTCCCATTTATTGCTCCCATGCCACCAAACAGCTTCTCCTCAAATACGAGCGTCAAAAAACCCGCATCGAAAAGGATCGAGATGGAGTGCACACAAAACACGTTGGCGTTGTACGACCCTACGCGCATCTACGGGTGTCGGATACACATGCGAACGCCAAAGCGAAGCTGTCAGGATACCAATCGACGAGTTTGGGCCTGTTGCAGCCGCTGCCGTACAACGTACCGACCAAGGTGCAATATACACCGAAGACAAGTGTGATGCTGACGTTGATAGAGAGCAATCATATGATGGGAGGGTGTATGTTCTTGATACAAGGCAGTCAAGGGGCAGTGCTGCATACGGGTGATATGAGGGCTGAGCGATGGTGGTGTGATGCGTTGACCAGGAATCCGTATTTGTCGCCGTATTTGTGTTGGAGTGGCAAAGATGTTCAGGAGGGCTGTGCTGGAACGGACAACTGGGCTGATCACATCGAGTCTTTCGGAAGCACAACCTCCTCTTCCTTACGCACCGACGACAGTCAGACACAATCCCAACTTGACTCACAATCGCAGCTTGACTCCCAACAGCCTCCATCTCGCACCGCGTCGACCTCAACCACGGATCCCAGTCGAAGATCGCAACTCCGTCTTCGCAACATTTACCTAGACACCGAGCTTCTCCTCTGTGCCCAGCTTCCCCCTTCCAAACAACAAGCATGTCTAGACATAATCTTCCTAATCCGCTTATATCCTCCATCGACCGTCTTCTTCCTAAACTGTTGGACGTGGGGCTACGAAGATCTCCTCGTCTATACAGCCAAAGCTTTCGGATGCAAGATCCATGTCGATCGCTTCAAGTATATCATGTATCGTGCTGCACGATCCGAGATACCCTTCCTAGCTGATATCGTGACCCAAGATGGAAGTAAAACGAGATTCCATGCTTGCGAGAAGCGGAATACCTGTTCTGCTGTTTCGAGTCTTGCTTCGAGATATGCAGCGAGTGGGGGGCGGCCGGAGTTGGCAAGAGAAGCTTTAGCCGCGCACTCACAGATAGATAGCTGCAGCGATGATGCCAGGACGAGGTGGGGTCCAGCTAGATCGCAGCCAGAACCACTGCTGGTGTATGTGAACCCGGGTCAGATCAGCGTGGAGAAATGGCCGGTCATCGTCGAAGATACAAAGCAGCGACTGGAAGCTGCAGGGCGCGGGGAGACTGCTTGGCCAGAAGCGCTTGTTGTGCCTATCGAACGACATTCGACATTGCCGGAGCTGCAGATGTTTGTTGGTTTGTTTCGACCGAAGACTGTCTCTCCGAATACGATCCTAGATCCGAAGGGTGGACTTGACTACTATCTTCTCCATCATCTTTTCGGTCATCTTCTTGCCGGAGCGGAAGACAGACGGAAGCTGGCAGATCAAGGCCTAATCATGCTGGGTAACAAAACATGGAGCTTTTATGAAACCCAACTTGCTCGAGCGCGAGAGCAAGCCCAAGCCCGCCGGACGAATGATGCTGCAGTCGGAGACTCGACCGAAGCTGTCCGTGCCACGAGTGCGAGCGTCGACAACAGCGGAGGAGACATCCTGGGTGAGAGCTTAGATGCCTTCCAGCTCGAGAAGCTATCCAAGCTGCGCGGAATAAGCTTCAAGGGACTCATGATGCAAAACATGGCAGGAAACCTCGCAGCTATGTTGGAGATAGAACGGTGGAGAAGAGCAGCTGGAATCGAACAAGCGGTAGAAGGGTTGGAAGACGTGTTGGAAGAGACGCAAGGGAGTGGAGACGCTAGTGTGAAGAGTGTCGCTTATGATGCGGATTGTAGTCAGCTTGCGACGCAGGCTGTTCGAAGGCGAAATGAAGTGGCTGCATCTTCCGCTGAAAGTCGAGCGGAAAGCTCTCATGAAGATGCATCGCATGCGTGGAGTGCTCCACCTCTGCACCGAGCTGCAGAAGAAAGCAATGCAAGCGCAGCAGCAGCCGAGGTTGACGCTGCGCAACAAGGCTCGCAGATCTCAGAACCGGCAGAAGAAGAGGACGGGGCGACAGAGCTGACTGAACACCTAGCCAGTCGATACCTCAACGTTCTGATCCATCACTTCAACATCCCTTTCAACCGCACCAATGGTTCATATGTGCAAATGTGGAAGTCGGTGAGGCGCAAGATTCCCGAAGACGCACAGAAAGTCGAAGAGCATTGGTTTCGAGAGACAGGGGTTCTGCCGCCTTTGTGGGAGTCGCAAGCTGTCATAACGGCTGTTCTACCACCAGTGCCGGAAGCTGCGGAGCAAATTAAGAATAGAGGTAGTGATGGCGGAGTGTTTGGGGAGATCCTGGTGTCATTTATAGACATGCTCAAACCTGACTCATTCGGGGACGGAGAGGACAAGGGGTTGGTGGACGTTTCGACGGAGCACGATCGATCGGTTGCACTGCAACTGATCTTGCGACACTTGTTGAAGTTAGGTTTACAGAATCGTTTTGCTGCCGAATCATCAAGCGACGGGCATACGACGGAGGGGCAGAGCCATGGTAGTTGCGTAGGGGATGCTGAAGAATGGAAATCTTTAGCTGCTCCTTTGACCGAGCTTACAAGGCAATTGGCTTTCGCACTTCAAGGCGTTCCAACTTCTTTAAGCAGCTCTTCTGAGGTGACAAAAGTGGAGGAAGAGAATACGATGCTAGCCCTGCAAGTAGCTGGTGTGCTTTTCTCTTACCGTCCCTTGAACGCTGTCATTGACCGCAGCGCAGTACAGAGTCTGCTCGAAGAAGTAGTTGCAATCGTTGAAGCTGCGTCGACAGGAGGAGCCAACAGGACAAAGGGGAAGATCGTTGGAATAGCGAGCGCAGTGCTTCGAGCGGAAGAGCTCGACGAGGACGTCTTGCAACCCTTGGAAGGCAGACTGCTCGCCCTGGTGCAGGATTTCAATGGACCTTTGCGTAGGATAGAGAGCTTGGTGGACACAGAAACTGGACCGTCGGAAGCCATTTCGCAACCAGCACTTGAACCGGAACCAAAACAACATGCCTCGGAATCAATGGCGGACACCGTGGCTGGCCAAGAAAGAGTAGAGATGGTGGAAGAGAGCATAGACATGGAAGCCGATGCGTCAAGTCTGCAGATTCGCGCACCGCGTGCTTCTTCCATCATTCCCCAAGTTACCCCAGCAAGACCACCAAAGGTTCCATCGCCTCGCATCACACCTCTTCCCGTAATACCAGACCTCGCAGAAGGCCCGGCTGAGGAAGACTCGATCATCGTCAGTCACCCGGAAGAGGCGGACGACACGATAGAGTCAGCAGCAGCACTACTTTTGGAAGCGTCACAAGCATCATCAGCTACGCAGGAAGAAGATTCGACGCAGTCCGAAGAAGCATTCACGCAGTCTCAGGTGGGATGCTTGCCTCCACCAGCAACTCGAACGGTCGTGGCAGAGCTGAAGAGAAGAGAAGATGGTAGGCGATTGATAGGTCGCACGACTTCGCTGCCTACTTTTGGACGCGATGATGGGCAGAATGCGAAGAAAGAGGTCGCAAAGCGAAAGAATAATGATAGCAGACTCGAGGGCGGTGAACGACCGATAAGAAGCACACGAAGTAGACGCACATGACATTCAATGCTACATTTGACTTTTACTGATTCGATATGATGTGATATGACTAGACAGCATGATCAGACTAGAGGATGGATCGGCACAAAGGACAAGTACTAGCCCCCGATGTCGAAATCCACTTGAACAAACACCCGGCATGGAACTTGTTCTTGCAAGTCTTACACGGTTTTGTCGGCAAACTCCTATCTATCGGCGAAATGATCGAGTAACAAATCGCACACTCATCCAGCCCTTGGAATTGCACCTCCGCATTCCTCTTGAACAAACTCAACGCATCAAAGATCAACCCGTTCTGGCCAGTGATCAACTGCTGTACCGCTAGCAACCACGATCGCCACTTGGCTTCGGTGATACCGACACGTTGAATGTCGCGGATCTCGACACCGTGCAGTGGGAAATCAGAGGGGATCTTGACACCGATCTCCATAGGATGCTCGTCGACGACATAGGTCGCAATGACTTCGTTGGTCGAAAGAATTTTGATAGAGAGTGCTTCGTCCTGGAGTTTCGAGAGCGCTTCGGGTTCGCGTAAGTGGGATAGTTCGCGATTGGCGATGACCGGAGAGCAGTGTCGAGTGGTGAAACTTGCGATCTGCATCGAGTGTTGTCGGTCTTTGATGTCGACCCACCAGCTTCGGACTGTGGTGGGGACGTGGATGAGCGCTCGGAGATAGACGTGGGCTGCAAGGACCTGTAGGACAATGAGAGATGACTCGGCGTCGATCTGATCCAAGAAGACTTCTTCGAGCACGAAACGGCTCGGGTCGAAAGGTCGCCTGCTTTCATCAGCGAGTCCGACCAATGCAAACACGGTGGGAAGAAGCGAATCAATGATGAGATGACGCTTCTCGATCTCGGCTAGGAAAGCAGACTTCACCGTCAATGAAGCGTTCTCAAAGTGCTCGAAGACCGCAATCCAGGACAAGAAGTAGCCGAAGGCTGTACGACGAGCCGCTTCCTCTTCAACAAGGAGGTTGAGTTGCGAGCTGAGACTGTCGGCGACATTGGCAACGAGTGACTCGGGCAACATGAGCTTCTTTTGACCTTCCTCGGTCGCCAGAGCCTTTCTGTCTATAGCTGACTCAACTACCAACTCCTTGACGTGCTCCCGAATGGCACCGCTCAGCAGGCGATAACTGATGACTTGGACTTCGTGAGAAGGGCTCTGAACCAGAAGTTTGCAGAGCGGACCTGCTGTCTCTTGCAACTTGAACGGCGCATCCGACGTCTCCCGGATCAGCTCGACGATAAGATCAATGCAAGCCTGCTTAGGTGCTGGGTTAGAGTGCATACCAGGCAGCGACAAGAAGAGCTTGCGCACCGAATCGATGCACGTCACGCTTCGGTCTTTCCAGTACTCGCGCAAATTGGCGTTGCGCGAAGCAAGGTCGCGCATGGCATCTAGGAACCGCAGCGTGTGGTAGAGCTGAGCCACAGTCTCGTCGTCCTCGAGAGAGCAGAACTCCAGATTGGTCTCTAGGCTATCGAACATAAAGTCGATGTGGCTGCCCTGGACGTCTTGGACTACAGGAAGCAGGTGCATGTACAGCTCCACCAACCGTGTCGAGACCTCCTCATTGGGATCTTCAGGACCTTGATCATCGGAGTACCACTTTTGCAGATCTTTGAGCAAGAAGATGGCTCGCTGCTGGGGAATGATCGACAAGTCAGAGTCAAGAGGTGGCGCCAAAGCCACCAGAGTACGAAGCGAGCTCAAGACACGATCTGGGGATGTGCCTGGCCCGAGTCCTGAGAGCTTGGCAGCAGCTCCATTGCGAAGGCGGTCGTAGATGAGAGAAGAGCCAGCAATCGGCTTGGCAGCATGGTAGATGGCAGCTGACATCGCTGGCATATGGTCTTGAACCGCATCGGCGAGCTTGAGCCATCGATCCGCACCTGCTTCCGTCACGGTACCAAAGCTGAACACGGCGTTGAGTAGACGGTGGAAGATGCGAGCAAGGTAGCTACTCGGCTTGTCTAGCTGGGATGCCATCTGCCAGAGTGTAGACAGCACGTGCCCGATGGCGTCCTTTTCGGCGTCAATGACAGTCAAGCGCTGCAGCGACATCGCAATGTCGTTGTGCCAGTTCTCCGTCACAGTGTCGCTGAGCGATGAGACCAACCCTGTGATGACGGTTACGGACTCCTGCAGCCACTCCCGGTTGGTGGCAGGCGAAGAGGCGGTGCTGAGTGTGTGCTTGGACGCTCCGGGATACAGAAGATCGTCTTCGATAAGAATCGAAAGCACAACAACGTAAGGAAGCAAATGTAGCAAGTGACGAGCATTGGCACGGTCTCGTCGAACCATAACCAGCGCAGCGAGGCAGACACGTCCAAAGATGCCAAGACCGTAGTTGTCGAGCGGTGGACTGAAAGCGGCTTTAGATGCATTCGAACCAGCTTGCTGTGGAACAAGAGGATCAAAGACGTTCAGTGCTGGGTGCGTGTCTTGCCTGCATGTTTTGATCAACATTTCCGTCAACTCCTTTGGCTCCGGTAGCAGAGCGGCGTTGTATTTGGCTGCAGCAACGACGCGAGCGACGGGAGCCTGGATGTCGAGTAATTGATCCTGTAGGGTGACAAGAGCCTCGTTCTGCATTTGCGCTTGAAGCTCGGGCGAACTGTGTCCCTTGATGAATCCGTGGATAGCTTTTGCTTTCAACCACACATCTCCGTAAGCAATCGTCTTCTCCGTCCAATCGTCGGATGCCTCGCTTTCGATCTCTTCGTAGTCTTCGTCCTCTGCGTCAATGTGATGCAAGGAATAGAGATCCGAGAGGGCAGTCACGACTCCCTTGTAAGCAGAGTTTGTAAACAGAAGTCGACCCACTTCTTCGGATGATCGTGCTTGTACCCATGAGTCGAGGCAGTCAAGCAAGTCTTCCATCACGATAGCAGCTTTCTTTTGACGGGCTTGTACGTCCTCATCTGCCCGTACTCTTTCCAGCATGGTGGATCTGAGCTGCTCAATGGTCGAGGTGACCACGGAGAGCATCGAAGCCGTGCATGCCTCATCGACGAAGGGGCTCGGCTTGGCAAGGATCCTGCCGACAATGCGTCGGAGGCTGGCTCGCACCTCGTTTGGTAGGCTAGAGCCATCGCACAGGGCGACCGCAAGCTCCATCATCAACTCTTCGATGCCAGCTTCGGGTGCTGGCACGGGCAGGTGGGAGTCTCCGCTCTTATTATCGTCGGACATCTGCAGAACGGCCTCGGATGCCGCTACTAACTCGGTCATGGCATCCACTTGATCAGACAAAGCGCTGAGGGCAGCAACAGACGACAGCGTTTCTGTCCAGATCTTTGCGCGAATCTGCTCGTCAGGACACAAGGGCAAGTACGCGGCGAGGAACGAGGCGGCTGAAGCAGGCGCCACGCTTCTTGTTGCTGTTAGCTGCGGTACAGATACACCTGCAGCCTGCGCTAGCTCTTTTGTGGTAGCCTCGTCAAGCGCATTTGGATGGCTGACAACGGCTCGCAGCAGAAGACACAGATACTCGGCCAGCAGAGTTGCTCGTGCTCGCTTGAGATCAGCACCCGAATCCACATTCGCTGCAATGTCTACGAGGCCAGAGGCAGCCAGCTTGATGACTTGAGCAAGGCTGGATGCTGAAGCTTTACGAAGCTCAGCAGTGCCCTGTTGACCTTGAGCTGGTCCTAGTGCAGCGTACAACGACGTGGCTCGCTCGAGCGATGCCAAGACCTGAGTGCGAGCCGAAGCTGTCAAGTCTGCGGGCGCGTTGGAGAGGGCACGCGTCACTTCGACGAGATCGCCTTCAGCCTGGTCGAGGAAAGTACTGAGGGTCTGCAAGTCAGAAGACGACGAAGCAAGACGTCGAACTTGAACCGCCAGATCGGACACAATGCGTGTTGAGCCGATGCTCTTGATTCGCTGAGCCCTTGCGTTTTCGTCAACATCGACGTCCCCGGCATCAGACTCGGAACCGACAGCTGAGAGAAGGCTTGCCTTGGGTAGGACTAGCTCTGACCACGCTGCACCGAAATGCACGCGCACGAGCTCCTTCGCGGACGCTGCGTTGTCCTTGTCTGTTTCAGATCCAGCTCGCAGCATCCGCAGAGCCAAGAACGTGACGCATTCTGTGAACGACGCAAAGAAGGCTCGGCAGCCTGTGGGATCGAAATCGAGCGGTCGGCTATACAAGGCGGAGAAGAAGTTGGTGAGGAGGTCCGAGACAGTGTCCAAATCATCATGTGCCAGGATGGAGCTCGGAATAGTCGAGATGAAGACCACAACAGCCGAGTAGCCCAGGTGTGGAGCGCCACCGCAAGCCGACTGCAGCCACTGGAGGAAAGAGACGTATGCGCGCGGCTTCTGGGGCGAGGATGAAGAGCCATTGTTTGCTTGCTTGACTCCGTCATCTGAGCCGGTGTCTGAGGCTGCATCGTCTTCATCTTCCTCGTCGCTGTCATCTTCGTCATCATCATCGTCGTCGCTATCAGCGTCATCCTTGCTTGCCTTCTGCGTGTCCTTACTGCTTTGGTCAGCGCCAATGAGCCATAAGTTGGGATGCTTCTTGAGTACTGGCAGGATGGCATCGAGTGTGGACCTCTGGACGGCATTGTCACGTTCTGACCAGACCGAAGACATGGCAACCGTGCCAATGGTTCGGATGTGCTGGTCGAGTACCTCTGGGAGCGTGTCGTAGAGGGCACGCAGCAGTGTCCAAGCTCGCAGTCGCACAGCAGGAGATCCGTAACCGAACGAACTTGGCTCCGATCTTGAGTTGGACGAGCCCGCAAGGTTGTGCGGCGACAAGGATGCCCATACGAGTCTGGATGATAGCATCTCTTCAAGGCTTTGAACAACTTCCGACCCTGGCTGCTGACGAATGATGGACGTCAAGACGGCGAGAGCGCCGGCAACGAGACGCTTGTCAAGTGCAGCTGTGTCCTCCTCGACGTTGCTGTCATCGCGGTTCTTGGCATCTCGTTCCACATTGCCTGTCTGCAGCGAAGGTGTCGCATAACCGGAAGAGGTTCGTGACATGGATGGGTCGCTTGCCGCAACGGCATGGGCGGCAGTCATGGACAGGGCGAACGATGGCGATGGAGACAGGAGAATGGTGCGCAGGTGCGCGACGAGAATGTCGCAGTGCTCGTTGAGATTCAGCTTCACTGCACCTGGAGTGTCTGTTTCGGGCTCATCGGAGCTCTTCCATGTGCATGTGTCGTTCCAAGCTGTCCTGCCCAATCTCTCGATACTTCGATCTGTATCATGGCACAAGATAGCCCATGGGCCAAGGATGGGTTCGATGTACTGAGGAGACTCCAACAGCTCTGCTCTGGTGGAGGAAGCTTCGTCCAAGGGCTGTTGTGGCTTTTCCAGGAGCAAAGTCTGGATCTGCATGGCAAGAAGACGCAGGCGACGAGTAGGCGACAGGGCGAGACGTGGGAAGAGATGAACCCAACTGGGCAGCATCATCACGAGGGCTTCCTGCTTTTCTTGGGAGCTCAAGTTGGACGCTTCGGGGCTGGACTCGGTTGAGTTGGAGGAGGAAGACTTGCCAAAAGCATCCTCTACCCAAGCCAGGAGACCCTCAAGAGCACGGCAGCGAGTAATTACGTCCTTCTTGGATGCCTTACGGAGTAGCACAACGAGGTCGGCGGGAAGAAGCGAGGCAAGACCCATCGAGTCGAGCGGGTCAGGCAACGGCTGTGGTGGCTTGGATGGAGGGATGTACTGCTTCTTCTTTTCTGCTTTGCCCTTCTTTCCACCTTTGCCGTCCTTCTTAGACTTGTCCTTCTTCTGGCCTCGTTGCAAGCCATGCTGTTTCTGCTTTTCGAGAGTCTCGGCGAGTTCAGGATGCAAGAGATTGCCATTCTCGTCTCGCTCGTATGCCGTCTTCTTGGCAGCTTTTTGGGCCTGCTTCTTGCGTGTATTCGAGGAGGCAGAGGACTTGCCCTTGGAAGCGCCCTTCGCCATGGTTGATGGGGAGTGTCTTGTTCGTCAGACACCAACGGGGACTTCCTTATGCGATCATAAAGTAGAGGGCTGTCGTCGAAAGTGAACAAATGCTAGATCGATTCCAAAAGGCTTCCTTCGAATCGATGTCTTGGGTCAACAGAGAAGCAGCGGTGGCTAAGCGGTCGAGGATTGAGTTGTCCTGATTTTCGTTAGCCAAGAGTAATACTGGTTGTCAGGCAACGCTGTTTGACCAATCTATGAGAGTGAATGAATGGTGTGAGGCAGACAGCAATATGGTGATCAAGTTCTTCTCAACCGCTCTCTCGACACTCTTCTCGCTCTTCGCTTCGTTCTGTCTGTGCAGTGTGACGTTGTGATTTCCAATAGAACGGTCTGTGTGTGTGATTCCAAGGCGAAGAGGTGGAGGCTTCCAAGCCCAAAAATCGAAGAAGCTGAGCTCACGCGATCTACTGTAACTTTGGCTGAGTAGTCCCGATTTGCGTCTGTGCCCGATAGAAAAGCGCAGAAAGTTGCGCAGCAGAAAGAAAGCCATCCACGCGAGTCGAGTCTCAACTGCGCTCATTTCTAGGGCAACGCTTTCACTTGCTTCCACCATCACAGCACGAGGCTTCGACTACAAGTCTACCAGAGAAGGTGTGGAAGAGACACACACATAGGGACTGCAGCCACATCTTGAGCCTCACATGGACCCCGTTGAGCTGTGAAAGGCAGCTAGGAAACCATCATGTCGGCGCCTGCCTTCGAAACAGCGACGTTGGCACCAGGCTCTCAAGCGGAGGCCTCGTCGTCCGCACAAGCTGATTCTGCACTGCGAAGGGGCTCTCGCGCTCGTAAACCCACCTTGAAGGCTGCAGGGCTTGACCCCATCGAGACTACAAATGAGGCTTCGGCGGCTTCGCGTGCGGGCAAGAAGCGAAAAGCAGATGATCTCAATGCGGAGCAGGAGGTCGCAACGGTTGCAGATCGTATCAACGAAGTAGTCGACGAGGTGTTTGACGGTGCAGATGAAGAAGAGGAAGATGAGAACGAATACTGTCTCTGTCGCGGCAAAGATGATGGAACCTTTATGATCTCATGCGAGCGTTGCAATGAATGGTTGGTAACCCCCATGACCTTCGAGATCCAGACTCGTATCTTGAGACGATGAGCTGACCTGACCCATGATCCACATTTGTGAATCTAAATCGCTATACGACAAACAGGTACCATACCAAATGCATCGGCATCTCACAGAAAGCAGCCAAGAAGCTCGAAGAGTACATCTGCGAAGCTTGCTTGAAGCAGGAACCCAAGACCAAGACAAGTAAGTATCATCGTTCTAGTATCCCATGCCTTGGCGTTTACTGTTCCCTCCGAATTACAAGACTGACTAATGAGCATGTCCGCTTTGGCGCGCGACTCCATACAGGCACGACGTCGAAGTCCGTCAAAGCAACGAAGCAATACAAATCCTCCAGGAAACGACAGGCATCTCAAGCGGCATCGGACGGCCAGGAAGACATGGAACAAGATGAGGACAACGACGACGACGATGTGAGCGACGGTGATGAGTATGTCGGCGAGCGAAATGTCGCCTCTGATGCTGAGGATGTAGCAATGGAGGACGACTTGACCGTAGCCCTATCTGCGCGATCACAAGGACCTAAGCAGTCAGAAGCCGGCACTTCAACGGGCTCTCAGAGCACATCTCAAGCGAAGGCCAAATCGACAAGCTCGGCTGACACCAGCAAAGAGCCACTTCGCAAGGCCTCCAAAAGCCTCAGACGACCAAGCGCATCCAACAAGCCTACGTCAGGTCCCAAGAAGGGCTCGCCACGAAAGGCGAGCGGACCCACCGACGCAAGCACCGAGGAAGCCAGATCGAGAGCTCACAAAGTCCTTGCCGCTGCCCTGGAAAAGATCTTCAGCAGCGGTCACGACGCAAATCAGAAGAAGCAAGACACTGGCAAATCTAAGGAATCAAAGGATGAGGATCAGGAGGAGGAGGAAGTAGAGACAGATCAACAACGCGCAGAAGCATACGCTGCGCTTCTCGAGGAGGAGCTGTTTGAGACCAACGCTGATCTCCACGGCTCGATCCGCGCTGTGGGCGCCAAGTACAAGGACCGCTTCCGCACTTTCTTGTTTAGTCTCAAGGATGCAAAGAATACCACGCTGCATTCCAGGATCGCATCGGGCGAGCTCAAGGCTTCTGAGCTGGCAAAGATGTCCAACGAAGAGCTGGCCAACGACGCCATTCGCCAGGCTACTGAGAAGGCGCGTCTTGAAGCGCTACACAGGAGCACGCTTCGAGCTGAGGAGGCTGGACCGATGCGCAAGATCACGCACAAGGGAGAGATTGAGATTGAGAGCGATGCGTTCGCCCGAGAACAGCTTGGCAAGTTTCAGAAGTCAGGCAGTACACGAGACCTCGCGTCGGAGAAGCCCCCGGCGGTAAGGGTCTCTGACAGCGAACCGGCAGTGTCGGCTTCAGTGGCGGATCGAGAGGACGACATGTCTGACTCGGAGGCGAGGTCGCCTGCACGCCGCTCAGCTCCAGCTCCCACTCAATCGCAAGGATCACCCGCTGGTCTCAATTTTGGTGACGTCTGGAACCAAAGCACTGAGACCAAGACGCAAGACGAAGATGCTGGACCTCAAGAATCATACGGCTTTGACGTGGGATCCCCGCACGAAGAAATCTACCACCACGATACCACAGCAGCCGGCGATGGTGCTGTCGACAGCGGTGTAGATGACTTGATTGATTCCTTCCTCGATGGCCCCAGTGGAGAAGACAATACACAAACAGGACACGCGGCTCAACCTACGTCGAGTGCACAGCCGGACAGGTCGACAACACCAGACGTCGACCCTCCCAGCAGTGCTGTGCACCGATATCGCATTGTCCTTTGGAACGGACTCATCGACCTACCTGATGTCTTTGCTTTCCAAGGTCACGTCAAGCAAGTGGCAGGTCGCAGTCTGGCCACCGCACCGAGAGTGTGGCCCAAGTTCCTGCCCGAGCGTCCGCTTTTGATCGCAGGTCGACTTCCCTCGAAAGCAGCAATCGACTATCTGCTGCAAGTTGTCAATGCACCAAAAACGGAAATTTTGGCCTTCACAATGGATCCCGGCACCAGCAAAGACGGTGTAGCACAAGTAACGGACTCGGACGTCGCCAGTTTCGAAGGTATGATCAAGCATTTCAAGAATGCAGATCGTTGGGGAGCGCTGCACATTTCCTCGAGCGTCAAGGGAAGTCTGATCAAGGACTTTTACGTGGTGCCGCTGTACAAAGATGAAGAAGTGCCGTTGTGGCTCGATATGGCAGAGTCGGATTGTTTGGGCGCAGACTGGCATACAAAGCGAGACCGTGATCTGCTCGTGCTCGTCGCGGTTGTGATCAAGGATGCGCTGCAGGCGGAACTCTCAAAGGCAGACAGGTTGCCTGCTCGCCAGCGTAGCACCACGAACGAAGCCCCGAGGCAGAGGCAAGAGTCGGGACATTTGGCAGTAGCAGCTGAAGGTGAATCAGATGACGTCTATGATCCAACTGCGGGTATTAGTATTCCTCTTGGCGGAGCCGGTACCAGCATGCCTGCGGCGGCAGCAAGCGGTGCTCCTGCCATCCCGTCTGGGTTCGGAACGAATGCTCTGCAGAATCTTCTTCGAACCCTAGGCAAGACAGCCGCACCAGCGACTTCTTTGAGCACTCCCACTCCTACTGTTGGAGCAGCCGCTTCAGGCGCGTTGAGTCCGCTAGGAGTGCCGCCTCCAGGACCACTGCCGCCGGGCCCTCCTCCCCGCCCTCCTCCGTCCTTTGGCGGACTTGCACCACCAGCACCTCAAATGCTGCCAGCTAGCGCTTCGCCCATTTCTGGCTCTTGGTCACCGCGCCCTCCGCCTACATCCGGTGCGGAAGGTACTACGCCACCCCAGCATTGGCAGCCACAGCAAGCTTATGCCCCTCCGCCATACGAGTATGGCGGTGCCCCCGCTGACCCGGCTGCTTATGGCGGCGGATGGGGCTACGAAGTTGGTTGGAACCCTGCAAGCGACGCAGGCATGTATCCACCGCCATCGGCGGGACCAGAACGATCACCACCCCAACCACAGGAGCTGCCGGAGGAAGAGTATCCGGGTCAGTACAATCCGGATTTCTTGGCACAGGCTAGCGCTGGTGGTGCAAGGGGCGATTGGGGCCGTGGACATGGTCACGGACGAGGTGGAGGAAGAGGCAGAGGGGGACGTGGCCGAGGTCGAGGCTGGTAATCGCACGTCTTCCAGCCTGCCTCTTACTGTCGAAAGCGGCTTCATACCTCCGTTTTCGAACGGTGTACTTTTACTCGTTTCATTTTTACTATCATTCATTCGATGTATAACTGCCTTTTGTCTGTCTCGGAGATGTTCCAAGTGTTAAGACCCGCTACAAGTTGTGAAGCTATGACATGGCACGGATGGAGATGCTGGCCTGCGATTGCGCTGTGAGCGGATTGGCGTTAACGTGTTTTAGGTAGTTCCGACACGTATGTAGTTCCGACACACCTGTGTTTTGAAAATTCAGCACCAGACCAGTGTGTGTCAAAAAAACCGGACCTCTTGTGATCACTACCTCTCACTGATACCTGCATTGAGCTGCCTTGTGACTTGGCGGTGGCGTAGAGAGCACCTGTCATTCCATAGATTCCTGAAATCACAAAGTTTGGACACCTGTGGGCAGAGATGTCAAGGCTTGAAGTTGGTGTTGCGCATCAAAGCACTGGAGCAGTGTAGCTGCATTTCTGCTATATCAAGATTGAGCAGTTGTAGGTACGCTGTGACTGGGCAAGAACAGCAAGCCTGCCACTGCAAAGCGACTAACAAAAAGAAAATTCTGTGCTGATGTGTTGCTCGTCATGATCAGTGATGGTGAAGACAAGGGAAAAAAGACACTAGTGATGCGCCTGCATTTTCCTGGGTTTTTGTTGCTATCCATGATCACCTCAACAAGCAATGCTAGATGTAGGGCTGTTGCAGTCAGTATGAGAGCAATCACAATCTCATTGATTCTAGCAATTCAAGCCTTGCTACATGTATGCTGCTCTTTGCAGACCCAGAAGATGGGCACACTGCTGGAGTGCCTCCCAAAGAAAGGTCATCTTCGGGTTGTGACAGCTCAGCATCCAGCAAATCAAGCTGTGCTCTGCAAGCAAGAGCTTGAGATCTCCTGTGTAATCTCTCTGTCATTCACAAGCCTATGAAGTGATTGATCATGGTTGCAAGGTACACCACCATCTGGAACCAGACCAGCTTTTTGAGGCAACACTGATGTGGTGCCGATTTCGAAAATCACAGGTGCATTGGAACTACATATGCGTCGGAACTACCTAAAACACGTTACGTGCGAGATCACGCGGGCTCAGCTGCGTTGCAAAAATTGTAAATATTGAAAACGACTCAAATTCACGCCAAGTGGGCGGTTCATTAGAATCAATCAAAAACAAATTTCAGAAACTCGAACGATTTCGGACTCCTTTGAGAAGAAGTAGCAGAAGCAGAGTGATCTCGTGGCGCGTCTCTTGCAACGAGAAATTATGCAATGGCTTCACAGAAGAGAGAGCGAAGAAGAAAGGATCGGAAGATGTCGTTGGCTCTGAGAGCAAGCGATTTCAAAAAATTGTCCGAGCTCTTCTCAGCCTCTCAGCTCTCAGTTCTCAGCACGGCCAGTCAGTCAAGCCGCCAACTCGAGGAAGTCGGAACTTGAAGAATTGATTCGTCTCCACTTGTTGTGCTCACGTCACATCCTATTACATACCACCACCGGCTTCGACATTCTCTTTCCTTCCGTCTTCGCCCAGCTCCTCACCACCTTTCTCCTTTCACCCTGCTTCCGTAGCTCGCTCAGGATCACCTGCAGCAGCGTCACCGCCTCGAATCGGTGCTAGGTCAACACTCTCGTCCAACCCATCTACAACCACTGCAGAGACAGCCGCATACTTGGCACTATGTCTGCCCAGGCTTACCCTCCACAGGCTACCGCCTATCCACCAGGTACTCAGCCTCCTCCTCCTTCGGGAGCTGAGCGTGTCGGTCCCGGTGCTCCTTCGCCTTTCCTCGACGAGAAGCGTGCTGCCTACCCTTCCGGTCTCACTCCACCCATCTCGTCTGCTCCTTCCACCTCCATCTACGGCTTCTTCTCTCCCCTCGTTGCACCCATCAACAACGCTCTCGCTTCGATCCAGGACATTCGCACACGTCTCGAGCTCTCCAACCCCGGCACTGTCGAGCACCTCCAGCGTGAAGTCAAGGGCGTTCACACCACCAACTTTTTGTTCGACGGTGCACGTGCTGACTTGACCAAAGCCATCTCGATCAACCCCATCTTCCACGTCACCCATGCCTTCTCTATGGGATCGCAAGCCGCTCCTTCGTCGTACAACTTTGGTGCTGTTTACGGTGACAACAAGAACTTCTTCCAGGCTGGTCTCGATGATGGGCTTAACGTTACCATGCGTGCAAACCGTGGCTGGGTGGCTGGTCACACTACCAAGGTTCAAGCTCAGCTGACAGCGACACCGGGACAATCGTTTGTGCAAGTCGAACACGATTACCAGGGTATCGACCATTCGGCCAACTTGAAGGCTTTGAACCCATCACCTACCGATTTGACGGGTATCTACATTGTCAACTATCTCCAGAGTTTGACACGAAACTTTGCATTCGGTGTTGAGACCGTCTACCAGCGTCCCTCGGCTGATATGGAGGAAGCTAGCACGGGTTACATTGCCAAGCTTACGGGCGATAAGAAGGATTGGATCGCTACAGCTCAGGTTCAGCCTCAGGGTGTTGCTCAGTGCACCTACTACCACCGACTTTCGGAGCAGGTGGATGTTGCGGCTGATTTGCAGATGATTACTATGGCTCAGAAACGTGAGGCTGCCGCGACAGTGGGTGCGAGGTACAACTTTAGGATGGCAACTCTCAGAGCACAGATCGATTCCGCCGGTAAATTGAGCTCCGTGTACGAGACTAGATTGTCTCCTGCGTTTGGCTTGACTTTTGCCGGTGAGATTGATCATTTGCAGGGGGCTGCCAAGTTTGGTTTCGCCGTTAGTATTGAGTCCGGTAACGAGATGGATCCTAATGCTCCTCCTCCTACGCCTCCTTCGGTGCCTATGTAAGACGAGAATCGATCCAAACCTACCACCGACCACCTCTCTATTCATTTAGGTGATTGAGTGCTGCGTTGCTCATCACCTTTCATCTTTCGCTCAAAAAAAGGTAGGGCGAAGGCCTTTGCGCCTCTTGCTCTGCTCTCATTCTATCACTGTACCGCTTATCATCAAGAACACGTGTATTAGCTCCTCTGGACACAGATTTCGCACTCATTGCTACGCTGTCAAACTTTCTCTGTCTCGCATGTTTGATCGTATGGGCAGTTGAAAGGTTGAGTTTTGACTGTTTCACAGCACAGTACTGGAACTCGAAGGGGGAAATTGCTGGGAGAAAACGGAATGAATTTGGGATACAAGTACAGAAAGTGCAAATTGGCTAGAGCCATAGACAATATGAGAATGTGAACGAATGCTAAAAAAAAAATCAGGATGAGGATGAAGCCTATGATAGGGTCTTTTGAGGTTGCAAGGGTGCTGAGAGCAAAAGGTGTTATGAAGCCATACCTTGATCCGGCAGTCTTTCGATCCTAAACTGTCTGCTGGCGATGTACATCAATGGAATACCTGGAACTTTCCTGACCCTCCTTCTGAGTTCGCGATCGCAAGTTGCGACAATATAACACTTATGACTAGTGATTCTCTCTATGATACAGTCATCAGCATAAGTACCTTTATGACTGCATTCCAACCTCTCGAACCTTGGATCTCTTGCCACCCTCAAAGCTATTCTATACTTGGGACCTAACTTTTCCAGTTCTGAAATGACGCAGGTGGTGATGCAGGGGATCGATTTGGCGTATAAGCAATCCATCATACCCTGTACGAGTTCAATTTTGTTTTGGAGAGCAAAGTTGATGAAATTGGTATCGACAAGGATTCGGTAAGGTGGGCCGAGTTGGGTGTTGTGTTCGAAGAACATGGATGAGGCTGGAGTGGAGATGTGGCGGACAATTGTACCATCAGGGGTGATTTGTTGACCGGAGGAGGTGGCTTTCTTAGCAGCATCGGTGATCTTGGCGTTTGCTTTGAGTCGATCGTCTTTTGGGTTGAGCATTCGCTTCACCTCGCCGAATTTGCGAACTTGTTTCTTTTTCCCCATCTTTGCCGTCTGGGTTGAGGTGTAGCGCGGCAAGTTAGGGTTCTTGTGAGGTCGAGGCCAACGTTGCAGAGACGAAAAGATACGATGCGGGAAGGTAGCGAAGCGCCTAGTGTGAATTGGGTAGAGTGCGTGCGAATGATGAGATGGATTAACGATGGTGGCGAGAGACAGCGTGATGATGAAGAGTTGTGAGTAAGGTGAAAGAGTGAACTGAAGCGAAACCGTCAGGGTTCACAACGAGAAATTTCCAAGGCTGCTGGGCAACTTTTCGGCTTTCTTGCTCCACTTTCGCAGCCAAAAATTTAGCTTTGCGTTCTGAATTTCGTTCAAGCTTTGCCACGGTCTAACACATTCAATAATTTTGCAGGCTACTCCACAACTTTGTGCCCTTCACCATGAACTCTGACGCAAGACACCCATTCGGCGGTGGAGCGAGGACCTTGACTGCGGTTGACGATTGCAAAGAAGAAGTTTGATATAGTGTACAATACAAAAGGAGAGTGGAAGACGTATACAAAAAGCCCGTGGCAAAAGAATGAATGTGATTGAAGGAACTGAGCGTTCTTGCGTTGAGATGGTAAGGTTTGAGCCTTTCTGCACTGCTAGAAGAGGGATGCTGGGTGTCTCAAACGACGACCGGCGTCGAATGGCATTGAACCAGCTGACAGATGGGAACGATTCTCAATCGAGTAGCTTGCTCTCCTTCCATCTCTCTCTCCCAGTCTCTACGGACAGCTGGGACATTGGTGTGGAGCTACCCGACTCAACCCCGCCCGCACCGTATCCATACTGATAGACTTTACTCCTCAGCAGACTGGCATAGAATCTCTGTACCAAGAAGAAGCACTGCAACCTTACCGCTGTGAAGAAGAGTCCAAACACCATCAACAGCGGCACCACGGTTGTCCTGAAGCTCTCTTCGCAGTTCTCGGATGCAAAGACACCGTCCAGCAATGTCTCCCATCCCGAAGCTACTACTGTCACATCAGATGAGCCGGAAGCTGGATGACCGCCAGGCTGTGATGAGGATCCGCTGTTGACGAGTGCTGATGCGCTGTTGGTGGTGGAGCCGGCTACCCTGCCAGCTTTGGAGCTTGAGAACCAAGATTGAACTTCTCCTGAGCCGAATTCGTCGCAGAGGTGTGCGCGGACGGAGGGGTAGGTGCAGACGATAGCGAGTGCAAACAGTGAGAGCGTCGAGAGAAGGAAGTCGAGGAACGAATGGATGACGAATAGTCTCGATAGGAGCAGGTTTGAGCGCAGAACACCGATGACACCAGCACAGCAACAGATAACGCTCAGGAGGATATACCATCGTAGTGTGCCGATGACGAGGCGAAGTGCGTCCCATTGCATGCGTTCGACATCTTCGGCGCCGTCGTCGATGACTTGGTAGCCGATACCTGAAGCGTCAGTTGCGTCATTGTATCGTCCTGGGGTTGAGGCGGCCTCGTTGGCTTTGCCAAATGTGTTCAATTTGGCGTTCGAGGAGCTTTCACTGCCCTGTGTCGGGACGAACGACAGACCTTGCGCTCTGAGATAGGCTTTGGCTTCAGCAACCCACTCTGGAAGGTAGACTCTGTTGTTCGTGGTGCTGTCGGCTGCAGCCTGTTTTGCGTACATGTCGAGATCGATGAGCTGGTCAGCTTTGGCCGCCGAGTTGGAGAATCGGTCGGCTGACGGAATGAAAGCTGCGGATGCTGGTGGCGGTGGTGTTGCCAAGCCTCGTTCGGGCACATCGGGAAGCGTCGAGCTCAGGGTGCCGAGCCATGAGTAGGTGTTGAGATGAATGATGATGCCTAGCACTGCGATGGCTAGTGTTGCTGTTCGGGGCGATATGCACCCAAAGAGGCCTGAGCCGGATGAGCTCGCGGATGAGCGGCCCATGATCGCTGTCTGTGGGAAGCTTTGGGCGGTCGTGTATCGTCGGGACGAAGTCTAAGAGATGGTGAAGCGGAGAGGGCGAGCTCGATAGCGGTTGTGCCTCACATGGAGAGCCGGAACGGACGGAGCAGTGCTGGCGTAGACAGCAGCGTTGATGGTCAAGAGGTAACGGAGACGGGAGAGAGCATGAACATGTACAGTAGCAGCAGCAAGAAGAGGATCGACAGAAGCTTGGCAAGACAGCGTGAGTGTGTTGAATGCGTAAGTAGCTTTGGTGCACCGGACCATACAGAAAGCTCGTGTGCTCACAAGGACATTTCTCGAAATGCCCTAATTTAGCCAGAATCATCTTGGCGTCTAAGCCGATGATCCTGTGACTTGTGCTTCCAAAGTGCGCTTGGAACATCCCGGCCCGGTATCGCCTTAGCACGCAACAAATGGAGCCTGCATTGCAGCGGTCTTGACACCCGTCCAAGACCGACAATTGCAACCGTAAAGAGTGATTTTAGACAGGCAAGACCTCACTTTTGCTAATCACACTTTTGTAAGAAAGTGCGCTGCTGTTGCTGCAGGGCGTGTCTTGCGGAGCAAAGTTGCCGAAAGTGAGCGAGCGAGCAAAGGGCACACAGACAAGATGGGCATCGCACACCGGTCAACGCGAGTCAGGCACAGACCCACACACACGCCCAATCGCCAAGAAAGACCTTTTCGTACTCCTTCCTCGCTGCTTCTGGCTTCGCGAGTCAAGGGCATACAGTAGAAGGTGGACCCTTACGGTTTCGTGTGGCTTTTTCTTTTCTTTTTTTTTGATGGTTTCAGTGCAGAGTGCCTGCAGGTTGCGAGCCACGACCTTGTGACTGACCGACTGACTAACTAACTGCATCCAGTCAGGATGGACGGCGCTCGAGCCGCGGATTCTGCAGAGAGAGGCAAGTCCGCGGGGCTCCTTTGCTGTTCCAATTTTTTTGAGTCTTCTTCCTTCCCGTGGTCGTTCAGGGTTCAGTCAGTCTCAACCCTCGGTATTCGTCGTTACATCGCAGCTGTTCTGACCGCTCCCGGTTGGTGGCAGTGGTGGTAAGCAGTATGTGGAGTCGAAGTATCGGACGTGCCACCCGTGAAGCTGGCCACCGCTTTCCCACACAGAGCTCCAGTTCGGCTTGCTTCCGACCACCGCTCACATCCTCACGTCGCACCTTCCGATCCGCCTCGATCAGCCTCAACCAGTCTAATCCATCATCTAGGAAACCACGCCTGATTCTCGGCATAGAAACGTCATGTGACGACTCCTGTGCATCCGTCGTCTCCTTCGACCGCACCATCCTATCATCCATCGTCACCAAACAAGACCATTCTTCAACTGGTGGCATCCATCCTCTCTCCGCCGCCCTTGGTCACCACTCCAATCTTCCATCCACCATCTCCTCCGCTCTCTCTCAAGCCAACATCACCCACGCTGACATAGATGCTGTCGCCGTGACACAAGGTCCTGGCATGGCCAGCAGTTTAGGCGTTGGCCTGTCTGCAGCGAAAACCCTCTCTGCTGTCCTCGAGAAACCGCTCATCTACGTCCATCATATGCAAGCACACGCATTGACGCCGTTGCTGACCGAAAAGAAGCCGCCCAGCTTTCCGTTCTTGGTATTGTTGGTTTCGGGGGGACACACCATGTTGGTCCTAGTGAAGGGCGTGAGTCAATTCAGGATATTGGTGACGACAAGGGATGATTCGATAGGAGATGCATTTGATAAGGTCGCACGGGATTTGGGGATTCCCTGGACCAGCGCTCCCGGTGCCGCGCTCGAGGGGCTAGCAGAGAAGAGCGTGGGCAAGATAGATGAGGTGGTGTTCCCGGTACCTTGTAAAGGCCAGCCAATGTTCTCATATTCCGGATTGAAGGCTGCAGTTCAACGCCATGTCGAATCCAATGGAGGAGTGGTGATGGCAGAGACGGCAAAAGCTGGGATCGCTGCTGCTTTCCAGCGCGCAGCATCTGCTCAACTCGAAGACAAGCTCAGTATGGTTCTCCGTCCTTCTCATCAGATCAATGACCCGCGTGGCCGACTACATCCACGCATTGACCTACTGGAAGGCGTGTCAGGAGACAACATTAAAACGCTTGTCTGCAGCGGCGGTGTCGCCAGTAACAACTGCCTCCGCTCACGCTTGCGAAAACATCTCGACAGTCTGGGCAGAGAGGATGTCGAGCTTCAGTTCCCGCCGCTCTCTTTGTGCACAGATAACGCAGCCATGATCGCTTGGGTCGGACATCTCATCTACGACCAGAGGACCACAGACTACAGTCGACATGCTAGACCGAAATGGAGTATGGAAGAAATACCACGCTGACTACTTCGTAGCAAAGCATCACATCCAGCCGAAAGAAGGATGTTGTACATCATCAAAGGGACTCCCGATCATACATCTGTACTATAAATGCAATGCAGTGCAAGTTAGCTGTCAGTCTTCACACGCTTATGCGGACCCCAAACACCACCCAATTCCTCTCCATCCTGCTCCTTTCCTCCTCCCCCTTCCACATTCCCCCTCTTCTTCCTCTGCTCCCTCTCCCTCCCCACCTCTGCAAAGAACTTCCCCTCCGCTCCCTCCCCACCACTCCCACCACCACTACCACTCCTCCCATGCTTCTTCTTACCTCTAAGATCGCTATCCCAGACGAAGAAATTACACCTATACTCCGGGTTCACATCACCCTTCGCTCTCCCACTCTTCTCGTATCCTGGTCCAACCGGTCGTGCACAAAGCCAAAACTTGCGCCCGTGATTTGGACCCGGTTTATTCACCGTCCATGCTCGGCATGGTTCAGAGTGGTTACGACAGAGAGGAGCGGGTGCGGGGGAAAAGATAGCTCCCCAGGCCAGAGAGGCTCCAACTCTTTTGGCTGCTGATTGTTCCGGCGCTTGCGAAGAAGGAGCAGCTTCTTGGGTGGCGGATTCGGTAAAGTCTTGGATCGAGTCTTCTTCTTCCTGCTGCTGACTGATGGACTGGTTTGCGTCGGGTGGAGGAGAGTCTGTGGCAGTGGCTGTCTCAGTGACTTTTGATTGGGATGGCAACTCGTCAGTCTCGGTGAGATCGATGCTCGTCTTCGGGCTGGCTGCAGGCGGTGCTGAGGCGGCAGGATTGGTTGGCTTGACGAAGAAGCCTTTTAAGCTCGTCTGTCCTTTCAAGCTGGCTGCATTCTTCCCTTTGCTCGCGTCCTTGCCTTTTCTCAACGCAGGTGACCGGTTTGGCGAAGTACCGTTGCGCTTTGCGTTTGGCGATGGCTGACTTGCAGGTGCTTTCAAGGGGGAAAAGGGCGGTAGGGCTGTAGATGCTGTGGGTGCAGATGCGGACGGAATCGCTTCGACTTTCGACGGCGGCGATCTCGCTGCTGATGTTGAGACGCTTTCTGAAGTCGGATCGGATGCTTGTGGACCTACCTCAATGTCGACACCTTCCTGTTGGGAGTGCAGGGAGAAGAGCGCATCTGCAACCGAGCTTTCTTCTCTATCGGATGCCGACCCGATCGTTGGTATCGACGGTGCTGCAGCTTCTGTATTGCTGGTATCCGAGGCGACTTGAGAGGCCGTCGTAGCGCCACCAGAACTAGTAATCTGGCTTGCTGGCACAGCATCAGCACCATTACTACCACTCCTTACCGGCGCAGGCTTCCTAGTCACCCCAAAGAAAGACGCCAACTTCCTCTGCCTCCCTGAGAACTCATCATAATGACAAGCAGCCAGCGCCGGCGGCAACCTGTCCACCCCACCATGCATCAAATCCTTCAACTTGACCATCTTCCCATCGACTTCCCTCTCATCGTACAAATCCACATAAATGGGACAATGATCACTGCCATAAACATCCGCCTGAATGTCCGCACTTCTGATCCAAGGCAACAGACCCTCCGTCACAAGTGTATAGTCCAGCCGAACACCATAATTAGCAGGTCGTGCATCAATGAGCGTGTTCCAACAAGTGAACATTTTCCTTCTCTCTGGGTGATACATCCTCCCCACATCGTGGAACTTTCCTTGTGGTGCTAGGAAGGACTGGAACCAAGACCGTGCTGGATGTTGGTGAAAATGCTCCCAGCCGTGTTCCTTCATGCTTTGTTCGGGGTCGCAGTGGTCGATTGGGTCGCGGATGATGTTCATATCGCCGACGATCATTACTTGGCGCCCTGATTGGATGATGCGGTGGGCTCTCTCGGCAAGGCACTGATAGTAGGTCATTTTGTACTCGAGTCGTTCTGGGCCTGTCTCGTTCGGGCAGTATACATTGAAGAGGACAAAGAGGCCAAGATCAAGTACGACACAGCGTCCTTCTTCATCGAGTGCGTTCCAAATTTGTGGGCCGACATCGTCGCGGGTATCTGCTGGAACACACCCAATGGGCTCGTCTGGTATCGATGGATTGGAAGAGACGTTGGTGACGGGCAAGCGGCCTGTGATGCCTTGTTCGGCTTTGAGAGGGATGGAGACGCTTTTGCGCACGTAGGTGACCGTGCCAGAGTAGCCTTTGGTCGGGTGGAAGTTGAAAAAGGCATGGTAGGAAGGAAGGATACACATGGATTCTGTGAGTTGCTTGCGGGTCATTTTGGTCTCTTGGAAGCAGGCAATGTCGGCGCCGAGATGTTCGAGACATGCTTCCCAGTCGGGGAGCTTGTACCATGGTTGGTAGCCTTTGAGCGTCCGAAGACCGTTGATGTTCCATACTGTTATCCGCATGCCGACAATCTCTTTTCGGGTGGATCAAGCTCTTGCTCAGCTTCGGGATGTTGGCTGCATCCTCTTCCTAAGCTCTCTACTAACGTTCTGTAGGTTGAGTTCCGTGTTCGTGCGGAGAAGATTGCGTTGCTGCAGCAGTGCGGCCTACGCGATAGGATTCCCGGCAATCAAGAACGATCCGGATAGCTTTGCGGGCGTTCCGTAAACGGACGGAGCGGGGGATTCCAGTGTGTGGTCTAGTGATAGTCGTGTTCAGTGAAGAGGAGGTGGCGAGCTTGTATGCAAGCTGAGTCGGTGTTGGTCTTCTGGAAATCTAAGCGGGGAACTCAAGGTGGAGGCATGAACGCGACTAATCGGGCTACTCTTAGATCGGGCATTTCCCCACCGCGACCCTGTTCAACTACTGTATAATGACATGCTTCTTGACACCATTCCATGCACCTTTCAGCAGACCAGGCATCCGCTGTGTTCCGACTAGCGTAGGCCGACTCCTCATCAACTGACTCAACACTGGATGGCATCGTAGCCAGCCCAGCACCGTCTCGCTCGTCTCACTCGTCGGATGAGCTCGGCGTGAGCTTATCGCGTTTCACCTACGCTCCAAGCCTCGGCCATACAGCGCCAATCACCACCCTCTTCAGCATCTCGGATAACGGTTCAGCAATCACCTTAGCTGGCATCGCTGCGTAGTTGTCCCTGTAGAAGCCTGCACCATCATGGAAGCTCCAGCCCAGGGCGCCCCGACATGGGCCGACATCGAAGAAGCTATTCGAAGTGGTAAGAATCTGCTCACAAATGCGTAGAGTCCAGCTCACCCAGTCCGATTAGCATGATGACTGACACTTCCTTGCCATCCTCGCCACTACCTATGGCACCATCAATTTCGTGCTGTGATCAGACGCGGGCTCCCCATCAGCAACGCTAGTCGATTCGCCCGCCTGGCACTACGACGACACCGTCGTCACCGACTTTGGTCCCGCTGCTTTCGACGATGAAGTTGAAATCGTCGAATGCATCGACTGCAGCAAGCCTGTCCTCAAAGATGCCCTCAGCTTCCACCAACAGAATTGCAAACTTGCACGAGATATCGCTTCCGGTCGAGTCTCGCCCTCGATCTTGGAGGGCGACTTGAAGAAACGTCGGATGATGGAGGGTAAGTGTCACAACCTCACCTCCTTAATAATTTCTCCTGTTGACCTCTTACTGACATTGCATCTTGCTGGATTGAAATGGTGTAGATGACGACGAAAGTATCCTCGGCGATGAAACCACGGGCACGCCTATGACCAAGAAGCAGAAGAAAGAAGCTCGACTCGCCGAAGAGAAGAAGAAAGGTGGACGAAAGAACAAGGGACCCATCGACGTTGATAAGCAGTGTGGTGTTATCAACGATAAGGGTTTGCCCTGTTCACGATCTCTCACTTGCAAATCGCATTCAATGGGAGCCAAACGTGCCGTAGAAGGCAGATCAGCACCTTACGACACATTGCTGTTCGAGTGGCAGAAAGCCACGAACCCCAGTTTTGTCGCCAAGTTGGAAGAGAAAGAAAAGGCAATTGCAGCCGCAAAAGCCGCTGCTGCTGCCGCTCCGCCAAAGGAGAAGAAGAAGAAATCTGTCAAAGATGGCAAGTCCAAGTCCGGCGGAGGAGGTGCAGGGGGCAGTGGTGCAGGAGGGACAGGGAGTGGAGGAGGAGCAGGAGGTGGAGGTGGTGGAGTGTTTATTGAAGATGATGATATGGATATGTTCGATGCAGGTGCTGATGAAGATCAGATGGATCAGGAGCTGGTTAGCGCGTTAGGGTCTATCGCGGGTGCTGCGGCGAGGGATAGGACTACTCCGTTGCCGTTGGCTACGAGATCTTTTGCTGGATCGTACACGAGCAGAGCGAAGAGGATGAGGAACTTGAGGGAGTTGTTGAGAGAAGGGCTAGCTCCGGGTGGTGGTGCGTATGGGATTAACGGGTATGCTACTTGGAATCATCATCGACCGGGAAACTATCCGCCAGGAGGTAACAGTGGGTCTAAGAAGGGCGTTGCTACGGGGGCTTGATTGTCCACCTCGGAATGCTCTTCCACTCAAGCATAACGCTCCGGGTGTCTCTGTCTGTATGTTGGTCCCTTCTCATCTCTGTACTTGTATCTCTGCAATCTGAATCGTCTCCAAACATCCGGTAACTGCGTGCGAACGGCTCAAGCTTGTTACGTTGTACGGCCGCAATGCTCACAAGCTGGCGGGACCGGCTTCTTCTTCTATAATCACATCAGTGCAGAAGACAGCTCAGCTCCACGTGCGCTTACGTCTTCATGAAGAGCCAGAACATATCATTACAATCTCGATCAAGGATACGATACAAGTACAATTCCAGCGCGAAATCAGACGGACCACAGCGTCCATCTGCTGACACGCCAACTAAGAAGGCACAAAGAAACAAACAGGACTAGGTCGACGCAGAGACTGAAGCAGAACTATCGGCAGCGTCCTCATCCTTAGATCGAGAGATTGCGCCATCGAGGTCGATAGGGATTCGGACCATGGTGTCGATGAGTGCAGGCTTGCTTGTGGGTGCAGGACCATAGTTGTATAGATCGTCATCGTCTTCTTCTTGTTCGACGGAGGTGTCTGCGCTGTTTCCTTCGGTTCCGTTTGGGTTCATGAACACTGTCGAAGCTGCGAGTTTCGCGATACAAGTTGGTGAATCAGGACGAAGAAAGATCGAAAGAGAGCACAGCGTCAGCATTAGTATGGAGCTCCAGCGAGATGAGCTTTACAGCGTTGGTAGCAGGACAGACTTACCTCTAGCGATCTGAATAGCGCGGAAGACGCCTTGCCAAGAGCCCATGACCGATGCAATAGCTGCGTGAGCAGAGGTGTCAAAGAGGAAGAAGGTTGCAGACATAAGAGATTGGGTCAGTCATCAACCAGCCTACGTTGCATCGTCTTTCGAGCTGAACAAAGCACTCACAATCACCGCCATCAGCCATAATATCAACTTTCTCTGCTAGTCGTTCAAGCTCCTTGACCATCTTAGCCGACTGGTCCTTCAATGCGCGAAGACCTTCAAGCTCGGCCTGTTTCGAGATGAGACGTGCCTGATTGGCCGATGAAGATGGACCGCCGAACATGATGTTTGCTGGGTTGTTGGCTTGTGGGTACATAGATTGGCGACCTGCTCCTCCGGGGCCCATCATTGATGATTGTCTTGCTGCCATATTTGCTGCTGCTGGTGCTTTGCTGGCAATGGTTCGATTTTGAAGGTCGTCGGGCTTGTGGTGCGAGCTGGACCTGATAACGGGTGTACGAGAGCGCTGTCGAGAGACAGGTTGCTGCGATGGTGATGATGAAGTGGTTGGTGATGGTCAGTGTTGTTGTTCGAGCTTCAAGTGTTGGTTGTGAATTTTGGAGCAAGCCAGCCACACCAACACAGGCGCTGTGCACTCAACGCGCGCGCCATTGGAAATTTACGCGTCTCTGTTAGCTGCCGAGCTCCTGTGCCTTCGACTATCCAACTGTGCTGCTCACGCTCTCACAAACTTTGGTGCTTTCTTCGACAAGCGCGCAATCAGCCTGACGAAGCAGCATTCAGCACAGTCTCTTCAACGAGTTCATGGAAAGGATGCATGGCTAACGGAACAATTGACAAACGAAAAGAGTGCATGATATAGAGATCCTAGAAAAGACTGAAGAGCGACTGTCGTCACCCTCGCCAGCGCGAAGAGTGAAGAGCCAAGCTACAGTGAAAAGCTTAGTCGGTAAGAGTACGGAAAGCCTCAGCAATATCCTGGTTGAGCTTGTCAAACTTCTTAGTGATAGCCTCCTCGCCTTCCTTGGGGCTCTCGAACTTCTGCTGCGTCAATTGGTAGATAACATCCGAACAGTGCTCCTTGACCTTGGCCCAGGTCATATCTGGGTTGTTCGAAATAGCGGCCTGTGCCTTGTCGTGGAAGTCGACCATGTTCTTAAGCATACCCGAAGTCTTGTAGAAGGGACAGTAGGCGTCGTACTCCGAGATACCGTTCTGCTGCAAGTAGTCATCCTTCATGATCTTGGCAACGTCCAATGTGACCTTGTCACCCTCACCGAGCGCCGACTTACCGACAAGCTGGACGATTTCGGCCAAGTCCGAGTCCTTTTGGAGCATGCTCTTGGCGGTGGTACGGAGGGCGATGAAGCCGGGGCGGTTTTTCTCGTAGTAGGGCTCGAGAGCGCTGATGTAGTTGGAGTAGGAGACGTCCCAGTTGACGGAAGGGAAATGCTTACGTTGGGCGAGCTTCTTGTCGAGACCCCAGAAAGCACCGACAATACCAAGGGTAGCCGATGTGACAGGGTCCGAGAAGTCACCACCAGGAGGCGAGACGGCGCCGACGATAGAAACGGAACCTTCACGCTCTGGCGAACCAAGACAAGCAACACGACCGGCACGCTCGTAGAAACTGGCGAGCTTGGCACCCAAGTACGCTGGGTAACCGGAATCGGCAGGCATCTCGGCAAGACGACCGGAAATCTCACGAAGAGCTTCGGCCCATCGGGAAGTGGAGTCGGCCATCATGGCGACGTTGTAGCCCTGGTCACGGAAGTACTCGGAGAGAGTGATACCGGTGTAGATGGAGGCCTCTCGGGCGGCTACTGGCATGTTGGAGGTGTTGGCCACAAGAGTTGTGCGTTTCATGATGGGGAACTCTTCGCCGTCCCTCATCAATGTCAACTCAGGAAATTCAGCGAGTACTTCGGCCATCTCGTTGCCTCTCTCTCTACAAACAAGCCGATAAAGCACGAAACGATGCAGAAGGAAGAGTGAGGAGGTCAGTAATGAGATCTAGCAACGATTGAGGCGAAGAGGGATGGCGGAAACGCGTGAACGACGACTTACCCGCATCCGACATAAGTGATGATATCCGAGTTCGAATATTTCGACAAAGCCTGAGAAATAACGGTCTTACCACATCCGAAAGCACCAGGAATAGCAGTAGTACCACCCTGGATACAGGGGAAGAGCGAGTCGAGGATACGCTGACCGGTGAGCAAAGGGTTGTTGGCCATGAGCTTTTCAGCGACGGGTCGAGGAGCACGGACGGGCCAGATCTGAAGCATGGAGTGCTTCTGCTTCTTGCCCTGGAACTCGGTCTCAAGGACAATGTCGTCGACCGAATAGGAGCCTTTCTCGGCAATGTGAGTGATGGTACCCATGTTACGCGGGCCGAGCATAAGCTTGTGGTCCTTGAGCAGCGAGTTTTCGTAGACGGAACCAAAGATGTCACCACCGCTGATGTGGTCGCCAACCTTGAGCTGGCCAGGAGTAAAGTCCCACGAGAGTTGACGGTCGAGTGCCTGAGTGTTGATACCCCTGGGGATGTAGATACCACCAGATTTCTTCATGATACCTTCGAGGGGACGCTGAATACCATCGTAAATGTTCTCCATGAGACCGGGACCAAGCTCGACGGAAAGAGGCTTGCCGGTACTGAGCACAGGGTCACCGACAGAGACACCGGAGGTCTCCTCGTAGACCTGGATAGTGACCTTATCGGCGTCGATACGAATGATCTCTCCGACAAGCTCATCGTGACCGACACGGACAAGCTCGTACATGCTCGAACCAATCATGTTCTCGGCGACAACGACTGGACCGGAGACACCGAAGACGGTACCGAAACGGCGCTCGCGGTCCTCATCGCGGATCTTGGGAAGATCCTTCTTCTGGTGCGCCATGGTGGATGTCGATGGAGGTGAAGGTCGCACAGAAATTTCGGATGTAGTCAGGTGTCGAAGTGATGCCTTTGTGTACGAATTGGCTGCTCGCTGATCCTTAGGCTGAGACGGAGATCAAGGGTATAGGAGATAGGTATCGAAGATGTAGAAGTGAGACGAGGTGGAGTAGCGTCAAGGATAGCCAAGGTTGCACTGACTGACTGCGTAGCTACCAGCCAAGTTTCGAGTGCGTGCAACGTTGCTCGCATGGCTGACATCGCTAAATTTGAGCAGATGGCTGGCTCGTTCGCACTCCAATTTCCTGCACCAGTTCGCCCCTATGCTCTCGCTCTGGCCTCTCGCCCGTTACTCGAGACCAATTTTTTTGCCTGAAAGAATGTGTTGAGCTCGCCTCTTAACACCAATATTGAAAATCGAAAAAGCTCCACATTTTGGTGATCGACTGAGGCTCAGCTTGCAGCGAAAGCACACGAGAGCGCGTCCTGCGGGCGAGCCACCAGCGAGTTGACGACGCCTGATCCTCCCCAGGCTTTCTTTCCAAATTGACACCTTGCTTCGACTCTGTTAGCAGTAAACCATCAACCACAACACCACTTTCTCACTCTGCGCTCGACTCTCACATAACGCAGCCAGCGGATTCCGACCCAGTGCAGCTGCATCGACAAGCGCTTCCGACATTGTCAGCATTGCAGACGCGGCTAGCACCCGCTTCTCTCCAACCTGAACCAACACCTACTAGCACAACCACTCGCCTATCTCTTGCTAAGCCACGCACACATCCAACATGCCTCCCAAAGCTGATTGGGAAAAGTACAAGAAGCCCGACGTCGACGGCAAGGATGAAGAAAAGATCGTCGCCCTAGATGAAGGCGACATTCAGCTTCTCAAAACCTACGGCCAAGGCCCATACGCTTCTTCGCTCAAGAGCATCGAGAACGAGATCAAAGAGCTTCAGAAGCGTGTCAACGAAAAGATGGGCGTCAAGGAGAGCGACACAGGTCTCGCACCACCGAATCTTTGGGATTTGCCAGCAGACCGACAACGTATGGGTGAGGAGGAGCCTTTGCAAGTCGCACGATGCACAAAGATCATTCGTGCAGATGAGGGAAAGAAGGATGGAGAGTCGTCAGAAGGTGGAGCTTCGGGTAGTGCTGGCGGTGCCGGCGGTAGGTCGGGAGGTCTTGGTGGTCTAGGAGGCCTTGGTGGCCTGGGTGGTCTCGGAGGTTCATCGCCACCTACTGCAGACGAGGAGGACAAGTACGTGATCAACGTGAAACAGATTGCCAAGTTCGTCGTCTCACTTGGTGAGCGTGTTGCTCCCACAGATATCGAGGAGGGCATGCGTGTCGGTGTCGACCGCAACAAGTATCAGATTCAGATCCCACTACCACCCAAAATCGACCCATCCGTCACCATGATGCAAGTCGAAGAGAAGCCCGATGTCACTTACGGCGACGTCGGTGGATGCAAGGAGCAGATCGAAAAGCTTCGAGAAGTCGTCGAACTTCCCTTGCTCTCACCAGAACGTTTCGTCAACCTCGGGATCGACCCTCCCAAAGGTGTTCTTCTCTACGGTCCTCCCGGTACCGGTAAGACTCTCTGTGCCCGAGCTGTCGCCAACCGAACAGATGCCACTTTCATTCGTGTCATCGGATCAGAGCTCGTCCAGAAATATGTTGGTGAAGGAGCCCGAATGGTACGAGAGCTTTTCGAGATGGCGAGGACCAAGAAGGCATGCATTATCTTCTTTGATGAAGTCGATGCTATCGGTGGTGCCCGATTCGACGATGGTGCCGGAGGAGACAACGAGGTGCAACGAACCATGTTGGAGCTCATCAACCAGTTGGATGGTTTCGATGCTCGAGGTAACATCAAGGTGCTCATGGCTACTAACCGACCTGATACTCTCGATCCTGCGCTCCTGCGTCCAGGTCGTTTGGACCGAAGAGTCGAGTTCGGTTTGCCGGACAACGATGGCCGTGCTCATATTTTGAGGATTCACGCTAGGTCGATGTCGGTGGAGAGGGATATCCGATACCACTTGATCGCAAGACTTTGCCCTAACGCTACAGGTGCAGAGTTGCGTTCGGTGGCAACAGAGGCTGGTATGTTTGCGATTAGGGCAAGGAGAAAGATGGCTACAGAGAGAGACTTTTTGGATGCTGTCGACAAGGTTATTCGACAGGGAAGCAAGTTCTCGTCCACTGCGCTGTATGCTCAGTACAATTAGATGCATTTTTTGTCTCGCATGTACTATCACCTTCTTTCAAAGCAAGCATTTTCAGACACAGATATTGTTAAGACTCATGTGCGTTGTGTGTGATATTTGAGCTTTTGCTCGAGGGTATCATTGCTAGGAAGTGAATTGTACGAAAGATCGAACGTAGGTGCTTTGTTAACTTCTGAGCCTCTTCAATCGTGATCATCCTCTTCCTCGCCGGGACAGTTCGCCGCTAGATCCTCAGCATCCTTATACTGACATCCACAAAACAAACAATACCTATACTCCCTTCTCAACCTCTCCAATACCAACTCCAACTGCTCCTTCGTTCCCAATTCACAGAAATTTTTTGCTTCATTCGCCTGCTCTGCGTCCTCAGATCCGAATGCGGCCTGCAGAAGCTCGACTGCCTCCTTCAACGCCGGATCTTTCTGCATCTTTTCATCTATCGTTCCTTCGTCTATTGCGTGATTGGTGTGGCCGGACAAGATGTGGTATAGATCAGCGTTGAGCCAGAGAGGGCTGTATTGCGCGTCTGAGGATGAGCGATCGAGTTCAATGAGTGTCTTGCGAGCACGAGAGAGAAGGTGTTGATATTGTCGTTCTGCGTGTTCGAGGGAGACGCGGGTCCGGTAGTCCAGTTCTGCGGCTTGTTGGTGTTGCTGTTGGAGAGAGGAGTCGGCTTTGAATCGAATCGCAGCAGAGACGTCGGTGGAGGTTTTGGGGATCATGCCGATTCCAGCGCGGCGATGGAGTAGCCAACGTTGGTCTGGTCGAAGAGGCTCTGTTGTTCTTGAATTGCTGGATGGTTGCTTGTCGAGACTTGTAGCAAAGGAAGAGGAGGAGACACCGCCAGCGAGGTATTCGTCTTCCTCTCTTGCTTGAGACTCGGCTCTCTCTTGCTGAGCTGCTTGCTCTTCGTCTGTGTCGAGCGAGTCTGGGTCTGTGTCGTCTGGTGGATTGGTGAGATCCCCTGCGGTAGCTGTACTGTTCTTCTGTGTGCTCTCCTCCTCTTCGTCATCTTGCTCTTCTTGCTCTTCTTGGACCTCCTCTTGCCTGTCGCTGCTCTGCATCCGCTTCCCAAGCGCCTCTCCCCTTCGATACCCCATAGCAAGCATCATCCTCATCGCCTTTGCCGTCCCATCCTCTCCCGCCCTTCCCTCATCTCTCCCCTGCCCAAACGCCTCCCCTACGCCCCCTTTTTTGTCCAACATATCCCATCTCCTGCTACCATCCCTACCTTCTGGCGGCAACTTTCCTCCACCGGCCACAATCTCTGCTTCCGCCAGCAGATCTCGATCTAGCCCTTCTTCTCTTGCTTCTTCTTCGCGCTGCTTCAAGCTTTTCGGCTTCTCTTTGCGGCTGTGATGCTCTTCGAGTTTGCGTCGCTTGTCTGTGTATGTGAGGGTCTGTTTTGACTCGGTCGTGGCGAGGTATTTGTCTGACATAAAGTCGTCTTCGTCTTCCTCGGCGGGTGGTGGGTGTTGGTCATTCTGGTTGGAAGCGGACGGGGTGGGATCGCTCTGGATCTCGGAGAGCAGGCGGAGCGGGTCGAACTTCGCCGGCCTGGACGATGATGGAGCGGAGGACATCGTGGGGTTTGCATAGACCAGTCCGGGTTGCTGGTGGAAGGAACGAAGAGGAAGGAAGCAATGAAGCTTCTTTATGAACCTTGAATCAGGGTCCAAAAAACCTCCACACGAGACTGAGCGTAGCTGCGCTGCGAAATTATATTCTCATCAAAATGCCGGAACACGGGATTCTCGGCGTAGCTAGCGCCATCTCTCTTGCAAGTAATTCACCTAAGAGACGTTGAGTGATGTATGTCGTCCTCGGATCGACCGACAAACCGGAGTTGAGGAGGGAGTGGGTGTATATTAGCCAGAGTCAGAATACAAAGCGTGGGAATATTTCAGGAGGCATTGAGCGATACAGTAACCCAAGGATATGGTTCCAAAGAGATCATTGTTGAAACAAGAGATTGATAGGTACAGCAAAAATGAGCGACTAGCACAGCTTGAGGTTGCAAGCAGATGGCGGAAGAGTGGCGATCAAGTGTGACGATTAGAGGCTGCGAGAGTTTGAGAGGCATCCTTCCGGCGGGACCGAAGCGACAGCCGAAGGAGGGATCGAGTGGCGTGGAAAGCCAGGATATGGTAGCACTTTGTGACGATGCTTTATTCTCGGATCTTCCGGCACGTGCGAAAACACAATCTTTGATACGATACGTGATCAAGGTTCAGCATTCCGCTTCGACTTGTTCCGCATCTGGCTTCGGACAAGGCCGTGAGAGTTAGAAGCAATGGAGCGGAGGCCACGTTAGAGCGACTTGGTGCGAGCCTTCTGTCGCTCCTCGAGATCCTTGCCAACGAGCACCTTGGCAGCCTTCCAGAACTGAACGCAGTTTATGATCTGTTTTGCAGCACAGATCGGGAAAGTGATAGCACCCACGATCTGAGGCCAGCTGAGCTTTGGAGTCTCCTTGATGATGTACGAGATCCACGGCGAAGCCTTGAGCGCCGAGGGGAACAAGAACATGAGCGGCTCGAGGTCCAAACCCAACGGCCTCTTGTAGAAGTCCATCAAATAGAGGCAGACAAAGAATAGCTCATTACCCGCACAGAACATGAAGAGTGTCCTGCTGTCATTGTAGTAGTACCACAAGATCTTGGATGTTTCCGAGGTGACGATCTTGTGCGATGCCGAGCCGGTGACGAGCGAACTGTACATGTGGATGTAGTGCGAGCTAAAGTCGAGGGTGATGAGACCTTGGAAGATGACGGCGCATCGTGGGTATGCGGCGGTCAAGAAGCAGAGCAAGCAAGCGGTGGTGCATCGATCTGTGACCATGTCGAGGACTGCTCCGAACTTTGTAGATTGATCAAGCGCTCTTGCGGCCATACCGTCAAAGGCATCTAGGAGACAAGACACGCCGTACAGAAGTGTGCAAACTTTTGGGTTGCCCTTCATAAAGTAGAGCGAGAGAGCTGCGAGGATAACACGGGCGTATCCTATCAAGTTAGGGACAAAGAGGAAGACATTCTCGTCGGCTTCGTTGGCTCGCTGGAGAAGCGATTCGGTCTGTCCGCCCGGAGTGCCGTTGGCGGCCGCTACGTCCGCCGCCGTTGATTTCGAGTTGCGTGTACTCCTTGGCATATTGAGTACTTGGTGTGTGAATGTACAGCTCTTGCTAGGCTGTCGTCAGCAGAAGCGAGCAGGCAAGGCGTTCCGCAGCAGGTGCGTATGGAGGAAATCGAATGGCTAGATAACCGGCCAAAGAGTCGCGTGTGTGCAAACAGCGGTGGGGTCGCTGCGATTGACGCGACAGAGGACGTCGCTTGCGGTGTTCGAACGACAAGGATGTCGTTGCGGGAGGAGACGATCGCAAAGTTGTTGAAGGTGGTGGTGATGGTGAGGAGACAGGTCTTGTGAGAGAGTGTGGATGGATGTCTCCGAACAGATTCTGTGTGATTGACGAATTCCGGTCGGATCATCCGAAAAGAAAGGCCAAGGCTGAAGTGCGTCACCGTCAGAGTCAAAAAAGGTGGAGACTTTCTCTCTTCTAACTCCGTCGGTTGAGAGTGCTCGAGTCCCTGCGATTTCTCCCCCCAAAAGTTGGGATTCCACAGAGCGTACAGACAAGAGGATGCGCCTTCGCCTCGAGTTGAGCCGCTCTTCACATGACAGACTTTCCGCAACGTGAAATCGCCTTGCTCACCTCGTTTGGCTCACAGGATTGCAACTCAGTTGTGCTATTTCATGTCATTCTCATCAAGCAACCGCTTCTCGGGTATCTGTTCGCCCATGAATCAAGACGTGCTGCTGCGTCTCAGCAGCCGCAAAGGTCCAGCTCGGCATCCGGGGTTCTGTTTAGAAAACAGCGACAAACTCTTCCTTTGTCCTCCTTTGCTCGGCTTCTCTTCTCCGCACCATGATCACGAGCACCGTGCCTTATCGACTGGCGAATTCATGCGACCAGGCGTGTTCGAATGGCCTTGCAATGACGCTCATGAGTATGAGCATGTGGACCTGATTCAAACATGTTACGTCGTGTGGTCTCACAAATTTACTGTCGCAAAAGTCGTTGGAATGGTTCAAGGTGTTGGTCCGAGTGCCGAGCAACACACGGTGTCTCAGGCCCACACCTTCTCCACATCGAGCTCATCTACTGATCCATCTTCGCTGTACAGCTCCTTCGACGACGCTCGTCTCGTCGGCAACAGCAAACCCCACAATGTCCGCTCGCAAAGCTCGTAACCAGCCAATGACGAGCGGTCTCGACACCTTCTCCTCAGCATGCTACACAATACCATGGCGTCCCAGGAAGAAGTCCAAACGAGCCTCTACAGCAACCAACAACCACCGAGACTCGCAGGAGCCTCCATTCCCAGTCCTCGCTGAGTTCGAAGCGGATAGCGATCCGGCCCGTGTCCGATATGCGTCCTATCGAATTGCCATTCAGCGAACCGAAGCGCTCTTCGAGCGATGTATGGACGACGTATACTGCTCCCTATTCGACCACTTGCGGTCTTTCTTCCAGGCTGACAAGAGCCAGGCACAGTCAGAGCATAATGATAGTCTACCACAAGCTGGGATCGCCGAGCAAGACCTCTTCCTTCCAGGATTCGAAAGTTATGACAGAGCGACCGGATCCGACACCACAGCAAAGAGCATTCAGACAGCTCTTCTGATCTCGACCTCGGCACCCTCACTTTCTTCCTTCTCTAGCCGTCTCGTCTCTGAGATCTCCGGCACACAAATCGGAGACACGAAGAGCATCGTAGTGACTCTTTCCGCCAGCGAATGTTCCAACCTCTACACAGCTCTACGTTTGCTCGTAGCGCGATTCATCGCCCAGGGATCAACGCTCGACGACTCAAATGAAAATGGATTGGCCGATGTCGAAGCAGTCGCATTCGCAGGCAAGGTCGAGCCAGACCTACACGTTCTGCGCTCATGGTGGCAGAGAAAGTTCGCGCACTCTCATCAAGATCCTCGACTTGTCGTCAACCTCCCAACGATCGAATCAGTCGAGCCAACAGTACTCTCCGACCTCCTTTCCGCTTTGCAAACATTCGTTGCCGAGCCAGCTGCCGACGCAACCAACGAACCCGTCCATCCTTCAAAACCGCAACTCATGCTCATCCTCGGCATCACCTCCCCCTCAGGCGGTCTCGCCGCCGTCTCAGCAGAAGGCATCGGCGCATCCAGCAGCTCCCTCGCCTCCTCCGCACCTGCCCCTTGGATCGACTACATCCCTCGCTCGGTCCTTCGCGTACTCGACATCTCTCGTTTCTCCCTCCCTAGCAAAGAAATCGTCTGGTCTCGTCTCGTTCAATCTTTCCTTACTTCTCGTGACTTGCCGCTCTCCCTAGGGCCTTCTACGTTCGAGTACATCCGCGAGACGTACTGGGAGCGAGACGCAGACCTGGATTCGGTGCTTGATGCTGTGCGGTTGGCATGCTTCATCCACTTCTCGGGTAAGCCGGAGTCGGTGTTCACCATTCCGGGCCAGGCGAAAAGGGTCAAGTTCTACAGCTGGACGCCGAAGATGGTTGAGCGCATGAAGATTGCCTTCCTCACTACAGATGAGGAGGGAAATCTGGTCCTGCCCCTTCTCACAGGGTCAACAGGAGAGTCCGGCGGGCTGGACGTGAACAAGTTCCTGTCAGAAGCTGCGCGGTCGGATCAGTTCATCCTGGGTGAGCTCGATCAATTGCGGCACCCGAGGATAGTGCTTTGTTTCCGACTCGAATTCGCAGTTCGCTTCCTCTTTCGAGCATTCGAAGCGCTACAGCGGATCCAAAGCCGAGCGAGCACGGCAGCGCAAGCTATGCACGCACGCAATCACTCCCTTGCAGCGCAACAAGCTGCGGAAATGGACGAACAACGTCAACTCGAGCGCGCGAGTGAAATCTTGACTCAGGTGGTTATGCAATGTCTCAATAGCTCTGTTGGCTCGCTTGAGGTAGGGAAGCGTCTCCCTGCTGCGCTGACTTTAAGAAATGGGCTAGCAAGGCTGTGTAATGCAGCAAGACGGTTGTTGTCGGACGAATTTGAGACGTTGTTGGATGATATGGTTGCTGCGGCTGAAGACGAGGTTCGTGGCATCGAGGAACCAGATGTCGATATTGCAGAAGAGATTGAGTCGAGGCAAGAAGGTCAGCTCCGTTCTGCTTCGGAGTCTATCGCATCCCAGAGCGCGCAATTCTTGGCGGGCTTAAGGACATTCCAACAGCGTCTATCGCAGACTATCGTTGCCGGTACTGCAGGGATAGCTGATGAAGAAGAAGCTGAAATCACCTCCGTTGCAAACGGCACTGAAGCAGCCCAACAACGTCGCGAAGCACGTCTTCAGCGAGTCCAACGCAAACTTCTCATGGAAGAGAAACTCCTAGGCCTCAAGCGTGAGATCACCGACTACCTCACGCATTCTATCCACGATCTTGTTGATTGGCGACAACTCACCCGAACATTCAGCGCTTCTGACAACGGCCCGTTGCATCTTCTGCGGGATATATTCTTCGTCGACTGTCACGCACCGCTTTCTACCCTTCTCGATCCATCCACGCGTGCTGGGCTAACACTGCCGCTAAGCGCACCCGAGGAGTTCATAGAGAGTCTATACGATGCAGCACTGAGCATTGTGCCCGAAGAAGAGTTGGAAGGTATTGATTTGGACAGGTTAAAAGAGCTGGCTACACCAGATGTTTGTCGGTTGTTCAAGTTGTATCGGGAGTGTGGTAAGTTTGTTAACTTGGCAGATTGGTATGATGCTTTCAAGCAGAATGTGGAATTGGATGGTACGATTCAAGAGATGCAACAGGGGCTGGTCAGGGATAGTGAGGAGGCTGAGGCTAGGAAGGAGAGGAGTCGACGTGGGACGCAGGCATCGGAGGACGAGGCGGACGGGGATGGGGAGGGAGAGGGAGAGGAAAACAGGGTGCATTCGACTCCGTCAAAGAGAAAGAGCCCGAGGAAGAGGTCTATTCAGCTACTGGACTTGGCAGAATCAGATTATGATTCGGACGTTTTGGATACTCCGTCCAAGGAGCGGCCTCGCAAGTCGGCGGCAGGAGAGGACGAGGAGCAAAATCGCACACCTAGAACAAGCGAGACAGACTTACAGAGCCGCTTCGCACTAGCATTGAATGAGTTGGCACGTATGGGCATGATCAGGGGCACTAGGAGGAGGCAAGAACACATCACGAAGGTCATGTGGGATCTCGTACTTGACTAGCTTCGAGACCCCTTACAACCACATTGTTGTGCACGAGGCTATCCTCACAATGTCAATCCACCTCGATAAGAGCACAGAAGTTCACGGTCGTGATGCAAAAACGTGCGTGCACGCGTGCATGAGATGAATGACGGGCCTGTGATGAAAAGCCTCGGTGACAAAGGTGACGAAACATAATACAACTACAAAGCCTGGTCCTAGCCCCATTATAACATTAAGCGCATATACGAGACTGTCTATGAGAAACGACCACCAGCCTATTATCCAAGCATGTTGTCAAGGAAACTCTCCAACCTTCCCAATTCTCCCGGAGCTGAATGCATCGCCTGCTGCGAGGTAACTCTCTCCGCACTCCCACTATTTCGATTCGGCTGAGGGCTAGGTCTTACAGCACCCGGAGAACCCGTAGGACTGAGGGAGAAAACCGAAGGATCCCTCCCAGCTACACTTCGATCGTTGAGACTTGCCAAGAAGCTATCTATTCTTTCTGTCCTGTGTCCTGATCCGCCATTCTTCCCTGCTCTGTGATCCACCTCTGTCGCTACACTGGCGAGAGGAGACTTGCGACGGCCGAAAGTAGTGCTGAAACTGGATCGACCGGAGTGGACTGACCCTTTTTCGCCGTTGGTTGTGCGGCGGGATTTGGCGAGAGAGGATTCGATTTCGGCTGTAAGACTTTCTGATAAGTTGCCTTGGGGTGGTTCGTCGACGTGAGGTTTGCTGGAGGATGCGGTGGGACCGATGTGAATAGAGGGTACAGCACGAGGTTTTGTGTCGGACCGTGAGCGTTCGCCGACAGCATGACCTTGGAAACGAGCTTTGAGAGCGCGAACGGCTTCTGCTTTCTCCTTTTCTTTCTTGAGTGCTTCGTAATCGATGGGGTTGCCGTCTGCGTCCACTTCCAGTGCTTCTGCAAAGACCCTGTTGTTTGCTTCTGGAGCCTGGGCAGCGGCACGACCTTTTGCCTTTTGCCGTTGTCTCTCCTTCTCATGAAGATAGGAAAGACTGTGGTCGATATCATTTTCGACATCAGATGCTGTTTCGTGTTGCGCACGGCTGCGTGCGATCTCTTCCGATAGACCAGCTTGTGTGCTTGCAGCATCGCCTAGTGCCGCTACACGTGCAACGAGGCCGGAAATGTCCACTTCGGGTTCCGGTTCTTCGTCGTCTGGTAATCGAGGGTCTTTGGCTGCTTCGAGACGTTCCAATCGAGCTAGCTTGCTCTCACCTAGTCGTCGACGGGCGTATTTGCCTCTGTTCGGATTCGATGAGTCGTCATCTTCGGTCTGTGCTGCTGTGGTGGTGGTGCCATTGGAGGTAGCGGCTGCTTTCGCAAGGCTAGGGAAATCTGTGTTGCCGTCTTCCTCGTCGCTGCCGCTCAAAGCTCCCTCCTCGTCCTCGTCCTCGTCCTCGTCCTCGTCATCGTCACTATCCGCATCGGAAGCTTCTTCTCCATCGCTTTGTGTTGATTGTGATTCGTTCTGGCGTCTGTGTCTGTTGGCGAAGCGTTGGCGGAAGCCGGGCTTGGACGAGCCAGGCTCAGCATCGTCCGTCGAAGCTTTGCTGTTGTTGTACCGCCTTGAGGCTTTCGCCTTGTACTTATTTTGCAGAACCATGTTGAGCAAAGATGACCGTAGCGGCGATGGTCTTCCTGGACGGCGCTAGGCGCTTGCAAAGACGCTACGGTCTAGGCGCGGCTATCTTGCAAGGACCGGGTTGAGGGGTCGAGTCGAGCTCGGAATGATGGCGGAGGACGAGATGAGAGCTGGAACGGCAGGAAAGGACCTTGCACTCTTGCTCGCTCACTCGTTCCTGCTAAGCTGCGTCAAAAAGGCGGTTACAATTGCCGCCAGACCTACGGACCCGAAAGGAAGCGGACAATAGTGCCCCACGAATCCGGTTGAGGAGTAATGTAAGGGAGATGAGACTAAGGAAAGGACGCGGAAGTTGAGATTGGTGGCGCAACCTGTTTCTGAGAGACACGCAAAAGGAACCGAAAGATGGTGTCGTGCGTCGTTGTAGGAGATCGATGTGCAGAGAGAATTGAGAGAGAGGAAGCGGAATGTCAAAAGCACACAAAGAAGTAGTTTTTGGCCCGTCTGAGTTCTAAAAATTAGCAAAAGGTAGGCTGCAAGGAACTCCTAGATCCTTGTTCGATCCGCTGCAGACGCAACAGGTCCGTGTTTGGAGATGCGTGTCAAGCCGGCCACGTTGGAACAGCACGGTAGATCGACGGACAGTCAGCAGCGCAAGCAAGCAAAGCTAGTGATGTTTAGATGCGGATGAAGGGTCCAGTCGAGATGAGAAGGTGTCGTTGAGTGTGTGTGTGTCTCTGTCTGAGTTGATTGCACGCGATCGGTGCGCTCTAATCGCAAACAATCCCGAACTCGCAGCCATGATGCGTTCTCGCATTGACGTTCCCTCTCAACACTGCCTTCGCTTGAAGTGTGACAGTTGGGAAATCCGTGGACGGGCCCAACTGACTGGAAAAAGTCCAAAAATAAATAAAATAAATAAAATAAATAAAATAATAAAAAATAATAAAAAAAGAAAACACCAACCACTTCACCCAGAGACGCTCTCGTGGCTCCACGATGGCCGCGTGCGGATCGGAAAATCGCTCGCACATCAGATCCGATACATTTCATTCAATGTCTTTTAAGGTCGAAACTCGAGGTCCTCACATGGGCTCAGAGGAGCGTGATGGCCCTTCCTTCTCATTGTCAAGCGAGATGCAACTGATATGAGTGCGACACTTCGGTCCGAGTATGTGGATCGAACGTCAAGCCGGGCCCCATTGTTCTTCTTGCCACCCCGTCCGCGTTCTTTCCACACGACTGGCTGAGAAGGCACTATGCTGGGCAGGAGCAGTGCCGATGATCAGCCCGATAGCAGATTGACAAGTATGCTTTGTTGAAGATGAGAGAGATGATATAGTACAGTGAGGTTCAAGCCGAGAGCGTGGTTCGTTCTGGTTTGTTGTGGTGGTTTGTGATGCTGCCCGCATTCGAGCCTAGCCTCTCTCTTTAGCTGCTAGACTCTTGGTCACCGAGTCGATATATGTCTGCAGCATTTCATTGTCTGCTTCTGCTTTCTTACAGTCGTCCTTGACTGCAATGACACGGCTAATGAGTGCGCGCAGTCCATCTTGCATAGCCATGATCTCGCTGACAGAAGGCAAAGTGGTCAATTCAGATCAGGAGAGGAGAGTCAGTCAGCTGCTCACTGGCTTTCAGATTCATATCGTGACTCCATACTCACCGAACGAGTTTTTCTTTCTCAACCACTTCGTTGGCAGAGATCTCGGTTTCGGCTGTCCATGCTGCGGACTCGGTGAAGTCATCCGACACCACGATAGGCGACGCCGTTGAAGATCCTGTTGTCGAGCCAATGTCCATCATGGCTTCTGACAGATAGCTGCCACTGTCAGCAGGCTTGGTGAAGGTGTGTAGAAGCAGTGCCGGCGATGAGGCCGGCGTGATATGGAAGGTTAAATCGTCGAGAGTAGCGACAGGGTCTGTGTGCAGATAGGGTCCAAGACCGTGTGTCAAACGTTCGGGAGTCGGGTTCTTTATTTCTCGCCAATGATGTTATTGTCCAAGATTCGACACTCTCGAGTCAGTAGTGGCATCCAGCTGTCGCTCTTGATGTGCACTTCTCGGTATGCGCTCGGATCTTGTCAGTAAGTACCAAAGCAGGATCGACACGACCCGATCACCCGATCTGACGCAGCGTCTGGCCGCTCGCAAAGCTCAGAGAGAGAGAGATCCGTACCTAAAGCAGTCTGAGAGTAAAACTGGAAATAAAGGACAAAAAGAAGGGCACAAATTTCACAGATTCGTCTCCTTCTGTGCCAGCAGCTAAGCGGACAACGTCGAGGAAAACCGAGAGCGCTGATGACCCAGAAAGTGAAAAGAGCGGTCGCCGACTTCAGGTCTCTGCCAATGAGATGACGAACATGTCTGCTTCGATGTGGGGCCCTTGATCAGCTGTTCATCGCAGTTTGTGCTCAGGGTCGTTGCAAAGGAGCTTGTCCACGTCGAGACACGCGAGTCAACAAGAAAAGCCTCGGCGAGAACTTTTGGAGAGCGGACCCTGTCAACGGTCGAACTACGGCAAATCCCATCGATATAAGGCTTTGGCCGCCGACGTGCCGCTGCGTTCAGCATACTTCGCAAAGAATAATGACAGCACGACAAGACCTTAACTCACCGCCGTACAATGTGTAGGAGTCTGAACCACGCATTTAGAGCACACATCGCCGGTCAATTCCATGCTAGACCGGCTTACTTGTCGACCGGTCGGAAGAGGTCAAAGCAAGATGCAAGGCGATTAAAGCCGAGTGTGTCTTGGGCCTACCTACCTCTTCTCGAACGTACTGCCACTACATGAGCGACGAGCGTTATGTACGAGGGTGAACGAACCGTTCGCTATCGATGCTCGTGCAAGTGCCAAGCGTTCCAGTCAAGAACCCTCACTGGCAGGGCTGCGTCGTATGACAATAGCAGGCAGGTCGGCTGCGGCGCTTAGATCAAGACTTGTGTACATACGTGTTCCTGCAACGGAAGCACAACCGTCGCAAAGAGAAAAACATAGATTGCCGCCCGTCGTTTCCTATAACCATCTCACACAATGAGGACGTTCTTGCTCATTGTGGTTCAGAGTGCGCTTGACAAGCCGAAGACCATGCAAGCCAAGCTTTGCCACCATCTACCAACAGGACTGCTTACCGACGTCTGGGAAACAACTCGGCTATCGTGGGCAATATCCGCGCCTATGCACTCGCTGGTGCCTCGAGCTGTGGCGAGAGACCAACATAACAACACGACAACCATAAGCGATGGCAACCCAGATGTCATTTTGATATATGCTTTGCCTATCAGCCATGGAATATCACATGGTGGTACGCCGCAGAAACGCCGAAGAAGCGGGCCAGACAGCCGCAATGACGGGATCTTGGCGTTGCAGGAAAACGAGTCTGATTTGACCACCCCAACAAATGGTCAAAGTTGCCATCCTTCGTGAACAAGGTACTGTAGGGCTTGAGAATTCCGTTCGGAGTCGCAATTCGGAATCGTTCTGCGAAAGCATGGCATGGACGCCGGAGCGGTGCAAGCGAGGCTACGAAGTCCCCGCAATTCGAAGTGACGATCAAGACCAGAAGCACAAGAGGAGGTGGCGTGGAAGAAAGTGCCGCGTACCAGCTGAGCGAGCCAGTTCAAGGTCGTACAAAAAGCGAATTTTGCGGGGAATTCCCTCCCGTTCTAGACGCCGCGAATTCTCTCCTCTCGAGCAAACGAGCATCTGCGCCTTGACAGGGCGGTTATGTTGAGCATTGCCAGCAAAGAAGGCGGTACGCCCTCGTGCTATGCAGCAAGGATTCGACAGCGTGGCTGGTGTGTTGCAAGCCAAGCCACTCCGCTCTGGTGCGACGCTGCGCCGAGACCATCAAAGACACCTTGCTCGTTCAGGAACCAAGACAAGGCAAGGCATGACAGGTATCAAGGAGATCGAGGCTGGATCTGTTTCGGATACGCCAGGATCCAGTCGAAGTAGGCTGAGCATGTCTCTCCTTGAGTCGAGAAGAAAGGAAACAGCGAGCAGCTTCGGAAATGAGAGATGGTCTGCAAGGCTGCGTTCTGCTTTAGGCGACACGGAAACACAGAGATGGGCAGACTCGGAGCCAGGGTCCTAGCGGGCCAGCCCACATGCAGCGTGGCCAAACCCGCTGCACGAAAATCGCTTCCGACTGCAGGTCTCAAGAAGGAATCTCACAAAATCTCACACGAGCCCAAAAGTCTTTCCGTCGGCGAAATTCCAAGTGCCTCACCAAATCCAATTGGCCGTTGCTTGCCTCCGTGTCTTCCTCACGGGAGATCGTTATCAATACTGTAGCTGCGTTGTGTGCCAGCACAGGATGCTGATCATGTGTGGCCCCGCGGTTGCTCATCCTTGCATACCTTCCCCACGGCATGCAGCAAAGCAATGATGAGGGGCTCCATGGGACAACAGAGCTGCTTTTTCATAAATCGATAGAGTTAGAGCTCATCCATAGACGGACTTCGTTTTGGTCGTGTGAGCACACCAACGAGAGCTGCACAGCGAAAGCCTACTGTATGATTGTCTTGGTTTGCCGCAATGTTCATGCATCCCTCAGCAAGACCTTCTCGGTTTCTCGGATCCGGCAGAGTGGCAAGAACAATGGACAACAGCCCGGATTAGCAGCAGTCGGTAAAGATATCGATGCTCATTCGCGTGCAAAAGCGGATAAGCTACAATCAATCTGGAAGAATGTTGATCCTCTTCCGCTCTTTTTCTGCCCTCTGAGTAGGGATTGACACGGCCGACTTGAGCTCCTCTCTCCCTACTGATTACAGCAAGCGTTGTGCTTCGGCACACTCGGTGGATGGCCGGCAACACGGTTCCGGACCTGTCACTTTTCATCACAGTGCGCTCTGTTGCCGACATCCTGGGATCCGGAAGACTCATGAGCAGAGTTGCGGGGCGCGAAAGCGTGTTTGCTTGATGACGGTGTCGGTGTTGGATGACAGTTATGCAGTGACCAAAGAGGAAGACCTTCTAGCGACCAAGTCTCAGGTTTGCTATCCCAAACGCACCTTTCGATCGCGAGGGGGGTTTCCATAGATAATCGCACACAGGCAGTCAAGGAAGAACCGTGCAGCTTCTCCCCTGCAGCCGAGTCTCGCTTTTTTCTTTCTGGATTTTACAGGTTTGTTTTTCTCTTTTTGTTTTTTTTTTTTTCTTTCTTTTTTTTCTTTCTTTTTTTTCTCTCTCTCTCTTCGGTGTCAAAAGTGCTGGCTCAGGGGCAACTGTTGAGCAGGATGCCATCAGTTCCAATCAAATTGCAACTCCGCTCTATTCTCAGCTCGAAGCCGAGGACGCCATTTGCTTAGCAGCTTGTACACTTTCTTGGGACGCGGCAGTGCGCAAACACACCGCCGCTATTGTGTCCGACAGCCGGTGTCGGTGTCGGAATGCTTACTACATCACGGTGCAGAAATCGGATGGCCTCCGTGCTGCACTTTGCACGCATGTATCCGTCACCGTCTTGGAATTCAGCTCTGCCTTTGGCAGTCCGCCCAATATCTCGATGGCCGACATAGGCGCGCGCTTGTACGACCCATGTTCCAAGGATAGTTTTGCCTCGCCTTGGCTTTCCGTGCCCCTCTTGGCTCTTTCATTGTGTCCATTGTCTCCGTACGATCGCGAGCAATGATGTTGCGGGCCCAAGGCAACAACTATGATTGTGAGCCAGCGCCGGATCCGAACAAGAATAACCCTTGCCGTCGACCGCAACAATGATGAGCATCTATTTTCGTGCGAACTAACGTGGTAGCATGGAAATCTGAAGAGACAGCTCTCTTTGAAACGGCCTGACGGTCAAGCACGGAGAAAACGAGACCTCCGAAGGAGTTGTGGTTCAGTCTACCGTTTTTGGCGAGACCATCTACGCCCTTGGCCGCGTGACTATATCCACGCACCGTAAGCGAACAGGGGTCTTGCCGACATCGAATGAAATGTGCCCTTCAAGCGACCTCAATTACCTACGGTAACGGGAGGTTCAAGTGAATACCTCTGAAAGCGGCTCAGATGTTGGGATTGAAGCGGTCGCTGAATCGGAGTACGTCCGGGAACATGACAGCGGCACGTCAAAGTGGGACAAAAAAAGCGAAGTCCCGCTTCCCCGCACCGTTGTTTGTGATCGTGAAATGGAACAGGGGCTCACAACCTCGACTGTCTTTTCTGTTGAGCGGCATCGCAACTACACCATCACCCTCTTGAAGCAGCAAGGATATGACATTAACTACCCATGATTAAACATGTCCAAAGCCGCATGGGGAGTGGCAGAAGGTCGGCCATGTCGGATTGAAACCTCTCCTTGTTCCCGATGGACACTTAGCACATCGAACGTAAAGTGGATCGACGATGAGACCCTGAGACCTGCTGATAGCTCGCCTAGATGCGTACGATTCCATACGGCAATCCGAAGCTGCTGCTCTAATGCGGTACGAAAGAGCTTGGTTTGCTGAACCCTGGAGAAAGAGGGGTGCAAGCTTACTCTGAGCTGACCTCGTGTCATGGTCGACTCCACACTACAATACACAGACAAGCTGATGATGCAAGTCATGCTTTGAATGGACCTATCAGCGTGCCGAACCGTGTGCATGTGGATTGAAGCGCTGCTGACGCTGACATCGACAGGCTCCAGAGAAATGTGAGCGTGGCATGTCACCCACTGTGCGGCTTAAGTGGGATGACCTTCGACTCGGATCAGCGGACCCGCATAGCATCGGCACGAAAGTGCACCGTCGCCTCCTCAGATGAATATCCCTTGACAAAAGACCGGTCCGACGAAGAACACCTGTGTTCCGAGATGAGATGGTGTAAGGAGACCTGATGCGGTGTGTTGGCGCCTTGCTTGAAGCAATCCAGAGAAATGCCCCGATCGACGAAGTGACACATTGCAATGCGGTTGCAGCGGTAACCTGGCACCAACGGCCATCGCTGCCGTCTGTCTGTCTGTCTGTCTGTCTGGGATGTCAACTGGCTCGCAGCAGTGCCAAGCAGAGCAAAGGAGCGCCTTTTGAGACAACCCGGGCATGTGTGACAGAAGTGCTCTTTCCGTGAATTTGGATTGTGCTCACCATCGCCATCGGAAGATGCATCTCGCGCCACATTTTTTTTTTTTATTTCTTCCTTTCAATCTTGTATGCCATGGAGCGGCAACAGCTTGCCCTGTCTTTTGTGGGTCGATCGACCTGTCAACGCCGCCGGAAAGTTCCCGAATGGTCCGATGATCTTCATGGTCCACAAGGCCATCGGGTTCTTCGTAGGCTATGACTGAAGAGGAATGATCCGAGTCTTCGAATCCGGCGATAGCAAGGGGTGACGAGCATAACAGTTGGGCGATATGCCAAGGCCTTTGCTATCGATCGGCAACGCCTGGATCCCTTACGGAAAAAAGAAAAGAAAAAAAAAAAAGAAAAAAAAAAAAGAAAAAAGAAAAAAGAAAAAAAAAAGAAAAAAAAAAAGAAAAGAAAAAAAGGAAAGAAAAAAAGGAAAGAAAAAAAAAAGGGAAAAAAGAAGAACTCGACTTGGCTGCCCAGCGAGACATTTCTCGCTTTCTTTTCGATCTGTGGGGAAGAAATGCACTCCAAAAAAAGACGAAATTTTGGACAATTTTCTCGTTTCTGGCCTTCCCACGGCAATGGCCGATGGCGTTGTCACAATTCGATGGTGTAGCTGTGGCCACGCGTTTTGCGTGCGTGCATATCGCCGTGAGCTAGCGCCAGTTCCTGTAAGCATACGATATGCCCACCTAACTCACTTACTGTCGTCGCAATCCTTGGAAGCTTGACATGGCGCCATTGTTAAGCTGCCTGAGCAGAATCGCAGCCTGAGAAATCAGAGAGAGAGATCAAAGATCAAAGCGTCTACCCCATGGCCAATGATTGCTTCTCCAGCTCAGAGCAAGACTGTGCGAGCCAATGACAGTTCGAGGCAGAGCAGAGCCTGATGTCCGGAAAGTTCGAATTCCAAAGCAAAAGAAGGGAAGAAATTGAGATAAGCCCGTCGCAGAGGGAGATAGTAATTTTACAAAATAAAATTAAAAATATCGGACGACGCGGTGCGACCCAAATCAGACTTTGGCAGGACGCTATCGATGCCACTAACTTACAGTTCTGTACTCGAGATAGGTTGCCGTGGCGCTTCCCTTTGTACGACAGGTCTTCCCATCCCCACTCACATTGTCCATTGATAGACGACCAAGCATCAACAAACTTTTGTGTGCCGAGCGAACCAAGACGGGTTACTCGTTCTTTCGTGACCCGTTCCTCGACAGCTACTTCATAAGACGCCTTCGGATGGTGGGTTTGAGCAATGTCAAAGAGAGAGACAGGCAGTGGCCAATTTCTTCGAGACGCGGTCGAGGCCTGTATGTTCTCTGTTCCAGCGCCTACTTGAGAAAAGCCATGCGTGGCTGACTGATGCGAGTTGAACCATCACGACGGCACTCAGAGGGTGTGAGGGTGTGAGCAGTGCTTGGCTTCGTTCCCACACATTTTGTTTTTGTTTTTGTTTTAAAAAATAAAAAGGATGCCGAAAACCCGTGTCGCTTACGCTGTTCAAACCCTTGCTGCTTGGCTGCTTAATTTACGGACGCCTACCGAGGCGCGCTACTTGACCACAAATTTCCCTATCTGTAGGCGAGTCGGGGTTTTATCGAGAAAATTGATGTTGAGCGATACGAGAGGGTGGGGAGAGAGAGAGGCATTCTCCACACACACAAGCTCAAGCAAAAGCGCCTCTCCAGCGATGCAGCGTCGAAAAATGTGGTTCGAAATCCTGAGAAAAGAATTTGAAATCGTTCATGCCTGCCAACCAACGTTCCCAGGCCTGTCGGACATTCGGTCCTCAAGTTTTTTAACGGTAAAAAACCCTCACACCACCATTCTGATATCCGGAGGAGGCTCGAGTGTCCTATTGTGCCTTGCCCTGCTGAGCCATTGCTGCACTCCACTTTTACCGCTTCTCTCACCCCGATCGCGTTGTGCCTCGCTTTGCTGCTTTGCGCGAGACTTGGACCTCTCGTTCTCACCCATCTTTTCTTCCCCCCCACCCTCTTCTGATCTATATCGATCTGCTCGCTGCTCAGCCAAGCGTGTTACGAACGAACGTCTGTCGGTCGTCTCGTTGTATGACGGCCTCTTTCTCTCTCGATTGTACAACAGCCCATCCCGCGCACCGTCGATCGACTGCACTTCACGCCGCGATCCTATCCACGAGACGGCCCTTTACTCCCTCTCTCCTCACACGCACACACATACTGTACACACATCGTCCAAACCACGGCGTTCTTCCACAAACTTACGCCTTCGCCTTCGCCAACCTCACTGTCGTCGCATCGAGACGGTCTTGACAGTATTGTAGCTGTCTCCTCTCACCCACACTCTCGCCTGCTGTATAGTGACTCCACACCCAGATCCTCCCCATCACCATCGGCTGCCTCCTCCTTCTCCATCAAATCCTCCTCCGCCAACCTCGCTCCCCGCCGTGTCGACTCTCAATAGGCTTCGCTTCCAGTTTCCGGGTGCTTCCCCGATACTGAGCAGCAGCAGAAGCAGCAGCAGCATAGCTCAGCGCAGTGTGCTACATCTCGAGGTTTGGCTACGCCTGTTCTCTCTCCCCCAAAATCACCTTTCTACACACCTCGACCAGCGCCTCTCGTCTGTCTCTCTTCGCTCGGCTCAGCGCAGCAGCTTCACCATCCATCTCAACCATTCGTCGCCCCCTGTCTAGTCTATCTTTTCTTCCTTCATCCCGTCTCCGCTTCTCGCCTTCTTCCCTTTACGGTTTGTTTGTTCAGCCACCGAAGCCGACGATCCGTGGGCTTGGCCTCACAGTTACATTCCTCTCTCAGGTTCCACCTCACCTGAGCTCTACTCATTCGCTCCTCCCACGCTGCCGTCACGCAAGTCTTGGCTGTCAACTTCTCACCTCGACTCTTCTCTTCACTACTCTTCTCATCTTCGCCATTCACTCCACCTCGTGCGACCACTACCATCTCCTCTCCTCTCTCCTACCTGGCTCAATCAACAACAACAGCCTTCACCTAGATTTCGACCTCGACTCTGTTTCGCCATCTATCTCTCTTTATTTTATTTTATTTTCTATCTCTTCTCTAGACACGCTGCGCCGCCTCTGCACAGCTACCATTGCTTCCTGCTATCTCTGCTTCCGTACACTTACGTTGATCGGCATCCCGGCCTTCCTCTAGCGCAGCCTACTACATCCTCATCCGCTTACATGCAACCAGCTCCGTGACGAGAACCACCGTCCGAGCTATTCATCACTGACGACACGTCCATCTGGCACATCGTTATGCTTGTGAGCGCTACTCTTCCTACCTACGATCGCGCTTCCAACCGTCGACCACAATTTACCAGATCCGCCTACTCGTTGCATGTTCACGCCTTATCTGCCAAGGACCACCTCGACAACATGACGCTCTCGACTTCACATGCCGACACGCCTCTCTTTGCTGCCGAAGCGCGTCCCAGCACCAACAACACCTCATCAGCCTCGATGGTCGCTTCGTCTTCGAACCCACCTTCCACCTCGACCGCTCCTGAGAGCCTCGCCCGGCCACTGCCAACACGTCCCAAGAACCATGTTCGTGGCGTCGCCTCGGATTCTCGCCTTTGGACAACCGGTCGTGGCTTCTTCGAGGGTCGCTACCAGGAGCGCCAGTCTTACGTCAGTGCTCAGGAGCAAAAGAAGCTTGAAGCAGAGCGCGATGCTATCCTTCAGATCCAGAATGCGCAAGCAGCAAAGCGTCGAGCCAAGATGATGAGACTTACTCCCGCCTACGCCAGCCTCCCAAGAGCCAACACGCACACTCCTAGCCCTCCTTCCAGCGAAGCATCTTCGGCACGCACAGCTAGTGAAGCTGACCTTGCTACACCTCCTGACAATCGTCTCCCCTTCCCCAGCCCCAAGACGCGCATCGGCATGGCCACAGCACAAAATGCAGCTCCTTTACACCCCGGTTCCAGGAAGGCACTGGCACTCAAAGCCAACAGCCCTGGTCCAGAGGTTCTGGGTGGTTTGAGTCTCGACCTTCACTGCCTTCCGTCGCCAGCTGGCGATCGCTCGTCGATCTCTTCCACCACTTCTACCAACTCGGAGCTCATTCGAAAGAAGTCTGGTGAGCCAGTCAAGTCTTCGCTCAAGCAGTACTCGGGGAGCTACATGTATCCACGCTCGGCCAGCGAAGCCGTCGTCCCCACCTCGGCCTACAGCGCCAAGTCTATACCTACAACGCCAAGCGCTCCCAAGTTTGTTCACTTTGACAAGCAGCTCGAACACATCAAGATCTTCAAGGTCAAAGGTCGTCCACAGGCTGTCTCGCGTGAGGGCAGTCCAGAGCACACCGAGACCGAGACCGAGGAGGAGCGCGATTACCCATGGTTTGGCTCTCGCAGGGGAGGAGGTCCTGGACGAGCAGCTGGCTCGAGAAGTCCCACCAACCATCCCACCACACCTGACGCTGTCGAAGTCGACGAGCAGCTCATTTTGCGCCTGCCCAACTTCCCCTCGTCCGCCAAACTCTCGTTCGACAAGGATATCTTCCTTGAACGCATATACCTTTCGGATGACTTGCGATCCGTTCGCGGCACGGTGCAGGTCAAGAACTTGAGCTTCGAGAAGTGGGTGGCTGTCCGATTCACACTTGACCACTGGGCCACCGTCAACGAGGTGTCGGCAGAGTACTCGGAGAGCATCAAGGAGGGTACTGCCGATCGCTTTGTCTTTTCCATCAAGCTCAACGAGGTCTTGAACTGGCCTCGAGGAGCTGGCCTCAACGAGACCAAGACCATCTTCTTGTGCCTTCGCTACACCACGGGCGGTCGCGAGATCTGGGACAACAATGATGGCGGCAACTACCAGCTTGACTTCCGCAAGCGTCCCGCCCAGCCTGCCGAGACCGCACGCATGCCACCCACCTCGAACGAGGGCCGCGGCGCTTCGGCCTCTTTCGGCAACACGGTGCCACGCAGGTACACGCTCAGCTCCATGGGTCCAGCTTCAACCTCGTCCATCATCGAGATGGGTCGCAGGACCGGCGTTTATGGCCAAAAGGCGACGCGCGACAACGCCATGGAGAGGCTCAAGCAAGAGCTCGAGCGACTTCGCTCCGACGAGGAGGAGGCCGACAAGGCACCCGCTTCTGGTAGCTTCATCTCCGAGATGTCCAAACGTCGATCACCGCCTGTCTCTCCCGGAGGCGCAGGCAAGCCCGGCTCTCCTTCCTTGTGGGGTGCCAGGTACGACTTTGGCGCATCGCTTCGCGACCCCACCAGCGGCAGTCGCAAGACCGAAGCTGGACGTGCCGCTGCGCTCGATTACTTTTCGGCACGCCCTTCGGCAGTCGCGTCATCGAGCCCAGTCCGCTCATCCTTCGTCATCAGCGCCGCTACGCCCTCTCCAGACGGTTCCATTCCCAGGAGCGCAGCCGAGCTTGTTCCCAAGTTCGGTCGCCTTGGAATGTTGAGCCCCGGTCTTGGTGAAAGTGTCGTGGAGCACGCGGCTGTCTCGAGCTCCAACACCAGCTCTCCAACTGGCTCGATGCTGCAAGTGCCCCAAGTCGGTGCCAACGCAGCCTCCAGCTCTGGTACGCTGTCGCCCGTCTCACCAACACCTTCGTCGTCCACTCGCTTCAACTCTTTCCCACCACCGAACCGCAACGCGCAACCTCGCAGCGTATTCGGCATCTGGGATGAGGAAGCGCGCAATGGCAGCAACTCTGGCTCTGCATCTGGCTCTGGCTCTGGTTCTAGGTCTGGCACGCCACCTTCGCCCATTGGTTTCTCGACCACGAGGATCGAGATCAAGGGCGACGGTACAGTGCTGGAAGATTACACACCTGACGGCAGCCAGGCCTCTCTCAACTCTCTGAACAACTCCCCAAACCCCTTCTCGCCGGCTCTTTCGGCGACATCGGTCGACTCTGACTCTACGGCCATGATTGACTTTAGCAACAAGCCAGGGATGTCGGACAGCTTGGACGGCCTCGGCAGTATTAGCGGCCCATCGTCCTACCATTACCCCCGTGCCGATCACCTTGAAGGCAGGACGCAACCCTCCTCGTTTGCTGCAGGAGACGAGCCAGAGCAGCATGGCTACTCTTCCTCAGCCCTGTCTTCGTCTACGACGCTCTCGCCATCCTCGGAGCTGGCCACGCCTGACGAAGAATTCATGCGTCCTTCCAACTTGACGAGCTTCAACGAGCTTGTGGCCCGCTTCTGCTGGAACAGCGACAACCAGGTGCCGCAAGCTAGTCCCGACGCACCCAGTCTCAACAACCACACACCGACGTCCGCCTCGGGACGCTCGACTCCCATTGCCCGAGCAGCAGGCGCCTACTAAGCGCTTCCACTGAAGACGACATCACGATCAATGCTACGACCTCTACGACGCATTTGACACACCTCTCACCCTTCAGCTGAGCATCTCGCATGCTCGGCCACTGTACACTATCATCTTTTTTTTTTTCTGTCTCACGTTCGACCATCTCTCTTGCCTTTCTGGCTCTTGCGAGCCATAGTTACGAGACATTCAACGTAAAGGGTTCCCAACGCTGCCGAACCACGGCAGCAACTACACATCTGTTCCGTTCCGTCACATTATTGCACTTATTAGCACATCAAACTACACCTGCATTCAGACTCTTTTCGCAAGCCGCATAGGCACAATCTCAATTGCATGTCACACAGTACCTACGCTTCGCAGTGTGTGCGCAGCGAGTCAGCGTGTTTGCCTGAGTTACACTGGGGGCGGTCCAAGCTTTTGCTGAGAGGTTGTTCGGACCTTGGAAAGCGTGCCCAACGCGATGACAAATGCTCGCTTGGCGAGAGACGAGGAAGGGGGGGGGGGGCTGATGGGGTCAGCTTGGGAAAGCATGTTGTGTGGCTTGTCAATCGACGACCGTCCAACCTCCGGAGATCGACACTCCAAGCCACGTCGAGTCCATCAAGGTGGTACGAATGGGGCTCATCAGTGGAACCCCTCGAGCCGGGACTAAGATGACTGATGGACGGGACAAGGCGTTCCGGAGAACCACCCTTGAGACCGCATCTAGAGATTTTTTTGCGGGGCACCACAGATTCGTCGAGTCTCGAGGATCTCCGCACTTAGGCAGGGGCAGGGGATGATCATGAACCCCCGCATCTGTCTTGCTCTTGGCTGACAGGCTGACAGTCTGAGGGTGTGCCTGTAGACTACGATCAACGGAAGCGTGCAAGGGATTCGTCCAGACTTGGTCATTCATGACAGGCGGGCGCGCGGGACAATGAGAAGAGAGGGGGTTGATGATTCATCTTCTGGGTGTGTCGTCACTGGACACACGGCTGGGGACAGCGTTGGGCTTTTTTTTGCCAATTCGATAGATCTAAAGTATATAATTGATGTGCGGATCCCCGCAGACATCAACGGTTGTATGGAGTAGTTGGTTAACTTAGGAGATTCTGATTGTTCTAGTTCTTTGGAGCTATTCAATACGATTCGACTTCTCTTGCCCTGGGTTCGAGTCCCAGTACGACCTTAACTTTTTCCGGATTTTTCCAATTTTTTGGCCACCATGAACGCGGAATAACGAGGGGATCGCCCTCACCAAATTTCGACCAAGATCGATCAGAAAATGGCCGAGTAATGCTGTTTTTCTTTTTTTTGAGATGATGGTTTTTGACACCCGTCAGGAACTGCCATCTGCGACTCTTCGTTTGCAATATCCTCCTGCCTCGCCGCCCTAATACGACCGTCCCGCCTGTCCCATGCGCAGGCCAACACACCAAGTCTGAGGTTCTAGCGACATCTACTCGTTACATACCGCCTTTTTCGACATCTCAGCCCAACTCCAGCCCAAAATGACCGTTTTTCGACGGATTTCAGCCGTTTCTTCGGCAACCATCGACTCTCGAGCGACGTTGGGGAGCCACCGCAACATGCAATGGCAAAATCAGCACCATTAATGTCAGGCCCTATTCGCGCTGCCATAGTCTCGCACTCTCGGTCGGTTCCTCCTACGGCGCGTCCGCAACCCCAGGGTCCACGTCGTGGGTTAGGTTGGACGCGCCAACGCCTTATTGGAGTTTCTCCCACGACGAGTCTTCCTTCTGAACTCTCGTCGCATGTATTACTTAGTTAGCCAACGGCAACGCAGTATTGTACTTGACCCACTTGACTCGCCTACGTCGTACCTACGACCTCTCTGTACCTGCCTCCCCTCACCGACCGTAGCCGTACGCGGTATCCAGGCCCTACGGCCCTAACAGTAGTTCGACTCTGGCCTAAGGCTTTTTTAAGTTCCGTCTGTAAATTTTGTTTCTTGCCTTCTCCTTCCGTAATGCAATAAGGCTCAAAGCCTGCTATAAAAAATAAATAAAAATAAATAAAAAACTGGGCGCATGTTGAATTTTTTCCTTTTTCTTTCAGAGTCTGCAGCAACGATGTGTGGCGGTCCTGTTGACATGTGTCACGAGACGTAGCATCTGTCTGTCTGCCTGCTGTGCGATTTTTGGTCGGACACTTCGTTGGTCGTTCAGGGCCGGTTGCCTGAGGGTCAAGATCTTCAGCCAGATCGAAGGTTGCCAAAATGACAGGGGCAAAGCCCTTATCGCGTCGCCACGGCTTGTCAATCATCTCTGTCTCAGCTGTCAAATACCGCGACTCATCACACGTTCTTACACAGACATGCGCTGAATTGGGGGAGATGATAGAGAATGTGATTGAAATGAAGGAAACAGGGAGACAAATATGGTAAACGATCTTCGCAGAAGATGTATGCCGCTGTATAAGATAGGAAACGTGAAAGAGAGGTAGAGGAAGTGCAGGAGAGGGAGCAGAGCTTTGAACGAGAGGGGAGCAAGAGTGAGAAAAGAGAGAAGTCGGAGGCACAGCGGAAAGACAACGTATGATACGACGATGCATGTGCGCAAAGCGAAGCATAGCTCTTGTCTCAGCGCCAGGTCTCGCGCTTTGACGACGAAGCGTGCTAAAATTGGTGCAGAACCCTAAGGCCTCACACGCGTCAGCCATTCTTGCAGGTGGGCTGGGAGATTTTGGAAGCTGGAAGTAGCGATAGTCTTACCGCCTTCATCAGGATGCATGCGGGTGTACTAGAGTACGCCGTTCTCCCTGGTCACGATAATATTCTCAGGCTTACGGTCTGGGTAATAGTGAGTCGATTCACCATCGTCAAGAGCGCCAGGGGGTTTCAGGCTGATACCGAAATCTTTGGGGTACACGCGGTGCCCAACGACGCCCTCGATCACGGAAATGGCTCTCTTGATTCTATTCTTCTCGTCTGGTGTCAGTTCTTGCCATAGCGTGAAGAAGCCTGCGTCCGCTCTCTGCCCAGCTTTGAACTCTCTGAAGGTGTAGCCTCGATTGGAATTCTTGATTATCACTCCCTCGCCTGGGAAGATCAGCTTTTTTTCTAGGTTCGGATCCCTCACCTTTGGAGGCTCGCTTGCGCAAATGGAAACCACGAGAAGATCCGGCGGCTCCTAGAAGAATGTTTCGAATCTCAGGATCCTCCTCCACATAGTCGCGAAGGTGTGGCGGGAGTTGCGAATGCGGCACACGTAAGGTTCCATCAGTATGCTGGTATTCGAATTCGAGCCTTCCATCATGGTGTTGCGAGACTCGAATGGCCTGTCCTCGTTTTGCTGGATTGAAGAACGCTCGAGACTGGTCACTAATGTCGTCAACGACCGGGATACTGTACTGTCGAGCTTGTTCAGCTGATATGTCCTTGCTCTCTGCCAATCGGGCTAGGAAGGGAATGCGGGTCAAGGGCTTCTTCACCTTGCTTGGAAGCTCGGACCACTTCTTTGCCTGCTTGATGCCGCTTCCGTCCAGATTCAGGAAATTGAACAGGAAGCTTCCATCGAAAGACCTTGTGGTGATCTTCTCCCCTGGGTACTGAACAATTTTTTTGTATTGCGGCGACGCCCTCTTTCTGAACTTGGTCTTCTTCACTTGTTCGAACAAGTCCGGGTGAAACCCCTGAATGTAGCTCTTCAATCGACTCGGAAGCTTAGAGAAGGACGTAGAGCGGCGGGAGGAACGGCTGAGGTAAACTCCAGAACGATGGAAGATGTACTTATTACTCCTTGACGGAAATTCTTTTGAGGTAGTGACGCGAATGGTCTCCGCCTCTCGACCAGGGATTTGCACACGTGCGATCTTCTGGTAGATCGGATCGAGCTTGAAGTCTATACCAACGCCTTCCAGTGTTATTTCCCCATTTTTATATTGTTGGTACTTTGGGATCGCCTGGTGAACTAGATGCTGTTCCTCCTCAGTCAAAGCTTGGTATGGCTTGAGAGTCGTAGTCTCATATGCTTGAGCCGCGTTCGGGAAGTCGAACTTGTGTCCTTGCTGCGTATCTAAGATGACAACTTCCTCGCCCGGATAGTGGATGTTGATGTCGTTGCGAGCACCGACATGCTCATAGCCACTGCTTGAACTGGCCGAGAACAATGACCTCTTCCTTGAAGCATGAGCGATACTTGCCCAGGGGACATTCCTGGGAGCCTCAGAGTAAAGCTTCAGATAGGAGCGAATGTGCGATGGCAAGTTCGGATAAGAAGCCCACTTGGTAGAAGGACCAAGGAAACCCATTTTCAGATAACCGAATTGGAATTTGCCTCCCCTGCTCCGGACCAAGATACTTAGCGGACCACGGTCTTTGATATAATAGCGTCCAGTTCCATCGTGAATGTTGTTCGAGATTGGGAACTCGGTTTTCATCTTCTTCAGGTCCCAGCCGTTCTGTTGCAGCTTCCTGATTTTCGGAACGGTCTTGAGGACTAGTTTCCGGTGCTTAGGGTTCAGTTCGTCGAACGTATTCATCTCGGTCGGGCCTGCGTTAGAAGTGAAATGCTGGAAAAGAACTTGACTTCCATCAGGAGACTTCATCACGAAATACCATTCCCCAGGATATTGGACCTGAGGGAGTTCAGTCCATCCTGGACTGCGCTTGCCCAGAAGCAAGGTTCGTCGAGGCACGTGAAGGACATTGATAACCTTCTTTGCGCCCTGCTCTGCCGACCTTCCTGCCTGTGCGAGCATAAACTTGTAATCCCAATCCGAAGAAGGCATCCTGGTAAGGGTGCGTGTGCCGGATAGATCAGCTATGCCAGGTTTAAGCTCAGATTCAGCTCTACGTGTAGCGCGTTCAGCTGCTGCCTTGGCTTCAGTTCCGGCAGCCATTCCTTCCTGGATGAGCCTCTCGGCCTCCTCGCGCTGTTCCGGAGTAAGCTCTTCCAGGCTCAACAGATAGTGGAGTTCCTTTTGACGTGGTGTTAGTGACTTATAGACCTCAACCGCTTCAGCTCTAGTAAGCTTGGGCCCATTGTCTTTAGGCATTTTGAGCCGATTTAGTTCTTGCGCTGAGTACTTGTAGATAGGATGGATCTCCACCTCTCCACGCTGAGGTCCAATCTGGCGAAGACGTTGCTCTTCGTATCTTTGTTGACGTAAATTGTGTACAAAGGCCGAGAGCCTATCACGAGCTGAGGCGATACGTGGAGACACCGTCGAAGTCCACCACTGTTGACCTCGCTGCACGTTCTGGCGAAGCTTGGCAAAGCTCTGTCTGATACGAGACATGAGAGACCGGTCAATTTGAGCCCTGTCGAAGCTTTTCAGGGGGATAGTGGTGGCTTGTATCGGTAGGGAGTTATCGTTCCGAATGGGATTAGGCTTGAAAGTGGTTTGGCTTAGCGACGTGACAACCCCGTCGACCTTGTCATTGTTTCCAGTCGGAGCAGCGGACGAAACGGTGAAGACTAAAGCATAGGCGAGGACGGCGACAAACAGCCACCAGGGCTGCTGTCGCTTGGACCGACCATCGAAACGCATGTTCTTGGCTGATGATAGTAACTGGTGAAGTGAGTGTGAAGGGCGACGATTCTTTTCCGAAAAGGCAATCGAGGGAGCAGCACTTATATACACGAGAAGTCAAGAAAGTAGCAAGCGTGAGACAAGTGGGTCCAGAGAGCAGAGGAACGGCGTCGCTCTGTCGAAGCAGATGAAGCCGTTTTGCAGCCCACACAACGACACCGCCCATTCACGAGTCATCTCATTGTTTTAGCCAGGCACAGTCATACGGCGAGTACGAGTGCTGCCAGCGTTGTGACCTACTGTACCCGGGCAACAGAACTTCATGGCCTCCCGTGGCAAGAGTCATAGAGGCGGAGAGAATTCAGTGTCGAAAAACGAAGTTTCATCCTGAGGTTTACAGGACACGATGACCATGTTTGCGCCAGCTTGATGAGCTCCGAATTCGACGGAAGATATTGTGGGTAAGGTGGGATCGATTTGGCAGGCAATTGTCAGACCCACCTGTGATCGATGTTGTGGGAGAACCAACCCATCAAAGAGACCTCAAGCTCTAGTCAACAGCTCGATGGGTCGAAGTCGTTTATTGTATTCCACCCAGTGTTTGGTGGGACCATCGATGACTCAGCCTGCTGCTATGAGCGTGAAACTGCTGCTCACTCTACTCTAGCACCATGTTTTCCCGTTTGGTATCTCAATCATCAGTAGGTTCCAATTGGTTGCACCATCGTATCTCCTGACCAAGGCGGAGAAAGAGAAAGTATGACACGGCCAAGTAACCGTCAACATTTGTAGCGTCACGACGGGAAATAATAATAATAATAATAATAATAATAATAATAATAATAATAATTGAAAAAATCGAACATTGTTCCACATGCTACAGCTGTGGAAGAAAGACTGTTCCAGGACTGCTTTTGAGACAAACACAGCTTGTGGAACAGTGTTGAGCAGGCTGTGGAAAAGTGTCCCACAGGCTACAGGACCACCAGAAAAAATGAAAACCTTCCTCGAACCCACGCCCACGCCTACCGACCGAACTTCCTCCAAGGACCCATGGTTTTTTTCATGTTAGGTCTCTGACTCGCCCACGGGCGTGTTTTTAAGCACTCTCGGGCGCTCGAATCAATATATAATGGTCCTAGTTCATTTGTTGATGAATTTGTACCACCGAATGCTGTGTTAGAAGCAGTATACAGTCAAACCTCTCGAAATGACACATTATTTATTTTAAAATTTTCGTAAATTATTTTGACATCCTCAAGCAGTAGAATTCTTGTAGCTCATCACTCAGAGTACCTATGGAAGTGTGAGAGCTTTTAAACTGAATGTGTGACTATAGAATTGATTGTGATATAGTGAGTCAAGAGCAACAGGCTGAGAAAGAATCTGAAACTTTTTAGGTCAGAAGACCATGGTCTGCCAGGGTATCCTGAGCTGACTTGAGAGTGTTAAGCTGCTCTTCCACCACTCCTGTAACACTCTATGGGCCCTTATCAAGCTCTGCTGGCGCTACAGATGGGCTAGGAGTCCAAAGTGTCTTTGGTATCCTCTATTCCTGCCAGTGCTTCCTCCTCACCTGATGATCACACTACATCATGGATAGTGGCCTCTGTTAGCTTCTTCAGTATCCAGAGCTGGTTGAGAGGCTCAGAACACTATACATATCTTATACCTTCAAAGCATTATGTAAGCACTGAAAGATGATGCTAGATTTTTGCACCTTTTTTAGGCCAAAATTAAAACGCGATTTTTGAATTATTTAATTCAATTTACATGTGTCATTTCGAGAGGTTCGACTGTAGTAGAAGAATTGGACAAAATAGAGCCGGAACAACTGTTCCAGCACCTTCCCACAGCCTATGGAAGAGCTCGCTGTTCTAGCGCTGTTCCACAGACTCCATGTGGAACAGGACTTCACCACAGCTGAACCACAGGCTGTAATATGACAGTGGAACAGTCCTCCTGCTCTACAGGCTGTGGATTCCTTTTTCCTTTTTCTTTTTTTTTTTTTTTTTTTTTTTTTTTTTTTTTTTTTTTTTTTTTTTTTTTTCTTCCTCTTTCCGTTGTGCGTTTCCCTGACACGACCACGCGGTCAGTCCGGACGGCGAATTCTTTTGAATGCCGGCTCACGTCATGGATCGTGTGCTTGACCTGTTTCTCATGGTCGGTTTGAGGTGGAGGTTTTGCATTGCCGTACTTTGAAGATATATAAACAGCACAAGTCTTCGTGCTGCAAGGGGATGGTCCGTCCTTCTCCACCATACTGAAGTCAACGTACACCCTGAAGCAACCAAAGACTTTCAGAAAACAGGTTGTCTGCGCGAAACTATCTCGTCTGGGGCGCCAATGGCGTCTCTGGCATTGCAGCTCTCCGCGCCCTCGTCGAACAGCCCAGCGACGTCGTCAGCTCCATTCTGGCTGTCTCGCGTCGACCGCCTCAAGTGGACCTCAAGGACAGGCGAATCAAGTTCGTCTCGATCGATATCTTGAACGCCTCCTTTGAGGAAATCGCCGAACAGCTCAAGGCCAACGGCGGCGACAAAGTCAACGTAGCATTGCACTACACCTACATCGAGAAGAAGGACGCTCAGGAGCTTCTCGATGTCAACCACGTGCTGCTCAGCAAAGCGCTCGACTCGACCTACTCTGCCGCCGGGAAGCAGCTCAAGCACTTTCACCTTCAAACCGGCTACAAATGGTACTCGCTTCACCTAGCCAACAAGGACATCGCTTCTCCCGTGCCCTACAAGGAAGATACTCCGCGCGGACCCAATAATCCTCCCAACTTCTACTACGACCAAGTTGATACTCTTGTCGCTCATGCCAAGAAGCACGGCTACGCATGGTCGGAGACTCGACCCAACACCATCATTGGCGCTGCCAAGGGCAACTTCATGAACCAAGCTGTTTCGACTAGTCTCTACCTCACGCTCGAAAAGGCAAAGGGCAACAAGGAGGTGCAGTACCCGGGAAACAACCTCAACTGGGACCAGATCTTTGTGTCCCAGAGCACTGCCATTAACAATGCTCGCTTCCAAGTCTTCCTCACCGATCCAGCTAATGCTGCTAAGTGCGAGAATCAGTCTTTCAACATTGAAGATGGCGACAAGCGCACGCTTGGCCAGATCTGGCAGGATCTCGGTAAGGAACTAGGACTGACGATTCTGCCACCTACTGAAGCAGGCAAGATAGAGTATAACGAGAAGCCTCTAAAGCTCAGTCTGAGTCTCGACAAATGGAGCAAGCGGGAAGAAAACGTGGAGGCATGGAAGAAGCTCACAAGCGAACAGGGCGGCGATCCGAAAGCTTTCGCTGATCATGCAACCTTTGCGTTTGCTGACTTCACGTTGGGGGCGACTTTCGATCAGCAAGGTAGCCTGGACAAGGCGAGAGATGCGGGCTGGGACGTGGTTTGTGATACAGTCAAGGACGGATACCTGGAGACCTATCGATACTTACAGGAGATCGGAACCTTGCCCAAGACCTGAGTCTTGTCATCGATTCTCATTAGCAATGTAATGAGCGTTTGACATCGTTCAAGCAAGCTCTGGAAACGCTGTCCCCGAGTCTTCTCGCGCAGAGCAGCCTTGCAGCGGCAGATGTGAGCTTGAGAACCGCCAGTTCCTGTACAGAGAGATGTGTCAGTCAAACCTCTCGAAATGACACATTATTTATTTTAAAATTTTCGTAAACTATTTTGACGTTCTGGAACAGTAGAATTCTTGTAGCTCATCACTCAGAGCACCTATGGAAGTGTGAGAGCTTATAAACTGAATGTGTGACTATAGAATTGATTGTGATACAGTGAGATAGGAGCTACAGGCCGAGAAAGCATAAATTAAAATGTGCGTCATTTCGAGAGGTTCGACTGTAATGAGCAGTGCCGGCTAATCGGCAAGCGGGCTCCGAACTGACGCACGATCCTTTTCGCTCGCGCTGCCGTGCCGAAACGGAGTGCATTACAACAACACGGACCCTGAACTGCGCATCTTCCGCAACACACTTCAACTTTCACTTTCAGCACTTATCCCTTTCGTCACACCATTCACACCTCTCTAGCCAGGTACCTTCCCCGATATGTCGGCACCCGACTATCGCTACTTGCAAGCGTGGGCTCGACCTTCAACGTCAAAGCCATCTTCAGGCTCCAGCTCACGCCGCGCTTACGATGGTGCAAATTCTCACGAGATCATCCTTCCGACTACGGACGGCGATACCGCTACGCCAGCGGCTCAGCTCGAGAACACGGATGCGCCGCGACAATCTGCTTATCAGGTCAGACTCGATACTCCTGGCGGCATCTCGTACGTTCCAGACGCTTTGGCACAGCACAACTCGGCTAAGAGACTCTTCATTCCAGCAACGATGTATGACCGTAGCCCAAGCGAGTACGACTTTGCTCACGAGATCGAGGCGAAACAGAAGAAGGCTTCATCAGCCACGACACCTCACCCAGAGCTTGATGAGCTTGGACGTACACAGGCGCAAGCGTACAAAGACAGTGTTGAGCAGACGAAGACTCAATCCGAAACCTCCAGTAACGAACAAGCCGGTCCGTTTGACATTCCCCCGACTTCAGACGCAGCGAAGGAACAAGATAGGGATTCAGCACCGAGACGAGGCGGAGACGATGCAGCTTCGATCCTGACGATCGCAACGACGGCTTCAGTGCAGTCCAAGATGACTGCTCTCACCTTGGCTGCTAAGCGTACCCAGACCATTCCAAAGAACGTCTCTGCGAATGCAGTCGCGACCCCTTTCAGTCCGCCTCCGTCCATCAGTGGAGATACGGCACATTCACGCACACCCTGGGCTGCTTCGAGCAATTGGACCTCACTTCGCGCGCTCGATCGGACCACGGAGAAGGAGAAGAAGCTCGGAATCACGCAGTTCGAAGAAGCCACAGAAGGTCGAGTGCCCTCAAGCTACGAAGCAAGCCTCTTTCCTTCGTCCGACTCACAATCAGACGCAGCGACAATCAAGACACTTCGACCAGGCGAGCTCCGTGTCGAAGACCTATTTGTTCCTGATCCTCGGCACTGGCGACCACTACGCTACGTGCGTAAGATTGACCCTCGGCAACTGCTCATCCTCTGTGCCGGTGCTGCTTTGACACCGGGTCAAGTAGCAGCGATGAAGGTCGGCAGCGATGCGAGCTCTGTCTTCACCACCGAGACCACCGCAACTCGACGTGGGGTATCAGATGCGGCTTCCATATACAGCTCTGTACCAACTGATTTCTCCGTCGAAGCGACTAGGAAAGCCATGTTCGCGGCAGGCAAGCTACCGGACTACAAGTCGCTGCAAGCTCAGCTCAAGTCTTCGTCCTCGCTGATTCAAGGCTCTGCATCTACAACATCGCTTGAGAGAGAGGAGAAGCGAGCTGGTCTAGGCTTCGTGTTCTGCCCCGCGTACGACCCTCGCTCACGATCACCAGCGTACAAGCGATCGCCCGAGGTCGCCGTTGAGCCAAATTTCTCACGCAGACTCGAACGGCCGCCCGAGCTCTGTCACTCTACTGTCCGTCGTGCAGCGCTCCGATCCGCATTGGCCGCTCTAGAGTTTACAAGGTGGGAAGCGGAAGGATTTGACAAGATCGTCATTGCAACACATCATGGTTGGCTGGTAGATGGTATCAGCAGGTGGATCTGGGAATGGAGGCACAACAAGTGGTGCATCATGACCGAGTCGCCGCTAGGTATGATCGGCGAGCAGGTACCGGACAGAGATCTTTGGGAGCTGCTTGATAGGGCGGTCAAAGGGTACGAGGAGATCGACTGCACGGTCAGGTTCTGGAAGATCAGCAAGGGGCAGAACAGCCATGCTGTCCAACTAGCTCAGGAGGGAGCGTGCAAGGACAACCAGCAGCCAGGGACGGTCAGGTGGACCAAGAAGAAGGTTCCCAGCAGCACGTGAGGGCTCACTATTTTCGCTGTTGTCCACACCGAATTCTGGCAGTACAATGTTGTAGTCCAGACCTGTTCAACATGAAGCGCAGACTGTGCTGTGGGCTTGTCTTTGAAGAGGTATCGGTTTGAGAACATTTCATTGCAGGACACCACAGACCAGGACAAGCATTCGAACGTCATGAACAGCCAGAGCAACTAGTTTTGGGTGCTGGGGCTCGGCGAGCGACGGATGGAAGGATGAGAAGGGGGAGGGGGGAGGCTTGCTGACGTGTTCGAGCTAGTTGAGTACGACGGTGGGTTTGGGTGCGAAGCTTGGTTGGCGGGGGGAAGGCTAGCTGCGAAGGAAGACTTTTCCGAGGTCGGGTAAGCGGACGAGGGAGGAGTGACGTAAGTCGACTTCTCAGAGGCCGGGCTGGCCTTGGTGTTCGACGTCGGCGTGGACGTCGTTGCAGGAGAGACTTCGGAGGCCACAGCATTGCCCTTCTCATCCACCTTGATGGTCACCTCGCGACCGTCATCGAGCTTAGCCTTCACGATACGCGATCGAGCAGCCTTGAGCAGGGCGCTTCGTCTCACCCCTCTCACATCCTTGTACACGACGAAGACGTTCTTGCCCGTTCGGCCGATGCCATCTGCCACTTGACGAGCGTCGTCTCCATACTTGTGTCCCACAACGTTGGAAGCTGCTTCACCGCTCGTGTAAAGCAAGGTCTGAACTCCAGCATCCACGCCATCAAGCACAGCGTTAGCTGCGATGAGGGAACGGTTGACGAAGCCCTTGATACCGGTAGGAGGAGGGCCGTAGCTGCCGTCAGGATTGACTTTGCGCTGGATACCTGTCTTTTTACCAATCTTGTCGCCGACGTTGCCAGCTACCCGCAGGATAGCTCCAGTGGTCTTGGCAGATACCTGAACGGCCTGACCAGACCACTGGTGCAGGTTTTGGATGCCCTGATGTGTCTTGGGTCCAATCTTGACGGGATCCCGGCCTGCCTCGCCCTTCTCGTTGGTGGGAGTCGAGTAGCCGGACGAGCCTGCAGCAGGAGTCTTGGCAATGTAGGAGTCAGCAGCTCCTTGAATCTTGCCTCCAACAAATTCGGACGTCTCGATAATGGTACGGGAAATCATATCAGCACCTCTGATCATCCAATCTCGCTTCTCATCAGCAGAGAGAACGTCGACCTGGAGGTCTTGCCTTTCGGTCTCAACGCTTGGCTCGGGCGGCAAGTCAATGAGAACGGGAGCCTTTTCATTTCCAGAGTCTGACATCGAGTCGGCCTCGTGGACGGAGAAGTTGCCTTGAACTACACCAAGCACCTTGCCATTCTCATCCATGAGCTCGATTTTTCCGGCATCGGAGCGGTCGTCATCCTGGTAGGCAGCGTATTGAGACAGGATCTGCTCGAAGCGTGCGATGTCCGATTGACTTGTGGTGGCTGGCAATGTGATCTTGATCGAAGCACCCTCGAGCTCGAGAGATGGAAACAGGTACGAGGTTTGGGACTGGCCGCGTTGCGGAATGATGGTTTGTGTAGCTGCAATGGGCAGAGAGAAGTCTCCAATGGAGAGAACGAGCCAAAGGTCGGTGGAATAGTCGGGCTGCTTGCCAGCACTGCTGTTACTGGGTGGCTTAGCAGCATCGTGAAGCTCAATGCTGACAAGTAGAGCCTGAAGCTGTCCTGAGCCTAAGCCGACGGTCTCGCTATGGTACTCCTGAGTGGCAACCGCTCCATTGATCTTGAGAAGCTCCACGCCTTTGGAGGGCTGGTTCGAGTCGGTGGTAGCCATGTTGAAGGGATTCCGTATCTAACAGTCGATGATGGTGAGGCAGAGTCAAGGTTGGGATTTCTAGTTTGTGAGCGTGACACTAAAGCGAATCTAAGAAAAGAGGCCATCACAGGAGCATGTACTGTATTTCGAAGCAAGTGCCTTCCATGTGGCTGACTGAAAGGTGCTCGAGTTCCCAGTGGAGAACGCATGGGCCTCCTTGCGAAGGTCAACTGAGCTGCAGGCACGCGTGTATTCTCTAGTCTTGGCATGTCTGTGTCCTCAGTGATATCATTGGAAGAAATCACCATTGCACAGCCCTTCTGCGCTATAAAAAGAACGCGCTACAACACATGTACACGGTCGAAGGGGTCTACTGTTCCAGCACTCGTGTTGCGAATGGCGTTGAACGGTGATTTCTGGAAGTACCATTTCTGACTGCGGCTGGCGTTGCGTCTCTCTAGAGTGTAAAGGCAAGGCTGAGCCTTAGAAGATCGTAGCGACAAGGCTGCTCTCCAGCTGAGAGAGAATGAGGGGAATGTCAACGCGAGACAGTCGTTGTTGCTCTGGATCTCTGAGGTCACAACAGTACCTCGATGACCACGTTTGCTTCTTCTCACGCTAAAGGCTGGCAACGAGGTGGATACATACCTTGAGCTCGTCGTGCTGCTACCGGTTCACTATGTCAAAGGTGTGATACTAATACAATTGAATTGATTGAGACTGAGACAGGCTGCTACAGTCACTAGCGGAAGAAGAACCGAGTTGGGAGTGCCGATCTGATCACGGCATCATACCGGCTTTTCAGTGCGCCAGATATCGTCAGCCTGTCGCTGGACCTCATCGGGATGATGGCGAGCAAGCTGGCCAGCAGCATGGCTGCAAGTGATGTCGAAACCTGAAGTTGCGAGCGTCGACCCTTCGTCGAAGCTTTGAAGCGTCCAGGAAGAGCTCTCAGCAAGGCTGGCAGTGCATACGTTGTGTGGACGGCGAAAGCCCCGATTAGGACAGTATAAGCTGCAGCTGTTATCAAGCGGACCGGAACATTGGGGTGTGACAGTGAATGGGACACGAACGAGAAGTCGAGCTCGGAGGGTGACAGACCAGAGATGGGCGGTACTCTCGACGAGGGGAGGACACGATTGACGTAGGCATGGTGGATTGCAAACGGAGCTAGGAGGTAGCCTGACATCTGAGCGAGGGTGAGTATGCCCTTGACTACTGATGGGGGAGCTGGCGGGTCCTCCTCCTTCTCTGTCAAGCCATGTTGTACAATGGCCTCGGCGTTCGAGCTTACAGCGGTGAAGCGAATCAAAAGCCTCTTCGTGACTCCGGATATTAGATGTGTTGCGAGGGAGGCCCAGAGGAGAGCCTCGCCGACTCCACTCTGATAGGCCACTCGCCCGAGCAGCATCCACCTTGATACTGCATCTATACGATCGTTGACATCTCCAGTACCTAGATGTAGCAGCCCAACCAAAGGTGCTGAGAGATGGACAACACCAAACGCTGCCAGTGCGGAAGCCGAGACAGATTGCAGCCGTGTCAGGACGGACAGCGCTCGTCGACGGTGAACGGCAGGAATGACCAGACTTGAGCCTTGCAGCTGCAGGCCAAGAATGTGGACTGCCATCGTGATGCGCTGAGAAGCTCGGGATCGTAATGTGATGGGAGAAGCAGATTGTCGCTTATTGGCAGCAAGACGGTCGAATCAGATCATTTAGCCAACCACACGTGTCCAATTTCGCATAGTCTTGGTCTTTTCACCGGCATGGCGTCTTTGCTCCGCGTAAACCCTTGAATGCATCGAGAAATCACAGACCATGCCACAACACACAATGAAGAGACTTGGACATGCTATACGATGCTACATTGCTTTGCTTGTGCGATGCTACGGTGTGCGGGAATGGTATATTCCAATGGAAAAAAAACCCCAGCTAGTGGTGGACTGTACCCTCAGACTCCAGTGGCGAGCTGACGGCCACAGCGGCATGGGGGTCGCCTTGCTCGACCGTTGGTGTCGGGTGGCCGTGGGAAGCTTGAGCCGAGTCAATCACGCTGTCCAGCGGTGATCGCAGAGATGCAGGCGTCAAGCGACCTGGCGTTAGCGGTCCATTTGACTGAGCTGTCAGTGGTGAGGGAGCGTTGGTCGAGGACGCTGCCAAGTAGACCTGCCGCTCCTCACCGGACAAGCCTGTGCTCGAAATGGGCGTTTGCTGCGGGCTCTCTGCCGCACCGGCATCTTCGGCTCCAGACGGAACCATCTCCTGAACCTGGGTGGCGGAATCGGGAACGCTAGCGGGAGGGCTCGGATCCGTCTCGGCGCGCTGGACCGTCCTGGACCCAATCCTTCGTGAGCCCTCGACGACAGCGCTGCTCGACGCGCCCTTGGACGACGCGTTCAGGTCCCCGGTCTGCAGTCGCGGCAGACCCTGCGGTGCCTTCGGCTCGAGATCGGACGGAACGGTTCCAGTCCCGAGCGACACGCCACCTCCGGCCGGCGGCCTTGTTGTTGACGTCGACGGCTTCACATCGACGGCCACGGGCCCCTCGCTGACAACGGCTGGCGTGATGGCGTTGCTTCTTTTCAAATTTGTGTTGCCGCTAACAATCGGCAGGTCCGACGGTGACGGAACCTCAACGTCGTCGGACGCTGCGAAGGCTGCATCTGCAGCACTCTGACCAGCTCTGGACAGCTCGTCAGCACGTGTTGATGAAATCGGTGGAAGCAAGGGGGCACCAGCGGTCTTGAGATCAAAGATGTCGTTGCAGTACAAAATGAGGTCCTCCATCGTCTTATCCTCTTCCATCGCGGCTGCTACGCTTGTGGTCTCATGGTCAGCTTCGGAGAGCAAGCATGGCGAGAAGACAACGCTGAGATTGGCGGCCGTCATCTTGTTCTGATCAGCATGCTGTGCCACCTTACTGAGATGCTGTACAATGACCTTGAGGGTAATCTGGTGGATGGGTGGCAAGCGACGAATCTTGCCTTTGAGCACGGCGAAGCCGTTACGGATATGTTCGTCTCTCTCGTGGGTATACTTGATCCTCTCGGCCCAGGGTATAGCAAGCACCGGCTCAGGCAGTTGACGAAGGTAGTCCTTGAAGACACCGGCGACGGCAGCCGGCTCATCCTTTGCTGGATCGAACTGGAAGCCGAGCTCGTCTTTCTCGATAGCTAGAGCCAGCTGCTTGACGCTCGACTGCTTGGCTGAGATACGATAGATGCCTGGTAGGTCGATGGCATGCTTCTCGATGAACTCGATGCACTTGGTCACAATGAGCGGAGGTGCTACTGTGTCGCTCAGTCGGTAAGGTACGGTGAGTGGGTAGTCGGCCAGAGGAGTTCCGAAGATGAGGTTTTTGAGCTCACCATGCCAGTAGTTGACATAAGAGACCCTGTTGTCCTCAAGTGTCTTGACTCCAGGCAGGTTAGCTTCCATCGCCTTGAGTTCTTGATCGAAGTCGTCAAGCGCTATCTTAACAAGCTCCTCGCTGTGTTGGTGGAGACCACTGCCTTTGTTATGCAAGACGATCTGAGAGCGTTCGGACTGCAACCAAACAGCCTGAGCCGTATGAGCCAACTCGCTCCGACATTCGAGCACGGAAGCAGCAGCAGCTTTCAGCGTCCTCAGCCTGCGCAGACGCAGAGTCTCTAGGTCGAAGATGGCTTTGCGGTACGCCTTGTCGGCCTCATCGACCTCTCGCTTAGCCCTTGCCTGCTTCGCAGCGATGGTTTGAGTCGCTTTATACGGATTGTTGCTACTGCCTCCGAGGGAGCCAAGAAGAGTCTCGCTCATAGACGGTGTCGAAGCGCCACTTTCGCCAACTCCGTAAGCTCCTGTCTGACTGCTTTCACGCATCCTAGTGATGAGAGCTCCGATCTTCTTGGGCGCTTCCTTCCTGGCGGTGTCCCATCCTTCGCGCGATTTGAAGACGTCAAAGAAGTTGGGCTTGGCTCTCTCCTGACTGGGACTAGGTGGAGAGGTAGAGAGTGCAGCGCTGGATGGTGGAAGATGTGTCTCGGTGGTCGGAGGCGACCCGAAGGTAGATCGTTCGTCTGAGCTTTCAGCGCTCCTGACCGAAGTGCCTAGCGACTTGGAGGATGCATTCGAGTGGCGACGGGAGTGACGACGACTGCTCTTGCGGCGCATGAGACCTGGACCACCGCCGCCAGCAGCTGAGGAGTATGTCGATGGTGGCGAGGTAGCAGAGGGCTCAAAGTCGGGAGACGAAGGGCCGCGAGAATGGTGAAGAGCAGCGCCTTCTCGATCCGTTGTCTTGGTACTCAAAAGGATGCGCTGATCTTCCACGGCTTGGGCTTGAAGTTGAAGGTGCTCTACCTCCTCTGCTTTCTTCTCGTAGGCACGTCGGATCTTTGGTAAATTGATGTTGCGCATCTCATCGTACTGCGACAAGCTGTTGCGTAGATCTTCCTTGACACGCTTACGAATGCGCTCTTGCGAGTCACGGAAGGCCAACAGGGGAGCAAGAACGCCTTGACGACAAGTCTCGACCATATAAGACCTCGCTTCGAGTTCTCGCTGATCGTTCTGACGCATCTCGATCCAAGCTCGGCGGAGTCCAGGGTAGCGCTGAGCATCTGCCATGAGGCCGACGTCGCCAACAATCTTTGAATTGACTTTCGAGTCGAGCTCCTTCTGCCTTTCGAGGGAGAGTTTCAGGCTTTTGATGTACTCCTCCTCGAGCTTGATCCGTCCTTCGAATAGTGTAATGTAGCTGTCGGCCTCCGTCAGGATGGTCCTGAACGTCTCGAGGAGTGAAGATGAAATGTCTGCTGCGGACGAAGCTGTGCCATCGGAGTAGTAGCCATTGCTGGAGGCGGCTCTTGAGATGTGCTCTACCGACTTCCTAGCGCTGGAAGCCCCGATGGAGAACGTCTCCATGGCGGCAGACGCTCTTGAACTGAATTGTACAGGTTGAACGTCTGTTGAATGAGGAATGGTAGGAGAAAGATGAGGTCAGCGCGGCGAATGTTGTTGATGGACGTAACGCTTGAAAAAGGTGTCCCGTCCGATCCGAAGGTGTTGAGATGGTGGAATCGAAGCAAAACAGACGTCTGTCCAATACAGACAGTGCTTTGGTCACCGGTCTTGTCAACAACTAGCACCTCGCACACGCAACCTTTGTGTTCCTTCATCTCTATATTTGGAGAAGTCCAGCACAGCCTGTCATGCTCAGCTTGCGGAGGACGAAACGATATGAGCCAAGGCGCATTTCCGAAACCCGATCGCGGTTGCGTGGAGCAATACAGTCGAACCTCTCGAAATGACACATGTAAATTGAATTAAATAATTCAAAAATCGCGTTTTAATTTTGGCCTAAAAAAGGAGCAAAAAATCTAGCATCATCTTGCAGTGCTTACATAATGCTTCAAAGGTATATGATATGCATATCATTCTGAGCCTCTCAATCAGTTCTGGATACTGAAGAAGCTGACAGAGGCAACTGTCTGTGATGTAGTGTGATCATCAGGTGAGGAGGAAGCACTGGCAGAGATAGAGGATACTGAAGACACTTTGGAATCCTAGCCCATCTGTAGCATCAGAAGAGCTTGACAAGGACCCATAGAGTGCTACAGGAGTGGTGGAAGAGCAGCTTAAGACTCTCAAGTCAGCTCAGGTAACCCTGGCAGACCATGGTCTTCTGACCTAAAAAGTTTCAGATGCTTTCTCAGCTTGTAGCTCTCATCCTACTGTATCACAATCAATTCTGTAGTCACACATTTAGTTTAAAAGCTCTCACACTTCCATAGGTGCTCTAAGTGATGAGCTACAAGAGTTTTACTGCTTGAGGACATCAAAATAATTTACGAAAATTTTAAAATAAATAATGTGTCATTTCGAGAGGTTTGACTGTATGGCCTTCTCGTGTGCTACCTCAACCAAACTGACCGGCGTTGGTCTGTGCTTCGGCCCCTATCACGATTCGGTTGTTCCCCATAAAAAGTGCTGAGATGTTAAGCCGAAAAAACTGAGAGGTTCGTGTTAGAGCGAAGATTGAATGTTGCCTCGACAATGCAACCTTTCAACGCTGTGTGACTGACTCGGAAGCGGCACACTCATGCGAGGCCTGAGCGTTCTCGAATTCACCGATTCACAATTCTTCCTTGCGACAGTCGGCTTGGCGTTCACCTCCATCATCCTCCTTCCGACTGTCCTTTGCATCAAGAAAGACTTGGATCGTCCGCAGCATTCATACCCCAGCTCTCGGCGTTGGAGAAGAAACCCAAAGCGACCGCACGCTCGAGCCCTCCCGCAGCGACGGCTTCATTCAGCCCGTGAGACGAGCACTTGCCGCAATGTCCTCCGCGAAACGTATTGGCATGGAGCTCGCCGACCTCACCAAAGAGCCGGTCGATGGCATCACCGTCGAGCCAAAAGAAGAAAACATCTACAAATGGACCGCAAAGCTTACGGGTCCAGCCAAGAGCCCATACGCTGGCGGCACCTTCCTTCTTGACGTCGACTTCCCCATAGAGTACCCATTCAAGTCGCCTAAAGTGCGTTTCAACACACGCATTTACCATCCCAACATCGACGAGGGCGGAAACCTCTGCGTTGGTATCCTCAAGAGTGAGGAATGGAAGCCCAGCACAAAGGCGGTGACCATTCTGCTCTCAATACTGCAGCTCCTCGAGGAGCCAAACCCGGATGATGCGCTTGTTGCTTCGATCGCAGAGCTTTACAACACCGATCGTGCCAAGTTCGACAAGACAGCACAAGAGTACACCAAGAAGGCGAGTAGTTGCCCGACGCTATGAGCGATCGATCAGTTGCGTCACTCATTTGAACCAAATCCTGACTATCGTGAGAGCTCTCTTCCTTCTTTCTTTGAACGATCGCAGTACGCATCCGCATAAGTGTCGACTTTTGATATCCATCCCATCGGTCTGGCGAAAGGCGATGCCGTCAACCTCCGCATCAAAGCGTCCGTCAGCCTGATCTGATCTGATCAAAGCTTGATGCACGCTGTACGCGCTTTGGGCCCACTCTGCCTCTCTGTCCCGCTCTGCCTGTCTACCACGCAATGTCCCGACCCGTGTTTCAACCAAGAAGCAATGTATCAACAGCTGGCTTGCGCAAACATTTCACTACACATCACAATGTCACGTCGTCTCACAGAAACTCAAGGTTCGCTTCTTGTAGTGCCGTCTGAGATCGTCCCTGAAGCCCGCAAAAGAATGACGTGAACAGCGAACGCGTGAAAGGAGACAGAGAGCTGCAGACACAGAGCTGCCCAGACACAAGATGCTCATCAGACGGGCATTGAGTTAGTCGTCTAGATTGCTACACTTTTGATTACAAGCATGTGGGCTGATCGCGATTAGCTATCACGAGAGACAAGGAAGACATATAAGGAGAGGCCGTCCCAGGTCACGATTCCGTGATCTGACGGACTTAGGTTAGGACGGCGAGCGTGGATGACGTGAATTTTGGAGTCGGCGGAAGGAGAAGTGAACGCTGGAGGTAGGCGCATCCAAGAATACGAAGCACTGCTATGACAAGGGACAGTCTAGTCTGTGAAGGAAGACTTAGTCTTCAAGCTTGCTAACGGTGCGAGGCTCATCGTATCCAAGCTCAGCGAAGTGCTTCTTGACCGCATTCCCCATCGGTGGAGGGTCCGCAGAAAAGGAGCATTGCTGTGCGAGTACAAGAACAAAAAGTCTCGCCTTAGAAGAAGAAGACTTGGTCTTCAAGCTTGCTAACGGTGCGAGGCTCATCGTATCCAAGCTCAGCGAGGTGCTTCTTGACCGCATTCCCCATCGGTGGGGGTCCGCAGAAAAGGATCTTGATGTCATCAGCAGGCTGGGGGAGCTTCTCCTGGATAGCCTCCTTGGTGACAAAACCGACTCCGCCCTTCCAGCCCTCAGGAGCCTCGTTGAGGAAGTAGTGGATGCGGAACTGATCCTTGTGCTTAACAGCCAGCTCGTCGAGCTCCTGCTTGAGCAAGATATCGTCCTCCTTGACGTTAGCGTAGATGAAGTCGATCTGAGTCTTGTCGGCAGGGTTCTTGAGGGCGGCACGGATGATCTGGAGGCAAGGGGTGAGACCAGTACCACCAGCAAGCATACCGATGTGTCGAGCGAGGCCAGGAGAGTAACGCATCTGGCCCTTAGGGCCCTTGACCGAAAGAAGGTCACCAATCTTCATAGCGCCGATGTACTTGGAGACGTTGCCCTGCTCGTACGACTTGACGACGAGGTCAAAGAATCCGTGGTCGTCGTCCGACGATGTAGGCGTGTAAGAGCGCATCACATTTTTGCCGTTGATGTTGGCCTGGACAGAGATATGCTGACCGATGGGAAGACCGAGAATGTTGTTCGAGCGAGGAAGCTTGAAGCGATAGAGGGCAGTGTTGGGCGAGAGCGACTGCTTCTCCATAAGACGGTATTGCTGCCACTGTGTGGGGTTGAGGACGGGCTTGAGCTTCTGTGCGTCAAAGTAGAGCAGAGCTCCAACTGAGAGCGCCAAGCCCACGATGAAAGCGAGGACGACGTTGATCTCCATTGGATTAGTGGCAGCGTCGTAGAACTGAAGAAGTTCGAAGTCGGGAAAAAGGTGCTTGGCGGCGTACTTTGTGGTTGTCAGACAAACGCCGAACGTGACTAGAATGGATGTTACGAGGACAACCTGTTCTGCGAGGACCATGAAAAGTGGATGGGGTAGTGGGCGAAGGTACCAAAGGTCAAGCGGCTGAAGATGATGGATGGTTGTGAAAGGACGATGATTCGATGTTCTCGCTTCAACGCGAAAAATGACGATGGCAAGGCTCGCCAAAAACGCACCGTTTTCCGGAGTGACGGCTTGATTGTCTGACTGGCTTTGCGGGGCTCGTGCTTTAGCCTCCCCGAAAAGACGAGAAGATCTGAGTGGCGCTTAAATCCTCTCTCTCTCTCTCTCTCCACTCATTGGGTCTCTGGATTGGATAAGTTGAATCTTGACCTTTTGTCACATGCGTCTCGTGAAAATCTGATCCGATCATGGAAAAAATAGCAATGTCATGTCACGTACGACGTAACAAACAAAGATTCTGGCTTCTGCTCGACTTCCGAAGCAACGTTTCATGAGTTGCTACACTGCTTGTTCGACGCTGGTTGCCGGAGTCGTCCTGAACAGGCTTCTGACGGAGCTTTAAGAGCCAGTGACGAACAACAGGAGCCAGACCCTGGCTAGCTGCCACTCATTGTGGTCGAGGACTTTAACGACAAGTGGCAGCGAGACGACACGACACCGAGACGGGAACTGTTGCGTTGCCAAGTGGATGCAGCAGCTTCAATGGAGTCGCCGACGTAGACACAAATTGATGGGGGCGAGAAGATCAAGGGTCCCGCCGAACCTGCAGAAGAGATGCATGTGATGTTAGCAGGAAGTGCTCCATGAACAAGTGTGACTAGTTACAACGACAAAAGTGTCGAGAATCTTGCCTGTAGTTGATGAAGTTGACACAAAAGAGCTAAGCGCCCGGATCTCTCGTTGAACCATTCTTCCGTGCCTTGAACTCAGTCTTGCCGAATCACAGAATGCAGCCGTCAGGAGTCAAGCGAACCGAGAGTTCGAAGCGCCTCCCACTTTCGCCGCTCACAGGTGATCATAGTGAATGTTCATGCAAAACGAGGCGGCATCTGCCCGTGCGGCCTTGAGGATTGGGTGACTGATTCCCTCACTATCCCATCAAGATTAACAGCACGACTTACGACGACGACGACTAGAAGGTCAAGCAAGACTTCATGACCCGATGATAGTCATGACAATAATACAACCACCTTAGTGAAGCGGTCGAGGGCTTCAGTAGTCGAGAGCTAAGTGACGGACCATCCAGCGGCATAGTACGGATAAACAATCCTGCAAAGGCTGTAGAATGCCGGTCACTTGGAGTCGTCAGCATCAAGCCTCCAGCGCCTTTTCAGATCACAGTGGGCAACCTCTCGAGCGTCATCACCATGTCCCGGCGACGATAAGCAACAGTCGACCTGCTTTTGGCGCAGCAGTGGGAGTGGCTGCGAGACCAAGCAAGATCTCCTCGACAATATCTTCTTCGGCACCTTTTTCAAGGCTAGCTAAGCGCCAACGAACTTCAAAAGGCAGTGAAGAACAAGCAAGCAAGAAGCACGAACAGGTCAGCCGGCGGTCAAGCGGAGATCGGAGCTGTCATGATCAGCAAACGGTCAACTCGAGGTTGTTCAGCAATAAACCTCATCAGATCAGTGTCAAGACAGACACCGAGACGGCTGGACAGGATCAGCCATCGTCGCCAAGACAGAATTGTGAAGCGTGTCGTCGATCATGGTGTCAGACAGTCGGAGGAGCGGCCAATACCAAGGCAGGGTCCAGCTGGCTCAGCAGTCACATCAACCGAATTGGCAGCGACGCATTCGGAAAATCAAGATCAAAAACCTATGCGAGCCATGGCGCAGAGACAGGATCAGCTGCAGAGCAAGACACAGGCAAAAGGCCATTTACGCGACAGCAGACACGCTCAGGTTCGATACGAGGCGTCTTGGAACTCATCACTGCGCCCTTCAGATCCCATTCACGTAGCAAGAGCGTTGTTACTTTCAACAGCAGGACGAGCTTGCATTGGAGAGAGGAGCTTGGCTGCCACTGCAAGGAGCCAAAGGGTCGATTTAGCCTCTCATTTCGCAGGCGATCTCGTCCTAGCTATCCTTTAGACAGGGCTCAGCCTGTCGAGCAGAGCAGATCTTGTGCTGTTCAAGCTCATCCATACTCTCACCACACGAGAGGCGGAAGTCGGTCAATTGGCCGTCATCCGATTGCCAGATTCACGGTAGATCAAGGGGATGATGGCGGCGGCGGCGGCTGTCTCTGCCGCTGCCAGCATGCCCGGATCCAAAATCACGGATATCGTCATTCCAAATCGGATCTGAAAAATTCAGCCTCAATCTCAGCCTCAGCCTTTGCAGCAGCCTCAGCAGCAGCTACACCGGCAGGGTCGCATTCGGGACTGTCGAGACAGCAGACAGAAGAAGCAGCAGTGGCGGCGGAACGATGTCACAGGCCACGAGCCTTGTCTAAGTTTGGTTTTCAAAATCATTCATCTCAGCTGCAGCCTCAGCAGCCCGATACTTCTGATGCGCCAAGATCCGCTGCCAATTCTGCCGCGTATGGTAAGTCACCTTCCATCCTGCTTCTTCCATCCCTCGTCGACACTCCTTCTTCCAGCTCGCCTCTCGTTGGAGATCCACCATCTTACAGCATCCGACCTCCTTCCTTCCTTTACTGACGTGACTGGCTTTCCTTCTCGCTCTCAAATACCAACCTTCCCTTACGCTGACACTGGAAACGGACGATCTCATCCACAGTCAATCCTTCTCTGCCAGCCCCGAACGCACGCTCTCGCCTGCTTGCCTCCTTATTCGACGACGCTTCAGCTACCTTTCCACCCAGGCCATCCTCTTCGCAACAGCATCGTACCCATGCTTCCTTCCTTGTAGACGCCTATTCAGCCCCTGCCGGCGACAGTGTAGACTCCTCATTTCGACCCAATCCTTATTCAAAGGAACCTGTTCCCAGCTGGGACCCGCAAAGTCAAGACTATCAACGTCGACCAGAGATCGACATTTATCCTCCCCATCCTTTTGGAGTCTGGCACATAAACAGCGACGAGCCCACCAGCCTACCCCTGCCGCCCAAACGATCTGCTTCTGCTTCCTTTGCTCGTCAAGCACCGGTCGCCTCGAAGACAATCGTCAAGCACACACGGAACGCACACTCGTTGGGAAACTTTCCCGACCTCTCCTTCGCCAACGTGTCTTCTCGGATCTCCAGCAACACCCAACGCGGCTCGCTCGGGTACGCCGACGTCCGAACATCCGGTTTCCCTTTTATCATGCCCGACAGCGGCTCAGAGGCCACTACCACGCCGGCCACCAACACTCCTGGCTCAGAGCTCGCCTCTGAGCTTGGCTCCTTGCGCAGATTCGCTGCAGCGTCCGAGGCGGGTTCGGCCACAATGAGCCGCTCCCACTCTGATCAGCCAAGCATGCGCAGCTACGAGGAAAGCTCTGTCAGCGCCAAAGATCCAGGCGCAACCATCAACCGCAAGGTCGGCGAACAGCTCGGCGGTTCTCTGCGAGAACACTTCTCTCCGTCTCCAGCTGTGACATCCTCAGAACCGCCTCATCAAGATGACCTCCTGTCCGTCGTGGAGCACCGCCGCCCTTCCAGTAGTCGCAATGCCTCGCCCTTAGTAGAGCGCGAGTCCGAAACCGACACGCAGCTTGCACCCCCTGCGCCACGACCCATCAGCTCGACCGAGGCCAGCGAGGAAACAGCCAGCTCTCTGATCATGAAGATGCAACCGCCCTCGGTCACCACGCCGTCCCTACGTGATTTCCCGGTCAACGCCAACCAGAACTCTAGCTACGAATCTGTGCGTGCACCCATTCGTCAGCGCACTGACTCGCGTCCGACCATCTCGCCCACCAACACCTCGCGAGCCATCTCGACACCAGCTCCGATGCCGCTCCCACAGGCCCTACAGGATCATCGCCCAACCGTGCGCCGTGCGCAAGGTCAGCGTGCCGAAAGTGAGGTGGTCCGCAGTCGCAGTTCATCTAAGCCATTCAGCTTTCCCGCTAGATCCAGTGCACAGTTCACGCCACGGGATCGCGCTGCCGCCCTCCAAGCCAAGTCACCGCAGACCAAGAGCGGCGGATCCTTCATTCGCCGCCTCATTCGCCGAGCCAGCCTCAAGGGCAATAAATCGCAGTCAGTGGGAGGAACACCATCCCTCGTGCTCAGTCCAGGCAAGACCTCAGTTGCCCTTCCTTCAGAGCTGGAGATGGAGGACTCGTCAGAGTCAACCACACCTCGCGCCGACAGCTTCTCGTTCAGGGGTACTTCGAAGGAGTCTAAGCCGAGAACCAGCCTCACACGCCGTCGAAGCAAGTCCAGAGACATGGGCTCCACAAAGGCCTCCAAGACCTCATCCATCTTTGCTCCTTTCCTCGCCCGCGACCCAAGCAAGAGCGGCGGTCGTTTCCGAACACAGCGGGAAGACTCTTTCGGTCATCTTGGACCACTCCCACTTGAACAACCTCCTTATCCCAAAGACGGTCTGCCGTTCAGCTCCAGTGCCCCGTCCTTAGCCCGCGACCGAGATTTCGCAGGCGTCAATCGCGCCAATGGTGATGAGATCAGGAGTCGAGCCAACGGTGATGAGATCCGAAGTCGAGACTTTGCCATGGTGCAAACGCCACAACGGTCCAAGCCATCTTCGCCTGCTCAGCAGGAGCCTACCGAGCTTCTTGAGAGCCCTCGGATGGATCAGGCAACAGGGCTTGGCGAAGACGTCGGAGTCGAGGATGGACAGAATCAGAGACCGCTCTCACACTTGACAGACCAGACCGACAACAGTCTCGGTATGGGCATGGCTTTGTCTACCCGCAACCATTACAATTTCCAAGACTCTTTGGGTCTCATCGAGTATTCTTCGGGATCAAGACAGCAAGAGGACGCAGCAGTTCCAAAAGCCAGCGCATACGGTCCTGCCCAAGTTTCGGCTTCCTCTCTCGGACACTCGAGCGCTACTGATGGGCATCCCCGACCTCGAGCTGGTATCCCTCGCATCTGGCAAGGCCTCGAGCCCCTCGACGGCGACAGCACCCTCCGCTCCACCCACATTGACGACGCAGACGAGTCCGACGACATGTCGCTCGACCACGGCGTCCCTGCCAATAGGTTTGACACCACAACCACCACAAGCTCCTTCAAGACTGCCGTCAGCAACCTTGACTCGCCCAAGTCGGCGTCGACACGCCGACAGAATGTCGGTTCCAGGGCGTCGAAAGTGAGCCTCCGCACGTTGGACACTCCACTTGCCCGACACTTTGATCAGGGATCCCGACAGGACTCGCCACTCGCCGACCTCATCACCAACCTGGAGAGGCGCCTCAGCGTTCCCAGCACAGCCGGCACGCTTGGCTCCGCACCATATCATGATGCAGCTGCGTCGCCTAGCAGCGAGTTCCTGCATCTCGAAGCCGACGAAGCCCGTCCTGCGATAGCTGCCGGACCGTCGCCATCGCCTTCGTTGGACGGCCATGATGACCAGCTGAACGGACAAGACTTCCACGACGACGACGACGATGCATCCATCCGAGCCATTCCTCGCGAGACCTACCAGCCGGCTTCTTCGCATACAGCACTTGTCGAGACGATCGACTACTCCAACCGCAACTCTATCATCGAGCCGACGTCTCTGGCATCTCGAGATATCACCGACGACACAGATGGACCACACCACTTGTACAAACGTGACACCTTTGGCGGTCTGGACTCGATGCCTCTGGCTTCCGCTGCACCGAAAGAAGCCGCGATTCCTCTCGCGGAGGCGACACGGCCGCAGCTCTCTCGCTTCTCTACCGCAACCGCCGGAGCTGAGGACGATGAACTCCCCGCCGACCGCTATAGAGGCGATGACGCAGAAGAGCAAGAAGTGGTGTTGCCCGAAGTCAAAGTGTCCGAGATCGAAAGCCACCTGGCAGCTGTCGAGGCGGCTCTACAAGATAACCGTGCTGAAGGAAGCTTCGATCCTACATCACTGCGACAAAGAATGTCGGATGCATCGTACGTCATGCATGCCAATACGTCTTCCACCAGCATGCTCTCACGAGAAGGCAGCCTGCAGCCAACACCTCGCGCAGTGGACAAGAGCACCGACGACCTTTCGCTTCCTGGAGCCTGGACCCACGACAACTCTTCGTTTGTGATGAGCGACGATGGACGACGGATCACGCTCGCACCAGAATCGCACGAGGCTCTCGCGGATGCTGTGCGCAGCGTGCGTAGAGCTATCAGCTCTTCGCAGCTCACCGATGCCGACGAATCACGAACAGCCATTACAAATCGTTTGGTGGAGACACTCGGTATGGACAGCTTCGTATCTGACGCCGCTGAGCCGGCTAGCGACCGCGTGCCAGCTGGTGAGATGTCCATGCTTTCTGAGGCAACGCCTGCTCGAGCCGCCAAACGACGACAGGAGGGGATGCGTGACATTGAGCAGGCTTACAGCCGCATGCTTGCTTTGGTGCAATCCTCTGCCATTGGTGTCACTCCCTCTCCGCAGATGCGAGCTGAAGAAGGTCGCCTTGGTGTTGAGCCTCCTCGCCGTCCAGCGAAGCAGGGCCTGGCCACTTCGGGAGGTAACGAGCCTTACTTCAACTCACCACTGGCCAAGGCCTCGACCAAGACAGATGAGCCGCTCAGTCAGCCGGTTCAGGTCAAGCGAAACACCCTTGGTGGGACTAATGTCATCGCATCAGGCCGCCCGAAGGCGCGTGCGCAGTCGATCGGAGAACATCGCACGTCGACGTCGTTGTCCGGCCTTATGGGTATGCCCCTTGATGTCAACTCGCAGATGCTGCGACATGCCAGCGTTTCGTCCGTCTCATCAGCGCAGGACGTTGCTCAGCACGAGTCGATGGAAGCAATGACCACCCGCCGACGACCTCCTTCGGATGCCAAGTCCAACTCTAGCCGATACTCGCAGGCCTTGAGCCGAGACTACGTTCCATCGTCGTTGATGGACTCAGACAGCTTCCGCAAACGCTTCAGCAGCGACAACACGACTGTAGGTCGGGCCAGCTCTGGCGGCGGACACACTTCGCCGTCCGCTACAGCCAAGACGCTAGGCACCCCTCGGTCGTTTGCAACATCGGTTTCGCAACACTCGCTTGCCAACATGGTGCGCCGTCACGAGCTCGAGAAAGAATCCTTGCTTGACACTCTTGAGCGGGTCCGAGCCGAGAACGCCGATCTGCACGCTCGGCACCAAAATCTCACATCCGACCTTCACGCCGAGGTCACTCGCGTACTGGAGCTGGAGCGAGAGCTCGAGCGTCGTGATTCGCGCGAGGTCACGCTGATCGGTCAGATCCAGGATCTGGAGAACGAATTGATGGAGCTACGCTACCTTGACCACCAGCTCAACTCCACCGCTGACCAGACACTTGACTCTGAGGACGGCGAGGGTTCTATCATGGACGTCGAACTTCCGCCCTCTCTTCACAACAGTGTGCGCTTAGGGTCAAGCACTTTCTCGCCACGAGTCAAGGCGAACACTATGGTCTCGCCTCCGCCATCGTTCTCCTCTGCGTCCGTGTCAGCTGCTGCCAAGCCTACGCACAGAAGTACGCGGTCTGAAGCGTTCGTCTCTGGCCTGCCTGGATCTGAACGGGCGACGCTGCCTGCAAGCAGGAGCGAATTGCCGCGCGCTCGCCCTGTCTCCCTGTTGAATGGTCCTAATGGCCTCTTCCGGGAAGACCGTGGCTCGCAGCGATCTAGTCAGGCGTCGCCTCTGCCAACACCACGAAGCAGCAGTCTCCTTCGGGGACACCGCGCATCTTCGAAGGCAACGAGAGCTCAGCAAACCTCGCCCACCTTGCTCGGTCTGAGCCTGCCGAAGGAGGACAACGAGGTGTGGAACATCGCCGACGAGCAGTTGCCGGAGATTGATGATGAGCTCGTCCCTACATCGATGTCGAGGTCTCATCAGCAAGGGTCCAGCACATTTGCACATGACGAGACAGTTGACTCCAGACTTGGCGACAACAGCTACGAGCAAGGTCAGGAAGACGACGACGACGATCGAAACAGCTCTGTGCCCTCGACAGTCCAGCACAGGAACACCTCGACAGTGACGAGCAACGCACACTCTCATCAGCGCGACCTGTCGACATCATCGTCGTCATCAGCCATGCCTCGCTCCACTTCGCAGGCGACGGTGACCAAAAGAACACCTTCGCAAGTGCCGCGTCCCTCGCCTACTGCAAGCAAGATCTCAACCAGTCGCTCCATGAGCGGCATTTCAGACTCGCCAGCTCATCGAAGCGTTTCGTCTCGTTTGCCTCGACTTGGACTCAAGCCGAGCTCACAGTATCGCACGGCCGGCGTTAACGGCGTGCGCAGCGTCTCGGCTGCTACCGACAAGTCGACCGCTTCCGCCCTCTCCTCGGTCTATAGCAACATGTCAGCTGGCGCTCCGCCTTCGCTCGGCTCGCTGCCCAGTGGAAACAACACGATGGAAGATGAGATCCAGGCAGAGCTTGCCAGGCTTGGAAACCCTCAGCCTTACATGCGATACTATTCGCCCCCTCGCAGCAAGATGATCTGATCAGATCACACGCTGGCTTACGGACCTTCACTCTGTTGTCATGTACTTGTCATGTTACGGTTACGATTGCATGCTAATGATGTTATTGCATTGATGGGTATTGAGTGTGTCGTTTGTTTTGTGTCGCGGCTTTGTGCAGTCTTCAAGAAAATAGTGATGTTGACAAAACCAGCTTGCGAAAGCAGCACACATTGCCGAGCTCTAAGCCACTAGCCGCGACGCAACGGAATCGGTCTACAGCCGATCCATGCCGTCTGTCTTGATTGTCGGACCGAAGGTTGACGGACGACAGCCGGTCTTCACTTGTTCGCACGCCCTGTTGCCGACTCCGTGACAAGACGGAGGGACGATCCTGTATTGAAAAATGTGTTGACGCGTCTTGATGTGCTCTCGTCCCCGGAAGTAGACAGCTGTGATCCCACATGCGTTGCGAGGAAGAGACCCAACGTAATAGATCCAGTCGACAGATTGTGCAGCTTTGAGCTCTTGGCTTGTCCCGGTGGACAGCTACGTTCTGCTAGCAGTGTAGGGTCGCGTTGCTGTACTTGTACCGAGGTGATGGAGTATATCGAGATACCTCAACCACGAACGCGCTTGCGAGCGCCGTTGAGATGACGCCTCGTGATCGTCTTTGAGCCCTTCAGACCGTTGGACAGGTCGATCTGGTGGGCGACTCTCGACTCGTTGGCGAGACGCTGCATATAAATGAGGAAGGCGAGCATGATGTAGAGATCCGCAGTCTTTGAGAGCCTCGTGTTGGGAGGAAGGTGAGCTCGGATGAGCTTTTTGATCAAGGATCGAGCGGGGAGCTTCATTTGAGCAAAGCAATTTGGAGCGATAAGAAGAGCTCTGAAGGTTTGTAGAGGATGGTAAAAAAGCAGTCGAGCCTGAGGTGATGCCGAAGACGATGATGAGAGTGTGGTGATGGGAGCTGGATTGACAAGGTTTCAAGTGGTACAGTCAAACCTCTCGAAATGACACATTATTTATTTTAAAATTTTCGTAAATTATTTTGACGTCCTCAAGCAGTAGAATTTTTGTAGCTCATCAATCAGAACACCTATGGAAGTGTGAGAGCTTATAAACTGAATGTGTAACTATAGAATTGATTGTGATACAGTGAGATAGGAGCTACAGGCCAAGAAAGCATCTGAAATTTTTTGGGTTGGAAGACCATGGTCTGCCAGGGTTACCTGAGCTGACTTGAGAGTCTTAAACTGCTCTTCCACCACTCCTGTAGCACTCTATGGGCCCTTATCAAGCTCTGCTGGCGCTACAGATGGGCTAGGAGTCCAAAGTGTCTTTGGTATCCTCTATTCCTGCCAGTGCTTCCTCCTCACCTGATGATCACACTACATCATGGATAGTGGCCTCTGTTAGCTTCTTCAGTATCCAGAGCTGGTTGAGAGGCTCAGAACACTATACATATCTTATACCTTCAAGGCATTATGTAAGCACTGCAAGATGATGCTAGATTTTTGCACCTTTTTTAGGCCAAAATTAAAACGCGATTTTTGAATTATTTAATTCAATTTACATGTGTCATTTCGAGAGGTTCGACTGTACTTAGAGTCCAACAGGTTCAAGACGCGTTTCGTAATTTTGGCTGCGCCCTGCACGCATCACGTGCAACGGAGCTGTCAAGAAAGTGGAGTAACTGCGCACCAAAAAGTGGGCCTGCAGCACAGTCAACCTTCTTCTCATTCGACGCCTTCGACCATACCACCTTCAGGCACAGCCTCCAGCCGATACACGCCTTCAAGCTCACCAGGGAGACGCACACACTGCTCTGCGAAGCTAGGTCAACCTCACAGCGATGTCATTCCAGGCTGGGCCATCGGGCTCGACAGCGACCCTCAAGACCTCGAAGCTATCACCTGTCGTCTTGGACAACCTCTCATCTTCAGGGATTGGCAGCAACATCAGTCTGTGAGTATGCGGCCTTGCAAGACACGAGTGAATATAGACACGCCCTGTCCTGAAACTCTCTTCTTATACTTTGGATCACAGCCATCCGCTTCCGATCTTGAACATCTCAGAGCACCTTGTTCGAACAAGATTGCAAAGCGACGATGCAGAGTTGACAGGTAAGCAGCCTCCTTGACAGGTATCGACAAGCAAACACTGCAATAGCTGATAGCTTACTCATCGCGTCTGAATCTAAACCGCAGTTTACGGCGTCCTGCTCGGCACACAGCAAGGTCGAGACATCGACATACAGAACTCATTCGAGATCCGGCTCGATCCACGGTCCTCGCCCACGTCGGCCCCTATGATCAACCATGCATTCCTCAAGTCACGTCAGTCGCAATACAAGCAGGTCTTTCCCACGCTAGACCTGCTAGGTTGGTACACGATCGGCGACGTTCCCACACCGCAAGACCTCGAGATTCACAAGCAATTGCTCGCATACAACGAAACGCCAATCTTTGTCCAGCTCCATCAGACCGTCTCGTCGTTCGAGAATGCAGAGGTAAACGGAGAGCTGCCAATCAGGGTGTACGAATCCGTCGTCGAGATGGTGCAGAGCGAGACAACCAACTTCTTCGTGCCTGCAGGCTTCAAGATCGAGACAGGAGAAGCGGAGCGAATTGCGGTAGACCATGCGAGCAAGGCTGGTGCAGAGTCTGGAGGTGATCACGAAAGCTCCAGTGAGTATTCTCAAGGCCTACAAGTGGACACAAAACACGACATACTAATGTATACCGCAATCCTACCGTGTTGCTTTTTTGAACGCAGTGCTGGCGAGCATGCAAGCGCAGCATAGCGCCATCAGCAAGCTTCACGATCGCATTCATCAGGTGCTTGGCTACCTTCAAGCTGTCAAGAGTGGCCAAGCAGGGTGGGACCACGAAGCGTTGCGGCAGATCCAGTCAGTTGTTGCCAACCTACCGCAGACGGTTCTTCCAGAGCTCCAAGAAGAGCTTCTAAGGGTGAGTGTAGAGGCCAACAATCGCCATGTCAAGCTTCCCATGAGGTTGAATGGGCCTGATCCGATTCACCTCGATCGGGGTGCCTGCGCAGGGATTCCCGATGCTCAGGATTGAGTAGCTGACCTCATCATACCCTGTCCAACACACACACACCTTCCCGGACGACAGGAACACAACGATGTCCTATTGACCAACTACCTCTCGGTGCTCACCGAGAACCTTCACACCATGAACGAGGTAAGCACACCGACATCACGGACGAACAAATCCGAAACCCTACTTCCACAACTTCAGCAGTTGCAGACTCCGAAACATGTCCAAGGCTCTCGACCTCGTCTAGCGTGTGACTTCCGCTGCACCACACCGGCAATTGCAAAGAGCACTGACGGAACCATACTGACAAACTCAAATCTCCGCTCTCTGTTGTCATTTGCGGCGCTCCAACAACTCGGTTTGCTCGGTCGGACGTTGTTTTGGGTCTACTATCATGGTGTGGCTGCAGCTGACGGATAAGTTCGAAGTGGTCCAGACCGGTGGGAAGGATGACAACGGCGCAGAGGCAGGTGGAATTCTGGTAGGTTCAGCGCCCGGTATTCAGGGTCGCAAAGGGGGCAGTGGAGCAGCTGGAAGGAGCTCGGCGCTGCGTGCTGTGTACAGCTGATCAAGGTTGGCTTACGACAGACAACAATGAATGCACATGCTTTCAAGAGTCTCGATGTGCGTTGTGCGTTTGTGTGCGTGGGCGGCGGGTTTTGAAGCGTTCTTCGTCGGCGAATCACACGACACATATCGCACGTGGGAGCCGCTCCAGACCCTCGGTGACGTCTGTCGCATCGACTTCGGTCTGTCTGTCGATCGATGCATGGCCTCTAGACAGCTTGCGGTTGATGGGCCTCGAGTCTGTGCGTAACTACGCTCATCACCGGTCGCTTCGGTCGAGATCAAGCTCAAGCTCGAGCTGTTCCAGACTCGTGGGTCGCAGCATGAAAAGAAATCGAGCTAAGGGGTCTAGGCGAGAAGGAAGGCATTGCATCGTGACTGAAGAGGTCGCCGGCGATGCAAGAGCTCGGCTGCGATTCTCGATCCTTCATCTCACCCTCTCTCGCGCGCCACGAAACTTTGCTTCGACTTCAGGGTCCGCTACAGGTTTTCTTCATCTTCTTGGCACAAAGTCAGAGATCAAGCTTGCGATCGCCATGGCTGCTAGGTTTGAGAAGGCCCGGTGAGCGACATTCAACAGACCGAGCTTAGATTAGATTACGGGAGAGGGTCCAGAACAGCCAAAGCGTGAGAGAAGCCGCACCAGGGTCGGAAACGTCGGCCGCGTTTAAACATTCAGGGTCTGGAACTTCCAGACAAGACACACAGCAGACAATGATTCGAGTCAGGCGCTTGCTTTTGTTTCTCTTCGGACGAGGACTGTTCAGAAGCAGTGAATCGATGGATGACAATTGGAGCGAGACTGTTGCACAAATGCAAAGCGAGGCTCAAGCAGACGCAGTGAAAGCAGAGATCCAGGCTCTGAGGTGGCGATAAGGTGACAAGTTTGCAAGGGTCCGATCAGAATCTGTTAGAACCAAGGGAAAAGGAAGGATTAGTGTTAGGCATTAATTAACTTACACCTTCGAACCGCGCAAAAACCTCCAACTTCCTTCAAGCTGTGGCGCGTGTGAACGTGACAGGAGCGTGACTCTTCGGCAACGGGGCTCGTGACGCAACCTTCTAGAGCATTCGCTTCGAAGGCTTCGAAGACTAGAGGAGCAGAACACGAAAGAGGAGAGTGCTATGCCGTGCTAATTTAGCTGGGCGTTGTAGACAAGCCAACGAGAGAAAAGTCTCGGTGAGCCGTTTTAAACTCCGGTTCGCCGTCTCGTAGACTAACTTAGCGTAGCAACCGGGCAGGGAAATCAAGATATTCCGGCACCGTCAACGCAACCGTCTCTCTGCGTATAGGCGTGATCTTTTGAGATCCAATGCCGGTTGACAGAGATCCTGTGGGAGCTCTGCGGGAATAACAGGAGAGATTGAATGTACGCAAGCTGCTGCTGTTGTTGCTTGAATTGATGCTAAGAGAGCGTGTGGCTTGACGTTCCTGACCACGACAAGATATTTTTTTTCACTGTCCGACACGCTATCCGCTGCAGTCCAACGTAACGCTCGCGTGGCCTCTGTTACTTGCAAGCTGAGTTCAAGGCAGCGAAGTACCAACATCCAAGCCGAACCGGTATCGGGTTCTGCTTCGCCAAAGATATTCTTTGAAGCCGTCAGAGAAGCAAGATGAGCTTCGACTGTCAGATAATCGCGTCGGAAAACCAGCTTCCGCCTGAGCTAAGCTTTGAAACGATGACGAGCTATCGTCTGCATCGGGAAGACGATTCTGCTCAAGGCTGACGCAATTTTATCCTTACCACATAGCTCCCACTCTCTCAATGCGTGGAATTGCGTGGCGATCGGCTGATCTCAAGCAGAGAAGTAACCACAAGAACAGCACAACAGCGCTACAGCCATTGATCGAGTAGGGTAAAGGGTCCAAGATTGGGCGTGACTGCAAATTGCGTCTTGGATGCCCCTTTTCAGTGGAACCGAGGTGTATCGGAGTTGCTGATCGCAGTCGAAGTCAAGGCCAGAGGAAGAACCGCCGCTGAGTCGTAACAACAGTACTTAGAGCCTAGTCCGCGGAGACTGAAAAATTCGGCAGGGCGCTGTTTTTCACTGCTCCGACAGTCTCTCTCGTGCCAGCTGGCCTGCTTGACTTTTCCGCATCCGCTTCGGCTAGATGCTTGACTCTGGCAGGCGGATCCAGCTGATGCCTTTTCGAAAGCTCAGCTCGATTGTCTCAGGCTGGACATTGACCGGCATATTGCATCAACGAAAGTCTTGGATGCTGAAGAACAGACGCAAACAAACTGCATTACTGTAGATCGATTCTGAACAAGGTGGTGAGCTCGGCGTGTTCGGCCCGATTCTCATCTTGAAGCTAATTCTGAGAGCCAGTAGCGAGCGGTGACAGTGTCCGATGCTGCGCGAGACGCATTCTTTTGCATACACAGACATATGCCTTGGAAGCTCAGAGGTCAGCAGCAGCTCAGTCCTGTGCTTCAAGAGCGCAGTGCTTGGCAGTCAAAGGAAGACCGAACGCATTCTCTTGAATCTCAATTTTTAATTTGTTCCCGACCAAAATCATCGCAGGCGTATGAGCGGCAAATGCAAGGAGCAAGGAGGCTTTCGGCACTGTGCAAGTGGTCGCCTCATCCGCACACTTTGAACCGCTGTGAACGTGGCGCCACTGATCCTCAGGTTCGTCGCGATCAGGCGCAGCCTAGCGATGCTGTCAGAGAGAGAGAGAACAAGCGAGAATCAGAGACAACAAACGACGGCTATACAGTGGACAAAGTCAGAGCGGCTCTGAATTATGGATTGCCATGTGGACTGCAAGTTTTGGCCGAAATTTAATGTCCCTTGAGACACTCAAGCAGCCGGAGATGCAATGCAGCCTTGCCGGTTGCAGAATGCTCGAGTAGAGTATGTACGCTTTGCAACTCCGCCTGCTCAGCAAGACCTTGTGCCACTGATTGGGAGAGACAGATGTCGATTCTGTATCCGAAAGTGCTGTTTTGTCTTTCAAGCGAAGAAGACTGAGATCCATATTGGCGATATGGTGTTTCAAGTCTTACAGCAAGTGCTGATAGGAACAGGGATCGGCATGTGCCGATGGAGTCTTGAGTGAACTGCAATTCATCCAAGCGATGGCTCGCATGCGTGCTTCGCGAGCCAGTCTAGAGGAGTGACAGCCCCGCCTTGCGCCGCTCCAGACCAGACCTTACCGAACATCCGTCGACACACCCTTCTGCCCTTTCCAGCCGGCAACATCTGCAAGGACGCTTTTCGATTCTGTCTCAAGATATGAACTCGTCTTGAGAGTCGGCGAAGCTGCGCCCGGATGATGGTATCGCTTGGCAGTAACTATCAGGAGCATCTTGGTCCCCCAGTGCTCTGTAATGAGAGGATGGAGATGCGAAGCGACTCGCAATCTTGGAAAACAATTGAAATCAAGCAAGGCGGCATTTGGAAACTCTGCAAGAAAGGACACTGCGCAAGTGGCGCTTCCGCTGCGTGCCAATCTCTGTACCAGTCTAAGCAAAGTCGAAAAGAAAATCCATTCTGCCCGCGTGGCCTTGCAAGCGAGACCTTGGCTTCAGATCGGAGACAGCTGAGGTCGCGAACCACGATCCATGGAAATTCGGATTCGTCCCTGAGCTTGAAAAGAGACTGAAAAAGTGAGGCTGCAGGTGGCTTTGGCTCGCTTCCGACGGACGGTTAATCGCGACCTTGCAGAGCCCAGGCACCTCGACGGTACGTATTCTTAGCACTCTCGTAAGATGGGCTAGAACTTGGATTCTCTGTCACACACTTCGGGCCCACATTCCGTATTTGCGCGTGGGTGAAATGGTAGTGCCGACTCGCCTAGGCTTCCGACAGCAGTCTAACGGGAGAAGAGTCTAGAGTCTAGCTCCAGCTGTGCGGCTCCCGTGTGTTCGGGATCTTCTTTTCTCTCTCTCTCTCTCTCTCTCCCCTGCACATCTCGCCCTGCCCCTGCCGTCACTCGCACACCACCTTCTTGACCGTTCTTACCCCATCTGCTTCACTGCCCTTTCTCCTTGTCTCTACTTGCTTTGCCTGATTCTTCAGCCTGTCGCTTCAGCTTCGCATAGCTGGACTGACTATAGCTTACCTCCAAACAGCCAGAGCTCAATCCTTCCGTCATCCTAGATCCTCTCTACCTCGACTCTAGGCGTTGACATACAGAACACTTCTTCCGTCGACGTCACCCTTGCGCGATCCAGCCTCTTCCCGCAACACCCTTACTTTCATCCACCGGCCCGTCACGACAGCCTCATTCTCAACACCACCCTCATCGCAACCTCGAACCTTTCTCCTTGTCTTGTCTTTGCTTCTCCAGCTCCAGTCCTCGCTTCTCCTCTTGTCGCATTCCTGACGCCCCGCACGTCCTGACAGACCAAAGACCGTCGTTGGCTATAGAGGTCGCTTTCATCCAACCTACTCCTCTTCAACACACTTTCCAGTCGACCGTCTCTACACTCACATCAACCGACTCTCAATCTTCACCACCACCACCACAGCAACGATATTCGATGTGTTTGTTCACCTGCTCACATCGTTGTTGAACGCCATACGACCACCTTACGCATACCACTAGCAGCAATCTGACCACCTCAGCTTCACCTCTCCTCTTCTATCCGCGATCTCATCTCGTTCAGAACCTCAATCCCTCAACTCCGGCTCTTGATCTATATTTGTCCGGGTTCTGGCTATAGTTGTTCGTCGTTCACGAAGCAACACCATTCTGCTTCCGTGTCCAACGTCATGTCCGTCGCGACCCGCAGACCATCCTTGACGTCCTCTTCGCCAGCTTCTCGTCGAGGTTCCTGGGTCGACCATCCCGCAGCCAGCGCTCCTTCATCACGTCGAGGCTCTCGTGTCGACCTCTCTATCAACACCTCCAGCGCCAACCCATCCGCCCCAGCTGATCCATACGCAAGCTCGTCTCACGCCAAGCTCGCTATTGGTCAGCTCCTCAGCAACCTTTCGCAAGTTTCAGATTCTCGGTCACGCATGTCTTCACCAAAAAGTTCCCACTCGCCAGTGGGCGCCGAATCGCAGGGTCTCAAGCGCAAGTATGACTCTGAGACAGATGCATCAACTGCATACAAGGCAGCTCCTGCCGCTGAAATCCAGCTGTCCAGCGACGCTTTGCGACGAGCCAGCATCATCAACCTTGCTACAGCTGCTGCAGCTGCCGTCTTGCAAAGCCAGGTGGGTCAGCGTCGTATGTCGACGCACCCAGAACAGGAGCAGAAGCGTCAGCGTGTCGAGCAGCTCGGTATGCTTATCGAGCAGGCACGCAAGGCAAGTGTCGGCAGCTTGAGTCACGACATTACACGACATGTCGAGAGCGCATCCCAGAATGTAGCTATTGCTATCGCCCTCGCCAGTCATCTCGGTCTGACCCCGCAGTCATCTGCTGCTTCCAGCCCTGCCCCAGGGACGCCAGTGCCTAAATCTCCTACCAAGGCGCCTGCTTCCGCCAACACTACACTGGCGGTCCCTGCAACGCCATCTACGCCAAAGAGTCCTCTCTCCTCTGTGCCCATCACAGCTGCTCAGGAGGTAGAATACGAAACAAGCGCACCGGTAGACGAGCTCAGGGAAGACAAAAAGATCTCCAGCAGTCCTCGACAAATGCCAGCACCATTGTCGCCCGTCAGCGCACCTGCCATCACGGTCAACGACGCTGAGGCAAAAGATCTTGCCTCGTCCAGCAAACTACCTGCCGAGCACATGCAAACAACAGCTTCAAATGAAGGCTTCCTCGATGAAGCCAAAGAAGTCGCTCACACATATAGCCGCTTCTACCGCTTCGAGAAGGAATGGGCCCAGAAGGCACTCGAGTTGGAGCGTCGACGAAGCTCCGTCCGCATCGATCCATTGTTCAATCCCAACCCGAGCCTCACTCCGCTGTCGGCAGACGCTACCGACGACAAAGCCAAAGGACTCACTTCTCCTAAGCAACATTCGGCTCCCGAGTCTCGCGTCATGTCTAGAGGCACTTCGCCATTTGGCGATGCGTCGGCTGGCCCATCATCGAGGGCTGCACAGAGCGTTCCAAGTGGATCTTTCTCCTCATCCCACCAAGGTTCCTCGTCGCATCGAGGTTCCTCGAATGGCCTTGCCAATGTCCTCTCGAACTTTGCTGAGCTCATCGAGCACCGTCAACGTTCGTGCTCTGGATTGGAGGCCCTCGCTAAGCAGTCAAAAGAATTGCCCGTTAAGCGATTGAGTCAGCCCAACCCACAATTCCGTACCACTTTCGGCGAGTTCTCCTGGTCGAAGAACTCGACAGGGGCAAGCAGTACCAGCCCAGCAGCAAGAGGTCCACGCACGTCGCACACCATCAACGAAGGCGATGATGACGGCTCCGATGCCTCTTCCCCTGACACGTATGATGACTCGGTACACAGCGACGCAGCAGCATCAGAAGGGCCGACGGGTAGTGCAAAACCACAAACACCGTCCAGATCATCGCTATTGCAAGTATTGTCAGAGAGGAAGATCAAAGAAGAGGCAAACTCTGACGGTGAAGCGCCTGCAACACCTCGGTTGACAATGAGCATCGCTAGCATGCTCTGATGACCTCCTCGCCTCCCGCTTCCCGCCAAGGGCTGAGCCCCAGTCCTGGCCATACCCCGAACCCTCACCCTTACCCTTTCCCTCCTTCCATCCTGTTCCTTTTCTTCTTAGCAACTCTCTTAGTCCCTTTACTGTCTGTACTTGTATCACACCTTTTTGTTCTGTTACCTTTAAGTATCTGCCCTTAATGCACGAAACGGGCAACTCTTTTCTTTTTACCCTTAGCTCGCGAGCCAGTGCATGTAGTCTCGGCCTTCCTTCTACAATGAAAACGCACACTGAGCAGTAAGTGAGAAAAGCTGTCGGATGAGCCGATGGTAGCTCGCTCAAGGTGTGATTCTCGTCCGTTGCTACGCCTTTACCTCGTTCAGGAAGAAAGCCCTCGACACATCACACCATTCTCATCGTCCCAAAATCATCTGCTGTTTCCAGTCATTCCAGAGTAAGTTATGCAAGTAGTTTCTTCATTGTCAAATAGATAAAAAAATGCGCAAAGGATATCAAGAAAACGGCTACTACAACCCATACTGTCTATCTACAACCTTGTCTTGTGCTGAACAGTAGCAGCAGGACTTGGCCTCAAGAAGCCATCAAAGTACTTCTCAATCGCCTCGAAGCCAACCTGACCCTGATCAATCGGTGCAACAGTACCAACGTATCCATCGGGCCTTACGATGACAACACCTCCATTTGGCAAACCCCACTTCTCGTGCAAGGCACCAACAAACTGGTTGTCAAGAGTGACCTTGAATGCACCGTGTCCTGCCTCGATATCGTCGCAGTAGAGCATGCTCTTGAGTGCACCGAGGTGCTGAATTTGCTCGATCTCAATGTCGAATCGCTGCGACTTGACGATGAGCAAGAGGTGGAAGAAGGGGTTTGCTTCCGATGCAAATCCGTCATCCAAGCCGGTGTTGAGCGAGTCAGGAAGCTGGTGGTAAGCGCGGTGCTGGAGAAGCATCGCTCGCTGGTTAGCACGGAATCGGTTAACGAAAGAGTGAGGGGAAGCAAGGTGCCTGGCAAAAGCCTCGAGATGACGCATGTTCTTGTTCAGGTCTCCGGCACAGACGTAGAGTCTGAAACCACCCGGTGCGGTGAACTGGATCTCGTGGATCATTCGTACTGGCTGAGAGTTGGACCAGCGTGTTGCCCATGCAGGCTGAAGTCTGCGACCAGGTTCGAGCTTGTCGGTGATCTTGGCGACGCCAAGCTTACTTGGGTCGCGGTGGTTGAGAACATTGTCGGCATAAAGGACACCGGCCCCGGTGGTGAAAGCGGCATTGCGGCGTTGGATGTTGATAAAGTGCTCGCGCTTCTCAGCGTCGGTCATGGTAGCGACCTCGGGAGTGTTCTTGGGAACTTCACCGGAGAAAAGAGCCGAGTATTCAGAGTCAAAGTCGATAAGCTGCTTGCCTGTCGCGTGACGCTCGTCGTGATAGGTGCCAAGCAAAGTGTCGGGGTCAGCAAGACCCTTCTCGACCAAGTTGATCCTCCATGCCAATGCCTGCGAGTCAATGATGGCAGTGTTCATACCCTGACCAGCCTTGGGCGAGTGAGTGTGGCAAGCGTCACCAGCGAGCAGGACTCGGTGACCAGGGAAAGCAACACCGCTAGCAGTCTTACCCGCTGGAAGCGAATACCTCGAGATCAAACGCTGACCAATGGGATAGCAGGTGAACCACTCGACACCCTTGAACTTGAAGTCGTAAGGGTAGGCGATCTCCTTGATGGCCTTCATGACCATCTCAGCAGTGACCTTGTCACGTGCATCGAGCGCCGACTCCTTGCTCTTCTCACCTCCAAGTCGGTTGACCTGGGTATAGCATCGAATGATGGACTCGCCCTTCTCGTTGTTCTCTCGTGGGAAGATGTAGAGGGCACCGTGGTTCTTGGAGTGAATAGCGGCGATCTTGCGGACATCGGGGAAGTTGGTCTCGACGACGCAGTCAAGGGCGGCCCAGAGAGTGTCAACCCAGTCACCATTGAATGTGAACTCGTGGCGCTCTTCGAGTGTCTTTCGCAAGCGCGATCGACCACCGTCGCAGCCGACGAGGTACTTGGTACGAATGGTCTTGGTCTCGCCAGTGGGCTTGATGATGCTGATGGGTGCACCACCTTCGTTGGTCGACTCGAGGACGGGCTTCATCTTCTCAAGAGTGACAGTGACGGGGTATGTTGGGTCGTCAGTCATCTCGAAGCTCTGGTATGCCCAAGGACGGGTGACACGCTGACCGTGACGCTCCATGTCCCTCAAGAAACCACCTTCGATGAGACCCTGCTGCAAGCCGAGCGTACAGTTGTCCTGGATCTCCATGTCTGTGGGAAAGGACTGAACACGTCGAGTTCGCTCGATACCGCGCTGGCCATCCGAGCGAGGATCCCAGAAAGTTCGCTCGTACGAAGGAGCGCTGCGGTCGAAGAATTCGGATCCAAGAGGCTCCATGTTGCGGAGAACCTCGATGGTTCGTGGCTGAATACCGTCAGCACGGCCGGCGGTAGTAGGCTCGGATCGCTCGTCGATGACAAGCACATCGAAGCCACCGAAACGAGCAAGAGATGTAGCAAGCATGAGACCAGCAGGACCGGCACCTACGATGGTGACATCCCAAGAGGTGCGGTCAATGTGTGTGAGTGGGTCAGGGTAGTTGTGTGTCCCGTGGGCGTGGTGACCGCCTGCCTTGGCTTCTTCAACTGCCTGTCCTGGCGCTGAGAATGCTTGCGTCAGCATTGTGGATATGTTGTGTGTGTATGAACCCTTTTGATGATGGTCGTGAGTGCTAGGGTACGATCCGCGAGGTTTTATCGTGAAGGAGACCGAAAAGAGACGGCGACCACAAACTTTGAATGCAGGAGATGAAGTGGACTCTCGGCTTGATGCGGGGTACGGAATGAAGTTGCCGGGTGAACGAGAAGGAGGAAGGTATGATGGCTGGGCAAGGAGACTGTCTGGAAAGAGGTGCGTTGATCTTATACTGATGCCAGACTTGCGTGGTCAACCAAGGGTCAAGTGTTGGCATGGGTGAGCAATCTGGACATCACGGCAAGGTTTCTAGAGCGAGCGCCTTGCTAAGCTTGTTTCGGTCCGTCGATGCACGGGATGCAGCCGGTCATTTTTGGCAGCGGCGGCAACAGCGCGCGTTTTTCTCCACAACTTTTTAGGCACTCAAATCACGGATTTGACGGCGACCCCCACTCTTGCTGCATGCCAGCAGCAGATTTCAAAAGATTCGATTTCCACTCGACTCCTGTTCCTGTCTTCTTGGAATTTCAATTGGAAAAAAAAAAAAAAAAAAGAGATGAATACAAATGCATCAAGGCCAGAGAGGGTTCCGTCTTTTCCGGAAAGCCATCAGCTGCCTAATTTCCCCCACCTTTGGCGTTGCTTCGTAATGACCTTTGTTCGGCCCCACCAAAGAGCTCCAATCGTTGGAGGAACAAACAAAGCTGACAGACCGAAGGAGATCTTCCTTACGGCCGATGTTAGCACTCGGTGGGTACAGCTCGCGCGACTGCACAGACTGTGACCTCAATCTCTCCTGCTTGTGGAAAATAAGTCTTTTGGCTAGCTCGGTCCAAGGCACTGGAAGTTGTCCGCGTGATTTAGCGTTTCCGGCCATGCCGGAGCTTGGTTCTGCCAGAGCGAGCCCTCACCTTGTATTCCGAGAAGACAGCTGTCAGAAACAAAGTCCCGCGTGCCCGTCTAAGCTGAAGTCGACAACATCGAACCAGTCATCCAATTCACTGGTCGTGACAAGCAAGGCCTCCGGCTCAGGAACACAGCGACTTCTACTTGGCTGTGACATTGTAACTCGTCGCATCCCTATTAGACATTCTTAGCTGTCATTCGAGTGTTAACTGAATGAGATTTCGCCATGCTTTCCACTTCTGTGACATGGATTTCTACGATACACTTATTGAAGCTACTATCTAGTATGCTCGAAGACCTGCGTCGGACCTCCCAAATGCATCGCCTTGCTGCTGTTCACGTCGCTTCTCGTGCCTGAGTGCGTCCTGCTCGGCTTGTCGTTTGAGCGTCCTGGAACGAGACGCAAGTGTATCAATGTACTTCTTGCGAGCCTGCTCGAGCTCCTTCTTGGCTTTCGCCGCCTCGTCCCTTTTAGATGCAACGACAGTACCTGTCTTCTCATCGAGGTTCACCAGCAGCGTGTCGATGATGTGATTCGAGATGAACTGCTCGTTCGCTCGCATCAACGAGGCTGCCTGCTTGGCAGCGTCCCGCAACCACTTGGTCGCAAACTGGGCAGCCTCGACGACGAGCTGGTTGTCAATCCACAGACGCAGCAACACATCGCTGTTACCCGTTCGACTGAACCATTCTGTCAGCCAGCTCGGTGCCGCAGCATGGTCCAACGACGAGGCACGTGCCAGGACGACTCGATAATACTTGCCGTCCTCTTCCGAATCGTACATTTCGAGATAGCATCGTACGTATCGCCATGCTCGCTCTGCAGCCGAGCCTTCCCAGCTCGCTGACTTCTCTGAAAGTGTCAGGAACACTGCCTCCGGCTCCAACAGATCCTCATCTACTTCCTTCAGTTCGGCGATCTCAGGGTGAACATCTTCCTGCTCCTTGTTGGCATTTCCGTTGACAGCCTTCCTCGCGCCTTTGTGCTTGGCTCCGTCGCGTTCCTGCTTGGCACGCGAGAGTGCAACCGCCTTGATGGTTAGTGCAGAGAAAATAGGTGTCATGTCGACACCTAGACTCCACGCCATGTTGAAAGCCGAATCGAATGAGTCGCTGTTGACAAAGAGAAGCACCGCGTCTGAGGGTCGAAGCACGGTGGTCGAGTACGCCAAGTCCGGGTATCGCTTGACCAGTTCAAGTCGTGCTAAGGCAAGTGTGTACTCGCGACGCACGTCGTCAACAGAGACCACGCGAATCTCTCGCACTCGTTGACTGTACGCCGAGGATGGAATGTATCTTGTGAGGCTGCTTGATTGCCTTCCTCCTGCTGCACCAGCACGCGCTGACGATGTCGGCTCGAAGAGCGATTCAGCCTCGTTGGCAGCTCGCGCGTCTTCGGATTCGGCTGCGTGTGCAAACCAGGCGTTCTCGTGCTTGAGCATGGTCAAAGCGTTGATGGAAGCAAGGTAGCTCTGTGCCTGTTCTACCGCGACAACCATGAAGCGCTCCAAGGGGTCGATGCCCTCGTAGCCTGCGGGGCCTGATCGGTGCAGCTCGCCCAGTCGCTCTGCGTGCTGATACATGACAGCGCCCGCCGATTTGAGGTCGCCGCGGAAAACGTGGTACGAGTAGAGCACTGAGTAGTAGTTGGGCACCGCCAAGGGATCCGAGTTGCGGGCTTTGAACGAAAGCGTTTTCTCCACCTCGCTCTGCAAGCCCGGGAAGGTGAAGTGAAGCAGGGGCTGGATGTGGCCCTCCTCACACATGACACTAACCAGGTGACGCAGGCAGTCCTTCCGCACGCCTTCGTACGGTGTCGCCATGATAGTAGCGTAAGCGGCTTCGAAGTCATCGAGTGCCAGCTGGCAGCGGAAGATCGTGAACCAAACCTCCTTTGGTCCGGTTGTCTTGGACCTTTCTGCTTCTGCATCGCCCAAAACTACCTTGCCTGGTCGCTCATCCGCGTAGGTGCCAACAGCATCGATGCTGGCTTGAAAGAAGCGGATGAGGTGCTCGATAGCCTCGAATGGCTCGAAGAAGATAGCGACGTGACGGTAATAGGCTGCAACGCGCTCTTCACCGTCCGCAACCACGACTGCAGAGGGAAGAAGCTCGAACAGACCGCTGGCAGCACGGCTGCGCGCGTTGTCGGGCAACTCAAGCGCACAGACAACCTTCTCAAAGGAAGCGCTCGCATCGTCCAGCCTCTGCATTTGAACAAGTGCGCGGGCTCGAACATACTCTCCAGCGGCAGTCTCGGGGAAGCTGGAGAGCAGCATCTCGGCCGCCGACGGGTAGCCATGCACCAGTACAGCAAAGGCAATCGAAGTATGTCGGTCGTTCGAGTACGGGAGCAGCGGCTTGCTCTCAGTAGGCAATGTCTCGCGCAAATCAGTCAGGCCCAGCGACCAGAGACTCCTGAGTACGGCAGACTTGACCGAAAGGCTGAGCGCGTCGTCGTCGTCGCCAGATGACCTTCCCACGCCAAGCAGCTCGTCACGCACGCACTGGTGAAGCAGCGTGGGTGCGGCAAAGTGGTGTGGCTCACGACTCTTACGACCGGCTACCGACATTTGGTTGAGCTTAGCCACGATCGAGCCGGTCTCGGCGATGTCAGTTGCGTTGCCGGCCACCTGGACGGCTCCGTTCGTCCGCGCTAACTGCAAGGCAGCGCTAAGGGACTGGAAGATGCTGAGAGCGGCGGCGATCTGCATGTTTTCGTTGCCAACCAGTTCGGCCATCCTGTCTTCGGCGGCAAGCGCTGTCAGAAGAAGCATGAAGGAGACGGCCAGACGGTGGCGCGACGCCAATGTCTGAACCAGCGCATCTGCCGTCCATGCAGATCCGAGATCCGTCGTTGCAGGCGTCGAGGCTGAAGACAGGTTGCCGACATCACTGGCAACTTCGCTGAGCAGGATCGCGACGTCCGTGAGCGTGCTATCGAGGCTTGCGCCGAGGTCAGAGGCAGTCCGAGCAACAATCTCGCTAGCCTCTTGGCCACCAAGCGCCGCAAAGTTGTTGGCCCACACCTCGGCAATGGCCTCCTTGACCGAGATGGTGAGAGGCGCAGACAGCAGGTTTTGCAGACCGGCTGCGAAGGCCTCCAACTCGGGAGCAGTAAAGCAACTGGAGAGCTCTGAGGCGGATTTCAGCAAGGTGAGCACCTCGGCCACAGTGGCAGAAGTTCGACCGAGCGTGGGAAGGATCTTGGTGGGGTGTGAGTCGGCAGCATGCATGAGAAGAGCGCGCTCCTCTTGTGCTGATTCGGAGCTAGATGCATTGCCGACTTGTCTGTTAGTTGCAGTGAACAGGCATCGTTGCAATCGCTCCATGATACTCGCCTCGTCTTCGTTGACAGGCAGCGCAATGGCGTCACGGCTGATGACCAAAGGCACGACCGCCTCTCCTTGGGCAGCCCCAACGTCCATGCCAGGAGCCGGGAGCGACAGGCCGATCGGCCATTGCGCCGACGTCTCGATCTGCTCAGCAAGACCGACAAAGCGCATCCATTCACGAATGCGTGAAGCATACAGCTTCTCATGCATCGGACCACCCGTTCGTGGATCATTCTCGAGCTGACATCCGCTCGCGACTACGGACGCGACCTCATCTCGAAGACTTGCATACAGATTGAAAGGCTGACGAGTCGATGCTGATGCCGCCACCTCTTTGTAGGTCGAGAGCGCAAGTCGCAACGTCGAATCAGAGAAACGACCGGGCTCCAGGACGCGATCCAGGAAGATTTCGGCAGCATCGATCACCTCTTTTGTCGCTTCGAGCGTCGCCTCGAAATCTTTTCCGTGCAATGGCCTGTAGACACGCTCCGACGAGACGGTCCGCCAGTCGTCTTCGGAGAGATCTTCAGCGACAGAGCGAACACTCATTGAGCTCTCGTCAGGATTGGCAGCTTCGACGCCGACCTTGGCATACTTGAGCACAGGCCCTGCTCCGGCATCCCAAAGCGCCCACATCACCCAGCCCTCACCTCGCTCGCCCTGAGGTGTAAAGACGACATCCCGTAGCTCGACGTTACGACCCCTTGTTTCAGCATCGCAGCGTTTCTGCCACAGTAGTGTCATCTCGCCGAGGCCGCCGGAGGAGCCCTTGGTGTCCTCAAGCTCGACGCCGTAGAGCGCAAAGAAGTTGCCTGAAGGAGGCGAAGCGGGTATGTAAGCCAGAACGTAGAGAGCGTAGCCATCTCTGTCATCGGGACCAGGAGCGAACACCTTGACGAAAGGTCTCGAGACCGTGCTGAAGTATGCTTGTGTGTCTGAAGACTCAGTGGATGCAGCTTGATCTTCGGCGATCACCAACTGCTTCTCGCTGGATGCGACCGAGTCCATCTGCAGCGGAAGGTCGATGGTGCGGATGCAAGAGTCAGTCAAAAGGTTCCATACTCTGAGTTTATGGTCGCGGCTGGCAGCGAACGCCATGGCGTTGCCAACCTCACCGGGGTAGACATCGAGAGAAAGGGCATAGCTGGGCGAAGACTCTGAGTCGGAGATGGCGTTGGATCGTCCAAAGAAGCGGGAGACGCCGGAGAGGAACGAGGTGGGCCGTAGCACATTTTCTTTCCATGCACTGTCGTTGACATCCCTGGAGCCGGAGACGCTACGGCTGAGCTTGACAATGGTGCCATCAGCGCAGGTAACGAGGGTGAGGCCGGAGTCGACGACGTAGAGTTGAGCTGCATTTGCGGCGCCTCGAATGGATGCGGCGAGAACAGAGTCTGAGGAAGCGATGTGCTGAATGCGATATTCTGAGGACCAATTCGATGCTAGTCTTGTGTCGTGGAAGAGGTTTGGGGCTGTGAAGACAAGTCGATAGAGGAAACCCGTGGTAGTGACAGCGATAATGTAGAGGCGGTTGGAGGATGGATCTGCAAAAAGTCCAACTCCTGGTAGCAGAGGAGCAGGGAAAAGGAACGTCCGAGCGGGTTCGGATCCTAGCTTCGGATTGAGCGAGGCAGCAAACGAGTGGCCCTTGGTGGCAAGCGCTTTTGATGAAGAGGATGCGGCAGCGCTCTGGTTCTGTATTGATGACCACCGCAGCTGAAGCTCCCGACCTCCAGCAACGACGCGCGCCAAGACGTAACCGCCGTCGAAATGATTGCAGGAAGACGACGGGAAGTAAAGACGTGCATCGACAGCGTGATGATTGGCTATGCTGATGGGCTCCGGCTCGTTGTCGACACCTGGATGTTGTGGAGTTGGCACTGCGACGGTATCTTCATCGTGACTGCTGACGCCTAGTACGGATGCTGGTGCGACCAACGATGCTGACGCGAGTTTGTAAGGGGTGTATGGCAGAGGCATTCTGAGCAGACTGAGAGCTTCCTATTGCGGCCCTTCAACTTCTTTTGTTGCCCGATCCGGTGCCTGCTATCGTAAGAGCGAACAAATGAGGATCGTGACAGATTTCGGCTGGCTTTATCGACTCTGGCAAAGCTGCACCCGTCGGTGAGCAATCAAGACCGGGAAAAGGTGAAGTGGCGAGGAGAGGCCTAGCAGTGCTCAGGTCTTGTTGCCAACGTCGTCTCGATCTCTTGCATGTGAGGGGTGAGAAGATGTCGTATGGGCGAACACCACAGGGAGGGACAGAAGCTTCTCTTGTAATGCGCAGGTGGAGAAAGAAAAAGCTCAAGAAGGAACACAAAGACGCACGAAGCAGCCGCTCATTGATCTCGACTTTTTGAGAAAAGCGCCGATCACGTGAAAATCGGGTCCAAGACCCGCGCACGCGTGTTGTTGGATTGTTGCTGTGGCAGATCCCGCAGAAAAGTCGCGGTGTAACATTGCAAAACAGTCGTTTGACGTCGACAAAGTTGACAGGTCGAACCCTTCTCTCACAGTGCCACGGTCAACTCAACGCGGTACAGGTGACAATCTTTCTTGACTCTGTCACTGCTCACAGGACTTTCGTCGAGAAGTTTGTGTGTGGTGATCATGCATTGTAGGGCTAGGGTATAAGATGATAAGAGACGTCTATGGAGTGGCACAGGAAAAGTGTCCGTTGAGTCGCTGCGGATGAGAGTGCAGCTCTAGAAAGGGTATCTGCACTAGGGAGCTTATGCAAAAGAACTGTGTTCAGAGCAAAGTAGCCGCGATGACAGCAACAGTTGCGAGACCGGCAACGCCAAGCGAGGCGGGGCCGAAGACGGAAGCTCCGCTAGTGAGTGAGCCTTTGGTCAGCGAGACGGTGGGCGAGGTGAAGGTGCGGGTGGCCTGCGTCCTTGCTGAATTCTGTGTGCTGCTCGACTGAAGGCTAGCGACGCTGCTGGAGGCGGCGGCATTGGAAGCGGTGCTGGTGCTTGCGGCGCTGACGGAGCTTGTGTTGCCGCTGGATGAACCTGAACCAAGGGTGAAGTCATCCAAGACAGTACCGTTCTGAGGGTGGGCATCGTTGTTCCATGCGTTCTTGTACCATGGCATGTTGAAGAGCTCGGCGACATTGCCGGTGATCCAGCCAAGGCCATGAAGGCTTGGATAGTAGTCCTTGAACACCTTGATGGAAGCGTGAGTGAGCTCGTGTTGAAGGATGATGAGGCCAGGGTTCTTGAGACCGTTGACACCCGAAGCAGCGGCGGCAGCGACCGAGGCATAGTCTTTACCGGGAGTCTCGTTGGGGCAAGCCGAGCCTCCTTGGTCGTCAAGGCACCAGTCGTTGGCCTCATGGTTCCAAAGCACGTTGGTGAGACCAAAGATCTCCTCAGCGATGGCACGAACACGGTTATCGATGTCGCCCTGAGGAGGACGCCAGAACTTGGGAATATATCCACCACTCTGATCGGCAATGATCTGCATGGTCCAGCCGAGCTCAGCAACGAGCTACTAGTTGGTGAGGGTGGTGCAAAGCTGGTGCGACCAGGTGTGAACGGCGAAATGCTGGTTTCCTTCCCTGACTGCCTGCTGGAACTGGCGAGGGTAGGAAAGGACGTTGGATCCGATCATGAAGTGGGTAGCTGAGGCATTGTTCTGGGCCAGGAACGAGTAAAGATCACCACTGTTGCCAGTCGGACCATCGTCGAAGCCGATAGCAAAGTGGTTGGCAGGAGCATTGACAATGTCGGTGTCCGAAGTACACTTGGTGACGGTCCACGAGCAGGTGTGAGGATCGAACCCAGCGTTGTTGGCATAGACTGGGTTGCCGTTCTGGAGGACGGCCGGGGCGATGTTTGGGATCTTGCCTGCGGCAACAGCATCGTCGAGCGCATCAAGCCAGTCCTTGGGGGTCTGAGCTGCTGTCGGAACGGCGAAGCCAGGAGGGTAGTTGTTAGTCTGTCGAGGCTGGATCTTGACAGTGAAATCACCAGCAAGAGCACTGCCAGCCAATGTGGCCCACAGAAGTAGTCGCAACATGATGATAGGGAGACGGCTGCAAACAGGGGAAGACAGGTACGGAATGAGGTGGGATGGGTGATACTGTCAACTCGAGATAAGACGGAAGGCCGCTACCTTTATATGGTCTGTGTCTATTGTTCACACACTACTTGAAGAGTCGGGGCCTTCAAAGATGCTCGAGCGGAATAGTGTTGGGCATCGAAACAGGCTCACAGTGCGTACGCAGTATCGTCCCTCAATGGAACAGCACATCGGCTTAGTCGACTCACCAGTGATACCATTCGCAGAAAAGAACGTGGGCAAGTCGCCGAAACTCCGGTCTGCGACCGTTCCGAGGAAGACGGGCACAGGCTCTCAACTTCCGCAACAGAAGGGAGGCAAAGCATCACAGGAAAAGACTGCAGTGAGCGAATCAACTGAACCGCAGGCTGGTGTGCTGCCGAGATCACAAGCCTCTGCGCATATGTTTGGCACAGTCTTTAGGAAGGCTTGCAGGGGCGGATAACGTCGTCCGTCGTCCCTGCATGTAGCGGAGTGCCCGCGAAAAACCAGTCGGAAAATTGATTGAACTGTTCACGAGGGGGCGGGAAAGGGCGAGTGGATGATAGAGTTCGATGATGTCTTTGATAGACGTCGTGGCAAACACAAGAACCACGCAGCTCCGATGGTCCAGGGCAGAAGCGAAGAAGCAAAAACAAGCATTTTGACGATCATCCGAAGCGGGAAAGGCAATTTGTGGACCAATCTGCGGTTCGCTTAACGCTTTTCCTTCTTTTCCTTCTTTTCAGAAAAGAGTCAGCCTCTGCATTGACTGTACTGTAAATTGCAGCAGGTAAGGTCCGCATGAAATTGGCTCGCAAACATCCACCCTCTCTTTCGTGAATCGAGCAATTGGCACTCTAGCTGCTGCATAATTAGATTGTTAATCGACCACTTTGTTTCGCTTTTTCTTCTCCAAGCTCAGGGCTCGACATGGAGAGGTCAGAGAGCGATTCTTAGTTGCTTCAAATAGGAGGTGAATTGGCAATTTGGTTGGCAGCAGCAAAAGGCGCGAGGACAAAGCGGTATGAGGCTTGAACCTGGAAACAAGCGGTAATCGAGTGCTTTGACGTGATAACCGCGAATCTGTCGAAGCCACCAGTCAGCAGCAATCTTACTGTGCCCTGCTTGCATCTGCATGGAGGTGCAGACCTTGGCCTTCCGTCCCAACTGCCTGATTCGTGCTGCCTTGTTTTGATATCGACACTTCCGCTGGAAGCACTTCTAGCATGAACGTTGGCAGACGACTCGCCAAACAATATGGCCGCCCGTATCATCCAGAACCGACGGCAATGGGGAAAAAGATTCCTTCTTTCGAGTCACCGGAGTGATTAAGGCACAGCATCCGGTGTTGCAAAACTCGATTAGGCGGTCTCAAGGGTATCTCGCTGTCCGTCGGAAAAGGTCGATAGACCCTGACACTTTTTGGAAGGTGCTGTTGAAACAACCCAAACGGTCTATCCTGTGCTTGTGAATTTCGCCGTGGAAGACGTTGGTCTACGCTGTTGTGCCCTGAGGCAGACAGAGATCCCTCCTTCATGTTGCTCCGTCGAATCGGAGAATCGCGGCAGATCCCGTCTCTTCGTGAGCTCTGATGTGATTCCGTGACCTCTTTTCGGAATTCTCGCCGCACAGCACTGGATCGTCTTGCTTGGTTTGCTGCTGAGAAGCAGTATAGCCCTGAATCACTATACCCGTTCACAGACCGATACGAAACAACTCGTCACATCTCATACGCCAACATTACACCGCAGAGATCGGTGGTACGACCAAAACAAGGTCGAGAAATTGGCGATGCTGTGTTGACAACACCCTGTGTCTCAGTTGAGCCGAAATTTCATACATCTAAAACTGACACCCCTCGGACTTCAGACGACAACACAGCAAATACCCACGTCACACAACGTCCAAAGACAGTCAACTCAACTCGACTCAACTCAATCCGTTTCGGCATTCTCACCACCTTGGCAAATCCGGACGTTCAGGTCTCCTTTGCGTAGACTGCCCGATCCCCTGACTGTCCATGCCCGACTTCTGCTGCCATCCAATCTATTGTATCTTGGCCCTGCAAACAGCCACGCCAAGATCTGTCCGATACCGATTCAGCATCGTGTTGCATCTTCAAGCATTGCTATTCGGATCGCCAAGATCCAGCACAATGACACGCTCGAGCAGGTCTTTGCTCTGCTCTTACTATAGTTGTTCGAGTGCAGACAATGTCACATGATCGCAACACAGCTCCGCTGTATGCTCTGCTCGCTTGCTTGACCGGTTGCCAAAGAGCCGTTGTGAATCTTTCTTCAGAGAAGAGACAAACGTCGGCCACTTGCTTTGCTTCCCGCGGAGGTTGACCACAAATCATGCGCTCGCAGGCGTGCGATCAGAGCCAAGCGACCGTGTCTTGCACAGTATAGCGATCTTGCCAAATCGCGCTGAAGAGGAAGCAGATCGGCGATTCACGAAAGACCTCTCCATGATTTGCTGCCCCACACTCGGCCCGAGAACGCTGCTTTACCGGAGCACTGTCCCCTTCCGATTGCGACACTAACTCACGTGCGAGCGACTAAGGTGTTGCACGCACTCTCGCCGTCATTGCCGCACCTGTCCCCAGGTCCGCAGGAAAGGAAGCTCACTTCCTGGGATTCATGGCGCCTTCTCTCCACATCAAGGATATGGGCCATCCCCGCCTCATGACATTCTCCACAACTCGCGCAGACTTCCATAATCGGACGACTGAATTGGGCCGACTGTTATAAAGGTGGCTGCCACGAGCAACTCCCGAACTTTACTTCATCTTTCTCCGGTGTCCCACCAAGATCATTGCGACCGTCGGTACGCAAAATGGGCCACAGCATCGTTTCACCCTGGTACTGGCTGCTCAAGTTTGCAGCCACCTTGCTGCGAAGCCTCGTCTACTTGAGGCGTGGCACGCAACGCTATCTTCGCAACCGACCCGTCCCAGCAGGGATTATTCGGGAAAGGCTTCAAGTTCCGTCTCGCGACAAGGGCCGCTCCATCGGCGTTGATCTCTACCGACCCACCAACGGACCTAGCAAGCTGCCCGTCCTTGTCAACTGGCACGGAAGTGGGTACGTGATTCCGAGCTGGGGAGAAGACCGCGAATTCATCTTGCAAGCCGTCAAAGCTCTCGGTTGCACCGTACTCGAATCTGACTACCGCAAGGGACCCGAGTACGCCTACCCATCGGCTCACGATGATGCTGAAGATGTCGTGAGATGGGTACTGTCCCGATCGGACAGGTTTGACGTTGAGAGGATTGCGTTGTCCGGCTTCAGTGCAGGTGCTGCCTTAGCTCTGAGCACCGGCAATTTTTTTGGAAACGACAAGATTCGCGCCATCTCTGCCTTGTATCCCCCTGTTGACATAGTTGGCACCCCATCGCAGGTTCCGAGCCCCTACGAGCCTCGATGTGGTGTCAAGCTGACTCCGGCCGTTGTGGGTCTCTTCAACAACAGCTACGTGCCCGATATTGCGACTCGATTCGAACCTCGAATCAGGATTCGAGGTCTCGAGACGTCGCGCTTCCCGAACCGCATCTTTATTGCAACAGGGGACGTCGACATGCTGTTCACAGGCGCCAAGAAGTACTTTACCGAACTGGCTCAAATCGAGAAGGACAAGAAGATCGAGTTCGTTGCGGTCGCAAAAGAGGAGCATGCCTGGGACAAGAACCCGCTCGTGCCCGAATCGGTCAAAGCTCGTGACGATGCGTACTCTGGAATGTTCGACAACATTAGACAAACTTTCAGTGCATAGATCATTTCTCTACTAGGATTTTCACACCTCCCGATCACCTTTCAGGACCACAGACTAGCCGATGGATTGTTCAGCGAGGAACATATACAAACTGTACTGTACAGTATGAATGGAACAGGCGGAATTCATTTTTCATTGGCATCTGAGTATTGATAGTGAAAAGCTTTAATAGCACAGCTTTTTCAGATTACATTGCATATGAGGTCGAGGCCGAGAAATCTCATCAGAGATCTTCAATGCTAGCAGCACGGAAGAGGGCGGTGTAAAAGTCGGTGCTATCGGCGAGGCCTTGGATCGAGTAGTGTTCGTTGACAGTGTGCACACCGGTGAGAGCACCGAGTCCAGTCTTGTCTGGAGTAATGCTGGAAGGACCAAAGCGGATGATGTTGTGGGTCAGATTGTGATAGTAACGTGTGTCTGTGTTACCTTGCATAATGGATGGGGAAACCTTGACCGGCTCGCCATCGGCATTGATCCAGATCGCACGAACCAGCTGAGAGAAGAGCTGCCAGGGTTTGGCCTTGTCTCCCTCCAGCGGAGTCCATGGAGCGGGTTCGAGCGCGCTGCGAGCTTCTTTGATCACGAGCTTGGATGCTCCAACGGGCGAGCTTGCGTTGAGCACGTGCTCGCCAAAGGCCTCCATCTCCATGTTATACTTTTCAGCAATCGAAGTGAGCACATCAATGTAGTGCTGCTTGAGCTCCTTGAAGTTGCTGGTGATGGCGATGCGGTGGTCAACGTAAGCAGTGGCACTTTCGGGAAGAGCGTTGAACTTAACGCCTCCCTCAATGATGTCTACTGCGGTTGTAGTGATGAATTGTGTCTGCAGCTGTTCCGGAATGGCGTGCACCACGCGGTACTTAGCCTGCTTGATGCGTCGTTGACGGCCTCGGTCAGACCAGGCGTTGACAGCGGGAAGGACAAGCGAGGTGAAAGAGTTTGGAAGAACACTCTGCATGGTCGTGTAGAGCCCCAGGTGTTCAAACGAGGATTTCGACGCCCACTCGAGGTCTTTGAGGGCAGATCGAAGAGCGCCTGGAATACGGGGACCTTCTCTGATGCATTGCAAGAATTGCAGCTGAGGCCCACCGATCTTGCTCTCGTCGAGTTGATCGCGCTTGTCTTCCAGCTGTGCAACGATGCGTGCAAGCAAGCCGATCGAGGTATGGGCTCCAGCCTGAGATGAGTGACCACCTGCCGACTCGACAGTAACAGCGATGTCGACTGAGCCCTTCTCGGCGATACCAGGCATGGCGACATCGATACCAGGACCCATCTTGTCAGAAGCAGCCAGCACCGGGTTGCCCTCGTCGACGATCATGGCAATGCTGTCGCGGCCCCAGATCTCTTCAATACGCTTGGCGAGCCAGCCGGCACCCTGTTTTCCACCAGACTCTTCGTCAAAGCCAAAGCTGAAGAGGATGGTACGCTTGGGCTGCCAGTCCTTGGCGAGCAACTCCTCAACGGAAGAGAGCAAGCTGACCAGCCACGCCTTGCAGTCGGTGGAGCCACGGCCCCAGACCGTCTCGGTCTTGTCGTCGATGAAGCCGTCGAAGGGCGGATAGCGCCACTGGTCGAGAGTGCCCTGGTTGACAGGAACGACATCCTGGTGGGCCATCATGAGCAGTGGCTTGAGAGACTCGTCGGTTCCGCGCCAAGTGTAGAGCAGACCATGCTGATGGACTTTCTCCAGGTCGAGCTTTTCATGGACGCGAGGAAACTCGGTCTTGAGCCAGTCTGCAAATTTGGGGAAGGCCTCCCATCGCTCGGGAACGTCGTTCGGGTCGGGCCATTCATCGCCGACAGTCGTGTCGATTTTGACAGCCTTGCTGAGTCTTGTAGCGAGCAAGTCGCGGTCAAGGTCGGCCAGGCCATCCTTGAGGTCGTAGGGGTCTTGTTGAGGGCAGAGCGCCGCCAAGGTGGAGGGAGAGTCTGCTTGGAAAGAGCGCGTGACCTTCCAGAGACTGTCGTTGACGGCGTTCGATGCCTTGTTGTCGAGCGATAGGAAAGTCAGAGCGACGGCTCCAAGGACCATTGCGAGGACCGCAGTCCATCTGGGCCCCATCTTTGACTTGTCAGTTGACAGGCCGGCTCCTCGTTTTTCGTCTGAGAGACACACGCTTCGCTGTGTAGTCGGCAGCATGCTGCTTTGCTTTCAGTCTGTTCTCGACTGGCGTTGGGAGGTTCGAATGTCCTTTGGTATGGTGGTTTTGCTGGTCAAAGCGTCGCCGTTGCAGCGAATAGCTGGTTGTACTTCGAATTGTACCGAATGCGGAGCTCAGAATTCCGTAAAACGGCAGGGAAAAGACGCCGGACAGGAAGCCGAGACTTTCGATTCTCGGACTGTTTCTGCCGGTCTAACAGTTTCACTTCTCGCTCCTCTAACGGCTGTTTCCTTTTTAGAGCCTCCAATTTTGCATCTGTTTTTGTGAACGCAATTATGACCCTTACTTTTGCTGCACCCATATCTCTTCGACAACTGCTCTGCTCGGAGATCGGGCCCGATCGGGACAGCACATTGCCTCGAGACCGATAAGAACAACTTGTAGCATGCAAGACCAGATGATGCAACGGACGAGCGCTTTGTGCAGACCAAATTCGGCGGATCGCATGCCTGCTCGCTTATCTGTTCAGAGGAGAGCGGTCTGATCGGGCCGAAGCGTTTGCTGCCGACCTGGGATCCCAGAGATTGACCGGTCGGCGGTTGCCACTATCAACGCGCTTGGCACGGCGCAGAAGTATCAAGACGAGCGCTCTGGGATGAGTCGGATGATTAGCACAATTGCTGGTCTACGCTTCCTCTTTTGCTTCTTGGAAGAGCAGTCGCCTCTCTCATGATCGCTCTCGGTGCAGAGATTGGGCCGCAGCTTCGACGCACCTTTGATCCCGGCTGTCAATCTGTTATATGACGTTGTCGACTGCAAAAGGGTTGGAGAGAAAGTTGAGCTAACCTGAGAGCGTTTGACCGATATCTGATATAGAGTCGGCGAGGGCCATAGATCTCGTCGACATTAAATTCAATCTCGTCGGCGCTCGGAACAGATCGCTCCGCTGCGCAATCTGAAAGACCCTTCCCCTAATTTCATCTCCCCCACACGGAGAGACCCGTGCCCCGCTTCAATATGGCCCTTGGGGCGATCATTGTTACGAAGCAGGCTAGCAATACAATGTGGGCGGTCGACAACGCAGACCAAGGACGCATCATCGGAATCAAGTGAGATCGGCGCCTAAATAGCTATTGTTCGCTGCCATCCTCTGCAGTTCCTCTGTTCCTTGCAGCGGCAGAGGTACAGTATCCGACTTGTTGTGTGTCTCGTCAGAAGTTCCAGTCCGCTTGTCACTGAACTCGAACCTGTGTGCTCTTCTACTGACAATGGGCTGTAACGAGAAGCGTCCCACTAGAGCCGATGGTGGCTTGGAGACTTCTCTCATGCCTGCGGGACTGCCCGGGCAGATTCATCCTTCGACGTGCGTGAAACAAGTGTTGTAAGACACAGGACAGCTTTTTCCGGAGGAACCGATCATTTGGAAAGGACCAAGATCAGAGAGGGAAGGCGAAGAAGGGTGTGTTGCGAGTTCGATGGGAATGTGTTCCTGACTTTCGAATTCTGCACCGTAGGGTCTACTGACCACAAGAAAGAATGGCGAACCGGCTGCCAGGTGGACCGTAGGCGAAGCAGAACCCTTTCTCACGCCCGTTGAGTGAGTGGTTGGCTCGCTGTTCTTTGAAAGTCAGCTGGGCCACGCTGCTCGAGCCGAGGTGCTCGCTTACAGACAAGACAGTTGCGCACGCGACAAGACAGACACACCTCGCAAGAACGAGGTCGTGCCATGCACTGACTTGTCCCACCCTCCTCACTTGGGATCTGTGTGCAGCATTGTACGAGCTCGAAAGGATCGTTCCATTGCTCTCCAAAGAGGACCGGCATAAGCGTCAACGAATCGTCCGAATTGAGATCGAGGAGCCGGTCAACTCATACATACCCCAGTAGCCTGCTCATACCCCTTCTCATTTGTGAAGGTGGGTTGATGCGCGCCGCGAACTGAGTTCTGTCTCGCCGCGGATTGTCGTTTCTTTTCCCCATGAGGCCGAGCTGCGAGTGTGGTCACAAGTGCAGAAGAGGCACAATGGCAAGCAGATGTTTGACTTTTCCAAACTCTTTTTGCTGAGATTTGTCGGGACTTGAATATTACACAGGATCATGCAGGCGCGCCAGTGGAACTTGCGCAAAAGGACAGCAGGAAGAGAGAGGGGCGAACTAGTTAGTTACAGCTGTTAGCGCAACTTGCTCAGGAGCCACAATCAATGAGGCTAAGTTATACCTATGTCATCGGACAGTTATCAGAGAAAAACAAGCCTCCTCTCTCTCTCTCTCTCTCTCACACACACACACACTTTTGTTCGTTCGGATTAACTCAAAAGGCTGACCCTTGCTCTCCTGGATGCTACCCTATCTAAGATCCTCAGCATCGCAAAGTCTGCCGTACTCCAGCTTACGATGACTGAGCTAAGAAATGTAACCGTACTGGAGTGTGGTGTAGGCTCTCATGCTGGATTGCGAGGTCAATTTACAAGGCTCTTTCTGTTAGCTCGACCGGAGTTGATCCGAGGCTGAATCTCGCATCTCTTTCGTTGAGAATGCAACTCATCAGTGTTGCTACGCTTCTCTACAGTCTTGACGCAGAGGACAAGCTCCGCTCCGCTCCGCAACATGGTCGACCGACGTTCCTCCTTTCTCCTTTCTCCTTTCTCCTTTTCGTCTTTCCCTTCTCTCTCCCACAGATTCTACCCGCCCGCTGTTCTGCCACATTTGTGTGACGAACGTTGGCCTCGTCGTGTGCTGCTGGCGAGCTCTCGCAGAGTGCGGGTGCAGTGCATGACAGGCTCGTCCTCTGACATCCAGCTAAGAAGAGATCTGCGCTTATACCAGAGAGTGCAAGTCTGCTTCTTTGAGTGTCTCTTGTGCCGTCTCTGCTGTCTCAAAGCGCATCTTTTCTTTGCGTTTTTCGGTTCTCTTTCCTTTCCGCCTCATGCTGCTCTGTCACTCTGCTGCGCGAGACTCGCTTGTAGCCTTTTTGGACTCCTCCGCTAGCCACGCTACGGTTTTCCCGTCATCCTGGCGAGCTGCAAAGCTGCAAAGGGTCCGCTGCTACAGATTTGGCTGCTGACGTAGAGCAGCTATCTGGACGTCAGAGCTGCCCTCTTGTGTGGATTTCTCCCTTGTCTTCCTTTGTCACACCTGCCAGGCCAGGGTCGTTAGGGCGTAGCCACAAGTTGCTTTCGCTTTCCTTCTTCTCCTCGCCGCTCGTGTTCTTCGAGGCAGTCCCTATCCCAAGCTCGACCATCCTTCCCTAACTCCTCGCCACCACACCCTCATATCGTCCACCTTGAGACTTCCCTACTCCTTCTTTCACACGTATTTGAGACCCCAAAGTCACCACCGCCACCGCGTCCTTAGCTCCGACGAAACCTCGACCAAACGTACCTGATAATGCTCTGCTGAACAGACAACTTCCAGATCACCTCCGACAAACGCTCCAACTCGAGCTCTGAGAGGTTTCATTCTTCATTTCTGAGCCATCGCACCATCCTCGCTAGCGTCGACTCGGCAATCCTAAGCAGCAAAACAACGCTCTATCTTCCTACGTTGTTCGCGTTCATCCCTTACCGACACCTCCCGCATCTGCCTTCGAACATAGTCAAAAAATGGTGCCCAGGATACCCAATGAAGCTGGCCATAGCCATGCTCCTTCCAGCTACTTTGATCTTTCACATCGTCGCTCGGGCAATGCTGCGTGTCGTAACGTGCAAGCCGCCCTCTCTTCTTTCTGCTTCTCTAGCCATGTCGCCGCCACAGCAGAGAGTCCCTCGGGTGGCGCACCTCCTTCCAACGCTACCTTGAGCTTGCCTGGCTCTTCGGACGACGAGTACGTCGAGCCATCATGCCTGACGGATACGAGCAGTCGCCGACCGAGTGTGCAGAGGACGTCCAGCGCGCCCGAACCCTCTTCGTCCAAGTCGACCTTGTTTGTCGAATCAGCTGGCCCTTCGATTACGCGCCTTACCGTAGCTCGTGCCTGCTCCGAGAGCCGTGCCTCTGGCGTGTTGGAACGTCGGCGCCGCAAGGTCGCGTCCAGTCGCGATGCGCTTCCATCTACACTCATGCTTGACTTGGCCAACCTGCCAATGACGATGGGTGCAGGCAACCTGGGTCTTCTCCGCGCTGCTCGCAAGGCCGTCGCCGAGCCAAGTGGCTTTGATTGGGATCGTGCCGCCGCCTCGGCTCCTCCGTCCAGAGCCAACTCGCGCCTCTCGACATTCCAGCAGCAGAGCTTCACTATGTCTTCACCAGCTCGCGCGTCCGTGAGCCCAGCTCGAGCTCCGACAACTGTCTCTCTACCTGCATCAACGTCGCCCTCGGTTTCGGCTTCACCAGAGTCAAACCGCGTCGCCAGCGGTCTCACGTCGTCTCGATCGTGCGTTGGTTCTCATTGGAGCAACCGCACCTCTGCCTCAGATGAATCGGAATGGGACTGGGCCTTGGCAGGAAACGCAAGGGCGACTTTTGAAGCGCTTCGCTACAGTGCTTACAAGGAGAAACGAGAGCCAGTGCACGATATCTGGCAGCAGTTGCCCGACTGGATGAGCCGTCGCTCCTCGTTGGGTGGAAGAGATGCAGATCTTTCATTGCGTGGACCTGGGTTGCACAATTCGTTGGCCTCGTACAAGGTCGGCGGCAAAGATCAAATAGCAGCGACCACCGCGGCAGCAGCCCTGTCACTTTCGCTGTCACATGCCTCGATTTCGCAGCAAAGCCCGCGCAGCAGCATCTCCGGTCGTGGACGTGGCCACCAAGCCAAGCTTTCCGTGCATGTCCCGTTCCGCGTCATCGAGGAGATGCCACCACAGACAGGCTCTATCTCACCTCGCGCTTCGTTCTTCGGAGCACGCGATCACGCTTTGGATCAACGCCGATCACGCAGTGTGGAGAGAGGCGAAGCCGCCCTTGCTTAGGGCTGTCGACTCAACTCCACCTGATCGTTGCCAGCCTGGGATTCCATTCCTCGACAACGGCATGGCTGATCTGGCTCTTATACCCCGGCATGACATCCTTGCTTGCCCGAACACTCGGTCGACAACATCCTGATTGTTCAAGCTTTCATCACTGTCCATCGTTCCGTCATCTTATCTCATTAGCATACCTTGTATTTGTACGCCAGCATATCTCATAATCTAGCCCCTTTGCTTCAGTAAGATCGACAGGCCTGTCGCTTCATTCTGGCCTGACCTTGAGGAGGGTGCTCCGGAGAAGTTGTTACCAGCACAATATACTGAGACAGTTCCATCAGTCCTTTCCAGCACTGTGCTTTCACACTCGCACATGTAAACACAGTATTCCTGAGGTTGCTCCTTGACGACGCAGGGATACGACTCAATCAAAGCATGGCTGTAGTCCGATAGTATACAGTGACCACTGTGGGAGTCCGAGAATATTAGGGGATGAGTGTTGAGTTGTATGGTGTCGTGTGGGGAGAGTAGTATGAACACTCGGATCCGGCTCTCGCGGGCGGGGTTCACGGATTCTTCCGGCTCGCGTTCCCTTGCTGTTCATTACAAGACTGTGATCGTGCCTAGTCTCACCCTTCTCGATGACGGCACTGAATCGCAGAAACCGAAAATCAGGTAGAAATCAGCTTCAAGCACGCGTTGGCTCTCTCAGTCAGGTCAGAGAGAAGCGACAGCCAAGCTCTGTTCCAACTTTGTATCTGTGGCCCTGACTCTGTGAATTGCACGGTCGATGCGGCCCGATTCAAGCGATTGGCATTTCTTCTTGACCGTTTCTGGGGCACGAGATCGCGGTCTCGAGTCGCAATCCTCCACAAATGAGAGCCCACGCATCACATCCTCTTGGTTGATCTCAACATCATCGCGACCCTACACTGACCACCAACTCGTAGCACCATCTGCCTCTTGACCGCCTCACCGGTACCTGATACGGATCTTGCGCTCGAAATCGGAAGTCATGATGAACCGCGCCGCTGCCCTGCGCAGGGCTGTTGCTCTCAGCCCCTCATCGGTGGCTCGTTCCCGCACCGCTGCCGGTGTTCGATCGTATGCTACTGGTGCAGATGGTACCTCAAGATCCGGCACTGGCCGCTTCTTGCTCTATTCTACCCTTGCAACAACTCTCTTCTACGGTGTCTCGACAGTGGCAGCACTCAACAACGACCGATACCAGGACTTTTTCGTAGAGAGCGTTCCAGGAGGCGAGCGCATCATCGACTACCTTGACACACACGATGTAGGCCAGGAGATCAAGAACATCAATCTCGGAGGCTATGGAGAGAAGGCCGTCGACGTCACCAAGACGGCCTACGGCAGCGTGAGCGGTGCTGTTGGCCGTGTTCTCAGCGGCGATGCAGGTGCAAGCGAGAGTGCAGGCGACGAGCGCGATGCTCGTCTCATGGTAGCTGAAGCACGCAACAAGGCCAAGAACCAGGCAGAGACACTCGCGCAAAAGGCCAAGTCAGGCGCCAAAAAGGTGGAACAGGAGGGCGAGTCGGCACTCAAGGCTGTTCAGGACAAGACCTCAGAGCTCCTCAACCGAGCCAAGGCCGCTGCCGACAAGGCAGAGGCTAAGGTTCGTGGCGAGGCCACCGAGGTGAAGCAGGATGTCCGCAACGTGCTCCAACGTGCTGTCGACAGCGTTCAAGTCGTGACTGACATTGGTGCCAACACCAAGGCTTCCCCTTCCAAGAGCGCGTCTTCTGGCAAGGGCCCTAAGGAGGAGATCAAGGAAACCTACACTGGCGAACTTCCCGTCAACCATGAGCCTCCTGTTGGCTACGCCGCCTCCGGCCATGACCGAGGCCTCAAGGCACCTGAACAGCCCAATGCTCGCTTGCGTCCTGACCCCGAAGCACCCAAGCTCCCCTTGCTCGCACCTTCGATCAAGAGCCTTTCCGGATCCGAGCCCATGATTGCCCAGCTTGCCGGTACCATTGACGAGCTCACCACCTTCCTCAAAGAGACGCCATCGTCCGGTGCCAAAGCCAAGGGTGTTCTCGAGAGCGCACAGATCGACCTCGAGCAGTTGAGCCAGCGTCTCGAGACCATCAAGCGCGAGGAGGCCAAGCGTGTCGAGAACAGCTTGGCAGCCCAAGCCAAGCGATACGAGGCTCAGATCTCCAAGCAGTCGGAAGAGGCCGCCAACAAGCTTTCCAGCCGAGAGTCTGACTGGCAGAAGTCATTCGAGGAGGAGCATGCCAAGCAGATGCAGCAATTCAAGGAGAAGCTCGAGAAGGAGCTTGCCACTCAGAGTCAGATCATCAATGAGAGGCTCAAGGAAGAAGTCATCGCACAAGGCATTGAGTTGCAGCGTCGATGGATGAAGGACATCAAGGCCAAGGTCGAGGAGGAGCGTGGTGGACGTCTCGCCAAGCTTGACGAGCTGGCCACAGAGCTCAAGAGCCTCGAGAAGGTCAGCTTGGACAACAGCAGCGTGCTTGACGAGAACCTTTCGGTCCACACCTTGTGGACTGCTGTTCGAGCTGTCCAGCATGCCCTTGATGACTCGTCGGCCACCAAGGTTCCCTTTGCTGAGCAGCTGCGCGTTCTCAAGGGCACCTCCAAGGCGCGCGATGACCCAGTTCTTGCCGCCGCTATCGAGGCACTCGATGCAAGTGGTGCCGCCGACACTGGTGTCGAGTCGTTCACCACGCTCAAGCAATGGTTCGACAACAAGGTCGGACCTCGTGTGCGTCAAGTCTCGCTCATCCCATCGCCCGAGACCTCGGGTGTGCTTTCTCATCTTGCTAGCGCAGCGCTCTCGCCGATCCTCTTCCACAAGAAGGGTCTCGTGCAGGGTGAAGATGTTCCCTCTGTGATCGCAAGGGCAGAATACTACCTTGACAGGAAGGATCTTGACTCGGCCACCCGAGAACTGAACCAGCTCAAGGGCTGGCCAAAACTGCTCGCTCAGGACTGGCTCGCCGCATCGCGAAAACGTCTCGAAGTTCAGCAGGCGCTCGAAATTGTCCAGATAGAAGCCAGCTTGGCTTCGCTCATAATCTCCGCTTGATTGAGAACTCCTGAGCTAATATGGATCTGTTCTGTTCACTTGTACCTTCCACTCACATTGTTGGCGTTGCGCCGTAGACTTGCCATTCGATCACAAAATCATTCTCATCCTTGTCCGCCTGCCTGCTCGCCTCTCTTTCGTACTTGATCATCTGAAATCTGTGTCTTGACCAAATCATGTGCTTGAGCAGAATCGTCGCGTCCTCCGCACCGTGCAGTCTCGTTAGCAGGAAGGAGTTACGCAGTCACAGAAGGGAGAGGTTGGTCTTGTAGGGATTTGAGATTCTAGCAGGAAACGTGAATGCCGGAGCGAAGGGAGTGTTACAATTGCGGAAAGATGCGACATTAAGCGAACTCGGGAACACAGAACTTGCCTGGTCCGTAGGGCTGTTGAAAGAAAGAAAGGAAGCAAGAGAGCGGGTCAGTACTGAGTGCGAACGAAGCAGATGCAAAAGCAGATAAGCCATGAACTTGGATGGCTTGGAGTTGCTGCCGCGGCAAGATTGGTTACGTACTTCTGAAGTGAGAGCAGTTCGTCCAGTAGCGGCTTCGGACGAGTGACGACCAGATTGCGGGCCAGGCTTGACCTTCTCGCCCTTGCTGAGCTTATCGATGATGTTGACCATGGTCTCTGGAGTGAGGTCTTCGAAGTAGTCGTCGTTGATCTGAATCATGGGTGCGTTGGCACATGCACCGAGGCACTCAACCTCAACGAGAGTGAACTTCTTGTCGGCGGTGGTCTGACCAGCCTTGATCCCCAACTTGCTCTCGAGCGCTTCGAGAATCTTTGTGGAACCACAACCGCCGAGCATGCATGGGGTGGTTGTGCAGAGCTGGAGGAAGTACTTTCCGACGGGTTCACGGTTGAACATGGTGTAGAAGGTGGCAACCTCGTATACGCGCATGGGTGGCATCTCGAGCAGTTTAGCCACGTAGTTCATGACCGAGATCGATACCCAACCGGAGTTCTGGCGCTGGCCAAGGTCGAGCAATGGGATGACGGCAGCCTTCTTGTACTGCTCAGGGTAGTGAGAAATGATCTCCTGTGCCATCTTCTTGTTCTCCTCGTTGAACTCGAAGGGGATGTCAGGGTTGTTGTAGTCGGTGTTGCGGTGGACGAAGAGCGAGTCGGAGCTGCGTGCTGCCGATGTAGAGAGGATTCGAGCAGATACCCCCGATGAGCTGCTTGCGACAGCAGTGACGTTGGATCGAGCCGCAGCGGCGACGGCGGATCGCATGAGCGAGCGAGACGAGGTGCGAAGAGCAGCCATGATGAAGATGGGGACCGAGACGGGTATGTGAAGGCGAATATGGTGAGAAAAGGTAGAGGTGGAGATGCAATTCAATGATGATGAGCGATTCGTGCCCTGTCAATGCAACCACTTCTCAGCGACTGGAGTGTGGATTGAAGTTGGCTCGCTTGGTCTCCATTACCAAAGAGACCTCTCCTCCAGCTTTCTTCCAAAAGAGACAGAGGCTAGAGCCACAAATCGCTCGCGTTGCTCGTGCGTAATTTTGGATTTTTCCCGATTCAGGCTTCAACAGTGAGAGAGGTTACTGTACTGTATGACCAATTCAGACGGCTGTCATTGGTTGCCCTTGAACCAGAAAGGCTTCATTTCAGATCTGCCCAATTTTCGAGCTTTGAATACAACTCGAGCTCTGTTCGAATACTCCATTTTGAATTCCCACACGAGATCGGGTTGGAGATGCGCGAGACAGTGCATTGCAACTTGATTTGAAATCAGCAAGAAGAGAGACTGCCTTCTGCTGCTGCGCTGAGCTTCAGCCACCCATTGATCCAATTTTCCGCGCGATCGTTTCCATCCCCAGGCAGAGACAGTCGACAGTCGGTCAGTGAGTTACAAGGACGAGCGATTCAGTTTGAGGTTCTCCATGGCCGTCACCACACACTTGAACCCATTCTTCTGCCACCTCAATCTACCTTCCTTTCATCGACACTGTCCGCTCCTATACCTTCACGACTTGCTCTCTACATCATCAAAAGTAGCACATCCTGGTTCAGTGCAACCTGATATCCAACAGTGCTCGATTCTTCGTCTTTGATCCTTATACCCGTAATCTCCTTTTGATTGGTCTCAAAACACCATCATGGCTTCTTCGTTGAACCGCTCTTTGCTCCGCTCGGCGGTCCTTGCTAGCCGATCGTACGCCTCGTCTTCGACAGCTGCGCCACTTTGTTTCGCCAGCGCCGCACCATCCACCACCCTCTACAACGCACGCCTCTTCTCCTCATCCATCGCTCGCTCGCTTGCCACCCCGCAGACTGGTCCCACACAGATCCCCGAGGGCCGTCCACCATCACCAGAGGCCGCTCACACCGCCACCTACGATGCCACCTCAGCACAGAGCCAGGTTCGCGATGATCCCATCTATCCAGACTACTCTAAGGGCCCTTCGGCGCTAGACAAGGCCGGCCAGCTTTTCTTCTTCACTGAAATTCTCCGCGGCATGTGGATCGTTCTCGAGAACTTCTTCCGACCTCCTTACACCATCATGTACCCCTTCGAGAAGGGCCCGCTCAGCCCCCGATTCCGTGGCGAGCACGCGCTGCGACGATATCCCACCGGCGAGGAGCGATGCATTGCCTGCAAGCTCTGTGAGGCCATCTGCCCCGCTCAGGCTATCACCATCGAGTCCGAGCCCCGTGAGGACGGCGCGCGAAGGACTACTCGTTACGACATTGACATGACCAAGTGCATCTACTGCGGTTTCTGCCAGGAGGCTTGCCCCGTCGACGCCATCGTCGAGACCCAGAACACCGAGTACTCGACCGAGACCCGTGAGGAGCTTCTTTACAACAAGGAGAAGCTTCTTGCCAACGGTGACCGTGCCGAGGCCGAGATTGCTGCCAATATTTACGCCGACCACCTTCAGCGTTGATGTCTTGCTCGACCTGACACAAACTCAGCATCACTACCTTCCGTCTTCGCATATCTACTTCTCTCTCGACTAGCGACTTGGTTGATTAACAGCGAAATGCTGTCAGCCGTTGCCGCTCTTTTATTTATTTATTGTTCTGTCGTTTTCTTGTCATGCAACATCAAACATTTGATAATCTCTCATCCCTTCATGACTGTGTACCGATAATAGTGTAAACGCACATGCAAGAGTTTTGTAAACAGAAGCGGACTTGAACGAGCCTTGCGATGAACACATGCACACCACAGACGTCAGAATCACAATTGATTTGAGCTGCTTGGCCTTCGATTTCTACTGTTCTAACGCAACCTCTAGATGTGTAAAGTACTCTGCTGCTAATCGAGGCGGCAGGTTAGTTGCGATGATCTCTGCTGCGATCTGTCGACGCAGCCCTTTCGCTTCTTTGCGGTCTGCGCTTTCCTCCATCCCAGCCACGAGATAGGGCGAGGGATCCGACTCCAACGGCCATCTACGTTCGAAGCTGCGGCCTAGCATGTTTGGCGAAGCAGCGAAGGTTGATTGCTGCGAAAGACGGGTGTGTTTTGCGTCAAGGATGGAGAAGACTTTCGACTTTGAGAGCCGGTATGCTTGTTCGCCATTGGGAAAGTCTGGGATGGCAGCAGAAAGCAAGATGGATTGGGTCAGCAAGGTAAGTTCTATGGATATGGCAAAGGGAAGTATGAAGGAAGACTTACCTTGTACATCAGCCACTTCTTGAAGTGCGTCTTTGACCATTGGCAGGTTGCCAAACGTGACGATGTCTGTCCACTCTTGTTGCACACCATTGTTCTCCTCTCCTTCACCCTCGCCCAGCTTGCCTTTGAGCGCTGCAATCGATTCAGTGATCTCCTCCTTCCTCTTTCCGTGCAACGCGAGGGCTATCTGCTCAAACGTATCCTCGAGCGAACGGAACTTGCTATCCCCCAAGACACAATATAGCAGCGAGATGACAAGAAATCGCACATCTACGCGCGACAAGATCTCCAGCTGTCCAGAGGAAATGACCTGGTTGACTCCCGACATCATCCATGAACGGTCGTATTTGGTATCCTTCAGGGTCGACAGCTCGAAAAGCTCTCCCTTGCTGGTGTCGGACGCTGCACTCGGGCCAGCGGAGGTGCCAGAGTATAAGTAGTATGTGGAGACCTGCGTTCGGGGATGCGGGAGGATGAGACAGCGGCCATCACGAGCAGTCTCGGGATGTATTAGGACACCGGTTCGCATCGACCGGATCTGTTCGCTTGAGGTCGATGCTTCGGCCGTTTGGCTGATAGATGCAGTCATGTTGAGTCCGCTGTCCCTGACGCTTCGACTCGTTTGAGTTCGAGCTTTCTGTTCAGGAAACCGAAGTTGGAGGAAGATTTGCTAGAGCGCTTCGACAATCAGGAACAGGCTAATGTCTCTGCGCGGAGGAAAAAGTGTTGGTCTCTATTTCAGCTCCACGCGAGCGCGCGACAGGCTTCCAAAGCCGCGAAAGCACGGAGCTGTGCTCCTTTACGCGACGGAACTATATGCATTTCTTCTTTCTACAAACCTCACTTGGATCTCTCTAGCAGATGCACAATTCAGACCGGCGCACATACCTTTTTCGTCGGGTTCAAGCACAATACCGTCGTCACACGGAAGAGTTCGAGCAATCGACAGCAGAAGACATTCATGTGATGCGAGGAAAGAATGTGTAATACATTACAGCGCATCGAAGTTGATAGCATGAACAGCCCGCTTTCGTTCGCGCTCATCCTCTCGACGCTCATTGACATGAAGCACAATGACCACTATAGCAAGACCAACGATGGTGGTGATCAAAACCACCGTCACCCAAGGGATCCAGTCTCCTGGGTGCAAGTAGAGCTGCTTTGTCCACGTGCCCGGCCCTCCCCTCTCGTTCTCACTGCCTCGACCGCCTTGCCATGGGTTGATGACGACCTGACTGTTGGGAATTACACCCTCTAGTGCCAGGTAATGCTCCTTTTGCCGCCTTGTTGAGCCGATGAAGAGTGACTCGACGTAGTTGTTGGTCCTTCCCAGGCCGAAGTAGCTGTACGGCGTCAGGAGTGATCGGTATGCAGTCTGTGGAAGCTGTCCGACCTGCTGTGCTCTTCTGACTCCATTCGGGTCAAGCACCGTAAACTTGTACGATGCGCCACCATAGTTGGTACCCCACGGTCGAAATTTGGGCGCATCATTAGGTTCACAGAAGCCCTGGCAAGCACCGTTGAGCGTGAGAGCTTTCAGGAAGAATGAGTCGTGGAAGTAGTTGTTCTGAATGAACGTGATGCGACGACTCGAGTCGATGCCATCAGATACTGAAGGTGTTCGCTGCAACAACAAGTCGAGGGTGCCGTCTTCGTCAATGTCGAGCCAGCTGGCACTCCGTACATCCCTCACCATTTCCAGCGAGTTGGCTCCGCCCGTGACCTTGATGAATGTTCGCCCTTCTGGCCGATCTGCTGAGCAGCCTAGATTTGCTTTCTCACTCGCTGGCACTTTGTTGCACTCGAGGTTCCTGAGAATGTGTACCCGCGTCTCGCCTTTGCCGCCCGGGCTGTTGCGGCCTCCAGAAGCAGTTCTATCGGGTATCGTAACTAGCACAAGGTCCGGATAGCCATCCTTGTTGTAGTCTCCAAGATGGAGCGAGTTTGGCAAGTTGAGGTAAGACGGTGCGAGCGCGTCGGTCAACAGGACGCGACTGTCGCCTGTGAGCTTGTCGACTGGAACACGCAGGAGATTGGCGCCATCCTTGCTGACGGTGAAGTCAATGCGGAAGTTGTCATCAGCAACGCAAAGGTCTTCTGCTTCTCTGCACTGTCTACTAGGTTTTCGCTTTGCCGTTTGCGACGCTGATTCGTTACTCGCTCCCTTGCCTGCTGAAAGCGAACTGTAGCCGGGTCCACCACCAAACAAACCATCGATACGAGGCGAGCATAATGGGATCTGACGATTGAAGGCGACGTTGATGTAGCAGTTGTCGCTACTACGATCGCAAGTAGGAAAAATGACGTCTATCGTTCCATCACGATCAATGTCGCCAAAGCTCAATGCTCCTGTGCCTGGCGGAAGATCGCCCGACGAGGCGAGCTTGAAGCCGGACCCTTCTCCCTTTGAGTTTGGCTTCACTGCTGTCCAGACCTGATATGTAAGCTTGGAGCTCAGGAAGGATTCTTCCGAGCAGACAAGGAAGAGATCCGCGAGACAGTCACCGTTGAGATCGACAAAAGCGGAGCTGTGAGGATCAGCGAGCTTGCAGGCTGGCGCCTTGCTTGCATCAATGAGCGGTGAATCTGCGATGTCAAAAGCAGCTGTATTATTGGCCGACTCGACCAGCAAGTTTCTCCAGATCTTGAGATCAGAAGCGTCTTGGGGCGTCGATGGGTTGTCAGAGAAAGGGAGACCAAGCAGGTCCATCTGCATATCGCCAGAAGCGTCGATGGTGATTGGCTGCGCCAGTACTGACGGTGGCACGGTCAGAGGTATTGAATCGAAGCCACTTCCATCTAGTTGACCAACAAAAACATCCATGGAGAGTTGCTTCGACGAGCTTGAAGTGCTTTGGGACATGACGAGGAGATCGAGTCGACCATCATAGTTGATGTCTGCTGCGACGATGTTGCTGATCTTCTGCCCTGTTGCAACCTGAACCGAGGCCGCTGGATCGTGGTTGAAGCCGAACCTTGTGTGGTCCCAGAGATGTATGCTCGCTGTTTGGCGATCCGAATCAACGACGATGGCATCTAGAAATTGGTCACCATTCCAGTCCCCCCAAGCAGCTACTTGCCCCTTGATCGAGTTGAGACCTAGACTACCGGCATTGATGAGACCCTCGTACTTGAAGCGCTTCTCTCCGATGCCAAAAAGAGCATCGACGCCCGTTGTGGCTGCTGAAAGGAGTAATGCCGAGGCCCAAGTAGCTTTGAACTTGCGCGCTCTGGTTGATGGATGCCTACGATGTCGTTTCATCGCGGCGGTTGAGGACTCGGCCTCGCAGCTGAGTGCCATGATGAAGATGGACGCTTGTCCGAATGCGGCCTGTGAACGTCACGCTCGACCTCTGTGTAGGGTATGAGCACTTTGATAAAGGTGACAAGAGCAAAGTCATGGCGGAGCAGGGTCAAGGTACAGTACACTTGACAGGGTCCTGACATCCTTGCCGGTGCGAGGTGGAGGCGAATCAGACAAAGTGTTAGACTTTAAGTTCGAGTTGGCCCAAGCTCAGCTTTGTCAAGTCGGATCCGTGGCAACACAACGAAGTCAACGCTCTTGAATTTCGCCCCCTGCATCACACAACATGCACCGAGACGGAGCGTGGTCGGACCTCACAAATCGCACTGGTCATCGCTCGCATTCAATTTCCCAACCACCTCTTTCACCTTCTCCAGTCCTCCACCAAATATCTTCCCAGGTCTTTAGTACAAGCGAGCGCTTGCTGTGACCAAAATGCCGGAAGAGGAGAGCTTGTTCCGGTCAGCGACCATGTCGCTGATCCAGCTCTACATCCCCTCCGAGACTGCCCATGCCACCGTCCAAGAACTCGGAGAGCTCGGAAATGTCATGTTCAAGGACCTCAACCCAGACGTCTCCCCCTTCCAGCGCTCTTTCGTAACCGACATTCGAAGGCTCGACGAGATGGAAAGGCGAATCCGCTTCCTTTACGCACAGATGGAAAAGGAAGGTGTTCCTGTTCGACCTCTCGAGAGTGCTCTTCCATTCATCAGCCTTGGTACCGACGGTCGTCGTGGCCCACAGCTGATGGAAGAGCTCTCTGTCAAGCTGCGCGAGCACGAGGAGCGTCTTGGTCAAATGAACGGCTCCTACGAGACTCTTCAGAAGCGATTGCAAGAGCTCGAAGAGGCCAAGCACGTTCTTCGAGAGACTGCGGTTTTCTTTGACCAGGCAGAGGGTCGTCAAGATGCTGTCCGCGCCTCTGTCGACGACGCCAACGCTCCCCTTCTCGATGACGTTGAATCGCACGCCTTCAACACTTCGCGTGGTGACGACAACAACTACGGCACTTTCGACCTCGAATTTGTCGCCGGAACCATCGATCGCAGCAAGATGGCCATTTTCGAACGCATCCTCTGGCGTGTGCTCCGTGGTAATCTCTACATGAACTACGCTGAAATCGAGGAGGCCTTCGATGACCCGACCAAGGAGGAACCCGTTCGCAAGAATGTCTTTATCATCTTCGCTCACGGTGCCGAGCTTCTCGCCAAGATCCGAAAGATCAGCGAGAGTATGGGCGGTACCCTCTATCCCATCGACAGCAATGCTGACCGCCGCGAGGAGAGCCTTCGCGAGGTTCTCAGCCGTATCGAGGATCTCAACAATGTCCTCTACTCGACTAGCGCTACCCGACGCACCGAACTTGTCAAGATTGCCGAGGTGCTCAGCGCTTGGGAAGATGTCGTTCGCAAGGAGAAGCTCATCTACTCGACGCTCAACATGTTCCTCTTCGACAACCGTCGCAAGACGCTTGTGGCCGAAGGCTGGTGCCCCTCCAGCGATCTTGGTCAAATCCAGCTTGCTCTCCGTCGAGCTACCGAGAACGCTGGCACCAGCGCTCCGGCCGTGCTGCAGGAGCTCCGCACCAACAAGTCGCCTCCCACCTTCCAGCGTTCCAACAAGTACACTGAGGCCATCCAGTCGGTCGGTGACAGCTACGGTATCGCAAAGTACAAGGAGGTCAACCCGGGACTCTTCAACTTTATCCTGCTTCCTTTCCTCTTCGCTGTCATGTTCGGTGACGTCTTCCATGCTTTCCTCATGACGCTCGCCGCCCTCGCCATGTGCACATTCGAGCGCAAGCTCGCCAAGGTCGACAACGAGATCTTCACCATGTTCTTCTACGGTCGTTACATGATGTTGCTCATGGGTGTCTTCTCCATGTTCACCGGTTTCCTCTACAACGATATCGGAAGCAAGAGCATGCACCTCTTCCACACCGGCTGGGACTGGCCCCACAAGGAAGGTACCATCGAGGCTATCCCTAATGGCAACGTCTATGCCATCGGTATCGACCCTACCTGGCACGGCGCCGACAATGCGCTCGTCTTCACAAACTCGCTCAAGATGAAGATGTCCGTCATTCTCGGTGTCTTCCACATGACTCTCGCCATTCTCCTCAACGTGCCCAACTTTGTCCGCTTCGGTCAGAAGTGGAAGATCTGGTCCGAGATTGTGCCCCAGATGCTCTTCATGCAGTCGCTCTTTGGCTACCTTGTCTTCGCCATCGTCTACAAGTGGTCCATTGACTGGTATGAGACCGATGCCAATGGCACTGTCTTCCGCAACAACCCGCCTGGCTTGCTCAACATGCTCATCTACATGTTCCTCAAGCCCGGTGATGTTGATCCCAAGACTGAGCTGTTCCGTGGCCAAGCCTTCGTCCAGACAGTCTTACTGCTCATTGCGTTCATCTGCGTTCCTTGGATGTTGGTCGTCACTCCCTACATCGAGTGGAAGGAGCACCAGAAGACCAAGGGTCAGGGCTACCGTGCTGTCGGTGTCAATGACGGTTCCCGTGGTCTTGGTCTCGGCGACGACGAAGACGATGATCAGGACGCGGACGAGAGCAGCCGACTTACTCAGGATCAAGGCAACGGTCACGGCAGCGAAGGTCATGGCGATGGAGAGATGGAGGAGGAGCATGAATTCAACATCGGCGAGGTCGTCATTCACCAGGTCATTCACACCATCGAATTCTGTCTTGGATGTATCTCGAACACCGCTTCGTACCTTCGTCTCTGGGCTCTGTCGCTTGCCCACGCCCAGCTGTCCGAGGTGTTGTGGACCATGACTATTCAGAATGTCTTTGGTATGACCGGCATCACCGGTGCCATTGCCACTGTCCTGGCTTTCGGTCTCTGGTTCTGCCTTTCCATCGCCATTCTCTGCTGTATGGAGGGTCTCAGTTCGCTTCTTCACGCCATTCGTCTTGCTTGGGTCGAGTTCGGAAGCAAGTTCTACCAGGCTGGTGGTTATCAGTTCGAGCCCCTCAAGTTCTGAGGCCGATAGTCCGCATCGACTCGACTTTATAATAGACACCTTACACTCAACAGCGCTTTGTAGTTTCAACCCACTCAAGCAATCAATCCAAAGATGTGGAAAATTTCAACTGAACGTATTGCTGCTTTCCGTCAAGGCACGGACAGCGTCCGTCGAAAGACGGAACAAGGCCCTGGACCGTGAGCAGTGGCGAGTAGACCTGGTCAGCACCAATCCACATCACGGATGAAATCTGAGGTGAGCTGTATTTCCGCTGATTGCTTGCGACAAGCAACGACATCTCTGACTACCAACTCTGATTATTTTCTCTGACCACCGTCTCAATCACGCAAGAAGGCCAGACGCTTGAGCAAGATCTCTGCGCTATCCGTCATCTCGGTGCCTGCGGCAATCACCTTTTGCAGATAGTCGTTCGCCAAAGCCAAGTTGCCAACCTTGTTCTGCGAGCCCTCTTCTCCGTCCTGATCCATCTCGTCTCCCGCAGCCAAGCCTCCTGCTTCAGCTCGTTGCTGTGCTGCTTTGGCCCCAATCTCACCCATCTCCCACCTTGCTGCAATGATGTACGACCTGGCGTATCGAGCCACCACATTCGACTCTGTTCCCGCCAGCGCCCTGTCCACGACCTGAACGAGTCGACGATGATACGATGCAGCGGCTTCAAAGTCGCGCTCCTTCTCGTAGACCTCGATGATCCTCGTCAGCCCAATCACAGTATCTCCCTGATTGAGTCGACAGGCGAGATATCGCTTGAAGCAAGAGATGGCGTCCTGAGCTCGTCCCAGGTGATCGTAGCAGATGCCCATACTCGACCACATGCGTCCATCGTACGGTCGAATCGCAGCGCACTTTTGGAAGTAGTTGACAGCATATGTGTAGGCGCCGTTGAGCTCGTACACCTGCCCGAGTCCATACAGGGCTCGGTACTCGCGAGGATTTATCTTGAGAGCTCGTCGATACATCTCAGCCGCTGCATGACTATTCTTAAGCTCGATGTACTCGTGTCCGAGCAAGATCCAGGCAGGAACGCAACCAGAATCGAGACGAAGAGCATGTCGGAAGGCTTCAATAGCACGGTGGTGATCGCTGCGTTGATTGTAGTAGTTGCCGACCAGGCAGCATACTTCGGGTCGATCCTTGGCGAAGGAGCTGAACTTGTGCGCGAGGTGCGCCAACTCTGCCGTCCGATTGAGCAGGTAGAGTGCGTTCGAGAAGTCGGAGAGCCCATCAATACGATAGGGATCGATCGACCAGGCTTCTTGAAAGTCCTGCTCTGCTTCGATGTAGTCCAAGCGATGGACATTCGTCTGTGCGCGACAGGTAAGCAAGTATGCCGACCGCGGAAACGATTCGAGCAGTCGATCGATGCGTGCGATGGTGAGGTCGCCTTCTTGCGCCGAATGACGGTCGAGAAACTCACGGAAGAAGCTGACCATGAACGACTCGGGTAGCAGATCGGCCATCTGATCCGCCTCGACCGGCTCCAACGTCATCGCGAGCTCTTGCCACGCAGCCCAGTTGTAAGCAAAGCTCTGGACAGATCGGATCAAGCAGTCCATAGCTTCAATAGGCCGGTTTAGTTTACGAAGGATAGCGCCCTTAAGGAAGAGCAAGAAGGGGTCGGCAGCGTCGATGAGCTCCTTGAGGATAGGTATCAGGCTCGGCGATGTAGCCGGCAAGGTTCCGTTCGGTTTGGGAATGATCATGCCGTGTTCGTCTAGCTTGCGTTCCGACATGAGGAATCTCGCGTACAGCCGCAAGAATCGAGCCTTGTCGGACGTGCCTTTGCTATTCTCCAGCACCCATATGCATCGCTCGAGCTGATGCTGATCAAAGTGGCTCTTGGCCAGCATGTATGCCTCCTCCTCCATTGTTGAAGATGCGGACGGTGCACCGCCGAAGCGGAGCTGTGACGGCCCTGGGGAGCAATCGACAGAGTTGGTGTTCGATTGCCAATGTACATGAGCAGATCCTGCGCCGTCGCCATCTTCACTGTCGACTGTGATAAGGGAGCTGTCCGGATCGCCGCCCGGGGATGCCAAACGACCCAGGCGAGCGCTCGCTAGAGGCGATGATGCGAATGCGTTGGAGGTGAATCGCCCAGAGACTTCGCCTACGAAACCTTCCTCTGCATTGGATTCGACAGACATGCGCTGCTGCATGCCAAGTGCTGGTGTGGAGTGTTCTGGGATGAGCGATCTTCGAATCGAATGGCGTTTCGTAGCTGGTGTCGTCGTACCAATTGCCGATTCGTCTGGGCGATTCAGTTCAGAGAACAGGCGTCTTCCATCGCCAGAGTCCGTGTAAGGGACCGATTGGAGAAGCTCGAGGGTCCATCTTGACGAAGATGCCAAGCCCCGCTCAGCGAGCTCTGTGGCTGCGTGCCGTATTTCCTCTCGTGCTCGAGCAGGCTCGAGATCCGGGAATGGGTAGTCGATGTCAAAAACGGAAGTGTCGGACATTGTCATCGGTTTGGTTACGCGGCGTTGGAATGGCAGGCTGCTGTTCTCGTTGGCTCCAGCCTTGTGCTGCAAAGAAGCTCTGTGAGCGCCGAAGACGCAGAGACAGTTGCTCTTGGTTCGGAAGAGGTAGAGATGTAGCCCCTGTTGCAAGTAAGCCTAGTTTGACATCTTGTGTGAAGAAGTGTGTTGGTCACAAAGCAGCTAAGGGGATTTGTGTTGTTCTCAGCAAACAACAGTCGACGCGGTCGCCTCCACACTTCGTTGGACGCGCTTGGCTTTCAGCTTAGAGCCTCCTCGTAAATATATCCACCATCCTGCTCCGATACCTCGACCCTTGCCATCAATTCAGCCACCGAAAAACTGCGTAGTCTTGCGATCAACTGCTTCACTGATAGGAGGCCATCGTCTTTGCCTGGAGAGTAAAAAAAAAAAAACAACAAACCCCAAAATAGTGTGCAGTCTGGAGGAGTCAAACATACGTCTGCTCGGAGCGCACTATGCAAGCTAGCTGAAGTAACAAGGTCACAAGTCCACAACGAGCTGTACTAACCACTATACTAAGACTGCTTGCTGAGCAAAGGACAGGAATGGTTGCGTTCATGTATCACCATGAGCAGTCTATGATCTCTGTGCTAAGACTGCTTGGAATTCGAACAAACGAGTCTACGTCTAACGAAGTCGACGTTTGCCACGGCTCTTTGTGCGCTCGCGATGTGTTTGCACAGATGGATCTCCCGCGGGGGCTGCCTGAGCTATGTTGTCTTATGGTGCTGAGCGGCTGTGAGATCATATCTACATCGTCTTCAAGGGGGACCATACCCGCAACCCGAGTCTGCAAGCTTGGACGTCGGGACGCTCGGAATACGAAGACGCTCCGAACGTTTTGTACCGACGGGATCTATGCATTGGTTCGGCTGTCCTCGTTATGCCTGATGCGACGGCTTGGTCTTGGGAAGAGTTCGAGGTCTCCAGAATATCACCACGAGGCTTCAACGCACGCAGCTACAGTGCAACCGTCGATTCGAGTGCGGGGTGCCACAGCTTCCGTCTCACTGAGGTCAAGGGGCCACACTCTGCACGTTCGGGCATCGGACTCATCAACATGTTTTACAACGTTTTGCTAAAACCGGCATGCTTCACACAGACTTGGTTCACGTAGACTTGGTTCACACAGACTCGATTCACACGGAGTCATATGGGGGTCATTGTACAGGTTCGATTTTTTGAGAATGCAGCGAGACATCTTTCGAAGCTCGCCATGAGCGAGCGTGCAAATACAACAGAAGACGGCTGCTTACGACGCAAGAAGCTCGGTGTATGAGTGGCCATAGAGGCTACGGCTACGAGTACAACAGAAGCCAGCGGCACTGACCGTACATAAAGTGATAGTCGAAGACTAAGGCGCGGAAGTGGGTGGGGTGGGAGAGCAACATCTCGAGCCGTCTCTCGAGATACAACTGAAACGGGATGCGGCAAACAAATCGATGATCTTGCCGTTGGAATCCCTTTCTTTTGGATGAGATGCAGGGTAATCGAGAAGCTGGAGAAAAAGATTGTGGGATACGGAACCAATGAAGATGCGAGGCAATGCAGAGGAACAAGAAACGCTGGGAAAAGGCGGATCAAACTGCTTAGGCCTGGGTCTTCCTGGCGGACTTGCGGGCAGCCTTGTGGGCGGCAACCTCGACCTTCTTCTCGGCAACTCGCTTGGAAAGAACCTGCTCGTACTCGTCCTTCTGGATCTTCTGGGCCTCTGCCTTGCGGATCTTGAGCGAGCGGAGGTGACGCTTGCGCTGGAGACGCTGGGAAGTCACGAGACGCTGGATCTTGGGAGCCTTGGTGTAAGGCTTGGCACCCTCCTTCTTGGAGACAACCTCACGGCGAACAACGAACTGACGAACGTCGTCCTCCTTGGAAAGGTTGAAGAACTTGCGGATGTGGTTGGCACGCTTAGGACCGAGACGCTTGGGGACGGTCGACTCGGCGTCAGTGAGACCGGGGATCTCCTTCTCACCCTGCTTGACGACGATGAGGTGGAGAGCCTGAATATCGGGACCGACGATGCAGCCGCGAACGGACTTGCGCTTGCGCTCACCAGTGCGGCGGGGGCGGTAGCACGAGTCACCCTTGGAGAGGAGGAGACGAACACGGTTGGGGAGGAGGACACCCTGCTTCATGGGGAAACCCTGCTTGTCGTTACCACCGCCGATGCGGAGGACGTAACCCTTCCACTCCTCACCGAGGGAGTCGACCTCAACGTCTTGCGACATGCGCTTCTCGTAGAAGCATCGGACGAGTCGCTCATCCTGGATGTCGAAAGACTTCTGGGCACCCGTGGCCGGGTTAGCAACGTTGAGCTTCATCTGTAGTAGTTGCGAAGGGAAGCAGTGAAGGCAAAATGGTGAGCAAGTTGGTTCAGAGATGCCAGTTGTGGATGCAACCAAGTTCACGAGCTGGTTTGACTCGAGAGAGACACAGCGCGGCAGAGAAACCGAGTGAGTCGGTACTGGTGTCGGAAAGCGAAGGCGGGCCGATGATCGAAAACACGCGCAACCGATGGTAGAGAGTGGTTTGGGCTGCGTGTGCAAAGATTTGCCGAGCAAGGTCGTCGTCAACGATTGCGAGCAACATGCGGCTTATGTGTCTTTGCAGCAGTAGAGGGCTGTCAGCTGACGCCTGACTGCAGCATTTACGTGTCGCTATCCAGCTGTCCGCGGCCAGGTGTGTCTGGCCGATTTGCTCCAAGGGAAGATCCAGCATGATCCCAGTGTATTATGTCATGATGTCTGTCCCAATACTGTGCTCCAATTTATCTTGCCTTGCTCAGTGCCGTGTCCAGTCCATGTGTGCAATGAAAATGTGAAGTCTTGGAGCCCTTGCAATCGCATCTGCTGCTCTGCCCTCCTGTGCATTGTCCTAGCGAAAGCATATACGGGTCGTAGACATGTTAATATGCTGAAGTAAGGGTGGCACATTTGTGTGCGAAAGGTTATGTCGATTGGTCTTAGGTTGTTCACTGCGATATGCTGATTGGCGATGGTCGGTTGGTATTGCTGCTGTGTGCTGTGTCTCGTCCAGGTCTGCTGATGCCATCGTTTATGGTGCTGCTACAGATTACCTACCTTGACGGATAGTTGATATGATGAGGTTAGAAGTCAGAGAGGATCGTGAGCAAACTCGATTCGCAAAGTCCAACGCTCGCTCGCTGTGTGTGTGTGTTCGTGTGTGAGTTTGGTTGGCTGCCTGTTCCCCGCTGCTCTCCTTGGTCTGACCGGCTTAGCTCAACACTTGGTCTCACACCTCCCAAGTCTCGACCTCGGCCACCGTCTCACTCAAACTTGGCAATGCCTCTGATTTGGTTTTACAGGCTTCAAGTCGGCCGAGCCAGCTGGGTCACGTGCTCTCGGGGTTCGATTGAAAATGTGAGGCAGTTCTTCAGTGAAAAATTTCGCCTCCTAAGGGTTAGGCTGAGAGAGAGAGGAATGCTTCGAATTTTGGCAGCTCACAATTTTCGACTCGCGAATTCACTGTTAGTTGTCCACTTGAGCTGGGAGCAGCACACAGGAAGCAGCTTCAGGAGCAGAATCCAGACGAACGCTCAAGCGCAGGCGAGGGTGTAGAGACTGGTGGTCGCCATCACTTCTTCTCTCTTACCTCTAGGAATCTAGTCTACCGTTGTCTCCCTCAAGATCAAGAATATTTAGGTATGTACTGCATTATACACCTCGTTCGTACGACATATCGCATGGCTGATTTGGAAGCATTCGACTGACCACATCCATCATCTCTTTGCCTTTACAGGTATGTACTCATGAACTCAAAGTGGTCCTTAGGAGGAGAGGAGTAAATCGACATCAGTTAAGGATATAGGAGGTTTTGCAGGTACTTGTTATGATGACATTGCAACGCGTTCCAAGCCTGCCGGAGATGTTGCATCGCAAAGATGACGGAAGATGATCACACGCACCGACAACTCGACCATATTGAAGAAACTTACATCACTGCAGCATAACAGAGCATCGCAAAGCAGCACGCCGACCTAGCATATCGCGTCTACCGCCGACCAGCCGACGCATATATACAACATCTATTCAGTACTTCGACCATCCTCGCAACACATTGATGAAACGACAGTGTGATCATTCGACCGGGATAAGGCCTGGGATTGCACAGGAAGAAGGGCTGGAAATTGCAGGTGCTGGTGGAACGCTCCGCAAGGATGCGTGAAGCAAGGCGACCTTATGCAGGACCGATTATAGAATGAGCTTCATGTTGGTCTAGTGCTGACTGTTTGCTGTCTTTCTGTCCGACAACCGTTTGCATCACCTCCACCATCATCGACTCCTTTTCAACAACCATCTTTATCCGACACTCGACTACATTGACCATCTCTAGCCAAAATGGGTCGCATGCACTGTAAGTGTTCACCATCACGGCGAGCACTCGATCCAGCACTATCACTCTGCCTTGTCGTTGTCATCGTCTCGTCCGCCGATTTCGGAAAGCAGTTCGTAGCGCGCACAAACACAGCTCACACCTATCACGCTGGGCTAGATCCGGCGTGTTCGGGCATGATTTCTGTAATGTCGATGCGCTTGATGCTGCTTTTCGGAGTAGGCTACGACAGCAAGCAGAGAGTTGGTCACGAGCTTGCTCGCCGCAACCCAGCATATCATCATCATTCTACATCGACAGACAACTGACATTCTCCACCACCTCATTGCAATGAACTTACACCACTCTACAGCCAAGGGAAAGGGTATCTCCGCCTCGGCTCTGCCTTACCGCCGCACTCCCCCCTCCTGGCTCAAGACCACCCCCGAGGAGGTTGTTGAGCAGATCACCAAGCTCGCTCGTAAGGGCATGACCCCTTCGCAGATCGGTGTTCAGCTCCGTGACTCGCAGGGTATCGCCCAGGTCCGTTTCGTTACTGGTAACAAGATCCTCCGTATCCTCAAGTCGCAGGGTCTTGCTCCCCAGATCCCCGAGGACCTTTACTGCCTCATCAAGAAGGCCGTTTCCGTCCGCAAGCACCTTGAGCGCAACCGCAAGGACATGGACTCCAAGTTCCGCCTCATTCTCATCGAGTCGCGTATCCACCGTCTTGCTCGTTACTACAAGACCAAGGGTGCCGTCCCCCCTACCTTCAAGTACGAGGCCGCCACCGCTTCCACCCTTGTTGCCTAAACGGGTTGATCTGCTCTTCATCTTTGTACCATGTTACCTTTCGGCCTCTTCAGCACAGGGGCCTTGGGGCTGCCTGTGTGAATAACGCTTTTTTGCATTCTCATCACTCCCCACCAAAAATTGCAACCCAAGTCCTAGCCGTCCACACACACCATGTGGTCGTAGGCAGCTTCTCATCTAGACTTTCTTTGCGTGACCGGATGATTCGAACACGCGCAACATCTTTCTGTGTTGAGTGAAACATGAGATGGCGAGATTGCATGAAAGAAGGGCAGGACAAATTCTTGAAATGAACAGAATGAATGCAAGAGAAGGCAGAGATGCGGAATGAGCTATGGGAACCATGACAGTGGGAAGGACGTGCAATGATGTAAACGGGACCGGATGCTAAAAGAGATGCCTACCGAACATGCATGCAATGGAAGAAATTGAGTCTATGAGGCAGGCCAGATACGTGGTGACGGTCAGTTGAAGATGGGGGCTGGGGCTGGGAAGTCCAGGATACCGATACTGTCAGAGTAACTCGGGAGGGCATTGCTGGGACGTTGAGAATGAGTGATGGTCGCACGACGACGAGAGCGGGCAGCAACGGCAGCCGCCTGTTCGCGATCAATGAGGCCAAGAGCGAGCTGCTCGGTAAGCTCGTCTTCTTCGTCGACATCGACTTCATCGGGGATGGGATCGAGGGAAGGCACTTCAAGTGCAGCGGAGCTCGACTCGCTGATGTTAGAGGCTGCCGAAGAGATGAGATTCTCGTCTTCGCCGACAGAGGGAGATAGGGTTTCGTCCCGGATAGCATTGAGATTGGTGAGAGCAGTCATGTCGAGCGAGCGTCGAAGGGGCGTTCGAGCCAATGGTGTAGCTTGAGCCGAAAAATCTTCGTCCTCCTCGTCGTCCTCATCAGCGACCACTTCAGCTGGCGGCGAAGGCGTGCTCGGAGCACGCATGATGCGAGAAGCGGAAGCTTCGATGAGACGCTCCTCATCTTCATCGAGCACGTCGACGATGGAGAGCGCATCGTCGTCCAGCGAGTCTGCAGTCTGTTGCCTCGTGAAATCGACGGTGTCTGGATTGGCGGCCACGTGAACAGGAGGCGTTTCCATCACCAGATGCTTGTTCGCAACGTAAGCAGGTGCCAACGAAGAGGTCGAGGACTGTTGCTCTGCATTCCCGCCACAGGGAAGCGAGACCTTGACTCGAAGTCGATACTCAATGCGGAGAGCTTTGAACGAGAAGCTTGGCACGACAAGACGCAGCTCTGGCTCTTGAATGAGCTTCTGCTTGAGCGGCGCCGAAGAACCCGCTTTGATCATCTTCTCGTATCTACCAACAGCAAAGTTGCCGGTGTAGATTTGCCTGGCCTGACCCTGCTCATAGAATGGAGGGAGATGGTCATCCGCCTGTCGATCCATGTTGACGATGCGGATGCGTTCGGACCAAGAGTGTGGACCGCTGAAGCCAGCGAGATTGTCGGGATCCTCCTTCTCGATGACGAGCGTTCCGAGACGCGAGTATGTCATGACGGATCGGACCAGGCCGAGCTCGACGTCAGGAACGTAAGATCCGACAAGGCGCTCAGGCATGCGAAGCTCGAGGCTGAACGGGATTTTTGTTTCCATGTACAGCGCCGCCATGGCAGGAACTGAAAGAATTGCTTCAAACGGACCGCTGCCGTCGGGAAGAGCACATTCAAGCGAGTGCGTGAGCCAGCCCTTCATGCGGCCATCGACACCTTCCTTGACATTGATGTAGCTCTTGCGTCGCACGCCAGGAAGACCGGGCCTTGCCGAGACCGAGCGGGTCAAGGGACTAGGTGCGAAAGCTGGCGCTTCTTCGCGAGGAAGGGCACCAAAGACTTCCTGCGTGGGACGGAAGCCTCCGAGATCGGAAGTCCAAGAATCTTCATCGATGGTCTCTTCTTCCTGACTCTCACAGGACATGACCGAAGCAGCATCGGAAGAGGCGTTGCGGTCCGCCGATGCAGATCGATCAGTGCGAGATGTGGTACGGCGTGCGCGGATAGGTTCGAGCGTGGGCACAGCAAGACCAGCAGTACGAGGAGGATATGGCTCAACGGCGAATGACAGAATGATGCGCTCACCTCGCTTGTGTGGGAGCAGCATTGACCCAAAACGTTGCCGGCTGACGATGACATCAATCTCATACTTGATACGTGCCATCGGTCTCAGCTTCTGGCCATGGAGCTTCTCTTTCACTTGTCCAAAGAGCTGGTGAGGTTTAGGTGGAGCGTAGCGCGTCTCCATATCGACGGAAGGGGGAAGATCAATGTAGTGCTTGCCGCGCTTGAATGACTTTTTGAGCTTGCTGTCGAGCATATCCAGCGCCGAAGCATGCAGCTTATAGGGCAGGACAAAGTTGAAAGGGACGGCGAGATTGTTGCGGCGTCCATGATCGACGAGACCGGTTTGCTCGAGCTCGAAGACTCTTGCTGCGAGATCAGCTTTGGTTGCGATGGTCTTCTGTTCCGAGAAGAAGAGAAGCTGACGGCGAGCGATACCGTGCTCGTTGTCCATCGAGTAGTAGCTCGAGTCACCGACGCCAAAGACACTGGTCTCGAGATCGCCTCGGATGCGGGCCTTGATACCAGTAATGTGGCCGCGCTCGGGATCGTCCTTGAGCAGATGGACAGCTCCCTTGATCTCATCTCCTGGTCGATATGTTTTGTAGTCTAGCGAGTCAGAGGGGCCCTCGAGGAAAGCAATAGTCTGGCAATCGTGTCGACCTGGCGTGGAAGAGAGCGGCTTGACCTTGCCGTTGACATCGATCCGAGCCGCATAGCCCCGATTGATGGTGCTGGAAGTGCTGAACTCGGTGCTGTCGGTCAGAATGGAGGCTCGACAACTGTCCATGGTGGTCACACGAGTCAGCGCCGGTCTCGTCGAAGTTCCCCGGCGGAAATCCATCTGGGTCAATGTTTGAGATCGTAGACGGCCAGGAAGTGTAGCAGAGTGGTTGGGAAGGGCAGCGAGGTTCTCGCGGGTGAGTTGACCAGAGCTGTTCAACAGCTTCCTGCTGAGCATGGCTCCATTGGAGCCATTGGAGGGGCCGAGCGACCTGCTACCACTGGGTCCATGCGATAGGAGAGATGCATTACTGGACAGGGCACCTGCAGATGGCTGGCCGGCGATGGAATTGACGTGCCGCAAGTGAGGAACGCTGACGCTACTGACGACCGCCATGTTGTCGATATGTTTAGAGAGCTGAGTCGGTGCAGCTCATGACCTAGCGCAGATAGAGAAATAATGCAGAATGGTGGAGAGGAAGAGGGGTACGCAGCAACGAAGGTACGGCGAACGCTTGTAGACTGCGTAGAAGAGGACGGACCGTGACACCGTGCGTTCCTTCGAAGACAATGCGGCGGGATGTGATGCGATTCAAAGATACAGTAGGGAGCGTTACACAGCACACAGCATTGGAAGCAGAGTTATGCTCACATTGAACGGAGGTGGAATTGCCGAGAGAATCAGTAAGGTGCTCCCATCATCTTTGAGTGTGTCGGAATGGAAAGATCCTCATCCGATAAGGAAGACAGGCAAAGCTCAGTCTTTGCTCCGATGTCGTAACAGTAAGCCAAAAAAAAACAAAAAAACAAAAAAACAAAAACAAAAACAAAAAAAAAAAAAAAGAAGAAAAAAGAAGCGCCTGACGGAAGAACCAAGATGATAGCGCGATTCCTGTGACGCCGTGCCTCAGTCCTTGGCGAAGTCCTGCCTCGGCGTCTCAACAGTCTTAGAAAGTGTGAGTGTGTGTGGGGAGAGGGAGGAAATTCAGCTGAAACGTGCAGAAGTGCGGGGCGGAGCAGATGAATTTGCTCTCTCAGCATCAATTGCAACTTGGAATCGAAGACAGGAAACGCGGATCGGCAACCTGAGGTCCGTCTTCTTGAAAGCATGAACAAGTCACACGCTCCTGAATGGATTCCATTCACAAGCTCGCGTTGATTGTTACCAGCATCAATCACCTCTAGCTGCGTCTGCCACATCGTCCAATAGAATCCAATGCGGAGGTCCCGAATCATGAGCCAGTCAATATGCTTCGAAATCCATCACGAATGTCGACTTGGATGTGGGAGAGTAAGATTGCGAGGCTGTGCCTACAGAGCCCTGCAACAAGCCGGCCCTTGCTCACCTGCTTCGGACGGCCCTCTCCGTGTCTCTAAGCCTCCCTCTTCTCCCGGCAAGCCAGCCACCTCGGTCCACACGGGCCAACTTTCCCGAATCCACTGCATGGGACCTCCCATATCCATTCGGTTCCATATCGGTCGTCAGTTGTTCGCAACAAAGCCATCAAGATGATTGCATTGCATCGAAAATAACCTCGCGGCACTCTGTTAGAAACGGCGGATGCAACTATGAATGTGTTCATCATGCGATGCTGTGCCGTTTGTCGTCTAAACGAGCAACCCACGGAAGATCGGAGGCTTTTTTCGAGTCGAGACCAAATTGGACTCGGCTGGACACGCTACCGAAAAACGCGCCCAAGTCATGTCATTGACATCATCGTAATCCCCGCTTCTGCCAGTCGGTTGTAACGTTACTGGTCATTGTCACGCGGACAGACTCTTGTCGATTTGAAAGCTTTGTGATCTGAACGAGTCAAGAATGAGCAGCGCAAGCACCTATCAGACTTCAAGCAAGAGGGAAGATAGGGCTTGGTTCCGCTCAGTGAAAGACAACTGAACCGGAAATCTTCCAAGGTCGTGCCGGCAATCTCGCCGAAAATTGGTCTCGCTCGCGCATCTGACGTTCTTAGCTTATACTCGAGCTCTCAAGATCGTGGAAAGAAGGGTCGCGTGATATAGAATTGCGTTGATGAGTTGCTCATGAGGGTATAGCCCGTGAAAGCATTGCAGATACAGTTCTTATGAGGTGTAAAGTCGACATGAAGGATGACCTCGGAAAACGTCGTCGAGGAGCATTTCCTGCCCTTCACATGGCGTACTTCTCTTTGCCGACGATTCTGACACGTTCCGACTTGAGGAAGTCGCTGATACGGTTGCAACCGAACACCGACACCTTCTTCAGGCTTGGAAGATTCTTGCAGATGCGGTCCAAACTGTCGTCGTCGACCGCACGAACGAACGACAGGTCGAGCACCTCTAGTATGGGCAAGTTCTTGGCGTTGGCGAGAACCTCCAGACCCTTGTCCGTGATCCCGTCAACCGAGTTGAGTGAAAGCTCGATTAGGTCTGGGCCCGAATGCGTCAACATGGGCTCCATCAAGCTATCGTCAAGCTTGAGCATTCTGTCGAGATGTAGATCGGAAAGGCCAGCAACACCTTGTCGCGTCCATTCGGTGAACATTCCAGCTACCGTGGCTGCTTCGATCTTCTCGCAGCCGATCAGACGCAACGTCTTGAGCTTGTGACAATGCGGCATGATGCCCTCGGTAACGATACGATCGGTAAGGTCAATGTTTTTGCATACGTCAAGATACTTCAAGTTCTTGCCAACGGCTTTCAACAAGCTCACCACCTCATCATCTTCCAGAGACTTGGGTGGAATTCCTGGCGCTGAAACGCCGGGGTCCGAGACGTCGAGGTATGAGAGCTGATGTCCATAGCTTTCGAGCGGCTGCAGCATGGTCTTGTCCAATGGACCAATCTGCGCCAGACCGAGCTCTCGTAGGTTGGGGCAGTGCTTGACCATCGCTTCAGCACAGGAAAGGTCGAAACGTGGCGATTCACGAATCTTGAAGCTCTCGAGACGAGAACCCACAGTTTCAAAGAAACGATGCCATGCCTCCTTGCGTACAAGGAAAGGACCATACAGCTCTACGCTCTTGAGCTTGGGCAGCTTTTTGGCCCAAACGTCGATGGCGTCGTTGTCGAGCATACCGCACAGCTGCAGGTTGATGTGCTCAAGGTTGGGCGAGAAAGTCGCAATGCTCTGCAACGAAGCGCTGTCGAGCTTGCTGCAGTCGTACAGCGAGAGTGTGGTGATGCCGGGCGAAAGGAAGAGCTGCAGCGTTCTAGGGTTGAGACTGCGATTCTTGGAGATCGACTTGCTGATAGCTTCCATGTTGCGCTGTCCAATGAGACCGAGCGCCTCGACGTCCTCAATGTGACGACTGACCACATCAATGCAGTAGCTCTGCAAGCTGGGGAAGCTTTGACGCAATCCGTCCTGCATCGTCTTGCGACGGGGCTGCTTCTTTTTCGACGCTGGCTTGGCCTTATTGTCTCCACCAGGTCCTTTGTACAATGGACCACATCGATGGCAGAGAGGACCTTTGTCGCCCACTTTGGTGTATTGAGTGATGGTGAACTTCATCTTGCACATGCCACAGTAGGCGATGCTGCCGGGCTTACGGTTGGCGTAGGAGAAGTTGGCGCGCGAGCTGCTAGCTTCGGGCAAGCCAATCGCATCCTCCCAGTCATCGGGTGCGGGACCCTTCTTGGCAGCACCCTTGGAGGGACTGTAGTCGTCATCGTCGTCCCCCTTCTTAGCCTTCTTCTTGCCTTTGCCATTGGCACTGTTGCTGCTAGCCTCTGCAGCAACCTCTTCTGTCTGAGCACGCTTCTTGCCGTTCACACGAGTCTGTCGGCCCGAGCTTGTTCCGGGCTCAGATTCGATGGGAGCGGCTGATGCGGTGGCGGCATTGGGCAAGTCGTCGTCGGTCTCGTCGTCCTCTTCAAAGTTCATCGAGCTGCTGTTGCGTGCCAAAGAACCGCGAGGGCGCGCCGGCGAAGGTGAAGCAGCAGCAGGCGAGGCTAGCGAAGCTTGCTCATGGGATGTTGCATTCTGTGCCGGGGCTTGAGCCTGGGCTTGCTCTTGCTCCTCCTGATCCCGTCGTCGGAAACGGTTGGCGTTTCTTGCTGTAATACCTCGCTCCCTGAGGAACTCGGTCAGCGCCGACGTGGGTCCACGAACATTGGACATGACTCAAGTTCTTGCTGTGCAATCAAGGGATCAAATAAGAGCAGGAGACCAGCTGTGCTGCTCGGAGATGAGGGGGAGGAAGGGTGGGTTGAGCGGAAGCGGAAAGGAAGAAACAGTCTGGGGTGGCAAAAGACACAGCGTCGCGTGTGCGTGTCTGTATGCAGCGTCAGAAAAAGGCTGAGTCGACCCTTCATCTCTCTCTTCCAAGCCTTTGAGCTGAAATTCCGAAAAATGGAATTTTTAGCCAAGTTTATGCCTCCACCTGCAGTCTGTTGATTAGGCTTTTGACACACGAACCCTGCATGCTAACATCGCTTTGATGACCCTGCAAAAAGTCCTTACTCAATTGCCATCAAAGGAGTGGGCATGAACTCACGCAGTCAAGCAGATAGCACATGTAGCGAATACGAAGGCAAAGGTAATACAATTCAATTCCTTGGTATCAAGCAAATACAGTAGAGGGAAGCATGTTACATGAAAGATCATTGACAGAGCATGACACAAGTCGGCATCATCTACAGAGCGCGGACGTAGCTACGTGGGAAGATACCCGTACGGCCGTCGAGTGTTCCTCGCCACCACATCTCATCTTCCTCGCCGGTAACCTGAATGATGTCGCCTGTCTTGAATGACAAGTCACCTTGCTCCTGACCATTAAAGTCGTACATGGCTTGAGCTCGTGAAGGAATCGACTGAGCTGAGCCAACAGTGGCACCGACACCGACACCGGCACCGGAAGCAGCACCCACGTTGGAGGGGGTGTTGTACAGCTGCTCCAATCTTGCCTTTTCTTGTTCAGCGGATGCGTACGAAGCAGCAGCTCCGGCGTGACCGTCTGAAGGGTGAGAGAACGGATTCGGAGGGTCGTTGCTGGACTGGGCTCAGTATGTTTGGGCTGAAGTAGCATCGTTGATTTGCTTGCCACCTTGAGCGTTGACAGGAGAGTTTGCAAATTCATAATCAGGTGGGAGGTCCGAGTAGGGCTGCGTAGCAGGCGCTGCGTTGGCACCTACCACGGAGGTAGAGGCTGGTGCTGTCGCGTGAGAGGAGCCACCGGAAGGAGGAACGATAGATTGAGAGTGGGTGCTTCCGACCACTGGAGCTGCTGCGGCACCGTACAGCTGTTGTTGCTTCTCCTGCTCGGCATATCTGTTTGCGTCCTTCATGTCCTCCTCAGTCAACTCGAGATCACCTGGCGTGGCACCTTCAGGGGTGCGGTCGATGCCCATCACATTGGGCCGGCCCTCTGCGGCGTAAATAGTTTGCCAAAGCGGCAGGACCGCAGCTGGAGCAGGTACGGTAATCTGACCGGAAAGGATCTGTTCCACCTTGATACCAGGCGACTTGTAGAAACGGCCGTTCTCATCATCTCGCTTCAAGACGATATTTCCATCTAACTGAATACCTAGATATAGACCTTTGCTCTTCAAGTACGACCAGCATGGAGCTGCCTCGACCCCTGAGTCGAGCATCCTACCATTTCCAACAGGCCCGCAGGCGACGGACAGCTCACCACCAAGGCTGAATTTGGGGTGTTTGAACGCGTCTACAGCCTTCTGGTTGCGGAGAACAAGAACGACGTCGTAAATGTCCAGTCCGATGAGAAGCCCGTATCCGATAGTGTGGATAAGGATACCTGAAGGGGCAGACCATGATCCGTCTGGCAGGCGGGAAAGGACGACGCCTGAGCCTGAGGCGCCAGAGCAGCCAAACCCGCCGCGGAAAACGGTGAAGATAGCAAGTCCTTGCGCCTTCTGCAGCACACTCGGAGGGATCTTGCGGATGACCTTTTGCGTCTTTCGACTGTCATACTTGTGTGGATCTTTGCTTTTCTTGGCGTTGGCATCTACTTTGGGTGCTGATGGAGGAATCACCGCGTTCTGGTCACTCAGGTCGGCAGCGTTGTTCGCATCCACTTCTACTGAAGCACCCTTCATTGTAAAGGTGCGAAGGATCCTAGCTGCCTTGTCGCATTCAAGGCCAAGCTCAGTGGGCCAAAAGGATTCTGCGCCAAACTTGCCAGCAGTGCGGTTGGTCCAGTTGCCGACAGGAGCGAGTGCGTTCCACGCACCGGTTTCGACTTTCTTGTAGCCCTGCTTGAACTTGTCCCATTTCGGGTCGTCCGTCTTGAGCGCTTTTTTGAGGTCAATTGGCATTTTGATGGAGTTATGGAGGGATAATGGTAGTTAATGGTTGAGAATGGACAATGTTGCAGAGACTGCTCCTGATCTAAGTGAGCCGATGTGAGACCTCTCATCACTGTTACATACATACATTCGATGCATAAGTGCACGGATAATAGCACAGCACAGCCTCCACACATTTCGGGATCCAAGCTCGACTAAGCATTCGGAAAGCTTGCAGCGCCTTTCGCAGATGCATGGACCCGTGTGCTAAAATTAAGCTCACACAACTTTTTGGTACTCGACCCTGCCTTCGACATCCACTTCGGATGTTCCTTTCTGCTACGGCCCAACCTGAACCTCGACATAGAAGCGCCTCTGTAGCGACAGGAGCCACACAATTGCTATTTGGTACAGAACCTCGTCGAGCGGTCTGACTGGCGCAAAAAGCTCAGCCACACTAACCAAGCTTGCGCAGGAAAAGGTGTGAAGAGTGCGACGCCAAATGAAATCATGTCCATGATCGCATACACGTGGGTCTTGGAGTATCGGCAATGAATATGAGTGTCCTGTCCGAAGGTTCCGAGCGAGAGCGATGCATAGGTACAAAGTCTATAAGAACCGAATGAGAAGGAGAGCATTCCACAGGAAAGGAAGGTGAGAGCAAGTAATAGTCAATGGCGTCACCTCAGAGACCCATCTTCTTCTGGCGATAGAACCATTTGACACGGTCGCGCTGCCACCATGTAAGCCCGCCAGCCGCTGCAAAGAAGACAACAATAACAACAACAGCAATGGCGATTTGCGCGCCCTGGTTGAGACCACCTTTCTTGTGAGAGGGGTACGCGGCGTCGGTGGGACGACCCGAGGCTACGTTGGCAGCTCCCGTCGACGTGGTGTAAGGAGGATCTTTGGTGACATTTCTCGCAATTCGCGAAACTGCGGCAGCCACAAGAGGAGCGTTGTAGTCGAGCGCAATCTCAGTCTGCGGCCAGTCGTCACGAATGTCAAAGAAGCGGTCCTGCTTGTCGGGACCACCTACGACAGCACCGTACAGCACATGTGCCATCTTGGGCGGACTGTTATTGATGTTGGTGATGTCGTTACCGCCCGATGCCATGGCCGAGTGTGGGTTCTGAGGGCTGTTGGGGTGCTGACCAACGATGAATGGACCGTTATAGTTGTTGTCACCTAGCAGGTAATCGACTTGCGAGTCTGCCAAGAAACGGTATGCGTTGGTCTTATCCGACGATGTCGCGAAACCCGAGTAGAGGTCAGCGATGAAAGCGGCGTTCAGTGCAGGGTTGAGACTCGCAGCATCGCTGTCGCCTTTCCAGAAGTAAAGACCGCCTTTGGTCTGACTGACGTAGGCCATCTTGCCTGATGTCAGATGGTCAAAGTATTGCTCGGCATCGTTTTGGAAACGTGTCATGTTGAGACCGAAAGAGGCGTCGTGCTGTGCCATCTGGGTAGCAAGCACAGGGAGGGCTGCAATCTTGCGATCCCAATTCAGTGCCGAGTTGATGCTGGCGTAAGGATTGGTGCCGTTGGGATAGTATGTGAGGCCCTAGTTGACATAGCTGGGGTCGCCCTTGGCCAGGGTCATCCACATGCCTGCGAAAGCGATGTCGTCCTCGTAGTCGCTGGAAGGGTAGCTCTGCCCAGCGATTGGGGATGCAACTGTATAGACCTGCTTGGGCGAGCTGTTGATCGCGAGATCCCAGAGTCCTTCAGCATGACGCAGCAGGCCTTCGGCGTAAGTGCGGTTGCGAATACTGGGAACTCCACCGAGCTGGGAGCCGCTTGTTCTGGTAGGAAGGGATGCGCCACGCTCGCCGTAGAGATAGGCCGATGCAGCGAATGCGGCTGCACAGGCGGCGAAAGCGTCGGTTCCTGGGTTTTGACGTGTGATGCTGTAGGATGAGCGAGGGCCGGGGATGTTCGAGTCTCCGCCCCAGTATTGGTCGTCGGTGCTCGGGTTGCCAACGAGGACCCACAAAGTGTTGGAGTCCGAATGCGCCTTCGAGAGCCAGTCGAGGCCCCATCGAAGCGTCGAATCAAGGTAGGCATCCTGGCCACTTCTGGCATACGCTGAACCGTGGCTAAGTGCACTCCAGGCCATCGACGTCATCGTCCAGCAGAAAGGATAGGTCGCCTTGATGTAATCACCTGCATCGTAGTAACCACCGGAAAGGTCGGTGCCGTTGAGAGTCCCATCGTTCTCGCAGCTGCTGTTTCTCCATGACACGCGGTTGTCAGAAGGTAGGACACCACTTCTCTGCGCCTCATAGAACCAGAGTGCATTGCCAAGGAGGTTGGCGTACTGAGGGTTGATATCGTTGGTGAGGTTGGATTGCTATGAGACGGCGCCGCTCGAGGCTGCTGGCGGATCGTATATTTGTCTTGGGGCGATTTGTGCCAGAGCAGTAGATGCGAGCTGCGTCAGCGCGACGAGCGCTGCAAATGACTGGGCAGTGGCTGAACGCATGGCCAGAAAGCGAAGCGTTTTCGATGGATGTCGTCCTGTTGATTGTGCGTGTGGTTGTCAGAAGACGATGGTGGTCGCACCAGAAGAATTGGACGCTTGAAAGAAGGGAGGGAAGCTCTACGGCAAGAGCGACTGCATAGCGTGATCTTGGGTGAGGAAGGAAGAGGCTGACAAGGCAAAAGAGGATGAACGTGTGGATGAGGAAGGAACAAAGGAACAAAGTCTTGCGAAGTGGAGAAGAGAGGAACTTCGAAGGTTACAAGGGGCCCGGCACAAACCAGCACTCATACGGGAGAAACATGACACGAAAAGCACAGCCGAGTTCGGTTCTGTACGTTGCAAAACAGAACGCCATTGCAGGCTTCCATCAGCCGCGGACGACTTGACCGGGTTGCTGCTTTCAAGGAGAGCAGGCGTCGAGAGACGTCGCCGCCATTGAGACGTAAGTCTAGAGCTACCGGCTGCTATTAAACGAGAGTTGCTAGTTGCTGCCTCGCACAAGCAGGGGCGAGGGAACAACAATACAGAGAAGGTGCGTGCCGTGGCCTCGGCAGGAGGAACGAGACATGCTGGATCGACAAACCACAGCGCCGGCGCTTTTCCGCTGTTCTTCTTCAGGCACCTCTGCATGAAAACTGATGGAATGCCGTCTCTCTCGAAGCAAAACCCTTCCATGGACCCTAGCAGTCGAAGAGTGTTTCTTTCCCTTTGAGTTGAACTTGGTTCGCACAAAAAGCACAACACAACAGAACGTTTCGTCACAACAATCATCGCCGATGCCATGTGGCCTTTCTCCGTGAGTGTGAGACCGTGACAAAGAACACTTCGAAAATGTCGCGCGAAGTGCACTTCACTGTTGGTGTCGTCATTTTTCAGATGACAGTGGAGGACATCATCTTCTCACACTCGAACTTGCCTCTATTCGACGAAGCACGGAGCTCTTCGAGACCCATCCCAGGACAAACAGGTGCAACGATGGGGCTGTTGACCATCATACGAAAGACGAAACTGCGCTCGCACGAGTTCCGCTTCCTCTTCCTCGGTCTGGACAACGCAGGCAAGACCACGATCCTCAAGAAGCTCCAGAACCAACCACAGTCCGAAATTGAGGCCATCTCACCGACCTTAGGTTTCGCTATCCAGACCTTCCAATACAAAGGCTATCACCTCAACGTATGGGACATTGGAGGTCAGAAAAGCCTTCGACCGTATTGGAAGAACTATTTCGAAAAGACCGATGCCATCATTTGGGTCGTCGACTCTTCCGATACCGCAAGACTGACAGATTGCAAGGAAGAGCTCGACAAACTGCTCAATGAGGAACGACTACACGGCGCAACCATCATGCTCTTTGCGAACAAGCAGGACCTTCCAGGAGCTCTCTCAGCGGAGCAAATCAAGAACCACCTCGAGCTCGACCGAGTATCTACCCACAGTTGGAGGATTCAGCCTTGCAGCGCTTACACGGGTGACAATCTTGTGCAGGGTCTTGATTGGACGGTCAAGGACGTTGCCAATCGCATCTACTACCATGGCGATGCAAAGTCGACACTCAGTCTTTCAGCGGCTTCTATCGTATAGCAACACGTGTCATGAGCATCGAGCTTTTCGACAATACGCACAGGGTCCGCACGCGCAGCATTACCTTCAAGCAGAGAAGCAGCCATCCAGGACACACTACACCCACTTCGGCGAGGGTGCTTGAACTTGCTACATGCATTATGATTATACTTGTACAACGATTCGTCTTCTTGGCCTGTCATCCTCTGCCAACACTTTTTCCGCAGACACGTCCGTTTCGGATGTTGTAGTCTCGACCGAGACGTCGGCATCGACGGCTGCCCCACGGTGGTGCTGAGCGCGCGTTCGGATGGGCGTCCTCTCGCTTTCCCAGCGCTCACGACCCCATGCCCACATGGCATCAAGCACCAACATACCTCCACCCAGGCCCCACACCAAAGTGATGGCGTAGAAGAAGTTGGAGTTTGCCGAACCGGCCTGGAGCCAGATATAATAGAATGCAGGTGACAGGCACGTGCAGTACGCGTATGTCAACGTTGTCACCAGCGGATATCGTAGATCTGTAAACGTGGAGCGAGTCGAGCCGAGGTCAGCAGGCCGCTCTTTCGCGGGTCGAGTCCTACACGAGTACATTTGAAACTCACATTCGAAGATCTGACTATGCAGGCTGAGCAGCCCGAGGAAGACGGCGTGATCTCCCGCCGTAGGATAGCTTTTGAATACGGCGATCACACCACTCATCAACGTGATGCCAAACAATGGATCTTGCCGATACTTGATTGAGAAGGGCAAGACGTAGCATGCGAGATGTATGTTGAAGGTGAGGAGGAAAAAGTCACGGAAATGATCAAAGATCTCCATGAAGAAGTACCACCACAGACCCAAGTTTGGTGTGAGATCGGTTGCGAAGAACATCAAGCCGTAGACTTGCTCTGTCCATGCCCAGCCGTTGTCGAGCGGTATGGAGAGTACGTTGGGTAGGTTGAGCAAGAGCGAGCCGATAGAAGCGTTACCTGGACTGAGCGCGATGGCGCGTGAGACCCAGAGACCACCAGCGAGTGCTGTCGGCATGAGAACAAGGCACTTGAAGACCATGTGGCGCTGCGAGACGACAAATTATCAAGAGAGTGTGTATCAGAGGTTAGTTCTCGAACTGAATACGGCTTGTCTGTTGCGCTCGGATAGGAAGAGACTCACCTTGGCAGATCGAACACGATCGACCAGGAAGCCCAGCTGTCGAGCAGTCTTTGCTTCGGTGTCGGTAGCGCTTTGGCCGATGCGAGCGACCTCTCGCTCGTAGACAAGCTCGCCTGCTCTTCGACGACAGAGCTGCACCAGCATAGGGAAGAGCAGCACTGGGTAAAGCGAAAGCAGTGAAGATGCTGCCCAATAGAAGGTGAGCATGGTCGAAGAGCCTGACACGATGGAGAAAAGGGGATACGCCAGACAATCGTCAGGTCGATTTGCTGATCTATAAGCTCGAATGTGGCTTCTGTCATCCTCACGATGGTTTGCAGAAAGGACTTACCTGACATGGCAGCGTTGACTGCAGCAAGCAAAGCGACCAGTTCGAAGGACGTTGTGCTCCTAGCAGCGCAGATCGAAATAGTGAGAGGATTGAAGAGGTAGATGACGGCAACTTTGACTGCTCTGCTTTTGTCCCAAGTGAACAGGTGTGTCTTTTTGGCCCATGCAGCCGATTCGCGCGCGAGACAGATGCGGAAGAGAAGCCAGCCTGCGATCACGTCTGCAGCTGTCCACATTAGTGCGATTGGCAGTTCGTCTCCGACCGAATAGAGGCGTTCGAGGGCATGATGAAGGATTGGAAGAAGTAGTGGCGAGTGATGGATGGTAGCCGCCGAGTAAGGGTCGGGGATGTACTGAGGTGTTATGGAGACAGGCGTGGGAGGGTGTCGGAAGAGGTAGTGCGTCTCGATCAGCGACTTGAAGCTGCTGAACGGCGTAGCCAGCTCTGGTCTATCTTGTAAAAGCCCGAAGACATCGGTGTATAGGGCAAGGGCAAGGCGGACTAGCGTGGCCCCTATCAAAGTAAGATACAATAGTGACGTGGATGGCTGCAGCTCTCGGTTCGTCATGACCTTGCCGGCTCCCGGCACCTTGGCTGACGCCGCCATGCTGGCTGCTTTTCCTACTTTTGCTGGGCTGCAAGAGCCGCCGAGATCCGTGATGGTCTATAGATCCGATTGAAGTATGTGCGTGTGGTTGTACAGAAACAGGTGGTGCAAGGCTAAGTGCGGAAGAGTGTTGGTCTTGACCTGAGCGCGCTCTGCTGTTGTTCCGCAAATACTGTAACACTTGGCAAAGAAAGCTCAAATTGACAGATCGGGCATCCAAGGTCAGAGTGGAGGAGCGATGCCCGATATCCGTCATTGGTCAGCTTTTTGGAGCTGAAAAAAAGTGTCGAAAAAGGGTTCAGGAAAGCGAAAAGACCTGACCCTGCAACTCAGAGGAAAAAATTGAGAAACTTCTGAGCTCAACAGCAGCAGAGCTTCTCCGCAGGTTTGCACACCGAAGAAGCGAAACTCAGCTGCTGTCATTGTTCGAGCTTGTGTGGCCAAGACTAGGAGCTCGTTCGCATCGACTCGAACTCACCTCTCCACCACGACAACGCATCCGCAACTCCGATACCCTTACAAGCATCTCGACTTGTATCCAGTCAGAGACGCTCGCCGCTCTTGTCTCCGTCAGCACGATGCTGTATACAAAACTAGCTAGCCCGCTCGCGCTTGCTCGTCCGGTGGCTGCTGCCCGTCAACTCTCGACGTTGACAGCTAGGACCACCATCCGAGCACGACTTGCTTCATCTGCTACATCCTTCTCGTTGCAACAAGGCCTCGCATCAAATCCGTCAAGTCGACTTGCCCATCTTGGACCGAGCTCGAACATCGCCTATGCCATCCGCAACCTTTCTCAGTCGAACAAATCGGCGGAGCCAGCTGCCGCCGCAGCAGCGACCGCCGAGGCGCCTGGTTACGAGGCAGACATGATCACCGCAAGCAAGAAGGAAAGTGATTCGAGCTCCTCGCGGGTCAAGGACGAGACCTTCGCATCCTTGAAGGGCGCTATCAACCCGGCGCTTCTCAAAGCTTTGACTGTCAAGCCTTTCGCTTACACCAACATGTCAGCCGTGCAGCAGAGCGTACTCCACCTTCTTCCCGATATTGCCAGCGGAGTGGGTGAGCACGCCGCCCCCATGCCTGATGGAAAGGGCAGAGACATGCTTGTCAAGGCCAAGACTGGTACGGGCAAGACCATTGCTTTCCTCGTGCCTGCTCTGGAAGCCCGTCTTCGATCCATCGAGGATGTCCGCAACGGCAAGTTCTCCAAGCCTTGGCTCGACATGCTTCATAGACACAGGCCTGATCTGGACGTGTCTTCTCTCAAGAAGAAAGAACTGGAAGACCTCGTCAAGCAATTCGTCAACAACACCGCCGGTGCTCTTATCCTTTCACCCACACGAGAACTTGCTACACAGATCGCCGATGAGGCCAAGAAGCTGATCACTCACCTTCCCGGCCTCACAGTCCAACTCCTCGTTGGAGGCGCTAGCCGAAACTTCCAGATCAACGACTGGAGGCGATCTAGGCCTGACGTCGTTGTTGCAACTCCGGGACGAATTCTCGATTTGCTCAATGACGTCGGCATGATGCGCGAAGCTATGACTGCATGCCGCACTCTCATCCTCGACGAGGCTGATACTCTTCTCGAGATGGGTTTCCGTGACGATCTGCAAGCCATCATGCGTCACCTGCCCGCCAAGGTCGACCGCCAGAACATGCTCTTCAGCGCCACTGTTAGCCCAGAGATCCGTGCCATCGCCAGCGTCAGCTTGCAGAAGGACCACCGCTTTATCGACTGCGTTCCTGCCGGCGAAGAGAACGTTCACAAGCACATCCCACAATACGCCACCGTCCTCGAGTCAGCTGAAGAGCAGATCCCACACGTCTTGCGTCTGATCGCCCATGACCAGCTCGTCAACCCCGGCAAGTCCAAGACCATTGTCTTTGCCCCCACCACCAAGATGACCGAGCTCTTCGCCGAGGTCATTCGCAACACACAACGTCACCTTCCCGCCGGATCCGGCTCCAGCGTCTATGAGATCCACAGCAAGAAGGATCAGCGTTCCCGGTTCAACACCAGTGACCGCTTCCGCAAGGACCAGAGCGGCGCCAGTGTTCTTGTCACTAGCGATGTCAGCGCTCGTGGAGTTGACTACCCCGGTACCACCCGCGTCATCCAGATCGGTATTCCCAGCAACAAGGATCAATACATTCACCGAATCGGTCGAACAGGTCGCGCTGGTGCCCAGGGTCGATCCGATATTGTGTTGCAGAACTTTGAACGTGGCTTCCTTCACTTCCAGCTTGACGACCTTCCCGTGACACAGCTCCACGTAGAGGATCTGGCTCAGGAAGTCGAGACACTTTCTCAGCGGTTCGACGAGTCACCGGAGGAGTTTGCGGTTCCACAAGAGCTTGTTGACGCAGTCAAGGCCAAGAATCAGCAAGTTCAGAAGGGCGGTCCTCGCCGAGGAAGAGAAAGGGACATAGGAAGAGGCAGGGACATTGGCAACGTCAAGGCTCCTGCCAAGATTCGAGGCCCACTTTCGGGCAAATACAGCACCGAGACGCTTGGTCCTCTTATTGAGGACTCGCTCAAGTCGTTGGACGAGGAGGAGGGAGTTCGCGAAGTATTCAACTCATTGCTCGGTTTCTACGTCGGCAAAGGTGACGCACTCCGCACCAGCAAGATGCAGGTGCTCGAAGGTCTGAAGCAGTGGTCCGTCGAAGCCGGCCGTCTGGAACGACCTCCTCACATGAGCGAGCAATACATGCAGAAGCTTGGTATCTCGCTTAGGGACATGCGTGGCGGCGGTCGCTCATCGTCTCACCGTGGCTTCGCCAGCGGCGGTGGTCGTGGTGGTCGCGACGGCCCTCGCTCGTTCGGTCGTGGACGTTTCAGCAAGGACAACAGCAGCCGTGGTGGCGACCGCGACAGCCGTGACTTCGGTCGTACACGGGACAGCCGAGACAGTCGAGGCAGCTCTCGTCCCAGCGGAGGCCGTGGTGGCAGCAGCTGGGGAAGCGGTCGCGATGCTCGTGAGAGCCGATTCGGTCGTGACAGCAGCGGCGACAAGTGGTAAAACGATTGCTGCTCAGCTTCGACACTCAGAGCACACCAGCCTGCGGGCATCCAAAAGGGCACATTTCAATGCCTAGAGACTTCATACATGTACTTTTAACAACTACGTCGTTTTGTCAGCCTTGCACTATTAGCCCATTCCATTCTATCAGGATCCTTTACAGAAAGACATTTTCTGTGCCATCTCCATGACTACAATCGAGAACAACATCACCACTTCCACCGGGGCCTTGCCATGTGTTCAGCCTGAGCGAGACTACATCGAGTACCCAAGGGGTCAGGGCGAGGAAGCATGATTAGGTAGGAAGCAGTTGATCCTCTGCAGAAACAAGCTCCTTAGACAGCTAATCGTCTGCGAACACTGGCAGATGAACAGGGGAGTAAGAACGCTCTATCCAGCCATTCACTAAGTTAGTGCTCCGAATGTTCGACTTTTGGCCCCCTTATCGCATTTCCGAAGATTAACGATACGACCTCATCCTCATCTTCGACCCATTCTCACTGTCGATGCCACAAGTGAAAAATCTGAGACGAAGGAGGAAGTTTCAGAAAATAATAATAATAATAAAATAGATAAATAAAAAATTTAAAAAAAGTTGCAGTCTGGAGGAATCGAACATCCGTCTGCTCGGTGAATTGAGCCATTAGACTCGTTTCCACAACGAGCTGTACTAACCACTATACTAAGACTGCTTGTGTGCTTCGTCGTCCAATGTAATATATATATATATCACTTCATACAGACGGTCTCCAGAACGGCGGCTGATGGTAGGTATCCAGAACCATTCCCGAGACTTGCATGGAATTTTCACCACATGACAAGCTCATGAGAACTTGGTCTGCTCCAGTCTATGAGGAAGATCAGGTCTTTGCCTGCTCAAACGAGCTTGACTGTTCAAATTGAGTGGACGACGCTCTGACCAACTCTGGAAATTCGAGCCGTAGGAAGGCTGAGACCCGAGACCCGCTGCAAGACAAGCACAAGCACAGACGCGTGCGGTCCTTCTTGCTGTTACTTTCGTTGCCTTCTCATCGTCATCACAACTTCCTGTCTCTCCAACTTTCAGCACAATTCTCTGCCACTCGAACTTCCTCATTGCTAGTTGGACGAGGCGGCTCGACCCTGCTCTTTCCTCTGCGCCTTGCCCAGACGTGGCCAGCGATTCGGTCTGCACGGCCCTCACGCCGACAGCTCCCTTTAGCCCCCGATCCGCCTTCTCACCTTCCCTGACGAAGCAAGACCACCATGTCGACCTTCTTTCAGAAACAGCAGCAAGTGGCTGCGCTCGATCCCCGTCTCGGCGGTCTCATGGCAAGTGCCGGTCTCTACAACTTGAAAGCACTCATCAAGGCCATCCGATCATGCAAGACCTTGGCAGACGAGCGGTCGCTCATCCAGAAGGAGTCGGCGTCCATTCGAACAGCCTTCAAGGATGAGGACCCTTTTGCCCGTCATAACAACATTGCCAAACTGCTTTACATTCACATGCTGGGCTATCCGGCCCACTTTGGTCAGATCGAATGTCTCAAGCTCGTCGCTACACCACGCTTCACCGACAAACGTCTCGGCTATCTTGGCATCATGCTTCTGCTCGACGAAAACACCGAAGTTTTGACGCTCGTCACCAATGGTTTGAAGAACGACATGGAGCACTCCAACATGTACGTCTGCGGTCTTGCGCTCTGCACTTTTGCCAACATTGCATCCGAAGAAATGTCGCGAGATCTCTGTAATGAGATCGAGAAGCTCATGGGCAGCAGCAACACCTACATTCGTCGCAAGGCCGCCATCTGCGCCATGCGCATCGTCCGCAAGGTACCGGATCTGATCGATCACTTTGTGGACCGCACCAAGCAGCTGCTCTCGGATAAGAACCACGGTGTTTTGCTTTGCGCTGTGACCTTGGCCATCGAGATCTGTCGTCAGGATGCCGAAGCGTTGCAGGACTACAGGCGTGCGGTGCCACTTCTCGTGCAGCACCTCAAGTCGCTTGTCACTACCGGCTACTCGCCTGAGCATGACGTGTCAGGCATCACTGACCCATTCCTGCAGGTCAAGATTCTGCGGTTGCTCCGCATCCTCGGCAAGGAGAATGCACAGGCATCCGAGACCATGAACGACATCCTCGCACAGGTCGCTACCAACACTGAAGCCAGCAAGAATGTCGGCAACAGTATCCTCTACGAGACCGTCCTCACTGTCCTCGAGATCGACGCTGACAATGGTCTCAGGGTCATGGCAATCAACATCTTGGGCAAGTTCTTGAGCAACCGAGACAACAACATCCGATACGTCGCTCTCAATACCCTTAGCAAGGTCGTGTCTATGGACACCAACGCCGTTCAGCGTCATCGCAACATCATTCTCGACTGTCTCCGCGACGGTGATATTTCGATCCGACGCAGAGCGCTTGAGCTCAGCTATGCACTTATCAACGAGAGCAACGTTCGTGTCCTCACTCGAGAGCTGTTGTCCTTCCTCGAAGTCGCCGACAACGAATTCAAGCTCGGAATGACGACCCAGATCTGCCTCGCTGCGGAGAAGTTCGCCCCGAACAAGCGATGGCACATCGACACTGTCCTGCGCGTACTCAAGCTCGCAGGCAACTATGTGCGTGAGGAAATTCTTTCGGCATTCATCCGTCTCGTCTGCCACACACCCGAGCTGCAAGCATACACAGTGCAGAAGCTCTTCTCGGCCCTTCACCAGGACTTCTCGCAAGAGTCTCTCACCCTTGCTTCGGTCTGGGTGATCGGCGAGTTTGGCGACGTTCTGATCCAGGGCGGCAACTTTGAGGACGAAGAGTTGGTGCGGGAAGTGCAGCCCAAGGACGTGGTCGATTTGCTCTCGTCTGTGCTCGACAGCCCGTATGTCAACGGCTTGATCCGTCAATTCGTTCTCACTTCCCTCGCCAAGCTGCACACACGATTGTCGGATGCAACGGAGCAGTCGCGCATCGAACAGATCATCGGCAGCTACGAGAGCAGCGTCGAGGTAGAAATTCAGCAGCGTAGTGTCGAGTTCGCAAGCTTGCTCAGAAGGAGCGATATCCGAGAAGGTGTGTTGGAGAGCATGCCTCCACCCGAGATCAAGCAGACTGTGTTGGGTACTGTGAGCGAGGCTAAGCCTGTTGGATCGACGCAGTCGGACAAGGATGCTCTGTTGGACTTGATGGGTGACGAGATGCCGGTTTCGACTGGAGGTGGAGCAGCGTCGAGTGGTGTTGGCGCTGGAACGCAGCAGACTACGCATGATCTGTTGGCGGACATCTTTGGTGGTAGTGATATGGGTGGTGCACCAGCAGCAGCTCCTGCTGCGGCCGCACCGGCGGCAGGACAGAAGCCAAAGAGCTCTGTCAACGATATCCTCGGTCTCTTTGGCGACAGTGGCAGTACACCGGCAGCAGCACCTCCTGCTCCCGCCGCACAGGCTGCATCCTCCTCGTCTGGCTCGTATGGCGGGCTCGACCTCCTCGGCGGCTTCGATAGCAGCCCCACCTCCGCTCCCGCTCCAGCACCCGCGGCCGCCCCTATCGCCGCTGCTTCCACCCCATCAGCCTCCGCCAAAGCCCACACAGTCTATGAAAAGCACGGTCTCAAAATCACCCTCACCCCCACAACCAACCCTGCTCGTCCAGAGATCGTCAACATCACAGCTCGCTTCACCTCGACATCTCCCGGCACTACCGTCTCAAACGTCAACTTCCAAGCAGCAGTCCCCAAGACACACAAGTTGCAGATGCAATCGATCTCCAACTCTGACGTTGCACCTGGGGCGACCGAGACACAGGCATTGAGAGTAATGGTACCTAACAATGCACCTGTGAGGTTGCGTTTGCGCATCGCTTTCAGCGTTAACGGAGAGCATGTACAGGACCAGACTGATTGGGCGCAGCCTTCGGCTTGATGTTGTAGTAGCATTTTGTCACAAGTCAATCTCATTCATTGTTTCCTTTCGAAGCCGTTATGTGCAGACAAACTGCTTTTCTACATTGAGAGGGCGTGGTGAATAGTGTACAGAGGGTGACATACAAGTACAAGAGGGTGAGCTGATGGATGCATGAGCAACCTAAAGTCTATCGTGAGCATGCTGCTCGGGGTATCAAAGTGGTGCTCTTTCACTATCCGCGGCGAAGGGAAGGGGGCTCGTGGCGATCATGTCTTGATCTCTTCTAGCCAAGCTCCAGCCAGGTCTGGCGGAAGCTCCTGCATCTGCACACTCGGTGCTCCATGTAGGTATCGGAGCTGTTCGAGGATCTGCACTCGAATCTTCTCCAGACTCGCCTTTGAGTTCTGGTTCTCCACTCTTCCTGCCTGTGTTGGCTCGTGCAGACAGTACGTAGGTGCAAAGAACTCCATATACGGTGTGCTCGGTAGTGTGTCCGGAATCGAGCAGCCGGTCAAGACGGATGTCTCGTAAGCCCAGCACCTTGCGACGTTGCGGATGGTGTATCCGCCTCCTCCGAGAACTAGCAGCGGTAGACCAAAGGACTTGATGAACTGAACGCACTCGCCGTGAGCGGCAATGCTGAGGTTGAAGCACCCGAGACGGTCGAGTCCAAGCGAGTCTGCACCGCATTGAAGGACGATGGAAGAGGGACGGAAGGTGGTGATGGTTGGTTCCATGACGCTCTTGAAGAGGGCGACGTATCCAGAATCGTCAATTCCGTCCTGCAGCGGAACGTTGAGACAGAAGTGCTTGCCGAGTCCGGTGCCGATCTCATCAATGTTACCTGTGCACGGGAAGAAGTCGTTGCCGTACTTGTGGAAGGAGACGGTCATGACGCGATTCGAGTTGTAGAATGCCTCCTGAACTCCATCACCATGGTGAATATCGATGTCGATGTAGAGCACGCGCGGATGATACCTGAGAAGCTCCATAATTCCGAGCACGATGTCGTTGACGTAGCAGAATCCGGAAGCTTCGAACTTCTTGGCATGATGAAGACCGCCTGACCAATTGATGGCAATATCAGTCTCGCCGGCAGCAAGACGACGAGCACCGGCCAACGAAGCACCAGAGTAAGCTTTGCAGAAGTCATACATGCCGTCAAAGACGGGACAGTCGTCGGCAAAGTTGAACTTGGTGAAAGCGGCAGATGGCGGTGTGGATGGTGTGACGTTGGCGAGGAAGTCTACGTAGTCGCTATCATGGAACATCTCAAGCTCTTCCTTGGTTGCTTCCCGTGGGGTAAAGACACTCATGTGCTTGTGAAGGCCGTAGGCGAGGACGAGGCGGTTGGTCAAAGTGAGTCGCGCAGGCTTCATAGGATGTCTCTCGCCATAGTGGAAGTCTCCAACACCTGCAGGGTGGTAATAGCTAACTCGAGGATTGGAATGCGGCTGGACATGGGATGCATCCTTGTAGATGGCTTGTCCGGACCCGTTGGCTTCGGATCGGTCATAGAAGAAGGGGGAGTCGGAGAAGGTGGCGCTGGAGTTGCCTCCTGTTGCGGCCATGTCAAAGTCGATGACGACCATGGTTGCGTTCGAAAGAGGCTGGAGTCGAGTCGCTCAGCAGCTCATTGCTTTCGATCCCAGAATGCCGAGCCTAAGGTCAATACAGATTGACAGTGACGCAGAGCGTCTGTGCACGTCCTGGTTAGCTCCGTGCTTGTGTGATGCGTGACGAGCTTAAAGTGTTGATTGTAGGTGACGAGGGTTGCGGATGGATGGATTAAGGCAAGGATCTTCTAGGATCTTGAAAACCTCAAAAGCGCAGCAACGAGTCGGATCCGTTGCTGAGCGGAGGCCAGGGTCCAGTGAAGTCTAACATTTATGAGCTGACGAAAATCAGCTCTCAATCCGCGCGAGAGCTTCCGCCAACTTGACCGGTAAAATGACTGGTCAGCGTTTGCATGCAAAACCAACGGCACAAAGGGGCGGACCGAGCGAAATTGTGAAATGAGGCCCTCAAAGGTGCCCCCATTGGCCGCAGTGAGAACGCGTAATTGGATTGAATTGCTGGAAAGGGGGCGGTGACGAGTCAGACGAGCTCTTTTGGCTCTCTTTTGGCTGCAGGTGAGGCCAATTGCATGAAGAGCGGACTTTTGGCCGTGACGCTCGTTGATTAGCCACTGTGAGTCGCGTTGCGTAGTGATTGCCAATCAGTGATGATTGCTGATTGCTGTTCAGGGTCCGGATGCTAGTCACAGTGCTGCATCGGAAGTGACTCCTCCACCGCTTGTGCTCCCTTATCTCGGTCCATAGTCAACCGACGTCCGCCACGGCTACACTCCTCATCACCCACCTCTTCAACGCGTCCACGTCTTACACACTTGCTCCACCATCGCCACCATCATCATCACCATCAGCTAATACGGTCGCTCACAACGCACAAGTCTCATCGCTTCCCACTTTATACCCCAAGTAGACTGCTCCATCTGCTCCTGCAGCTTACCCTCGCCTCAAGCACAAGCTAGCATACGTCACGCATCCATTCTTGCCAACAGCGCATTCAAGGTCAAACAAGCAACATCACGAAGCAATTCTCTGACAGCATTGAGCTGGTAGCATTGTCTGCCTCTCAAGCCCATCCTTCCGTTGCTCTAGGCGAACAGCAATCTCATCACCGCCAGGCCACCAAAGCAGAAGTCATCTTTGACCCAGAAGCATCGCCCTCATCCGAGGCCAACGACGCCTTCTTACCCGCAAACAAGTCGATAGATCCAACCCAAGCCTCCGATCAACAAGAAGACAAAGACACCAAGCCCAAGATGTTGACGACACGGTCTCTCGTGCCCGTCTTTGTCGTCGGCATGTTGCTGACCGGTATCAGCAACTCGCTCCTCAACAAGTATCAAGATATGCAGTGTGTCGCCAACTGCGACTCGCCCGACCCAAAGAGAAGACAGGAGTTCTCTCAGCCCGTCTGGCAGACGCTTCAGATGTTCCTCGGTGAATGTCTTTGCTTGCTCCCAGTCCTCTTCCGAGTGTTGTGTCGCCGCATCTCTGGCAACAGCGCAAGGGATGCAGCTTTGAAGAAGCCTTTGCTCACACCTCCACCTGACTCTGGCATTGTATTCGACTCTTCGCCTCGCGACCGCGGTGCTTCTGCTGTCTCGTCGTACGAAGCTACTCGAGGACGCGTACACACCGGTGCCACCCACGCTCCCACCGAGCCTTCGGTTCCGGCTCCACCTTTCGAGATCGTCTCCCGTGCCATTCAGCCCGGTGAGCTCGGCGAATCCGACTTCACCAACATGAACGACAGCAGCTACATCAACGCAGTCGACGCCGACGAGATTGGCGCTTTCAAGGGCGAGACTATGTCCGGCAAGGCTATTGGTCTCTTCTTCATGCCTGCACTCTGCGATATCTGCGGTACTACACTCATGAACGTCGGTCTCCTCTTCACACCCGTCAGCATTTACCAGATGACAAGAGGTGCCCTGGTGCTCTGGGTCGGTGTTTTTTCCGTCATCTTCCTCCGACGTCACCTCCATCTTTTCCAGTGGCTCAGTTTGGTGGCTGTTATGATGGGTGTCTCTGTCGTCGGTCTTTCTGGAACCGTATTCAAGTCTCCTGAGGCTGCGCCCTTATCTGAAGGCGGAGATGACGAGATCCCTGAAACAGCGCAAGCGTTTCTCGGAGTCCTTCTGATCCTCTTTGCCCAGCTCTTCACCGCATCGCAATTCGTGCTTGAGGAAAAGATCATGTCGCGATACTCAGTCGAACCTCTCCTTGCCGTTGGCTACGAAGGAATGTTCGGCGCTATCACCACCCTTATCGCTATGCCTCTGCTGCACTACTTCTTCGGTCGAACACCCGAAGGCCGTGGCGGATTCTTTGACATGTCCGCTGGCTTCTATCAGATCATGTCTGTGCCCGCGGTCCTCCGATCTTCGATCGCGATTTGCTTCACTATTGCATTCTTCAACTTCTTCGGTCTCTCCGTTACTCGCAACGTCTCCGCGACTGCTAGGAGTACAATCGACACTTGCAGAACACTCGGTATTTGGGTTGTATCGCTCACGCTGGGGTGGGAGACGTTCAAGTTGGCCAGTGGAAGTTTGCAGGTGTTGGGATTCGTGTTGCTGGTCTATGGTACTTTCTTGTTCAACGGTATTGTGAGACCTCCTGGTTGGTGCAGTCCTGATGCTGGAAGGGGTGGGTATAGTAGGGTGGCCACGGATGACGGCGGTGCGTCTGATGTTGATGACCGTCGTGCTTAGAGCTCCGATACAACTCAAGTATCGTCCAGTATTCTCTCTCTCCTTCACTTACTCCTCAAGTGGTTCGCATCCTGTTCGTTCGAAGCGTAGAACCTGTCTCTCTTGTACTTTTAGCAATAACCAACATCATCATCAGATCTCGCATCCTTTCCATAGTTCATCGTCTGAGCAAAGCAATACAGCAATATGATACCATCTCCCATCGCAGGCTCCGCCTGGAAACGGAAACTCGCAATGACAGCTCCGTTTGAAAGCGGAACTTCACGAGGTGAACTGCGTCTTGAAACGGAAGCTTATAACCTGAGCTGCGTCTAGAAACGGATGCTTTTGTATGAGCATTTGGCAGCATCTTTTCCCAGGTCTCGTTTGTCTCGCTCCCTTTTGCTTCTGTGAGAAATCACGCAGCCCGCTTCGTGCATAAGCAACTGTGCAGATATGTAGTTCGGCTTTGAGCTGTCGAGTTTCAAAGCCGCCCGAGTCGGTTTCTCGGCCGCGACTGCTCCTAGCGTCTCATGCAGAACTCACAGACCCTTGTTCCGGGAGCCCGACACCAGAACTGCACCTTCAAACGGAGAAAGATGATTTGGAACACCTGACATTTCAACACGAAACAACAACAAATAAAAAACGGAACAAAAGACAAACGAGCGAAAACCGGAACCCGTCTTGTTGGAAGACAAACCAAGAGACCATAAACGAAAAAGGACAAACTACGGAGTGATAACATAAGATAGGGAAGGGAGGAATGGTACAAATGGACTGCGTAAAGAGTATTGCGAGCGTTAAGCTCAAAGCATGTGGAGAAGATGGTGAACTACTCGTTTCCGAAACCCATACCTTCCTCGATAGCAAGTGCGAGCTTGCTTTCCAACGTCTCGAATGAAGGATAAGGAGGAAGATCGATGCGGTTGAAGCAAGTATGTGACTTGGGAAGCTGGTTGACATCACCTGACTTCTCAATCGTGAAGCGTCTTGGACCATCCGAACCTTGAAGATCCTTGAATCCGTTGACCGGGATACGCGATGTGCCGGTAGCAAACTGCAAGAGACGAGACTTCTTCTCCGTAGGCCAAGCACGAACGCACTGCCAGAACCATTGAACAACCTGGTCCTGCTCGGTGAAGCCACGGTAGTCGGTAAACTTCTTCCAGTCATCAACGTCAATCTCGGACATACCACCGATGAGCAACTCCAGCTCGCGCTCGTCGAACACGTTGATCAGGTCTTGTGGGATCAACTCGGTGAAGCCGCTGATAAACGCCTTGAACTGCTCCTCGACACGTTTCGAAATACGCCATTCGGTCATGAGCTCGACGTACTCCTTCTTGTTCTCGTCCGTCACCTCGATCTCCTCTCCTCCAGGCTTGAGCTCGACAGTGACCATCTCGCCGAACTTGTCCTCGACAGCGGTGAAGGTCTCTTCAACGATACCCTCGATACTGTTGTCGAGCATCCACTGGAGCGAACGGTGGTAGTCGGCATCGACCGACTCGAGATCGCTGAGCGTGATCTTCTTCTTGAGGATCATCTTGTAGAATGACACAATGAAGTAGGCGTCAAGGAAGCGTCGGTGGAAGATGGCGAGACCAAGAACACGTCCAATGAACTTGAAGTAGTTCAAGTGCTCCGGGTTGATACCCGAGTGAGGGTTGATTTGCAGAGTGTAGTTGTCGTGGGCACTGTACTCGAATAGACAGTAGAAGGGATTGAACATCTCGTGCGAAAGCAAGAAGAAGAACTCTCGCGAAAGACCACCGTAATCGAGACCGTCTTCGCCGTCGAACTTGATCATGAGACGCTTCTTGAGGTCATTGGGCTGCTGGCGCATGATCTCAGCGTACGAGTCCTCAAAAATGTGCGTACGACGAACCTTGATGTGGCACTGACCCGGGATGGGACGGAGCGCAGGCTGACTTCGGAAGTAGATGAGCTTACGACGGAAGTCACGCTTGTACTGAGGCACGTTCTGGTCGAGACTCGAGGGCAGACGAGGGTCGTCCCATGTGGTGGTCTTGGTGTTGTGGTCGACAAAGTAGACCCTGGCAGTCGAAGTGAGACGCATCTCCCATCCACTGGGCAAGGGGCCGAGTTGCGACACACTCTGGGGCTGGACCGTGAGGTTGCTGCCGTTGGGACCCATGATTCGGAGAATCTGCTGTCGTCGCGGGTCGACCCATGTGGTGGTTCGGGTGTTGTGGTCGACAAAGTAGGGTCGGCCTTCCGGTGTGTGACGCTGCTCCCATCCGGCAGGCAAAGGTCCGTTGCCGGCGGTGGTGCTGGAGCTGGCGGGGAGAGGGTTGACAGACGAAGCTGCAGCGCCGGGGCTGTTGAGAGTTGAACCAGTGGCCGAAGCTCGCGAAGTGTCGCCATCGTTGACACCGAGGAAGTCATCGGCCAAAGCACGGTTGCTATGTCGCTGGCGGTCGGCAGCCGAGGTGCTTGCGGCGGCAGCAGTGTTGGCGCTTGGGTTGGTCGAGGGCCTGGTCCATGTGGTCGAGCGGGTGTTGTGATCGACGTAGTATGTGCGACCGAGGTGATCAGTCCTTCTCTCCCAGCCGGCAGGAAGCGGGCCGTACTCGTCCGAGCGGGCATCTTGAGCATTATTTGTGCGCGAGGCGGGAGTTGTGGGGGCAGCCGAGGATCTCGCCTCGCTTGTGGCGCCAATCGAGGCTGAAGCCGCTGTGGCCGAAGCGCCTGGCGCGGATCCAGATGCGGAAGAGGATGCGGGGTCGACTGTGGATGTGGGTCGGCTAGGTGCGTCGCCGCTGGTGGTGGTGGAGGCTACCGTGGTGGCTATGGGCGTGGCAGCACCACTGCCGGAAGTGGAGGGACGAGCATCAGGGCGTGTGGCGCTGGAAGAGGCAGGTGTGGCGAGCGAGGCAGATGAAGCGTTGGAAGTGCCGGGCACGAGCAAGTTGGTAGGGCCTGCGGTCGAGTTGTTGTTGATGGGCGTCGAGACGTTGGTGTTGAGGTCAATGATGAGCTTGCCGTGCACAACAAGGTTGTCGTTTGACTTTTTCAACTCCTTGTTGAGAAGACGCTTGCCGCCAAGCTCCAGATCCAGCACATCAGCGACACGGATGTTGATGACACCGAGGAAGCCCTGGTCACGCTTCTTGAACTTTTTCTGATCGAAGATCTGAACAGCAATGACGGACGAGTCGGTGACATTGACATCGAAGCTATCATTCCAGTAAGGGTTGAGCGTCTTTTTGATGACGGAAGTGGAATGAGTCTGCTCTCCGTCGACGGTCACAATGGCGAATGGGTCGGGGAGACGAAATACATCGCGCTTTGCGAGACCATCTGCAGCAACGACGGTGATGCGGATCTTTCTCGTGAGAGAGCCGGGAGCACGAGGGTTGACCATGGTGATGATAAACTAGTCTCTCAGTTGTGGTGTGTGAATGTACTGGTGGAATGTGGTAGAAGCTTTGTGTGCCGGTATGCGACGGTTGAGTTGCCACTAGATGAACAATGTCGGGTCGAGACAGAGTGCGGAGTATCAAGCACTTTCAGAGGGCTGATGCGACAAAGGCAGTCCTTCGATTGGACGAGAGTGTTGATGCTCTCTGGGCAGCGATGCTGAGTGTAGTCGATGCGGGACCACGTTGCAGATTAGAGCCCGGTTGTGCTGGCGACCTGGCGCAATGGTAGATGATCCAAGCAACGGTAGAGACTGCTCTTTGCGAGTGTCGAAACAGCAAAGAGAGATGGGAATAGGTAGGTGCGACTAAGCTTAGGGTCGGAGATGATGGTGGATGCGGGAAGGTGACGATGAAATTGATAGCGAGCAAGAATAGCACCGCCCGCTTCGCATCGGAAAGCAGTGGTACGGGTGGAGAAGGCTTTGGCTGAGAGAGAGAGAAAGCTGCGGTCTCAGTGTGTGCGTGCGCTCTGCGGTGCTGTGCTGTGCTCAGGTTGAAATTGTGCGTGGGCCTGTTGCACCGATCTGAACCTCAGTCACTTTCTGCTGACAGATTACGCCTCAGCTTTGGAAAAGAAACAAATACAAAAATTTAGGATCTGATTTCACCATTTCGAACCGTCTGTGTGTCTTTCGTGCTTCTTTTTCGGCACAACATTTTGGCCGTTCTAGACTGAGTCTGTACAATATAGTAACAAATTCGAAAAAGAAATTCAATTTTCCGACACGCAGAGACAGAGAGCAACACAACTCGTGTGCACTGGAGGATTCCCTGTCATACAGTATCGCCGCGGCTGCGCAACATGTGTCAGTACCGACGGAATCCTGCCGTAGCTCCGAAGAGCTTTCCGCACTACCATCAAGAGCTCGTTGCCGTTCTTTGTTCCATTTCTATGTCTCGCATTATCAATATCACCTCAGACCAGCTCGTCATAGTATGTGGAAAGATTGTGATTGTGATTGCGAAAGAGAAGGAAGGTGAATACAGACAGAAACGGCCAAATGTACGATTAATCTGGCAACGACAAGGATGCCCTATGGATTTGGAAGGGGCAAGATGGCAAGGTAGGGGTTTGCGGTGCTCGACAAGCTATAATGCATCGCCATGACAGTCGAAATGGCTCAGACCACTCCTCCATCAGAAGACCCCCCTCCGTTGGTAGCAACAGCACCTTGTCCCGGCATCGTAGCTCTCTGCTGGCCGTTGAGTCCTTTGAGACGATTGATCTCAGCCTGCTGGGCTTGAATTTGCTCAACTATGTCTGACATGTGCTCGTTCGTCGTGTGCTGATTGACAATGTTCGTTCCCGTGGCGGTGAGTGTAGCAACTCCCAGGGTACCGAGAGCCCACTTGGCAGACTTGGACAAGCCACCTTTGCTCTCCCTCAACTTCTCCTGGCTCTTTTCGACGCTCTCGAGTCTCTCGTTCTGTCCCGCGATGTGGGCCATGTTCTTTTCAATGGCCTCTTTTTGTTCAAGAAGACCCTTCAAATGAGTATTGAGCATCTGCTGGTGCTTACCCAGCATTTGTTCGCGATCGGCTAGCCAAGTTTGCGGAGCAATGCCATGACCGGCTGAGGGAGGAAGGTTGTAATGTTCACCAATGCTGGCCGGATGACCTTCTGGGTTGTAATGATGGTACTGTGCTGTGCCTTGCTGCGGTTCGAGATGAACGTAGTGCGTCGTGGCCTGGTGCGAGTTCATCAGCTCCTTCAAGTCAGAAACAATCTGTTGGTGCGGCTCACTGCGGCTGCCCACTTCTTCGAATTTGGCGACGATATCCTTGACCCCCGAGACTGGACAATGAAATGAAAGATAGTACGAAAATTTCTGACTTAGCTACACAGCACCAATAAAGCCTCAAGAACATGACACAAGGTGTTGGAAGATCCACTTACGTAAGGCCTCCTCCCCTGCGACACGTCGCTCCAGATTAGGCTGTCCGTCAAGGTCGCCATCATGGGTCGAGATAGCTCGTTTGATCTTGACGAAACGGGGCTGCTGTAGCTGATCAGAATGGACGGCCGCGACCAGCTGTACAGTAAGCAGAAGTGCACTGAAGGCTGGGAGGAGCTGCATCTTTGCTGAAGAAGGAATTCCGACGCAAAGGACAAGAGAAGGTTGCTGCCTGGGTAGAAAGATGGTTTGAGAAAAGGTAGGATGGCAAGGAGAGGCCGGCCCATCCACATATGCCTTTTATGGAGTGGTTTCTCTGTACCAATCCTTTGAGCCTGTTCGACTTATGGCAGTCACGGTTGCTCTCCCACACAATATTGCAAGACTTCATCTTTCGGCCCACGTCGTCCTGGCGACGTTGCAAAACACACTCTCCTGTTCAACTTCATTTCCTCTACAAGAAGCGGCCGTCGCACATGTCGGGTGGGACCACTTCAGCACACCATCTCACTGATACCCACATCGACCATTCAGCCCACTGCTCCTGGCTGTATGTCGGCTGGTGGACCGAGGAGTGGTGAATGGCATTGTGAAGGGTCTCATGTGGGTTCTGCATGAGGTCCGGTCCGTATTTTTCCGGCCGAAAACAATCCAATTAATAAAGACAACTTCTCGACCGACCGTGGCAGAGGCTTTCCCTGCTTCCGAGCAATTTTGGACTTGTCCTGACAAATGTGCTTTTTGGACTTTCTTCCGCAACTCCGTCTTTACCATTCGATTCACTTCATAACTTCGCCATCATACATCTGCAACACCACACTCTCACGTTCTTATCAGCTCCATATTCAGCACTCCTCCAGCATATCTAACTCCACAACCAGATACTGCGACAGCTCATCGTACCGACAATCACAATGACCTTCACAGTCGCGCAGCGCCAGCGCGCAATCGGCCTTTACAAGCGCTTGCTTCGCACCTCGCGCAAGACATTCGACGGTGATGCCGTTGCCATCTCTGCTGCTAGAGACGAGACTCGTCGTCGCTTCAAGATCGCTGCTCAGGAGACCGACGCCACCAAAATCGACGAGGACTTGAAGATGGGTGACGAGGTTGTCTCTGTGCTTCGCCAGAACGTCGTGCAGGGCAAGTTCCGGGAAGATAAAAATGCATATGGTAAGTCACAACGGATCAAGCCCACTGTCAAGCTCGACAGAACACGAGAGATAGCTGACATTAGGATGCTCCACGCTTCGACCCGCTCTCAACTGCAGAACTTCACATGACCAAGGACACAGAACTCGGCAACAACGACACCATCAAAGAGGCGAGACCCAAGCAGATCGCCGACCTCAAGGCCGGCAAGAAGCCAGAACGTAGAAGCTGCCGCGAAGTAGCTGCTGAGTACCAGACTGCATCGACACCTTCCTCCTCTTCCATGGCTACATCCTCCTCATCAGCTTTCAACAACGTCCGTGCTTTCTCCACCTACACTGCTCGCCCAACCTCCACCATCCTTTCGCACGCCACCAGCTTCCAGTCGCAACGCAGCGGCTTTGCATCATCCGCCAGCATTCAGTCTCGAGACCCATCGGCAGTCGCCCAGTCCCCACTCCCTCGACCAGTGCCTAAGTTCTCCTCCACCACCATCCTCGCCGACGGTTCCTCGATTCAGCTCGCAACCACTTCGCCTCGCCGATTGACACGCTTGACGCGAGATTCCACCAACCACCCACTGTGGAACCCAGGTCAGGAGCGAAAGATTGGTGGTGATGCAGGAGATGACAGTGGCCGTCTCGGAAGGTTCCGAAGAAGGTTCCAGGAGGCAGAGGCGGAGGCGGCTGGTGGAGACAAGGCCAGTGCTCAAGCTGCTAGCAGTGGAGATGTCAGGTTCGGTCAGGAGGATTTCGACTGGATGAGTGTCGGTGGACGAGAGGCTCGTGCTGGCTCGCCGATCGCTGCTAAGAAGGCTGTTAAGGGCAAGGGTCGCAAGTAAAATCAAAATTGAAGCTTACAATGTCTCCACTCTCAACTTTTTGTACAACACTTGAAAACTCAATCATACCATGGATCACTTTTCCCAATCCGTGTGTCGCTCGCCTTGAAATGGTTGGCGAAGTACCTCTCTGAGCTCATGTACGTATCTTGTGATGAGCTCACTAATGAGTGTGCCTTGGTCGGTTGCGGCTATGTCTGTGCCGAAAGATCTCAAATCCATGTCTAGGGAGTTCATGAACCGTGCGTTGTTCAAAGCTCAGCAGTAATGCTTCTTCGCAATTTTTCCGCTCTTTAGCTTTCCACCCGCTTTTGCGGCTGCGATAAAGAGCCTGGATGAGGCGTTGATCCTCTCATATCGATAGTCTTCCTCCTTGTGGCTGCATCCTCACCTCCTGGCATTTCAGTCCCTGTTTCGGCTTCATCCTCCACCTTTTAAAAGATCGGCGGCCAAGGCAGCACAGCTTAGCGCACTCGACCGATGCATGCACGCGCAAGGAAGAACGAGAACGGGATCGAATTTGACTGATGCGAGTCGTCAATACAAGGTTTATGATGAGAGTGAGAGGCTGGTGAAATCTACTCTTCGTCGTTGTGCGATTGCGAACCGGCCGCCAGACGTTCTTGGTTCTTCAAGATCTGCTCCTTCTTATGTGCGATCAATTCCAACTGACGACCTTCCAGTCCATGAATGTAGTATCCCAAACCACCAAAAGCGGTCATGAGCATTGCGTGACCTCCCAAGTCTGTCCCCATGCAACACGAAATAAACCAGTCAGCACTTCACATTTCTACGCCATGCTTTCTATTGAAGGATGATTGAGGGTTGGTGGGACTCACTCTCGAAGATGTTTCGCTTCTGAAGACCGAGAGCGTAGCAACGTGTGAGGAAACCGAGACCGGCGTAGCCGAGAACGCTTGCTGCTACCGACATCTTGAATCTACAATATGCGCAATGAGTCCAGGTCAGAAAGTCGTAAAAGTTGGTCAGTATGGCCGGAGACGGGCGATAGAGTCGGTGGTCGAGCGATGGTTGATATACACACCTGTGTGAAGAGTGCCCGCTGGAGATAAGGTGTAGAACCGAAACAGTGGAGGCAGGAGTGACGATGATGCGAGGTTGAAATGTTCGAGGTCTGGAGATGGTGGAATTCCGACTTGTCGAGCTATCGCTAGGGCAATCAGGTCACGTGGAGAGTTCAATCTAACAAGTCTTCATTTTCCGGCAAAGTGCCTCAAACTTCACTCGCACCTATTCAACATTCAAGCAAACCTCTGTGACATGGTGTCTATATGCGCAAAGATAGCAACAGCTGTGAAGGTGGTTCGAGCAACATTGTCCGCAAGTGTTTCGGCGGTCAGAAAATGAAGCCGCGTCTAATGTGACGGAGCATCTTCCTGCTCCACCTCAGGCGGGAAGGGCCACTTGACCTCACCCACCGTCTTGCCCATCCAAAAGAATCGCTTGCTGAAACCATCAAGCCTGACGTTCGGCTTCAAAATCAGCTTCTCCATCTGCTTAGCCCTCGCAGGTCCAGTCCTCGGGTCTAGCTCCAGCACAGCTGCCGTGGACTCCATCTGACCATCGACTGATTCATAGCTCTTCGAAAGCAGCACTTGTGTTCCTTGCGAGGCCAGCGATATTCGCCTTGCGACCTCCACCGCCAGCCTAGCGATATTCTTTGTATCGTCCAACCCACAGTGCTGTCGGCCTTGGAACGGTCCGATGTTTAGTACTTCCAGCAGGCCCGCCAGACTCTGTTCGTGAGGAGACAGCCCCGTGCTCCTCAAATCTTCCTTCACTCTATTCGCCGCATTGTGATTGCTCGGCGGAGGAGAGATGACTTGAAACCCATCCTCGCCGCCAAATTCCGGAAATGGCGTCGACCGTGAAGAGCTGCCTCGGCTCTGTTGTTCAGCTCTTAACTCCTGCTCCCATTTGAACAAGCTAGCTATCCCCTTTCGGATATCGATAAGCGGTCCGCGGAGGAAGATGGGCGATGCACCCTGATGCCTGTCCCTGGGCAAGGCCGAGATCCAGGATTGCTTAATGACAAAGTCGCGCAAATCGGCGGGGCCGTGGTTGATCCATGCTACACCACGCCGTAACCTGAAGTCGTGGAGATGAGGTTTGCCTGTTGAAGTGTCCTCTACAAGATCGTGTGATTGAAGAAAGTAAAAGAAGTTTTCGACGACACCTTTCCAGACGGGTGCAGCATCGACTTGTGCTTGTGTGACACCTGTCAGGTCCCGGCAGAATTTGGTGAGCTTAGGTCGGAAGGTTGGCCGAACGTAAGAGTGAAAGACGCCGGCTGTGTTGAGTTGGTGCGTGTCTTTGTTCCATTTGAGTAGGACGACGGGAAATTCGATGACCTCGTTCGGGTACTGGAAGCAGCCTGTTTCAAAGCCGTGGTTGATGTTGCGGTATTTGCGGGTTGCTTCGCAGGTCGCTTCCACGTCGAGGACGAGGAATGTGTCGAACTCGGGCTCCCATGCGATGCCTACGCTCTCTGGACTGTCTGCTGTTGAGGCTGATGTAGGACTGTGGCTACCATTTCTGATTGCTTTCTTGAGTCGAAGCCGTAAGTCTGCCTTCTTGCCTTTGGTGTCGAGTCCAAGGTCATGCAGTCGAGAACGGAGCTCCTCGACAGTGAGCGAGGAGGCCATGGCAACGCGAGCGGAGGCCCAAGGACGAGCTTCACCACGGGCGCTCAATCCTCAGGCGGTCACTTCCATTGACGGTGATTCGAGGTATACAGATATAGAGAGGGATGCAGTGCGAAGAGAGAGGCATAGCAGAGTATGCAGTTATGCAGCACAACCTTCTCAAGGTGTCTGGGTTCGACTTCCGAGTTCCCTGAATTTTTCGTTCGACACCTGACACTCGAATTCCTCCACCCTCCTGCAGCTGCAATGCGCAGCACAAACACACTTCTTCCAAACCGTTCCGCTTTGCGATCCTTCCACCTCTATCACCACCACCATCATCACTACAAACAACCTGCCGTACCAGCATCTGAAGCTGCTGTAGCTTCCCATCTTCAAACATGGCAGCCTGGTCAGCACACGGCAAGCTCGGATCCACCATCTCCGGCGCCGAAGAAGCTGAAACCCCCATCCTCTGCGAAGCATGTCTCGGCCCCAACCCCTACATCCGCATGACCAAAGACAGTCAAGGCAAAATCTGCAAAGTCTGCACCCGACCCTTCACTGTCTTCCGTTGGAATCCTGGAGCAGGCTCACGCTTCAAGAAGACCGAAATCTGCACCACCTGCGCAAAAGTCAAGAACGTCTGTCAAACTTGCATTCTTGATCTTCAATATGGCTTACCGGTTCAAGTCAGAGACGCTGCGCTGGGGATCAAGTCCGGCGGTCCGACATCGGATAAGAACAGAGAATACTTTGCAGAGACAATGGACAAGCAATTGGAAGGGCCTACTAGTTTGGTGGGTTCGTTGAGTAGTCCTGCCGGCAGAGCGGGGCAGGAGCTGTTGAGGAAAGCAGCGAGGAAGGAACCCGAGTACAAGCGGGATAGGCCACAGCAGCTTTGTTCGGCATATGCAAGAGGAAACTGCCCAAGAGGCGAGAGCTGTCCATATGAGCACGAGCTGCTGTCAGAAGATCATTTTGCAGCGCAAATCGTAGCGTCAACATCAACACCGTCACAATCATCATCAGCAGCACCACCTCCAGCAAGAATCGTCAGCAAACAAGCCGCAGCAACGGGCTTGCCACCACCAGAAGACACTTCCATCATCTCACTGTTCGTCTCGTCCTTACCTGAAGGCACACCCGAGTCGTCGCTGAAGGAATGGTTCCTCTCCCTCACCCCACAGCTGCACGCAGAGCATATCAAATCCATCACCCTTGTCACAGCATCCAGATGCGCATTTGTCAACTTCCGTACACGTCAACAAGCCGAGTCGGCAGCAAAGCATTGCTCACCGAAAATGGTGATGGACCATAAAGAAGTTCGCTTGACTTGGGGTCGAAGCCGGCCGGCGAAGAAAGCTGCCGCGTCCTCCAGCGATGCCTGACCAACTCAGGGTTTTTCCCTTCATACTCCTTCCATGCGACATCACTTCTCTTTGTACTTCTAGACACATCACACTCAAAATAGCATGTCATGCAACACTCGCTGAAAGCATGACGGATAAGGACACCTGGCATAACTAAATACATATACAGATAAACAATCAAAATCCGCTACATATACACAATTACACCTGCACCGGCCGGTAGTAGACAGTAGTAACATACTTCCTCTTATACCTTGTAGTTGTACCCACTGCCAACACGCCACCTTTGATGCTGCTCGCTGTGAGATGGTTGAGCACGACATGATTGGGAGCGGGCAGGATGCTGTTATCGTCAACAGTGCTGCCTGAGGTTGTGCCGTTGCTGGGGTTGGCGGGGGACGAGTTGAGGATGACTTTCTCCAGCTGTCTTGGCAAAGCGGGTGGTTGAGGAAGAGGTGTTTCGGAGGTGGTGCCGCTTCCATGCTGTTGTGCGTGCTTGGATGGTGGCTGGCCGCTCTCCTCTACTTCACGCTGGGCTTCCTCTGCTTCCTGCGCCTCGATGAGTGCGGTCGGGATCTCGCATGTCCATGTTTCCTCCTGGTCCTTCCCATCATCATCAAAGAGATCGTCCAGACGCATCGCTTCGGCCCGCCTAGCCTCTTCGACCAGATTCATCGTCGTCTTCTTGGAATCGATCTTCGAGTTGCGCTCGCTGCGATTCTTGTCCACATCTGCTCCAGGCAGATCTTCACCCGGTGCGCTGAGCAGTCCAGGATGCGCTGGCCCAACATTGGGGATCTCAACATAGTTGACCAGGTTACCGTCACCATCTGTCGCCGTGGGCAAGTCGCGAGACACTCGCCAGCGGTCGTCGACAATGAATTTGAGCCGATGCGTACCCGGTGGAAGGTGGAGCACGCACGTGTGATCACGCTTGGACTTGTGCAAGAGGATCTTGGATCGCCACTCATTCGCGAATGTACCCGTGACGAAGACCTCTCGGCCACCTGCGCGCCATGTCAGAACAATGGGCATCAATGGAGGCTGCTGCTGACTCGTCGGTGTTTGTGTATGCTGGGAGTCATTCTGGTGCGTGCTGCCTGGTTTCGTACTGACAGGTGTAGAAGGCTGACTGGTGTTGCCAACGCTACCTGTCACCGATGGTGGGCGGTGGTTCTCCGATGCACTCCTGCGAGCATGCTCGGTGGTCGGTGAAGATGAAACCTCAGAGAGTGGAGTGACGCCAGGTACAGAGGCACTGGGAGGAGCCGATGTCAAGCCAGGAGGTAGCAATGGCGTGTTGTATCCGCTCTCGCCTCCGGTCTGTACATCGACATGAGAGCGCTTCGCCGAGATGGTTTGCGAGGGCGGCCCCATAGAAGTGGATGGACCTGCAACCGGTGAAAGGGAACGTAGCCCACTTGCACCGCCCTTTCTTGTCGGAGTCAGTGCACGTAGACCGTAGCCAGAAGGTGTTGGTGTTGGCGTGCGAGAAGCAGCAAGGGGCGCGCCGTCGCCAGCTTCGAGTGAAGCTCTCTGGAGCTTTCTCGACTGTCGCTCGTTGTCCTCTGCTTGTGTGCCTGCTTGAGTATCTGTGGCTTCCGGTGCTGTCTTGGACCGCTGCTGCGCGGGGCTGCCTGGCAAGTCAGTGACGTCGATACCGGCAGTGCGAGCTTCTTCGATGCCGATGTCGACAGGAACGGCTTCGTCTCTGGTTTCACCCCTGCCTGGACCGAAGAAAGCTCCACGTCCTTCAATCGGCGAGCTTGCTTTGCTTGCATCCCCGGGTAGGATGACGACGTCCTCCGTGTTGAGCACTGCAGCAGCCGCGCCAGCGCCAGCAACGGTGTTGATCGGCCGTGTGTCGTCCACAGGCACCATGAGGGAAGGTGAACGCGAGCGCTCTTGCTCCGTGGGTGCGCGGTATCGGTCTGAATGTTGTGAGTAGATGCTAGCAGGTGGAGAGCTGGGTGAAACATGGGAACTGGGTATCGCAGTCGGAATTTTAAGGTAGGATGGGAGTGCAGCTGGAGGTCGATGAGCGTCGTCTCCTTCTTCGCCGCCGTCGCCCAGGTTCATGGGCTGAGATGACATGATCGGACTAGAGTCGCCGACAGGAGGTGATGCAGCAGCGTTGGTCCCGAGACTGGTACCGACATTGGTGAACATGCTGGTTCCTCCAACGCCGAAGAGCGGATGACGTGTCGGTGCTCGAGACGTGGTTCCAGGCACTTGTTGCGGTTCCGAGCCCCTGAAAGCCATAGCAGGCACGGTTTCTGCATCGATGCCCGAGGCTACTCGGAGACCACTTGATACGCCGACTGAAGCGTGATGGCTGGGTAGGCCAGAAGCGTAGTGAGCGTGGGTAGCGACGGAAGGGCTTAGATTGGGAGAGACAAAGTTGCGCGGATCAAAGCCTCCAGGAGACGGCGGCATGGCAATATCTTCAGTGAGTCGACGAGTGCGTGGATTGGATCGGATCGATGTTTCCATGTCTGATCCTGAGCCAGTGGCGGTGTTGGAGACTTCGTAGCCTGCAAATGGGTTGTGCGGATCTTTGGCGAGAGGAGAGCGAGTTGACGGAGAGTAAGCATGGTCTGCGCCCGGCTCCCTTCCTTCTCTAACCGTGGCGGGCGCATCAGCAGCGATCATGGCGGCAGTCGCCGAGCCTCTTCTTTGCGCGGCCAGGTAGCCGGACAGACTACCACTCCGCGAGCGGTTCCTCTGTGGTGTCGAGGCACCATCGTGACTACTCGCGCGTCCAAAGAAGGAAGGGGTCCGACCCATGCGTCCGCCCGAACCTGAGCGTTCGGCTGTTTGTCGCGCTGTGGCTGAAGGTGACGCAATTCCTGCAGCGGCAGCATTTGATGTGTGGGGCTGACCATGGCCGATCTGGTTGCTCGAGTACCGCTTGATAGCAGGGTCGATGCTGGTTTCATTCGAACCCGCATTGCCTGCTTTGGCGGGAGTAGAGTTGGCGTTACCCATACTGAGCTCAGCTGTCAGGGTGCGAAGTCGAAGGTCGAGGTACAGCCGCCTCTTGGTAGTAGAGAGGTCTGTGTTGCGACTGATTAAGAACGATGTCTCGAGGAGGAGCACCCTGCCAAAAAGGGAGTTGTTGAAAGCAGGCAGATGAGAAGAGCTGAGGCCCGATCGGAGAGTGAAGAGGTGAACTAGGAAATCGTTAAGGGATCCCGAGCCTATTCGTTGGAATTCTTTATGGGACCATGTCGATGTGAAGGTGAAGATAGCGTTGCTGGGCCTGGTCAGCTGCTGCAAAGGATGTGGACGATACGGATGATGCGTTCGAGCAAGTTTGGAGCATCAAAGGTTTGGTGCGAGTCGCGCCGATGTGATCGAAGATCGGGAGTTCCTGAGCTGCCAGCTCTCCGGGAAATAGGTACGAAGCTCGCCGTGGGATGTGTAGGTTCACCCAGATATACAGCTATCTAGCCTGAGATGACGTGCGAGGAAATGAGCCGCAGCAAGTGCTGTGCGACGGTAGCGAATGTCGCCGTTAAGAGATGAAGTCAAAGCTAGCGAGAGAGGATAGACAAAGAAGGTTGTGGAGCTTGAGGTGAAGGTTCAGGGACGAGACGATTTGAGAGGAAGATGCAGACTGATGGCCCCCGCACGAGCGACTGCAATCAATCACTCAATTAGCCAGGGTGTGTTGAAAGTGTATTACATGTACTGTATTTCTGCTGCTGAGTCTGTGATTATGAACTGCAGTCGAGGGGTTTCAATCGGGCTGCACAGTGCATGCAGGTCGCTTAAAGTCGCCCATGGTGAGACTCTTTTTTAGCTCTTGAACGCTCTGCTGCGCCAACCTCAGACCTCGAATCGGTCAGGCGAAAGAGCTCACTCAAAAAGCCTGAGACAGGCACAGCGTACAGTAACTTTCAAAAGGAAGCCCAAATTGTTGTTTTTTTAAATGATGTGTGACACAATGGTGTAACATTATCTTTTTTTTCTTTTTTTCTTGGTTTTTTTGGCATCAACCATTCTAACTTCTTACAGCCTCCTCTTTGTCTCTGATCGGGAAAGATATCACTGCCATAGAAGCAGCAGCTAGCGCAGAGGCAAACTGAAGATTGTCTTGACTCTTTAAAGGAAGCTTCATTTGGGAGAGAGTAGAGAGCAGGGCTGCTTTGCGGAGGTGTGAGAAGAATCCGACTTTCGGTTGTGATGATTCAGATTGGGTCCAGCGCTGCGTCATTGGAAGCCATTGACAGCTTCTCGGCAGCCAAGAGTCAAGCAACACATGGCTTTCTCGCTTCTCCCCTCCAGTTCTCCAACTTGGCGAGTGATGCAGTCATCTTACGGTAGCAATCCCTAGGCTGCTAGACCCTTAGGCTGTTGTGATGGCTGAGACGTGAGCAAACGTATAAAGAGATGTGCGTCTTGTGAGACTTCGGTAAGGCTATTTTCCGCCTACCAGCTCGACGAATCTCTGCATTCACCAACAAAGAAACAACATGTCGTCCGCCAATACAGCAGCAGCCAAGAAAGCCGCCGGCCAGATTCAGCAGGACCAGGCCGATCTCCAAGGCTCGCACCACCTCAACAAGTCTGGACACACTACCTTCCAGCACGGCAAAGGCATGGAGGATGCTCACAAAGACACTGGCGCAGCAGGGTGAGTCGCTTATCGTATCTTCCCCCTTTCTCTTATATGCATCTTGCTGACGTTCACGCAAACCTTTTGATCCTTCCCACCAAAAAGATTCGGCCCTGTCGCCGGTGCAAAGGAGTTTGTGAAGGATAAGCTCGAGGGCAACAAGCAGACCTAACAAACCGTCCCATTAGTTTAGTCCTTCTCCAGTAGCAATACACATCTATACCAGTCAGATTACCAATCATACTGAATGCCGGTAGTCTGTGTGAGCATGATGCTGAGATGAGCTGCAGCTTGCGAGGTCAGGTACAAATACAATGTGAGGTGATGAGGCCAGATATGGTTCGGACTCGGGTATGAAAGCAGCAAGGATCTTCAATCCACTTCCATGCTGGGAAGAGCTTCTGAAGCACCATCGCCTGTGAGAGGAGCAGCGCCAATGCCTTCACAAGCAGCACGAATACCGCGTGTCCAGACCTGACGCTCCCAATCGAATCCACCAGCGCGGTACCGCGCGATCATCTCCTTTGTGATCCACGCTGGCTTGAGCCAAGGGTCTTCGTAGCCAGATGCACCCTTAACACCCTCCAGGCTGCCTAACGCCGTTGATGCTTTGCGCACGTCGAACAGTGCACTCGCATCGTCCAAGTAAGCGAGCGGACCTTCAAAGTCGAGCAACATGTCCAAGCTCCATGGTCTGCGATCGATAGCATCGCCTCCGCCGCCGCCATTTGCCTGAGCCTGTGCAGCCTCTTTCTCGCGTCGACGTGCCTCAAGATCTTGCAATCGTTTCTTCTCTTCGCGCTCCTGACGCCGCTTGCGCTGCTTCTCCAGTACCTCATCGGGGTCAGCTCCCGTCTCTAGCTCCCGCATCATCTCGAGCCGCTCCTTCTCTCGCTCCTCGCGTTCTAGCTCTTCCTCTTTACGAAGCCGCTCCGCGCGCGCCTTCTTGGCTGCCTTTTCCTCCTCATCCAACCGTGCCTGTCGATCTGACTCTTGCTGGGAGATGTTTGCTGAGCTTGCAATAGCTGATCGGTGTGCTGCCTGGTACTGCTCAAGCTTAGCATTGGTTCGTGGCAGGTCAATCTCGTGGATCAGGTTGAACGTGATCTCCTCCACCTCTTCCAGATAGTCGTTGTACGCCTTGAGATCTACAAAGTCATCCTCGCGACGATTGAATAGCTTGGCCACCTGGCGTCGCACTGCCACTTCCCTCTCTACACCCAGATCCTGGAATGTCTGTGCTGTGAACTGATTCTTCGAGACCTTCTTGCCGCATTCTGGGCATGGCGCGGGTCCGAGCGAGAAGATGCGGTCGATGCACGACTCGCACATCTTGTGGTAGCATGGGCTGACCAGCAGACGCAGTCGAGGGTTGAGGTAACGATCTGTCTTGCATTGCGGACACTTGTCTTCGGTCGACGAGAACTCTTCGATACGGCGGGACTTGTCAAAGATGGCTCGAAGTCCCGAAGCTGCAGGGACATTGGGTCGAGATGGGCCGCCTGGTCTGGACGATGTGTTGGATGCGGAAGGGCGGCCGGCGCCGGTCCCTGTCCTTCGCATCGCCGACATCGTGTTGTCGAGCTCCGAGCACGTTCGAAGTGGTTTTCTTGGAGTCGGTCGAAGAGGCAGTCAACGGTGACGGTGAGGGTGAGGGTGAGGATGGTGGTCTTGTTAAGTGTCATTCACAACTGAACCCTGCTCAGCTGCGCGCTTTGAGGTGGAGGTTTGGAGCTGTCAAACTTCGAGCACACACGCACGGCTCAGCAGCGCAGTCCCGATTCCCACTGAGCCAAAACCAAGGGTCACGTGCATGAAGCCAGACTTTTTGGACTTTTTTGACTTTTCTTCTTGCGTTTCTTCTCAACTTGGCGTTGGGAAGCTTAGCTAGCTTTCCTTCTATCCATCATTATCACCAGCTCTCCGACCCTTAACATTGTTCGACGCTCCTTCACGACAGTCAGGCCGATCCTGGCATAGACTTGTGCAGCGTGACAAGCTGTCTGTGCCACCACGATCGTTTCTTGCGAACAGTCCGGCGTCCCAACAGTCTCCTTCCGACCTGGTTTCTGCTTCGTCCATCCCAACCTCATCGTCTTGCTCCTCTTGCCCTTTCAATTTGAGTTTCCCCTTCTTCCTTCTCATCTCCTTCTTTTCTCTTCCAACCGCAATCTCGGTGGCGCATCCCTCACCTCTTTTTCGAGGCTGAGACCCGGCAAGCTTCGCTATAAAATCTGTTCCTGTGGTTCGGCTCCACTTTGAGGCTCTTCGTGAGCTTCGGTAGAGCTGGGCTACGGGCCAGTTAAGAGGCTTTGCCGGGCGAGGATGTGACCCACATACGAGGCTTTTTGCGGAAGATTGATTCCTTCGGGCCTTTAAAACCATCGTCAGGAGGCGCCCTCGGAAAAGAGCGCTGCTGCCCATGATTTGGGGATGACCTACTGTCCCGACACTCCTTCTCTCCCTCTTCTTTCTTCCCCTTTTCCCCTGTCTCGACATGATTTTCTTTGCGACTACGCTTGATTGTCGACACTCATGCTACGCATGCATCCTGAGATAGCGGCAGCATGGTCCAAATAGCAATGTAAGTGAGCTTTGCAACATCTATGACCCGTCGAAGCCGCGCCGAGATGTGGAAAGATGAGAAACGATACCGCGAAACGCAGGAAGCAACGGCTCGTACCACGCAAACTTGCATCAGCGCGGTTTGTCGTCGATCACGATGCACATGTCAAGCAGCTCAGATGGCTATCTCAGTTAAATCAGAGCTGCTACCGAGTAAAAGGCAATGCTGAACACTGGCGTATCGATTTTCACAGCTGGTCATCTTGTTTTCTTAGTCGAAGTGAGCGTATAGGAGACTGACTTGTTCCCATCTGCCATGGTCACACTTCTTGCAATCGCAGTCGCAATGTTACTGTCGGTCTTAGTGCTAAGCGTTTCTTGCTTGAAAGAAGCAGTGTGCTCATGACGGTCCGTGATGAACATGCTTATGATGAACCTGTTTGAGTCCCAGTGTGAAGCCCTCGAGAGGGTGTGGTTAACTTGCGAATTGATGAGTGGAAGAAAGGGTCCTGGAAATCAATTCGGCTGTTGGATAACGAAGCGCAGCCGCACGGTTCTCCGTCGCTCTCTGTGCTTATTCGACGTGGAGGTTAATTGCTCCTCGCACCCCACCAACGTCAACTCTCCTTCGCAGCGCATCCCTCAGTCATAACAGCGATCAGCCAAACCGCTTCACTTCAAGTTGAGCACACTACTCCGCACAAACGTGGAGCTCCCAGGAACGGACATGACGAGTACCAACTAAAGCAAGATCAACTGATCTCGACCAACTTGGAAAAGGAGCTACGATTGGTACCCCTGGTTCGTCTCAGAGCTCACAGCTAGCTGCCATGGACTTTGAAGGGATTGAAGCAGTCGAGCTGCGGCGGGAAGAAGAGGAGGTCGAGTTCATTCTCGGCGCCCTGCCTTCGATCTGGCACAACACCCAGAACGTTCTCAGAGATCTGGGGTACAACCGACCAGCAGTTGAGGGTCAGCAAGATCAACATGGAGGTCTCAGACATCGTCGCGCGGGCAGCCATGGTGATCAATTCGACGATGCTGCTGGACCCTCGAAGCTCCAGGACACAGAGGCCTCGACGTCTTCGCACCCAGTATCCGGCAATCAGGACGAGGCGGAGGAGAAGGTATGCCGTATGTGCTTCGCTTCCGAGGACGAGTTGGGTGACGATGGCTTGTCAATAGGCCGACTCATTGCGCCATGCCATTGCGATGGAAGTATGCGCTACGTCCACGATACCTGCTTAGACCAGTGGAGGCGTCAATCAGCCGCCTCCGAAGCAGCTCGCGTTTGTGGCCAGTGTCACGCCCGTTATCGCTTCCGACGCAAATCCTACTCGAACCTCATGGCTTTCGTACAGGCCAGTCAAATGCTCCGCATTCTCGCTTGCGTCTTTGTCGTCTTCCTCACCTCATTCATACTTGGTGTCTTGCCTTTCGTGACGCTCAGCACGATAGCGCGCTTGGAAGCAACCCCGCTCGCTTTCGTCCGAAATGCTGCGCTTCGACAAGTACAGCTCGACAAGACCCCACTGAACATCACTATACACAAAGACAAAGCACGAGCAGACGTCTGGATCCCCTCAAAAGCATGGCAGCGCGGAGGAAGCGTCTCTATGCCCCACATAAGCCACGACCTCTACGAAAAGGCCGACCTTCAGGTCTTTGCTCGGATCAGACAGGAGGAGATTGACAACCCAGTCTACTGGAAACTTGTCAAACGCCCTCGATCAACCTTTCGAGCCAACTACTCGGACGCCAAGATCATCCGATCCAAGCTCAGGTCCGGTGAAAATGTCTCGAGAGAGCTTGAGCGCCTGTCTCAGGGTCTTCCTTTGTTTCCGCTGGACAGCTGGCGTCGCAGTCCGCGCCAAAGACAAGCAGAACAACTCAACGCAACGGCAGCAGTCAACTCAACTTCGGACAGTAGCTTGCAGACGCCTTACAATTTGACACCTTCGTTGCGGGAACGACTGATCGGATCGGATCTCAAGCTGAGCTTCGGCTTGCCCTTCCTCTCCTCAAATAAAGACAAAGAAGCTGCAAAGGAGCCAGAGGAGGTCGAGCTCTGGCAGAGACAAAACATGACCATCTATTGGGAATACGAAGAGTCACCTGCCGACCTCTTCCCAAACCCTTCGGAGCACTTCTTGGTGCGCAATCTTCCTGAATGGCTCGGCTTCCTTCGATACGTCCCATACGGCTTTGTTCTCGCTATGATGGACCGCTTCTACTTTATCGTCAGCGTCTTCCAGCCATGGTGGTCTTCCATCGCTCGCTCTGCGCTGCAGCTTGCTTTGCTGCTGCTCGAGTCGCATCGCGAGCTCATGTGGTGCGCTAGCAAGGCGCTCATTGCCGGTCTCATTGCTTACATCGACGTCGAATACGAACCTGTTCGTTGGAATCCTCAAAACTCCATCGTCATCGGACCGCCTAGAACGCGCCGTCGAAAGATAGCTGCTCTGGCGAGAGAGCTCATCGTGGTGGCAGCCGATAGCTTCTTTGGACCTCTGTGGCTCAACTGGTGGGGCGGTTATTCTCTGTCAGTATACATGGCCCCACGCGAGTTCATGACGACGGAGCGTGTCGAGATGACGCAGCTCGCGGCTGTGTTCGCACCAGCCTTCACCTTGCTCATCGACGTCGCCTTTGGTGGGCTTTCGACGTTCAGCAAACGCGCAGCCAGGTTTAAGAAGTCTCATACCAGCCGGTGGACGCAGGCAGATTGGGTGCACAACGACTATTCCGCTTCGGAAGGCTACCGCCGCATGATTGCTACGATGATTGGTGACAAAGATGCCAGCCAGGCCTCGCTTTGGGATCTTTGGCTGGAGGTCGATCAGGCGAGACTGCTGCCTGGTCGAACGCGGCCTTTGCAGATGGCGCTGTTGCCCAAGCAAAACACATGGAAGACGGTCATGCTGCTTGGCTGTCTGGTAACGACGGCTATCGCACTGGTAGTCGCGACCAAGCTGGCGTGGGACACGACAATCTCTCACTTTGCAAGACAGGCATGGCGATCGTTGGTGAGCATCTACCAGCTCATCATGCACTCTGGCGACAGTTTCCGTCAGCTGTGGCAGCAAACGAGGGACATTTCACTATTCATCGTTCGATATACCATGGGCAAGATCAAGGGGCTCGTCAACCAGCTTCTAAGAAGCGTCACCAGATCCATTCCAGCCAATCGCGATGTCGATGCTCACAATGCAGCCTCCGACCCTCAAGATACAACTTCATCTTCGCAAAGCGCTGGAGGTCCCCAAGGCGATGCCCAGGAAGCTCCAATCCCGCCACCACCAGAGCCCGAACCGATGGCAGAGCCGCTCCTTAACGACCCTTTCATGCAAGGCGCTCACATGGGCATCTTTGGAGCGATTCTCGGTCATGTTGCGTCCATCTATGGCTGTTTGCATGCCTTCGTGTTCACAATGCGCTTCATTCTGGTCTATCTGCCATTCGAGCCATTCATGATCGTCTATACGCTGATGGCCAAGCTGATCCAGGTGGACGTGGCCAATACTGAAGTGTTGGATCGCGAGGATACCGGTGTGTGACCGCCCCATGTTTCTTCAAACTAGCATTCTTTGTTGCAATCAATCTAGCATTCTTCAGTTCACAAGCTAGAGGGCTGTGCGCTCGTACGGCATGTGTATATGATGAACAGCACCTTGGATCTTTGTCGTGATCGAACATGGTGAGAAGGAGGTGTAGCAAATAGGGTCGTGCGAGAATCTCTTCCAACTCATCTCGTCCGGAAGCAACACATCACAACGCACTAGCCTAATACTGTGACGATCGAGTGCAACAGCGTCTGTGCATGATTGTGTCGCTTCTCGACAGCAATCACAATAGCTGCCGGTGTGGAGGTATTTGCGTCGAACTTGCTAGCAGTCTAGCGGCGCCACGTTCCGCGACCTGTGCACTTCCAGCTCATGCTCGGGCCCAACCTTGCGCAAGTGGGGGTGCCGCTTGGGCCTTTGTGACAAACTTCATTTCTCATGCTAGCCCTAGCATGACGATGGCGTGCCGAAGCGTCGTTGAAAGCATGCTTGTTGTCACAGCCACAATGTGAATCATCAAAATCGATGTTTCCGAGACGCACGTGTTCGACGCAAACAAAAGGCTCCGAGGTGGAGGTCTACGCACAAGCATATCGAGCACTCACACTGTGTTCTCAGGCGCTCGAACCCGAAGTCAAGGTGATACAAGATATTGAGGAGGGACCGTGTGAGCATCACAAGCTTGGCAATGCGGTAGCTTGGGGCCAAGAGATAAGCATGAATGGGGACTCGGGCCGTCAGGATATGAGGCGAGGGTTGGTCACCAAAAGCCACAATCATACAACGCTTACCCACGCTGTAGGCTACTTTGACCGGCCATCGATGCAATATCACACCCGTCGTCGTAAAGCGGCCGAATCACACTCTCTGACCACTTTGTGATCACGTCTTTTCGTGTTCCGTTGCTTTCGATTGCATTGCATGAAGGTACAACGTGTTGCTGCGGCAGACTTTCAAGTCGGTCGAATCGGTCTGTTCCTAGCCCTCGCTTGTCTGCGGGAAAGTGTGAGGCTTAACAATGCAAACATCTGGGCAAGCGACGGGCTCGATCTTCTCGGCTGCGATTAGGCGATGTTCCGTAGCACACCCTCTTCACTTCTGCGCAACACAGTGCAGCAGTGGATCAGTGCAAGAGCATCATGCTTGCTGTCGATGCAATTCTCGCATCGTTTCTTTGCAAAGCAATCAGTCACCAAAAACAACTTTTCCTTTCCGTGCTGCTACGGAACTAGGCGGTGAAAGTTTCCGAAAGACCAGGGCTTTTTCGAGGGCCCAAACAGTAAGACTTGAACCGGGTAAGCGAATAGCGCGCCCGAATGACTCATGCTCGATGAGTTATCTCTTGCTGCAACCTTATGCCATCCTCTCCAGTCGATTTTATTTTTAAAAAAAATTGCGCAATCGAGAGGCGGGCAGAAGGGTTCCCAAAGCGGGGTAAAGAGTGTGGCTTTCTCGCTGAATTGTAGTCCGGCAAGATTGGTCACGGGACGAGCAAGCTCGCTTACGGGTTTGGTGTATTGACGTAGTACGCGATTCGATCGACGTAATACCGTTGCACAGTAGGTTGCCGTGGTTTGTTAATTCAGTTGTCGGTAGCGGAAGTCGGTTGCGGACAACCAGCATCTTCGACGGTGTCTCAAACAGCATCAGATGGACATAGCGATGTTTCACGGGCCGGAGCCAAATTTTGCGAACTACACTGAGATCTTTTAACGTCGTCATTCGTCCGCCGATCCAGGACGATGGTGCCATCCTGAATTCAAAGAGAGTCTAATCGGGTTCCTGGGACCAGGTCACTTGACTTGGCTTCGAGCGAATCCGACGAGAGCACCGTGAAACATCTTTGAGCTTTGTGAGCCACAGAGCCAAACGGGTCAGAGCATTACTTTTTCGGGCCGTAGAGGACGGATCGCCATGAGGTACGACAACACTTTTCAGTCCAAAGTGTGTTCAGTGCTGGTCTACTCTGTACACGATCGTCACCATTTGGCGCAGTCTCTAGCTCGGCGTGAAGCTTGTGATTGCAGACGGAGTGAGTGAGCCGTGTGCCAAGTGGCTGGGTTCAGCAACTCGATAACGGCACAAACATGCCCGCTCTAAAGCCACACACGCTTCCGTGAAAAAAGGGGAAGTCTTCATTGTCTTCCGTATGTGGGGCAGGCGGTTTCAAGCGGCGATGCACTCTCTGTCTCGCAACCAGCGCCGAGCCAACGAAGAGAAAAAGGAGGGTTCGTAAACGGGTGCAAGGGTGTAGACCATAATTAGAGCTAGACTCGCTCCAGTATCACGTTTGTTTGTCCAACGCTGCTTGCTTCGAGGAGCAGCATGCTGTAGCATAGAGTGCGCAAGCTGTCATCGTACTGTAGACTGCAGGCTCTGCGTCCATTGTGAACTGCTTTACGCGTACTGTAGCTCTGCGGTACCTGAAAGGCGAACGCCTGCGCGCGCGCGCGATGGCAGCGCCGGCAGATGCAGACGTCATCGCGTCACGTCGGAGCCAAGCAGTGTTCTGAACTGGAAAATCATTTTTGGCGGAACCATTTCTTTTGCTTTTGCTTTTGATCCCCTTTCGCGGAGTATGACCTGAAAGACGACATGAGACTATGTTGAAGGTTGAAACAACAAGGGCAGAGAGGATACCGAACTACGAGGAAATGACGGGCTTGACGAGAGAAAGGGAAGCATAGTTTGCTCTGCTGCATGCGATCGGGATCGATGCAGCCCGATTCCAAACTTCGCAGGTCCGACATGAAATTCACTTGCGACCACAAACATCCCTGAGCATAGCAAACAAAACCCATCAGATTAAAAAAAATGGCTTGAAAAAGATGCTCGAAAATGCCAACGAAGTCTTTACACATGCTTCCAAACGAACAACTCAGCGACTTTTCACGATGGCGATGCTGCAAACGGGGGAGGCGAGTGAAGCGCAATGCACCTGGGGGGCCAGGCGCTGTTCCCGAGGGGACATCCAGCTCCCCTGTATTGTCGTCGAGAGACTGAGATCAAATCAAGAACAATGGCCAACTCAAAAGAAGGCTGCAAACACGTTCTCATATCACACGTTTGCCCTGAACCAAAGCACCTCGGCCTTCCCAGCACCGACTTGCCCGCCACGCAATAATATGTCCAATCGTCATGATGTCTTGATCAGATGAGGTCCCATTCGGCGAAGCTACAACACGTGTACATCGTGGCTTCTGTGATGTTCTTTGGAGTTCAACGTGGCGCTTGGTAGAATCGGGGCGGATGAGCAAGGTACACGTTGTTGGCTCAATCTGGGGACCGTGGATCGTGGAGTCAAACGATCGGCCGCATGCGCCCTGACTGATTTGCCAGTCCGACTGCTTCCCGAGACCACGATGAGCTCGATAAGGTTGCCTTCGAGATACACGGAAGTCGGTCAACTGGACGAAAGACAAGGCAGATGGTGCGATGGGATCTGGAACCAAGAGCAGCAACGGCAGCAGCAGCCATGTTTCGACCAACGAACAAGCCCGCCCTCCGCCATTTCTTGGCACACATCCCGCGTACCTCTCGTTCGTACCAGGAGTCTGGGAATTCAGAAAATGTAACGAAATAGAGAAAAGAAAATGAAATGAAAAATAAAAATAAATGCTTTTGCGTAGGGCTACCAGGCGTACAAGCCTCTTGACTACAGTACCATTTGGCTGTCGCCATTTGCTAGCAGATCACAACAATAGGTGGAAAAGGTGGCTTATCGAATGCACAAACCTTGCTTGCTTCTTTCCCTTTGTCGCAACTGCAAGTACTGGTATCGTCAGAAATGAATAGGGGCGAAACAGACAGGAGAGAAGAGATGCAGCTTTTGTGTCGAGGCTTGCAGCGCTGTTTCGAATCAGCGGGACACAACTATTGTTCGCTGCACGCGTGCATGCCCAGAACTGCAAGCCGCTGCACACCCCTTCCCACCTCTGCTGGTCGCTTGGTTGCAACCGACTCTTGCTACCCTCGCAACCGCCCACGACCCTGCAAACCCCACCATTCGAACTTCCCCGCTTGCATCCGATACCGCAGGCAGCAGCAATCTGATTCGCCCCACCTCGGCTTGGCCCAGAAAAGCCTTGCGTGCTTTACTTATCTTGAGAGTTCGACCTTTAGCTGCTGCTCTCGGAGAAACTGTTACTGTAGGTCGGATTCAGGCGTGCAGCTTTCTTTGATTGGATGCCATCTGATATGCAACTCCCTGTGGCAACTCCCTGTGGCAACTCCCTGTGGCAACTCCCTGTGGCAACTCCCTGTGTCCCACTGTCCCGACTCTAATCTTTGTGTGCCGTGAGCTCCTTCCAATCAAAGAAGCGGAGGACCTTCTGTACCCGCCTTTATTCGGTTGTGCCCGCGTCGTCATTCTCTGTCAAACCCGTGACGGCCCGCGATTGATCCAAGAGAACCAGTGACGATGCTGCGGTTGCACACCATTGTTCTCATTCTGGTTGGGAGGTATGACGACTAGCACAAGTAATGAAGTCACGGAATTAGGTCGTGTGCTTATTGTTCTCGGTGCCGGCCGTTGTAAGGCTAGGCCGAGTCTTTTTTTTTTTTGGATAGCCGGAAACGGAAGTAAGTTGAAGCGAGGGACCCTATTGATCAAATTGCGGGGTTTGAGATCATCTTTTCTGGCGGAGATCAGAGCAAGGCCGTCGCGGCACACAACCAGTGAGCAACATGTTTGCTTTGCTGTGCTTTTCTCAATAGAGCTATTTTTAGGGTCGATCGCCGGAAAGACGGGTTCCGCACGCGAGATGACGAACTGAATCACTGTGCAACAAGGGTCACGAGAGCCTTGCACGCTAGCGAGCAGCTTCTGTCAAAATAGCTAACTTACCCCGCAAGGTCATAAACTATGAGCTTGGTCTGCAGGTAACCATGCGGTCGCGCAAGCAAAAGAGAGGCCTAACGACTTTGAACGAAGCAAGCAACATGGTCTCATCGCAAGGGCGAAGCGAAAAGGCAACTGTCAGCTGACCTTACCCCTTGTGCGACGACCAAAATGTTGGGAAAAAGGAGGGGCCACTTTTGCACTTTTCCCCGGATGCTTGACGCCGCAGCCCGGAGTGTATTCCCCGGAAAATCGAAGGTCGTACAAGCGTCGATCGAAAATTGAGCTTCAATTGCGACTCGACTGTAAGGGGTCGACAACTTAGGCTGCTCGTTAGGCTGGAGCTCACTTCTTCGCCGGCAGCGTCAGCTTTGTTGGTTCAACAATACCAAGGTATCGAAGTGGCGGCCGTGATCTCACGTGACAATCCCCTTCTTCCCCTCTAGTGGGCTTACGTTCGTGAGCTGGCGGATGGTGTCGTCTAGTTTCGAAAGTTCAGGAAACGATCGGGAATGGGCTAGCCGCGTGTCTGACCGAGAGCGGGATGCAATTCGAAATTGCAACTGCAAGCGAGGGCGGCAAAGAGACAAGGCAAGCGAGGCGGCTGGATCTTGAGATTCGAGCCAACCAAGCTTCGGGACTCTGTTGCGTGTTGTCGCACATTGACAACATCGCATCGCAATTGGCGACGTCGGGTAACGAGACGAGGCTAAGGCGACAACCACGAAAAGTCGCAACTCGAGCCAATTGAAAAGTCGACGCAGTGCGCCATTCTTCTCGAACGCGATCGGGCAAGGGACGCATAAACAGATGGGCAAGTTCGAATGTTACTGGTAGGGATGGAAGATGGAAGGTCGGTAGGAACGGAAAAAGGGCAAAAGCCGACAAATGAAAATCAAAGACACTTGAGACACACGTGTGCTGCGGTGAGTGAAAAGGCGAAGAACTGACGGGATCGATGATCCGGCGAGCCCGATCTGTCAAAATTCTCAGAAAATTCTCTCGCCAAGGGTCGAAAAGAAGAGGCCAGTCGCGTCGACAGCTGAGAAGGGTTTCGAACGTCCGCGGTGATGTGACGCAAGACCAAAACGACACAAGAAACTGAGACGAGACACTCGCATAGAGGCGCCATCGCGACAAAAAAGTTGCAGACAGAAACGTTCTCCTCGATGCGGTCAGGCGTGTCCGAGGCGGAAACGTGCTCCTTGGCTGGCGTCATGTCAAGTCGCGATTGGCAGAGGCGAGCACGTTCTTCTGCAGTGCAAGAGCTCGATACTCGATAAACTCAAAGTGCACTCCAATCACAATCATCTCCTCGGCTTGGTTCTCTCATTCGCAACGCACTGGCAAGCGACAGTGCTGATAGCAACTGCAGACTGAGAACCACGAAGCGAGTTGGTACAGAAGAAGCTAGAAGGTTTGCTACGTCGAATCGAGCCCGATCTGCTTTACTTGGTAACGGTATCGACCAATGAAGCTTTGAGAATCAACCCTTTTTCGTGGCATTTGTTCCAGCTCCAACCCTTTTTCCTCTTTGTCTCTGGCAAGGCAGTGTCGAAGTAGAACGTTTCTTAATGACATTCATGCCAGGAATAGAGCGGCGAGCAAGGGGGTCCCGGAAGACTTGGCTCCGCCTTCCTCTCACCATCGGTCGCACTGCACACAAATGAAAAAAAACTACTGTATTGCGACGGGAACGCCCAAGCATTAATGAAGTTTTCTTACTTGGATGCTATATACTTCGATCCGGGCAGATGCACCGGTCAAAAAGAAAAGCAGAAGCAGAACCTCTCTCCGATGCATTTTACGTGTTTTTTTCGATTTTTTCGAGCATTTTTTCGAGCATTTTTTCGGCATCCTGCAACCTAAAAATGGCTCCGCGGTAGGGAGTAGCACCAAGAACAAGCTTGGTCCTTCTCAGTTCGCAAAAAAAAAAGAAAAAAAAGCTTGTACTGTAGGCAGGGGTCTACTTTGAGCATGCCGAGGCGCAGGCTGTGTTTCGTTGCAATGTCAGTCACAATCATGCTGCAATGGTGTGACAGTTGAATTGACTAAAGATAAGTTATGGTGCAATGCGGTTCAGCATGATGCAGTGCAGCGTACGATGCTGAGGCATGAATCTTGAATCGAAGAACAAGCTTCGAGGTCGTCGGGTCTGCTACTACACCCCATGTCCGCGGCCTTGTGTAACCTTGAAAGAATGCTCAAGCTGTCGAGGCCGGTAACCCTTACGGTAGCCTGAACCCTTCTACAGCGCCTCTCTAAAAGTGGCGCAAGTAACCACTCATCTCAGACAGCAGCGAGCAGCGAGCAGCAAGCAGCGTGCAACGTTCTCGATCGTGGTTGGATCGGCAGTCAATTTCCGTACCCATCCCTTTCTTCTTGAGTCACAACCCACACACACTTAGCAAATTCCAAGCCACCAAACCGCTTCTTTGCTGCAGAGTTCCACATCACCCACCGGCGTACTCTATGCTTCTTGTGTATTCACCGTACAGCTAGATTCGTAGAGCATCTTGGTTCGTTCGGTCGGCTTTGAAGGCTGTGACTGATGTCCAGTGGAAAGGAATTGGCCGTACTTTGTTGCAAGAATTCGTCATTTTTCTGCACTTTTCTCGGATTCCGTCGAGTCCGCTCGGCATGCTCGGCTTGACTGAATGACTCGCAAATGGCGTGCCTGGTTGGCGTGATACGCTCTGCCCATTAATTTTTTTAGGCTATAGGAAAAAGCTCCACATCATCGAGCTCAGCTAGGCCTTCGGAAAAAGAAGGAAAAGAAAAATAATTCGGAAAATCGAGAAAAGGTCCAAGAGAACCGCTCCGGCTGCCTAGTCCTTGACGAACACCTTCAAGTTATCGCTCTTTGGCCCTCTTCAAATGCCGATGTGAAGCAGTGGGAGCAGATAAGATTGCAGTCAGTCTAGTTTAGCACGACCAAATGGCTCTTACACAAACTTGAACAGATGTGAAAAGGACAATGGGATGCCGGAACGTCAGCCCTAACCAAGGCCAAGTGAAGTCCAAGGCCTGGGCAAAGGTAAGCGTCAGAAAATAGATCGACAGCTCTTCCAGCTCTCTCTGTGAGTGGAGTCATCGGCCGGTCAGCTCATCACGGCATCGACATGATTGCTGTGCAAAGAGGGACACCCTACTTTTGCGTCGCCCTAATTTCACGCCATTCGATGTTTATTTTTCGTAAAATCAGAACTACAGTATTTATCTTTATTTTTATAAATTTCTCTTACTCTCTCTTGTCGCCTTGTGTCTGCAAGATTTCTTACCCAAAAGTCCGACCTTTCGCGGCGACCATCAAAGACTCATTTCATCTGCTGTACGCGCCTCTTCCAAGTGCCGTCCATTCGTATGTACGCTTGCAGCTGTTGACAGCTCGATTCTGTTAAACGTGCGACCCTTGCTTGCTTAGGTGTGATTGTGAGGGACTCTGAAGCTTGTGCTACACTATGCTGTGCCTGATGCCCTTGCGTGCGCGATGCCGTTACTGCTGCGTGTGGTGATGCTCGTTCCCCCTCTTCTTCCGGCTTCCTTTTCGCTTGCTTGCTTGCGTGCTGTTCGCGTTGATCATCGTTTACGTCCGCTTTAGCTACTCTCTGCAGCTCCTGCCCGCTTTCCCTTCCCCTTGGCCCTGTCAGTATTGTGTGTATGTGTTGCTCGATGCCGTCTATCGAGGTCCCTCTTTCATCATTTTCTCCGTTGGACCCGCCTTCCCTTCACCCTGAGATTCTTCTTCCGATTGCCTGGCAACTGCACCGCCAGATTGAGCCCGCTACCGCCGCCGTCCACCGTGTGGAGCCATAGTGTACCTGTCAAGTTTCCTCCTCCTGCAACATCCCCCCCTTTCCCCTGGCCCTTAGCCTCACGCATTACTACACCTTCCTCACTAATAACGCTATCCATCCTTCCATCACTCGCAACCCTCCTTCCGTCTTGACATAACTGCCCTTCGTTACTTGGCAACAACAACCAACCGCGACCATCGTCAACAGCAAACTGTGACAATCACCTTTGCATACAACCCTTTCCAAAAAAGTCACGTCAGTCACAGCTGCATGCACGCTTCCACCCCTCTTTCTGCCGTCACATTCTGTTCTTAGCCAACAAAAGCAGCATCATTGTAGTAGCTTGGACCCCTCATCCGCCTCGCTCGCCATACATCATATCACAACGCCACAAGCCTCTCCGTTGTGATCATCTAGAGTCACACTCGAACCCATACCTACTTCTCGCATCAATCACAATTCGATCTTCCCAACCTTCTTCCCTGCACTCGCCCTCCCCTCTTCCTCCTTCACATAAGAAGCCTAACCTCCCGCTCGATTCAACTTTATCTGTCCCTTCTTTCCTCTTCATCAAAGCTTTCGACTTCACCACCAGCCTAGTCAACCCCCACACCCGAGCAGCACCGAACACACACACAGCATACCTGCGCCTCGTCACACCCAAAGCAAGCCCTTTGCTAATAGGCTCACACCCTCATCTCAGCCCCTCAGTCCTCTAGCTGCTGCTACACAGCTTGAGCGACTCTTTTAGCACCACCGTCGGACCCGCATCGGCGGGCCACCACCACCACAACAGTAGTTAGCGATCATGGCCGGCATCTACCGACGTTCGCTCGCCCGTATTGGGCGCAAGGAGAGCGAGATCTCTGAGATCCGCACAACCCCCGCCGACGAGCTCTCCTCATGGCTTGGCGATGATGTCTGCACCAACTGCGGCGCATCCACAGCTCATGGCAAGCTCTTCTGCTCCGAAGCTTGCAAGCTCGCCGACGCCAAGGAGGTAACAGAAGCCTCTCTCATCGAGAGCCTCGCTTCTCCACTCCCCAAGTCGGATGAGTTCGCAAAGCTTGACGATGCTTCTTCCAAATTCCGATACCCTTGCCCACCATCCCCCAGCTTGCTTGCTCAGATGTCTGCACCCCTTCGAACCACCTACCTTACATCACCTGCTCTTGCCGCCTACCAAAGCTCACTACCAGTGTCCAGGGGTCGCATGAGCCTGGCCTTGTCGACATCCAACCAAGCTGGTGCTGGTGAGGTTCGTCACACCAAGAAGCGCAGCAGCTCGCAGTCGACCTTCTCCTCCATCTCGGAATCCAATGCAAGCCACAGCGCCTTTGCCAGCACTGACCCTTCGACACCATCACCGGCCTACGGTCCCACCGAGGACGAGTCCAGTGACCTCGATGCGCACGACTTCCAGCTCCCACCTTCCGTCAGCACTGCCAGCTCGGTCATGCTCCGCAAGAGCTCCAAGTCCTCCACTTCATCGGCATCCGGATCGCAAGCAGCACCACGTCCCATCAATACTGACGGCCGCACTCCCAAATCTCCTCTTTGGTACGCTCGCCGACCCAGCAACACCAACTCGCGAGGCAGCTGGTACACTTCTCCCGCCATCACCGCTACCACCATGGTCACCGCAACAAGCCAGGATCATCGTGCTACTGCATCCTCTTCGCTCTCGACAGGCTCTTCGGACGTTCGCTCGCGCTCTACTGATGTTGAAGCCACCTTGACACGCAGGGCAGTCAAGGACATCTTGGCCCAAGCCTTCCCTTCCGCAGGCACAAGCCAGGGCAAGAGCTTCACCGCTCGACGGGGCCGTTCCGAGCAGCTCGAGACCCGATCGCCTCCCCCTGCCCACTCTGTCGCCTCATCTGCCGGCAAGACACTTCGTGGCACCAGCCCACTGAGCTCGCGAGCCTTCAGCCCTCGCAGCACTGAGCTCGGCTGCGACCGATGCCGCACCATCTCGAACCTCTCGGGTGAGCACCACGTCTACGGTAGCAGCCTCATCTCTTCCAACTCGCGCGGCGCCTCCACATCGCCCAGACTGGAAGCTGACGAGCGATACCGCAGCATGAAGCAGTACCACAAGCACTCGCACAGTGCCGCAGCTGGTCTCTTCTTCACCCACATGGAGTCTCGGGACTCGCTCGTCAACACCGACGAGGCAACACAAGAAGCTGCCAAGTCGGGCGAGCGCCAAAGTCGTCGCACCGCACGCACCGCAGTCATCGAAGATGCACAGCAGCAAGACGTACGTGCCACCCCTCCCCGTGGTCGATCCAAGGCTTGTGGAAGGAGCTCGCACCGTCGCAGCCCCAGCCCACCTCGAGCCGCCGCCAGGCGCGATTCTGTCCTCGTCGAGGAGGCGCGTCAAGCTTCGCCTGCTCCCGTCTCGCCTCGCTCGCAACCCATCTCGATGCCCATGATAGCTCGAGACTCGCGACGATCCAGCGATGAAGACGCTTACCACCACGACGAGGAGCTGCGATCGGCTTTGCCTGAGCGCCCCTCGCCACTTGCCCTCATCTCTGAGAAGGAGGTTTTGCCAGCTCTTCCTGTCGAGGAGGCCGACGTGCGTGGCCGCGACCGTGGTCGCAGCACTCGTCCAGGCCGAGGCTCGCAAGAACGTGGCTCCACATCGCGCTCCCGCTCACGTTGGATCTACCAAGACTGCGAAGTCTCCTGGGCAGGCTACGGTCACCGCGCCTCCGATCGAGGCGAAGTCGAACCCAAGCAACGCCAGCAGCCCCGATCCCGCGCCCGTGGCACATCTAATCTCGACTTCACCGACCCAGGTTTCGACGATGTCGATCTCGAGCTGGACGGCGATGACGAGCGTGAAGAGTCTCAATCTCTCTCCTCCGGCGGCAGCTTCGACTCCTCTATCATGCTTCGTAGCCGTACTAGCCTTCGAGCCTAAAAACGCCTTCGACGTTGAACACTTTGCAGAAAGTGTCTCCGAACGGCTGCGATCTCAACGATCCCAACTTACTTGCATTTCGTACTTTACGCTTCAACTCTAATCATGAGGAATTCTCTTGTCATCATTCGCATCAATCTCTGTATAACAATTCATAGTCACCACTTTCTCTCCACAACTCACAAAAGATGTTCTTGCGCATACATAGGTCATCACATTTCAGCATTACTCAATTGCAAAATAATTCAAATGCAGAACAAGCTTTGTGTGTGGATGTGTGTTCCGAGAGGGAAGTGATTGAGTTGCGAAGAAGATCAAGCAAAGCAAGCAGGACTACTTATACAAGAAAAGAGAGAGGGGGTATATATCAGAATCGACCGGGATCCAGTACCAACCACAACACCTGTATGGGAGCTAGGATCAACAGTACAGCGCAGGAGACCAGTTGTGCTATGGCATAGACAGCCAATTGCACTGCTAAGGCAACCCAGCCATTGAGTCTTATGTAGGATCGGTAGACTGTCCAGATCCCCGTCTTTCCGTCTAGTAGCTTGAGAAATGAGGGGGAGGGGAGGGGCGGGAAAGAGGAGGCGAGATGTGATAGTCCGGGTATGGAAAGGAGGGGAGATAGGTGGATATCTTGTGCTCTAGCGTTCCAGTTCACGTCACTGCTCTGGTGGAAGAGGGTGAGGGAAGGAGAAGGGGAGAACATTCGCATATGTTGAGCTTTTTGTTCTGCTAGAGAGAGGAGGTAGGCTATCAAAGCGCATTGGGCCAGCACTAGGAGAAGTGTTGCCCATCGTGGTAGACCTGTCCTCTCCGTCTGCGGAAAGGGAGACGAGGTGATGGATGTGGAAGAAACGTCACCTGGAGCAGAAGAAGAAGATGGAAGTTGCCCTAAACGGTCAGCCAGCACAGCCAAAGCGTGCATAACTTCTCCTCTAAGCTCTTCTATTCTTTCCCTCACTCTATCCTCTTCTACCACTTCAGGCTGTGGTGAATGTCTCTTTTCCCTCGACCGCGCTTCCTGCGGCTGCGGAGCAAGCTGTTGAGAAACAGCATTCAGTTGATCCCCAAGGGTACTCCTCTTCAGTTTAGCAGAATGTGACTCTTCAACAGTCTTCAAGATCTTCCCTATTGTGAGTTGGAGCGAATCATCACCTCCTGCCCCTCCGCTCTCGTTGGCTTTCGTATTAGCCTTCAATCCAGGCGATGAATTTCCTGAGTCATCAGAGGAAGATCCGGCATCGAATCGTGCGAACTGCTCCCGACCAAGATTGACTGGACGAGGAGAACGTGGTGAATTGCGTGGGTCGCCCGGTGCACGCATCGACGAAGGTGGTGGTGTGGACTCGCGTGGGATCGAAGATCCAGTGTCAGATGCAAGAGTAGAGTCGGGGAAGAGATCATATTCCACACTCCCACTCTGGGTGGGGTGCGATGGGGTGGAGGAAGAGGAGGTGAAGGGGAGGATACGCATCCGTGGATTCTGTGGACTCGGTCGAATGACGTGTCGCGAGTAGGATTTGACTGGTGTCGGTGCGTATGCTCCAGGGAAACGGACGCTTTGCGAGAAGGATGTCGCTGCGGCGGAGTCGTTGCCGATCTTGGAGGGTGTATGCAGTTGACTTGTTTCTTCTGTCTTTGGTCTCTTTGCCGGCGACTCTGCAACAACTTCTGCCTCAACGTCCCCCTGGCTTGCCTCCCCCTCATCCTCAGCTGAAGCTGTATCCATCGGGGTGGACGCAGAAGCAAGCATATCAGGAATAGTGATCTCCCTAGCAGGCAAAAGTAACCTCTCGACCGCCCTTTCTCTCCCCTCCTCCTCCTCCCCACCCTCGCCAGCAATGCTCTGCTGACCACTTTCGTCCCAACTCCCCGAATCAGACCGATAATCAGGTCTTGGGCTAAACCTGACACTGTGTCCCCTCTTCGCTGCACTACTGAGCTGTGGTATCCCTTTAAGAATTCCACTCTTCGGCGTCTGGTACAGATCCCTGTTGTCCTGCTGTGCGGGCGTATCAAGCACTTGATTCAACCTCATCCTAGCAGCAATAAGCGAGGTGGTGGATGCGGGGAAGCGGCTCGACTGGCTTACTGTGTTCGTGTTCTGCCTCCGGTGCGCGTTCTTCCGAGGGGAAGAAGCGGGACTGGAAGAGAAGGAGGATACGGTGTGGGCGGGTGAAAGGTCCAGTGCTATCGGTTGGGAGGCGAATGCAAAAGCTGATGTTTGCTTTGGTGTTGTTGGTAGCGCTGCAGGTTCTTCTTTTGCCTCTGTGGGGGCTTCGGATTCTGGCTTTTCATCAGAAACGTCTGGTTCGTCAGCTTCAGAAAGCGTTTCAGGTATTCGCGAGGTTGCTTCTTCCACCAAGTGCCGCGACTGAACATCGCCTGCTGCGCCTTCGTCCACCTTCGGCGATCCCGGGTTCGACAAGAATGGCGAGGCACTGACCGCACTAGACACCGGAGACCTGATCACTGCTGACTGTGCCGCCCTTGTCGATCCATTGAGGGAAGGCGTATCCGGCACAGTGGAAACAGACGGCGGACTGTCAAGGAGAGAGTTGGACCCTGCTGAAGTCCTCCGCCGAGATGGCAAGCCAAACGCACGGGCAGCCCTCTCTCGTTCACGACGAGCCTGCTTTTCTTGCCACTGTTTGTGTTCTTCTGCTGCCCTCGCTTCTCGTTCTTTTTGCATCGATTCAAAGACAGCAGCGATGCTTTTACGACCTGGTGTTGCTCTGAGTGGTGTTGGGCTTTTGTTCTCGTCTTTGAGCTTTGCTTCTGGTGTCCGTCGGGTTAGGGATGTATCTGAGGCGAGGGACCGTACTGCTGTGCGTAGCGGTGAGAGCATTGGCTCTTCCGGCAGTGGTTCTACTTTCGTGGCTGGCGAGCGACGGTCGAGGGACGAGAGTGAGCGACCCTCCATAGAAGACCGTCGCGCCGTCCAACGAGCCATTGACTCCGCCCTCCTCTGGGCGGCAAGTACTTGATCCGCATCGCTGTCCGCATCTGAGTCGTTGCTTTCCAGTGTGTCTAAGCCTCTTTGTAGTTGGTCGAAAGAGTGTTTGTATGTTGAGGAGGAACGAGCCTTGCGAGCTGACCGGGGGACGAGTATCGGGTCTTTCTCAAAGTCTCGCCCTTGCGAGCGTGGTTCGGATTGCGACTGTGACGATAGCTGCGAGAGGTCTGGTGGATCTCGGGTCATGTTGTCCTGGGCCTCTGCGGTGGAATCCGAAGTTCTGGGTCGCATGGCGTGCATCCCAACAGACACAGACCCAGATTCAGACCCTGAGGAAGAAGACGTAACTACCCTTCGATACAGTCCAAGATCAATATCTTGATCCGAACATCTGTAATCATCAGGGTATAGTTGCCTCACTGGCCTCGTCCTGGTCAAACTCGAATCAATGCTCCGTCGACCTCCTTCTATACTGGTCCTGCTTGATCCTTGGCTGACTCTGGCGGCACGGGAAGCCGCTCGACTAGGCAGTGGAGAAATGTGTATCGAAGGCAGCGTCCCAATATCATCCAGCGCGGAGAAAGAGGTCGGTGTTGCTCTTCCACCTCTACTTATTGTAGCTGAATCCAGAGAGTTGGTTCTTGTGCTGGACTCTGACCGCACTTCCCAAGGGCGGTAATCGGAGGTGCTTTCGGCGTTGACGAGTGTGCTGCTTGATGTTGAGATTGCGTCTGGCGGTCTCGCTACCTCTCCTTGGGCTGCTCGTGGGGTATATAAAGACTGATTGCTGTGTCGAGCTCGTCGGTTGAGGAAAGGACTATGGACGATTTTGGTGGTGGGTGAGGATGAAGCAAAAGCGTTGCGGAAGGGCGAGGTTGCTTCGTCCCTTGCAAAAGAGCGTACTGGTGATGGTGTTGAGTTCATTGAAGGAGCTTGGCGCTATGCCGTGAGGTATCGGCGGCGCTTGTCGGCAAGATGTGGTGGTGTTGAGGTGGACGAGATCCTGTGTATTAAGCTGTTTGCTTCCATGGTTGGTGCTGCTATGTTCTCCTCGACAGCATGATAGCGCTCCAAGATGGCTAAAGGAGGGTGTGGGGGCAGGTAGAGATTGCGAATGCCGCGGAGTGGGTTGAACCCCAGGTTCGCAAGGGTCTGGTATCGAACAAGCTTTCGGATGGTGTTAGAATTCGCGTTGATGTTGCCGCCGTGCGCGTGTGCTTTCAAAAGCGCAGATGAAGCCAAAAAAGTTGCAGGTGACACAGAGACACAGAGACGCGCGCGTGCCACGTCGAGAGCGTAAATCGGCAAGTCAAACATCGGGCTATCCATCGACAGATGACCCGATCTCACAATGCTCTGATGTACGTCTGGCTCGGATATGGCCGAAAACGGGCGAGTCTCCCGTTCGCTGCTGTTTCGGCGTTGTCCGAAGCATGATGTTCAAGCAATGATCCTGCCCAAATTACTCGCCTGAAGCAGGCTTGTCTGTCCATGTTGGTCGTAAGAGAGTGACAAGCACACAGTACTGTAGAAGCAAACTGCAGAGAACCCACCAGTAAGATGCACGCCAAGGAGAGCTTGTGCCTAGTCAAGGAGAAGCCAACCCCCGCAAACGGATTCTAAGAAAATCATGATTCAGCCTGTGGGCAACATGGAAAGCAAGGGCCCTTGACAGTATCACAACGCGGATGAAGCATGGAAACGGTTCCAAGGTTGATGGAATGAAAGGCTTGGCCAGGGTCTTCGGCGATCTGCGATTTGGGCTGTCTTGTTGCAAGATAGGCTGAAATTCCACTCTCCCGCTTATCGCTAAACTATCGTATTCCCCCACTCAAACAGCACTTCCGCACTCAATTGACCACCCGCCTATCCGGTTCTATTACGACCGAACTCTCGACCCTCGCCTGCTCGTCATCGTAGCAACATATAACAACTGCAATCAGAGCTTCGACTCGCTGACCTCCTCCTTCCCGACCACAAACTCCACCTCCTAAGCGATCACCTCCTACACCCGGCACGGACCCTCCAGCCCCACCACCCTCAAGGTCGACATCGTTCTCCGCGTCAAGCCCTCCATCACAATCGCAGGGTCCTCACTCTCGTCGTCAAACGATCACACACGCTAGACAGCTGCAATCATCACGATGTCATCCAAGGCTTCTTCCTCGAACGTCCGCCTCGCATCCTCATCTTACGGCAAGGACCTCGTCCGCATCTTCCGCATCGTTCGCGATAGCAAGGACCCTTCCTCGCACCGTGTTGCCGAATACACTGTCCGATGCTTGCTCCACGGCGAGAGCCTCACGCCTTCCTACACTGAGGCAGATAACTCTCCCGTTGTCGCTACCGACACTGTCAAGAACACACTCAACTACCTCGCAAAGGTGCTTCCAGCCGAAGACGTGCTCTGTCCAGAACGATATGCGCTCCGCGTAGTCAACCACTTCCTCACCACATACTCTCACATCGAGAAGACTGAGGTCGACCTCATCCAGCACAAATGGACACGCATCGTTCTCGATCAGAAGGATGGCGGCGCCCACAAGCACAGCTTTGTGCGTGATGGCGAGGAGAAGCGCACCGTTCGAGCTCTCGGCGAGCGATCCGGCAGCGAGATCAACGTGACTACCCTCGAAGGCGGTATCAAGGGCTTGCTTGTGCTCAAGAGCAGCGGTAGCGCATTCTACGGCTTCCACAGGGACAGCTTCACAACCCTCAAGGAGGTCCGGGACCGCATCTTCTCCACAGAGGTCGAGTGCTCTTACTCGATCGCATTGCCAAAGGGCGGCCTCACTGCTGTGCTTGACAACGCATCAGCACTGCCAAAGTTCTGCGACATGCACTCTTCGGTCAAGGGACACGTCCTCCGCATCTTCTCGCTGGACAACTCGGCCAGTGTTCAGGCCACAATGTACCGTATGGGAGAGGCGATCCTCGGCGACGCAACCAACAAGACTGTTCAGGATGTCGCCTTCGCATTGCCAAACAAACACTACATTCCCATCGACCTTGGCTTCAAGGGTCTCAGCAACTTGGACGAGAAGGACGCCGAGGTCTTCCTCCCTACCGCACACCCAAGTGGTCTTATCAAGGCTAAGGTCGTTCGCACGGCTGCTGCCAAGCTCTAAAATATCCATTCTGGAACTCTTCGACGTTCGATCGAAATGTTTTCTCTTGAACTCGTAAGGGTGTGGATCCGCTCCTATGCCCCAGATAGGCTCTCCCTGTATTGTTTTCATCATCAGTCAAGCTCATGGTCACCTGGTTTTCATCGCTCGATTGTCTGTGTTAATGAGGAATACGGCTATTGCTCATACTGTCTCGCGAGCAACTCTACTCGATCTTGCTAGCAAACGGACCTTGAAGCAGCATAGGGTTGAGCTTGAGCTTGAACCATCCCGGGCGTTGAAGGTGAGATCCGCAACGGCTCGGCCAATTCGCTCATGCCGACGCTTGCCACCCTGCAGAAAACAGCAAAAAAAAGGGCGAGAACTTGGGTTTGTGCGCGGCACTTTCTCTCCTGAAATTGGATTTTAGACTTAAGTTCTTCTCGCCAAACCAACACTACAGTACAGTAACTAATTGTCGTTGGCCGCTGTCTGTTCCCCCTCAAGATCTGCATGCGCGGGCCAGGCACGCTTGATTGCATCAACTCAACGCCGAAGCTCCAGCTCCTTAAGGTGTGGCTCGCGTGACTATCCACATCCTCGTTCACTACTATCTTCCATGCAGTCTCATCATCATCTGAATCACCTCCGAGATACTCAAGCAAGATGACTTCTACCTACTTTGAGCAGTGCAGGCGTGTAAGTACGGCCACCGCCGCCTGGCGAAGGACCTGCCGCTGCGTATCAGAGCAACACTCACTGACATCTTTATGCTGCTCATGCCTCCTCCGCCACTTGACGGTACCTGCTCTGTTGCTCACAATCGCCCTTCTGCTCTCTCTCACTCTCTGGGACTCTGTAGTCCTTCGCTGACGTTCCCACCGAGGGCGGTGTCGACACAACCGCTTTCCTTGAAGCCTGCGAAGGTCTCGTCAAGCTCTTTGACCTTCTCGGCAACTCTGCATTCAAGGTGGTTCAGAATGACATGAACGGCAACATTGCGGTAAGTTATCCGCCACAAGCCCTTCCGCGAGTCAATAAGCCCACTGACCCCTTCTTTCTCAACCCATCTCTTCCTGCTCGCTCCCATGGCCTCTGCCGGACAACAGAAAGTCAACACCCGCCTGAACGCAACTGGCTCCGCACAATCCGGCACCCTCGAAAAGCTCATCCAAAACGAAGGTCCAGGCGGTACATCCAAGCGACCAGCGACTGAAGGTCTTATGTGGCTCCTCCGTGGTCTCGACTTCACAGCACAGGCAATGCGCAACTCGCTCAACAACAAGAACGAAGAGCTTGCCACCAGCTTCACCAACGCATACGGTACCACTTTGCGCCCACATCACGGCATGTTGATTCGCCCTGTCTTTGCTCTGGCTATGAAGGCTTGCCCTTACAGGAAGGATTTCTATGCCAAGTTGGGTCAGCCGCAGGAGAAGGTGGAGGAGGAGTTGGAAAAGTGGTTGGCTGCGTTGGAGAAAATTGTAGCCCATATGAAGACGTTCTATGCGTAAGTAGCCTCATCTTGCTGCTGTACTAAGCTATGGCATTTGGTAGAAGCTGAAGGACGCTCACTGACAACCAAATCTTCCCCTTCTGAACTTCTTCCATTCGTTCTGCGTTCTACACTTGCTGCTTTTGCGGCGCACGCTGATGACACCAACACATATCGACTGCATCTGGAACCTCCTACTTGATGGGAACAGCTCTGGCAAGTACGATAAGGGCTTCTAGACAGTCCGTAGAGGCTCTCTTAAATCTGTTGTGTTCCGAATCTTAGAGGCATCTTTCAGCATCTGTCTTCGACTGCACAGCTTGTGTCTTTGATACCTTTTGGACGCTGCTATCGGCAGGGGTTTGAGTGTTACAGAAAGATCTGATCCATGTCCAAAGTTATGGGATATTGTTTCTGAGCCAATGTCTCTGGCCTCAGAAGTATAAGGAGCTTACTTTGCGCCGCGATCGGCAAGACTACAATCGGCTCCCGATCTCACCAACCCATCAGCAAGAGTGTTTCGGGATGGACCGAAGTATCGACGAGCCCACTCCGTAGCCCACTGCTGCAACCTTTGCGGTCATCCTTGTTATGCATGGACAAAGGATACAGCGGGAAAGCGTTATCCATCTGCAGGTGCTTCCCTTTTCTTGAGCTTTGTCTTTCTCGAAGGAATTATTTCATCTTTGACCGCGTTGCGAAGAGATTATTTTTGGTTGGTTGACAGCACAACATCGATAAGGCTGAGTTGCACCGAAGTCGCACCTTTCTCCTCCTGTTACAGTACAAGCTTATCATTCTGCAGCAGCATGACCGGCTCACTGCACGAAGTTTTCTGAACAATCACTTGGGGAGGATGAGGAGGATAGTCGTGCAGAGGGGGAGGTCTGACTCGGTGTGAAGAGCTGTGGAGAGTAAAGGCAGCCCACAAGACAGCAGTCTCTCCACGCTCAGTCAATATAACAATTAGTTGTCAGCTTTGCCGATCATGATCTGCGATCTCACCCAGTCCCCGATCCGAACACTAGCATTCTTCCTCAGCATCGCTCTTCAAAAGAGACACAAGCGGAAGTGTCGGATTTTGTGGTTGACAGTCGGCTGCTCTCCATGAATGTCCGTTCTGAACGTTTCACGTTCCTACCCGACGCCCGGACCATGTTTGTACCAAGAGGCACTTGGAAGCGGATGTTTCCGAGAGGGAGAGTGGAGAAAGAGGGAACGGCTGAGAACCGCGCCTGGTTTAGTGCTCATCGGGGCAGAGAATGTGAGAATGAGAGGTGGAGGTAAATCTCGCTTCGCTTGCTTCTGTGCACGATCGCTGCGCGCTTTCGAAAGCAGCTTCACTCATAGCAGCTGAGTTCACGGCAACGGTGCATTGCCTGATCGCAACGCTAACACATACAGCTCGAGCATTGATACGTTAGTCTGTCATGGAGAAGCAGCATTGGAAACAACTGCTAAGGGGTGGTACAGGGAAGGTGGGGGCGTTGACAGATCTCTCGGCATTTTTCAACGAGACGGATTAGAAACCGATCGAAATTCCAAGTGCAAAAGTGTAAGAGTCTTCCTGATCGATTTGAATGCCCGTGCAGGGAAGAAAAGGGCAGGCGAAAGAGAGAGAGAGAGAGAGAGAGAGGTCGTGTGTTGAGAAGCGCAACCAACATCGGAGACTGTTCTGCTTGGCTCGAGCCATTCTTGCGTCTCTCTGCGCCTCCTCCCGCAAAGATCGACAACAGAACACCGCTCGTTGGCTCGTGAGGTTAGACAGACGACGGCGCTCTCTGCTTCCTTTTTCTTCCTCGTCTTCCTCCACTATCACTTTCTTCCCTTCACACCATCACTTTCACTTCCCCCCCCTTACACAACTAACAAAGTGAGTAGTGAAACGCAAACGAAGCTCCTGCCGTGCCCTCCGTGGCCCGTTGGTGTCGGATCTCCTATCATGCATGGTGGTCTCACGACATCCAACCTGCATACTGATATGCTTCCAGTTGTGGCTACGGGAGATGCGCAGGAGCCACTGTTGCTTTGATGTCCCATTGAGGCAGATTGTGCTGACACCAAAATCTTCCCTCTTCATTTACCCTTTTGCACTTTGCCAATTGTGACTACAGAATGGGTGTTCTTGACATTGTTCCCGCCGGTGTCGTCTCCGGAAAGGACGTCTACAAGGTCTTCGACTATGCTCGTGAGAACAAGTTCGCCATTCCCGCTTTCAACGTCACCGTAAGTGCCGACTCCAAACTCTCTACTCTTCTGGCTTCAAACCGCTTTCAAAGCCTCCCAGACTGCTCTGAATGCAGCGATTTTCTTGGAAACGACCGATTGCTGACACCTATTCATGCTTTTCTCCGCTTTTTGCCGATCTTGTGGATGCTTCTTCGGCGAATCTGCGCCGATTCTGCGCTTTTGATTGGATGCTGTGCAGTCCTCTTCGGTAGCCATCTCGGCTCTCGAGGCTGCCCGTGACGCCAAGTCGCCCTTGATCCTCCAGGTCTCCCAGGGTGGTGCCGCCAACTTTGCCGGCAAAGGTCTTTCCAACTCGAACCAGGAGGCTTCCATCATTGGTGCCAAGGCTGCTGCCCTTTTCATCCGTGCTGTTGCCCCCACGTACGGTGTTCCCGTCATCATGCACTCGGACCACTGTGCCAAGAAGCTTCTCCCCTGGTTCGACGGCATGCTCGCCGCCGATGAGGAGTACTACAAGGAGCACAGCGAGCCCCTCTTCTCTTCGCACATGCTTGACTTGTCCGAGGAGCCCAAGGAGGAGAACATCGAGACTTGCAAGAAGTACCTCAAGCGCATGGCTCCCCTCGGTATCTGGCTCGAGATGGAGATCGGTATCACTGGTGGTGAGGAGGACGGTGTCAACAACGAGGGTGTTGACAACGCCGCTCTTTACACTCAGCCCGAGGACATCTGGGACATTTACCGCGAGTTCTCCGAGATCACCCCCAACTTCTCGATCGCCGCTGGTTTCGGTAATGTTCACGGTGTCTACAAGCCCGGAAACGTTTCGCTCCAGCCCGAGCTCCTCGGCAAACACCAGGAGCACGTCCGTGCCCAGATCAAGAGCGACAAGGAGAACCCAGTCTTCTTTGTCTTCCACGGTGGCTCTGGTTCCGAGAAGCACGAAATCACTATTGCCGTTAAGCACGGTGTGGTCAAGATGAACGTCGACACCGACACCCAGTGGGCTTACCTCCTCGGTATCCGTGACTACATTCTTAACAAGAAGGACTACCTCATGAGCCAGGTCGGTAACCCCGACGGTGCTGACAAGCCCAACAAGAAGTTCTTCGACCCCCGTGTTTGGGTTCGTGAGGGTGAGAAGACCATGGCTACCCGTTGCAAGGAGGCTTTCGCCGATCTTGGATCTGAGGGCAAGCTCTAAATGCGCCACCAAACAGAGGCTTTTTCACTCGCTAGCTGTACAAGATCTGGATTGATCGTTTTTTTTTTGCGAATGACAAAAATTGATACACCTGACAACAGAAAGGCTGGCTAGGACGTGCTTTCATTTCAGCAAAGGTGTGTGATTGCAGAGTGCGGAGATGGGTGAAAGCGATTCCAATTCAGAAGCGGAAGCGGAAAGGGTATCGTAATTGTGCCATTGCTGTGTCTACAAGGATTCTGAGCGGGACTACGCATCTGGAGACCAAAACGTACATCTTCCCGAAGCATTACCAGTAACCAACCTCCCCGGCAGCACGGGATGCATACAAGTCACAGCCGGAACCGCCGTCACCAGATTCTCGTCCCACAGAGTCCTCAATAGTGTTCCATCGCTCGCATAGATTTCTGCTCTTCTCGTCATACTTCCAATAGTGAAATGCGGTTCCACCAAAGGATTCTGATTCCATCTAGCACGGAACATAGTCAACCATTTACCCGTCTGATTGTTATGTGGGATTCGTAGTGGTTCGTGAAGCACATCTTCGGGTCGATGCGCAACTCTGGTGGCAGGGATGGATTGTTCTTCTTTGATAGCTTGTTGAACTTCGGCTTCTGTTTTGAGTGGTTTGGATTTCGAGAGCCATTTGAAGAGACCTCCTGTTGACTCAGATTCTTCTTTCTTGATGGAGGCAGCTGTGCTCTTTCGCCCGTTCGTGGCGGTTCCGTTGGGGGAGGCTGCCTTAGTGGTGGCAGATTTGCTCTTGAGTCCGTGCTCAGAGTATAACCAGCTTGGGTCCATGGACCATACTTTCACCACGTCGTCGTACGATACGCCGACGAGCTGGTCACCACGCGGGCTGAAATCGACGGAAGTGCAGGCTTGTCGAGCTTTGTTAGCTACAAATTGCGCTTTGGTTTGTGCTGCTTCCAAATCGTCCGCGTCGACTCCTTTGTAGTTGTACGGCGCTTCTGCAGTTTCTTTGACCACCGAAGCTAGCGCTCTCACGTCGAACAGCCGGATGTGCTGATCGAGCGAAGCAGTTGCAATACAGTGCGGCGCAAGGCGGTTGACGGACATGGCACCGATTTTCTTCTCGCATACTTGCCATCTTCGTGTGTTGTTCCCACGTCTTGTCTTTTCGCGCAGATCAATATGCAGCAAGCCACCGCGGTGGTCAGCGATCCACAGCGACCGTTCGTCTAGCGACGGGTTCGGAGTATCAATAAAGGCACTGGGATGGGTGGAGGGCGAGAGAACATCAAAGATGGAAAGGAGAACATCTTCTTCGCCCGCCCAAACTTCGTCGGATTTGGCGGTTGCGAGGTCGAGTTTGCGTACGGTGGAATCGTACGAGCTGGAGAAGACAGAGTTGTGATTGACTGGGTCGAACTTGATGCATGTCACTGGACTGCGTCCGTGTACTTGAAGCGTCCAGGCTGTACCTTGGGGGAATGCCTCTTCTTGGTCCTGTGCTTCCTCTTCATCGTTGTCGACTTGCTTCTTGATACCATTGCTACCGTTGGCAGATGAGGACGGCGCAGCATCCCATACACCAATCGAGCCTTCCTTATCACCAACAAAGACCAGATTCTTGTCCGTGGCTGGGTGGTAGGCCATCGAGTATACACGTTTGGGCGTCACCTTGGCAGCGCTCTTGAGCGTCATGCGGTTGAGTATTTCTTCCAATTCTTGTCTCTTTGCTGAGCGTTGCGGGTCTTGGTTCTTGCTAAATCGACGTTTCTTCTCGTCGTTGATGTCGACAAGTTCTGCGGCAGAAGCAGCGTTTGATGCCAGTCTGTTCAATGTAGCTTCGAGCGCCATGATTGCTTCTTCCTCCAACTCTCCGCCTGTCATTCCTGAAAGATCGAACTGCTGATGCCGCGCTCGTTTAGCAGCTTGAGCAACTTTGCGAGCCTCTTCCGCTTCTTCCTCATACTTGCGCTTGAGCGTCTCCGAGTCTGCTCCGTGGCCAGCTAAACGTGCGCTGGATCGCTTGGGTAAGACTCGCGTTGGTGTTGTGTCTGCCTTTTTCTTGGGTGTAGCTGCTTTCTTGGGCTTGGTAGGGGTGGATCGTTTGGGTGAGGGACCGCCCATGACACCAAGCTCTTTCATGAGCCGTTCATTTTCTTTGATGTTTTTGAGCCGTTCTTGCTCGTAGTCGTTGGACTCGTTCATGTTTGTGTGTGTATGTATACGGCTACAAGCGGAGCGTGTGCTTGGAAAGATTGGAGTGGTATGGGTTGTAGCTGCTCCAGCTTCTCCATGTCACAAAGTCAATGTGAATTCAGGGTCGTCTTCCGTAAGTCAAAAAATCTGGAATCTTGAGCGTGTCGAAAGAGAGCGCGTTGAGAAAGCGGGCTCGTGCGTGGCTCATCATCTCAAGAAAAAGTGGAGGAAAATCACCGAAATAAACCAGAAATGGTGACTTTGGCTGACTGTGAAAATGCAGCGCTACGTAGTTGGCTGTAATTGAGTGCACTTTTCACACAGCATATCGCTTCCGATTGTGCCTTGAGAATGCCAAACTGCGCGGCGCTTGTGATCCGATCTACCTTATCTCGCTGTCATTCTCGCAGAACCCTGGATTCCAAAGTCGACACCTTACTCTCCTTCAATCCATCACTGAGAGAACTGTCCGGACTATATCATTCGCTTCTCGCTCACGCACAATAACGCGAAGCCCAGCTCGCAGGTCTCGAGCCCCCTAGCTACTGCCAGGCATGGCAGTCTGAGGCGTCGACTACCTTATCTTATAAAGCATAAACAAAGGATAGGCCATCATGCTGCCCATGTTGCGGAACAAGCTGGCTGCAGCGCCAGCTTCTCGCTTCGCCCACCAACTCACATCACAGGCACGATCGAACGTCACAAGATTCTCACGGAATGCCTGCTTCAGTCCTTTGAATCGCAACATCTCACAAACGCCTCTCCTCAAGTCTGGTAGTCGACTGTCGACCTTCGACACCACATCAAGATCCAGCTTGGCATTCCGCAAGCTAGCGCAATCAAGCAAGCAGCATGCGCGCTTCTTAAGCTCGACCACCAACGCCGGCAAAGCAGGCAATTCCGGCTCCAAAGCAAGGATAGGCCGCATCGGTTCAATAGCCATCGCTGGTCTCGGTACCGCCCTCCTTGTCGAATACTATCTCACGCAAAGCCCATTGCAGTCCGAATCTGAAGCAGCACCGGACTCGCAACAACAGGTGCAGCCAGAACATGAAGGCTTCGCACCACCAGTCCCCGAAGATGACGAAGACCTCGACCGACGCAACATCGTCGTCCGAGCATTCATCAAGATCGGCAACATCATTCACGCCGTCATCATCGAGCCCTTCGGTACAGCTAGACGATTCCTCTACCTCTTCTGTCTCTTCATGCCTGTAATTCTCACAGCACCCATGCTTCTCGTCGGCAGTCGAAGAGAAAAGGGAAGAATGCGTGGCAGGAAGGTCCGCAAGGACGAAGAAGGAGACCGTTGGGGAGCTATCTGGTGGTACTCTTTCCTCGTCAAACAGATGGAGCGTGCTGGTCCTACTTTCATCAAGCTAGCTCAATGGGCCGGTAGTCGTCAAGATTTGTTCCCTGATGAGCTCTGCCAGCGACTCGGACGCCTTCACTCGAACGGAAAACCGCATTCATTCCGCTACACGAAACGGGTCATCGAGCGCATCTTCCAACGACCCTTTGACGAGATCTTTGAGGAGTTTGGACACGAACCTATGGGCATCGGTGCCGTTGCACAAGTTTACAAAGCTACACTCAAGCACGATCTCTTACCTCCCGGCTATCGACGTGCCAAGAAGGAGGCGACAAAGACAGAGACCAAGCAGAAGCTGTCCAAGACACTAGCACTGTCGTATGAGGAAGAAGCCGCTCCTCCTCAGATCCCGACCAACAGCGTTGCCATCAAGATCTTGCACCCTCGTGTGGAGAAAACCATTGGAAGGGATATCAAGATCATGCGATTCTTTGCCAGCTTGATCAACGCCATTCCTGGCGCTGAATGGCTTTCATTCCCTGAAGAAGTCGACGTGTTTGCAGACATGATGTTCTCCCAACTCGACCTTCGCAATGAAGCCAACAACCTCAAACGCTTTGAGGAGAACTTCGCTCGACGTCGATCCGCCATTTCCTTCCCCCGCCCGCTCGTAGAGTTCAGCACCAAACAAGTGCTTATCGAAGAATACGAAGACGCTCTGCCTCTCAAGTACTTCCTCCAGATGGGTGGGGCTAAGTTTGACCATCGTATAGCCAATCTTGGTTTGGATGCATTCCTCAACATGCTTCTCATCGACAATTTCACCCATGCCGACTTGCATCCGGGAAACATCATGATCAAGTTTTACAAGCCCTCAACCGAGTCTCTTCTCTCAGATCTTTTCGCTCGCATTCTAAGCAAGTTTGACAGCGACTATGCTCCAGGACACCCCAAAGCACCTGCCACGCCGGACGACCAGGTCGATGAATCCATCGTCACTCGTCTCCGTCCCCTTCGGCACGATCAAGATGCCTGGCTGGACGAACTTGATCGACTTGATGCACAGGGCTACCAACCAGAGATCGTCCTTCTGGACGCTGGTCTCACTGTCGAACTCACCCCCCTAAACAGGCGGAACTTCTTGGACCTCTTCTCTGCGGTCGCCCAATTTGACGGCGCACTAGCAGGACATCTCATGGTCGAACGCTGTCGAACGCCCGATCTAGTAGTAGACGAAGACGTATTTGCGATGAAGATGCAAGATCTCGTCCTTTCTGTCAAGTCGAAGACCTTCTCCCTGGCAAAGATTAAGATCTCTGATGTGCTGAACAAAGTGTTGATGGCGGTTAGGGATCACCATGTCAAGATGGAAGCCGATTTCGTCAATACTGTTATCTCGATTCTTTTGTTAGAGGGTATCGGGAGACAGTTAGACCCTAACATGGATTTGTTCAAGTCGGCGCTGCCTATCTTGAGACATTTGGGTAGGGAGTTGCAGCATCAGGAAGGAGGAGGAATGCATGTTCCGAAAAGGGAGGAGATCAAGAGGATGCTACCCATGTTGAAGGTCTGGTTGTATATGGAAGCTAGGGGCATTTTGAGTGCTTTTACGGATGCTAAAGTTAGTACTGTGGATGCGTTTATGCGGTATGGTTGGCATTCCGAATGAATCCCACGCTGACATGATCAATATGAACACAACTCTTACAATACGGTGCTCTGGGTGACTGTGTGATAAAGTCTATTTGATAGAGGTTCGAGCGGCCCAACCGCTACTTAGTGCTTGTTGGACTGCTTCTTGAACTCGATCCTTCATCACCTCGCCTTCCTCCCCCTTCTCCCCCTCCAGGGGGTTACGCTGCCGTGTCCGACCAACAAAACACCAATTCTTAGTACTCGGAATTCTCAGAGCCTCCAATTCCAACTTCCATCCGAACCTTTCATGCAACGACGAAACATATGCTAGATACTGTTCATTCCTTGACACACCTTCACTTGCCTTCAGCAGGAGAGGGAAGTCTCTTGTGCCATCCAAAGCGTAGTAGCAGCAGGGAAGGTTGATGAATCCAGCGCAATCGTAGTGCGTGGCTAGGACGGGAATCCAGGGTGTAAGCTCATCTGCATGGTTGCCTAGTAAAAATGCTCCTTTCCATACTTTTTCTTCTTCATCGCTGAGTAGGCCGGAAAGGGAGGCGGGGTCGAAAGTCCATTCTCTCAACACGGCACCGTTTGAGGTATAGTCGGTCCAACTTTTTCTAGCCCTGAGATCCAACCCTGCCCCTTGAAATCCCTCCTTCGCGAGTATATAGGTGAGTAGCCCATTACCACAGCCAACATCAACAAACTTGACCCTCTTTTTCCACCCCTCCTCCCCCTCCTCCCCGTATCGCTCCATCTTCGGACCATACTGCAAGCTCCAAAGGGCTATGAGAAAAGCCGCGATTCCCATCTCTTCAAAAACGTGTTTTGTCGGATCGGTGGCTTCTGCCCATCCCGTAATCAAGTCTGAAGCGTATTTGGTTTTGAGGGTTAGGTATAGATCTTGATAGAGGGAGCGAGGGACTATCTGATCGTGGTGGACGCGCTTTTGGTAGCTGTGGAGATCGCCCCATGTGTGCATGTGGAGTGTGGTGAGGAGGGAGAGCGCGACTCGGGACAGACGGTGGGTGGGAGGAAAAGCGGCGGGTGGATCGGAAGAGTTGGAGAAGGGGATGAGAGATATCGAGAGCTGGCCGTATATGGTATCTCCAGTATCTCCATTGGTATCATCGTCTGGCGTTGGAGCGGAAGAAAGAGGAGTTGGGTGGTAGTGGAAAGCAAGCGCACGTACTTTGGGGTGATAAAACGGCACATATGCTTCGTTTGGTGGCGGGTGACCGATCCTCCTCTTCTCCTCGTCTTCAGCGTCGGGTATCGTCATTTTAGGATGCTCCTCAGCACCTATAAGAGGAGTGTAAATCACAACTGCTTCCTCCATTTCCTCCCCATGCTCAGCTCTATCTGGTCGGAAGCGGTAGTACAGCGAGCAATCCTGCTCCATCCTCCAGTCCAGATTCGGTCTTCTTGGCAAAAGTGCTCTGCGTAATGTCCATTGTTTTCTCCAACCTTCCTTTTCCTCCTCTTCCCCGCCAGGTGTTTCGGTCAAAATGTCTGCCCGCAGGATATTACTCGAGTTCCGCTCCGGATGTCGTATCAAACTTTGCATCACGTTTAGCCAGTTTTGAAACGGTGCATAGGCGGGAGCAGTGATCACTGATACCCAGTCGCCCTCCCCAGATGAGATGGTGGGGAGTTCAGAGAGGGAGAAGGAAAGATATGCTTCGTCATCGGAGGAGGAGGGTTGGCGAGGTCGGCTCGGGGCTTCGGCAGATGGGTACTGAGGGATAAGTTTAGGCCGTGGTGGCAGTTGCTGGTGTTGCACTGTTGTACGTTTGAGACCACTTCCACTACTACTGCCGGTCTTGCTGGAGCTGGAGCTGGGACTGCCGTTGCTACTCGACATGCTTGCCTTGTCACCTTCCCAAAGTATCGTATTGTTGCGGTCGGTGTTTGAGAAGGAAATGTCATCTTCGGCGAATTCGTCAGTGTTGGACCCTGAATTCCATTCCTTTCACAGATCGGGAAGATCGGGACTGGAAGGAAAGCAGCTGCGAACCAAAAATTCTCCTCTACTCTCATCATCACTCATTCCTTGATCCGTTTCGCACCATCGCACTTCCACATCTCTTACCACAACCCAAAAGCTCAACGTAGCAAATCTTCATAGCAACAATGTTCGGAGGAGCTCCCAGACAACCAAGTCCCGCAGAGGCCGCTGCGGCGCGTCTTCAAGCACGAAACACTTTGAAGCAGTTTGCTGTTTATGCTGCTGGTCTTTGGTCCGGTAAGTCTCAACCCCACGCCCCCTGTTCTTTAGCGCTACGCTCGAATGGACATGGAAGGAAGCTGACGATCTGATATGATGCTTTTTGGAACGATTGACTTGTACAACTGTAGCTCCCGTCGCTCTGTATTACCTTAACGAGCTCTTGGGTCGCCACATTGCCTAGAGATGGCAACAACGATGACTCAAGAAGTTCCGTCTCGCGGCATGCACGTTTCCTTCCGGTAACCCCTCAGGGCGCCCACGATCGTCTATGACACCACTTACGCACTCTGCCTGTATGGCTTGTCACTCAGAATGTAATCAAAAGTAACTTTCAGGCCTCATCGACCCATTTCAAGCCCCTTTTAGCCGGTCTCGGCATTGCGTGGTCGTACCTTGCATATGCTCACATTCAACCTCAGAGTAGCCTTATCTAGACGCAATCTCATTCGCTCGAAGAGACACAACAAATGTCCGAACACACGCACGCTAGTCGAAACTCGAACAGGATATAGAAGCATATGAACCATTCAAACCAATGTGTTGTGTATACAAAACCCCAATCTCTTATTCTTCGTCGTCCTCCTCCTCATCCTGCTGAGCAGCATTCTTCCTATTAATCTCATCTACAAAGTCCTTTGCCCTCTTAATCACCTTCTGCTGACTCTTGGCATCACCATGCTTCTTCTCGTACTCCAACCACTTTTTCAACAAACTCTTACCCTTCTTTGCTGTCAACTTCAACGTCATTGACCGTTCAAAAAGGTTTCTTACCTGTGGTTGGTTATCCTCCAACCTTTGCTCCTGGTCAATGTATTGCCACCAAAGGTCCAGCCTCTTCGGGTAGCTGTCCACCAAGCCCTCGAAAATAGTTCGACCGCGCTCGGGGTCTCCGAGTTTGAACTCGTTAATCGCGAACGCAGTGATGGTATACGTATGCTCCCTCTTTTCCAGTGCTTGCATGGCGCGGGACAGCAAAGCACGCGAAGAATCAGGTTGGCCCGTACGAAGGTAGAACCTCGCATATTCAATCCAAAACTCTGGAGAAGTGGAATACTTCGCCTTAGCTTTCGTAAACATCTCTTCAGCCTCGTTGACCTTGTTCGAAGCCTCAAGAATGTTGACCATCTTGAGATACATCGTGAACCCATCGTTCGCTTGAACAGCTTCCTTAAAGGTCGACTCCAGCGTCTCCTCGGATCCATAAGTGTTTTCGAGATTGAGCAAAGCAATCCAAACATTCATTCGCTCTTGTTCTTCTCTGTAGTTGATGACCTTGAGTGCTCGATGGGCGACGGAGCGCGCTTTGTCGACGTCAGAGAGTTGCAAGGCGAAGGACATGAATTGAATCCAGAGGAAGGAAGAGTTGGGTGAGCCGAGAAGGAGGCGTTCGAAATCAGTGGCGGATTCGGGGGCTTTAGAGGCAAGGTCAGCTGTGAGATCTTCTTCCAGGTTGGAGGAGCGTTTGGCTTTGGATTTGGCTTTTTCTTTCTTGAGAGAGGCTTTGCGAGCGACTGAGTCTGAGTCGGAGTCTGAGTCGTCAGAGTCGGAGGACGAGGAAAGATTGTTTTGGCCCTCGTCATCGTCGTTGGCGCCTGCTGACCAGGAGAAGCCTCCAGAGAGAGCGAGAGAGGGAAGAGATGACTTCTTGGACTTGGAAGTGGTGGTGTCAGCTTCCTCGTCGTCTTCGTCCATTTCGACAAAGTCTCCCTCATCGTCGCTGTCCTCCTCCTCCTCCTCTTCTTCGTCGTCCTCATCAGACGCAGCTTCAGCATCCTCCATCTTCTCATCCTCATCCTCCTCTACCTCCTCTTCGTCTTCGTCTTCGTCATCGTTCTCCTCATCACTGCTGTCCTCAAAATCAGCAGCATCGAAGTAGGACGGCTTCAAACCGAAACTGATCTTCCTCTTCTCCTCGTTCACTCTCAGCACGATCGCCCGCACCTTATCTCCCACCCTAAACGCCTTCAGTGCCTCGTCCGCCTTACCATCGCTCAACTCGTTCATATGAGCCAAGCCCGACACGTTTGTACCCTCGATCTGCACAAAGACGCCGAAGTCAATAATGTTCTTGATGAAACCCTTCACCTTATCCCCGACCTTAAAGTCAGTTAAACGCTTGGGCCTCTGCTTTTGCTCAGCCTGAGCTCGTTCCTCCGTCTTCTCCGCACGAGGCTTAATCGACCCAGGGGTGGACTTGAGCGACATCTCAACCTCGTTATTACCCGGGTTGAGATCCATGATAGTACCCGAAACGACCTGGCCGACGGTGAAACGAGTCTTCCAGTCACGAACGAACTCGTCAAAAAGCTCGCGAACCTGGACACGGGCATCGAGCTTGCGTCCAATAGTAATGAAAAGACCGACGTTGGTGATCGCTTTGACAAAGCCGCGGATTTTCTGACCTTTGGTGAGGTCGGAGATGGAGCTGATTTCGGGGTCGACGATGTCGGTAGAGCCGGAAGTGCGGGAAGCACGAGTGGAGATGACAGCAGACTTGCCGTTGGGTTTGAGAGAAAGGATGTAGCACTGAACGCTCTGGCCTGGGTTGGGGAGAGAGGAGGTGTCGTTGGAGTAGTCGTCGGAGAGATCGGTGACGTGGAGCTTGGCACGAGTAGCCGTGCCGAGAGCGACAATGCAGTCTAGGTACTTGACGTTCTTTTCGATGACACGTCCTTGGACTACTGCTCCTTGCTTGACTTGGCCTGAAGTGGCGCCGTTGGCGTCGCTGTCGTTACCAGTCTTGCCGGAACGGACCTTGTCGGCAACAATGACAAGACCCTTAGCTGGGTTCTTAACCGACACGACAAGGTCTTCGATTTCCTGGTCCTCTTCAAGACTCTCAAGCAGCGTCTCGGGAGTAGTGCCTCGCATCGCAGCCAACACGGACAACGACAACAGTGCACGCACACCCGAAGGCACAAGTGAGAGCACAACAACCTCTTTGTGCACCGCAGCGACCTTACCAGTCACCTTCTCACCCACGTCAACCGCATCGACGTTGAGCTTGGCCAGGTACTCGGGGGAAGCCTGCTTGATGCTACCAACGAGCTTCTGGTTCTCGTAATCGACTTCAGTGATTCTAATCTTGACCACCTTACCCTCGGTGAAGGAGTTCTTGACGTCGTTAAAATCGTCTTCGCTGACCTCTCTGCCAGGCACGAGAGCCTTGAGTCCGCCGAACAGGCTGACAATGAGCGAATTGGTCTGGACGCGGAAGATGGTAGCATGTGTCACAATACCAACACGTGCATCCTGCATCGATGCAACGATGGGCAAGTCAGACTTGACGAGCGACTTCTTGCAAGTGAGGACGATGCGATTGCGGCTTGGGTCGACATCCATGACACGCGCCTTGACCTGGAGTCCTGGCTTGAAGCGCTTTTCGGGATGAGTAAGCTTGACGTCGGCAAAGTGGTTGGCAAAGACAACACCGTCGACGTGACCATGAAGCTGGAGGAAGATAGTGTTGGGAAGACCGAGCTTGATGATGTTTGCGTTGACGACTTCGCCGACCTCGACTTCGGAAACGCGCATAAACTTGCGGTCGAGTACGGAAGCCTTGAGCGAGAGCTGAAGGGTGCGGTCTGTAGGAGAGTGGCCGACTACACGAGCTTTGTGTTCGGTACCCTTGGCAAAGGGACCAGACGAAGGCGGAAGCGAGACAACGTGGTCATCCGAAACCTGCGAGATGTGGACGAACCCACGCAGGTCTGTGCTGCGAATCGAGACAATGAGTCCCCAGTCGTTGATCGTCTGCACTACGTTCACCTTGAGTGGTGCACCGATGGGGTAAGCGTGTTGCAAAAGCTGCTGGTCCTTTGCGACAGGGGCCTGCAAAGCGAGAACCTGAGGAGCCAACGAGAGACCAAACTTGCGCTCGTGGTCGGGGTTGTCACCTTGCAACGCGGTCGAAGGTGGTGCGAGCAAGTCCCACAACACTCGTGCGACATGCTTGGAGCCCTCTTTGTAGACATCCTGAATGTCCTTGCCCTCTGGCAGCTGTGGAAGGTGGAACCTGTCAATGGTAGCGTCGAACATGCCGAACAGCTTGACGTTGAGACCGGTAGGCAGAGCCGCTGTAATGAGCACTTTGGTCAATGTGCCTGGAAGAATAGCCGTGATGCTGGGAACGTGCTTGATGGGACTCGTTGTGACAGTCTTGGGATCGAGTGTAGCCTCGAAGCTTCGACGGTTCTCGGGAATTTTGGTGATCTTGGCAAAGACGACGCTGCCAACTTGGAGCGACTTGCCGTTCTTGCCTGCGTGGAAGCTGGAAGGGAGCTTGGCAGCATCGGTGAAAGGAACGAAGCCGCGGAACTCGGGGATACCGCTGTCGAGCATGTAGCCGTGGTCCTCGACGCTGGAGATGGCGGCAGAGAGGGTGGCGCCTGCATCAAGATCGGAGACAGTGGCACCAGTGTTGACAAGGTGAGGAGCAAGGGAGAGCTCTACGCGGCGAGATTCCTTTTCGTATTCACCGCCTTCACGGGTGGGTCGACCCTTAGCAACGTCACCGCCACGAACCTGAACAACACTGGCAATGAGCCATTGACCGACGTGGAAAAGATCGCGCAACTCGGGCACCTTCTTGGCATCCTTCTTGTAGTTCTTGCTGGATGCACCGTTGGCAGCCTCCTCATCATCGCTGTCCTCATCCATGCTCTCGTCCTCATCCATGCTCTCGTCCTCATCGTCTTCCTCATCGTCGCTGTCAACGTCAGCATTCGCATCAGCGGCAGTCTGCAAGCGCTGTGTAAACTGAGGGCTGATCTGTGTGACGGGAATGTGACCAAGCATCTGGTTGGGTAGCGAGACCACAACAGCAAGAGGGTGGATTGCAAGCACTGAACACAGCAGTCTTGAGCCAGGGATGAGACGCTTGTAGTTGATGTGTTCGATACGGACGTGATCCTTTTTCTCTCCTGCTGGCTTCACAACTTCAATAGTCGCTCGCTTCTTCTTTGCATCGTTGCGTTTCTCCCTGTTGAACTTCTGCTTGTTCTTGTTGCGCTTCGCTTCAGCCTGGACATCTTTGGCATCCTTGAAGAGGAGCTCGTTGGCGGTGGATTCGGAGCGTGCCTCGCGCTTTGCTTCTCGGAACTCGAGTGGGGTAAGACCGGAGCTACCACCACGAGGGAAGTCGACTTCTTGAGCTGAGAGGAGCGAGGTAGTGGGTGCTGAGCTGGAAGCACTAGGTGTGGAAGAGCTCTTGGTTTTCTTGGTGTGGTTGGATTTGGAGGAGCTGGCGGCCGAAGAGGCAGCCGCATCCTCTGCTGGCCTGGAACGCTTGATGCCAGGCATTCTGAATGAGCTTCGATGGTATGGTGAAGATCAAAGACCAGTGGCGACAGACAGGCGAGCAAGAAGAGAAGGAAGAAGGTTGTTCGTCTTTGCAACTTGAACCAAGCGGAGGCGGCGTTGAGCGTTGAGCGTTGAGCGTTCAGGGTCGCAAAACTAAGAAATGGCAGAAAAAAGTGAAATTTTTGGCTTCCTTCTCAGCTTTCCAACACAAACGCAAAAAAAGGTGGGAAATCCTCGGAACACGGGTCCTTCCCGTTTTTTTGAAAAAGAATATGAGGCATTGCGGCCTAACATGCTCAATTGTTGCCAACAACACCAAGCTGTCCTCAATGGTGACTGTTCGTAGCGTCGGGATGGCGGCTCTTCTGTACGCAGATAGCGAAGGTGGGCGACGTGCCGAGATACAAGCCTTGTGGCCGCTTAGTGTTGGAGTTTCTAGGTCTGTGTGGCCAGATTGAGGTCGAAGATAGGCTAGTAGCGGCTATGATCGGCCGACTTTGCGTCTTTGATGTCATCTTGGGCTTGACGAGAGGGAGGATGCATGGGCGCCTGCAAGCACATAGGTATCACACACGCCTCAGCGTTGCCACGGACCAAGACCAAGGTGTCGAAACTCGCCCCCACGCTGATCATCAGTTTCACGTCCGCGTGGCATGAAGGAATACTTGCAGCTCTAACGTTCAGCAGGAGGTGTTGTAGTGCTCGGCAACCGAACTTTGCCGTCATTTCCAGCCGAAGCGCAGGTGACCTGCTATGGAAAGTGTGGGCATTGTGAAGCAGGGATTGTTCTGCGGAGAAGACCAATCAAGGCATAGGGGCGATATCAAGGAAAAATTGGCCGGTTAGAGGCCGAAGATGTTGCCGATTTCCAAACGAGCAAATGACGACCGCCGGATGATTGGAGAAAGAGTAGTTGTGAGTGCATTACCGCTATCACGCCAAATCACACGAGCGCACCGTGCCATATGAACCACTTTATTGCTGCTTCCTTCTTAACCTGCTTCATCCTTCACATCGCACAGCTACGTGGTCGCATCGTCAGAGGCTACGATATACGAGCTGTCAAAATGGCATCGTCCAACGCTGTCAACGAGAGGTCCGCCCTCCTCTCTTCTCAACAGCAGGATCAACACTACCAATCGACGTCCAACCATGTTGACCGCAACAATGATGCAGACTCGTCCTCATCGACAGAGGCGGAGCAAGAAGACCATGTCAAGGTCATGCCACCGCTGCGCAAGCTCGCTCCGCTCCTCACAGCCTTGTGGGTTCCCGTCTTCGTCGCCAGTATGGACGGTACCGTGACAGCTACACTTATCTCGAGCATCAGCAGTTCCTTCAACGCTTCCGAACAAGCACAGTGGCTCGGATCAGCCTACCTCCTCTCAGTAGCCTGCTTCACTCCCCTTTACGGGCGTATGGCCGACATCATCGGTCGAAAGAACTGCATGTTCACCGCTCTCACCTTCTTCACCACAGGTACAGTCCTTTGTGGTCTCTCGACGTCCATGAACATGCTCATCTTTGCTCGTGCGCTCGCAGGTATGGGTGGTGGAGGTCTCACCACAACCACCAGTATCGTCTTGTCGGACCTTGTCCCACTCAAGAACCGTGGCCTACTGCAAGGTCTTACGAACATCATTTTCGGTCTCGGCTCTGGATTGGGTGGCCCAATCGGTGGTTGGATGAACGACACACTTGGCTGGCGACGTGCTTTCCTCATCCAGATCCCACTCCTTCTCATCGACTATGTGCTGGCCATCGTATTCGTCAACGTCAAGACACCGAATGCGCTCGTCCAGCAGTCCAAATGGGAGAAGCTCAAATCAATTGACGCATTGGGTGCATTCAGTCTTGTGCTCGGTCTATCAAGTACACTTATCGGTCTCAGTCTGATGAGTGCGAACGATCTTCCCATCTCCAACCCCTTCGTCTGGGGAGGCTTTGTGATCGGCTTTGCAAGCATCAGCTTCTTCTTCTATGCAGAAGCCAAGATCGCACAGAACCCGATCTTGCCCCTCCGCCTCATCACACAGCGTTCCGGTGCTGCAGTAGCATTCGCCAATTTCTGCCTCTCCATTGTCTCCTTCGGCACTCTTTATCATTTCCCGCTCTACTTCCAAGCGGTCAAACTCGAAACTCCTTCGCTTGCAGGTCTGCATCTCATTCCGAACAGTATCGCTCTCAGCGTCGGTTCCGTTCTAGCCGGCATCATTATGCGCAGCTCAGGTCGATACTACACATACAACCTCGTCAACTCGATGCTCATCACTGTCTCGATCGTGTGCTTCGCCTTATTCACGCAAGACAGCTCAGAAGCCTTCACTTATGCTTCCATCGTACCGCACGGTTTTGGAACAGCCGGTGTGCTGACGTGCACGTTGATTGCTCTCATCAACTCTGTTCCACGGTCGGACGTTGCCGTGGCAACCAGCATGTCGTATATGGCTCGAAACACTGGTCAGATTCTGGGTGTCTCCGGGGGCGGAACAATATTCCAGGCATTGCTGAAGAGGCAGTTGAGACAGAAGATTACAGGAAAGGATGCGGATAGGATCATCTCAGAGATCAGACATAAGAGCAGTATTGTGCCAGAGTTGCCAAAGGAACTTCAGAAGGCTGCGGTAGAGTCATACGCATTTGCATTGAGGTGGGTGTTCATTGCAATAGCGGTGGTGAGTGTGGGGACAGTCATTGGGTGTGCGTTCATTGAGGATAAGGAGTTGCCGAACTACGAGAATGCGAAGGACTCGGCTGATGATGATCGGGAGGAAGGCGGAGAACGTCGATCAGATTAAAAGGCTGCTTTCTTACATACATGCTCAACACGGAGTCACACAAGATAGACTTGCTTCTTATATAATCAATAGACTCTCATGCTTCAAACCGATCACAGCAACGAGTGCGATAGACTGAAGCATGTGGGCGTAGTGGTGTTGGAGGTGTGGTAAGCGAGAAAGTCATTGGCGGACATTTGGGTTTCCACTCCAACTCCACTTTACGCGTGCGCGACTTAGAAGTGTTGGTCTCCTCGCGGCTATTTTGTGTGTTTCATTCCCGTTCCTGCTTGCCGACCTTCCTCATCATCGACTTTCACTGTCAATGTCCATACTTCCGCTAACACGATCCCATCAAGACTTGAAGCGCATCTTTCATCAAGGATGGAGCACGATGCAGTAGCCAGCACCAGCCGTGGAGCAGCCGCCCTCTCTCCACCATCGACATCCACACCAAAGCGCAGACGCCGTCGTCGCATCTACGATATCGAAGGTAAGTCTCTTCCTTCCCCCTCATCCTTTCTGAATTTGACTTGTACTGACCAGTAAATCTCTTCACTGCCCTCATCTTGGCCGCCATCCGCCCACAGACCGCTCGACAAAGACAGACGTAGGCTCAACTCCCGGTGCATCCTGGACTCTCTCTTCCTACAAACCCGGCTCAGGTGTTCCCGAACTCCGCTCCCCCGACCTTACCAAACTCTGGCAATCAGACGGCAACCAACCACATTTAATCAACATCCAATTCTCTCGACGAACATGCGTCACGCACCTCTCCATCTACCTCGACGTTAAACAAGACGACTCGTATACACCGACACGAATAGCAGTCAAAGCAGGGACAAACTATCATGATTTGGCAATGGTCAGACAAAGGACGTTCGACAATCCACAGGGATGGAAACATTTTAGTATGACGCCTGGAGGAGCCGTTGATTCAGTGGTGAATGAGGAGGATGAGGAGGATGAGGGGTTGGAAGCGGAGGGAGAAGAGGATGAAGCGGAGGAGGAGGGGGAGGAGGGGGAAGGAGGAGAAGGGATCAGAGTGTGGTTGTTGCAGGTTTGCATCTTGGCAAATCATCTGAACGGAAAAGATACCCATATAAGGCGGTTGATCGTCTTTGGACCCAAGACGGAGGCTGCTACGACAGGGACTGCGAGCAACGGAATCAAGAGGGAGCCTCTTACAGCACTGGCAAATCCAGGACCTGCAAACAGATCTCGAGCCGCACTAACGCCGGGTGCGAACGGTGGCAATGTCACGCTTGCTCAATTGCTTTCTCTACAAGGACAAGGGCAGAGTGGGACAGAAGGAGACGAAGATGATGAGGATGCTGCTTCGCCTCCACGCAGGTCTGGGCTCAGTCTGTTCGGCAACATCCGCTAACAGACGCTGGTGCGCCACACAACTTGCTGCTGACCTCAGCGTAGAGGGCCTGCACTGGCTCAAACCTCGAATCCACACCGAATCACTGTTCTGTTCTTGTGCTGGTACCGCATTTGCACAGCAGTCCTTAAGCGATAACCCTACAGCTTCAACGTGCACTTCCCAGACAGAATCAATCGCTTTCTTGTGCTGCAGTTTGAGAGAGCAGTGTGGTAGTATTGAGATGCTTTGGCGTCAACGCAGCCTTTTTGAAAGTGTACATATGTTTGTCGGAACCTCCTTCTTCCTAATTGTATCAATAGCGAGCTTAGAGACCGGCCTCAGCAACAGCCCCAGCAGCCCTCTCATTACCGACCCTCCTCACATAAGTGCTGGAAACAATGTTGAAAGCCTCGAAATACCTTTCCATGCATCTTGTCAGACATGTTTGCTCCTTGCCGGACAGACTTGCGCCCGGTGCTGGGATGCATTTGGTGTAGCACTTTTCCGTTGCCTTTGTGATCAACTGCTGTGCGTTTGCCACTGCGAGTTCCGAGGACCTTTACCATGTGAAAAACAAGAATGACAAAGTCAGTATCACGGCACTGTATGGGATTCCTTTTAGGAGCTCTGTTTCGAGAGACCACTCTATGGTGATATGGCATCCGGCTGGGTTCGCCTTTGTGCAAGTGCAACTTGGTGAAGCTCGGGATAGGACAGGGAATACTCACAGTTGCTGCTTGATAGCTTCCTTTCGTTCAGCAGAGGTGGCTGAGTTAGCGGCACCACCGAGGGCCGACTTGCCTGTTAATGAGCTGAGATCCATGATGTATGTTTTGTGAGGTTTGGAGTGTGTGGTATCGAAGAGACAAACGGTAGAGGATGCCATGATGAGGAAGAGTCCAATGAGCGCCTTCTTACACATTCGTGAGAAGCTGATGATTATGTCATTCTTACTCATTCTTACACCCTCCACCTGAAGGAGAGGAAAAAAGGGCATCAAAATTGAATTTTTCCAAACAAAAACGTGCGTTGAGCAACGCCGCGGAAACAAGAAGAAAAGTAGAGGTGATTTGGTCGCTTAGCGTAACTCCAGTCCGGCAATGGATCGAGAAAAGTGTCGTTGCGGATCGGCAGCTACAGTTTTTTGGTGTTGGGAACAAGGGTCCGAAACCAGCCGAAGTTGTAGAGCTTTCCGGCAATCCTCACTCAGCCTTCTGCACCTCTATCACCATTACCATCAACCCAATCTGAAGCGGGAGCAGATCGCAATCACGGTCTACCGCAACATCAACTCTCGAGCAAGGGTGGGCTCGAGACCATCTAGCAGCAGCCTTGCTCGAAGTCTTTCTTCCGGTAACGACTTTTGATAGCCGGCCGCTGAGCAAGTCATCTTACTGCTCTGTAGAAGTCATTCTGGCAACGAGGCCAACGACATAAGTCTTCGAACCATCTCATCCCTTGAAAAGCGATACTGCTCGTATACTCGCTCAGGATGGTCTGGGCAACAGCTAGGGTTGCTAAACCTTTGACTGCAGCCGCTAGCTCTGCAGCATCCAATCTCACCTCGTCCGCCGCATCCGCATCTATGTCCACCTCTGCCTCCGCTTCTTCCTCATCGACATACACGATCCGCGCAGTCGCCGCTTTCTCCCGGAACCTCCTCCGCTATGGTTGTCGTAATGTTACAGTCCGAGGCCTCGACCGATTCCTCACGCATCTTCATTCCTCCGAACGTCTCGCCTCTAATCGCGGCCTGCTCACGTACTGTAACCACATCTCAGTCCTCGACGAGCCCACCATCTGGGGCACACTCCCACCATCCACCTTCCACAACCCGCGCACCGTCCGTTGGACCCTCGGAGCAAGCGATATAATGTTTACCAACTCCTTGCTCTCTCGATTCTTTCGCAACGGACAGTGCATCGAGACGCACCGCGGGGGTGGTATTCATCAGAAAGCTATTGACGAATCAATAGCCAAGCTCAGTGGGGGTGACTGGATTCATTTGTTTCCAGAAGGCTATGTGAATGTTAGCACGAGTACGAGGTTGAGACGCTTCAAATGGGGGATCAGTAGAATGCTGTTGGAGGCGGAAAAGATGCCAGTGGTGGTGCCGATTTGGATTACGGGTTTCGATAGGATGATGCCTGAGCCGAGGGAAAAGCCAAAGTGGCTGCCTAGGTTCGGGAATGATGTGACGATCAACTTTGGCGAGCCAATCAGCGATTCACTTGAGCCCGTGGTCAACGCCATTCGTGAAAGTGGAGATATCGCGCCGCAAGAGCTGCTGCCTGAAGCACTTCGGTACTCGGAATCACTCCTCGACGGATCACGTTCCGACAAACTAATAGCAGGAGCAGAAGGAGACAGATCCGTCCCATCAAAAGTAGCTACAGAATGGAACACAGCCACACTCCTCAGCCCCCCCAATAACTCCAACGAAGCATCCACCCGTCTCGCCCTCGCACGTTCCCAACTCGCTGCACTTCTTCGACACCATCTTTCGCTCGTTGGCGTCGAACAACGACGTGCAGACAACTGTCCAAACCCGGAAGAAGAAGGCACCCTCGTCCACACCGAATCTCTCCGCCCCGCCGCACAGCATAACAAAAACGTGCTTGGCGATGGAGAACGTAAAAAGCACGGCGTCTGATAAATACACGCGCCCCAAATGTACAAGTATATCTATACCCGTTGAAATTGCTAATTGTACATCATCACAACCCGCACAACTGCAGAGGAGGGCTGTTTTAGAGTTTGAACACATCCTCCTGCTTCAAACCGATGCGTGCTAAGATTCCAGCAAGCGGACCCTGCGTCTGACCATCGCGAGATTTAGGTCCGGCTAGGAAGTCAACCATCCCATCGGGACCGCCGACCAAGACAAGCGTTCTGCCGGTTCCTTCTGCTGGAGTGAGGATCTGAGAGAGATGCTGTTGAGTGATGCGCGATTCGTAGACTGGAATATTTGCTGTTCCTCCTCCTTGCGCCTGAGATGAGGTGAGTTCTAGCTTGGGATCCACACTCGATCCCTTGAATAGGAAAGGAATCCAAGACTCGCCTCTACCAACCCCAGCAGGCGATGGCATCAGCTGACCCAGGGCCGAAGCATCAGCCTTGCTCAACTTCGAAGCAGACGGCAGCTTCTCAGCGAAGACCTTGACCCCGATCTTATCCCCAGTCCGACTGGCTAGCTCATGTAGCTGCGGAAGCAGCAGCGCATTCTCCAAATCTTGCGTTGCATACAACACTTCCACCTTTGGCACACCCTTCACCCCCGCTCCCAACCCCGCACTGCCCGGCCGTCCGAAAAGAGTAGTCAACAGCTGATAAGCAGGGCTAATACCTGTTCCTCCTACTACCATCACTATCCTCTCCGGTACTGGCAGCCCACCGTGCGCAGAGTCTCGCTCAAAAGACCAAGTGTCCACCGGACCTCTCACTTCGAGTTGTGGGACTGTCGGGTTCGGTCTCGTGCGGTGTAGCATCCGACCCAGTTCGCCGTCTGGGTATCGCTTTACGATCAGATCCAGCAGCTGTCTGTCGGATGCGCTTGTATTGGATAGTGATGCGGCATAGGATCCGGGAAGAGTGTCGTAGAGTGGTGTGTAAGCTCGCTCTATGACTAGGCTAGGTTCTTTGATGTAGATGCTCCGGATGCGCAATTTCTTTCTGAGGTCGTCTTCGGAGCTGCTTAGTTTGGAAGCAAGAGAGGGGGTTCCGGTGGAAGCAGGGAGACCGATTTGAAGAAGCTTATGTGCCGAAGCAGTTGTTGGATCGGGGTAGTAGGCGGATGAGACGAGGGGGAGAGGGTTGTGTGTGTATGGCTCGAGTTTACCGCGGACAGAAGTGGAGGGTGATGGGGCTTTGCCGGTGAGTGTGCCGTATAGGTCGAGGGCGTAAGGAGTGGCGATTACAATGGCTGCGGAGGCGATGAGAATGTTGGTGATGCTTAGCGGTCCTCCCTTTCCACTGCTAGATGAGGAGGAGCCTGATGAAGAGCTGGAGGGGTCGCTCAGCTGAAGCTGACGGTGAGACGTGTGAAAAGGCCGTAAAGGCAGTCTGAGCGCTCGCTGTTCGGCAGCAACACGTGGAAGAGAAGAGAGCTGAGCTCTGCTCGAGAGTTTAGCGGCTGTATGCGTCGGTGTCAACATAATGCTCTACAAACGATGGTGGTTGAGAAAAGGCAGCGTTGTGTGACAGCTCAAGAAGGTCGAAGCTCACATACTGTAGTGTGGAGGATTCAACGTCCAAAAAAGTCTCAGCTAACCAGCTCTTGAACGTTGTCAGACCGAAAGACTCTGCACAAAGAAAGTCTGTGGCTTTACCCCACGTGGGGATGCAAATGGCTGCATGAGCTCAAAAGTCTAGGCTTGCTGCTACTGTAAAGCGCCGGATACCCTAGGCTTCAGCTCTGAGCTTTTGACCCTTCATCCTTCTCATCATCATCACCTCCTCACACCACCGGAAAGGTGTGTTGTGATGGCAAAGATGCGTCACCGCCCTGTAGCAGTCTTGTTCCTGCTGACAACGCTCACTCTCACCCTCTTCCTCTACCTCCGTTTCCGGACCTACGACCTCGTCTCCATGGGTCTTTGCGGCGTTACACCCTCCTCGTCACCCTGCGCATCCTCCAGCACCATGCTCCACCCCTCGCTTTCCGAATCAGCAACGCACAAGCTGCACAAGGGGAAATATGGCCGTACGCGCGGGCGCATCTCGCTTTCCATCGGCTCAATAAACATCCGCTACTCTCGCAATGCTGCCTACGACTCCTCTCAGTCCATGTTCGACAACCTCCTCTCCGCCGCACGTATGGGTGGTTCCTCTCAATTTGTAGCATCTATGAATCCTTCGGCTTCTCCTTACATTACACAGCAGTATAGAGGAGAGAGAAGCTGGTTGCTAAGGGGACCCAAGATAGCAGACACACCCCTGTTTTACGATTGGGACCTATTTGCTTTTCAAGAAGTACTCGATGGGCAGTACTCCAACCTTGTTCACTGGTTGGGTGAGGAATACGATCACGCAGGTGTGGGACGTGATGATGGAGCTAGAGCAGGTGAAGCAGTACCCGTGTTTTGGAGGAGAGATACTTTCGAACGTGTCTCCGCATCAGAAGGTGGAGTGGGGAAGGATGGGGTTGAGCATTTCTGGCTCTCCCCCACACCCGAGGTAGTAGGTAGTGTGGGGTGGGACGCAGCACTGACAAGAATGTGCACACACGTCAGCTTGAAGCTACTTGCTACGGGAGAAATAGTTCACGTTTTCTCGACGCACTACGATCATCAAGGTGTCCAAGCTCGGGCAAAGTCTAGTGAACTCATTGTTGAGCGTGCTAGACTTGCTTCTGCCCATACAAAGTCTTTCTATGGTTATCAATCGTCCTCGTCGCAAAAGAAGCAGGCAGAGCCATTAATCGTCCTCATCGGCGACCTAAATTCTCCTCGAAACGAGGGAAGCTGGTCAACCCTCGTCTCACCGCACTACTCCTTACCTGCCAATTCGTCCGGCTCTACTTTCCTCGATACAGCACTTTCAGTACCCACTCGGTTCAAATCACCCCTGTTGACAGATAACGAAGATCCAGTGCGATCGAAGTATGCTTCTGGTCGTCGCACTCCTCCTTCACCCCCTGAAGCCGACGGAAGGGGCGGAGTGCTCTCAGAACCAATAGGTCCCCTTCGGACATTTACAGACTTCCAACCATCTCCCCGAAGAGCAATCGACGATAGAATCGACTTTATCATGATCCTCGACAATCAGGCTGTGTTGGACGAGACCAGAAAGGATGCGATCTTGGATCATTCCAAATCGCCTCCTCCTCCACAGGCAGCTGGAGCCGTTGTGAAGTGGGCCAGAGACGAGCCATCAGTGCGCGAGGAGGCAAAGAGAATAGTGGCTACCGAAGAGATGACGAGGAGCACTGTGGAAGGAGATGATGCAAAATGGAGAATAAAGTCGTTCGGTACACTGCCAAACTGGAGTGAAGGAGATGCAGGGTTTCTCATCTCTGATCATCGACCAGTGATGGCGAGGATACAAAGGACTGTCATCTCATCATAGATTCGCATTTGCAATGTCATAGAGTCAGAATCCAGGACCATATACACAGACTGAAAAATGATGATGTTTGAGAACGATATTAAAATGCTAAAGTACAGAGATTGAAAAACACCAACGAGACGAACCGGAACCATGAGCGTGAAAGAAAGCGAAGAAGATGCGAAAATGTGAGAGAGGGAAAGACTGAAGCGAAGAAGAGCTAAACAGGCATACGCGGGTTGCCGCTGTGAATGCCGTCTGACAGCTCCAATGCAGAATTGGAGATGGACAAAGAGTGAGAGGAGGTGGTGAAGTTCCTTTACTACGCTAGTGAAGAGTCAAGCTGAGCCATGGAAGATCCATTCTGTTGGCTGCACTGGTTCTTCAAAGCAAAGACGGGTCCTTCCTTACAACCTCTGAACCGAGAAAGAATCGAGTCATAATGTCATCCCATCCTCTCTGTACCACTGTATGTATGTGGCAGGATCGGGAGCTGCAGCTGTTGATCCGCTAAGCAGTCATCTTCACGAAGAAAGGAAGAAAGAGAAACATGCAGGGGGGGGGAGTACAAGCTTGGGGAAGGTGGAAGCCCTTACTTGTCCTTCTTCTTCTTTTCGGATTTTGGAGTCTCAATACCGGCAGCAGCGGCCTCAGCAGCCTTCTTCTCCTTCTTGCGCTTCTTCCTCTCCTCCTCAGTCTCACCGTCGATTGCGGTACCCGGTGTCTCCTCGAGCTTCCTCTTCTTGCTGTCGCTCTCCTCCTTCTTTAGTGTCACTGGTGCGACGACAGCGGCAGCAGCAACCTGCTCAACGTCCGAAACAGCAGCGCCGGCAGCAACAGGAGCAGCTTCGCCTGAATAGTCGACGTACTCCTTCTTCCACTTGTCGGGTGTAACGCCGTTGATGGCCTTGCCGTGCTTGTCGAGCTTGCCGGTCTTGATCATGGCCTTCTTCTCCTGCGCCTTGGGACCGAGACCCCATCGTCGTGGATATGTGTCACGCTCCATGATGCAACGCTTGACCTTGGCAACAACACCGTGGTCGCATGTGGAAAGGTCGACGGTCGACATCTGTGCAATGGCGAGAGCGATAGCCTCACCCTTGGTGGTCATGAGGACGACCTCCTCGTGTGTCTCGATATCCTTCTCGTAGCGGAGGAGACCGGGGATCATGAGCTTGGCACCATAGCAGACGGCGTTGACGGCCGAGTCCTTGACGACGATACGCTTGTAACCGGTAAGCAAGGACTCGAGAGGGCGGATGACACGACGAAGGTAGGACTCGTCACGCTGGTTGTCGTAGAGCCACTGAGCGTCGAGCACATCGTGCATGGTGACGATCGAGTCGTTCTCCGAGAGTGCACCGGATCGTACACGGCGGAGCTCCTGCATGTGACCACCGACACCGAGCAAGAGACCAAGGTGGACACAGAGAGTTCGGATGTAGGTACCAGCCTCACAGCTGACCCAGAAGACAGCAAGGTGACGGTCGTTGTCGAACTCGATCAACTTGGACTCGTAGATGGTTCGGACACGAAGCTGACGCTTGACAGCCGAGATCAAAGGTGGACGCTGGAAGAGAGAACCAGTCAAGGTTTCGATGGCGCGGGGAAGCTTCTTAGGGTCCTCGAGCTTGTCGTGAAGACGAAGGACGGCGACATATTCCTTACCAGCGCCCTGCTGCGACTTGACAAGACGAGTAGCACGGTCAATGCAGACAATGAGACATCCTGTGACCTTAGGGTCAAGTGTACCACTGTGACCGGTCTTCTCGACACGGAGGATACGACGAAGCCAAGAGACAACTTCGTGCGAGGAAGGGTTGGAAGGCTTGTCGAGGTTGATGACACCGGACTTGACGTAGCTCTGCAAGTCACGCTTCAATGGCGAGCAACCATGAGGGATGGGGGTGAAGTGAGAGCTGCGGACAAGGAGCTGGTCGTAGTTCTTGAGGAGCAAAGGCCAGTCGGCGGTGTTGAGTTTAGGGCCAGAGTTTTCGGGCTTGATCATGAAGTCGCCCTTCTCTTGGACCTCGGCGACCGAGGTACCGAGTGGAAGAGACATGTTGGCTAGCGGTGAGGGGGTGAGGGACTAAGGTGATGAGAGGGATTGGATGGTGAAGAAGCGAGAAGGGCAACAGTTACAAGCCCTGATGGCGACGACCAGGTTTGAGAGCGTTGCGTTGCTCTGCCTGTCTGAGCTTTCTTTTTTCTTTCTTTCTTTCTGGATTGAAAATGCAATTTTTCGGCAGCTGTGCGCAGTCGGGCCGTCAAAAATTCTTCCACTTTTTCCCTTGACAGCGACTGAATTTTTGAGACACGGACCCGATCGATGCTGAATAATACATGCGTAAGCTATCTGTCAACCCCCGCCTCAAACTCTAACATCAGATGGAGCTGCGAAAAAGCTCTCTAAGAGCAAAAATTGACACGTGACTCTGAATTTCCAAACTGTAAAAAATTTAGCTGGTTGCAAACAGGCAGTCGAGCCTTGCTTGAACTGGAAAAGGCAGCAACTGGCTTTATCGCAACTTGGCATTGGAGACAAGCAACGAACAGCGAGACGGGCCTCAGGGGATCACCAGGAAACCGCGCTGCTCATCATCTCTGCTCTGTTCCCACACCATCCTTATCTCGCTTTGCTGATCCCACCAGTAGGCTACATATCTATCCAAAATGGCTGTTACCAAGACCACCAAGGCTGCCAAGCAGAGCAAGACCTCGCACAAGTTCTTCATTGACTTCTCTGGCCCCGCCAACGACGGTATCCTTGACGCCGCCGCTTTCGAGAAGTACCTCCACGACCGCATCAAGGTTGACGGCAAGGCCGGTAACCTTGGTGACCACGTCAAGATCACTCGTGAGGGTAAGTACCGTTGACGATGAGGTGGAAGGGTCAGCGATGAGGAAAGAGGATCGCATTGCAAGCATGACGGATTCTTCGGGAAGAGAGAGTCGAGAAAAGTAATGCACTGGCGCAATGCAGTCAGCAAATATCATTACGCGAGCTATCAAGCATGCGATGATACTGCCTATTGCGTTGCAGTCCGATGCAGTGATTCCGGAGGCAGTGGAATGGCATACAACCAATGCAATAAATTGCGTTGTCATGGACATGCCAGCACTCCACAAGCTCTTGCATCTCGAGTCGTTCTCCACGCTTTCTTCTTGGTCTTCCTTCATGCACAATATGCCGCCCACTCTCGCAACTTTCCTTCACATCCCGTTTTATAAGGTCGCATCGCGCACTCGAGTCGGAGATAGCTGACTCAAGCTCTCTCGTCCTCGATATCGACCTTTGCGTTTTTCGAACATTTTGCGCCATTTTTCCACGGCATTACAGGTGAGGGCAAGATCTGGGTCGACACCAACGTCGCCTTCTCCAAGCGCTACCTCAAGTACTTGACCAAGAAGCACCTCCGCAAGCAGCAGCTCCGTGACTGGCTCCGTGTCGTCGCCACCTCCAAGCAGGGCTACGAGATCAAGTTCTTCAACGTCTCGTACGACCAGGAGGAGGCTGAGAACTAAATGTCTTTCCCTTTCCCACTCCGGGTCGGATTGTTTGATGGTTCTTGGAGTTACGGTTTGTTCGTTTGAGGTCTTGCTTTCGGCTCGAAGCATGGCAGTCTCCTTGCCGCTTTCTGTCTCGGGATTCCTTCAATGGTCTCTTGATGAGTGGGAGTTGACGATGTTGTAGCTTCCAATGCTGGCAGATGAAATCTTGAATGACATTGCCCCAAAAGCCGGGAAAACGGGAGCTTCGACTCTCTGACCCGGCACCCCCCTTTACTTTCAATCATGTGTGCTGTCTGTGGCACTAAGACCCTGAGCAACCGCCAATATCAGTATGCTCATCATCGAGCGCAAAGAAGCGGTGTTCGTATTGTTCCTTTTTTCAAGATGTTAAGCCGCGAAAATTATGGTCTGCTTTTATCGGCTGCACTGCTAACGTAAAAAGGCATTGAAAGCCCACGGAAGTGAGCAAGAAGAGCATGGACCCTGACTGCAGCCTCTGCATAATTGTCTGGGCTGAGTTGCGCGCGGGAAAATCGGCCAGTTGCCTCTTTTTGGCAGCACAGCTCAACGCGGCTTTTAATCAGCGGTTCACCTCCACACCGCAAGCTGCCCTGTGCACTAAAGCTCTTCTTCTTCTTGCTTTGTCCGCACACTTGAGCAATCTTCTTTCCACTCATCACTCTCTCTGCTACAAAAGAGACTGCAGGGCAGCCATTCTGACTATCAGCGACTGGAAGCAGCATCAGAATATCTGTCCGCTTTGTACTGTAACAGCGATCTCGCAGACCTGACCACCGGGCGGGATATTACTCGACAGGGATTTACCGCAACCGCGCAACCTCCAGGCACTTGAGCTCGGGAGCCCTCAGAGCTGGCCTTCTGGCACAAGCTTGACTCAACTACCGATTCCATCGACAAATACTCTTCACGCTTGCATCCCATCGAGTCCCGCCATGTCAGGCTCACTATCATACGCGCGCGAAGGTGCAATCGTAGACGAGAGCGAAGATCAGGGCTCAGATATCTTCTTTGAAGATCAAGACGAGGACTACATCGAAGACGAGGAAGATGAAGAAGACTTGCTACTTCAAGATGCACTAGAAGAGATGGTCGCACAAGCAGAGGCACGCGACTCATTCGGGGCCCAATTCGACGACTCGGAAGGCGATTCCGAATATGTACCCACAGACGAAGACGGCTCTGTGTACCAGGATCTCGTTCAAGACGCAGGCGGGCTCGAGATCGAGATCGAGATGGCCGACGACGACGATGATGATGAAGAAGAAGAAGAAGAAGACGACGATGATGATGAGGACGGAAGCGGTGCAAGAGACGACCGCGACGGAGAAAGCATCACAATCGACATCCGAGAGCTGCTCCGAGCACATCTTGCAGCGAGCAACGATGATGATGGGAATGGCGAAGATACGGGCGCGCTCAGTACAAGAGCCGCCATCTTGCGGGAACTCAACACGATCGGCATCAGCGGGCTGCAGCGTCTCCTTGCAGCCGCCACTGGCGGTACGGTCGAGGACGACGACGATGACGACGAGGAGGATGAGGACGAAGACAACTGGTATCATATGGCGCGGTCCTCGCCGATGGCTGACTTCTGGGAACCTATCAAGCGGCCGATTCGATCTGGACAAGAGCTTGCTATGAGCGGCGACTTTGGTCGACAATCCAAACGACCACTCGATGCACCACCTTCTGCCTTTGCCGAAAGCAGCAATCTCTCCGATCTCGTTCATCAGCGCAAATACGCTCGCCGGCGCATAGCTAAAGCTGACATGGCTTCCTTCGTTCCCAATACCAATGGCACCATCGTCGCATCGTATCCAGCGCCAGTCTACTGCGGGCAGTACTCGCAAGATTCTTCATTCTTCTACACTTGCACGCGGGACTTCAGAGTGTATATGTATGATACTACTACTGCAGGTCCGAAGAAAGTGCAAGTCCACGACGATGGGCCGAGACGAGTACGCAACAGCTGGTTCTTTAGCTCCATGGGCACCACGCAGTATACTTCACTCAATATGACTAAGAGTATTCAAGGCAGGCAAGGTAATTGGACCATCACCGATGCCAACTTGAGTCCCGACAATCAGTGGATGATCTACTCGAGTATCACACCTTTCGTACATCTCGTGCCGACGAAGCAGAAATTCGATACGGGTGGAAGGACGCCTAGCGACAATCAAGTCATGCTGGACTTTAGCAATACAGGAGACGACGATACTGGGGTAAGATGGCGCTCAGCGGTAAGAGCTTCACCCTCCTCCTTTCCATCTTCTGCCGAATGAACAAAACGCTGACTTTTCCCCTTTCCTGTTTCCTTTACGTTTTTGTGGCTGTAGATCTGGTCGATCCGTTTCTCGGGCGATTCGCGCGAAATCGTCGCTGGTGCCCACTTCGGCGATATCTACGTCTACGATATTGAAGCCCGTCGACGTGTTCTTCGCGTAGAAGGCCATTCCGACGACGTCAACGCAGTAGCCTTTGCCGATGCCGCATCCTCCAATGTCCTTATTTCCGGTTCCGATGATTCCTTCGTTAAAATTTGGGACCGACGCTCTCTGTCCGGTGGTAAACCAGCCGGTGTTCTCATGGGTCATACGGAAGGAGTCACCTATGTTTCTCCCAAAGGTGATGGTAGATACTACATTTCCAACGGCAAAGATCAATCCTGCAGACTATGGGATTTGAGGATGATGCATTCTTCAGCCAAATTCGACCGTATGACTCACCTCGATTACGGTCTTAGGAATTGGGATTACAGAAACATGTCGTATAGGCAACCGAGGTATCAAGCGCATCCGCAGGATTGTAGCGTGATGACGTATAGAGGTCATGCGGTGTTGAAGACGCTGATTCGGTGTCATTTCAGTCCGTTGGAGACTACGGGGCAGAAGTATATCTACAGTGGTAGTGCTGATGGTAAAATCCACATTTGGAATCTGGATGGAACGGTGGTGCAGGTGTTGGATCGATCGAAAGTGAGGCCTTTGTATGCGGAGAAAGATCCTGCTAATCAGATCCATGCCTACAAGGCTCCAGGTGGAGAAGGTGCAGAAGGGGAGGATGAGAGTGAGGACGATGATGAAGATGTATTCCGCGAACCAGGTTTAGCGTCCGATCCATCTGCTCCGCCATTGCCGTGGTTCAAACGAAAGCATCCGAATAGACACGTCGCTTCGGCTGGCGATGCGACTATTAACAACCCCTTAGCAGGTGGGAGGGGAGGCGGTAGAGCAGGTAGAGGACATAGAGGAACTGGAGGTGGAGCGGTGTGCACGGTAAGAGATGTAAGCTGGCATCCACAGGAACCGAGTCTAATGTCAACAGCTTGGGATGGCCCTGAAGGGGAATCGGGAAGCATAGCTAAACATGAGCTTGCGGATTGGAGTAAACGACATATGACGTTGGAAGACGTTCAGGCACAGAGGGAGATGGAGGCACACGGTTGAGCCGAACCCAGTCCTTCTCTCTTACGTCCTTTCGCAGCTTCACATTTGTATCAACCCTGCTCTCATTCTGCAATCACACATCGTGGATCAGGAACGTCATTAAGATTTGCATTGCGATCATAAAAAAAGGTTGAGTCTAGAGTGCAACAGAACATGACTGGTTACTTTGCCTCCCCCCACCCAGCCAGTTCGACCACAAACCCAGCGCTCAACCTAACAAACTGCATGAGATGCTTAAAGCTGAACTCGGGGTAATCAAACGTATCACCGGTCGTATGAATCCTCTTCAGGTTACTGTTCTCAAAGGTTGCTTCGATGGCAAAAGCACTATCCGCACCGATCTTTGTCCATGAGGCGTGATCCGATCCGGCATAACCGAGTTTCGTCTCTGTGTAACCAATGTCCAGATATTCATCGACAAGTAGGCCGATGAACTTGGTGAGGGGTGTAGAGACAAAGTCGGATACGAGGCCTACGGTTTCTTCTGTGCCCTGTTTGACGAAAGCTGTCATGTCTTGTTGTAGCATAGCGTTTACTTTTGTGCCCTTGCGTTCGTAGGATTGGGCGACGGCTTGGGAGCCGAGCAAGCCGCCTTCTTCGGCGGAATACCAGTGCAATTCAACGTCGGATTCGGGGCGCCAGTGGGCCGAGAGAAGAACGCGAAGTGCTTCGATGATGGTAACCGTGCCAGATCCGTCGTCGTCGGCACCAGGAGCGGCGAAGAAGGGGAAAAGATTGGTCGAATCTTGATGCGCGCCCAAGATAGTCACTCCCTTTTGCTCTGTCAAGGTGGAGTTGGAACCTTTGATCTTGAGCAGGATGGAGTTTTGGCCCCAAGGATGAGGGAATTCTTCAACCTTGATATAGTCCTTGTCCTTCACCAGATCGGAAACTGTCTTGAAGAGCCATGCCTGGGACTGGCGACCAGTTTCGCTCTTATAGTATCTCGTATGGAACGAAGTGAATTTCTCCAAATGCTTCCTAGGACCTTGCTCGGAGATCTGCTTAAACACGCCCTTGAGCTCCTCCTTATGCTGTACTTTGCTCGGGAATTTCGAGCCATCTTTAAGAAGAGACTGAGGCTGAGACTTGGCTCGTGCAGCATTGAGAGCTCCAAGATCAGGGGTTTCAGTAAGATCCATAAAGTGTATCCCACGGTACCAAAGCACCTGCTTGCCGAACTCGGTGGTCCAGTAAGGTTCTTGATCAGGAGCAGTTTGGACAAGGCGAGCGGAAAACATGTCCTTGAAGGAGGAAGTGAGCGAGGTGAACAGCGAGCCGGCGAATCCACCCGTGGTGGTGAGATCACGAGATCCGGCAGCCTCAATGGGGGCAGCGGAGACGCTAGTGAGCGCAACCGCTAGGGCGGCTATGGGGATGGTGAGCTTCATTCTTGAGGTTTTAGAGTTAGGGTTTGTTGGAGTGATGACGATGGGGGTAGTGGAGGCTATAAGCTTAAAAGGAGGAGAGGAGTGATTGTATGCGAGGGCCGCGCACCCCTCTCACAGACAGGCAGGCAGAGGGTTGCTGTCACAGTGCGGGGACCCTGTTTTTCGGCTGTCGATCCAAGAGCGCCGCATCGAGCGCTCGAACAGGTTTTGCTTTCGGTGTGTGGAGGTTGAATTGCCTCTCACTGTCTGCACGCTTATAGGTCCTGCCTTTCTAAGCGTCAATCTTGGTCTTTCTTGCGTGCCTGAGCGCACAATACTCACCATTGTTGCTATGCGCGTCCTAACACCTTGAAATGCAACCTTTCCACTTCATCGTCGCCATCCCTTCCATCACAAACAGCAATACCTGAGATCACAGTCTCAGCAAGAACAAAAGATGACCCTCAATGATGCTAGACATTGAATGGAAGGAATGGAAGTATGCAAAGATTCGATATGACGCTGGAAGATCAGAGAAGACGCATTCCACTAGGTCCTCCCTCGGTTTCTTTCCTCCCCCTCTCCGCCTTGGTCTGTTTCTTCTTCTCACTTGCAAACGCTTGTTTTGTCTTGATCTTTCTCTCCTTTCTCTCCTTTTTGTTCGCCTTCAATGCTTCTTTTCTCGCCTTTCTATCCTCTTTGCTCTCGTTCCTGTCTCTCTTTGCTGTGACAGCGATGGTAGACATGCGTTTTGCTAGCTCTCCACCTTCTGTTGCGTCCGAATCGTACTCTTCATCCTCGCCATCCTCTGTGTCTGACCCTGAGTCGCTTCCGGAAGGTGGACCGCGTCCGTCATTTTCCTCGTCATCCTCATTGAGTGTGGCGATGCCATTCTGCTTCTTACCCCGAGGCTTGGAGTAGCCGACAATCTCTGGGAAGCCGGTTCGTGGGTTAATCCTGATCTTGGGAAGCCTTTCCTCGTCGTTCAAAAACGCAGAAGCGGATGGTCGCTGAGAAGTGTAACTAGTCATACTAGGTGCTAGACCGTTACCCAACTTGACCGCCCCTCCCCCACCTGTGCCATTACCCAGCACACTCCCCGGTCGGAATGCTGAAGTATTGCTTCCACCAAACACACTTTCCTTGGCCGAAATCGTCCTCGGATGATTCTCCAAATTCGTCTTGATACTTTGAATCGTTTCCACATCCCATTTCTCCCTCATATGACTCCTAGGTACCGGATCGACAATCTCCTCATCTGGACTTTCGTAATCTTCGTATTCTCCCAGATCGCCTTCGCCTTTACCCTCGTCCGCATCCTTACCAGCCCATTCGCGCCCGTTGATCCTGGCCTTACCGAGCGCTTGGCGGAGGATGGTGAGCTTTTCGACAGAGGTAGAATCGGTTCCTCCGAGCGCTTCGCGAAGTTTACCATGCTTCGTCTCGTATTTGGCGAGGAAATCATCCATAATCCCTTCAAAATCTTCACGGGTGACAATCTCGTCAGCTTCCTCTCCGTCAGAGTCTACAAACTCCTCTTCGTCCAAATCCTCCAACGATTCTAGCGAGGGATCAAAGTCTTCGCGAATGCCATACTTGCGTCCAAGTTGCGCAAATCGATCGTCGAGATCCGAAAGACCTTTGTTACGGAACATAGCAGAAGAAGACATGGACCATGCAGTGCTGCCTCCGCCAATACTCGGTGCTTTGGTGGACGCTGCTCGTCGAGCTAGAGCGCCTGGTTTGCCTTTTTTGCCGATAGCGGATCCGCCGGCAGTGTACATTGTGCCTGCTTTCGAGCCGCCCCGGAGTGAGGCTAGTTGGTCTCGATCCTCACCCTCTCCCATACCGTCGTCAGAGGATGGACGGGGTTTGGCATTGCGTGCTTGTTCCTGTTGCGCTTTGAAAAGTGCCACTCGTGCTTCGAGGGACATGTTCTCCTCTCCTAGTTCCTCCAAGTCTCGTTGCGCACGAGCAGCGGGATCGGCCCAAATCGCCTCATCACCTTCTGGCGCTTGCTCTCTCCACTCATCCTCTCCTCTCACGATCCCGTCCCATTCTCCATCCTTCACAACTTCTCCAAAGAAATCGTCATCAAGATCATCATCTACGAACGCCTCATCATCCAGTGCCTCCAATGCCTGCCTCAGATGTGGGTCCATATCCGGTTGGAAACCCTGCAAGCTCGGCTCAACCGCTAGATGGCTCGTGAAGCTAAAAGGCATTTCTTTCTGACTAGGCAAGACTGACGCTGGAAGCTTCAGCCCCTCCCCCTTCTTCTCCCCTTCCTCTTCTTTCAATGCAAAACTATCCTTCCCCTTCCCCTTACCTGTCGCCCCGGCATTGGAACTGATCATAATGGTGTCGATCTCCTCGTCCACATTCTCTCCACCGCGTTTAACATTTTCGTCATCTTTGATAGGACGTAAATGTTGCATGTAATCATACTCTGTGTCGTCAAAGTAGATACCGTAGTTGGCGGCTTCGCCGATATTGCCTCGGATAGGTTTGCCGTATTTGTCCCGAATCACTGAGGTGTCTGCTTCGAGGTCTGCTCGGGTTTTGCCCTTGGCACGGGATTGATTGGCTGGGTCGTAGGAAAGAAGGACATGGGCACCAGCATCAGGGTCGTTGATTAGCGGGTCTCGTTGTGAACGATGGACGAGCTGGAAATGCTGCGCCTTGTCGGAACGCCATATTGACTTGTTCTTGGTTTTGGACTTGGCTGGCATGTTGGGCGTTGGGGGCTAGGCGGAAGCCAACTGGATTGAAGAGGTGAACTAGGTTTTTGGGGTTGGTGTTGCGAGAGCGGAGTAAGAAAAGCTAAGTAGCTGGATGGCGGTCTGATACGCCGCTTTTGGACCTCTCGATGTACGATGCAGCAGCTTCTGCGAGGTAGATACGCTCCGCCGAAGTATGCGTGGAGAGGTGTTGATGGTGGTGTCGATATGTGTCAAGAAACGCTTGACGAAGCTGTGATGGTGTTGGTGGCCACAAAAGAGCTCTCTAAAACTTCCATAAAATTTTGAGAACCCTTCCAGGCTTGCGCAAAAAGAAAAGTTGCAACAGCAGCTGGCGGCGGAGCAAGAATCAAATTTCCTCTCAGGGTGCAACCACTTTTTTTTTCTTTTTTCTTTTTTCTTTTTTCTTTTTTTCCCTCTTCGACAGTTTTACTCCACAAAAGTCTGCTTATGTAAGCAGGATTTCTCAAGCGTCGGCATCTATGGCTTCTTCTCGTCCTTCATCACCTTCTTCTGCACCTTGATCCTTCTTTCCATCTTCCACACCACAGCTGCAGGATCGTAATAGCAAGTCATGGCAGCATCAACATCAACGGGCAGGCTGCTACTGCCAGGTCAACCGCTTTCTGTCACATCCTCCACCTCTAAATCGCAACTAGAGCTAGGACCAGGCACATACTCTCGTGGAGACTACATTCTCTCCTCTTTGGTTGGATACGAATCTCGTACTCCCTCTTCCTCCACCGCTTCCTCCTCTACCGCCAAAAAATCTGCTCCTGCCTCCTCAGAAACGGTCTCAATCAGCGGCGTGGAAAACCGCTTCGTCGTCCCTCAACCAGACTCTACCGTCATCGCACGAGTTACCCGCGTCACTCCTCGACAGGCCTATCTCTCGATCCTTATTGTCGACGGCTTACCCTGCGGCTCTTCCTCTTCAACCTCATCAACTTTCGTCCAATCTGGTCTGGGAAACCATGCAGCAGGAGAAGGAGAAGGTGTCGACTTCCAAGGCGTAGTTCGATCCCAAGACGTCAGAACAACTGAAAAGGACAAAGTCAAACTCGCAGACTGCTTCAGACCCGGTGATATCGTCAGAGCTACAGTGATCAGCTTGGGTGATGCTAGGAGCTATTATTTGAGTACTGCGGGGAATAGCTTGGGTGTCATCTACGCGGTTAGTGCTACTAGTGCGAGTGTTGGAGGTGGAGAAGGGGCAGAAGGAGAAGAGGGAGGAAAGGTGACAACAAGTGTAGGCGGAGCAGGATGGAAGGTAAGTGGGAATGAAATGGTTCCCATCAGTTGGAATCAAATGATTGACCCGGTGACCGGGGTGGTGGAGAATCGCAAATGCGCAAAGCCTGATTCGCTTTAGCACCCCCTCTCTCTTCACATCCATCACATCGTCGCTCACGCAATCCCAGGCCTCTTCTCACTGTATACTAGCACAAGCACACTCAATCTCATCTTCAACCTTGTCACACAAAAGTCAGTGATGCGATCCAATCCAAAAAATCATATGAATTCCATTCTAGTACAAGACCTTGAGGTATTTGCTCTAGAGCTATCGTCAACCAACATTCGTCATGGTACAAAGACATTCGTTTGCGTGTCATCTCTCATATCAACTCCTTCAATCCTTGCGATGGAAAAGGCTATGCTTCCTCTTACTCTCCTCGCTCATCACCTTGACATGTGGGTGATCAGGCTGTTCACCAGGTCTGCCATCCTTCATGATATGTGCACAAGTCCTAATGTTCTTCAACCATTCATCACCCTTGTCGTCGTCGTCTTCGAACTCTGGCAGTCCGATCGATCCCAGCCCTGCTGCATGGGCATCTCTACTAATGCCACCGTCGAATGCATTTCCACCAGGTGAGATGGAGCCATCGGTTGTGTTGTGGTGATGAGGGTGCGCTTTGGCGTGAGCGCCGTCGATAGCGGAGCGAAGCATGTCCGTGGAGTTGGACCTCGACATGACAGGGGTGCGGGTGAGGGGGCTGTCTGTGTCGCTGAATCGTCGGCCACGAAGCAAGTCGCCAAGAGTGCATCGGAGGGATGGTTCGACCGCCATCATGCGCGAAAGAGCTGAACGAGTTTCACGAGGGAGAAGACGGAAGATGCTATCCGCAGCACCCGAAGTGAAAGTGGTCTGCGAGGAAGCAGAAGAGACGCTATCACTGCGGTGCGCATGAGGTCGTACATCATCGAACGCACTTGCGTTCCCACCTTCTGCATGAGGCGTCGTATCATCCGCAAGCGTCGAGCTAGGCGAAGAAACAGTAGGCGACATCGCATGAGGACTTGCCATGCCCGCTTCTCCGTTCCCGTCTTCACCCAAAACCTTGTTGCCATCACAAGTATCGCTAAGCGAAGGCGACTGTGGGTTCGAGTGAATCAAGTGTAGTGTCATATATCCTGCTTCGTGTGCCGATCGAATCTGAGGCGTGGCTTGGTCGTCCGAACTCGTTACATTGTCGATGGCCGACATACCCAGTGTCTTTCGAAGCTGCGAGACATGGTCGCTGGAAGTAACTCTGCTAGCCATAACACTCGACGCCGGTGTGCTGCTCTGCCTGCTCGGGCCCTCGCTGTGACTCTTGGCAGGCTCCGAAGGTGGAGGTTTGCACAACTCGGGATGCGAAGTGACGAATAACCTGAAGCTGAGGTCGGTCTTGATATCCGGCAGCTTCCACGGGAACCGACGAAGAATCATACACAAGAAGATGATGGCACAACTCCAAACGTCGGTCAATCGCGGATCGTAAGTCTGCTGCGACAAGACTTCGGGTGCCAAGTATGGATCGGATCCGACCACTCCCGTTGCAACCACTTTGCTCTTGCCTGGAGAATGGAAGACAGTGGCAGTACCAAAGTCGATGAGCTTGACAACGTGGCCTGTAGTCATGACGCAGTTGTCGAGCTTCAGATCTCGGTGCGCAAGACCCATCGAGTGGAGGTAGTCAACACCATCGCAAATCTGACGGAAGACACAGTAGATCTCCTGTCTGCACATCTTGCCGCTCATGACGACGCTGAAAAGATCGTAGGGAGCATACTCCATCACTTCGTAGTAGTGTCCGTGATCGGAGATAATGTCGATGGTCTCGATAATGTTGATGTGATGGAGCGTGCTACCGATGCAGAACTCGGCAGTGACCTTCTTGATGTACTCCTTCTCGTTCTCGCCCGGTCGACGCTGTCGGAACTCTTTAACAGCAAAGACGGTGTGATCTTTGGATCGCTTGATCAGACGCACCGTACCACCAGCTCCCGAACCCAGCACCTTGCCCCATTTTCCGTACTTCTTGGCCAAGTGAGCATGGTCTTCGCCGAGCGGTGGCGAGTCTTTGCCGTGTCGCTTGGGCGTCGCGATACCAGAACGGCTGCTGCCGTCGCTGCGAGAGTCGCTGTTGTGGTGTCCGATGTGGTTTTGCAGGAACTTGCGCAAGTCGGTAAGCGGGTTGTGATGCGTAGAGTGCTCCTTGTCCTTTTTCTTCTTGCCGTGACCGTCGTTGTCAGAGGGCGAGGTTGTACCGCTGCCGCCGTCGCTGTGCTTACGTCCCGCACTGCTGCCAGCTCGCTCGGTGTTGCGCCGAGAGCCAAGCTTGGGGAAGATGAATTGCGGAGGTGTGCTTGTGGAGTCACTGGGTGCATCGACACCTCGTGCGGAAGCAAGACCGCTGGCACCGGCGCCTTGCACGGGCTGGAACGAGGTACCAGTCATGGCACCGCTGAGCATCTTGTTGAGACCCGAACGCTGCTGAGCTTGGGAGCCACTGACGACAGGGGAAATAGGCTCAGAAGCGGATTCGTGGCTTGGCTGGAGATGAGCGGAGGAGCCGCCAGTACCGATGGGTATTGCAACACCAGAGTGGTCTGCATGTTCGCTGAGGCCCATCTGCTTGAGGTTCTCGGAGCGGATCTTAGCAGCCGAGGCACTAGGACCAGTGATTGGGTCGACAGGGCCCGAGACGATGCCGTTAGCCGACTCCAAGCCGCCCGTGGAGACGGGAGAGACCATCTGCGAGGGTGAGGAGACTACGAACGCATTTGTGCTTTGAACAGGTTTTGGCACGGCGGATGACGTAGCAGATGCTGCAGGTTGGTCGGGGCGGTTGCTGTGGACAGCGGTGTAACCGGGAGCAGTCGAGTCTTCTCGGAGAGTCATCTGGTTGGTCTGTGTAGCGAGGTGGACGACATCCGCGCCCTGTCGATCTTGGTTGGGTTGAGCCGAATGCTGGACGATGGGTTCCATGGGCTTTGAAGACAACATGTTGTCAGAACTATGCTATGTTGTGTTCGCCGTTGCTGTTGCAGCCAACGAAGTATGTGTAGTGCGTGTCAATGCGACGATGTATGCCAGTTTGCAGCGCAGCAATTGCGATGATGCTCCTCGTGGATTAGTGAAAGGAGCTGGGATGTTGGTTTACGGACGTCGTGTGACTTCGATCCAAAGCTGAGCCGCTCTTGGTTGTCCAAAGACTGATGGAAGTTACTGGATCGATGTCGGTCTGTACAAGTGCCGATACCGTCCACGAGATGGTGATTGAAGTTGCCGGTGGCCGAGCTGTGCGAAGGTAAGTGTGGGACCCAAACCTTGTATGGAAGCGGGTTCAGGGTTTTTTCTTTCTTTGAGCTTATCAGATCTGAATGCGTAGACGGACGGGAAGCAAGCAAGCACAAAGCACGCGAGCAAAGAAAGCTGAATGCAAATCTGATATGGGTAGTCCGTCCAGCAAAGGAGGCCGACGAGATCCGTTGTGGAATGCAGACACGCGTGTGTGCGAAGGTGAGGATGTATGTGGTTCCGTCTTGGCGCGGCGTGATTGCAGCAAACAACCTCAGAAGGTATGCATGCAGTGCCTGTCGAAGATGATGAAGGAAGGAGAGACGGAGCAGATGAGAGCTTCGGATGACGATGGAAGGCAAGACGGAGGAGACGGAGGTGGAGGATTTCCTAGCACCAGATGGATGGCGAGGCCAAGCCAAACGGGAAGAGCACACAAAGCAAAGAGAGAGGCGATGGCGAGACTCGAGAGCGGCAACGGTAACGGTAACGGTAAACGGCAACTGTAAAAGGGCAGAAGAGTGGACAGAAAGCAGATCGCAGGCAGATAGACGGGAAGGCAGCAAGCAGCATAGACCGAAGCGCACAGAGGCAGGGACGCAGCGGTGACGCCAACAGGCAACCCAGCGACAAGCGAAATATGATTCAACCACACAGCGCGGTGATTGAGGAGAGAACCCCACTCTCTCTCTCCTCGGTCCGCTGCCGGGCAATCAAAATAAAAATAAAAATAAAAAATAAAAAATAAAAAAAGAGAAAAAAAATTGAAAGAGCTGCAAGTCTATGTGATGTGATGCGCCAGGGCCACTTTCCAAAGCGAAGTCGAAATTAGTCAATTTTTCGTCCTTTTCTTTTACCTCTTTCCCTGTGACCCTTAGGCTGCCTGTTTGCCTGACTCTTGTCCATCGGAGTTTACCATCAAGCACGGCAAACTCAGACTCACTTCGGCATGCTGCCCAATCAAAGCGGGGGCAAAACAAAAGTGACCATGTGCTGGCCAAGAAGTCGCGCACCGGCCACCTCTTACCTTCCCCTCTTTCTTGGCTGCAACATACACAAGTCTTCTGTTTCTTCTGCTTCTTCTTCTTCAGTCTTTCTGTACACGACACTGGCTTGTTCATTGGCTGAAGGGCTTGATCCTGCCACAAACACATTCAATTCTGTCGGCACAAGTGCAAGCCTATCGTTCAAAGGATGAGCTCGTGATTCGTAGGACTGAACTTTTTGATGTCAAAGCCATTGACAAAAACCGTGTGCTCGGGTAATTTGCGTTCTGCCGAATGAGAGGCTCAGAGAGAGCCCTTTCGGAATTTCCGCGCGAATACAGCCTGAGAGAGTCTCAATTGATCCTCTTGCTGAGCAAGCGATTCCACGGACCCTGACGCAATGAGTTTTCCGGGTTTCGGTTCATTCGATTTCGGTTCAATTCATCCGTTGGAGACAGAATGAAAGCGTCGCCAAGGCTTAGAACTTACAGTACACGGCGCGTCACCTTCTGAGGTCAGCTCATAACACAATGGTGACACCAACACGATGGATGGTCAGTCGCACTATTTCCTCACAGCAGTCATGCCGTAGTGAACCATGGCAGGCAATTCCAAGGTAGAGACTCAGCATTTGGGTATTCTTATGTCCGGCTCTGGCTCAGCTAAAAGTTCGACCATGCCAGTGTCCGGGTGTTCGGTTTCGGCTTTGCATTTTTATCGATCGAATCTTGGATCGGCACGGCTATTCCGATACGGCTGCTTTTTTCGCTGATAGCATCTTCTCCTATGAGCAAAGAGATCCGCGGTACGCTGTCTCTCTAGTCGACGGCTGTCAAAACAAAACGGTGTGACGAATGAGACCCTGGATCGTTGTTGTATGACTGGAGAGAGAAATTCGTTGGACAGTACGAAAAGGGGAAGGAAAATGTTGCCCTGAAATTATGGCACAAAAAATAAACAAGCTTCACTGGCGGCAAGCAAGCAAAAGCCTCATCGGTCGACACAGCACACGCTCACACTTGACTTTCTTCTGAGTTCCAGGATGGATGATTGAATGGAGCTGCCATCACATCATTTGTGTGTGTGCAAGACAATGCGAAAATTATGAACCAAAACGAACAAAGAGATGCAAGCGAACAAGGAGGAGGCGCGCCATTGCTGGCAGCGCGCAGGTGGAAGGCTAGTCTATGAAGGCAAAGGAGGCCACATCGCTGAGAAACAGGCCGTCCGATGCCTAGCCCTGTATAAGAGAATCGTCCCCCTTAGACGAGCAAGCTACCAGCGAGAGCAGCGACCACGCAACCAACGAGTGCCGAAGTAGTAGTGCGGGCAGTGATTGAGGCCGATGAAGACGAGCTGCTCGAGCTCGATGATCCTGACGAAGTGCCGGAAGACTGCGAGGAGGTAGCGCTCGATACCGCGCTCGACACAGCTGAAGAAGCGCTCGATGCAGCAGCAGCGACACTCGAGCTAGCCGAAGCAACAGCCGACGAAGTCGAAGCCGAAGCAGCAGCGGTCAAACCAGAAGCGGAAGCGGAAGCCGAAGACGAGTTGGACGAAGAAGAAGCAGCAGCGGCACCCGAAACGATTCTGCCGTTACCCCAAGGGATCGCAGGGCCCTCAGGCTGGCGAGCAAAAGGAGCAGCGGTCACGGCACCGCTGTCATCAGCAATGGGGAAACGAGTGGTCCAAGTAGGGTCCTGACCGTTGTGAGTGAACTGGAAGAAGTAAATGTTGGCATTGGGCGCGACGTTGGGAGCAGTCCAGAGAAGACGGCCAGCACCGCTCGAGGTGCCGTCGATGCCAGTAGCAACAGTGTAGAGCTCGGTCATGTTCTGGTTGGATCCGGTCATGAACTTGACCTCCATGCTCTTCCATGCCTGGTTGGTGGTCGTATCCCACTGGATCATGAGAGGGGTGCCTTCGTTGGTAGAGCTGGGAGTGAGTGGCGATGGAGCCGATGCGGCACCGGCAGTCTGTCGCTCGACCAGGCTGGGCATGGCGACAATGGACGAGGCGCTGGTCAAGGCAGCAAGAGCCCAAGGGGCGAGAGAGGCGGCGAAGAACTTCATTTTGATGGTGCTATTGTACGTTGAAAAGGTTGAATGCGGTGTCAAGTTGGGTGAAGACGGAGCAAGTTGATGGATCCTGGGTCAAAAGAGTGACGACGGTAAGAGGACGAGACTGGGGGGAACCGATGAATAGGGGAAGAGAGAGAAGAATATGAGGAAGAGGCAATGAGGATATAGAAGAGAGGAGAGGAGAGGAGAGAATGAGGAAGGAGGAAGGATGGAGAGATGGCAAGATGGTGTAGAAAGGCGAGCTGTGGAGAGTTCAGGTGTTCGGAGACGCGGAGTCAGAGAGTGGGCAAGTTTGTTCTTGCTCACTGCTCAACAAGCGTGTTCTGGTCAGATGAGGCAGGCAACGAGAATAGGGGGTTTCGATGGCAGACAGGCGCAGGCTCAGCAGCTATCACGGCTTTCCCTTTGTGTGGGTTCCAGTCTGCTTTCTGACCACACGCAAGCAGACGCAGAGCAACACTTAGACAAAGATCAACACTTCACTGGAAAGGAGAGGAGGAAAAAGGCGCCAGCGCGTGGCTTCATGTCGAGGAATGCAAGTCCAAACAACAGAAAAGGGAACACGCGAATCTCTGTTTTTCAAGGCACAGAACAGCGAAATGTCAGAGACACCCTTCGTCGTTCGGTGAGTCGCTGCAGATCCCGCGACGTCTCGGCTGTTGCGATTCGAATTCCACGGCAGAGAACAGCAACAGCAGCCAAGGCGATGCGATGCAATGCAAAGCAGCGCAAGCACCGCATCAATGCAGCTTCACCAGTCCCAACGGATTCTTTCTCATCGTTCTGTCTGCCCTTCTTCTTGCCTTGGCACACGATTGTGCTGCTGCACGACCGCAGATTCAGATGCAAAAGTCGTTTGCAGTGAGATGGTGCGACGAAACAGAACAGCATCCCCTCAACGATTTGCTGTTCTTCGACAAGCATCACATTGAATTCACTGCCCCGGAGCTCCTGTATTCGGGGATGGAAGCAGTGCTGTCGATCCCAAAGAAGAAAGAAGTGCGAAGGACAAACACCGACGGTACCGAAGCTCAGAAAGCTTTAGTTCCCTGAGCGTGCTGGACAAGCAGGGGCTCAAGAAATGTGGACGAAAGAGCCAAGCAAGGCAGGCGAGCAGCATAGCATCGGTGTCGGAGTTGCAAAGGAGTGCAGAAAATTCTCCTTCTCGACCATGACAGCACACAAACTGAGGCTCAGTGCCGGAGTCGCGGCGACACACCTTTAGGCGCTCTCTTGCTCTTGCATCTTCTGACCGTCCCGCCAGAGGACAGGAACACGCTCTTACAGGAACAGATGTAAGGGGGGCTCGCGTGAGATCAGTTGCAAGGGTCTAACACAGGGTCCATCTTTCTAACCATGTCTTCGACTCCGCGGCCCCAGGATCCTTGATCTGCTTGACAGCCACAAGGCTCGCCACCTAATTCGAGCTCTGTGACTTGGACGTTGAAGAGTCTCCCACATCAGTCCATGTCATGGCTACGAAGAGAAGCGACTCAATCGAGCAGTGACTGACGCTTCGACATGTCCACCAGCGAGTCTCAGTTGCGTGCTGCAGTCAGGCTTGTGTTGAAAAATGTTAAGACATAAGCGACGCACATCCTCGAAAGTCGGATCCTGATCTATGAATCACGTGAGCCAGAAAAGTGGCATTCTGGGGGGAATTTTTGCTGAAATTCCACGAAAATTTCCACTTGAGCTGCGAGAAGAAAGAGAGAACCCTGAAAGAGAGCTGCTTTTTGCTGCTTCTGTGGCTCCACAAGCTTTCTCTTTTTTTTCCGTCCTCTGTCCAGGCCTGCTCACCGCTTCGAACTTGTCTTTCGAGCCTCACCTGCACCTTGACCTTGACCACCTCTCCTACACCAGCATCACGACACCTCCTGCGACTACTACGCTCACTTCACACCTCTATCAGGTCCAGGATTCGTCATCAAGACGCTTGAGCAGCCCTCTCTCTTTCTTCTCCAGACGCATTAGACGGCCTCCACCAGCGAGCGCCACATAACTTTCGCCCAACATGGCCAAGATGAAGCAAAAGGGAAAGTCGGGTGCGGCCAAGAACTACATCACCCGTAACCAGGCCATCAAGAAGCTTCAGGTCACCCTGGCCGACTTCCGTCGTCTCTGCATTCTCAAGGGTATCTTCCCTCGTCAGCCCAAGAGCGTTCGCAAGGCCAACAAGGGCTCCTCTGCTCCCACCACCTTCTTCTTCTCCAAAGACATCGCCTACCTGCAGCACGAGCCTGTGCTCCAGTCGCTGCGTGAGCACAAGACCTTCGCCAAGAAGCTTTCGCGTGCTATTGGCCGAAGGGAATGGGCTGCTGCCAAGAACCTTGACGAGAGCAAGCCCACCTACCGACTCGATCACATCATCAAGGAGCGATACCCTACTTTCCGTGACTCGCTCAAGGACATCGACGATGCGCTCTCCTTGCTCACACTGTTCGCCAATCTGCCCGCCACCGACAAGGTCTCTGCCGATGTCATCGCAACCTGCTCGCGCCTGTGCGCCGAGTGGCAGCTGTACGTCATGAAGACCAAGGCGCTCAAGAAGGTCTTCCTCAGCATCAAGGGTATATACTTCCAGGCCGAGGTCAACGGCGAGACCATCACATGGCTTGTTCCTTACCTTTTCACCCAGCACATCCCCTCCGACATTGACTTCCGCATCATGTACACCTTCCTCGAGCTCTACCAAACCTTGCTTGGCTTTGTTCTCTTCAAGCTCTACTCTGATGAGAACCTCGTCTACCCACCCAAGTTCGACGCTGCCAAGGACGAGCAGGCTGCCGGCTTCGGTGCGCTCAGCCTCGACCCTGCCAGCGCTGCTGTTCTGCGTGGCGAGAACACCACACCCGCCATCACCAACGGCGAGGCATCTTCATCTTCTTCCAACACTGTTATCACCGCTTCGGGCAAGAAGGTCTCGGCCAAGGATGTCAAGAAGCAGATCAAGGCTATCTCCAAGTCGGGCAACCTTTCCGGTGATGCTGAGGAGGAGCAGGACGAGGACGTGCAGGACGTTAACAACGCAGAGGAGGAGCAGTTTGTCGAGCAACCGTCCAAGTCGACCGAGGAGCAAGAGCCCACAGCTCACTTGACAACCTTCGACGAGATTCAGGCAGCTTCTGCAGCAAGCGAGGGTGCTGCCAACGGTCTCTTCACACCATACGTCTTCTATATCTCCCGAGAGTGCCCAAGAGCGGTGATCGAGTTTGTTTTGCGATCGTTCGGTGCGCTCCCCGGACGTATCGGATGGGACATGGTAGCAGGTGCAGGCAGTGCAGTGGACGAGAACGATGCTAGGATCACACATCACATTATCGACAGGCCAGTGCCAGCAAACGGCATGAAGCGATACCCAGGCAAGCGCGTCTTTGTTCAGCCTCAGTACATTGTAGACTGCGCCAACGCAAGGAAGTTGTTGCCTGCTGGTCCTTACGGTCCAGGCCAGACGTTGCCACCACACTTGAGTCCCTTCGTCGACGATGCCGAAGTGGCTCGTCGTGGCGGTTACGTGCCCGAAGAGGCAAGAGAGCAGCTTGGTCTCGAGGCTGATGCCGACGCTGTTGCTTCCGACGATGACGACGAGTCGGACGAAGATGTCGAGCTTGACGCTGACGAGGACGCAGATGAGCAGGAGGAGGATGACGAGGAGACAACTAGCGCAAAGTCCAGCGCCACATCTCGCCTAGCCCTTGCAGCTCTGTTGGCCGACCCGACCGACAAGGCCGAAGCTGGTCTTCTCGATGCTGCCGAGCTCGAAGCTGAAGCTGCCGGTGGTGAAGACGCTCTGGAAGACATGCGACGCAAGCACACTGCTGCACTCAAGCGGGCCAAGAAGACTTCCAAGGCTTCATCGGGTGGTGTCTCGACAGCACGCAAGACCGAGGAGCAGGAGGCCAAGGAGATGTCCAAGATGATGATGAGCAACCGTCAGCGCAAGTTGTACGAGAAGCTCAACTACAGCTCGGGCAAGCGGGCCGAAGAGACGGCCAAGTTGCAGCAGAAGAAGGCGCTCAACAAGAAGGCTGCCAAGGGCAGGAAGTAAGCGCAGCCTTTCAATTTCACTGTCGTTCTAGCGATTATCTTTGTTACATTCTCATTTTGCATCACATGTGTTTGCCGGTTACATCTTCAATGCTATTCTATGTTACATTCACTGCGTTCAACGGTCTCTGCTTTGCCTGTTCGTGTTGTCCACGGAATCCCCCGTACCATGTGATAGTGTGGTAGGGGCGTCAACTAGTGTGTCTCAGCAGACAATTTGTTAGCGCAGATGTGTGTCTGAGGTCGTCAGGGTTCTCTGCCGTAAGCCAAGGTCGATGCTTCGTTCTGAGGTGAGGATTGCGGCACGGCAGGTGGAAGGCCCTTCGGGACGAAGAGAGCATGAGCGAGATAGCTGTGCCGAACATGTCAAATTGATTCCCCGCAATCGCGCCTGACCTGTTCAAGTGAAGCCCACTTCAGTCATTGTATTGCAGCACAGTAACCCTAACCCTTGACAAGGGCATTGACCACATGGTGGTTTGGATTGATTGCTTCATGCGATCTCAAGAGATGTAGCCTAGACACTCTTGCTTCGGCACCAATCCGAAGATGGCAGTCAATTTGGCGGTCCAGTTACTGTCTACTGAGTCTGAGACCGAGTCTGAAGCTGAAGATCGCTCAAGTCGCTTGGACAAGATGTATCGCTCGCAAGATGTGAAGACTTGATGGAGGGAGAGATGCGGTCATCTGTTGCAGACAAGCTTTCTCCCTCTTGACGCCAACTGGTATCATTCCGCGGTATTACTTTGCACTGTCCTATTTTTCTCCGCTTAACGTCTCGCCCACAACTCCATCGTCACATCAAGCCGCTGGCTCAGTCAGCTGTGCAGCTTGTGGCACTTCCGATGTATGGTGGGGCTTGATTCTCTCGACGCACAATGCGGCCATCGGACAATAGGGTTGCGATGCAGAACATCGACACAACACAGCTGACGGGAAGAGCCGAAATCTTGTCACGATTGCTAAATTCGAGTTGCTGCATTCCGTCGATTGCTGCACACTCCACAGCCAAAACTGTCAAGCCCCACCCTCTTCCGGATTCACAGTCAAACACCTCGCTGCAGCTCATCACCTCTTAAAACTGAATTTCGGGATAGTCCCCGACGATGTTCGTCAATGCTGCTTGACATGATAGCGGATCAGCCGATGGAGTGACGGAGAAGTTCGGACACAGCTGATCGATAAAGAAGGATAGCAGCCAAGAATGCACTTTAAGCGCGGCACAAGAGTCTCCGCCCTTTTGCCTCCGGACGCTATTCCCAAACCTCTCTCGCATCGCATGGTCAGCTGCAATAATCGCTACGCCGCCCTCCGCATCCGCTTGCCAACCTACAATAGCTCGCTCGTTGTCTGCAGTGCAACCGTAAGCTGGTCCTGCTAAAGGGACGCAAGGCTGTGCGGCTCCAAAGTGTCAGAACCAACCATCGGGCCATTCTTGTCTTGGCAACCCTATGGCAAGGAAACGACATACTGTACTGTACCATGCCGTCTTAGCGCTGGTTTGAGGCTCCGCTTTTGGCGAGAATTTCGACCTTCTTTCCCCGCGCTCTTCCTTCTCCATGCTCGACACGAATCAGACGCGACCTCGCGATGCAGTCAATCTCATGGAGGCTGTTGTTCCGCCGCCGTTTCCTTCTTGCTGTTTTCACGATCCGCTGAGCATCAATCACAATTCACTTACTGTACTCGGCGCCCTGTTTGCAAATTGACTTGGCTCACATCGCATTATCGCCTCGCTTCCAACCTAACCTCGCCTCGCCTCGACTCGCCTCGCACTTGCACTTGCACTGCTTGTCTGTCTGTTTGGCTTCCTCGCCTCGGCAAAGTATTTCCTTCCGCCTGTCAAGCAGCTTCCCCCTCAACAGCGAGCAGGAAGGATCCCGCTTTCACCTCGACTCGGCTGCACAGTCGTCTTTCGCTCGTGTCTCAGTTGCAAGCCAGCTTCGCTCAGCTTCGCTGCTCCATCCATTCATCCGACCTTTCAGGCAGGCATCAAGCCATCCAGCCCCAGGTCATCACATCATTCCTATCCTGCTTTGCCTGCCTTGCATCTAGCCCAGTGAAACTCAGCCTCGTCGTCTTCCGTCCTTCTCTCTCTCGGGCATTGCCTTGCTTGCTTCTCCCCCCGCCGACATCGCCTCTCCTTCCTTCCGTCCTTGTCACATTCCCTGCTCTCGTCGACGTCCTCACCTTCCAATCCTCCGACCACAAACGCTGATTGCGACCGCAGCCCTCATACTCTGTCGCTGCGACCATCGCATTCAGGCTTGGTCCCACTTTCCCACGTCCCGTTCAGCGTCTTGAATTTGACATCCTACTCGTCCCGCTCAGGATCACGACAAGACGCTGATCACCATCAGGCTGCTGAAGACAAAGTACACCAATCAAGCCAAAGGATCACGGCAAAAAGTATCAACATCGGTTCTTCATCCATCCGCCTCCCACATTGAAGCATCCGTCCAAGATGCCTGCAGGATCACGACGCCCCGCGCCGGATAGGCACCGCATTCTCACCAACATGGGTTTGCCTCCTCGAGAGCCTGTTGCTGAGCCCACGAGCCCCTCTTACTACCCCACATTCCCACGCTCGCGTCGTGAAAGCAACGCTTCAGGCGCAAGGCAAAGCGAGCGTTCCTTCAACGGCAGACGTGCTGCTGCCGTGCCCACTGGTGATGACTCTGACGCCTACAACGATCCTCGCTCGAGGCGTTCCACTCGCCAGTACGACTCTGACCCGCGTGAAGACCCACGCCGCTCGGTGGATGGTCGTCGCAGATTCGAGAGCCTTCCAGCTTCATGCACTCGCACCAACAGCACTCGCCGCCCTGCTCTCCCCGACTTCGACGACCGAGATGACCGCTACGAGCTAGACGACCTCGATGAGGAAGAAGACGATTTCGAAGAGGATCGCCGCTCCAACCGACGTCGCAGCATCAACCCTCCTCGTCGCCCAGAACCTGCTCCTAGGTCCGAACGAGGTGGCTCTGCCGTCAATGGCCGTCGTCGCCAGGAGAGCGATCCTTACCGCGAGCCTGAACCGTACGAAGAGTTCTCCAATACCCGCTACACCTCCCGTGGACCTACCCGTTCCGTCTCTCACGGCGATCTTGAAGGCGATTATCGACGCAAATCAATCTCCACTCGGCAAAGAAAGTCAAGCAAGCCCAGCTCGTACAATACACGTGAAGCTCGTCGCGATGATCTCGATCGAGGTGCGCAGCTCGACATCGACCGTTCTGTCTCCAGATCTCAGTCCTCAGGTGGACGCAGCGGAGGCGGAATGCTTGGTCGTGTCCTGAGCCGCACCTCCGCAAGCAGCCGTGGTAACGCCAATGGCTCCAACGGCGCTCGCATGGAGAGGTCTTCCTCCCGTCTCAACCGATACAGCAACCGTCAACCTGGCGATCGCCGCGACGAGAGCGAGATGGAGCTCGCACGTATCGAAGAGGAAGAGATGCTGCTTGCCATGCAGAAGCGTCGCAGCGCTGCCAATCTTGCTGCAAAGGGTTTCGACCAGTCCGATCCTCGCTGGTACAGGGATGACCGTGATTTGCGTCAGCCAGCTTCACGTTCGCGAGCCAGTGCTCAGCCCGTCAACCTGGAGTGAAGTGCCAGTGCCGTGAGACGAAGCATGGACCGCGAGCGCCAAAGAACCCTCGCTACCCTCGAGAGCAATGTTTCGGACTTCCCCACCGTCTCCCGTACGGATGCGGTTGTTCGCTCCCGAACACAGTCCCAGACCAAGCCTAGGGCACAGCCCGAGAGGCGCGAGCGTGCCTTGTCTGGCTCGCGATCTGGCCTCCCTCCTCAAAAAGCTTAGCGCGAGGCTGCTCTTGCTGCTATCACCGGTGTCTCTAGCGGTGCTGTTGCCTCAAGTGCCATCAAGAAGCAGGACAGGAGCAAGCAAGCTCAGCGTGCCGTTGAAGAGGAAGACGACGAAGACAGTGAGAGCGACATTTCCTCTGACGACGACGCTCTGCTTGAAGATGCTGCCGAGCCTGCTGACGTGCACGACGATGACGCAATCCCTACCATCGTAGGCGGAACTGCCAAGGCTGCTCAGAACGGCGAGACAAACGCTGCTGCAGCTCCTTCCGCTAAGAACGCTGCCAGCAAGAAGATCCCCGAGACCACGAGTGACGACGAGGAAGACTCGGACGAGGACGGCTCTGATGAAAGCACCGAGCAGACTTCGGACGGTCTCGACTCGGCCTCTAAGCCCGCGCCAGCCATCTCTGGTGCTGCTGTCTCCAAGGCTCCCGCCGCCTCTGAGCCAAAGTCGGAACTCGTTGCTACCAGTTCCAGTTCCAATGGTCGTGCTGCTCCTAAAGGCTACATGAACTTCAGCCGCAAGACTCCTGCCGCCGCGCCAGCCAAGGCTCCCGCATCGGCCAAGGCAAAGCCTCAGTCCGAGTCTGAAGGCTCCGAAAGCAGTGACGAGGACGACGACGAACAAGAGGAAGAACAAGTCGACGCTACACCGAAGCGTTTGCGTGCCACTCCAGCGGCAGCCATTGCTGCTCTTGCCGGTGGAGCCACTGCCAGTGCTGGCGCTTTGGCACCCAAGCGCAGCTCCAAGGCCGAAAGGGAGCAGCGTCGAGCGGCCAAGTTGCAAGCCGAGCAGGAACAAAAGGCAGCTGAAGCCCAGGCTCGTGCTGAGAAGGCTGAACGATCAGCTGAGAAGCGCAGAGCCAAGGAAGAAGCTTCGGCCGCTGCTGCCGCTGCCGCCCTCGCTGCAAAGGAAGCCAAGCGCAGCGAAAAGATCAAGAAGCAAGAAGCTAAGCAAGCCGAGCTCGAGCGTCAGCGCGAAGAAGAGTCTCAAGCACGCGACCGTGCCATCCGCGAAAAGGAGGAGGCGGAAGAACAGCGCCTCCTTGCCATCCGCAACAAGGAGCGCGAGCGTGAAGAAAGAGCCGAAGCTCGACGAGCTAGCCGACGCCGTCCTCACGGTGCTACCGGTCCCAAGATGCGCGATTCGGGTGTCAAGCCTCTTACACCTCAACAGCGTCACTACCTGCTCAAGGCCCTTGTCATGCTCCAGACGCAGTCTGAGTGGGCAGAGGTCGAGAAGCTTGGTGCTTTGACCGAGTATGGCTACCCCTTCTCCAGCCAGCGTTCCAAGCTGACCCGTGTCAAGACCTTTGAGCGTGGCGAGGATAGTGGCGAGTATGCTGGTGCAGCCCGCGACCCCTATGCCAACGACGAAGCCATGCGAGAGGGTGAAGACTTGCAAGAACCACTCGTGCTCCGTCACCTCTTCCACGTCCATCTTCACAGTTTCCCTGGTCTGGACAAAGCCCCCGAAAAGTACTGGCAGAAGCGCATCCAGCCCTTCTTTGACGAAATGGCCGCTCGCAACTTCTCTTCCTCGGTCGAACGTGGCGAGATCTCCAAGCGTCGTCTGTACGCTCTCGCAGCCACACGTTACCTCGGCAGCTTTGTCGCCCGTGGTTTCGGCGTTCGTAGCGAAGGCGAGACGCGTGGACCTGGCCTTGGTGAGCCTGGCACTGAAAAGTGGGGTGTAGGCAAGAATTGGGGCAAAGGCACCGTCAAGCGTGGCCTCGACAAGCCCGAGCGCATCGATGCTGACCTTATGAACCAGATCGACAACCTCTACGATGGTGAAGGCGGTCGTGTCTGGCGTGCTGCAGGCAAAGAATGGGCTAGGGTGCGCCGTGATTGGTGTGCCTTCAAGGAGAGCATCATCGAGAGCGAGACTGGTCTCGAAGAGGCTATTTCGTATTTGGACGTCAGCAATATTAAGAACTTGCCACCACACTATCGCAACTCGGTCGAGTTTGCTCGCATCCACGCCGCTTACATCTTCCACGCCCTGTTCGTCACGGCGCCAAATGCAGATGACCTGTTCAAGATGGTCAAAGGCATCCATGCTTTGTTTCCCTACTGGGGTGCCAAGCAGCTGCTCAAGTATGCCAACGCTGAGACGATGATCTCTGGTATTCTTTCGCTGCTGCTGGCACGACCTGGTGGAGCCAAGTCGCTCATCCAGCGCATCTTCTCGTATGTCATCGGCAAAGAGGCCTCGTACATCCAAAAGGAATTCGTCGTTCCCATCCGGAAGGAGATCGACGACCCCGAGCTCACCAAGAAGGTCGAAGACTACGTTCGTCGCGGAGACCGAGTCGAATCGCGCAAGGTGCAACGCGAGGCAAAGAAGCGTGGTGAGGACGTGCTCACCACCATCTTGCTCTCTGCTGATGGCAAGCTCAGCAAGGAAGCCGAGAACCACGTGCTTGAGCTGCAACGCTGCTTCGCACTCTCGCCCTACCGTGGTAACCTCAACTTGGCTTATCCTGAAACGACACCAGCAGGTGCCGACCAACCACCGATGCCGTCGTGGGGTGCACAGGGCGCCGAACACACCCGCGCTCGCAAGTTCGCCCTGCTCAAGCTCCTCCTTCGAGAATCTCTTCAGCGTCGCGACCGAGAACAAGCAGTCGAGATGGCAAGCGGTAGCTTGATTCCCGCCATCATCAAAGACTCGCTCGAAACTGTCTTCTATCCTGCTATTCGCGAGATTGCACGCAGCTCCAATCTTTCCGAACGACTCGGTGATCTCCAGAACTTTATCGACGACATGCTCGAGACCAAGAAGAAGGGCGATAAAAGCATTGAAGCGTGGATCGCTCTCGCTGCGCGTCACGAGCAGTCTCTATACGTCTTGTTCCACGAATGTGCACCTATCTCGAAACCACTTTGGGACTGGTGTCAGCTCGGATTGGACTACATGGCCTTGTCTACCACCGACCCTGCCAACCCAGCCGACCGACGCGCGCCCAATCTGGAGATCAACTTCGAAGAGCTTCTCCAAGACGCCCGTCTTACCGACTTGGACGTCAAGAAGATCATTGCTGAAGCTGACAAACTCGCCCGATACACCAAATGGATGAAGGTGCGATACGAACTCGAGGCGCGCAAGAACTACCTCTTGGCCAAGCCGGAGGCCGCTCACCCCGGCGGAGTTTCAGAGCAGGATCTGACAGACGATGCTATGCGACGCGACATTAAGGATATCGATGCGATGATGCGCGATCTCATGGAAGACAATGGGGAGACAATCGATGATGGTGCTTGCACGAACGGTGTACGTGGTACAGAGAAGTACGACTTCCCTTGGGCGTTCTATGATGAAGTGGACCCTCTCAATCAGCATTTGGCGGCTGAGGAGGAGGCAGGTGACCTCAAAGTGCCCAAGTTTGCGATTGGTTACCCACCACCGAGCTTGAAGCACATCAGGAGATTGCAGCCACTGTTCTGCGAATTGTTGGCGAGCAAGTTGCCAGAGTGGCAGTCCGAAGACGTGCTCGGTCAGCTGCAGAACGATTTCGGTAGGGGTCGTGAGAAGGGAGGGAAGAGGTTGAGCTTGAAGCCGAGGAAGACGAGGACGACGTTCAGCGAGTCGGCGAGCATGGGGGGTGGGTCGAGCGCTTACCCGGCGGAGAACAAGAGTGTTCTTAGCACTGCTACTTCGAGGTTTAGTCGACTGAAGGTGCCGAGCTTATTCGGGCGCAAGTAGGGACCCGGCACCGATTGAGAGGTCTTGGACAAGACATCCATAACAACACAACACATTCTTTTGCATTCCGATTCATACCACATTCTCCGTACGCCTTCCCGGCAATTGTAATTGTGTTCTTCATTGCTTCGTTTTCTCCATCCTGACACGGAAATCCAAAGTCTTGTGACCCTATATCAACCCTGATCCAGCCGAGTGACTGTGTGACTCAAACGCAAGTGACAGTCATGCGATGCGGACAGATTCGGGTCTGATACCGTGGGAGACCATGCGGTTGTATTGGAGTGAGGAAGAGCAAGGCTCGAGGGTGGAGGCAAAGTGCGTAATTACCTGTCGAACGTAAGCGCGGGGTTGAGCTGTTCTTCCCGCACTCACCTTGCAGAATTTAGACGCCCGACGCCGTCCCCATCCTTCGGTAACACGAGCGCTCGTCGCTACACCCTCAAATCCTACAAATACACCGGCTCCTCCTTCCTCTCCACCGTGATCTTATAGCTTCACGGCCCGGCTCTCTCTGACGACATGATGGCATCCAGATCGACAAACGCATTCCTAAGGACATCGGCTTCGGCAGTGCGAACCTCCCGTCGCTCCATCACGACCTTGACGAGATCGAGTTCTTCGCTACTGAACGGAAGCAGGAATGTCACAGCTCGGACAGCGACAGCGAACAGCTCCATCAACCTGAGCAGAGGTTTCGCATCGTCAGCGACAAACAGAGCAGCAGCCGAATTCACAGGCATGTCCGAGCAGGGCTTGACTGAGTCACAAGTAGATGTACGACGTGCGATCCAAGACGTCTGCGCTCAATTTGACGACGATTATTGGATGTACAAGGATCAGTAAGTCCCATCTTTCCTTCCCCTGGTAAGCGATGCTCAGTCCACTAACCAGCTCTCACGCTTACAGAAAAGCCGAATACCCTCACGAGCTCTACAACGCCCTCTCCGAGGGCCGATGGATCGGCATCTGCATGCCGACCACCTTCGGCGGGGCCTCCCTCGGCATCTCAGAAGCAACCATCATGCTCCAAACCATTGCCGAATCTGGTGCAGCCATCGCTGGAGCCCAATCGATCCATGCAAACATCTACCCTCTCATGCCAATCATCGAGTTCGCCAGCGCCGAACAACATTCGGACTGGCTACCCAAGATGATCGATGGTCGTATTCGATCTTGTTTCGGCATTACTGAGCCTACGACAGGTTCCGAGACGTTGAAGTTGAAGACGAAGGCGGTTAAGAAGGGGAATAAGTACGTGGTGAATGGGAGCAAAATTTGGACCTCTTCTGCTCAGATAGCCAATCATATGGTTCTGCTAGCAAGAACGTCTGAGCCGGAAGAAGGGAAAAGATCTTCAGGTTTGAGTCTGTTCTTTGCACCGCTACGCGATGTGCCTAACACTCCTGAAAACGAGGGCAAGGCAAAGCTTGCAAAAGGTGTGGAGATGAGAAAGATCGCCAAGATGGGAGGAAACGCTGTTGATGCCAACGAGGTCTGGTTCGACGACTTTGAAATCCCGGCCTCCTGCCTCATTGGCGAGGAAGGCAAGGGTTTCAAATACGTTCTACACGGAATGAACGCCGAACGCTGTCTCCTGGCCGGCGAAGCCTTGGGCACCGGTTACGCAGCATTGAAACGAGCTGTAAGGTATGCTGGAGACAGAGTCGTGTTCGGCAAAGCCATCGGTGCTATGCAGGCTATCCAGCACCCACTAGCAAGAGCTTGGGCAGAATTGGAAGCAGCAAGACACCTCACTTATGCCGCGGCGAGGATATATGATGATAGAGCGGAGGATTCGGGTGCACAGGCAAACGCAGCCAAGTATATGGCGGCCGAAGCTGGATTTAGAGCTTGTGAGACGGCAGTCATGACATTAGGCGGGATGGGATATGCAAAAGAGTATACTGTTGAGCGCTTGCTAAGAGAAAGGTAAGTTAGACATGGTGTTGGTGGCCATATAGAGATGAGGATCACTGATACTCTCTTTTTCAATTGCTTTCGCAATCGCACCAGATCACTTTCGCAAATTCATTAGCAATGCATGGTTACACCACATCAAGTTCGCTTTTGCACCAGATCAATCTCATTCTTGCACCTAGTCACATTCACAACTTTTAGCCTTATGCAAGAACTCACATGTTGGCTAGATCATCAAGCAGTTGCATAGACAAGTCTTCGTCCCCTTCCCTCATGTTGTAATGGTGTTCCCTGCCAAGTACTTTGCCCATGATGGACCTTAGCAGATTCTTGTTCACCTCCCTGATCCACGCTGTGGCCATTCCTGGAGTGACTGTGCTTGCGCTTGTTCTAATTGCATTCAATAGGCTCTCAGTGTTCTTGAACTGTTCCTTTGAGAGTCGAGGTTTGACGTACCCAAAGAGCCATTCAGCTGCATTCAAGAAGGGTGAGTAAGGTGGCAGGAAAACTGGTTGATGGCTGCTTTCTTGGAATGCCTGCTGCACTTTGTCTGTCTTGTGAATGCAATGATTGTCCATGATGATCTGTTGTTGGTGCTGCAGCTTTGGAAACACCTTTTCCTTCAGGAACCAAGCAAAGACACTGCCAGTGGTTGGTGCTTGATATGCAAAGTCTGCAATGACACCTTTACTTCCAATTGCTGCAATGTAGCTGACATTGTCACCCTTGCTTGATGGAACAACTCAAATGGCCCTGTCCCCATGCTTTGTCCAGCCATATGTGATGTGCTGATGGAGATTGAAGCCTGACTCATCAATGTAGACAGTGTGAAAGAGGCTTGCTCCACTGTCATGGTACTCCTGTGCCCATTCCTTACAAGCTCTGATCTGCTCAGGCTTGTTGTAGTTGGCAGGCTCAACTTTGAGTATCTTTAGTGTGTAGTGAAGCTTGTTGTTGATGGCTCAATGAATGCTGCTGATTGATGGTGGCCTAGTGAAGTTGAATGCTTGCTGGATATCATGATGAATGTCTGAGATGTGAAGATCTGCCTTCTTGTTGAGCTTGGACTGTATGTAGTCAAGGTGCTCATCAGTCAATACTGGAGAGTGATTTCCACCCATATTTTTGGGCTCAACTTGGCCTGTCTCATCAAAGTGCTTGATAAAGCTTCGAGCAGAGCTGTAAGGTACCATGAGACGCCTTGCAGCCTCTGCCAGCAGCTGCCTTTGGTTCTTGACAGCCTCAAGAAGCTTTTCTCTGATCTCCAAAGAGAGCATCTTTGACTTGGAATGGGACATGATGATGGTGGACAAGAAACACAGACAAGAAGTTCAAATGAAATGATGAAAAGTGAACTTGACTAGGTGCAGGTGCGAGATTGATCTGGTGCATCTTGGACAGCAAGATATGAAGTGCAAAAGTGATCTGGTGCGATTGCGAAAGCAATTGAAAAAGAGAGTATTGACTCGTCTTTTTGATATTGATGTCGAATCGCGCTTCCCGGCGGTGAAATAGTCTGGTACCGCGTCTCGCGCCAGTCAGGTAAGTTCCTTCACACTCATCAAACCTCGATTCTCGTCTTCTTTGCTCCTCTTCGCTAACATTGGTCCCTTTCTCCCTTTGCTGTGCGATGCTGTGTGGGAACAGCCGAGAAATGATCCTCAACTATCTAGGACAACACATTCTCGGACTTCCAAAGTCATATTAATCTCTTCCCCACCCGTCCCCCTCTTTGCCTTTCGAGATCGACCCCTGTTTTGTCCTGCATACAATACGACCGTCTTGCCATCAAAAGCCACAGAGTCTCTATCGTGGGCTACTGCTCGACCTTGAGCGAGCAGCGATTCGATGGGTCTGTGCGAAGCTGAGCTGAGTGAGAGAGGCAGGAGAAAAGGGTCCAAGCGTCTAAATTAGATGTGGCATGCAGGTTGTGCAGCTGTCAGAACAGGCGATCATTCACAAGATCGGTTGTACAGTATGCGCATACAGCCTCCTCTTCCACGAGGAATGCTGCAGCACTGCCTTAGTGCGAACTTCAAAGGTCGACCTTCGAAATCACCACCGATTGTGCCCTAGCACTGCCATGTAACCAACCCCATTCTGTCCCCGCCGCTAACTCTTGTTGTCGGTGTGTCTTATTGTAGCTCGCACATCTTTTTCACATTTGACCCACATCCTCGTCGTTTGTTCACACGCTAGCCTTCCCCTTTCAGCCCCTCTCTCGCGTTCCCACAGCCCTTAGTGGAGGCAGAAGGTACATAAGCATCCCCTCTCCCGGCCACCAACTCCTCTCCTCCCTCATCGAACCCTCTCACTTCCCCGTCCCCGCTATTCTTTTGGCCATGTGGTTCATCCGCACGACCCTCCTTCTGGCGGCGGCGGCCGCCTCCTCAGTCAGCGCCCTCTGGCCCCACCCCCAGAACTACACCTCGAACAAGTCCTCCGTCTACACCCGCCTATCCTCCGATCTCTCCTTCAATCTTGTCCAAAACACCGACGAATCTCGCATCCCCTCTGATCTCACTGATGCCATCAATGCCGCTGCAAAATTGGCCAACTCAATCGATCTGTGGCCTGTCGTCCCTGACCGCGGAGAGAACTATCGGGCGCAGGTGGAGAAGGCTCCCCTGATCGCAAGTGTCAAGATCAAGGTGTTGGAGTTGATGCCTGAGACGCAGCCTAATCCCTGTTTCAAGGGTAAGGTCGAGGCCGAGAAGAGGGACGCGAAAAAAGTCGAGTGTCGGGGCTTGCAGACGCCGTTTCAGGGTAGGAAGAGTGCCGTTGCTGAGAAGGAAGATGCGGATGCTGATAAGAAGGTGGTGGACGCTGAAAAGAGGCAAGTGGTCGGTGTTTGGGGCAACGCATGCAGTATCTCCTCCCACACCATCCGCGAACTCTCCTACAACACTTCCTCCACCCCTCTTAACCTTGAATCCGACGAAGCAGCCCTCTCTGACCTAGGTTTCCTTGACGCCGAAGCATACCGTCTCTCCATTCCTGACAATGGCTCTTCTATCCAGCTCACTTCCTACACCTCGCTTGGTGCGCTGCGAGGTTTGCAGACCCTCCTGCAGCTTATCTACACCCTTCCACCCACCTCAGAGGGGAAAGTTGAGAGGACGAGATTCATTCAGAATGTCCCGATCACTATCAGCGATCGTCCAGCGTACCCTTACAGAGGGCTTTTGCTGGATACGGCAAGGAACTACTTTGATGTACCCACGATTAGGAAGTTGGTGGATACGATGAGCTTTGTAAAGATGAATCAGTTGCATTGGCATGCTACCGATACGCAGTCATTCCCTCTAGCTTTCAAAGATGCTGAACTTGCGGTTCTTGCCGAAACGGGTTCTTATGGGTGGTACAAAACAGCCCAAGGGGAGGTGAAGAAGATGGTCTATACTGAAGAGGACATCAACGGTATTATCGACTATGCTGCTGCTCGAGGCGTAAATGTCATCATCGAAACCGATATGCCAGGTCATATGCTCGCCGGCGTTGAGTCCATCTCTAACGGAGAGTTAATGGCTTGTCCTAACAACCCCGATTGGGGATCCGTCGCAGCCGAACCTCCATCTGGTCAACTTCGTCTCGTCTCCAACTGGTCCGCTTCCGACACCACCAATATCGAAACTTACTCGATCCCTTCTCCCATCTCTCAACTCGTTTCCTCCCTTCTCCGTAAAGTCTCCTCTCTATCCAGGAGCTTGTACGTGAGCTCGGGGGGGATGAACCAAATTTCCACTGCTGGAACCTTTCAAGCGAAGCTGGGATGGAACCGTACCTCAACAAATTCATGACGCTTGTCACTAATACCACGGATAGTGTAGGCAAGAAGGGAATGGTGTGGGAAGAAATGGCAGTCAAGTTCCCCACTGTTGCAAAGACGTTAGCGAAGGATAGTTTGGTCGAGATTTGGAACGATGCGAATAACTCTGCTGTCGCTCTCAAGAATAATCCTCAAGTCAATATCGTTTTGGCTCCCGTTAGCTATTTCTATCTGGACTGCGGTGCAGCATCCTTCCTCGGCAACTTTACTTCAAACCTTTGGTGTCCGTATGTCTCCTGGCAGCAGACTTACAGCTTCGACCCCGCTGGAGTCATCGCCAACGCAACTGCTACCATCACCGATGCCAAAGCCAAGCAGGGAATAAAGGAGAGGTTTGTGGGTGGAGAACACGCCATCTGGTCCGAAACCATCGATCCTACTAACCTTGAACAAAGGGTTTGGCCACGTGCTGCGGCGGGAGCGGAAATCTGGTGGACCGGAGAGCAGGTGAATGGCGTTCAGAGGGATAAAGTGGAAGCGTTGGGTAGGATGATGGATTTAAGATGGAGAATGGTGGAGATGGGGGTAAAGGCTGAACCGTTGCAGCCTCAGTGGTGTGCTGAGCGTGTTGGTCAGTGCAACTGGCATGGCTAGTTGCACTTCAGCCGACTTCGCCCCAGCTGTCCAGCTTGATGATGTCTTATAAGGTCAGTTCGATTTCTCGTTCACGTTCTCGCATTCTCATGTTCTTCACTGTTGTTCGGACACACAGACAAGCACAGCTCAGACGATCCTGTTTGGTGGTGGTTTGCAAAGCATGCGGGTCAATCCAAATCTGCATTCTGTCGTGTCATTAAGTTATCTTATCGTTATGAAAAGGGGGCGTGAGAAGAGCGTCGTGAATGTGCTTGTGAATCTTTTTGCAGTCTTAAAGCTCGGAACGACGCTGAAGTCGTCATTCAGGTTGAAGCATGATCGGAGGGGCCTCAAGCAGGTCAATATGGACATTGGATCTGGAATCGTGAACCGTGGAGTTGGAAAGGGTTGGAGTCTTGAGCTTGATGTACAATCGGCCAGTCTTGCGGAGTCAGTATGGACATCCCATCTTGGAGTCTTGCATATGGAAGTCGTGAGTCGTCGTGGAGTCTAAGAGTCTTGAGCCTACAATCTTGAGTCGTATACACAGACGTAGCTAAACCTTATATACACAAAATTCGCTCCCCCCCCCCCCCCCCCCCCCCCCCCCCCCCCCTTGTGTCACTATACACCAATATTCCTACTCATCTCACAATACAACCTTGGCAGATTTTTTGTGAACACCTACTTTGATTGCTTGAGTGCAGAATCCACAAATCAGAACCTTGTTTGACCACCTTTGGCCTTAATTACAGCTTCCATTCTGCTGATCTGAGTGATATACATGCAGTTTTCTCTTGAGCAGTGAGTATATGGTGTCTGGAGGGGCCAGATGATGTGCTAGATGATGCCATTTGATGCAAAATTGAGCGAGATATGCTGATTACAGGAGATGCTGGTGATGAGGGGATACCATGAATTTTCCAAGTCCAAGAAAATCTGGAAAACCAAATGACGCGTGCTGTACACGTCTTGAGCCCTTCCGTCGTAATCTTGAACGGTCCAGCCAATGTATCGTACCTGTACAAACAAAACCTGAACAAAAGGAAGCTTCAAAGTCAGTAGTATCAACATATAACAAACACTGCACTGTACTATACAATATCTACAGCGAGCTGTTGAAGCTCTCTATCTCTGATGCCTCGGACTGCCCTGCACGTGTAGTCCGGGCTGGGAATGGCTTCTAGCCATAATGTCTGTCCTCGTTGCAGTCATCATGTCGACCGATTTGCGAGTTCTTGTCATCACCGGTGTGTAAGGTCTCTCTTTCTCCCCTCTTTCACCTTGCTGCGCGCCTCGAAGTTGGACGATCTCAAACCCTTCTGCCGGGTGTTGGTGTGGACTTGAGATGCTGATACTCGCGCGGGGCTGTGTTCGCGGTGGTGGGGAGAGCGGTTGGTGTTGGTGCGGGGGAGAAGTGTAGATATCGCCGGGAGTGGGGTTGAGAAATCTACCCAGAGCATCGGCGCGAGAGGCCTGATTGGGGAGACCTAGCATGACTCCTCCCCATCGCTTGAACTTCTTGTTGTTGGGATCGGTGGTGAGCTGAGGTTGCTGGTCGCGATTAGCAATAAATTTGGACAGCCAGAGCTCGCGACGACCTTCTGCTGCGGCGGTTGCCGTGGAGCGTTGGTCGATTTCTTGCGTCAAAGGCATGGGTGCGGGCGTTCGGGCTGGGCGAAGGTCTCTTCTTGTTACTCCGTCTTCTGACTGTTGCTGAGGGGGCTGGGAGGTGGAGCGGCGGTACACGGCCATCCCGTCCTCAGGAAGGGCTTTGTATCCGAGTGCTGCGGAGAATCGCCTAGCTAGCCTCATCGGAGCGTTCCTCAATCTGTTCCCTCGCTCCTGCAAATCCGAGGCTGCATAAGATTGGGTCTGAGCCTGGGTGAGTGAAAGAGTGCGACGTCTACCGAACGCTCTTTTCTCTCTCAACGCAGCCCTCCTCGAGTGAGCCCTTTCTGAGTCACCCTCATCCACCATCACCAGCGACCGTGCTCTGCCCTTTGCACCGTACAACCACACTCCCAGCAATGCCAACAAGACAACCAAGCTTGCTGATGCAAAAATGACGCAGTAAGCACCAAAACTCAGCACCGCATACGCCTGGAACGATGCAAAGCTGAGGACGGAGCAGATAGTAAAGAGTAGAGCAGTAATAGACGTGAGTGCAGTAAGTGCTGTTTCATCAAGCCAGCGTTTGTCGCGGGTCGAAGTAACGGATTCCCCAGCCTCGAGCCATGCTTCGCGGCTCTGATCGGCACCCTTGTTTGCAGTGTCGTGGGGATTATGCTGGGACGGGAGGCCATGGCGACCGGCAGGACCGCCACGGAAACGAGAAGCAAGCCGACCAGCAGTGCGACGAGAGTATGAGGTGAATCGATCCTCGTCTTCGTTCTGCAATAGGGTGGGTGTTGAAGGGTCTTCCCGTGCTACTACGTCACGAAGGGCCACTTTGCGAGGCGGTGAGTAGCCGTCTAGCATGTACTGAGCCACTGTTATGCCAACGGTGAGAAGCGCTGCTGTGGCAAGAACGACGCCGAAAGCGCTGAGGAACCAAGTCGTGCGTCCGAAGCTGGAAGTCAACGCCAGAGTAAACAATGCGAACGAGAACACTGCCGTACCGAACAGACCTGGAATGAGAAGAAACTCCGTCTTGACACGGAGTGGACGACGAGTGTCGATGTGTCCTTTTTCGTCCAAGTACAGAGGCCTAGCCTTGGTAGCGAATCCACTAGCTCCGTCCGCACTGCTCTTCTTGGCGTTGATGAGGTAGATGCCCACCACACCAACCACCAAACCGACGGCAGCAGAAGCAGTAAGCACAATGGCAGCATACGTGGTCGAAAGGCCATGTGTGCGAACGAACACACCCTGCAACCCAGCAAACAAAAACATGTACATCCCTCCCAAGGCCGCCATACCAGTCGCCAGCAGAACCAGCATGGGGTTGTATCGCATCAAGCGGAAAGGTCTTGCGAGATCATCGGCAAACATCTGCTTCGGTCTTGTTTCGAGTTGCGGTTCCGGAGTCCAGCCTTGACCTGTGCGTTTGAGTCGGAGTGCTTCGCGACGGAACAGAACAAAAGCAGCTGTCTCATGCGTGGCGGCGCCAACATAGACGATCAGCACTGCAGCGACAATGAGCGTGAGCCAGTAGGTCCATGACCAACTCAAAAGCTGCAGAACAAGCTTGGAGATCCAGGGTCCTGCAAGTTGGCCGCCCACGAGTGCAAAAGCGATGGAGCCAACGCCGAAAAGCCGGCCTTTGGAGGTCGCGAAGAGGTCCATGACGGTAGCGAGGGAGAGGAAGACAGCGAGACCTGAAAGTAAACCCAGCACGGTCTGACAAGCGAGAATGGCGGCCACGTGGTGAACGAAGCCAGCAACGACGCAGACTGCTCCCACAGTAACCAGCGAGATGAGGGTGACACGTTGACGACCAAACCCAACCAGAAGATTGGCGAAGAAGAGTCCGCTTCCCTGGCAACCGTTGTAGGCGAGCGAACCGAGCTGGAACCAGAGAGCATCTGCCGCGGAGGCGCGCTCGTCAACAATGATTTGGTTGACAGTGTTGGTGTAGCCTGAAGCAAGAGCTTGGAGAGCGAAGACGTAGACCCAGAATGCTAGCATCTGGCGAAGCTTTACCCATGCGCTCCATCGATCTGCCCAGACCACGACATCTGCCTCGGAAGAAGCAGACGAGAGGCCATCCTCTTCATCAAAGTCTCCTTCGTCCTCGTAGTCGGCAGGATCGATGTCGACTACCTCGCCCTCTTCCAGCTCACCACTGCGTTTATGAGAACCAGAACGCTTGATGTTATTCAACAGCACCTGTCTGGCATCATCACCGCCGAGAGCATTGATCTGATCCTGATCAACGCCATCTTGCAAGGTCATCTGACTAAGTCGACGGAAGTCTCTGTTGCTGCTCAGGCTGCGTTTGATCTTCTCTGCAATCGGCTCTTGCTTGGCTTTCTCGATGTCTTCTTCGACGTCTGCGGACCAGGGCTTGTGATCAGAAATCAGCTGCCTCCTCTTTTCCTGCTCCTGCTTCTCCTCAAGTAGCTCGTTGTACATGCCACGAGTAACAGGACGGCTTAGTGCAGATTCACCAAAGGCGACTTCGCCTAGCTTATCAACGTAGTTCCTTCCCAGAGCCTCTTCCACGGTGATTCGGCCTGCTTGACTGTCAGCAATGGATCCGTCAGCGGGAACAGGAGCTCCGTCGCGGATAGAAATGGCGTTCAATCCACCAGCAGCTACAAAGTCCTGAAAAGCTTTGCGCGCAGCAGTTCCCTCACCGAGCTGAAGGTTCATTGCGCAGTCGAAGCCTGCCCTGAAACACTGACGACAAGCTGGTGCTGCACCGTGCTGCCTTGACCCTGGGCGCTGTTGTTCGATGTGAGAAGGGTTGCTGCGGAACGAAACACGAGTATCGCGCGTGCGTGGGCGACGAGTTTTTCCTGCTTTGACGGAGGAAATGGGAATGAAGCGGAACTCGTTCTTCTCCCCGGTCCCCGCTCCGTTGCGGAGCACGCGTGCATCTTCGTCGTCGTCTTCGTTGCCGTAGTTGGTGAATGTATCAACGACGAAGGGAATGCGCTTGGAGACGGAAAGATCATATGCTGTACCTTCTTGTTCGTGCTCGTCAATTTCAGTGCCATCGTCGTCGTCGCGAGTCTCCTCAGGCTCTTGTACTTCAAGCACGTCGCTTGGAGGAGCCACGGCAGCGCGTGCAGTACCGCGAGTGACCTTGGAGCCGCCAGAAGGACCGGTGGACTGCTTGACGTGGGAGGGGAATTCCTCCTTAGTTGGCGAGTCGAAAGCAGTAGTAGCTGATCCGATCGAGTCTCGTCGACTCCGTTGAGATGCGGAGCTCTCACGGCGGACGAGTTTCGTCGCTGTAGGAGCGCCTGCCTTTGACTTCTCAGCAGGTGCCTTCTCGCCAGTGGCTGCACTTGCGAGCTGAGGCTGTCGAGAAGACCCAACACCCTTCTCTCGGGCTTCCTGATCAATCTGCTGCATCTGATGGATGAAAAGTTTTCGGTTGGCCTCTTCGAGCATGCTGGGTGCAAGCTCGCCAAAGGTGTTGCGTCGAGGATCATTGCGGAAGCCGATGGTTTCGGCGTTGTCTCGCTTGCGGATATCGGTATCGTCTGACTTGGCTTGGGTTGTGCCGCCCACGCTCTTGCCGCCCTCCAGCTCTACTTCAGGAGCAAGAGCCGGGAGAGGCTGGGACGCTTGCGCAGATGGAGTTCTGCCAATTGAAGGCTCAGACTTGCGGAACTTGAGCGCATGGGGGATCTGCGGTGCCTGCGGAGCTTCTACTGATGCCGATAGAGGTGATGGGATTCTCTCACCTCCTTCTGCCGTCTCAGCTGCTAGAGGAACCTGTAGCAACGTCGATTGCCTCCTGGCATTAGCAAGCGTCTGAGGCGTAGGAGAGTAAATAGTCCTGGAAGAACCGTCATTCTTCGGCACCACTTTTGGGTCCGCTTTTGAGATCACATGTCCTCCAACACTAGGCATGCTGTCCACTTTGTTGCTTGTGGTAGCCTCCGGCGTAGACTTTGGCAGGCTGATGCGCTTGAGGTTCTGGAAGTCAGTGCGGACGGTAGGAATCTGCGTTCCATCGGGCAACGCGATCGTCTCGCCAGAGTAGCTGGTGTCGTTTGAGTCGGATCTGATGGGCGGAGCCGACAGCTTTGAAGGCTTAGTGGGAGTGAAGGGTGCAGCAGAGGCTTTGATGTTGGCCACTTCCTCAGCGGTCACTGCCGGCGGTAGGGGTCGAGGTGCCTGCGCTGTAGGACCGCCAAAACGAGAACCGGCTTTGACGGATGCCTTCTGTGCGGTAGTACTTGATTGCATTGGTGCGAGGGTAGATGAGAACGAAAAAGTAGACGGAAGCGTGAGCTGAACGGGCATCATCTGAGCCTCCAACTGGGCATTGCGCTCACGTGTAGCAGCGATACTGCTAGCAGTTGGCGTCGGCTCTGACTCGGTACTGTCGGACCAAGCGGAAGAGGTCGACTCTGCCAGAGTGTTCACTACTGCGACTGCTTGTGGCTGCCTAGCTTTGTTGATGGACAACGGCATGGTCTGGAAGCCCTGACGCTGAACACCACTGCCGAGAGGTGGAGTGGGTGGAATCTCGCGAAAGTTCTGTGCAGGCTGCTGACGTGGAGTGGTCCATGGTTGAATCTCGCCTCGATGAGTAGGATTGCGGGAAAGAAGGGGAGACTGCATATCTTGACTAACACGACGCTGGAGCTGAGCAGTGGAAAGCTGAGAGTCATTCTGGCTCGCTGCTTGGTGTGGGTTGGGAAAGTCGCCGCGCGAAATCTGAGGAGCTGCTTTCTGCTGTGCCGACGAAGAAAGGGGCTCAAAGACGTATGGTAGGCTGGGTCTTCTGGTGCCTGCTCGAGGATCCTGCTTACGACCTGTGACAGGGTCGAAGTTCCGTGGCAGTGCTCGGTAGTTCTCCTCCATCGAAACGGCTCTGTTATGCGACAATGGCTGATTACCTCCACCGATCCTGAGAGCTTGAGGCATGGTGGCAGAGTGCTTAACCTTATCCGTTCTTCCAGCAGCTTCACCGGACGAGCTCTCGGATGTTACCTCCGGGATCCGCTGAAGCTGGCTTCCCGAGATGACTGTTCCAGAAGCATGTCGCAACGTCTGGGCGGGAGCAGGGCTGGGAACAGGCTGGCGTTGAACTCGGTAGGGGAAAGTAGCCGCTGGCTGTTGCGACTCTTCTTGGTATTGTCGAAGGGCGTTCTCAGCGGCGAGAGTTGCTTCTCGAATCTGCTCCTGACGGGTAGAAGAAGAGGCTATGCTAACGCTACTGGGATCAACGTTGTGCGATGCGCTTCGTGCGTGTTTGTTGGAGACTCTGGGATCAGAGACGGATGTCGAACGCTCTCGGCGTCTTTGCGATCCTGACATCGTCTTGAGCTAGCTCCCTGCGCTGAAGCTGTTGTCGGAGATGGATCTAGGTTGATGAAATTCCGGTGATGTAGGCGTCCAAGGGGTTTGTCAATATTGTCTTTGGTTGATGTTGAAAGACCTAGTAAGTAATATGTTGGAGTAGATTGGCGTCAAAGTCGTCTAAGGTGGTGAGAGAAGTTAAAGCGTCAAAAGCATTGAAAAGCGTAGAAGCGTAGAAGAAGATCGTGAAGCTCGTAAAAGATCAGAGGTGAAGCACGTCTAAAGCATGAAATCTCAGCTTTGTGCGGTCGTGAGAATGAAGTAAAGAAGATCGTAAAGGTTCGTAAAGGTTGGAAGAATGAGTCGATCAAAGCTGACTCTTTGTCGTGATATGCCGGCAGTATCGATGACTTGAAGTAGAGTGACTAAGTAAAGTGACGGAGAAAAGGAGGAGTAGCTCTGCTACAGGAGACGAAGAACAAGGGCCAGGGCGTAACAGGTCGAAGAGGCTGGCGTCTTGGCGTAGTAGCTGCGGCGTCATAATCAGGTCGCAGCCGGTTGGTATAAAGGCGTAGTTAGGTCGTGGTATGATTGCAATCCGCAAAGTGACCAATAGTTGTAAAGTAAAGTCGTCAAAAGAAGAAAGGTGCTCTGAGACCAGTCAGAAGCAAAGCGCTATAACGTGAAAGCTGACCAAAGAAGTCGTAAAGTCGTAAAGAGAAGGGTCGTATCCAGCCTGAGAAGGTGAAGAGAAAGAAGAGAGGCTGGAACAGGAAGAAGCCACAAAGCGGGACGAAGATGCGAGAAAGCGAGGAAAGGTGAAGTAATAAGAAGAAATGGAAGCAAGGTGGTGTAAGTAGAAGGTGGGAGTGGGGCTGAAAGAGCGGGACAGAGTAGGGGAGTACGGTCCAGGGCGATGTCGAGCTTGGCGTTGGGAGGGGCGCTTAGCAAGGCGCTTTGACTTGGCAGCACAAGAAGCGTCCACTCACTCAACGTGTGCTCAACGGTGTACAAGCTGATCAGACCTAAATCTCAACATCCGCGGTAATCGTGTGTGCGTAGCCTATGCCGAACGAGATCAACTCATATGCACAGATCTGTACGCAATGGATAAGCTTCACAGCGATCTGATCCAATCATCGGTTCACTCAAGACCATACGAAAAGTGTGCACTAATCGCAACGGAGGGTAAGACCCGACTGTTTGAGTGTTTCGGAAAGAAGGCACCGAACACTGTACCAAAATAAGCAAGACCATACAGTGTGTGCTGCGCAACGTTCGACCTCAAGGACCAGCATTGTGGCTCCGAAGTACGTGCATCACAGAGCATCGCCTTTGCAGAGCGACAATGACCCAAGCAAAGCCGGGCTTGCGACATGTCTGTAATTGGTGAGGCTGCGATAGGGAAGGGGCATGAAAGAGTAGATTCTTGAGTGAGCCAGGCTGTTGTGCTGATTGCTCCTAAGCCGCATGGCAGTTTGGGCAGGCGCGACCGTTATTCGACACATGTCAAAAAAGCCGCCAAAACTCAATTTCAGCACAGATATCGATGCTATCCAAATGCAGCGTTGCTCAGCGGTCGGCCTTGTTCTACAGCTCGTGCAAAGGGAAGGCGGATCTGAAGCTGGAAAGTAATCCAACCGGCCCAAGCGGCCGGTACCAAAGGTTGATGCTGCCAAGTACGGCAGGTTCTTGCTACGTCCAAATGCTTTTCGAAAACATCTTGTGAATCGGGAGATAAGCTCAAAACATGAAATCGGACGATTTAGCCACGCGAGGGTGGTGGAGGTTTTGATGCCAAGTTGCACAGGAACAACACTTTCCGCTTCTTCTCGGTCTTCTCGCAATAACACATCCACAGACAAAGTCGACTCACAAGATGGCAAACGCAACGATACCGCCGTCAAAACGGAAGCGTACGATACATGATACAGATATGCACCCGCCACCGCCACCACCACCAGCTGGAGACGATGTAGCACCACCACCAGAGGACATCCTTCCCGGACCACCAGGGTCTCCACCTCCTCCACCGCCCCCAGAGGCCGACGCAGAGCTAGCACAGAACAACGACATCGTTCCACCACCATCACCATCAGCTCTTCCTCCACCGCCACCGCCAGTCGATGAAGAGGAAGACGATGACCTTGACGTTCAGGATGCAGAATACTGGACGCGTCTAGCCCAATCTTCCCCTTCCAAGCAATCCACCTCTACGACAGCCTCAACCTCGTCATCATCGACAACTGTTGCCAAGAAAGGCAAGTCAGCGCTATACCTGGACACGATCAACCGAGCAGTCCTCGACTTCGACTTTGAGAAACTCTGCTCCGTCTCTCTTTCCAACATCAACGTCTATGCATGCCTTGTCTGCGGCCGGTACTTCCAAGGTCGAGGTCGCAACTCGTACGCCTACCTCCACAGTATCGACGACTCTCACCATGTGTTTATGAATCTTGCTACCGCTCAGACCTACATCTTGCCGGACAACTACGCAGTGTCAGAAGAAAATCAAGCCGCATTACAGGATATTAAGTATCTCCTCAATCCCACATTCACCCCGCAACTGATTCGAGAAGTGGATGAGAAGCAAGCATACCACGATTCGAAGGGAGAGAAGTACCGGCCTGGATTCATAGGGCTGAATAATGTTGGCAAGAACGATTACGTCAATGCCGTGGTGCAGGCGTTGGCACATGTGCCGGTAGTAAGAGATTACTTCTTGGAGGAAAAAGAGAAAGAGGAGGGAAAGGGGGAGAAGAGTGAACTGGTGAAGAGGTTTGGTGCGTTGGTGAGGAAGATGTGGAACCCGAGAGCTTTCAAGCCGCAAGTGTCGCCGCATGAATTCTTGCAACAGGTGGCACAGATTTCCGGAAACCGATTCAAGATCACTCATCAGTCGGATCCGGTAGAGTTTCTTGGGTGGTTACTCAACAGACTTCATGCCGATCTTGCTTCCTCTTCCTCACATTCCGCGGCCGCCGGCAAGAGTGGGAAGAGAAAACGAGGCGGACCCAGCGGAGACAGTGTTATAAGCCGATGCTTTCAAGGCATCGTCCAAGTCGAAACACAACCTCTTTCCCGTCCTACCGAAGAAACCGACCCCACCTCCACCACCTCCTCCGTAGAAGTACAAGCAAAAACCATCCTCAACCAAACCCCCACCACTTCTGATGGCCAAATAGACGCCTCGGGTCGCGCCCAATTCGACCCCTCGCTTTCCCTCGACAAACGAGATACACCCTTCTTCCTACTTGCAATGGACCTCCCCACTCCGCCCCCTGTTCTAGCCGAAGACGACTCCGAACCAGGCTCACGTCTCGTCCCCCAAGTTACCATCGGTCAAATTCTTGCCAAATACGACGGTCGTAGTCTCCACGAATCTCACGGTAAACTCACTCGTTACCACCTTCGCCGCCTCCCTCCCTACCTCATCATCCACTTCAGACGGTTCACCAAAAACAGCCTGGGGCAGGAAGAACGCAATCCCACCCTCGTAAATTTTCCGATCAAAGGATTGGACGTTACGAAACACGTTCCCCTCCTTTCAAACGCGGTGGCAGAAGGCGATAAGCTAAACGAAGTATACGATCTAGTAGCAAATGTAGTATACGACGCAGTACCAGGAACAGTTAGACAGGGAGCGAGCTGGAAAACTCAAGTGCACACAAACAGCAAAAGCAACCCAAAGGACGAGAAATGGTTCTCAATCCAAGACCTGCTCGTAGAACAAGTCAACCGTCAAATGATCTTTTTGGGCGAAAGCTACCTTCAGATCTGGGGAAAACGTTCCACCGCCTAGCCCACCTCACTACTCTCTGCACAATACCACACACTCTCACTACCACACCTAACACAGACTGATGCGTGAGATTGATGATGACAAAAACAAAACGATTGATAATTGAGATAGGAAGATTGCTACAATGACAAGAAAAAACCAAGACTGTTGAAGATTGGGATATACTTCAGAAAGCGAGACCTGAAAGCGTACACATGAAAAACGTGTGGTGGTGATATGTTGGAATCACCACCAGTGAAAAGAAACACTACCGGACTGGATCAAAGCTCGATAGCTACCAGGACAAGCCCATCCCGCAGCTGCAACCCAGACACAGGATCAGCATTGGGCAGCTTGTTCTGTCCGCCACTCAACTGCTCCTTTTTATGGGCAGCAGCGACCATGGCTCCTCCCACATAGCACAGGCCATGTAAAACCGATGCGAAATCGCGCATAGACCTATCCAGGCAAACCATGACCGACTCGCATCCTAACTTCTCACTCGCCGCGTCCAACACAGCGAGCACTTGTTCGCGCAACAAGCTCGCATCTACAACAGCGGGCATGCTGACGTAGAGCGTTCGTTGCGTCTCTGCCGAGCTATCGCTGCTGCAAGTCGAAGAGAATGAGCTGGAAGCGTGTGCGGGACCGGCAGGACCAGATTTGATGACGGCACCGCTCCAGCCAGGGCTGACGAGTTCAACGCCAGCGTCTTCGACAGAAAGATTGTGAGGTACACCGGCAAAGATACGATCGAGGAAAGCATGTGCTGACTTCTGTGCGTGATGACGCACATCGTTGTCGGGAGAGATTTCGGGAGTGGCGGGCATGAGTTCGACTGGGAGAGCGTTGCGGTGAGCATTTGTGACGCTGGAGTCGGCAGCTTCGTGCAAGCGAGAATGCTGCTGCTGCTGCTGCTGCTGTGACTTGCTGCGAGAAGAGTCGGAATGAAGGAGAAGCGTCTGAGCAGCCTGCGTGAGCTGGTCGAGCGTTGCTTGCGATGCGTCATCCGAGAAGTCGGACTGAGCGTCCTCTTCGAGTTCGCTGTCACAGGGTGTTCGGCCAGTGTAGATGGCATCGACCGAAACATCTGCGTTGCGGGCAGCTGTATGGCTGAAAGATGGCTCGTAAGAGTTGGACTGCCTGGGAGGCGAGACACGCTGCTGCTGCTGAGATAGCGGGCGTGGCTCGACAAATGTAGGCAGCCGGACGGGTTCGAGGCCGGGTGAGTGCGGCGGGGTATCGGGAGGAGAGTCGGGAAGATGCGCGGCGTTGGCATGGCGAGGCGCAACGTGCGAAGCTGCAGTAGACATGTTGGTGGCATGAGCAGCGCGGAAGATGGGTACAGCTACAGCGGGAGCCGGGACACCACTGCTGTAGGGGCGACCCCAGCCCACTGGATGATTTGAAGTAGAGGTCTGGTAGGTATACTGCTGCGGCTGTTGTTGCTGCTGAGGGTGATGGTGAGACGAATGGGGCAACGAAGACGATGCGATGGCATTGCCTGGGTGGGTGCCTTCGTTGGGGGTGTTTTTGGCGTTCGAAGTCAAAGACGTAGAAGCTTGCTGCGAAGCGACCCCTCTCACAGGTGCACTTCGACCTGGACATTGCAAGGCGTTGTTGTATCCAGGCATTTCTGCTTTAAGAACGTCAGGACCACCACTTGACCACGGTGCTCAACGTGGTAGACTGCTGCTGGCTTCGAGACGAGCCAGCAGCAGCAGTCAGATTGTGGGAGGAGGTGTTGTTGAGCAAGTAAGGAACCCCATCGGTGCCAGCACCTGCGCTAAAGGTGCTGACGGGGGATAGACTGGATTGATTCAGATTATTGGTAGTCATTGTTATAAGGCGTGGGCGAACAGCTTGGCTGAGTTGGTGTTGGGGTGATAAATGGGCGGACCGAAGAGATTGGTGGTAGCTATGCTATGCAAGTTGCAGCGAGATAGATAGCAGGATAACTAGCAGTGATGTGAGATGATGGTGATGGTAGATGGGGAAAAGCAATGTCGTCAGAGAATGGCGTGAGACTGATTGGCTTGAAGAGAGTGGCAGAGAGAGTCAACGGCTACTTGACTGGATGGCTGCGCAGCGGAGACCCTTTTCCGTCCGCTTGTTGAGCGGCCCGTAGGCTAAATTGCGACAAAGTGGGCTAGACTTGGCTTGGCTTGTCGAGCGCGGAATGAGTCAAATCCGCTCGCGCCCTGCTGCCCTAAACTTTAGCTTGTGCTTGGCAACAACAGAAAAAGCCAGAAAATTTGAGGGGAAAAAAGTGGAAAAAGAAGCGGTTTGATAGCGCAGAGAGGCCAAAATTCTACCTTTTTCTCCTTTCTCTCCTCGACTTCTATCGGCTGCAGACCGCCTGTCCAGCTGACCGGCCAAGACTCACGCGCGCTCTTAACGAGGTCCACCTTAAAAAATGGCGTCATTCGCTATCTTCAGCAATGCCGCACGAGATCGCGGACATCTCATCGGGCTGACAAATCACAAATCGGCAGATTTCAGGGTCCAATTCCTCCACCTGAGAACTCAGCCCCACCATCTTCTCGCAACCTTCTGACACCACCACCATCAATGATTCGCATACAGCGATACAGGGCAGGCTAACCATGCCGCTGCGTAAAGAGCCTCCAACACCACGCTCAGCTGCGGCAGCCTCACGCCTCGCCTCCACCCACGACAACAGCTCCTCGTCCTCCTCCTCATCTCTAGGTTTGGGGCCACTGATCCCCCTCAAACCAGGTCAAACTTCTCTGCGGCAACAAGCAATCCTTACTGAAGACGAATACACCTCAGCCCTTTCGAGCATTATCAAACGAGACTTTTTCCCGAATCTGGATAGGATTACAGCGGAGAATGAGTACTTGGCTGCTGTAGAGTCAGATGATCCGGTGCGGATTCGGAGAGCGCTGGATACGTTGGTGAGGTTTGAGGGTGGAGCGGGGGAGAAGGAGCCGGTGAGGAAGCAGAGCAGGAGAGATGCGGCAGGGTCGGCTTCAGTGAGGAGTGAGAGGGGAGGGCGGGGGGAGTGGGACGATACGCCGCTAGCTGTCGGGTCTTCGGGAAGGATCTTCAATCCCACCTTCACACCTGCTGCGTCGACTCCAGGGACAGTATACGGCGACGGGGAAGAAGGTGAGGAGGGGGAGGAACCGGAGCCGGGGTCAGGCATCACTCCGAATCCCAACCTCTCATTGGGCGCCTTTCAAGCGCAATATACGTCAGAAGACAATGCCAGTTTTTCTCAGCTACTCGATCGGGATAATCAACTACGAAAGCGCAAGTACGCTCATCTTTTCGCACGCGAACAAGCCTCCGAACAACAACGCAGGCAGATTACACAGATCGAACAAGCAGTTGCAGAAAAAGGAAAGCAATTGGTAATCGAAGCAAATCCAGACCATCCGCAACTGCTCGAGCATCGCTCAACGCCAATGTTGATGATCGAGAGCAGTACCGCAGGCGAGGCGAAGGCGAAGGACAAAGAAATGGAGGTAGTGGGAGGGGCGGAGAAGGAGAAAGACCCGATGGACGACCTAATTCTAGTTCCCGAGCCGAGACAGGACGATCGACCGCCACTCACCGGTCTCAATCACTGGAAGTACACTGCTCGCAACTCGTTGATGTTTGGTCCTGATGCCAACACTGACACACTCCGCTCCTCGACAACATCACAATCTCCGGATGTAGAGGGGTTGGAGAAGCCGCAAATCAACTTCTCCGCCATTCGATCGCTCGACGAGTCCGACCACTCCTCTACTGCAGGTGATGGCAGGGGGAAGGGGGAGGGGGAGGGGGAGGGGGAGGGGGAGGGGGAGGAAAGAGACCCGAGTTGGTCTCCTAGCAGCTCTCGTATCGATGCAGCGATTGAGCGTGGGAGGGAGAGGGGGAGGGGGAGGGGGAGAGCTGATTATTTTGCTTCTCTGGATTCTGCAGCGATTGGTACGGTGGACTCACCAAAGGTGAATGGATATGGATTTGTAACTCCTTATTCCACCCCACAGCGCAATCCTGCCGAGGTAGGTGAAGGGGAGGAAGAGATGCTTCTCCGAATCTACAACGCAATCAAAGCTAAACGTCGGACCGAACCCATTTCTTCCCTCAACAGCACCGGCGATCAGACCAGTGGCAGAAGGCAATTTGAACTTCCCAATCCTACGAGGCGAGAACAATTAGCTGAACAGCTCATGTCCTCTACATCGCCTGCAGGTGGGAGGACTCCGTATGGTACGCAAAAATACACTGGGCTTGCTACACTCAGAGCGAGAGCTTTTGCCAGTCCGAAAGGCGGTACGGCGGGGAGGAAGAAAACGGGAGAACTAACTCCTGCTACAAGGGCGTTGTTGGATAGAAGCACGCGAGGGGTGACGCCGGCTAGTGGAGGGTTTGCTAGTCCGCAAACGCCAGCGATGGTTGGGCGGGGGGAAGGAAAAAGTAGAGTGGGGGAAAGAGGTTGGACTCCAACCCCTCAACATGGTCAGCGGCGGTTGCCTTGACACCGACACACAACGCGAGCACAATCATGAGCGTTGATATACAATACATCATTTTCGCTCCATTTCATCAATCACAGTACAAACTACTTTTACATGAACTCCACAGTGTGAGGTTCAGGGCCCATTGGGACGAATAACAACCTTAACACCACTAACACCTTCCTTGTTCCTCTTGAGTGCTTCTTCCACCTTGTCTAGTCCTCCCTCGACCACCTCTGGTCTGTTGAGAACGATCTTGCCCTGTGCGACGTATCCGTCCTCACCGCCCAGATGAGCCGCCAAAGGTTCCGAGACGTAACGGTATTCTGGGTGGGAGCCGAGACCCAGGATGCTGACGACGCTGACATTGGGTTTGTCTGGTTGGTCGGAGAGGGAGACGGCTTTTTCGTCTGCAGGCATGACTACGATTACTTTTCCACCCTGCAAGTGTTGGAGGATTTCGACGGCCAAAGATTGGGTGGAGGGGGAAGAGATCGTGTCGTAGACCCATTCGACTTTCGAGTTCTGCGGGAGTGAGGAAACGAAGTCTTTGGCTGTGGTGGCTTTGCTGCGGTCGAGGATTTCGGATGCACCGAGAGATTTGAGGAAGTCAAAGTGAGACGGGGAGGAGGAGGTGACGATGTGATCGAAACCAGACAGCCTTGCTAGTTGGATAGCGTACTGTCCGATAGAAGAGGAACCACCGAGAATGACAGCTGTCTTTCCTTTTCCGACTTGATCACCGTTCTTGTCCCATGGAGCAGCCAGTCCGAGGCCGGTCTTGTGGTAAAGACCGGTAGCAACGGCCATACCGGCGACCCAGAAGGTTGCTGCCTGTTCATCGCTTACTTTGCGAGGAGTCTTGGCAACGAGAGCAGCAGGGATCTTGGCGTATTGCTGGTAAGTGCAGTAGTCGTATTTACCCAGAATGCCTTGGAAGAACACTCGTTCGCCGACAGAGCGCGATTTGACAGAAGATCCAACAGCGACAACCTCACCAGCCGCATCAGAGCCAAGAACCGCTGGATAGTCGGTGAGGAAGATTCGATAGTCTCGCATTTTCCAGTCGACTGGGTTGATGGCTGTGGCGGTGATCTTGACTGCGATTTCATCCGAGGAGAGAGGCGAGAGGGAGCGCTCCACAACGGTGTGTTGTGCGCCGGCCTCGGGAACTACGGCGGCTTTGTGAGATGTTGGTAGCGACATTGTTGCGAGCGAGAAATCGAGCGGATGTGGAAGGATACTTGAAATGATGTGTGGATGGGATGATGATGATGGAGGCCAGCCGGGCTAACGAGTGCTGTATTTATACTTGCAATGGCAGGAGGCTGGTCCGAGCAGTCTTCTGCAGTGTCCTTGTGGAGGCAAGCTCGGCAATAAGCCGGCAATACTTTTTTTAGGGAGAGAGAAGAGGTGTTTCTGATTTTGGAAATTTTCAAGCAACATTTCCAGGTTGGCCGCTGCTGTGACAGGTCCAGTGACGGTTCAACTTTTTGCGACATTGACAATGCTTCGCATGCTTCTCATGCTTCTCATGGTGCAGCGCTTACTGTGACGCCTCTGAGTTCTTCGCATGAGATGTGAGAGCTCTGCATGTCCATTGTGTGCCAATTGGCTTCTTTTTGCTTCCCTGTCTCCTAGCTGACTCTTCGATGGTCTGTGTCGTTCTACGGACCGTCTTCCGAGAGCCGACGAAATCTTGGCTTCGAGAAACCGTGTCACTGAAGTCAGAAAATCTTCGGACTTTAAGCTTTGATGCAAAACGGCCTGCTTTGCTTCCGGTTCTCGGTTCCATTTCGGCCCGTCTTTGCCACAAACAAATTCAATTTTGGGTTCGAGTTGCGATGCTCAAGTTGAAGCGTACAGTATGTAAATACAGGAGCAAATGACAAAGGTATAACCAATCATGTCATGTCAGACTCGATGTCACTTCGTCCGAGTCCTTCCATACGCCTCTACATACAGCCTACGTCCGTCCGTGTCCATCTTCTCCGCGGCGATGACGGTGGTCGATCGCCCAAGTGCGCCAATCTCCGCCCCTGTCATGACCCATAGGTCGCTAAGCACCCTGTCTTGCACTCTGCCTGCGCTGCCACTCGGCGTATGCTCGACGGTATCCTAGAGGCACGGGAAGAATCACATCGAACTTGTCAGAATCCTTGTCTTTGCTGTCACGGATGTTTTAACTCTGTGATACTCACCGACTGCGTTGAGTCGTGCACCGTGATCATTCGTAGCGCGATGCGTGTTGAGATCTGTAACGGCAGAATTGATCCGCAATACAACGTGGGTGATCGACCGATGGGTACAGTAGCGTAGATGGAGCCGATCAGGAGAAGGTGACAAGATGGTCAGCTGGTGATCTCATGATCTATCGTTCGAGCGTCGTCACGCACGTCGACGTCCAAGTTGGTTCCACTTACGGTTCAATGTGCCGTACGCCTTGTCGCAACCATCATAGTCGCACCGATACTTGCGCTCCACCTCCTCCGACTTGCGTCGCCTTCGGATCCGTCGGAATCCCTCGCTGCTACCCTGTGCGCTGCTACCCTGTGCGCTGCCTTGTCCGCCACCTCCATTGCTATCACCTGCGAAGTTCCCCGAGAGTGCTTGTGTGGCAGAAGCAAATTGCCCGTTCGGTGCCCTAAACCAGATGCGCTTCTTGGAACCGATTGATCCCTCCTCGATACGACCGCCGGCGATCCTATTGACCGTGACAGTGCTACTGCCGGTAGCTGGGACCGAACTTGACTGCCAATCCGTGTTCACAGTTTGCGTGCTGCTGCTGATTCCTGTGTTGAGTATCCACGAAGCTGACAGGGAGGGCCTTCCGTCACTTCGATCAAAATCATTCATCGCCTCTCGATTGGGCCGTTTCTCATCGCCAGGGTCATCCCTTGACCATTCTGTGCCTGAACGACTCAGCCACGGATCATTCGAGTTCCACGTCAGGTCCGGTAACGATCGACTCGAGGCGAGCGAGCAAGTGCCGCCTGAGGTGGTCAAGCTCTCTGATCCATAAGTCGTAGGACTTTGAAGGTCCTTCCATTCGTGTCCCATGCCTGCGCTCGTTCGATAGTCCGTCAACCCCCACATGGGGTTGCGAGCGAGGTCAGTCCCAAAAGGTGCTGCCATGTGTCCACCCACGCCTGAATACGCCATTTGCCACAATCCATCTGGCTCGTAGCCTCGATTCACACTATGATCAAACCAATGATGTCCGGCTGGAGCCTTTGTCGCAGCGTTTCCGCCCATGAATTCAAGCCCTTGATGAGTGGGGAAGGTGGGTATCGTAGGTGTTGCGGACAAGTCTAATGCCCCCACCCATGCCGCTATATTTTGCGATTTAGGATCTTGCCCGTCGTCTCGCATCACATTGTGTGACGAAGAGGGACCAGAAATGCTACGGTCTCTTGACATCAGACTTCCGCTAGAGTAATAGGGCTCTATTGAGCGAGCAGGGCCAATGTGGCCGTTGCTTGCTGAAAGAGAACAGACTGGCACCGGTTGTTCTGGCGTCGCGCTCGGAAGGACTGTGCTGCGGAATCTGGGATCGAAAATCGGTCCAGAGCGACTTGAAGGGCTTGTGCCCAATGGAACGGTCAGGCTCGGCATGCCTTGAGTTCTATTGCCGTCTGCATGGTAATAATGCGATTCAGTAAAGAACGAAAAAGGTCAGTGACAAGCTCTCATGCAGTGTGATCCGTAACGATGTTGCAGGCACGTTGACTTACAGGACCACGTGTCTGAACCAGCGATACCTGATCCCCCGAGATCAAGTTGATGACCTGGGTGGTTCGTCACGTACGAATAGAAAGACTTCTCCACGGCTATGGGCGATGCTCTTAAACTGCCGTATGAAGTACATGGCCCAACCAGTTCCGGAGGCTGGTTGAACGTCGGGAGAGTGTTTGTGGTCGCTTCTGCACTTGCTGTTGAGGCTACCCCATCAAGCGTGAATACGGCACCAGGATGATGAGGAGGCGCCGAGCTGGATCGTGCGGGCACTTCTCCAACCACATCGTTACTTCCCGTGCTGCCTGCGCCATCTGCATATGTTCCGATGTTCCGGTCCATCCTAGAATTGATGTTGATCGAACTGAGTCGAGAGGAAGGTAGAAGGAGCGAATTTGAGTCAAGGCAGACGCGTAGTGAATGAAGCACCCTCTGGCTCACTGTTCAGAGGATGTTTGGCCTGATCAGCAACCGAAGCCTTTCGGGCTAGCCCCTCTTATATCATCCCTCTTGTGAGCGTGGGAAGCTGACTAGAGTAGAAGTGTCCTTCAACAGGAACCTGCCTCCGCTCCCTCACGGGCATGGAAGGTCGATGTCGACACTCGTCGCCCACTGTCTGGCCAAAATGCGAGTCAAATGGTCGCCTCCGCTTCGGCGCGGAGTGTTTTGCAGTACCTTTCCTCGTCACTAAGGAGCAACGAAAAGATAGAAACCACGCCAGATTTACGCCCTGGACCCCTAGCGATACTTGGCCGTCGTCGCAGGAGAAGCGCTGGCGAGAAAGAACATACGGCGGGTAAGGCCACTATTCGTATTGCTCATCAGTTGTACTTGGTGTGACTTCAGTACTGTGTGCAGATACCAGCGCCCTGAAGCACAACTCAGTGACATCATTAGCCGTGGGCGTCACGGACCACATGACAAGGTGATCTCACAGGGTATAAGTATTCGCCAAGGGCGAACGCCAAAACGCCTTCAGGAAACCCCTTCTTTTCTACCATCACCTCTAGGATATTCCGGATCTCTCCCCTTCCGCACCATCACATCCAGTCAAGAGAGGACAGATACAGCGCCGCTCTTCTCCATCACCTCCTTGTGCAGGCTCTGGAATGGTTCTGCCGATCTCTTTCCAGAATGTCACATTCGTGAACACCGTACGATCACCTCGACGGTGTCAGAAGTTCGACGTCGCCGGCGTTCTGTTCGCCACTTCATCTATGTTTCCCGGACATTTGCTATACGGCTATCTCACCCGCTTCGGGAATCCGCCCGCAGAATTAGCGGCGATACCCTTGCCTGTGACGACGCCAACGGGCTCCAACGTGACTGACCTTGTGTCAAAGCATAGACGCGGGGCTAAGTGGCCATCGCACTTTACCCATTTTGCCGGGTTCCGAATCGTGTCGCCATAGTGACACAGACTCTTGACGTCATTCAATCACGTCAGATCACAATGCACAAGGACAGGGTGCTGAAAACTAGCGATTGCCGTATGAATTGAAGGCTCGACGATGAGTTGGACAAGAAGAGGTGGCAGCTTTGCACACAGTGTTATATGAAGAACGATGCGATTAGTTGAGCTTCAACACCTTGCGCTTGGTGTTTTTGCGCGGAGTTGTCTTGCTCAGGCTGGCGCTCGAAGCTCGAGAACCACCTTGAGACCGGCGGCTTCGTCGTGGCTGCTTGACACTCTCAGCATCGTCGGCGTTCGAGACAGTCTCAGCCGCGGTCGCTTCAGCTATGCTGGAAAAGTCGTCGGTGGTAGCCTGCTTTCGCTTCCTCGAACGCCGTCCACCTTGTCCGACCTTGCTGCCGTCTGTTTGCTCCTCGGTGCTCTGCTCTTCATGCTGCTCGCCATCGATCTGCTGCAGCACCGCGCCCTCATCCTTGCGAGTGGACCTCGTTCGCACAGAGCCGCCGGCCTTACGCTCGTTGTCGTCCTCTTCTTCGGCGGCTTCCTCCTTTGCCTCCTCGCTGCTGGAATCAAATGCAGCTGCCTCTTTTGACTTGCGTCCACGACGAGACCGTTTCGACTTGGGCGCAGCTGATACACTTTCATCTTCGACGGCTGCAGCGTTCTGGACGCCCTGATCTTCCTGAGCCTGACTATCGCTGGAGACATCGACGGACGAGGTGGCTCTCTTGCGACCACGTCCCTTCTTTGGCTTGGTTTCGGCAAGCGTCTCCACGTCCTTCTGATCAGCTTTCTTTTCATCTTGAGCAGAAGGCTTGAAGCTGGTATCAGCAGCAGCTGCGCTCTTCCTGGGGCGGCCGCGCTTCCTCTTTGGCGGGGATGGAGAGGCGGGTGCATCGGCGGCGACCTCTCCAGTGCTCCCGGCAGTCTCGGCCTCTTGCTCAGCACCTGGCAGGATGCGATTGTCTGGCTCCATGCGCCCGTCCTCATCTTCTTCGTCGGCTGTCAGGTGCTCTTCGAGCGAGGCGATGGAAGCGTCACCTGGAGGACCAGCTGCTGGATGTCTGTCTCGATACAAACTCTTCCTCTCGTCGTCGGGAAGATAGTCGGCATTGGGACTGGTCGGATCAGAGCGTCGAGGAGATCGATGATGGGACGATACGGAAGCAGCGCTACCAGCTCGTCGGTGTCGCGAGCTCTGTCTGGTTGCGCGCAAGGGAGTTTCAGATTCATCCGCCTCATCTTTGACTTCCTGGCCTGCCTCCGTCTCGATCAGAGTATTCGAGCTCGATTGCTGCACGTCCAGCTTTTGCTCCTGATCCCGATCGTCGGTGATGTCCATCTCATGTTCCTCCTTCGCGTCGACCTTCTCATCGTCAAAGGAGACCGTTTTGTGCTCCTCCTTGTCATCATCGAAGAGCGTCTCCTTACGCTGCGCCTTCTCATCGAATGACGCGGTAAGGTCTAAATCGAGTTCATAGCCGTCCATGAGCAGCTCTGCTGCAGAAGAGTTAGGTTCCGCAAAGATGCCTTCGCGCAAAATTTGGATGCCAACAACGCGGCTGAGCTTCTGATGCACGTCGAGCGGTAGGAGATCCGGGTCAACATCGATCCAGCCGTCCGACTCTTGCTCGGATGTTACGCCTAGGTCGCGTGCCTTTTCAGCGCAGGCGTTCTCGTGGTTGATGGAGCAACCAGGGACGATGAACGCTGGTGTGCCCTCAACATCGGTCAATTCCAGCCGTCGATAGAGGCAGTGAGAGCGGGTGGTGATGGTATATTCAGCCGGCTCTGCTTGCTTGGTAGAGCGACTGGGTGGCTGGCGCGTCGCCACATTGTTACTGCTCTCGGCTACGGGTTCCGCAGCCTGCGTCTCGACCTGCTTGCTGTCGTCCTCCTTTTTCTCACTTGCCTGGTTCTCGCGGATGGGTAGCAGAGAAGGCAGGGATCGAAGAGGTGCGGTGAGGCTGCTGGCGAATGACGAAGCAGCCTCTGTCATTTGCGCAAACAAATTCCTCTTGGCGGCTCCGTGCAGATGGCGATGACCCAGTCGATTGGCAGAGGGCGTGAAGCTTGAAGTCGAACGGCGATCCGAGGACGCCGGTGACGGTGGCACGCGGCCGGAAGAGACCAGACTGTGTAGGCTACTGGAGGACTTTGCATCAGCTTCCTTGCGCTGTTCTGTGGGCTCACTGACGGTCGGCACCTCAGTTGCGCTGGTGGCGGGCTTGCTCTCGAGCTTGCTCTCGGGCTTGGCTTGCTCGTCCGGGCTTTCTTCGACCGCTTCGCTACCTTGTCGATCACCCTCTTGGACTTCATTCTCCTCGGCAGCCTCTTCGGTCTCTTCAGCAACGTCTTGAATCTCCTCATCAGCCTCTTCATTCTCCTCAGCAACCTCTTCTTCCTCTTGCTCAGTGTTCTCGGCCTCTTCCTGTTTGTCGAGTATACTCGATGAAAACGCTGTCCCCGCCTCGGCGGGCTCTTCATTGGTCGCGGCGTCTTCCATCACTTGGTTCTCGGTCTGCGGGGCGACACTTGGAGCTTTGCTGATCGAGGGGATCGCCTGTCGCTCAACGGAGCTGTCTCGATCGGCAAGATCACCACTCATGATGCCTTCGTCTTCAGGGACAACGGAAGTGCTGCGTGGCTGAGAAGCTTCGTTCTGTGCTGCCTCTTGGAGTACCTCGCTGGCAGCGTCAGGAAGTCTGGCAGCCGCGCTCCGGACACTCTCGACATCGATGATGATGCTGTCAGCGCCGCCCGTTGCAGCCTCAGGTTCAGCAAGATCGGTTTCTGCAGCGATGTGAGGTGCAGATTCGCTGCCTTCACGGGCCTTCGCGACGATGATGTCCTCGTTCGGGACCTCGTCCTCGCTGTTATCCTCGACGTCTGCCTCTAGCACATCAGTGCTCTCGACGCGCTCCAGGACTGGTTTGATAGGCTCGACAGGTGCGTCACCTTGGACCACTTCATCCGCAGATGGCAATGATGGAACTGCTACCGGATTCGCGGTGGTAACTCCCTCTTGCCGAGCCTCAGTAGCTGACGCAACGGGCTCTTTACCTCGAAATGGTTTGTGATCTTCCCCTTGTTCAGAGACGGGCTCGGCAGATGCATCGATGGTCCGAGGAATCGTCACTGTGCTGCTACCTTCAGCCTCGACCTGAGCAGGCGATGCCTCAACCTCTAGCAAAGGTGCTTCAGGTCGCTCAAGCTCCTCTTGAGGGGCGGCCGGCTCTTTCACTTTCTCTTCCTCGGGCTGCGATACTGATTGCTGCGCATTTGCATCGACGTCTCCGTTCTTGCCTTCACTGTGGATTGTCTGCTGCTCTCCTGGCAGGGACTGCAAGAGTGGAAGAACTTTCTCGTCGCTTTGCGTGCTTGGTTCACTGGCGTCTTGACGCGTGAAGGCGTCGAAGATGTCCGCTTCCGTCTGAGATGCGGTTTGCCCGAGTTGCGAGGGCTCTGTCTCGACTGCAGTCGGAGCTGCGGCAGCACCGTCAGAAGCGGAAGGCTCTGCAAAGCTTGCTAGTATCTCTGGATCGATAGAGGCCATATTATGATCTGCGCGACTGGTTGAAGCTTGCACTTCGGCGTGCGAAGGCGGTTCGGCATCCTGCATGCCAGCAAGGAGCTGAGAAACCCTGACAAAGCCTGTGGTCGGCTGCGAACCATGGATTGCGCGGTAAGCCGAGTCGACTGCTGCACTTTGCGGAAGATTGATGTGGCGCGAGTCTTGATCGTCGTGCTGATCTGCCTCAATATCGGACCAGCGGAGGTCCTCGTCGAGCTCCTCGGGCTCGACTTCGCTGTCAGGCATCGCGTCGCCCTGATGGTCAGCAATTGCTGTGCGGGACTGTGGTTGCTCGGCGCTTGCTACAGCGGCATCACCTTGCGGAGGCTGCTCAGTTACGAGGTCAATTTGTGTGCTTGCAGCGTTGGCGTCCATATCACGGCGATCGGAAGAAGCCTCTCGATGGATCTGCCTGATGGAATCTTGACTCGCATCGACGTCTTCCTCTTGGCCCTGTTCGTCCACCTCACGCTCCTCCGGATCATGGTGCTCGTCCTCATCTGCTTGGTCGAAATGCTGTAGGTGTTGATGCAACTCACGAGGTTGCTGGGCCGAAACCTCAACGCGGTCCCGCTCGGCACCGTCTTCCTCGCTCTCATCAGCTTGTTCCGAGTCCTCGTCGATCTCGTCCTGCTGATCATCATCTATCTCTTCATCCTCGTCTTTCGCATCGTCTCGCTCTTCGTGATCGTCGTCTGAGCCGTCTTCGTCGTCGTCAGACAGGACGATGGGTTCATCGGCATCACCAGCAGGACCTTCAAAGAGAAGATTGCGGGTGGTCATACCACCAAAGCCATCATGATATTGATGGAGTCCTCGAGATGCAGAGTAGTTGGGCTCATCTTGGTCATCCATCTCATCGTCTTCTTCGTCCTCGCTAGCATTTTCGTTGGAAGCTTCGTCTTCCGAAGGATCCTGCATCTGCTCATCTTGGCTGCCGCGACCGTCGTGTTCCTCTTCGTCAGAGTCCTCTGCAACGCTGCTACCCTGGTTGTCTGAACGAGCTGGAATGATCCTGAAAGCGCCATCAACGATGGCAATCTGGTCCATAGGGTGTGGTGGTGCACGCTGAGGATGTGCTGATGGGTGTTGTGCTCTGTCTCGGGCAGAAGACTGGTCCCGCCCGTCTGCCTCGGCATCGGACTCTGACTCGGAATCGTCGGAATCATCCGAGTCGCTGGATGAGCGGCTGGAAGCTTTGTCAGAAGCATCTTGCGCAGCGTCATGGTGGTCATCGTCTGCTTGTCCCGACATCTGAGAGAGCGGAGGAGGTGCATCAGCGCCAAGTACTTCAATGACGGGCTTCTTGGCGGGTCGAGGAGGAGCTTGCGAGAGGTCGAGCACGCTGCGCTTAGTTTGTGATGGCCCAGCTTGGTCGTGGTCATGGAGCGCAGCCATCTTGGCACGCTTCTGGAGGATGGCTTCGATGTTGAGCGTGCCGTCCGAGCCTTTGTTGGCCTCGAAGAGGGATAAAGGACCGAGTAAAGCGGAGCCACCAGGGATCGGTTCAGCGTTAGCAAGCAAGTCTGCAAAGCCAGGCTCTGCGTCTTCTGCGTCCTCGGATTGCAATCCACCGCTACGCATGAGCTCTTGTAGAGACTTGGCGGCAAGCATGCTACGCTCGACTGCAGGATCGAGCGGCCTTTCAGCTGCAGCTTCTGCATCTTGTTTATGGTCTTCTTCATCACGAAGGGTTTGTTCTTGCTCGCCTTCTAGGCGTTTCAAAAGGCCTTGACGGGAGCGTTCGAGATCTGCGCGACGACGCTCAAAGTCGTCTTGAGCATGCTGGACCCACTGAATTGCCGAGTCGGAGTCTCTAGGTTTGGTTGATTCTGAAGACGATGCGGTGGTAAGGTCAGCACTGGCATCAGGGTCAAACGAGAAGGATGATGAGCTGTGACTGTGTCGGATCTTTTGTTGCAAGTCACGAAACTCTTTGCTGGGCCTAGGCAGGCGTACGCGGTTTCGAGGGAGGAGATGATTGCGAGCGAATGACGAGGAAGGAGACGGAGATGCGATGAATGAAGCCTGAGATGATGCTGACACTGGCCCTGGAAGAGGGGTCTGCAAAGCGTTTCCAATGCGGGAAGTGAGGTCGACAACCCATGCGACTTGATCGAAGCGGTCGTATGCTGAGGGTGAAATTTGTGAAAGGCGGGAGGCCGCCGGGCTGTTGCGATTTAAGGATGCGATCGGGGTGGAAGAGGATGCAGAGCGAGTCTGTGGAGTGCTGTTCAGACCTCGTCGGATGGAGCGGGAAGGAGTGGAAGATGATGCTTTGGCGATGGTATCGTCGAGGACCGAAGAAGGAACATAGTAAGGACGCTGTTGGACGCGTTGAGATCGCCCATACGGGCTATCGATGGGCGGCATATGTTGTGTTGAGCTCGAGTGAATGGGAAAGCCTGTTTGGTGTACCGCCGGAAGAAGCGCTGACTGAGCTGAGGAGCGTACAAATCGAAGCTGTACAGTTTAGTTCATACCGAGCTGTATATAAATACGTAGGAAGTAGCCAGCTTGGAGAGGAGGCGTCTGTGGTGTCTAGCCAGTCGCGCTTGATCCGGTTTGAGCTTGGTGATGAAGGAGCGTGCTGAAAGAGTGACTAGATGGAATGAGTGTGTTGTGTTGAGTTGGATGATGAGGGTCTGGATGACTTGAAAGGCCACAAGTTGGTGTGCTCTCGGAATTTCGCGCCCACTTTGAGTGTGATTGCGCGGTGTAGAGCTGCGAATCAATGATGGCTTCCTGCGCATCAGCCAGAGAGAGCGAAGAATGACCGTGACACGAGCGTGGAGTGGAGGATGATGCGCGAAAAAAAGACAGGAAGAAGAGAGCAGTGCGAGCGAGCTAAGGGTCCACAGTCTGCAGTACAGTCGAACCTCTCGAAATGACGCACATTTTAATTTATGCTTTCTCGGCCTGCACAGTCAAACCTCTCGAAATGACACATGTAAATTGAATAAAATAATTCAAAAATCGCGTTTTAATTTTTGCCTAAAAAAGGGGCAAAAATCTAGCATCATCTTGCAGTGCTTACATAATGCTTTGAAGGTATATGAAATGCATATCATTATGAACCTCTCAATCAGCTCTCAATGATGACGGTGGTCTCTTGCCTTCTTACCATCACCATCCTACTAAACAAGAAGCCATCATGCCCAAGTCACCCAGGGCACCAAACACCAACTCTCACAATCTCACTCTACCACAAAAGCAGCAAATACTAGCCCACTACCATGCACAGAAAGCCTCAAACTCTTTTTACAGCCATCAGCAACTTGCAGACTGGACCAAGGAAACATACAAGCTCAACTATACTCCAAGCAGATCCACAATCCACAGAATCATCCACCAGACCTCAGCATCAGATTTATCACCATCATCCAGCAAAAGAAAGCTCCCATCCAACACAGAAGAGCTAGATAGGCAACTGGCAGAATGGGTAGATATTCAACAGTCCAAAGGTCTCATGGTCAATACTCATCTGATAAAGCTTCAAGGCCAAAGACTGCAAGATATGCTTGATTCCTCCCTTTCACCAGACCAGCAGCTTGCTCTCCAGTTCTCTAATGGGTGGCTAGAGAAGTTTTGCCATAGACACTCTTTCAAGCAGCAGGTTGCACATGGAGAATCAGGTAGTGTTCAGCAAGAAGTGATCAATCAGGAGTTACTAGCTTTAAGGCAGCTTTTGCAGCAGTATCATCCTGATGATATATCCAATGCAGATGAAACTGGTCTATTCTACAACATGCCTCCCAACAAAACCATTGCCTCCTCACCAACATCTGGACTCAAGAAGAACAAAGCAAGAATCTCTATACTTTTTGCCTGCAACTCCTCTGGAACTGAAAAGCTGGATCTTATCTTCATTGGACATGCACAGAAGCCTTATGCCTTCAAGAAAGCAAAGCCAGAACAGCTTGGGGTCCATTATTTCAACAATACCAAAGCTTGGATGACCAGCTCCATTTTTTCTACTTGGTTGACTTCTTTGGATCAGTATGTTGGAAGAACCCCTGGCAGGCACATATTGCTTCTATTGGACAACTTCTCTGCTCATGGCTTGCCACAAAAGCCTATAATCAAGCTCCAGAACATCAAGCTGCACTTCCTTCCTCCAAACACAACCTCAAGGATCCAGCCTTTAGGTGCTGGTATCATTGCAGCCTTCAAGAAAAATTATAGGGCAAGACAGTATCAAATGGCACTTTTGGAGTCAGAACTTGGTAGTACAGACATATACAAGCTGGATATCCTGCAGGCCATGAAGCTTTCTCAAGAGATTTGGAAGAGTATAAGCATCAACACCATCAAGAATTGCTGGAGGCACACGGGATTGGTGGACTTTGAAGGTGAAGACACAGGAGATCATGATGCTGTACTGGAGAAGGAGCTGGAAGTGACACTGAAGAAGCTAACAGAGGTCACTGTTCATGATGTAGTGTCACCACCAGGTGAGGAGGAAGCACTGGCAGAGATAGAGGATACTGAAGACACTTTGGAGACTCCTAGCCCACCTTTAGCACCAGTAGAGATTTACAAGGGCCCAGAGAGTGCTACAGGAGTGGTGGAAGAGCAGCTAAAGACTCTCAAGTCAGCTCAGGATATCCTGGCAGAACATGGTCTCCTGACCCAACAAGTTTCAGATGCTTTCTCTGCCTGTAAATCTTGTCTCACTGCATTCCAATCAAGTTCATAGTCACAAACTTAGTTTGCAAGCTCTCACACTTCAATAGGTGCTCTGAGTGATGATTTACAAGGATTCTACTGCTTGAGGATGTCAAAATAATTTTCGAAAATTTTAAAATAAATAATGTGTCATTTCGAGAGGTGAGAGGTTTGACTGTAGCATTCGCGTCAATCAAGCTTTGTGAGGCGAGCGATGAATCACTTTCATTGGTAGATCCGAAAGGCATATGTGCCCGATGAGCAACTGTCATACAGCCATGTCAAGTGGAGCATGGCGCACTTTGGGCGTTGACTTGTTGCTGTCAATAAGCGGCGAGGTGAGAAGCGCGCGGAGCCCTGTTTCGGCAGAGTCGCTTCCCCCTCCTTTCTTGTCCTTGTCTCTTGCCTCGCTTTGGCTTGGGATGCCAGCTCAAGTTCGACAAGTCAAGCTCCCTTTTTTGGCAGCCTCTCCTCCCCTGACCGAGGGCATTCGCCGGTGCTATTGTATGCAAGTTTTGCAGAAGCGCTAAGCTGAGGTTGTTGCTCAACGTCAGGGTCCTCCAGATCCAAAGCCGTGCGTCGTGGAGACTCTCTGTTGAACTGCATTGAGTTGTCCGTCTATGCGTCGAGATTCTTCTCAGTTGGGCTTCTAGATTCAGGCTCAGAGAACAGCAACAGCAGCATCTCAAATCAAATTCAGCTGAGATGCAAATTCAAAGCGAAAATGTGCTGCTGCTGCGTTGCTGTTTCTTCCCACACTGTGCCGCTTGGCGCATTCTGTGCAGCAGCAGCAGCCGCAACCACAGCAACCAACCAATTTCAACAGCGCAAGAATGGCGCCCTTGTCTCGGTTGTCTCTCTGCCTCCAGCGCTTGCTCTTGCTATCTAGGCCCAATGCATTTCAAGCAGGACCGAAGCACGGATCTGACACAAGCTTGTAGCAAATCATGGGAATGACCATCAACCACCAAGCCTGGGAAAGCAGAAAGAGATCAACGCCCATACTGGCTGGTGACTTGTCATCTTGTTCTTAGAAATTAGTCTGCTTCTTTGGCTGTACAGTAGCGAGCGGGTCTGTGCTCTCCTCTCCTTCTTTGACCGCTTGTTCTGATCTCAGCCTTTCTCGATTTGCCGTGTGTTTTGCCGTATTCCTGCCTGTCTCTAAAGTCTAATTTTCCTTTCTTTTTTTTTTTTTTTCTACAATACTCAGTCTGACAAGCGCCTGTGCTGCGCTTGGCTGGGTTGGGCTGGTGCAGCAGCAGCAGCTGACAATCCAATTTCGTATTGTATGGCCCCGACTCTCGAGCCGCCTTGTCTCCTTTTGCCCCTTCTTTTGCCTCGGCTGAACGTGGCGCTTTTTCCTCGCACTTTCACTACTTTGACTTAGAGTGTTCTCAGCCCTCTTGCCCTCTCTCGTCGTCTCGGCCGCTGATCACCCTCTACTGTACTGTATCCCTCTCTTTTGGCTGTTCCGCGCTTTGGACTTCGGATCGACACTCGACGCTTTCCAAGGCCCTCTCTCGCTCTCTCACTTCTTCCCCTCCTCTTCCACCTTTCATTACCAACCTTGTCGGATCTCCATCACCGTCACCATCTCGTCTCATTTCGTTTCGTCTGGACCCACCCATTTGTCATCCCGCGCTCGTCACATCCTGGTCGACGTAACGTTTCCCGCCCGCCCTCGCCTCAACCTTAATCTCAACTTCGGAGCGTGGAGACGAGTCAATTCAGCGTTTCCTCTTCTCTCTCTCCTAACACACACACGAGCAAGCTCACAAAGGCTTATTCAATCTCGACAGCTCTTCTTTTTCTCCGCCCATCGTTCCCATCCATCCACCCTTCGTACACACATATCTTCAACGACCGGTCGTATCATCAACCTTGATCTTGCATTTCCCGCGCATCTCCAATACTTCCCTTTTGGCATCCACCAACATCAACCCACTTGCATAGCCTCGATCCCGCCTTGTCGTCCTGTGCAGATCTCATCTTCACCCTCTCACCCCCAGACTCTAACATCTCTAACCACCACCCTTCTCCATCATGTCAGCACCAGGAGCCGACTTGCAGGAGCGCATCGCCGCTGCGCGTCGCGAGGCTGATGGCCTCAAGGAAAAGATCCGTACCAAGAAGGATCAGATGGCGGATACCAGCCTCCACGCCATGGCCAACGACATTGAGCCTCTACCCAGAATCGTTATGAAGCCACGAAGGACACTCAAGGGTCATCTTGCCAAGATCTACGCCATGCACTGGGCCAACGACAAGCGTCACCTCGTCTCTGCTTCCCAAGACGGCAAGCTCATCGTCTGGGATGCCTACACTACCAACAAGGTTCACGCCATTCCACTCCGTTCTTCCTGGGTCATGACTTGTGCCTACGCACCTTCGGGCAACTGGGTTGCCTGTGGTGGTCTCGATAACATCTGCAGCATCTACTCTCTTCGCGGCCGCGATCCTAACAACATCAAGGTCGGCAGGGAGCTTTCCGCACACACCGGTTACCTCAGTTGCTGTCGTTTCCTCAATGACCAGCAGATTCTTACCTCGTCTGGTGACATGAGCTGTATCCTCTGGGACATTGACTCGGGTACACGCATCACCGAGTTCGACGACCACACTGGTGATGTCATGAGCATCTCGCTCAGTCCCAACCCTAACGTCTTTGTCTCGGGTGCTTGTGATGCCGTGGCCAAGGTTTGGGATATCCGATCTGGTAAGGCTGTTCAGACTTTCGCTGGTCACGAGAGCGACATCAACGCTGTTCAGTTCTTCCCCAACGGCGACGCATTCGCTACTGGTTCCGACGACGCTTCGTGCCGTCTGTTCGACCTCCGTGCCGATCGCGAGCTCAACATATACACCCACGACAACATTCTTTGCGGTATCACTTCGGTCGCTTTCTCGGTGTCGGGTCGTATCTTGTTCGCTGGTTACGACGACTACACTTGCAATGTTTGGGATACCCTCAAGGGCGAGCGGGTTGGTGTGCTTGCTGCGCACGAGAACCGTGTTTCGTGTCTGGGTGTCAGCACGGATGGTATGGCTCTTTGCACTGGCAGTTGGGATTCTCGTCTGCTTGTTTGGGCTTAAGAAGCGCGCGAGGCTAAGACTTGATCCATTCCTCCGACCCTCTCTCCCATACATCGCTTGCATCAGTCGGCTTCCAGACTGGTCTATACCCTTGCGACCCCTCCACTCCATCGAGCCAGCAGCGATTCAATCGTCAGCTGCCTCACCCCCCCCCCCCCCCCCCCCCCCCCCCATCATCTAACAAAGCATTTCACTTAGCATCTTTCATTCACGCAGTTCCTTCCGCTGCACAAAGAGCTTCCATCCATCGTCAGGGTTTGCTGCGCCTTTACGTTCCTTATCACTTTTTGTCTGGTTTTTTTTTGTTCCCCTGTTGGCTCCCTTCATGTTTTTTGTTCTCTGCGCTCGCTTTCAATTATACACAGTCTCTGTGTGAATCGTCCGCCTTTCGCTGTGATTTTCTATGTCTGTTGGGCTCTCTCTCTCTCTCTCTGTGGCTATGAATTCTTTCGTGAATCGGATCTCGTCTCCCGACGAGTCTGTTTCAGGAATACTGAGGTGATTGGTGTGGATGGAGAGTGAGTGCTTCTGGATTAAGAAGGGAGGGATGCGATTGTGCAGGGAGGTACGGGTTGGGAAGGCGGCATTTTCTTTTTGCCCCGTGCGTGGGAACCGGCTTTCGGCTTTTTCACCGGCCCTTTCGAGAGGGATTGCAATTCTCACCTCGCAACCTATCTTGACCTCATGATCCTTGCTGTTCTTCTTGTTCTTCCACATCACTTCGACCATTAGTTTATCCTGCAGATCATCGGATTCCGCTTATTCCAGCTCAATTCTTGCACTCAGCTTTACCAAGACTTGATCTTAGTCCAAGAAAGAAATGGCTTCTCTAGCGCGCAATCTCGGGCTCGGCCCTAGTCGGCGCTCTGTTTTGCTTCCCACAGCACGTCTTTTCACTCCTTCGGCGGTTTTTCGACCTTTCTCAACTACCGGTGTGACAGCGGAGAAAGAGGATTTGCGTCCACCATCATCGCAGATCTTCACCCAGTCCGAAGTGCAAAAGGGAATCGCAGCTCTTGCAGCAGCTGGGTATGATCCGACTACGGTTTGGGAACAAAGAGTTGTTTGGGGAGATCACGATCAATTCCAGCACGTGAATAACGTTCACTTCGTCCGTTGGTTTGAGTCGGCTCGTATGTTCTTCGCCAACACTATCACCAACTCGGAAGACTTTAGTCAAGAGAGGAGGGAGGAGGTCAATAGGGGGACTGGGAAGAGTTTTATCCTGGCCGGCATAAATGTCAGGTATAGGAGACCGGTGGTGTATCCTGATACTGTAAGTTCTCTCGCGTGTGAGACGTAGCAACGTTGCTGCGGAGCTGACATAAAGTTTTGTTTTGGACCGAGCTGTAGATTTTGGTAGGACAGGCTTGCGAACTACCCCTGGGAAAGGACAGGTTCATGCTAAGAGGAGCAGCCTATTCTCTGGCTCAAAAGACAATCGTTGCAGTTGCTGCTCAGGATTGCGTCACCTACGACTATACTCAGCTGAAGAAATGCGATATCCCGCAAGACATCAAGAAAGCGCTAGAAGAACGAGGTTCACATTTCGAAAAGAAGCTCTAATCCCCCACACAGCAGTACAGCACGCGTCATTTGGTTTTCCAGATTTTCTTGGACTTGGAAAATTCATGGTATCTCCTCATCACCAGCATCTCCTGTAATCAGCATATCTCGCTCAATTTTGCATCAAATGGCATCATCTAGCACATCATCTGGCCCCTCCAGACACCATATACTCACTGCTCAAGAGAAAACTGCATGTATATCACTCAGATCAGCAGAATGGAAGCTGTAATTAAGGCCAAAGGTGGTCAAACAAGGTTCTGATTTGTGGATTCTGCACTCAAGCAATCAAAGTAGGTGTTCACAAAAAATCTGCCAAGGTTGTATTGTGAGATGAGTAGGAATATTCATGTATAGTGACACAGGGGGGGAGCGAATTTTGTGATAGTGAAATCTGGAAAACCAAATGACGCGTGCTGTACAAACGTCGACTACATTATCTCAAAAATGAAAAAGTGTTCTAGACAACAGGAGTTTCACCAATCCCCTTGACCTGAGGATAAAGCCAACTGAGTTCCTCCCTAATACGACTACGTAGAGTGTGCCAGATCGAATTGCCTCCCGCGCTAGAGGTGGTGTGGCGTCTTTGTCGACGATCTCTCTCGCGAGCGGCAAACTTGAGTAGGGTGGAGAGAGTTTTACTGTCCGGTCCCACCACTTCTCCTCGTCTGTCTCTTATTGGGGCCTGGGTGGATCTGACGACGAGATCGTTTGCTGTGAGCTCAGTCCCTTCCTCGATACTGAGCTCGTTGAGGGTGATGGCTTGGCGGAATAGGCTTCTTCTCATTTCCCCAAATACCAGCTCGATAGCCTCTTCCAAACGGCCACATCGAGCTAAGCATTCCAACCAGCTATCCCAGGCTCCTTTGGTCATCACTGATCTTCCCCTCCTTCCCCCTTCTTCCTCTGATCTTCTGATGGTCGCAAGTGCCTTCCTAGCCACAGACAGCAATCCAAACCGCCCACATGTATCAAAAACAACACTCAACGTCACTCCGTCAATGTCCTGCCTCGTTGCAAGCAGCGAATCCCAAATAGCAAACACCATAGCCGGCTCTTCTGCCCGGTTATACGCGTTCATCAGTGCATTGATGAGGGGTAGATCCGGTTCGAGTGCAGTATCTGCTTTCAGCGCTTCATGGGTTGCTTTCACGCCCAAGTAGGAGGGGGTGGGAGTCTTGGAGTAGTAGTCGAGGATGGATGTGTAGATGTAGGAACTGGGGCGATAACCGGAGAGACGCATATCTGTGAGGATGGAGAGGAGATGCTCTGGTGGCGCCACCAAGGAGGCAGAGTTGGTGCTGAAGGAACGGAATGCGAGTTTGCGGAAGCTTTCCAACAGGGTCACATAGCCACGTTCGTCGAGACCTGACATGGAAGTAGATGAGTTCGAGGAGTTGGCGGTGGGGAAGCGGTGGAGAACACGATACACATGAAAAGCTTCCGTCCACGAATTGGTAATCCCCATCAATGTTCGCATCAACTCCGTTTTATGGGCGGCGCTGATGGATACTCCAGCATCGAAGAGGCGGGAAAGAAAATTTCGTGCCGAGGATATGTCGCGGAGCCTGACGCAGGCATCGAGGATCGGTTGGATGATCTTGATCCCTATTGTGAATGGCAAAGTCGCTTTCCGTCGGGATGAGCCGCTTTTGCGAGAGGAGGAGATGGTGGAGGAGGAGCGATATTCGAGCATGTCTTGCAGAAGCTTCATCGCAGAAGGCAGGGAAGGAAGGAAGGCTTCACAGTAAGCTCGGAGGAGTGGAGTGACAAGGAGCGGTGTTGGAGGGATACCGAGCGATCGTATGTGGTCGTAGAATAGTTGCGCTTCGCGGACTTGATTCGGTGTAGGGTGCGAGCGCGGTTGTCGAACAGTGCTACCGTTTGTGCCGTCGTCAGGAGAGAGATCAACGTCTTCTTCCAACAAAGCTGATTCTCCACCAGAGTTGTCAAGCAACCCAAGCATGAGAATGTTGTAGCAATTATCATCAGGCTGAATCCTACGCTGAGGGTCGATCGCCGACTGAACCCGATCCAGCAGTTCCAGCGCTTCATCACTGCTCTGAAGCTCCTTCAACTCCTCCACGTGCGCACGCAGCAGCATGTTGAGCGTCCTAAAGTCAGCCACACCCGACCTACTTGTCTGTCTAGCCGTCTCTAAAGCATGAGCAGGACCCAAAACGATCGCTTCGTATCGCAACAGCGTACGCCACGAGGAGGAATCCCTTGTGCCCGCTGGCAACGCTTCTACTGCTTTACGTAGCTCGCTTGCGTAGGTACGCAGTTTCGCCATCATGGGGTCTGTGTCCTTCACCTTGCCCGTGCTGACGAGCTTGCAAAGACCTTCGACAGTGGTAGTGAGCGTGTCTAATCCAAGCTGCCTTTGTTCCTGCTTCATGTGCTCGAGGTGCGCTTCGGCATCTTTGACATTACCGACTGCGAGATTGACTCTGATCATCGTGTTGCGCAGCGAGGCCTCGGGTTCGACACCAAAGTCCAGCATCTCCTCGTAGACTTCGATTGCTTGGCCGTGCAAGTCGCGCCGGACAAGGTAGCTGATGACCATGTTCCATTCTATCGATGTAGTCTGCCAATCAGGGTATTTCGCTCGGAGCTGCCGAAAGGCCGAACAGGGATCGATGCACGAGCTTTCGGCGAGCAGGCAGGCTTGCAATTGGCGATGAAGATCCATTGGACCGATACGAAAGCCAAAGACCTGACTCATATCTTGGAACATCTGCTGGCATGCTTCGACGTAGCGCGTCTCCATTGCGCCTACTCTTTGGGCATGCTGGACGAGGTATCGGATGGCGGTTTGGATATCGGCTTTGCGGACCGGAAAGCCGATATCAGAGAGCTTCATGGCGCGGGAGGAGGAGTTGAAGACATCTTCAGCGTGGACTTGGTGAGCTCGAATGAGGTTCCTGTAGGCTGCGATGATTTGGTTAGGCTCTCGAGTGGAAATGGCTTGTCGGAAGTCGGCGATGGCCTGACGGGAGGCTGCGGCTATCTCGTAGGACGCCTTCGGCTGGCTATACAATGATGCAGTCTGAGGAATGGAAGTTTGTCTATCGAAGAAGTGTGAAAAGGTGGCGCTGTCTGCCCTGTGGTGTTGGGTACGAGGTTGGTCGTTTCCGTCCTCGACATCTTGGTCGTTTTGCGCAGTATGAGAGGCGTAACTGGTGACCGTCGATGTGTGTCTTCGAGCCGGGAGCACTTGCCGTCTTTTGGACACTGCGAGCCGTCGAGATAGCTGTGTCGAGGCTTGAGCCGCCGAAGCGGACGACAGCAGGAAAGGCATCATAATTGCTGATCAGAGCGATGAAGGATGTTGCAAAAGCAGCGCCTCCATCTTCATCAACTCGGCCAGCCGAGCTCGATGAATGTTCTTGAAATACGTGGCGCAAGGTTGAGGTAGTCTGATATGATTACAGAGAACCTTGATCCAAGGACAAGCGTGGAGGCTTGTCGATGTGTGGGGGCGATGGTGTCGAAAGCTTAAAAAAGTGACAAGAAGAACATCCGAGCAAGGACCCTGAGCCATCGGGGGCAGCTAGTCTGGATCGGCGATTTGCAGCCATGTCTATTTCATTGCCTTCTTTTCTGTCCTATTTTCTCAATCCTTTCCAACTCGAGAATGGCATCTTATCGAGGTTTCCTTGCACCGACCGACCCGCACAGCAGCAGGGCCACACATCGGAAGCTGCGCGGAGGGATGCTGTCGCTGCAAGCTGGAAGCGAGGAGCCGCTGGCAGCACAATAGACTGGTGCGAGACCGTGCGAGGGCCGCTGAAGTGTGTTTATCTCGAGTCTCTCTCGGTGCAAGAAAGCCGAAGGCATGGCTCGTTGAAAGCTCATGCACCGGTCAAAAACAGCCCGCTTTAATCTACCAAGCCATCGAGGTTACAGCATGTCACTCCGTTGATGTTGCGAACTGTCCTTGTCGATCGGAATCGGCATGACAATGCTCACCGGGTGAAGATCTCCGCAAAGCGATATCAAAGGTTGCCCCGACCGCAGTCCTTCCCCGCGATGTGATGACGAGCAACGAGCGATGGCGCACTCCGTCTTTCCAGGTGCAAGGGAGACCTCGCAATGGGCCAAAAAGCCTGCCATTGAGAAGCGTACATGTGAAGCAATCTACTGTGGCGGGGATTTCCGTATGCTGCTTCGCGGAGTCGGGTTTTCCGGGCCAAAAGCCATTTCGAGCCTGCATCCGTCATGTTGCTTCTTGCTTTTTCTCACATGGCCCCAACACACTGCAGCCAAGCCTTTCTTCCCCCACGAAGACGCATCCTGACAGCAATCACATCCACGACACCGCTGGGACCCCTTCGTACGCTTATGGCTCAGAAGCGATGCCGGCAAGGACGATCTTGTCTTGTCACTGGTGGTCGTTCGGCCCTTTTGGGTGAGCCACCGGAAGCAAATGTGAGCGGGCGTGAAAAAGACCGACGCACGGTTCTGTTTTTAGAAGAAGTGAAAGCGAGGATTGAGGATCATGGAGCAGAATTACCGGCCAAGAAGAAAAAGAAGGGAGGAAAAAGCATGCAAGCGATGCAGACCGGCCGCGCTCGATTGGCTGCAGTCAGAAGAAGTCAAGATAGATCGGCGATGACATACAGCAGTGACAGCCGTGTTGGGGTCGTTGTTGTCAAGCGAAGGGGATATCTTTAGACCCTTTGTCTTCGCATCCAGCAGAAGGGTGGGGTTTGGGTCCAGACGAGGGACCGCTTGCAACGTGGAAGAAACAAGTATCATGCTCTTTGATCGAATCTCTCATATCTATGCTGTGGTCAAGTGTCATGAATGAGAATGAAAGCTGTTCTGGAGCACGATGATGGGCTTCAGTATTTGGAGCGATTTTCTGCGCCAAGATCCCGAGGGATATCGAGCGAGCGTTGCTCAACTAACTGCATTCACAGATCGAGAGGGCGCGATCCTCTGCTCCCACTTCACTTCTCCAGTCAAGTCCCTGAAAGCGCCCCTCTTTCGACACTTCCCTTCCATATTGTTCTCCCGACCCGAGCTGGGACTGCCACTGTTTCTCTCATACACGCACCGAAGCCTGCGATCTGATTGTGAGCATGGATGGGATGTCAACGGCGGTCTGTGTGAGGATCGATTGCCAACATGCGAAGCTCGATATCAAGTTTCATCTTGGACATTCTGATGCTGCCGCTACAGCCGGTGACTTGTTGATGGAGTCGAGTCCACTTATCGCGATCCTACGATATTGTGATTGTGATTGTGGTTGGAAGAAGCAGAGCGCATCATCACACGCGATGCGCACAGTCAGACAGAGCGACACACAGAGCGCAGAGACGGCAGAACGTGATTTCTTCTCGATTCGCTTGTCTGCGCCTAAGCCAGCTGAAGCCCTTTCTGTAACTTCGCTGTGACTGTGACTGTTTTTTTTATTTTTTTTTACCGCTCCTTTTCTTTTCTTCTTCTTCTTCACGGTCCCCACGCTCTTCGCCCGCGTACGTGCACGATAACCGACCGACAGTCACAGAGCAGAGCAGAGAGAGTGTGTGTGAGAGAGTGAGTGGCTTGCTGCACTCCGGCTCTTCTTCGTCATCTTCCAGAGCTCTCGCTCGTTGCTCTCTGCTCTCTGCTCTCTTGGCCCTTTCTCGCTTTCTCGCTTTCTCGCTCTGTCACGTCCGTTCGCCTTGGCATCAGTTGTTCTTCTTTCCCTTTCGGCCCTCAACGGACGAGCTCGCCAGCCTGCCTGCATTATCCCTCCCTCTTCACTTGACATTCTTTCCGGCTCCACATCATCACCTTTTCCTACAACCACAATCACAACCATCTTTACTCTTCTACGGCACCCGCCGCCCGCCACGCCTGATTGCAACTTGCACTGCGTCCGGCTGGGCTGGCATCGTCTTTCGATCTTTTCATTCAGCCCTCAGCCTTTTAGCTACGACACCTTCACGTCAGTACAGCACCGTCACATCTCTCAAGCTTCTCGAGTCGCTACCTCGACTTTTCTTACGATCGTTTCCCACACCAAACAGCTCCCGATCCTGGCTTACACCAACTGCATACACAGCCGGTCCGCCTTCAAGCACGCTAATTCTGCTACCCTTTGACAGCCCTCCAGCCCCTCGTCGCTCTCTGCATGCGTCCATTCACTCAATAACCTAAACCCAACCTGTACCATAGGCTGAGCTCGAGTCGCTCAGCGGGACCATGAGCATCGGGTCGGAGGGAGCCAGCTCAGATAGCATCCAGGTTCATCCTGGCCCTGCTGCGGCCGGATCCACCTCTTCTGCCAACCCTGCCTCCAACAACGACTCTTTCCCAGCCACGCCCTCACCACCACCACCAAAAGCGCACCCAAGCTCGCAACCTCAACCACCGCAACAGCAGATTCAGCAGCAACAAAAACAATCAACAACAACAACAACAACAACAACAACAACAACAACAACAACAAATCCTCAACAGCCGTTACAACCGAAATCGCAACAGAATGAAACACCTTCAGCGAAAAGCAATCTACCCTCGACACCTGCTGTAACGCAGACTCTTCAACGGCCTCCTCCTCCCGCCAGCGCAGTCAGCCTTCATGATGCCGCAGCCAAGGCCGCCGCTGCTAAGGCTGCCAACGCTGTCACTGGAGGCGGTCCACAGTCGACTACACCGATAGCGCCCAAGCATCCAGCGCAGTCTTCGCAGTCAAGTCAACAGTCCCCAGCGTCAGCGAATGTTTCAGCCGCGTCTAACAGCAAAACCGATGCGAATGCAGCTCCAAAGAAGTCCGGCAAAGCCAAGGCTACCAAGGCGCCAGGATCCACTACCAAGCCCAAGCAGAAGCGTCGAGCAAATCAGGCCAGCGCGCAGGATGACTTGGTATATCGCCCAGCTCCTAGCACTGCCGGCGGTACCATTGGAGCAGCGCCTGACTCGACAATACCTGCCATGCTCACAGCAGCTGGTGGTGGTCGCAAAGTACTTCCAGAGCTCGTTCTGCCCTTCCAGCTGCCCTATACCGACATCCGACCCGAGATGCCCATGCTCGACAACGCAAGTGTGCAAGCTGCTATGGCCATGGGTGCTTCAGAGACGTCTTCCCTCGACACTGGTAGCGACAGCGACGACTATTCGGTCATGTCCGACGACTCAGGTCTCGACAGCGAAGCCGAAGAGAACCGTAGAGAAGCCCGCAGGCGTCGACGAGAGCCGGCCACCATCGAGGAGAGTTTGGTGCTGCTTCAGTCGCTGCGACAGTCTCGCCTCTCGCATCTCTCCTCGCTGCTCACGCCCTTCAGCCAGCGGGTGAGATCCGGCATGATCTATCCAAATGTGCTGCCGCTCAGCTTGCTTCACGGTCTCAACCCACGCGAACCACACGTCCTCATTCAGCTTGGACGTGCCGATATCCATGTTGGCCCTCATGTCTTCATGAAGACCAAGTTCTGGGAGGTGCGTCCCGACTACGAGCTGCCTCCCGCCATGAACCCAATCGGCGCGATGCGTGGACCAGTATCGTATGGAGGTGGACCCAGCTATGCACGCTTGACGGCTCCGCAGCCGCTGCCACAGCCACTGCCTCAGCCTCAGACGCCCCGGCTGCCTTCGCCACGTGCAATGCCCTCCATGCCTCAACCAGCCGTGCCATTAGCACGTCCGCCTTCGGCATCGACAAAGCCACCAGTCGTTCGTCCAGGTGCATCAGCAGTAACCGCTTCCAGCAATGCAAACACTGCAGCGACCTCTGCTGTATCAAAGCCCGCAACCGTGGCCACACCTGCTGCGATGCCGACGCCTACGTTGCCAGCAACGCCAGTCGCGGGTCCGGCGGCTGCTCGACCCATCGTGCCAGCCAAGGCCCCAGTCTCAGCCCCAACAGCAGCTTCACCGACCTTTGCATCGACACCGGTGACCACAGCTGCATCGACATCAGCGGCAGCACCCGCAACAGCTACGCCCCCAACGCCAGCTGTGAAGCCTGTCAGCGCTACTTGTACTCCTACAGCTGCCACTGCTCCGACACCAGCCAAGCCTGCAGCTGTCACGTCAACCCCTGCATCCGGAGCGACGACGCCCATATCCAGCAACGCCGAGAGCAAGCCAGCGACGACTGCATCAGCCCCTGTCACGCTGGCGCCAAAGCCGATCACGATACCCGTGTCGCTTCCACGACCACCCATGACGACCCCGTCCTTGCCCAGGCCACCCAGCATCAATCAGAACAACATTCCCTCCAGTGCCAATTCGGCTGTAGCGTCCAGCACTACTGCCACTCCGACCGCGGCAAGTGCTCCTGGTTCGGTCTCGAGTTCGGTTGCGTCAGCAGCTCCGAAACCGGGCGCACAAACGACAGCACCCTCGGCAAAGCCGACTGGCTCAGCAGCTGCCACTGCTGCGCCCGCGTCAGCTTCCAGCTCGACTTCTACGACTGCAACCACTCCAGCAGCAGGTTCTGCGCCGCAGACTGCCCCTGCAGCTGGTCAGCCTTCGACAGCTTCCAAACCACCTGCCAACGCAGCTCCGAGCGCAGGTGCATCTGCAGCACCAGCGCGTCCACCGGGTCCGCCGCCTCCGCCAGCGATCGATGCTGTACTGGTGTCTCGAGTCAACGCTACTGCAGCTCTCAACCCCGAACTGCAGGAGCTGCTTCACATTGCAGCTTCAGGGAAGGCCAATCCGAACCAGCTCAAAGCACTCGGCGTGTGGATTCAGGCCATCACTGCACAACTCCGCCAGGATGAAGCACGCAATGCGGCTGCAGCCAACAACGCAGCTGCTGCGTCTGGATCGCGCGCTGGCGCTACTGCTTCAACAACGGCGGATGGCAAGAAGACGAAGAAGACCAAGGTAGACGAGGCGGCCAAAGCGAGCAAGAAGCAGGCCAGGATCGAGGAGCGCGAAGCCAAGAAGAAGGCCAAAGCGGAAGCCAAGGCCAAAACGCAGGCAGACAAGCAGCAAGCACAGAAGCAACAAAAGGAGAAGCAACAGATGCTTCAGCAGCAACAACAGATGCAGCAGCAACAGCACCAACCTCCGGTCTCGAACAAACTGCGTCACCCTCCTCCTGGATGGCCCACCGATGGCCCACCGAAGCCGCCCGTTATTGTCGTCGAGTTCCGTGAGAACCCAAGCATGCGCTTCATCCTGCCGCTGTGGAAGTGTCTTGTGGAGCGTACGGAGGGTATCGAGCGACCGTCGATCCCGAAGGTGAAGAAGGAGAGGCGCAGCTTCTTTGACAACGACTCGGACGATGAGGAGACTCAGAGAATCGAGCCAGAGCTCAAGCTGAGCTTCTTTGCGCCTTCACTCGGCTCGGATGCTGCGGACGGAAGTGGACTTCGCGAGCTTGAGGAAGAGCTGAAACGTAAAGCTGCCGAGGAGGCCAAGCTGAACGCTGCCAATGCACCTTCGACAGCTACGCAGGGTAGCAGTTCGGCCAATGGTACTGCCTCACCCACTGCATCACCCGAAGCCCCCGACAAAACAGAAGACGCAGCAGCGGGCAAGAAGAAGAAGGGCGGCGCTGCAGCAGGCAGTAAGAAGGGCAACAAAGCCGTCAAGCAAGAAACCACCGACACGTCTCTATCATCAGATCACTCGCCGAGCAAGAAGCATGAGGTGTACCCTCTCACTTGGAGCATCAAGGGAGGCGTGACCGAGAGTCTCTGGGAGGCATTCGGTCGTGTGCCTGGCACCATGACATTGCAGCCTGTCAAGCGCGAGCCCGAAATTGAGCTTGAGCCTGATGTGGCCGAGTTTTTGGTCCCCGAGATCCGCTACCATCTGCTCGACTTGCCGATGGAAGAGATCAAGATCCAGAAGGAGACAACCGACACATTTGTGGATCTGTATAGCCAGATGCCCGATCGTCGGTTCATCCTTCCGCGCGTTGCCCCTGCGCTTCTGCCACAAGGACTGGAGGATCACCTGCAGGACCGATTCGCGGTGCGCCCTCAATGCATTCAGGGTCGACCCATGGTGAAGCGCAAAGCAGGCGCACGCGATGACGACGTGAGCTTCTCTTACGAAGGCATCGGACTCACTGTGATCGGACCTAATGGTGTCAAGACTGAACCTGGCGCTACACCGCCCAAGCCACCTAAGCGAAAGCGACACGTTGCGACGCACAACCCTGACGGCTCGATCAAGAGCTGCGGTGCTTGTGGTAAGACCAAGACGCCCATGTGGCGACGTGGACCCAAGGGACCTTCGCAGCTGTGCAATGCATGCGGTGCGCGATGGAAAGCAGGACGTCTGGTTGTACCTGAGGTAGCGCCTCCGCCGATCATCGAAGCCGAAGAGGACAAATCGAAGGAAGAGGAAGCACGCAAGGAAGACGAAGCAAAAGCATCAATGCACGGAAGCAACGCGCTGGTTATCCCACAGAGCTCTGGTGTGGATGATGGAAGCTATACAGTGATGGCGCCGAGTGGACTGGTTGGTGGGGCTGCGCCGTTCGGCGATCACGGAGGCAATGGGCTGTTTTCGCTCGCTTCTGATGTTGCATCGAGCCACATGGGTAGCGGATCGACGAGCCCGAGTCCATTCATTCGATCGCCTATTCCAGAGGATGATGTGATGCCAGCCTCGGTTGACCCAAGTATGCTATCGGGTTCGATTCGAGTTGGTTCGCATCGCCGATGAAGCACACAACCATATTGGATCTCCTCAATTGAAATGTAACAGTACGAGAAGAGCATCACATAGCGGCGTGTGAGATGGGCATTGTGCGTGAGTCTGAGTATGTGCAAAGTGGATGATAGAAGGTGATGCATAGCTCGGCATCAGGCGACGGTGTTCAAGGGTCAGCTTGGTCCATCGCGTCGAGCTATGCGACTTTGGCCTCGCTAGGCACAAAAAGTCTGCCGCGAGCTATCCATGCACGGTAGGGTGTTTTTGACGCCATCAAAAGAAGCTTCAAGCGCTTTGAGAATCTTTCGGGATTGCAGCCGAGCAAGACAGCGGCGACTCTCAATCGGCTGTTCCAACAGAACGGTTGATTGCAGACTATGAGAGCTGGCTATTGAAGAGTCTGCGTAAGGACAAGCTAGAAAAGGCGCGCATCAAAGGGTTCAGCTTCGCAAGTCCGAGGCCAAAAAACTTGAACCTCGGCAGACACCCAACCAAATTGGAAACACCACCTCTTCTATTCAGCGATCGAAAAACGCCAAGGTCGACGCGCTAACCAAAGCGAGGCCTTGGCTTTGTAGCTTGTCGATGGCCAGACGAGAAGCTCATCAAATGGCTTGACCGTGCCAACCTGACCATCCTGTTGGATTATTGGCTTTGCATAGGGGAAAGGTCAGAAGAGCAAAGCCGTTCGGCAACAAAGCGCCATTCAGAGCGAAAGCATGCCTAAAGAGAGCGAGCGGCTGCTACTGTGCTGTACTGCTCCTGACTGCAATTTCAGGGTGGGAAGAGCGTGCGTGAATTTGTTGGTGTCTTGGTGTTTAAGTGTTGTTTTTGCTGCAGCTCCGCGCCGAGCTGGCAATCATCTCACAGAGTGCAGCATCCTCTGCCAGCAGAGACGCCTTTCGGCCGACCTGCCGAATGAAACTTTTTATTCATAAAAATAAAAACAAAAACGGGCTTCGGTCCTGCGCGCAAGCAAGCAAGCAAGCGTGAATTGCGCTGCACAGCCAGTATTTTCTCTTCGATGCTCGGGAATGAAATTCACGTCTCACTGCTCGATTGCTGCCATACTGTACTGTACTGTACACACCCACTCTGTCTTCTGCCCCTGTTTTTCTCTTTCTTGTGCAGCACCTTTGCTCGGCTCACTGCCGAAAGCCAGCTGTCAAGCCTCATTCTTGACCGGGAGCCAAGCCAAGCAAAAGCAATCTCGACGCTGCTCCGACGCCGAACCCCCACCTCAGCGTGTCCGCTATCGCAGTCGTTGCTGTTGCCATCACCATCACCACCATCACATCAACCCCACGAGCCACCTAGATTCCCAAGTTCGCTTCTCCATAGAAGGTAGCCATCTTGCTTGATACTTCTCTCACCATTTGATCAAACACGTCGCTTACTTTTTCTTCCAACCATCTACTCTTCTTTCTTCGCAGCGATCTTACAAGGAGGCAGGTCCCCTACAACTAGCCCATCATGTCGTATCAGCGACCCCAGGACCCCTACATTCACTCCAACGCGTCTCAGTACGATGAGCGCTATCAGCAGTCGTATCAACACGGCGCTTACCAGCAGCCTGGCTACGGTCAGGGCTACAGCGGTGCTCCCGCTGCCGCTGGATACAATGACTACCCCGATCATGCATCTGGATACCAGGGCTCTGCTTACAAGGAGTCTCAAGAAGGCCTCTACGGTAATGGCCACGGCCAGCAGCGCAACGCTGCTACTCAGGCTGCTGCCACTTACTCGTACGCCAAGCCCAAGCGTGGTGTCTCCAAGTGGATCAAGTTCGGTATCCCCATTCTAATCCTCATCATCGCCGGTGCTGTTCTTGGTGGCATCTTTGGCTCTCGTGCTGCCAAGGACAACAACTCCTCCAGTGGTGGCAGTAGCGGCGGCTCTGGCGGTGTAGGTAGCGGTTCGTCCCCCAACGTCCAGGGCGCTGCTCTCACTGCCGCTCAGCAGGCTGCCAAGAACGGTGGCAACAACATGCTCTTCTACCAGGGCACCGATCCCTACGGCAACCCCTCCTACGTCTCGAGCAATGTCGACACTTTGGCACCCGCCTACAACGGCCAGGCTCACAACAGCTCCTGCTCCGACTCGTGGACTGCCACCAACAGCCTTACCAGCCTCCGTCCTCACCCTCGTATCATGACCACGCAGGCCGACTGGGATTGCTTGCCCACCAAGATCAACAACGATGCCTACCTCACCGTCTGGAACAGCTCCATCTTCAACAACGCTACCAACTGGTCTGGCGATCCGCCCGTTGCTTACGTTGCTGATGGCGGTTTCACTGGCTCTGGTATTCTCGATGTCAGCCGAGAGGTTCAGCAGCGAGTCAAGGCATTCGCCTACGCTTACAAGATCTCGAACAACACCGCTTTCAAGGATCGTCTCTACCTCGAGCTCAACAACGCCGCCGGCAACACCCAAAACTTCTTTGGTCAGAACGGCACTCGCTGGAACGCCGCGCATTTCCTCGACGTTGCCGAGATGACCTCCGCCTTCGCTATGGCCTACGACTGGCTCTACAACGACTGGGACACCAACCAGAGGACCATGATCCGCAACGCCATTGTCAACTACGGTCTCGTGCCTGGTCAGAACCAGTACGCTACCGGTGACGGCTGGTGGAAGATGCCCGAGAACGGTAACGGTAACTGGAACTGTGTCTGCAACGGCGGTATGCTTACCGGTGCTCTTGCTATCCGTGGTGACGGTGACAGCAACCAGACTGCCATTGCCGACAGCATCATTAACTCGGCTCTTACCAACATGAGGAGCAACTGCATGCGCGGTGCTCACGACGACGGCACTTGGACCGAGACCCCCAACTACTGGTACTTTGGCACCAACGCCCAGGCTCGTGCGCTTTCTTCCCTTATCACTGCCACTGGCTCAGACCAGGGCTTGATGGCTGCCAACCCCAACTGGTACAAGACTTCCGACTTCCACATGTACGTTTCCGGTCCCGCTGGTCTCTTTGCCTACGGAGACAACGGTCCCAACAAGTTTGCCACCACTGCCAACCAGCTCATGCTCTACTCGAAGCTCAGTGGCGATGCTCGTCCTGCCGTCTACCAGCGTGACCGCGCCGACGCCGCTTTCGACCCCCTCAGCATGTTCTGGTACGAGCCCACCGCCAAAGGTGCCTTCTGGAATGGTCTTCCACTCGACAGGTTCTTCGACGACCAGCGTGGTCAGTGGGCCAGCATGCGAAGCTCGTGGACCGACCCCAGCGCCGTCTTTGTCGGCGTCAAGGCCTCCAACCTCACTGGTCACCAGACGCACGGTGATTTGGATGCTGGCGACTTTGTTATCGACGCGCTAGGAACCCGATGGGCTGGCGAGTATGGTAACGGCAACTACCTTTCGACTGACTACTTTTCTAACGAGACTCAGGGCTCGGCACGATGGACTTACTACCGCAAGGCCACTGACGGTCAGAACACGCTTGTGATCAACAACCAGAACCAACAGGTTGCCACCTGCCTGCCCACCAACACCTTCCAGTCCACCGGCGTTTCGCAGTCGGGTGACCTCTCGTTCAAGCCAGCTGCTACCGACGCCGTTCAGTTCATCAGTGACTTGAGCAGCTGCTACGGCCAGGCGACCGGCCACGTTCAGCGAGGTATCCGCCTGCTCAACGGCCGACGACAGGTCCTTGTACAGGACGAGATTGCCCAGTCCAGCTCCATCACCAGCGTCCAGTGGCGAGTCCAGACCAACGGCACTGTTTCGATCTCGTCTGACGGCAAGACTGCTACCTTGACGCAGAGCTCCATCATCGACCCCAACGCCGGTGTTGTTGGCAAGGTCAGCCTCGGAGGCACCAAGACCATGAAGGTGCAGATCTTGAGCCCTTCCAACGCTCGATTCGCTTCGCAAGGTCCTCCTGCCCAGCGCATCTACGGCGCCGCTGTCTCTAGTGCGCCACCTGAGGACTCGGACCAGGTCAACACTGGTGTTACTGCGCTTTCGATCGACCTCGGCGGCGCACAGTCTGGCGCCCAGACCTTGCAGGTCGTGTGGCAGCCTCAGTGGGACTCGCTCTCAGCAGCCGACCAGGCCACTCCCAAGTCGGTTCCTCTCAGCCAGTGGAGTCTTACCTCGCACAACTAAAAGAACACTCTTGCAATACAGAGGAGCAGCGGTTAGGAAGAGTCTCATTCCCTGCCCCCCCCCCCCCCCCCCCCCCCCCTTTCTGTACCACACCATTTGAATATTATACATGGACATTCCCTTCCTGCTCGTTGAGAGCGGTCGATAGTATACTTTCCCTAGTCTCTTCCTTTTCGCTGCTTCGTCCTCCTTTCAATGAGTTCGGAGTTCTGCGATATCTTGAATACTCTCTTGTACCTTTTTGAATACACTGTCGTTTCGTTTTTTTGGCTTCCATTATGGCTGTGGCGAAGTTTGTGCGTCTGGGAAGTGTGAGCAAGAGACTTGAGACTGTCGTTCGAGCCCGAACTTGACCTTGGAATAGGCTTTAGATCCACGCTCATCTCGACGCTACCAACATCAAACTCATGCGTGGCATTTCGTAGCTTGCTAGACTTAGCTCACCAGGCCTTCTCCGAGCGCGATGGGTTACATTTCGGCGCTTATGATGCTCAAGAATTGCCAGAACAACTTTGCGTTTCGCCGCTGCTCACGCCATGCCATCGATATAGGCGATGTGAATAGGAAGAATTGTGTCCACATCCCTGGTTCTACATAGCGGCAAGTGAGCGGCAAAGGGGAAATTCAAGGCCAGGAGGGGTTGCGTAAACGTCACGATGCGCGTGTGAAAGGGTCGGCGGAGACCTGTCACTATTGCGAGCGGTCACCTTGCCTCTGTTTCCCCCGCATTCTGTGCTGCAGATCGCAGCTGCGATCTTCTCGAAGTCCTTTGCTGATATTCTTAGCAAACGCCGTTGGTCTCCGCCGTCCAGTCTTAAAACTTCGCTCATCATGCTTCCCTTTCCTCCTCACCCACCATCCCGACCTCCTTTCTCAGTTAGCTCCAATTGCTAGACAAGAAGGGAAAAAATCCCAAGATGGCCGACCCACTACCACCATGTGACCAGCCCATGCTGACACCGGAGTATCACGATGTAGTCATCGTTGGTGCCGGTATCTCTGGCATTGCTATGGCATGTCAACTCAAGCGCAAGATGAATATTCACGACATCAAGATCCTCGAAAAAAGCCCTGATCCAGCTGGAACATGGACGAACAACACCTACCCCGGTTGTGCTTGCGATGTCCCTGCTCCTGTCTACTCGTTCTCTTTCGCTACTAAGGGCAACTGGTCCACCTTCTACCCTCAGCAAAAGGAGCTCAAGAAATACTTTGGAACAGTCGCAGCCGAGCACAACCTGCAGAAGAATTTCCACTTCCAAACAACCGTACTCGAGGCTCGGTATGATAGGGTCACGGGTTTGTGGCATGTCTGGAGCCAAGATTGGAAGCAAGACGGGAAGGAAGCAGAGACGCACCACTTTGTTTGCAAGTTCCTCGTTAGCGCTGTAGGTGGCCTTTCCCAACCAAAGCCATGCGATATTGAGGGGAACGAAACTTTCAAAGGCTCCATCTTCCATACTGCCGCTTGGGATCACACGGTCGATCTTAAGGGTAAGGATGTCGTTCTCGTGGGTAATGGTTGTTCTGCTACTCAATGCGTACCTTATCTTGCCGAACACTCCAAGTCGTTGACCCAGTTCGTCAGGTCGAAACATTGGATTGCACCGCATCCATATAATCCGTTTAACGATATTCCGGGATTCAAATGGCTTGTGCAACGATTCGTATTCGTTCGCAAGTTCCAGCGTTTGCTGGTCTGGTTGGTGTTGGAATCGCACTTTATCATGATCCTCCAGAACCCGCTAGGTCGTCTGTTCCGTTGGAACTGGAGACGCAAGTGTGAAGCGCACATGAAGAAAAACGCCCCCAAGGAGTATTGGGAAATGCTCTTGCCTAAAAAGGACGAACTCATGGTTGGGTGCAAACGACGTATTATCGACGACGATTACCTCCCCACACTTCGTCGACCTAACGTCAAGGTGGAGAACACTAAACTCGCTCGTATCGAACCCAACCACGTCGTGCTGGCAGATGGCAGGAAGATCAAAGCAGACGTGATTGTAATGGCCAATGGCTTCTTACCACACAAAGCAGGAGCACCGATGAAGATTGTCGGTGTCAACCGCACCTTACACGACCATTGGGAGAAGTACGGCGAAGGAGGAATGATCGCTTATCGATCCTCGCTCAACTCTGGATTCCCGAACATGGGTCAGATCAACGCTGCAAACACAGGTACAGGCAACCAATCTCTCATCTTCGCCTCGGAATGCACTGTGAACTTCCTACTCGAAGTAGCAAAGCCCGTCCTAGCCTCCGCCAAACCGCCGCAAGTCGCCATCGAACACATGCCCGGCACTGACGCTGACGAGAAGGTCCAACGAGCGAAGATCGCTACTTTCGAGGTGAAACTCAAAGCGGAATTGGATGAACAGCACTGGATCGCCAAAGCCATGAGCAAGCTCGTCTTTACCAGTGGTTGCAAGTCCTGGTACATTGATGAGAGATCAGGTAGGGTGACGTCGATGCAACCTGATTGGCAGGTGAATTTCATGCTCAGGTCTCATTTTCCAAAGTGGCAAGACTTTAGGTATACCGGCTTGAAGGGAGGAAGGGCGAGACCGGAGGGTGTACCGTTTTGGAAGGTTCTCGGTGACAAGGTGGGATTGGGACATGTACCGTATGTTGATCCTAGGGAGACTCCGCAGATCAACAGGAAGGCAATGGATGCGTAGACTGCCTTTCCTTTACACCATGTATGACAGACTCCTTTGCTAGATTGATGTGCTGTTTTTTGCTCTTTGCTACACGAAAGAGGGTTGCTTGTTAGAGTGTGGAATTATTCTCGCGCGAAAACCTGTGTCAGGCATATTCGTAAGTGTGAGCCCGATTTTTGCTCGATCTGAGAGCGCCTTCAAAATTTGAACAGAAAAAGTGGAAATAATTTCACACTTTCTTGGCTCAGCTTTCCACTTTGATCTTCCCAAGAAAGCGGATTCTCGGATCTGGAGAGCTCGTGTGTCGAGTTCCTCATCGTCATCATTCGAGCTTGTTGACACCATCACCATCACACCTAAACCCAGGGTCCTCACTTCGGCCTCATTTCAACTCCATCGCAGCAAACGCAGTAGCCACTCACGCCGGGACCCTCTTTGATCAACCGAAAGGCTCGGACTGTTCAACAATCTTCTACCGAGCTTAGCAGCAACTCCTACTGCCTAGCTTGAATCACATCGGTATCGATACTTGCGTACACGCATTTGGAAGCAGAGCTATCGATACAGGCTTTGTCGTGCAATCAGGATTCGTGTCTATCATCGGCGATCTCGTAGCCAGTTTCGCAATCCAGGTTTCAGAGGTAGCACAGCACGACATACGCTCGGTCCTCGCAGCCAACACAGTTTCTGGCTTTGCATTACGGCATCCGTCCCAGCAGCATCGAGTTTCAGCGTCGTTCTTAGAAGTACTTAGGACTCAGGATAGCATTCTTCGTTGTGCAGCTGTAACCTCCATATCCCATCCCGATCCTTCCCACAGGCAATAGTTTACTCTCAACGCCTGCCCCAACTCTACCCCAGCCTCAACGGCCCACACACAAAGGAACAGCAAAAATGTCCCACGCAGACCACACAAGAGACCCCTGTCCATGGGTCATCCTCAACGACTTCGGAGGAGCATTCGCCATGGGTGCTGTCGGAGGAACCATCTGGCACGGTATCAAGGGCGCTCGCAATTCTCCACGTGGCGAACGACTCCCCGGCTCCTTATCAGCCATCAAAGCCCGCGCACCTGTTCTCGGCGGCAACTTTGGTGTATGGGGCGGTATGTTCTCCTCCTTCGACTGCGCAGTCAAGGGGATTAGGCAAAAAGAAGATCCATGGAACGCGATCATTGCTGGGTTCATGACCGGTGGTGGTCTTGCCATCCGATCCGGTCCTAAGACCGCGATCGGTTCCGGAATCATGTGCGGTATTCTTCTTGGTGTTTTCGAGGGTGTCGGTGTATTGATGCAGAGGATGATGGCGGAGGGGAATAAGCAGGTTGCACCGATCATTCCGGATACTTTGCCTGGTACAGCACCCGCTCAAGCCGCTTTGCCGGCTTCTTCATAGACCCCGACTAGCTATACAGTCGATCAAAAACTTTAAAAAACGAGCGAGGGACCAAACTTCCGTCGCTTCCATCATCACCACCACTGTCACAGTCGACCCGTATTAGCGTTTGTTCTGTGATAGTAACTTGTACACTTTTTTTTCTTTTTTTTGGACACAGCCCACCATTCTGTCTTCTTTATGCAATTGCAATGTAACCACACCAGACACACAGACATCAGATCGCGGACCCACTGTGCACCAATCATCTGAGAGCTGGCTTGCATTGCAACAACAGAAAGTGCTGGGCCAAGGACTCTGACTGTTACGCACCCTCTTTCTCCGCCTCTCTGTTCTCCTTCCTCGGCTTTCTAAAGCACAAAAATTCCAACGCGGTTGCTTTCCGACTTTGCACTAAAATCTGCTTGACCCTTTCCAACTCTGCATTCAACTGATCCTTTTCGCCTGCATCCACCCTCCGATACTTCTGACTGATCGTTTCGTATACCTGCTTCAACAAACCTTCCGCTTTGGGACTGATAAATGCACTTAGAGTCTGGTGTAAGAACTCGATCTCCAGTGTGGCTTGTAACATCCCGCCCATTCCAAACCTCGCAACCTGTTGGAAGCTGTCGAGTGTTGTAGCGGCAAGATCGTCTACCAAGGTAGTTATGGTGCGGGTGACGAGGGGTTTGGCGATCGACCTTACGTGCGCATGGACCTGAACGAGAGAAAGGAGGGATTCGTAGATAAACGGATGAACCGAACTCGGTTTCGGTATCCCTGCCCAATCGATTTGCGACGACAGAATCCCATGAGAGATAATGCTCGAGATGGCAGCAGACTTGCGCTTGACATAGTCTGAGAAAAGAATCCCATCCAATTGAGAGCTGACTTCGTTGATTGTCGCTAGATCTTCCTCCATCTTAACCGAGTATGCGTCGCTAAACTGCTTGACCAGACCGGGGATAACGACACGGGAAAGATGCGAGAGATTGGTGACGCTGAGCAAAACTCTCGTGTCCAAGTCCCTCACATCTACCGAGCTACCCGGATGCCCAGGCACGGTTTGCACACTAAGTGCAGTCCTTGGTTCCAGCGGACTATACTCCGAGAAAGCCAAATGAACCAGTCCATCGAGGAACGCATAAAGCGCATCAAGAAAAGCACCTTTGATCCGAGCAGTGAACTCCGGAGCAACAGGCTGTTCGGCACTCCTATGCTTCCTACTAGCCTCCAACGCCGATACGGGCGTAGACGCCGATCGACCACCTGCAAGATGGAATGCCTGTCTAGCATTACTTTTGTGGAATGCCGCAATCTCGCGCAGATGCAAGGTTGTTGCTTGTTCATCAGGATTGAGCGTCCAATCTTCTAGCATGTGGAATAGCTTTGCGTCCTCTTGCCAAACAATGCAGAGCACTTGGACAAAGCTGAATCTCGCATTTGTCAACAAGCCTCGCAATGAGCTAGCAGAGGCAATACCCAGCGAAGCCAAGTCGTTGCACGCTTCGACCAGCTGTGTTAGTGTTTCGCGCAGATAGTGTGCTGCTGTGGGAGAGCTTGTGTTTGCTGGCACCCAGTCCGGTTGTGGAGAGGGGAGCGGCTGCCGAATCAAGATCGACACATCCGTCAGGGAGAAAAGATGAGAGATGAGACTGATGTACGCATCCAGCGCTTCGACTGCCCAGGCCTTGTTCTGGGCTGACATTCCCGGTCCTGCATTCTGACTTGACGAGGCACTTGCACCGGTCCTCGTCTTGCCCTTGACAAACTTGCCTTCAGCATGATTCTTCGCCACTCTCCAAAAGTTCGGTAACGCGCCCGTGATCGTCTCCGAAAGCGTCTTGACCAGCTCATAAATCATCTTCCAAGACTCGACACCTGTACACCTATCAAAGTTCGCATCCATCTGACCTGCTATCCGCATACTCTTTTGCAAATCTCTCGCTCTATCTCTCTCCGTCACACTGCCTTTTTGCTTCTGAGCCTTACGACTCGCTTCAATCCTAGCTACACCTGTGTCGAAAGTCTTCCGCATCACACTACGCAGATGCTGATGTTGCGCCTCCAAGTATATCGAGACCGGATCGTCACTCGGATCGAGTTCCAGCAAGATCTCGATCGTCTTTTCTTGCTCTTCTACGCTACGTTTCGGCTCTCGGAGTTGAGCAGTGAGACGAGACTGCATATCCTTCATCGTCACTTCGACGGCATCCCAGACCTTGGCGAATACTCGTTTCTGCTGAACATCGTTACGTGCTCCACCGGCCGATTCGGGCTGTTTAGAGCTTCCCACCGCCAGCAACTGCCCCGGTCTACTATCCAGCAGATATTTCCCTTTCTTGTAATCTCGCAGTGCCATATCGTACCTTCCCATCTCCACAGACTCCGACAATGACCCAGGAAGGTTGAAGAAGAACTTCGACCTTTCAAACACCCCTAATGTCGACCTGAGCTTAATCGTTTTGAGATTGTTCTCCAGTACGGGCATGAACACTTGATCTGCTTTTGCTGATGCATTTGCCAGTATCGCATTCAGATTCGCCGTCCCATAATCTGCTTGTGGCTGCAAGGGACCCGATGAGGAATCTCGCATCTCTCGATAAACGCCATCTGTGGTAGCTTTTACTGCTACGAAGCGGTCAAAGTTGTCTTCGACCAAGACTTTTAGTGCCTCGGAGCGCTGATCTATGCTGGCTTTAAGATGTTGGATACCGTGGGAGAGGTCGGCGAAAGTGGCATCAGGATGGATCGTGGAGAGGAAGACTTTTGGGTCGAAAGCTTTGGAGGAAAGCGAAGTCTGCGTTTTGACATCTTTGGGGAGGCCACGGAAAGTTGCCATTGAGGAACGGAGACCGAGGGGGTCAGGATCATCGGCGACGGCGGTGGAGGAGGCGGTTTCTTTGTCGTCCGTTCCGAGCTCGGTTGTGTGCCAGCGGGTGGGTTCGAGAGAGTCGAGGTGGTAGGCCTTGAGGAGCTCGACTTCGTCGAATTGGAGAGCCATCTTGCTCGAGCTTACTACCACCAAACGCGAGATAAGTGGAGAAAGGGTTGGCTATGTGTACGGATGCATATGTTTCGGTGGAGCAAGCGTAAATTGCTGCTATTGTGGGCGTAGATAGGCCACCGGGGTCGGCCTGAGCAGTTGAGGTCGAGCACTCGAAAAGATGGTGGTGTGGGAAGCGTGACAGGTTGGCGGTTGGACATGCAGGTCTAAGCGAGCAAGTGTTGGTCGGTGCGCTGTGCCTCAAATTCCACTCTGTTAGGTCCAGCAGAAGCTGCGCAGCAATTTAGAAGTGGAGCTTTACGACCCTTTGACACCTGTCAACCCTTCGAATGAACTTTCTTCCTCCTTCCCACCCTACCCTCACCCTCATCATCACATCGTAGCAACTGCCACAATGTCAGTGGCAGTGACGCTCAAGTTCGAGCAGTCTACAACAGACGCTCTCGAAGCCTGGCAACAGTCTATACGCGATACCGCCATTAACATCATCCAAAAGACCCTGCCCGCCAAGATCCTCTCCCTCAACGCAAAAATCGCCGAAGTCGAGAAGAACAAGGACCACCTTTTCTCCAAGTCTCGCTATCTCGATCCTACTCCTATCGGTACTGATGTCACTGTTCACCCTGCCTCTTCCTCCTCTGCTTCAACACTGAAGACCGAAGACGGTCCATCAAGCAAGAAGCGTAAAACCACCGAATCCTCCCACCCCAACGGTGAACAACCCTCCACCTCCAACCCGGAAGACTCAGCCCAAGTATACACCGGCATAGTTCACACACCCACCTACCTCACACGAGCATTCGCCGACCTCCGCGAAGAATGGGACGAACTCATCGAACTCATGGACTCCCTCAAGATGTATATCAACCTCCAAATGCCTCAAATCGAAGACGGTGACACGTTCGGAGTTTCCATTCAAGAAGAAGCTCTTAATGAGATCGTTAGGACTCAAGATTCGGCCTATAATCTTATTGCTACACCGTTCACGTATCATTCGGCAAGAGGGGACTTGGCGGCAAAGTTGGTCAGGTTTCCAGGGGTGCAGGACTATGCACAAGCTTTGAGAGAGCATGATAGAAAAACGGTTTACAGGTTAAAGATGCATTTGACGGACATGAGGAACATGTATGCGGTTGTGTTTGATATTGTTAAGAAGAACATCGCCAAGATTAGTAAGCCGAAGAGTGGGAATCAGATGGGTAGCTATGGCTAAGCTTGAGAAGCCTCTTCAACGATCGCGATTGCACCATCTCATCTACACACTTTGTACTTGTACTCACTATCATCGTCGTAAGCCAAGCAAATCAAACGTTTCCAAAGAACAGTCTCGAAAACTGTATGAACGACCTCTGAGCCCAGGTCCCTTCTTAGCATGATAACGACCTCGTTGCCGCACAGTCTGAAGACAGGGGTGTTCCGATGAACAAATGCAATTCCTATGTGTATGGTCGTGTGTGCATGCTACAGTGAAGTGAGAATACAAAGTGTGCAAGATTTGTGATCTATTTTTTTTTTTACGCACCGAAAGCAGAGTTTTTAGCATTCCTCAAAATCTCCTCTCTCGTGATGTTACTCCTGACGCACATGCTCCTAAAGATTCCATCTTCCCTATCAAACAGCTCCAGGGGACTAGCATATTCTGCCAGTTCACCTTTGTCGAACACTGCAATCCTGTCATACGACAGGATCGTCCTCAACCTATGCGCAATGCACAAGATTGTTCGGTTGGCAAACTCTTCCCTGATTGTCTGTTGGATCTTGGCATCTGTTTCGAGATCGACTGAGGCTGTGGCTTCGTCAAGAAGGATGATCTTTGAGTTCTTGACTAGGGCTCGTGCGAGGGAAACGAGGGAACGTTGACCGACGGAGAGGTTGGCGCCTTCTTCTTCGATGACTGTGTCGAGGTTGATGCGCGAGACGGCGCGGCTGGGGGTGGAGTCGCCGGAGAGGGCAAGGGCTTTCTTCTCGGAGTCAGCGTCGTGAAGGGATGCGGCTTCGGAGTCGGCAGCAAGGGCAGGCATCACGGGGGTGGCTGCACCGTGCGTGTGGGTGTCATCGCCAATGAGGTAAGCTCGTTTGAGGGCGTCGTTGAGTCGGGCATCATCGTAGATACCGAATGGATCGAGGTTCGTGCGAAGCGTGCCACTAAACAGCAAAGGTTCTTGTGGCAAGATGGCAAGCTTGCGCCTCAAGTCCTCAAGTCCGATCTGACCGACGTCAATGCCATCGATCTCGATCGAGCCCTTATTGAGCTCGACCAGACGCAACAGCGCTGTGAGCAACGAACTCTTACCAGCACCGGTACGACCAACAATACCGACCTTCTCACCGCTACCGACTTCAAAGGAGATGCCCTTGAGCACGGAGGGGAGACCAGGTCGGTAGCTGAGCCAGATGTCCTTGAACGAGATTCGTCCCTCTTCGGGCCACGACTCGCGAGTCGGATTATCGGGTCGAGTCTGTGCTTTCTCCTGCTCGAGCTCCTCGGCGTAGTACAGCAGACGTTCGACGGAGGCCGAGTCGTTCTCGACTTCAGCGATCTGACGAGTCATCCACGAGAAAGCCTGCGAGACAGTAAGCATATACGTAAGCGCGATACCTGCGTTACCACCGGTGATGGGGGTGGAGCTGGCAGTGGCGAGCAAGGCGACAATGAGCACGAGGAGTGCACCGAGCAAGTCAAGTCGAACACCGAGCCATCGCTGGTTGGTGATGCTGAGGTAGTAGGCACGGTTCTCGACATCCATTCGCTTCTGGTTCTCCTTGATGAACGTCTCGGTCTCGCGGTATGCTCGGATAGTAGCGAGACCTGAGAGAGTCTCGGAGAAGTGCGAATAGAGGCTGGATCGCAGAATGGCGTCAAGTCGCTTGACCTCTCGTGCCGAGGAGCGATAGAAGAGAGCACCGTAGAAGTAGAAAATGAGAATGACAGCAACTGCAATCACGAAGTAGTGAGTGAGAATCGTGATCAGAATCACAGCACCTGCGACCGAGGCAATTGTGTTGGCAGCCATACGGACAGCATCAGCAAGCTGGTTGTCAACGACATCGACATCCTTGGAGAACCGGTTCATGATACGTCCGATGGGCGTCACGTCGAGCCAAGCCATAGGAGCGTAGACGACGCGCTGGATGGCCTCGTGGTGGACACGCTTACAGGCGTAATAACTGAGGAAACCCATGGCGCAACCCATGATGAAGGTGAAGATGGTCATCACGATACCGAGCATGGCGTAGATACCCATGTAGAAGCCGATGGGTTGGTTGAAGTGATCCTTCTGCCACCAAATGAGCCAGTACGAGTTAAAGATGTTGGCCACCTGCATGAGGACCAGACTGATCAAGCAAATGGGTACCATGTAGGAGCCGCGACCGAACTTGAGGTACGAGAGATAGACACGGAGCGAGACGGAACCGGTGTTGCGCTCCTCGGCTTGCATGAGAGCACCGGCCTTGTCGCCACCTTTGCCTTCAGTGAGGTGAGATCGGTCGACCTTCTTGCCCTTCTTACCGTCGTCTCCGGCTTCTTCGATGGCCTCCTCTTCGTCTTCCTTCTTCACCTCTTCGTCCTGCTCCTTCTCACCACCGAACTCGAGAACAAGGCGCTGGAAAGGTCCGTTGGCATGGTTGAGCTCGTCATAGGTACCCATCTCGGCGATGTGACCATCTTCGAGGGTGATGATACGGTCGACGTCAGGAAGGAAGTGAAGTGCATGTGTCACGAGAAGGACGGTGGTGCCCTTGGCGCGCAGGCCCATAATGGCGTTGTAGAAAAGAGCCTTGCCGACGTGGGCGTCGACAGCAGAGAGAGGGTCGTCGAGACAGACAATGTCTGCGTTGTAGTAGAGAGCACGGGCAATGTTGACTCGCTGCTTCTGACCACCACTGAGGTTGACGCCCTTCTCACCGATCTCGGTAAGATCGCCAGCTGGCAGGATGGCCAGATCAGTTTCAAGCTCGGACACCTTGACTGCGTGCCAGTAGCGCTCCTCGTCGAAAGGCTGACCAAATAGGATGTTGTTGCGCACTGTGGCGTTCTGGATCCAGGCGCTCTGCGAGCAGTAAGCGACTCGCTCGCTGCCCCACTGGACGGAGCCGTTGGTCTGGCGCATTTCACCGATACAGGCCTGAAGGAACGACGACTTGCCGGAACCGACAGGACCGACGATGGCGACAAGCTCGCCCTTGGGGATCGTCAAGTTGACGTGGTTCATGGAGAACGGCACCTGCTCCTCGACCTCGGGCTTTTCGGAGGCAGTGACTTCACCGATGGTGGGCTCAAGTTGGGCCTCGGTGAGAACAGCCTCTGTGTCACCGTCAGCGGCATTGTCGTTCTGTTCAGCCTGAATCTGTTGGAGACGTCGTCCGTTGTCGGTGTTGGGCTTTTTCGCCGAAACAGGGACGGGAAGACCCGAGTCGTTGGCGGCAGGTGGAGCGGCCGACTTCGTCATAAACTTCTTGGTCTTGCCAAACATGCCGTGCCCGGATGTCGATTTGGCACCTGCGGCACCCTTGGCAGTCGCACCTCCCTTGGGCTTGGCCTTGGACTGGAGAGCCTCCTCAGCTTCGGCGGTCTCCCATCGGAAGGAAGCGCCGCGCACAACGAGGGCGTACTTGCTCTCCTCGTCATGCTCGACGGTGTCCTCGAGCTGCTCGGCGGTGAAGACGGTGTAGAGACGGTCGAAGGCATTCCTGGCGTCCGTGGTGGCGGAGAGCGACAAGGGCAGGAACATGAGCGGCATTCGCAAAAGCTGGAAGAGCGTGAGCGAAGGGAAGACGATGGCGGGGTTGAGGTCATGGCCAGTCAAGCTGTAGACGATGAAAGCAAGCACAGCGGCAAGAATGGGCAAACTGAAGGCGATGGCGTTGTTGGCAGATCGGATGATGAGGATCTTGCGGATGCCATTAAGCTCGTTCTTTCGAATGTCGTAGATGCGGTCGAGGAACTTGGACTCATGCGAGAAAGACTTGACGATGCGCATGCCTCCAAGCACCTCCTGGATGGTTTTGGCACGGGCATCGGTCCACTTCATCGAAGCTCGTCGGATCTTGAAGAGAGCCTTCATGGCCTGCAGCTGGAGAGGTGTTGCAAGGGCAAAGATGGCGAAACCGGCGAGCGCAGAGGGACCGAGCTGAGTAAGAAGAATGATGATGCATATGACCATCTGAACAGGAGCAGCGAAGACGACCGAGAACCATGCCGAGGCAAAGTCGATACGACTGCAGTCGGTAGAGATGTGGTTGATGAGCTTGCCACTGGATCGAGCTTTGCCATTCATCTTCATGGCACGGTCGAAGATGGCAGTGATGAGGGCTGCTCGCGACTCGACACCACATGACATGGATCGCCAGAAGAACTGATGTGTACCGAGGGACGAGATGATCTGCATGAAGAAGAGTGCGAACGAGAGACCGACACCTTCCCCGACAGAGGGGCCTGGGACACCCCTGGCATGAGCGGCGTAGTACTCCTGAGCGTACTTGATGATGGCTTTGAGAACAAGAGGGGAAGTGATGAGCGAAGCATCACCGATGATCTTGAAAATCAGACCTGACCACAACTTCCAACCGAGCTGGTCGTGCATAGCCCAGACGAGCGAGGGCTTCTTGTGTCCCGAGGGGTTCTTGACGGCCTTAGATGGCTTGCCAGGGCCAGCAGGTGCAGCGTTGATGGGCGTTGGCTTGGGTGGTGCTCGCCATCGAGCCTCGCGCTGCTTGATGTTACCGCCCTTGGGGCTGAGTGTGGATCGAAGGGCCCAGGATGCGCGACGTCGCCAGCCCGACTGAATCTCTCCGGAAACAAGCTTGGCGTTGTACTCCTTGGCTTCTCGAACGCGGCGATCCCAATCGCGGTTGAGTTGACCGCCGAGCTGCTTGGCACTGAGAACCTCGGAGAGCTGCCAGAGATCGGTAGCTTCAAGAGGGCGCTGGTATCCGAGGACCATGATGGGGGTCATCCATTGGAAGAAGATGCGGTTGATGATGCTGGCGTTTGCGAGAGGAATGAGGCGAGCATCGTCGAGGCTGGGTGGTGGAGGCGAAGGGGGGTTCTTCGGTCGCCAGATCTGGTACCACTTTTCCTTGTGTTTGCCTCCTACAAATCTGCGGACGCCTGGGTTGTATTCGTAGCCGGGCTTCTCATCTTCAGTGGTCGAAGGCTGTGGGGCCTGCTCGCTGGATGGAGCAGCGCTTCTGGAAGACTCACTTTGTGACTCGTGATCTGTCTCTACGATGGCTGCCGCTGAAGGAGACTGAACTGCAGGTGTAGAGGAGGGCATGTCGGACGACGGACCCTCGGCGTGAGGTGTCGCGGCCGACTGTGCTGCTTTGTCTGGCACAGTCGACATGGCTGAAGCGTCCAAGAGCGTCTATTTAGAGGCGGTGGCGTACTTTGGTGAGAGAAGATGGTGGTCGAATGTTGGTCTGAATTGTCTGTTGGAGTATGCTGAGCTGTTACTGCATCTGTCTGGAATTGAACAGAGAGGGAGTGACGGGCGGTGTTATCGTGGTGTCAAAGAACACTGACGAACCACGGGCGGTGTAGAGGGATCCAAGCGAGCGTCTTTCGGACTGGCAGGGTTTGCTCGTTGTCGGAATGGATGTCGATGCAGTGAAAGTAGAAAGAGGAAGGACAACGACTATCGACACAAAACCAGATGATGGTGAAGAAGGAACGGATGGCCTCGACCAGGAGGGAAGTGATGGGAGGAAAGAAAAGGCTTTGTCAACGTCGGCAAAGTGGGGACGGGTAGGACGAGAATGATGAGGAGAGAGAGAGAAGGGGAAGGCTCAACAGCAAGGCGGGGTTAGAGAGGGAGACACGAAAGTGACAAACACAGGCACAGAAAGAGAGACCGGTCAAAGATGGCAGCGAAGGTAAAGCCGCGGAGAAGGCCAAACCGAACAGAAACCAAAAAAAGCTGAATACACACATCATCGGCTGAGAAACATGCAAGCACACCAGTCAACGCTGTTCGCAGACCGTTCTTCCTGCTTTTCTGAAGAACAGGAATAGACGAAGACTGTACCGGCTCAGCAAAGCCCTGTGAGTGCAGGTGATTGATAGGAAGTGAAAGATGCAGGTGTACCGGAAGTCAAAGCAGCAAGAACGCGACATCATGACCGGCTATTAACGATTCCACTTGGCGCTATGGCTATGGCTTGCTGCGCCGTCTATTATTTGGCGTTCATTCTTCTGATCATGTGGTTCCTTACGCGGCCCCAAACGAACTCAGCCAGGAGGAGCTATAGGAGAGACAGACAATAGCAAGTGGCGTCGTCAGTCCCTTCAAAGGAGATCGCCTGGTCAGGCTGTACGGCCATGCAATTTCTGCTTTTGGCTGCTTGGATCGCAAACAAGCCCTTTTTACCTCAGCACAGCACAGCTCAGCTCCTTCTTGAAATTCGGCTCGAAACTCAGCGCGGCAAACGCATTTCTTTGACCGCGTGGTTCACGTCACGGTTAATTCAAAAAAAAAAAAAAAAAAGAAATCACAATTTCGCCTCCCTTCGCCGTCGCACCGCCGGCTGTCACGCCGAGAGCTAAACAGGCCTTTGCTTTAGGCGGGACGGGTTTCAAGCCAAAACAAAAGGATAACCGCTGCGGGGTGATGCTGCTCCCTGTCCCGTTCTGTGCCTGATCAACCATCGACCGCGGAATTTCACTCATGGTGAGCCATTTCGAATCCGCAACCTTTTGTTCTGACCGAATGAGTGTTCCTGTGTCGACGAACGTTGTTTGACAAGCTGTCAACAACTTCCATACCGTCACCGACCCACCAAACTTTCCTGTTGCGATGCGCTGAGCTTCACCGGCTGTGGGACTTTCGAGCCCGGAAAAAAGCGAATTTCCGGATCAGCCGACTTTCTGCAAGGGTCCGATTCAGGTCCTATAGTTCAAACCTTACTCTGACCTCACCTCCTCTTGGCTTTGGCTTCCCGATTGCTACAGGACCGGAAAGGCTCTCGAGCCCACCTCACCGTCTACAGTTGTATCTCAATGAGCGAGCGGAAAGGTCTTGCAAAGACAAAAAGAACGCCGCGGCCGCGCCAGCTGTTTCGATTCCCGCATGCAGATGTGTAACCAGCCTTTTTGTTTAGGTGTTGCTTGAACGCGTAACTTGGTCCGCGGACTTGATCTTTTCACTGGACAGGCAACCTTCAAATTCCGCCTTGACAGCAACTGCCAATCAGCACTGCGCTATTTCCGTGAAGCGTTGCATTTGGTTGGTAATGCAGCTACGGCAGCATCATGCATGTTGAACCTCTCTGTCCTCATTGTCTTTGCTTGCTGCCCGATTTGGATCAGCGAACCGTGCCATTGTTCGTACCATTGTATTCATGCTTTCCCGTCAAGCCATGTGCACCATGGTCTCGGAGCATGCTCAAGCGATGAGAACAAGTTGCAGAGCGATGACTCGATTTGCTCAACTCGGCCTGGTATCGAGGCGATATCAATCAACGTCGCTGCGAAAAAAAAGTATGTATTGACGATATTGGGGTCTCTTCACTATCGCTAGTGTTGCTCTTTGCATCTTTGTGATTGCTCGTATCTCTTTCCGATCGCAGGTGGGGCAGGTTCAGCTCATTCCGAATGTCATCTTCGAGCCTCCTGATGCTGAGCAGAACCATGCTGATTGAGCGATAAGCTTGTGAGCATTGCTGCACCCATCATGTCGTGGACGGAAGCCTGTGCTCCGGACGCGACCACAAAACCATGCGATGCCAACCTTGACGATATCTTTTCGGTCACACGCCCGAACGCCCGAAGCTCCATTGCTGATATGTTAGACCTACATCTGCATGTGTGTTAATTTTTTTAGTTTTCAAAGATATGCTTGTTCATACTTTCCGGCGTAACAACATCGGTCAAAAAATGGTGATCGACTGCGCTACGCGTGGACCCTTCACAAAGATGAACGCGGCAAAGGCGCAGCAAACAGCAGCGACAAGAGTGAGAAACGCTCAAACCTCCACTTTCTTTCTTCTCAATTCACACGCACACACACCTTTCAGATCAACGCTCAGCTCCCAACGACATCATCACCTTGGTCTTCATAGGAGCACGCTCGCAATCATGATCGTCCGTGTCCGCTCCAAAGACGGTAACTTCCGCTTCGAGCTACAACCAACCGACGATGCATCACTGCTCATCCAAAAGGTGCTCGAGACCACTCCAGGTGCTGATCCAGAATATCTCACCTTCTCCAACCAGCCTCGAGGAGGAGAGTTTCAGGCAAGCACTCTCAAGGGCAGCACCCTCGGAGAGCTAGGTATTGGTCACGGTCACCTTCTCTTCGCTGCTTACACCGAAAGCGCTTCTGCCTCGGCTCCATCTGCCAGTGCAGATGCCACAGCTTCCACCTCGACTGCGGAGTCTTCGTCCGCGCCAGCAGCCTCATCAGCCGCAACCTCGTCTTCTGCAACTACATCAGCATCATCTCGACCAAAGAAGCCATGGGAGAACGCCAAAGAGCACAGCGTCGATACCTACTGGGAGGCGCAGGAAGGCAAGATTACTCGCAAAAAGGATTCGCAGTTCTGTCGTCACGGTCCCAAGGGTATGTGCGACTACTGCATGCCGCTCGAACCGTATGACTCCAAGTACCACACTGAGAACAGCATTAAGCATCTCTCCTTTCACGCCTACTTGCGCAAGCAGGATATTGCCACCAATAAGCCAAGTCAATCCTTCATCCCACCGCTCGAAGAGGCTGACTACACCGTCAAGAAGCCATGTCCATCGGGTAGCCATCCGAGCTGGCCCGCTGGTATCTGCACCAAATGCCAGCCATCCGCCATCACGCTTCAGCGACAGCCGTATCGTATGGTTGACCACGTCGAATTCGCACACCCGGACCTCATCGAGAATATCCTGACTTTCTGGAGAAGCACTGCCACCCAGCGATTTGGCTTCCTCCTTGGGCGATATGAGGCGTACCCAGACGTTCCCATGGGTATCAAGGCAGTGGTCGAAGCGATTCACGAGCCTCCACAAGAGGGCGAGCTTGATGGTTTGACTCTAGGCGTGCCCTGGGAAGAGCAGCCTCGTATCGAGAAGTTAGCCAAGCTTTGCGGTCTCGAGTTTGTCGGCATGATCTACTCGGACTTGAGCCCTGCTGACCCAACACATCAAGACCCATCCATGGCTGGCAAAGTCGTTTGCAAGCGTCACAAGGACAGCTTCTTCCTCTCCGGCATCGAAACCATCTTTGCAGCTCAGCTTCAACTCGGCAACCCCAACCCATCTCGTTTCAGCTCTTCAGGCCGCTTCAACTCCAAGTTCGTCACCTGCATTCTCAGCGGCACAGAGGAAGGCGCCATCGACGTTTCTGCGTACCAGATCAGCGAACAGGGCATGGGCATGGTGCAGGCCGACATGATCGAGGCCAGTGTCAACCCCAACATCATCCGCGTCAAGCCTAGCGAAGGCGAGCGCTACGTCCCCGAAGTCTTCTACCGCTACACCAACGAGTACAAGATCGATGTCAAGGAGAGCGCCAAGCCCACCTTCCCCGTCGAATACCTCATCGTCACCGCGACACACGGATTCCCGAACACGCCAAACCCGACCTTCCTCACATCCAAGTTCCCTATCGAGAATCGACCAGGTCTGCACGACCAGGACCTCACAGTGGCGCTCACCAGCATCGGCAAGATTGTAGGTCAGAAGGAGCTGTATCCTGTCGGCGACGGTGTAGAAAGCACCAAGGGCAAGTCACGAGCTGACGACGACCAGGTGCGTGAAAAGCTCGTCGGCACTTTGAGCGACTGGCATCTGCTCGCTTTCCTCGACACAAGTGGGTTCCTCGACCAAGACGACATGGCCGCGCTCTGTCGCCTCGCTACCACTCACGGCTCGGGAGCTGCACTGGATGCCCTTCTTCTCCGACCCGGCTGGCAGACTCTCATGGCGCTTGCACGAGAGCATGCACCGTCTGGCGGTAGCGAGAACAACGCTCCCGCGTCACCGAAGGACGAATTCACCTATGACGGCGGCATGGACTCGGACGACGATGTCGGTTTTGACGATGCCAACGAGGACTTTGATGATGACGGACCGGGCGACGACGATGACGACGTTCAGATCTCGCACGTGCGTCGCGCGTCTGCCCGGAATGAAGCGAGCGAGACGGATGCAGCAACAGTTGCTGCCATTGCGGCCGCGTCAGCAGAGGACGCACCAGCGGGCGTCAAAGTATGCTCCCACTGCACTTACCACAACGAGTCGAGTGCCAGCGACTGCGAGATCTGTGGTTTGCCTCTCTAGGCGGCTCACACTCTCAGCTGAAGCATCTAACAACAATCGCATTGCACCATGTTTCTCGCTGCTCTCAAGCGTTTTGATTGTGTTGATTGTTGCACGACAGCTGACCAGGGGTTGCTATGGTGATACCCCCACTTTCATTTCGTTGTGATCGGCCTTCGAGGTACACCGACAACACATCGCGACTGTGGCGGCCTCGACTGACGGAGCACATTTCATTTCGGTCGATGCATGTGGGTGTGATCATGCGTAGGGCTGGTGAGTTGTTTTCACTGCTTTCACTGCTGGTGGGGCTCATCTGAGTCGAACTGTGGGTTCATTTGTCAGGGACAGAAGCCTTATCCTATATAAGCTTGAGCACCTGACTCATCTCCCCCGTTTCTACCCTCTCACAAGAGCTTTCGACGGCAACGGACAGTCTCACAATGCAGTTCAACGGCTCCTGGCTTGCCCTTCTGGGCGCTGTTTCCCTAAGCCTCCTTCCCTCTGTCTCGGCTGACACTCAGATCTCCGACCCCAACTGGGCCGTCATCCGTCAATTCAACATCGTTCTTACCGACAACACCAAGGTCAACGACCTGTTCTGTTGCATGGGCACTTCCACCGAGCTTCCGTCCACAGACAAGTACAAATGCTTTGATCACCAAGCCCTCCAAATGGGCCTGGCACCCGGTTCTCGTCGTATGGGTATCCAGTACTGCCACCACCTTCCTGGCTCTACTCCTGACCAAGCCACCGCAGATTTCAAAGACACCTGCACCAAGGCCACGGGAGAAGTCATCAATCCTGACAAAGGCTACTGTCCTCAAATCTGGCCCAATTACAAGGACGATTACAAGAAGCCAGCTCCCGCTCCTGCTCCTGCCCCTGATGCTGGACATGACGCTCCCACTCGTGCTGCTCAACCTGCCCCTGCTCCCGATGCTTCTGGCAAAGGTACTAACGATAAGGATGGATTCAAGACCCAAGGTACATTCATGTACTCTATTGTCGATTACTCCATCACCCGCTCGCTAGCATGCTGCAAAGCTTCAAAAGCACCCATCGTCACCCCTCAAAAGTACAAGTGCGCCCAACGTAAAGTCGCCAACTCCGTCTTCATACAACAATGCGCCAAGATCCTTCCTATCATCACCAAACGCAAGAAGCTGGACGGTTACACGACTCTCAACGGACCAGACGACGCTATTGTGGACGACAAGACCAAGCAACAGTGCAGCGCTATGTGGACTAATGCTATGAGTTATACCTACGGCTTCTGTAAGCTGGACTATGATTATGCCGCTGATGAGGCGGTCAAGGCTTTTGGTGATGATTGTGCGGCTAAAGGTGGAGAGAGTAAGGAGCCTCACAACGGGATGTGCTTGTGGAATGTCGATGATGCTGCGGATGATAGCTCTACTGGTTGAGGCAGCCATGTTTCAACCTTCTCATGTTTTCGGTTCATGTCATCTTCGCCTGTCTTTCCTCAATCATTTCGCTTCCGTCAATCTCATCTGTCATAGAAATGTTTCACTCTCTGCGTACGGAGGGCTTGGATGAGCATGCGTGTGTGTATTGGTATATCGATGAAAGCACAACAAACCGGCTCAAGAAGTGGGAGCAACACGAACAGCGTTCGAACCAGTCGCCATAAACCTTGGCATCTTTCTCTCCTTCCCACTGTTCCTGCCCCAACCACCACTTCCCCCGTCTTGCCCATCTCCGCCATCTCCATCTCGCCTCTGTCTCTTCCTCTCCCTACCCTCACCCTCCTCCCCACCCTTTTCACCCCTTGCCTGCCTCCTCGCCTCGTTCTTCGGCGCGACGTATTTCCCATGCAGCTTCTGTCTCTCCTTTTCCAACCCTGCATTCTTTGCTTTGATCTTTTCCTGCCTCGTCTCGCTCTTTCCTCCACCACCCGCTGTCAGTTCTACGTTAATCTTTCTGCCTTCCAGCATAGTGTGGTGGAACTTGAGCGCTTTGCGAAGAGCTTCTGAGGTTTTGAATTCGACAAAAGCGTATCCTTTTGATTGAGGTTTGGTTGGGTCTTGAGCTTTGCCTTTGGCGATGGATTTGCGTTTGGATGCAGGGAGGTTTGCAAGTGCGTTAGGGTCGGCTTTGCGTGTGAGGAGTCGGACGGAGGGAACTTCGCCACATGTCTGACCAAAGTGCTTGGAGATGTAATCGGCGGTGGTGGTGAATGCCATGTTGCCGACGAAGAGAATGAACTTGTTGCCCTTTGCACTGGACTCGGTGATGGTTGTTGGGATTTCTGGTTTGACTGCTTGCTCGGCTGATACTTCGCCGTCATCGCCAAAGGTTGTCTTCTTTGCGGGTGCTTCAGGAACGGCCTTCTTGGGTTTGGGAGCTGACTTTGCTTTCTTCTCTAGAGACTGGGTGCTGGAGGAAGGCTCGGCTTCGGAAGTGATGCCGGCTGCTGCTTCAGCTGCTAGACGCTTGCGTTTGTGGCTGCGCTTCTCTTCTTTGACTGGTGCCTCTGCTGCTGGCTCGTCAGCTAGCACAGCTTCCGACTTGGACGTCTCCTTTGACTTTGGTGCCTTCTCCGACTTCGATGCTTTCTTGAAAGATGATGACGCCTTGACTGGCTCTGCCTTGCTGGTGGAAGCAGCGTCCTCAGGGTCGACAACATCGTCGGGGGTGGCGGGGTGGTCTGCCAAAGCGGCAGTTTTACCTTTCTTGGCCCTGAACGCAGCGTTCTTTTGTTGCTTCTTTGTGAGCTTTGCCTCCGCCATCTTTGTGTGTTCTTTGTGGTGCGAGCTGAAGGCGACGATGTACTGGAAGGGAGGGGTATGAAGGTGGTGCTGAAAGGTCAAGCTGAGGAAGAATTGAATTCAGGGTTCACAAAAAGTTCGCCGAGGTTGCCTGTCAAGCAACAGCAGAAAAAGTCAAATTTCACGGCCACCGACCTCCACGCTGCAGAATCTAAAATTTGGCTTGGAAAGCATGACTAATGCAAGCTTCTGGCTCAGCGAGAAGATCCGCATCGAAAGAAGCTTGCAGCTCCACATGCACTTTTCTGTCACCACCTCCTCCAACACCATCAAACCCATATCATATACATCATGTCCGGACTCGCAGAAGCTGATCAGAAGGGTAAGCATTCTCATCACCGTCACCACCAAAGCTTCGCTGTCGCCAGACTGCGGAGAGGATGACTCGAGAAGATGGAATCGGCGGTACTGACAGAGATCCTCTCCTGCTGGATATTCGTCGTGATGTCGTCCCGGTATGCAACGAACAGAGCTGCAGACTTTCCTTGACGCCGAGCAGGCCAAGGCCCGCGTTCAGTCTTCCATCCACACCTTCACTGACCGATGCTGGGACCAGTGCATCAAGTCGAGCATCGGCTCCAGCTTCGGTCGAGGCGAAGAAGCTTGTCTCTCTAACTGTGTTGAACGGTAAGCATACCCTTCCGGCTTCTCTCATCAGCCAGCCCAAACTATCGAATCACTTCTCGAAGCGGGAGCTGGGTCGTACAGGGCATGAGCTGCATTGGAAGAGCGAGTGCTGATCAAAATCGTTCGCTTCGAAACGTTTCTTTCTGCTTGCGACTGTTGTAGATTCCTCGACACATCTTTGTTCATTGTAAGTCGCTCGCAACCTCCGAATAACCACGTTCTCGTCATCATTGGAGATCGATCGCTGACGCTTTCTCACCTTTACCTCTTGCTGATACCGTCAACTTTCACAATCTACAGGTCAACAAGTTGCAAGAACAGCGAGGACAGATGTCTTAAGATTCCAGCCTACCATAACTTGTAATATCACATCAAAAGCTTACAGCAATATGCACACCATTCTACACAGCACAAAGCCTCCGTTTGTGATCCAGAAAATCGAAGAGATGCGATCTTCGAGCATATGCAATTTGACTTCCGCACCGTGGCGGAGCGGGGAGGTGGACCTTCTTCAGCAGCAAGCCACGTGGCCCAAAGACCGAGCTGCGCCTACTTTGGCAATGGATAGTCTAAGAGCAAAGACATACTGCTGTGGATATCAGATTGTTGTATCGATTTGACTTGCATCGGCGACTTGGAGTGCGAAAGTCGGCCTTCAGAACTGCCCAACTTCACCGTACCGAAAGTGTCGTCACCGAGTACAGTACAGGCGTCCTACATGCTTCTGTAGAAGTTGAAACCCTTGCGAGGGAATCAAGAGCGTTCAGCTCCTTGTTGTAGGATGTGCGAAATGACGCTGTGGGTTAGCACGCTTCCTGAGGAGCAAAGTGATATATCTCGACCGATGCCGCGTCTGATTACTGACTTCAGTTTCCGTACCAAATTTACGGTTGCAGAGCGCGACGTTGTTTCGGCGCTGCAACTCGGTTGCCAAATTTGACAGATGAATCCCGGCCTCTTCCCGCCTTTGTAGAGTTGACCGTTTCGTCACTTATCTCGTCGCTAATGTTGGCCATCTTCATGTTCCAACGACGCCTTGCAGGGGAAAGCGCGTGCCCTCGTCTTGCGTCCGGTGTCTACCCCCGGTTGCTCGGGAGCCATTGAATGACATCGAATGAATGTATCTTGCGTCTTCTCTCCATCTTTCTCGTCCTCGTTCCATTCCGTTTGGCTAGGTCTCTGGTAGATCAGCTTCGTCAAGTATATCTTCATCTCGGTGCAATCTGGTATTGCTGCAAACTTGGGTATTAAGAGGTCCAACAGCCGCCTCAAGAAGCTTTCGTCTCTGGTAGACGAAGACTTAGTGCAGCATCAACATCAAGAATCAACACTCACCCGTCTCTTCATCAGCTTGGGTTGAACAGCACAAGTCGACACGCTCAAAGAAGTGAGATCACAAATAAGATGGCAGCTCTCTCAGAAACCGAAGGAGGACGTCGTGGCCGAGGCGTCGAGTTCTGCTGCTTCTCCTACCCGCTTATCAAGTCAGGCAGCTACCTCATCCCGCTTGAATTCGCCTTCGTCTCTGGCTGTATCATCGTCCTCACCACCACCACTCCCACTATTGTTGCAGCTGTCGACACGCTTCCTCGTATCTTCTCAATCGTGCTCCTGATCCTAGCCATCGCTACTTTGGCTTGGCAAGTCATCGGTCTAGCCATGGTCCGAATCGAGATGAGCTCCATCTACCGCCTCTACATTCGCATCAACTTTCTTCTCGTTCTAGTGACGGCTGTTGTGGGAGCAATTGGAACAGTGGTGATAGCGAAAAAGCATAAGCAGTCGGAGGAAGTCTGTACGAGGATCTATGGCAATCCGCCGCTGAATAGTTCAAATGGTGTACCAATTGATGGGCTGGACATGTTTGCACCCGGGAGGAAGATCTGCGGTTACTTTATGTGGGCTCAGACTGCGGCGATGGGTGGATTGGTGCTGATTTTGTTTGTTACTCAGGTATGTATACACGAAGAACACGGTAGCGGTTACGGAAGAGACAAAACTGACATTGTACCGTGGGTGTTATACAGGTGTACTTCTGTTTCTGCCAAAGGGCCTACGGTCAGAAGCAGAGAGCTGCACTGCAGCAGATAGAGAGCTATGATAAGGAGATGTAAGTGGTTGACAGATTGGACCGTCGAAACCCGAGTTTAGCAAGGTTACCGACACATTTTTCCTCACTATGTCGCAACAGAGAGGACGGAGACACTTCTTCGGACGCTTTGAGTCCGATGTCTTCTCACAGCACTTTGCCGAATCCGCACCGATACTGACTACTTGTACGCAGATGTGTCAAGAGTTACAGGCGAATGGAATCATGGACAGAAAGCTTTGTTAACTGTGCGGTGTGTAGCCTGTGTCGAGTCCAGTGAGAAGGTCGCTGCATGTGGATCGCGATCTTGTGAAGAACAGTTACCCGATATACCGATCTGGATGCGCTGAGGCAAGCCGAGCGGATCCGAGTCTACAGTAGCAGCTGAGAAATTGAAGGTGTGCTGTTTGGAGCTTGAGCGCGCGTCAAGCTGTAGCAAGTGCTTTGGTCAGCAAGCCTTCAGAATTTGCTGTGAATTTCGCATTTCTTCGTACGGTAAGCGCTGAGATTATCACATCTGCCACTCACGAAAGCAGCGAGGCAGCAGCTCAAGTCTCCGCTCGCAGCCGTCCAACGTTGATTCCAAAGCAAGTCAGTGCCACCGAAGACCGTCTCAATCTCAAATGGTGTAGATTGCCATCGCTTCTATCCTTTGCCCCTCACCATCAACCTACTCAACACATCATACATCATGCAGAGAGCTAGTAAGTAGCGTTAGCAGCTTCAGCAGGGAGCACCAGCACACGCATTATTCGTCGACATCGTCAGGCAAGCTCAGAATACTGACCACGCTTCATCTGACCTCAAACACAAACCTCCGACCTTCGCTTCTACAATACACCACTCGTCTTTACTTCCGACATTCTATCATCGATACCACCTAATGTGTCACATTGCATCGTATCGCCATCACACCATCATCGCATTGCATCGCCACTTCAACACCATCAACACCTATCATTATGACCACTGCAGGTTTGGTCGCTCGAAGCGCCGCTCGCTCGGCAAAGAGCCTTAACAATGCTGCCAAGGTCGCCTGCGCCACTCCTTCGCAGGCACGCGGCCTTGCTACCGTCACAGACACCCCCGTCCGCTCCTTCGGTGGTCTCCGTGACCAGGACCGTATCTTCCAGAACGCCTACATGCGCCACGACCACGGTCTCAAGGGCGCCAAGGCACGTGGTGACTGGCACCGCACCAAGGACATCCTCCTCAAGGGCCACGATTGGATCATTTCGCAGATGAAGGAGTCCGGTATGCGTGGTCGTGGTGGTGCCGGTTTCCCTTCCGGTCTCAAGTGGAGTTTCATGAACAAGCCAGGATGGGAGAAGGACCCTCGTCCTCGTTACCTTGTCATCAACGCCGATGAGGGTGAGCCTGGTACCTGCAAGGACCGAGAGATCATGCGTGGTGATCCTCACAAACTCATCGAGGGCTGTCTCGTTGCTGGTCGCGCCATGAACGCCAACGCTGCCTACATCTACGTTCGAGGAGAGTTCTACCTCGAGGTTGCCCACCTTCAGCACGCCATCAAGGAGGCCTACGATGCCGGTCTCATTGGCAAAAACGCTTGCGGTTCCGGCTACGACTTTGACGTCTACGTTCACAGGGGTGCCGGCGCCTACATTTGCGGTGAGGAGACTGCCCTCATCGAGTCGCTCGAGGGTAAGCAGGGTAAGCCTCGTTTGAAGCCTCCCTTCCCCGCCGATGTCGGTGTCTTCGGTTGCCCCACCACCGTCGCCAATGTCGAGACTGTCGCTGCTGCACCCACCATCATCCGACGAGGCCCAACATGGTTCGCCGGTTTCGGTCGTGACAAGAACCAGGGTACCAAGCTCTTTGCCATCTCTGGTCACGTTAACACCCCATGCGTCGTCGAGGAGGAGATGTCGATCCCACTCAAGGAGCTCATCGAGCGTCACTGTGGTGGTATCCGCGGTGGCTGGGACAACTTGCTCGGTATCGTCCCTGGTGGATCTTCCGTCCCTATTCTTCCCAAGCACAAGTGCGAGGAGGTCCTCATGGACTTTGACTCTCTCCGTGAGAACCAGTCTTCTCTCGGTACCGGTGCCGTCATCGTCATGGACAAGTCTACCGATGTTGTTCAGGCCATCTCTCGTTTCGCTAAATTCTACAAGCACGAGTCGTGCGGTCAGTGCACTCCCTGCCGAGAGGGTACTACCTGGCTCGCCAACATGATGGAGCGTTTCGAGGAGGGTCGTGGTAACAACCGTGAGATCGACATGATTTACGAGTTGACCAAGCAGATGGAGGGTCACACCATCTGTGCGCTTGCCGATGCCGCTGCTTGGCCCATCCAGGGTTTGTTGCGTTGGTTCCGACCCGAGATTGAGGAGAGGATGCGATTGTACCAGGAGAAGAACGGACCTGTGCTTGTCGGTGGAAGGAGGTTGAAGGACATGGACCCGCAGTACGCCTTCCCTGCCAACATGGGCATTCCTGTTTCGCCAAAGGCTCTCGCTCAGTCGCAGTAGATTATCAAGTGATTCCATATGTCGATAATCTTCAATCCGTGCTCAATTGATTCATGATACATACATCATTGCCTGCTATCTCTGTGTTGAGATGTTCAAGTCAAGTGTGAGGTGTCGATAAGATGATGTGCTTGCAATCATGCATTGAGCCAGAACTCGTGCGAGACTTCGTTAAGATGTCTCGCTCGCGGGCCCGCATCCTGATTGAATGCTATTCTAGAACACCGCAGCATGTTCTCGGCACCATCGCTTCACTTCGCTAAGATCACATCCTCGGGTGGCATCAAGCTGCATTTGCGGGGTAAGGCAGCATCGCCTCGGGATATGCTTGCCAAGACCATACGCACGAAAGAATATGTCTGCCGGCTGTTGCTGATAGTGTATTGAGGCGCTGCACAAGAGCGCACGAGCGAGACATGGCGAAGTCAACAGTGTGGGGATGACAAATCCGGTGGTAGTGCGTAGCTTTGCTTGCTTGCGTGCGTGGGACAAGCTTCACTTCACCAGTCACGCACTCTCCCAGCTTTCTGGTTCGAGGGCGCGTTCGGCATATCTCCGGCACAACATCAGGACCAAAAGCGGTATGACACCGGTGTTGCCTCATCAAAAGCTATAGGCGAGGGTTGCTATTGCTACTACTACTATTGGACCCTGCGAGTTGTTGCTTTTGTGTTACCTTATCAATCTCGGCGAATTTTATGGTTTGGCATGCGCGCACCTGACTTCTGTGCCTCTGACGTAGCCGCCGCGTTTTCCCCACAAAATGCCACACACACCTCCACTCACAATGCATCGATGCGTTGTGTAACACTCAACCATCTGCCCTCCTGTCAAGCGACTCATCGTCCAGCAATGGCACATCAGCGATGTTGTGAACCTCTCGCGCCACCGCTTCTTTGTGATGCTAGCCGAGGTCAGTGTGTTCGGCAGTCAAAGCCTCTTGATTAAGCATCGTCCGCCTCTGCCAGCATCATAAGCAGAGAGAATGCTATTTCGAGCGTCACATGCCCTGATCTCGATCCGAGGTCCAGAACGCTCGGTGCGAGGAAGATGGTATGGGTAAAAGCGAAGGCGTACACTGCACTCCACACGCTGACCAACCTATGACCAACTTCGTGATGTGATGGGATGATGTCTGTGCACAAGGGTCTTGTGCGCTTCGCAGTCTCCTTCGTGCTTCTGTGCCGACCGCACCCTGCTGCGCTGCCTGACACCTGTGATGTTGGGTCAGCCTGTCATGAGGACACAGCGTGTTGTTTGTATATAACCATTCCACCTGCGTAAACTACCCTTCTTCAATAGCAACCACACGTTCGTACAAGACAATCACTTTACGAACAACGCTGCTGTCCACCCAAGCTCTACACAACTTACCACACGGCATACACCAGAACACATCTAGAACACACACATACACAATGTTGTCCTCGACATCAACTCTCATCACTCGCACTGGTCTTCGCGCCTCCGCACCAGTCGCCCGCCGAACGCTCACAACAACACCTAGCGTTCTCTCCGCACGCCCAGACACAGTCTCCGGTTTCCGTGACGATCACTCCCACGGCCCTGTTCCCGGCGCACACCCATCACCCGAAATCAACGTCGCCCGCACCCGTGCTACCGTTCGAGTCCTAGTCCCCTCTGTAGCTCTCATGGTCGGCTTCATCGGCTGGTGGTTCTTCGGTCACGAGGACCGCGATCACCGAAAGGAGACAATCGATGTCGGACCTGACGGTTTCAACAAGTTGAAGGGTAGCAAGCACCGTGCTGCCCAGCAACTCGCAAATGGTGAAAGGAACCCTGATGGCTCCAAGGCTATCTAAGAACTTTCAAGACATGATAGCATCGAAGAGCAAGTAAAGCATATCGTCTCGTTTCTGCATCGCACTCTATCACTGTATTATAGCTAGCTAGCCTTCGCTCGTTCTGTTTGCTCAGTTTCACGGATACAAAATCGGACGTTCGCATTGTCTCTACCTGGTATCGTCTGTATATTGTCTGTGAAGCTTCTTCTCGCTTTTCAGCAGAGGACGTGTAAACGCAACGTGAGCCAAGTCAACTCTTAGTTACTGAGAAATCGGAGCGTTCTTTGCCGCCTATGGTCTACAATCACATCATGTCAAGGGCGTCGCAACGCTGTTGTGCACGATGTACTGTACTAAGAGGCGGGCGGAATCCCGTGTGACAGAAAGCACAAGTGTGGATGTTGATAAAGAGGCGAGTGCATCGATGAATGAAAAGACGGCATCGGCTTCCGGGCACAAACCAGCCCGAAGGATCCCAGTCAAAGAGTAGCAAGCTCACGGATCCGGTTGCGGACCTGGTCGCTGCCTCATCCAACAGTGTTGTACAAGAACTACCGGCAAGCAACGACTTCAGCATGCTAAATCGGGCTAAAGGATGTCGATCAAGCCGAGCGAAGAGTTGGACATGTTCCGCATGACCACAAACACTTCGGTCCAAGTTTGTAGAGTTAGACAGCAATCTTGTTCGCAGTTAGGTTTGGCAATGTTTGACACGCTCCGCAATTCAGCCGAGGTTATCGTCTCCAACTCTGCAGCCTCCGTCCGTCAACGGAGTTCCTCAACGACCGCTCAGAGACGGAGACCGAGGGCGAGGCGGAGTTGAACTTCTCAATTGCTCTTCGCATACAGGTTCGGCATCTCTGCACAACGGCGATAAGCTTATGATCTCACAACCTCATGTCCACTTTTCTCTTGACTTGCTAGCTTCCATTCCTGTGGAAACACAATAGAAGCTCGGAAAGTCGAACAGCTTTCAGACCTTCATCCCCCGGTCCTCACTCCTGCGTCATGCGAGTGTGTAACGTGGCCTTTGAGACCATGACCAACTATAAAAGGGTATTTTGTATGCCTCACATGGGTACGTGTGTACAAGACCTGGCAAATCAGCAAGAAAGAGACGTGTATGAAGAGAGACAGGCTGGAGCCATAGTAGGTAGGCCCTTTCGATTCAGATCCGATGCATCACTGTTGCCGCTCCTTCTGTTGTTCCCACTCCATGTCATCCTCCTCTCCATCATGCTCGAGCACAAAGTTGCTCTCCTGTTCGCGAGATGCTCGAAGCACTTCTGTCATATCTTGCATCAGAAGCGTCTCTGAACCTTGACCCCTCTTGTTCCCCTTCTTCTTACTGCTGCGATGATGCGCTGAATCGAAAAGGCCAAATTCCTAGTGTTCGTCTCTCCTCACTTCCTCGTACAACCTTCGATCTGGTGTCTCATCCTTCTTTCCACCACCTACGAGCCTTCCTAGCCAACCAAAGGGACCACTGCCGCGGAGACCAAAGAACGATTGAGCCGCTCTCCTCTCCTCTGCTGCCACCCTCGCTGCTGCCGCTCTGGCAGCCCTTTCTTCTTCGGACTGCAAACGCGGGTGGCTCGAGATAGACCGACGAATAGGTCGAGGAGTGTAACCTTCGCCATCAGAACCATCCATACTCGTGCTTCGTCGTCGTCTTCGTTCCTCTGCTCTCTCTTCGTCGTCATCGGATTCGGACTCGTCATCGTCATCTTGTGGAACTGTGATCTCGTCTCCGAATAGTGCACCGATCTCTTCGAGTGGTACACCGGATGTTTCTGGGTATCCAAAGTAGACCACAATGAAGGCTAGGAGTGCGAAGAAGGCGAGGATGATGTATAGCTCCCAGCCGATCTTCTCCATAAGAATTGGGGTGAGCTCACCGACAAGCCAGTTGAAGGACCAATTGGTTGCTGTTGCTAGTGATGCACCTTTTGCGCGGAATGCAAGTGGCATGATCTCGGGTGCTGTTGGTAAAAGAGAAGAAAAGAAGGCAGAGTCAGTATTCAGTGTCCAATACAACTGCGCCCAACAGTCCGAGTGTCACCATCATCTCTGGATGTGGTTGTTGTTGAGGAACCATTTTTGGGGCAGAAACTTACGATATAACCACGGAATGGGACCCCAGCTATAGCCGAACCAAGCCATGTATACCATGATAGATCCGACAACAGCTTGCGGTGTATAGTCTTTGTCGAGGTATAGGAAGTATCCGCAGGTTGTGAGGGCAGCACCGCATCCAACAGCACCTGAAAGCAAGATGACACGACGACCCCAAAGATCGACCAAGAACCACGTTGGGACAGTTGCAAGTGTGTAGAGGATACCGTTAACACCGGTCATGAGAAGAGCATCTCTTCCAATCCACCCAGCAGACTCCAAAATCATCGGCAGGTAGTAGCAGACGCTGTTGATACCGACAAGCTGTGCAAAGGCTTGACTGGACATGGCAATGAGCGTGCGGTAGCGGTATTGAGTGAACATGCGCTTGTACGAGTTGTCGCCCTGCTTGCGAAGGTAGAGCACATTCTCCTTGATCTCTCTGAACTCGAGCTTGGCCCTTGGCTCGTTCGGATCACCCGCACCGTGTAAGTCAGCAAGCACTCGCATTCCTTCCTCATCCATGTCCTTGTCAAGCAACCAACGAGGTGACTCGGGCAACAAAACCGATCCTACGGCCAATGTGGTACCTATAACGACCTGCAGGCTAAGCGGCAAACGCCAAGCCATATCGCTCTCAATATAAGACGCACCGTAATCGACCCATACACTGCTGGCATAGCCGATGATGTTGCCTGTGAACTCGATACAGGCGAGCTTACCACGGTTCTCTGCGGGTGAGATCTCAGATTGATAGGTTGGGACAATCATACTGAGCACGCCGACACCTAGACCGGAAATGACACGACCTATGAGCATGGTGTCGTAGCCTGAGGTGAAGGTCTGAATGGCACCGCCTGCAGAGAAGATGACAGCGCCCCAGAAGAGGGTGTTCTTGCGGCCAAAGATGTCTGCGAGTCGACCGCAGGCCAAGCTGGTGACAAGGGCTCCGAGTTCGAGGGATGCGACGAGAGTACCGATTTCATAGGCTGTGGGATGGTTGAAGTAGGCTTTGAAGTAGGGGCCGGTGATGATTCCGCTCATCACACCTTGGTCATATCCGAACAGAAAGACGCCTAGGGATGCAAAGCAGGTGACAAAGAGCATGAGACCATCTCCCTTGATACCAACCTTTGCCAAGGGAGAGGTGCCATGGTCCATCGAGACGTTCGGGGCGCGTACGGTGCCATTGGATCGGATAGAGCTGGCCGTTCCGGAACGTTGTCGCCTGTGAGCGTTACCATTGGGAGTGGCAGAATCAATGGTGTAGGTGTTCCGCTCGACCTCGCTGGAAGGTTGAGTGGAAGAACGCGAGTGTTGGTTCGACATGTTGATCCGGTCGCATCGACTGCAGAAGCGAGAGCGTTGATATCAGTTTGCGGTGTTTGTGATCGCGAGAGAATAGGTCAACGAGAGAGCAAGCCTAAGAGTGCATATCAGGGAGAGTTTGTGGAGCGAGAGGCCAAGTGACTAGCGTGTATGCGGTGCTCAGCCCGTATAGATGAGCGTGGCGACACCAGCTCGCTGCGTGATGTTCCGCGTCGCAATACGGATGATTCCGAATGCTGCTTGTTGGTGGGAAAAGATGAAGGCGGATAGGTTAAGGGGTTAAGGATGCTGGAGAGAGATTTCGTTTGTCGATACTGTAGCGACTTGAGGTCTGAGCCAGCAAGAGTGTGGGGGTTAGCAAGCCACTTGACTGACTACAGTCGAACCTCTCGAAATGACACATGTAAATTGAATAAAATAATTCAAAAATCGCGTTTTAATTTTGGGCTAAAAAAGGAGCAAAAAATCTAGCATCATCTTGCAGTGCTTACATAATGCTTCAAAGGTATATGATATGTATATTGTTCTGAGCCTCTCAATCAGTTCTGGATACTGAAGAAGCTGACAGAGGCAACTGTCTGTGATGTAGTGTGATCATCAGGTAAGGAGGAAGCACTGGCAGAGATAAAGGATACTGAAGACACTTTGGACTCCTAGCCCATCTGTAGTGCCAGCAGAGCTTGACAAGGGCCCATAGAGTGCTACAGGAGTGGTGGAAGAGCAGTTCAAGACTCTCAAGTCAGCTTAGGATATCCTGGCAGACCATGGTCTTCTGACCCAACAAGTTTCAGATGCTTTCTCAGCCTGTAGCTCTCATCTCACTGTATCACAATCAATTCTATAGTCACACATTCAGTGTGAAAGCTCTCACAATTCCATAGGTGCTCTAAGTGATGAGCTACAAGAGTTTTACTGCTTGAGGATGTCAAAATAATTTATGAAAATTTTAAAATAAATAATGTGTCATTTCGAGAGGTTTGACTGTACAACTACTTGGCTTGAATCTGCGGTCACCGTGCATTCTCACTGATTCGGAAGCCACCCGACACACATAGAGCAAAGCGCTTAACTATACCAAGCCACGCTACCGCAGAGAAAAGAGGGTGCAGGCACAAGCACAGTCTCGCCTCGAGCGCCTCCAGGAACTTGCGCCATTTTCTGTCGCTGTGGATGAAGGGGATGTAACAAAGATGAGTAATTTCGAATCGGATTCACCGACGCGTCGGAGTTGCCGTTTGGTGATGCAGCAGCACCCGAAAGTGTTGGTCTCTAAAGTCACACAGCACAAGGCGATCCGAGCCACTTTTGGAATGCACAATCACACGTCACAGAGGGGCGATGCTACTGCAACTCAGCCCCGAACATGTCAAGGCGCTCATCGTCATCAGCAGCCTCTGCCCTTTCCTTACCACCACCACCCGACGAACGACCAGATACCTGTAGATACCCACGACATTGCGACCCATCCCAAGGTGAACTTACGCCCTACCACCGAGACCTTATAACCATACTGCGACGAGTGGTCCATCTAGCCTGGCATTTATTCGACACGAAAGTCTCGACAACTCCTGCGCATTCATCTCAGAGGAGCACCCGTGATGATGAGAAGCTTTGCGTAGTAGTGGACCTCCAATAACAAGATACATCGCGCTCCGTTCCTAGACGGAGGCCTCATGCACAACATGCAACACCCGCGTCCGTCGCTGGACGGAGCAAGCAATACCTCCTCGTCCACTCCAACTCCGCATCCTCAAAACATGCTTCCACCATCGCAATCCACCCTCCGCTTCCCGTCACAAGCACCGCCCGGTCAGCATGCTGGCAGCTCGAATAGCTCCCGCAGTACCACACCTACGCCGCTCGATGTGCGCCGCAGGTCAGCACCCATCCACGCTAATGCCCCTATGCCTTCGACCTCAGCTGCCTCAGACCGCCACCAAAAGATCTCGAACAGCCGCATGGAAGCATCGCACCCGCCAAGTCGTGCCGATGGCCCTCCTCGACAGCGCAAGGCTTCACCACAACCGTCTCCGAATGCCAGCAATGTCTCCAATCCTGCCACGCCCGCACCCAAACCTACACCTGCTCCGTCCACAACAACATTAGGCAACTATCAGCTTGGAGACTGTCTCGGTCGCGGTGCCTTTGGCTCCGTCTATCGAGGTCTCAATTGGATGAATGGAGAAACTGTCGCCGTAAAGCAGATCCAGCTCGGCAACATACCCAAGGCTGAGCTTGGCGAAATCATGTCCGAGATCGATCTCCTCAAGAATCTTCACCATCCCAACATCGTCAAATACAAGGGCTCAGAGAAGACCAAGGACTACCTCTACATCATCCTTGAGTACTGCGAGAATGGGTCGCTCCACAACATTTGCAAACGATTCGGAAAGTTTCCCGAAGGTCTCGTAAGTGTGTATATCTCTCAGGTCCTCCAAGGTCTCATCTACCTCCACGATCAAGGTGTCATCCATCGCGATATCAAGGGCGCCAATATCCTCACCACAAAAGATGGCTCCGTCAAACTTGCAGATTTCGGTGTTGCTGCAAAGACCGGTGCCATGACCGACTGTGCTGTTGTCGGCAGTCCATATTGGATGGCTCCCGAGGTCATCGACCAGAGTGGTGCTACTACTGCCAGTGACATTTGGAGTGTAGGATGCGTTGTTGTAGAGCTGCTAGAAGGCAAGCCTCCCTACCACTTCCTCGCCCCCATGCCAGCCCTCTTCCGTATCGTGCAAGACGACTGTCCTCCTCTCCCCGAAAGTGCTTCACCAGTCGTCAAAGACTTCCTCCTTCACTGCTTCCAAAAGGACGCCAACTTGCGTGTTTCCGCACGCAAGCTGCACCGACATCCTTGGATGGTCAGCGCGCGCAAGCAGCTCCAACAACTCAAAGCAGGTGGCTCCCTCAGAGTGAGCGGAGGTGCCGCTCTCAATTCTACCCACGAGGAAGCTGTAAAGAGTGTCCAGGAATGGAATCAGGCGCTCAAGGAGCCACCAAAACAAGCAGTGCAGCGCCTCTTGGAACCCGAAACGGTGCGAGCTCCCATGCAACCTAGTCTGCGCAGAGTCAACGCGATTGCTGCAGAGTTGGGCACTGCAAAGCCACTGGCCCGCAAAGGGCGTCTTCCGAGTCGACCCACATTGCCTGTCGACTTCAGTCCTCCTCCAGCAGCCTCGCCAAGAGAGGTCCCAAGCGAGACTACATCGAGGCCAGCCTCCAAGTTGCTCCGCTCTACCAGCGAGACGGCTCCCAGTTCTGCTGGCGGTGCAGGCCAGCCTGCTTCTGCCAAGCAGCCTCCATCTCCAGCCAACGGGTCTGGCTTCCGAACACCTCTGGCGGGTGCAGCTCCAGCCATATCACTCATGGACCATCGCGTCAAGCTTGCAGATCTGCAGCAACCCGAGAGTGCTGATGACAACTGGGACGACGACTTCGAGGAGGACATCACCACCACAAAGATCGCTGCTCTCGAAAAGACTGGATCGTCTCAAGGTCGAGATGCATCTGCAAGGCCAACGTCAACGCCTGCCCAAGACGCAGCAGGAAAGCTGGAGAGCGGTCAAGTCACACCACCAGCTAAGCCCTCACTCTTCCTACCGGTCTCGTTAGATGCACAGGAGTCGCTCTCAGTCTCTCCTTCGCGTCAAGCAGGATTCGAGGCAGACTTTGATCAGCGGACGATTCGACCCGTCTCTGATCCGCTCCTGCGAAGTGTCGCTTCCTCCCCTCAGGTCCGTGTCTCACCCGAGGAGCCCGCAAAGGACACGTCCTCTTCGTCACTTGCCGACTTCTCCAATGACGATGGCGATGACTACTCGGATCTTGTTAGAGACGGACAAGAAGACCTCCTCAACCGACGCATTCGCGACTTAAAAATGAAGAACAGCGTCGGCAAGCGTCTCTTCCATCCTAACGACCTTGCTCGTCTCTCCAGCCCTAGTGGCAAAGCCTCAAGGCCGAGCGCTGGTGAGGCAGCCTCGGGCTCTCCATCTCGTACCTCGGATCGTCGCAGACAGGCTTCATCTGAAGCGTTGCGCAGCTCCTTGTCGACTTCAATCAATCGCCCGCCTTCGAACCCAGCCAGCCCTCAAGCCACCATGCGACTCGAAAAGGACGAGAAGTGGAAGCAGATGCGCCGCGCACTCGGCAAGTACTCGGAAGATCACTCTGCGGAAGACTACTCGGATCTCTTTGGCCACCCTGATCAGGGTAGCAACAGCAAGGACGACTCCGCCTTCAGCAGTGGCAACACATTGCAGCTCACCGCTCGTCTCTCGAATCGATCTTGGATGCGAGATGACGAGGGCGACGAAGATGATCCTTTCGCCGAGATCGACGAAGGCTTGAACGCTGAAGCTGATCTGGAAGCTAACGTTGCGCGTGATCAACATGCTCGCATGTGTGCGTTCGTCACTGAGCTCGTCGAGTCGATTGACACGCACGCTGGCGTCGAGGAGCTTTTGCAAGTTTGCGAGGACATCGATCAGGTGTTGACCGATATGCCGGAGATGAAGGCACAGCTTCTCGCGTCTCACGGTGCGCTGGCCCTCATTCAGTTGCTTGAGGCAGCAGTAGATCGCGAGCTGGCCACTCGACTGCTTGGCATCCTCAATCTCATCATCTTTGAGGACCCCGAAGCTCAGGAGAATCTCTGCCTGATCGGAGCAATCCCGGTCGTCATGACCTTCACCACCAAGAAGTGGCCTCATGATCTTCGACTCGAAGCTGCGCACTTCGTCTTTGCCATGTGCTCGACTTCACGTCTGACGCTGCAGTTCGTGCTCAGCTGCCGTGGCTTGCGCACGCTGGTCAATCTAATCGACGAAGACTATCTCGAGCAGAAAGACTTGGTGTGGATCGGTGTCGGTTGCGTCAGCAGTGTCCTCGAGCTGCAGAGCCCAGCCTCGCGAAACGATTTCTGCCGCATGCTCGCTCAAGAAGGTCTGCTCGAACCCCTTTCGTCTGCCTTGCAGAGTGTCATTGACGATGAAGAGGACGAGTATGCCTCCGAGGCCCGTGCCAACATTCTTCAAATCCTCCTCATCTACTCGCAGTCGGACAACTTCCTTAAGAAACAAGTGGCTACACGCAGCGTCCTTCGTCGCATTCTGCGATCCGCCTCTTCGCTCGACCCCGAAGCATTGACACTGATGCTCAAGATTGTCAAGAACCTCTCGATGTCGCCGGCAATCCTCGATGAGATGCAAAACGCAAACACGATCGAGATCCTCACCAACATCCTTGCAAAACATCACAGCGGTCCACACGGAACAGAGATGTCCAACCAGGTTCTCAACACCATGTACAACCTCTGCCGACTGTCCAAGTCAAGACAGGAGGAAGCTGCTCAGGCCGGCATTATCCCTCAGCTTCTTCGTGTCGCACGCACCAATTCGCCCCTTCGCCAGTTCGCGCTGCCGATCCTGTGCGACTTTGCTCACGCAGGCAAGGCCACGCGTAAGATGTTCTGGCAGCACCGTGGTCTCCAGTTCTACCTCAAGCTGCTCGAGGACCCTTATTGGCAAGTTTCTGCGCTCGAAAGCGTCCTAGTATGGTTGCAGGACGAGACTGCTCGAGTGGAAGAGGTATTGCTGCAGGCCACATCGATCGAGTCGCTGCTTTGCGTGTTTGCGACCAGCAAAGCCAACTCGTTTGAGAACCTGCTCGAGCCGTTCGTCAAAATGTGTCGACTTTCGAGCGGCATCGTCGCCGCCATGGCGCGAAATACAATCTTCGTCAAGCGGCTGCTGGAACGACTCTCTCATCCCAAGGCTGTGGTCCGGCTCAATCTGCTCAGGATAACAAAGATGATCTGCGATCTCAAAGGCGATGCACGCTCTCCGCTGGTGGAAAAGCTCAATGTGTACGACGTGGTCGAGAAGCTCAGCGCCAAGGACAATGCAGTGTTGGTCAAAGAGCTCGCTCGCGATATCCTCAGCCAGAGGCAAGCCGAACGAGCAGTCAGGCGCACACTTTCGGACACGCATGTTGGCGAAGGCACTCGCAGCCCTGGTTCAGTTGGTAGCAACAGCCCTCAATCAATGCCGCCACCTCTGCCCAGCTCAGCTCTCGGTCACTTGGTAGGCATGCGTGCATCTGCTCCTTATCGACGCAAGATCTCGAATGGTGCCAGTGGCAGTGGCGATGCTGCTGACATGTCGTCCAGCAGCATTGCTCATTCGATCATCCACGAGCGCTCTATCTCGACTTCGATGATGAGCTCTTCTCCCTCATCCGCTTCAGCTGCGTCTTTGGCAAGCACGCCGTCGACGTCACGTAGCAGTGCTGCTATGCGTAATTTCGTCGGTCGTCTTGGTCAGCCGCGTCGATCCATCACACCTAATCGCGAGCTTATGGGCGGTAGTCATGCCAGCTTCCCTTCGACCCGCACCTCACCCCTCATGCCGCTCGAGCCCTTGCCGCAAGGCGAAGCTGTGAGGCAAAGGCAACATTCACAGCCGCAGATGGGGACGAGAAGGACTGGTGAGGATGGCTCACCGGAGTCGACGTTGGCGGTGGAGAAGAAGTTGGCTCTGAACCTATCGTCGGGGTTGGGCGGTCTTCAGAGAGGCATGAGCCCAAGAAGTAGGAGCATTTCCAATGAGATCAAGAGGGCAGCTGCTTATGCTGCGGGTGAGACAAGGGCGCCGCCACTGCATGCTTCGATGGATGTGAATGCTTCAAGGGGCAAGATAGAGGGTGAGGACGAAGACAGCGGAAGCCAAGCAGCTGGAATGCAATCTGCGGATAGAGACCGCACGATGAGGCCTCCCTCCAGACGGCCTATACCGTCGCTGCCAACTAGTCATAGACCTTCACCGTAGAGCAGAGATCCTCATCTCAATAGAATCCATCCTGCTACACACACACCTCACACCGCCGTTTGAAAGGGTCAACTGTATTCTTCAGTCTGTTTCAGTGTGCAGTGCATGAATCTACGAATACGTGATCAATCAATGGTGATAAGGAGGAGCATTAGGCTTGACGATCTCCCAAGCCTCGTCGACCTTCTTCGCCACCTCCTCTGGCAGCGGACCCTTCTCAAAGTCCTTCAAATTCTGTTCGATGTGTCTGGTCGAACTAGCACCGATAATCACTGCATCACCAGCCTCGTTGTTCAATTCGGAATGATGCATCATCCATCGGAGAGCTACCTCTGGCAAGCTTAGTCCGTTTTTCTCAGCAAGAGGACGGATGAGGTCGAGAGCATCGAAGTAGTGTTGTTGCCAGTAGCGGGCGCGGTACATTTGACCTTGAACACGGTTTGGATCGAATCGGGAGCCTTCTTCTGGTTGGGAGGAGGCGGAGGTGTGGGTGCCTGTGAAGAGGCCTCCAAGGAGAGGGTTGTATGCGTAGTAGGAAATGGAGTGTTTGCGAAGGGTGGGGAAGAGTGAGGATGCTGTGCGAGAGAGTGAGTTGTAGAGACCTTGGTAGACTGTAGGTTTGATATAGCCGTGTTTGTCACAGATGGTGACGATTTGGTCAACTTCGTCTGCACGGTAGTTGGAGATACCGAAACGTTTGAATTTGCCGGCTTTGTGAGCTTCGTTGACTGCTCAAAGCGTTTCTTCTAGCTCTACCTCTCGATCGGGTGAGTGCAGGTAGAATAAGTCGAAGCTGTCGGTGCCGAGGGCTTTGAGACTATCATCGATAGATCGAGTGATGTCGGCTGCGGAGAAGGTGTATTTGTCTTTAGCTGGGAAATTGGGCTTTCGTGCGGAGGGGAAGCACTTGGTAGCGATCTGGAAATTGTGCGAGGACGAAGAAGTGGTGTAGCCCAGTTGACGGAGGTAGTCTTCAGAGCTGCCCAGGCCGTACATTCGGGCAGTGTCGAGTTCGGTGTGACCATGGGAGGAGAAGATGTCTAGAATGGCGCGACAGTCGGATAGGTCGTGAACGCGGGCCTGTTCAGCACCGGGAGCACCGAAGGTCATGCAGCCGAAGACGATCTTGATGTTCGTCTTCGGGGCGGTGGTGGTGGTGGTGGACATTGTGGAGGAGATTGAGGGTTTGATGATGAGTCGGGAGATGAAACTTGAGTTGAAGAAGCAAGAGAATTCGATGGGTATGGTCCGGAGACAACCTGAAGGATTCAGAGAAGTGGTCAACACCTCGGCCTCCTAGTGGACGCTGACGGTAGGCAATGCCGCCGGCGACTTACCTCGCAGCGGAGGTTGATCATGATCATGGCGGCTCGCACGTCCCGGCAATGCATTGCTGTGGAGCGGCAACAGCAAATCTTTTCAAAATAGCTTTCTTCGACGTAACAGCTAGTTTTGCGGCTGCTTACATAATACACATTCATCTGCAGTCCCTCCACCTGCGAAATTTGGCCTTTGCAGGGTGCAAGAAGCTTTCACCTTCTCCTAACCTTGCTAGCTACACCACTTCCTCGACATCTGGCATCCTCATCGATCAGCTGCTATCTGACAGCAGCGGGTCAACATAGCGGCCATGTCTTCATTCAAGCGCCGAGTCAACCCATCATCCTCTGGCTCGACATCCGCTCCATTTCCAGCAGGCGTCAAACCCTCTTCCTTCTCCTCCCCGGTCCCACTCGTTTCGACTGGCGTACCAGCTCTCGACGACCTTCTTTCAGGCGGCGGTCTTTCCTCAGGTTCCGATCTCCTCATCCTCCCCGCCTCCGGAACAGCAGCACAATCAGCATCACAAATTGGCTCCTCGAGCTCGACTCCCGCCGCAACAGCTGAAACTGACCACGCAGCGCGAACCGCAGCAGAGCCCTATGTTGAGCTGTTACTTGGCTATTCGGTTGCACAGGGCATTGCTTCGGGGCATCATGGTATAGTCGTGGGTGAAGATGTGGGTGGGTTGGTGGGCGGCCTGATGGCCAGGGCTGGGGACTTGGATGATCAGCTACTATCACAGCTTGGTGCGGCCAAGCAGCAGAGTGAAGAAGCGGAGGGGCCGTCGGATCACTTGGATACGGTGAACGACGATGATGAAGCCGATACAAAAAGTGTAGAGGCAGTAGGAGGGGAGAGCAAAGAACAAAGGGAAAGAGAGATGAAGATCGCATGGCGATACCACAACATGAAGCAGTTCAACACGACCGTCAACGAAGCAAGTAGCTCTAACGAACCTGCTCCCTTCTGTCAGACTTTCGACCTAAGTAAGCGTATGGATGGCAGAATTTTGCAGCATGCTGTTGACTCTGGGAAGCTTGAAACCGTCGACATCTCGGAGGTCAGAGGAACGAACGCCTACGAACTTGCGTATAACCGGATTGCGACTGCTGCCGAGAGGTGTAGACGGCTACAGCAACCAGGTGTAGCACCACCAGTACTACGCATTGCGATCCGTGCTCTCGGCTCACCAGCTTGGAATGCATCTCGAGGCCAGACAGCGCACTCAGAAGTCATTCGCTTTCTCAACCGTCTGAAACGCCTACTCCGATCGCTATCGCTCATCGACTCGACCTCGAAAGCCGCGGCTATACCTGCAATTGCAACTATCTCTGTCTCCGCCTTCCTACTCAGTCCTCACGCGTCCAGTTCTAACCCGGTCAACTTGGCTCATAGAATGGTCCACTCGGTAGACGCCGCAGTATCACTCAGCGCCTTTGCATCCTCTCCTGCGCTTCGTAGTGCCTTTTCTGCATACACAGGTGCCTTCAAAGTCCTCAAAACTCCCGCTGTGGGCACGCTTACGAACCCGAGCATCAGGTCAAGCGTGTTGAGAGGTATGGGTACCGGAGCGGGCGTCGGCGGAGTAAAGAGTGGCGGTACGGGCGGTGGAGGAGAAGGAGGTGCAGGAGGAGGAGAAAATAACCTGGCTTTCAAAGTGAGGAGGAAGAGATTGGTGATAGAGACACTCCATCTGGATGTTGAGGGAGGAGTCAGCGAGCGGAGAACGAAGCCGCCGAAAAATATGGATGCGGGATCGAAGCCGGCGGTTCCCTCTACACGTGCACCCACGGCGGCAGCGACTGAGGTAACGAAGGGTGAGAAGGCAAAGTCTGCCGGATCTTCATTCGTAAAGAGACAATCAGCAGCACCGCAAGAAGCTGCAGCAGGTGCAGGGGCAGGGGTAGGAGCAAAACCAAAGTTCGGCGGATTGGCGTCTCTGAGGCAGCGTGGACTGGCTGCAAAAGCGGCCGCAGAAGCGGGTGGTGCAGGATCGCAGAGAGAATACGCTGTTGAGGTGGATACGAATACTCATAAGCACTCACATCCACATTCGCATCGTCAACAGCAACGAGATCCGCCAAGTAGAGTTGCCAACACACGGGCTGAAGATCTCGAATTCTAGCTCATCCACCTTCTATCTCACGTCACATTAAATTCTTCCATATCAATCAAACACATTCACACACATCAATTTGGTCCGAGGGGAAAGAAGATTCAGATTACTACGTGATGGAGACAACTACGCAAGAATGCGCTTAGGGAGTTTGGGTGGGCAAGTTTGCACTACCTAAGCTAGCGAGCGAAGGAGCAATACCCTGGCTTGCGCTTGAAACAGCACCACTTGCACTTGCCGAACCCGTAGCGCTAGCGCTCTCAGTGGAAACAATCGAGTCGCTTCCACTAGCCGTAGCTGTAGCAGCTGGTCCACTGGCGCTGCTTCCACCGTCAGTAGGGGTGGGAGCTGCACCTGCACCACCAGTGGCAGTTGCACTGCTGGATGGTACACTAGCCGAGGACGAAGAGCCGGCGTTCGAAGCATCCGGAGCCTCAGGTAGCGGGACAGAGACGTATCCGACAGCAGGGCCAGCAAGTGTGTTGTCGTCGGTCACAGCGCTGTTGGAGCTGGTGACTACGGCGTACATCTGACCGCCGGTAAGGTTGGCGGGGAGGGTGATCTGGGAAGAGTTGTTAGACTCGCCGGTGGAGAGGGGAAGGAACTGTGGTCCGGAAATGCCCTGGATGATTGCCAGGTAGTTAGTGGAGGATGAGGTGACGTTGGAAGCGTCATAAGAGACGTTGAGCTGCTGACCGGGGGTGAAGGTTCCGTTGTTCTCGCCGGATGCACTTGCGAGGGAGAGGGTGGGGAAAGCAGTGATGGGGAGAGTGGCATTGTCGGGGCAAGACTTGATGAAGGGTGCTGCGAGCGAGTAGACTTGCTTGAAGTTTAGAGGGGTAGCGTAAGGGCTGGGGATGGCATTGCCGCCATCATCAGTCTGAGCAATCAGGTAGCTCTGGTGCTGACCCTCGACCACCAAAATACTGGCGGCCGTTTCTACTGTCTGGTTGGTGAGGTTCTTTGAGGCCCCGAGATAAGCTGAAACCCCTACGCCCTCTAGGACACGAGCAGTGGCCAAGAAGGAGGGAACGTCAGTGACGGAGCTGAAGTTGTAAGTGCAAGCAGGGACAGCATTCTCGCCGAAAGCAGTGGTCAACAGCTCAACGTGAGAAGCTTCGTCCCGGCCGATCGAGTAGATCCGGTTTCGGACAGAAGCGTTGTAGCCAGCCTGTTCGAAGTCAGAGCTAGAGAGCTTGGAGAGAGACTGGTTGTAGAAGTCGGCTTCGAGGTGCTCGAGGGTGAGAGCGTACTGGAGAATTTGTGTGTCATTGAAACGAGTGTTGGAGCCGGATGAGCTGGTTGCATTAGGTGCAGCAGCGGGGCCGGGACCAGCACCGGCAGCGCCAGTGACAGAAGGTTGAGGAGCGGAAGCCGTGCTGGAAATGGGTCCGCCAGTAGCAGTGGACGAGCCTAAAGCACTCGAGATAGATCCAACTGCTGAAGGTGTAGGAAGAGCGTCGGTGCCACTAGCAGCGCTGCTTGGTCCGCCTGCCTGACGACGGAAGACAGGCGATGCGGTGGCGCCAGCAGCGGCGGCAATTGCGAGGACGAAAGAGGGGGTGAGCTTCATGGTGACGATAGTGAAGTGTGATGACTTTGATGGAAGGCAGGCAGGCGATGCGAGAGATGTTTTTGTTTATATAGTCCCACGGCTGACATTTGTTCTAGACCAGCAGCGATGCTCAAGCGACGAAGATCGAGAAGAGTCCATGCAGAACCGAGCGGCAGTGCGCAGAGGGCAGGGCAGTACGGCGAAGTGAGTCGGGGTGCATCCTTCCCCAGCTAGTGAGGGTGAGGTGGACAGACAGGTTTCACGGTGCCTCAGCACGGACTCGTCATCCGTTAGAAGATCACGCCAAACCCGGGACCTCGAACACGGCTCTGCCATGCGGCAAAACATGCTGCTTTTGGAAGGGGGCAGTGTACACCGGGCCGCTGAGTCGCTACGTCAGTAGCTGAATCAGGGTGAACACCTGGCGCAGCATGTGAGCCTAGCGGCCGTAGACGCCGTCGCTGTCGTATGCTGAAGCTTCATGCGTCAAAGAGTGCGAAATGAAGGCGGATCAACAGTGGGGTGCTAAATGCAGATACACCAGTTCGAACTCGAAACTTTCCATTCTGAGTCAAAGGCGTGCGTTGCTTAGAAGCTCGAGTTAAAGTCGGGGGTGGAGGCATGACACTGCTTTGAAAATGTCGTGTGAGACATACGGGCCGAGGTTTAGAGCTTGAAAACTTTCCCAGACGCCGTGGCTGTTCACCCTGCCCTCAGCAATGCAGCGAAGCTTCTGCGCTAAACCCCGTGGACCTCCGGACCTCTTCGCCCTGATCTTGCCACAGTCATGATCTTTCGCCCTTGTGAGCTTGCTTCTGCACTGAACTCGGAGCGATTAGCTTTCTGGTGTCGCTTCAGAAGATACTCCATCATCCGTGGTCGAAGCAACAATCAAGTCGAATTGCAACTGCACTAGAACGAGTGAATCCGGGCAGCAGCCACCGGCGTCAACATCTTGTTTTCCAGTGCAAAGATGCAGCGAGACGTCTGAGACAGTCTTGACGAAGCAAAGTGACGTTTGTTGAAAGGTTGAAGCAGCGGCGTCTCAAAGCGGGGCGAAAGGTGCAAGTGTCGAATACGGCGAGGGTCAGCCAATTGACGTCATGCTGTGCGAGGTGGAGCGGCATCGTCACTCGTGCGAGTGGACACTAGTGTGTGATTTTGCACGTCCTAACATTTTGAGATCTGGCCCCGATCTCACTTTGATCTCGATAGGACAAGACCTCGGACAGCCGGCCGATGCTGAACTACCTCCGCCTATCATTCCTCGACGGCAGGCAGTCACGAGTACACCACTCGCACACGGCACTGCGTCCGGCAGTCTTCACATGCCGCGTGGGAAGCTGAGATAGTCACAGCGCTCGGTTGTCGTTTACCCCACATTATTGCCATCTCAGGTGCGGTGGACATGCTTGACCGGTCAACACAGTTGGCGGTGTAGCCAAGCAGAAGCGCAGCGGGATAAGTTGCGAGCGGGATGAGATGGAGGTGTGAGATGGTCTTGTGATGGTCGGATTTAGGAACACATGGACGGCAGGGAGAGGAGCGAGAGAGTGGTGATCTTCTTCGCGCAATCGAAAGGGTTGCCGTTCCGTGTTTTGCGGCTGAAAACAAAAACTTGTCGCACAAAGGCTCCTTTCTGTATCTCTCCCTCAGCAACAACATATTCATCTGAGCTCCTCGATACGCTTTAGATAACTTCATATCTTCTCGAGACTTGATACGATAATCACGAAGCAAGAGTGGCGGCGTACAAACTGTCCGCGGAAGATACGCGGAAAACCCCGAGAAGCCCTTTGGTTTGGTCAGGAATAGTCGTTGGGGCGCACGAACGGTACTCGGCGATATAATCGGCGCGGCTATACCATTTTACTGTAGCGTTCTTCCCGTGTGTGATTTACGCGACGGCGGCTTCTGAACCTAATGCCGACAATCATCCCTCGTCTAAAGTTGACCGGTCTGCACACCGCTGGCACTATCTTTGGCAGAAGGCAAAGATTTGTTAGCAAACAAAACCGAAGATATGATTGGCTTTCGATAAAGTCATGTGTGTTGTTTAGACCCTGCATTGGATCGAGACATTAACAGATAAGAGTCGCACAAAGGCAGAGTGAAGGGAAAGATTCGGCTCCATCGGAAAGCAAATCGGTACAAGGAGGTGGGGGAGTTGAGTTGAGCGGTGTGTGTGATTGTGTGTGTGTGTGTGTGTGTGTGTGTGGGAGGAGTGTTTAATTGACCCGCCACTGCTGAAAAGCGTGGGCAGCGCTTTAATTTTTCTTCCCAGGCTCCACGCCAGTGTGGCTTTTGTTCATTTTTCGCGTGTCACAAGGGTCGCCTGTCAAAGTTTGTGTGGACATCCGAGATATTCGGGTCACGCTGCAATTCTTTCCTCTCTCTCTCTCTCCCTCTCTCTTCCCATCGCACCTGTGGGATGAAAGAAGGGAGTGCGCAGCAGCAGCAGCAGCAACGCATGAGAAGCCCGGCTCTCACCTGACCAAGTCTTGCCTTTCTTGTCGCGGCCCAATCAGAAGGTCTGCTGCTTACCCCGCAAATCCCTCCAGGATAGCAAAGGTTGGCCTATCTCCTATCAAAATCAGAAACGCCGACCCGACCGGACATCCTTCCCTCCCGCTCTCCCTCCCTACATTCTCAACTCACGAGCCAGGTAGCGTGAACAAGTGCAAAGGGGCCCTATCTCATATCTCCTGACAAGATTGGAGTTGATAAACGGCTGGCGTTCCTGCATTTCGTCGCTTATCGAGGGCTCGGTTGACCCTTGTCTCGGTATCATCTCAAGGCTGGCTTTGACTTCGCATATGCAGTAATTGCTTCGAGTCCACATGCATAGTTTGTACGGCAGCCCACTATAGTCGTTCGGTGCTCCCGTGGAATCCCTTCTGCTCTCATTCAAGGAGGATATAACTATCCGTGTCATTTCAAGACTATCATTGTCTTGCATCCCCCGTCCCTCCCCTCTGCTGTCGCTACTCATTCTTGCCGACGCCACCCCTCAGTCGTCATTCCGCCACCTATAGGCTTCTATCAGGCATTGTACCCTACCTGCATCGTTCGTGCGTACGAGCTTTGCTGCCGCCGTCCTGGCTGTTATCGTCAACTCTCTTAGAGCCTCCTCGTCACAGGAATCCCCAACCCTGTCTTAGAGTCTTACCCACCTCGATCGCCTGCAAGCGCCCCATTCCACACTCCCGCAACAACCCACCCCCGCCGCGCGAGCACCTCCGTCACAATGGGCTTCCTCCACAAAGCCCGCGTCTTCCTCTGGGGCCAAAAACCAGCCATCAAGCTCGAACAACGACTTCTCCTCAAGATCGATTGCGTCGTCATGACCTTCTGTACTCTATTGTTCCTCTCAAATTACCTCAACAGAGCGAACTTCAACAACGCCTACCTCACAGGAATGAAAGAAGACCTCAACTTCAAGGGCAAACAATTCAACCAAGTCAACTCGATCTTCACCGCAGGCTACATCATTGGTCTATGGCCCAACAATCTCATCCTTCAAATCGTTCCACCACGCTATTGGTTGCCGTTCTGCGGAGCTATGTGGGGAATCCTCTCCGCGTGCTTGGCTGCTACAAAGACTCCTGAGCAAGTGATGGCTATTCGATTTTTGCAAGCCTTATTTGAAAGTTCGACCTTCACAGGTTGCCACTGGATTTTGGGTTCGTGGTATAAAGAGGAAGAGTTGGGAAAGAGGTCAGGAATCTTTTCGACTTTTGCACAGATGGGATCGCTTTGGTCTGGTGTAATGCAGGGAAGGATTAGTCAAACGATGAATGGACATTTGGGGTTGAAGAGTTATCAATGGTTGTTTGTTATTGATTTTGCTCTGGCTATGCCTATTGCGATCTTTGGGTTCCTCTCCTTCCCGGACATCCCACGCAAAACCAAAGCTTGGTTCCTTAGTGAAGAGGAAAGAGAGCTGGCTGTTGCGAGGTTGCCTCAGCATAAACCGACCAAGATGTCATGGGATTTGCTCAAGCGAGTCTTTGGCAGGTGGCACATCTATCTCTTCAGTTTGCTCTTCGGTTTCGGCTCCATGCTAGAGTCGGCCGGAATCAACAGCGTGATGGGATTCTGGTTTAAATCGATGCACTTTACCAAGGCTCAAATCAACTACTACCCGCTTTCCCTCATCTCCATCGCCATTTTCACCACTCTCCTCGCCGCCTATATGACCGATTTCGTTGGTTCAAGGTGGTGGGTCAACCCTCTCATGGGCGTTATTGTTTGCGTTTCATCTGTAATGCTTTTGGTCTGGGACATCCCCTATGGCGCAAAGTTCTTCGCCTTTGCCATCCAAGGAGCAGGTTATATGGGTCAAGCAACCAACTTCGCATGGGCCAATATCGTCTGCGCCGAAGACGAACAGGAACGAGCCATGGTACTCGCCGGAATGAATGTCTTGAGCAACATCATAAACAGTTGGTGGAACTTTGTATTCTGGCCTGCTACTGCGGCGCCAAAGTACAGGAATGGTTGGATTAGTATGTTCCCTCTCTCGGTGTTTGCTACGGCGGTAGCGCTGGCGATTGTTTATTTGGAGAGGAGGGATACGAGGAAGAAGCTAAGATGGACAAGTGGAGATGAGGAAGGAAGGAGTGGAGAGGTGGTGAATGAATTGCCAGCGAAGGCGACGGCGACGGAGGAAGACGATGCTTCGTCGAATGAAGAGAAGGTTACAAAGGTCTGAATTCGCGAACTTAAACTCCCATTCCGAAATGCTGTATCTTGTTGTCCATACCCTTACCAGATGTGTCACTTAGCCTCTTGAATGTTTATTTTCATGGTCATAACTTCCCTTGAGTGAAAGTCCCGTGCTTGCTATTGTTGGTAGTGGTGCATCAGTGTTGCCAGCACCGCGGAGAGATTGTCGCCAGTGCCCGACATCCCAATAGTCGCACACTTGGCCTTTGTGCGGCACGGATCTCTACCCAAAGTTTGCGAACAAGTCCAGCGCGAATCATACGCATAGCCAGCTCAAACAAACCTTCACACAAGTAAACTGCTTGAACATGCTTGATTGCGATACAAGTACAGATGCGAAATACACAAAGTCCTCTTAGTTCAACATAGCGTCCAACCCGCCTCAGCGCTTCCTCTCCTTGCTAAATTTATAAACCTTCTTCTTCTCCCTCCTCTCCCCCTCCTCGTCGCTGTCCTCATTGCCCGGCAACGCCAGCCCATTAGCGGTAACTTTTCCCTTCATAACCGCATCCGACAATTCATCCCTCTTCTTCGCTTTCACCACCTGAGATCTTCCACCTTTATGCGTCATCAGTGCTCTTACCAAGTTTAGCTTCTCGGCAGCCAACTGCAGTTGGTCGAGCCTTGCGTAACGGGATGCCAGCTCTGTTGTTAGGTAGCCGAGATGCTTCGAGCCCTTCTTCAGTGCGGATGAGGTAGAGGAAGAGGAGGAGGGGGATGGAGGGAGATCGTCTTCAATGTCGGAGGAATCTGACGGGAGGTCATCGATCCAGTTGTCCATACTCACATCCTCTTCTTCTCGTACAGGTTGTGGAGGGGAGGCAGAGTACGATCGAATAGCATCAGCGTCATCCAACCAGACCGTCTTCTTCCCTTGTGCACCGATCTTTTTCCCTTCGCCTCCCACCTTTTTCCCCTTCCCTGGCATCGCAATCAATCCCGCTCTCTGAAGAGTCTCCCTCCTCCCCTCCTTCTCATCCAACCACTCTGTCCTCAACCCAGCGATACTAGGCGCGATTCTCTCCACCAGTCCCTTGATCCTCTTCTTCTCTGCAATAATTTGCGTCCTAACATACCCGACATCCTGCGTCTTTAACAGCGCTACCACATCGTTATCCAGAAGTTCACTTGGTCGTGCGTGTTGGTGAACTCCTTTGCGGGTTGAGGAGTTGATCATGCCAAAGTAGAACTCGTCCTTGTTACGCATAGCTGCTTTTTCTGATAGACGCTTGAGCATGTCTAGCTTCTTGTGGTGGTCTTTGGCACGAAGAACATAGTCTTTGTGCTTTTCGAGGAGGCCGAGTTTAGCTCGACCTACGGGCTGGGATCGCTCTTTATGGTTGCGCCGATGGACGGCGTTGCGTAGTGATGAGCCTGCCATTTTGGGCGATGATTATGGGTTCGGTGGAATAAAGGTGTTGTTGGCGGATTGAGTGGTGGTGGACGACGAAGTGAAGCTGCTCAATGTGACTGAAGCTGTCTAAATCGGATTAGATTCGAAGCTAGAATGCAGGGGCGACCTAGATCAATCGAAAGGACTTTGCTAGTCTATGGGAGACAAGTCGAGGGTGCGGATGCTGTCACGTGTGCGCTGCTGCAGTGATGCGATGCTGCTGAGGATGCGATGCCGATAAGAGGCGGGTATGGAGATGGTGAATGATAGTGACCAGCAGAAGAAGATGCTGCGAAGAAAGGTGGAGTTTCAGCTGAGCTGCAGCCCTAAAGTTCCACCAAAAATTTCGGTGGGGCTGCCACGCACGTGACTAGACCCTTGATTCGCCACTTTTGCCGTCGCTTTCGAATTGTGTATACCTCTACTCTAACAAGCATCCCCACTATGCTCAGCATCACTCAAAACTGCCACCAACACTCAGATAAGCTCGAGGATAGATAGTACAAGGTGTGATTGCAATGTTGAGTAGTGTTTAGAAGCGAAAGTCTATGGTGAGAAGCAGATAGTCTAACGGTCTTTTCCAACAGTGTACTTGCTGAGGTCGGTATCGGGTCTGCAGTTCAGTAAAGAGACAGAGAACGAAGTCAGTAAGTTATATTTCTATGCCGAGCCATGCTGGGTGCTGGGGTACTTACTCCAGTTGTCCATTCTTCGGATTCCTCCTAGCAGAGAAGAACGTATAACTCAACACCACATCATCCACTCCCTTCGTACTCGGATCATCCAGCACATCCGAATCAATGAAAAAGAACACTGGCAAATCAACCTCCTCCCCTGCTAACAACTTCTGTTCTTCGAAACAAAAGCATTCTACTTTCGCAAAGTATGGTGCGATCTATCAACCCCAAGCCGAAATCAAGTCATCGTTTTGTCAATACTTTAGCACAGCGGGGAAAAGAAGGGTATGGGGTGTGGTGACGGGGAAGACTTACCCTATCAGGAGAAACATTATAAGTCGCAATGCCGATGATGTCTTTATCGCTCTTATTCTTTGCTGTGTAGAAAGCAAGTGCTGTTTCACCGGGCAAAACATAGATCTCCTTCTGTTGGGGGGTGAAGGACCAAGGGATAGCATCGGATGCATCAGCGTTGAAAGTCACTCGAATCCTCTTTGTCGGTACATTTGTCGTTGGGTCCAAGTAAGCTGGGACGAGGCGGGAGGGAGCAAATCGCTCAGGATCAGTTATAGGGGTTCCGGAGAAACCGGTGGCTGAACAGAAAGCTCGATAGAGTGGGACGGCAGCATAGCTGAACCCGAGGGTGAAGACCATGAGCGCTGCAGAATACATGAAGAGGGACTGATTTCGACGCTTGTATGATTCTCGCTGGCGACGTTGGAATTCTTCCGTCAGGGCGGCGGCTCGCGAGATTGGTGCACCATTTGCGGGAGCTGTAGTTGATGAGGAGGAGGATGATGTGGGAGGGCTGGAGTTGGCCAGGCTCCGTGACGTTGTGCTGAAGGGCGAGACGTGGGTTCTTAACAAGCTCGTTCTGAGCGAAGGTGGTGCGAGCTTGGAGGATGAAAGCAAGCTGGACCTTGGTCGGCTTGCTTCAAGTGCCCATGTGTGAGCCATTCGTAGTAGCGGAGAGCGTCGTTGAGCGCCGAGTGCTTGCTGTCTCAAAGCGACGTTGCTGCTACATGTGCATGCCATGGCTGAGAAGCGCATGGATGATGTCGCTGCCGAGGTGGCGGCCAATGTTGAGCCGACCATGACGGTGGCACTTGCTGAGTCTGCGAATACAATCTCCGTCCAAGCTCGGGAAATGAAGCCGTGACTAATTGATAGAGCCGTGGTGATGGTTTACGCTTTGATGGAACGAGATGTAGTGCAAGGGATGGTCAAGAAGAAGTCAGGGTGCACTCGGAAAGCAAATAAGGTCAGAAACCTCAAAATACTCCGATATCCGAACTCCAACGGTTACTTTTTCGCTCCGCTCGCTTACCTGAGCCAGCCACCCAACTTCTCTCCGTAGCGAAGGATCCAATACCACCTCTCCCTCCCCAACTGCACCTACAGGACATATACGTCTGTGAGACACCCAACGACATCTGCGGCCATAGAACCTTGAAAGCACTGCATCCCGTCCGATCTGCGAAGTTAAGCAAGGTATCGCCTGGTCAGTACTGCGGTGGGGGACCACGCGGGAATCCTAGGTGCTGCAGTTCTCTTTTTTCTTCCCACCTCATTCTCCTTTTTGACCCCACCACTCACTGCCATCTCACACTTGGCTCTTCGCGAAGCTCACGGACATTGGTTGTGATATGTTTGACAACGATTAGAAGTACACTAAGAATACATGCGTGAATTAATGAGCCAGACATCCGTTAGGAAAGAAAGTATGTGCGAACCTCGAGCCGAGTGTCCGGGCATACTCGTATCATGATCATCGTCGTCGTCAGGTCGTCTAACTCGAGCCCCTTCTCAACCTCGCACTACTCCCCCTAGACCCAAGTGGATGCGGTACTTCCACTTCCTCAATCTGCTCCAATGGGAAATCAGCATCCACCGGCGAAGCAGTTACCGCCGAAGCAGTGCCTCTACTCCTGGTGCTCCCCGTCGCCCCTTGAGACCTCGAATCCAAGCTCGAACTCCAACTCTCCTCTCTGATCGCATGCAAACCTCCTTCTGACGGGCTGACACTGAGCTGTGCCACACCCGGTACACCGCCTGTGATAGCAGCTAGGACATTAGGATGCATTAGCGGAGAAAGATTGATCCCTGTTCCGGATAACGACTGAGCAGCTGCTACCGGGCCAGAAGAGGAAGACCCGTAGAGAAGACGATGCTGTTGCATAGCGGCGTTGTTTTCGGTTACTGCAGCGGCAAGTCGGCGTTCGGCAATGGTACGTTGTTCGATGTCAAGGGCGATTAGGCCGGGTGGATGACGTCGAGACTGGTCAGGGAAAGAGGCCCAGAGTCGGCCTTCTTCTGAGTCGTCGGTGTTTGCAGAAGCATTCGAGTTGGCTGGTGAGGGGGAGCGGCCGCCTACTGGGGCTAGCAGAAGCGATCCAGATGCGAGATCCTGCGAAGTAGCGGGTTGCTCGTGCTGTTGCACACTGCCACTGTCAGCAGTAGGCAAGCTCGTGGAGGCAGAAGTGGTGATCACTGTGGGAACAGCGTCCATATCAGGCCCAGATTCCCATCTTGGCGTTGAAGTGGAAGGCGGCATCGCAGGCGAATTTCCCACTTGAGGCGACAAAGATCCTGCACCCGTTGCTGAGATCTTGCGAGAGAAGAGTGAGGTGATCCAGGATTCGCCATCAGCTTTACCTCCACTTCCGCTCCTTCTGCTGCTTTCTGATGAGGAGTAGTTGGTCATCTTGCCGAGCAACGAGTTCCTGCCCCATTTCTTGTTGCCTTCGGCGCCGTCGAAGCTGGTGCCGTCTTCCGAGGACGCCTCGTGACCATGGCCCGAAGAGCGTGGTCGGGAGTAGGTGCCTGATCGGCGACCCTTGACTGAGGAACCAAGCGAAGTGCTGGAGGCGTTGGGTGCATCTGCTTGTTGTCGCAGGGGCGGGGTCGAGGTTGGGGCTGTTCCTGCTGCGGGCTTGGCGGCAAACTGCTCTGGGTCGGATGCAGCAGCTGGCCACGAACCATGCTTTGTGTCGCTGCCGCCCTGATTAGGCGAGCCGGCCAAAGGCGGGTCTCTAGACATGGCGAACGACGAAGGCATGGGGACGAAAGTGTGCATCACCCGACGGTCGTTGTCATATGTCGCACCTGACTTCTTGGCCAGCTCAGTTGGATTGCGTCGCTGGTCGAGACGATCGTCGTCTTCGTCGTCTTCTTCGTCAATCTGGTGTTGAAGCCAGTCCTCGGTTTCGGTGACCATGCCGCCTGGATTGAGGCCCGGAAGGTAGGCGAGCACCGGTGAGCTTCGCGGTCGTTTGCGGCCGCGCCATTCGTTGAGTAGGGGTGCGTCGTTGGCGTTCTGAGCAGAATGCGCAGCAGCGGGCGCTGGATTCCTGGCGACACCACTATTTGCGGGTGCTTGAGCTGCATTGGCAGGACGGAAGTCGATCATCTCGTCTTGTTCGTCATACGCTGGTGTGGCAGCCCCTTCCACCGCTGTCGGATAGCTACGATTGCCCGATGGTCCCGCGTTCAGTGCAGCAAGGCGGTTGAGCGAGGAGATACTCGACGCACGCACGCTGGCCCTATCATTGCGAGACGAGATAGAAGAGGCATCGCGGAGCTGCTCCTTGGACCTTGGGCTGCGTCCGATCGGCAAAGGAGCAAGCGAATACGGATCACTGGCATCACTGCTGTCCCCTTCATCCGATGGTGATGAGGCGTGATGCTGCACATGGAACGCCTGAGAAGCAGGCTCTGTGGGCAGTGCAGTCACATCTCCAGCATTCGGACCCTCTTTCTGCGCTGCAGCCCATTCCTCTGGCTGCACCGCTTTAGGCGAAGTAATAGCCAACCCTGTCTGCGACTCTGAGAAGCTGAGACCAGGGCCAAACCAGTCTCGTAGCTGATCTTGCTGTCCATGACCCGTTGCACCCTGTCTCTGCGCATAAGTGACGGGAGAGGCTTGAACCGAATCCATCGTCCGATCTCCAACCTGTTCCCTTCCATGACCAGCAAGACCCTCATGCTCATGGGGATGATGCCAATCCTGCGGAGGCACCGACTGATGCAGCAACCCAGCATCGAACAGAATAGCACGGATCCGATCCTCCGCTCTCCACCTCCAAGCCCACCTGCGATGGCTAGCTTGATGCTGCTGGATCGCCTCTCCATCCTGCATCCACACTTGTCCGCCTCCTGGCTGCGAAAGGTACTGTCTGGCTACCAACCCGCGTCGACTGTGTCCGGCAAAACTGGTCATCTCTGTATCTGCTACCACGTTCCGATCCTGCTCCTGCTGAATGAGGCTCTTGAATCCCAGCGTGGACGCAAGACCGATGTTGGCCAGAACCAGGACACCGAACTTCCAGGCAGCCCATGCAGCCTGAATGATGATCAAGATGAATGCGAACTGCGTGAATCTTTGTGTGGTCGTGCTGAAGTAGACTAAATCTCTCTGACTCTGTGTAGCAAGTGCTGGACCAGATGGCTTGTACAGCACGAGCAGGATAGCGGAGATGACACCGCGTGGAAGGAGGGTCAACACGGTCGGCCAGTTCTGCGAGTAGTACCAGAACGATTCGATCAGCGCATCCCTGCGATCGCCACCGCTACGTGCACGGTAGAGCAAGCTGTAGAGCGAGTAATCCCTGATCGCTGTTCGAACGAATGCAGGCGATGAGAGATAGATCGGCATCACCAGCGGCTGTGGAACGGTCCAGCGTCGTCTGAAGCTCCACAACCATTCATACAGGATGACCACGCCAACGAGCCAGATTAGCACACAGCCGCCGTAGACGCCGGTGGCGATCCACCAAGCAGCTCTGAATCCAGTCTGGTTGCTGTCGGGATGAAGCGCGATCTGGACGAGGGAAAAGATGACGTTGTAGTCGAGGAACAGTGTGGCTGGAATGTGGGTGTAGGTGAGGAGCGGGAGAACGGTGTGATGAATCCTCGCGAGACGTGACGATAGACGCAGATCGTGATACTTGCCGTATGGAGCAGGAGGAAACTTGGGCGCACCAGCGTACATATCGCCGAGGTTGGGCAAATGTGGAGTGCGAGCGCCACCTTCCATGTTGCCTGCAGCATTGTTGTCGTCAACAAAGCCGTGATCGGCGTTAGCTGCATAGGCCTCTGGCTGAGCCGGCTGCGCATAGTATCCACGCGTCCCTTCGTACTGTTGCGCATCGGGCTGTGGCTGCTGCGCCTGATTGTAGGCCTGTGTCTGCGCCTGTGTCTGTCCAGCAGCGTACCCTTGCTGACGGGCCTGTCCCTGCTGTTGAGCAGCCGGATCATACACCGCAAACCGTTGTTGATGGCCCGACTCAGACTTGGGCACGCGATTAAGGTTAACAAGCCCACCTTGGATTGAACCTTGTGAATTAAATGGTGCACCCTTCTCATGAAGCGCACCCACCATGGACGCCCTCTGCTCAGGTGGGAGATCGGCGAGCGTGTTGCCGAACATGGGCGTCTTGACCCGTACAGAAGCGGATCTTGTTGGCGCCATCCCTTCTGCCTGCGGAGGCGAGTTCTGGTTGAGCAAATCGAGCGAATCCTGCGAATCCGAAGTGGCAGCTTCGCCCACGAACAAAGGCGTTCCGTATATCGAATGGAGGTTCTGCTGTTCTCCGGTGGACAAAGGTCGAGCCGCCCCAGATGAGGGGGTGCCTTGTGTTTGACGACTGAGTCGGGCATCGTGACGAGGTGTGGAAGAGGACACGAGGGAGGTCGACCCCTCGGTGGTCGAGGTGGCCATTATGGTAGCATTCGACTGATGAGATGCACGCTGATTTGCGCGAGCCGGTGAAGGCGTCGCAAGTTGAGAGGGTAGTGGAGTGTAGATAGATGCTGGAGAAGCGAGACTGTTGCGTTGCTGGCTCATGCGACCGAGCTCTTGCTGCTGCCTGCGTTGATCTGGTGTGAGCGTTCTTGTGAGAACGGCAAACTGTTCATCCCCTCCGGCCTCGCCTACGCCATATGCAGCATTGTGTGATCGATCTGTGTCGCGGCTCGACGTGGTTTCGGAATGTGAGGGACGCGAACTGTTCTGACCTGGCCTGCTGTCTCCGCTGCTCTGGTGAGTCGGCTGACTTCGCTCCTGCGACAGTCTGCCAAAAGTGCGATCCGGAGTACCGTCACTCCCGCTCACGCCAGTTGATGCCGGATTCGATCGCTGTTCTGCTGCAGCAGCAGACCGTTGCAAACTCGCAATTTGGCCGTTCGTCCACATCTCCTCGTCGTCACCACTGCTTGGGGCCAAAGCCGGACTCGACGAACCCGACAGATTGAGCTCCTTCTGCAACGCATCTATACTTTGCTGCCGACGTGCCGGGCCTGAGTCTTGTTTGAGATACTTTGTGATCTCATCATTCTGGCCTGAAGAGGTTGGCTGGATCCAGCTGGACGCAAGATAGCCGAAAGCGCTTTTCTCGGTGGGGCTAGCCTTTCGCCGAGAAGAGGAGGTGCCGTGGCTCTCGCTGAGGGCACTCTTGCCGCTGGTACGCCCGAAGGTGTCGTTGGTATGATCGATGGCTCTCGTCTCTGGCTCGTTCGAGACAGGTGAAGATAGGTCGCCGAAGGTCTGGTGTTGCGGTTGTTGTGGTACAGTCTTGGGGCTAACGGCACCAGAAGGAACTGTCTCTTGTGCGGGCGGCTCGGAAGACATGGGCACAGACAGGTCGGAGAGAGTGCGACGCGGTGGTCCCCGTACTGCTTTGGGACCAATACCGCCAAACCGCGCTGCTCCTTGCGCTGATGACTCGGGACGACTGCCGTCATATCCAACGTCTAGTCCAGAAGATGGGGAGGGGTAGTTGGACGGTGTAGAATAGCTGGAGAAATCAGCAGGTGATTGAAGACGGGCTGGTGGATGTAAGCGCTCGAGAGCTGGCTGTATTGGTTGCGCTTGCTGTGTTGGCCGTGTCGGCTGCATTGGTTGTGATGTTTGTGTTAGTGGTGCTGTCTGTGTTGATGATGTTGGTTGTGTTTCCTGGGTGTGTTTCTGAGTTCGAAGCGGCTGAATTGATGGCACGGCGGAGCCTTGCGCTATTGCTAGGCGCTCATCGATGCTGGACGTTAGGCGACCATTCATCTTGAGCGATGACTGACGCTAGTAGCCACTCTGTTCGACTCGAGAGCGAAAAGGGGTACTATGGGGTCGTCAATGGAGATGTCATTGGAGGATGGTCGTGTCGGTGATATGGGGAGGCGTCCGTATTAGGATGGTCCGAGATTACAGCGTGTGGGGTAAATGCAACGGAACCAGACACTGATAAAGCACGGGTCGGCTTGAGCTTATGAGACCGTGAGGTTCGCAAGACTGTGAGCCTGAGGGTGGTCTAATTAGGCTCGGTGTCTGTTCGGATACGGTATGCCGAAGACGCAGATGGCCGAAACAGTAGATGAGCGACAATGCGGAGAGGCGGATGCGAGGAGATGAAGACGCGGCTGAAGATGCAGGGTCGAGCTTGTCAAGAAGCGGAATGACGTGCAGACGGGTATGGAGACGGAAAGAGGAGGAGGCGTTCCTTGCAGCTTTGCGATCGAGTAGCTCTATGACAGTAGGGAGAGGTGCGTCGGTTGTGGTCGAAGATGTCCGATGATGATGATGGTGGCGAGAATGGTGACCAGATCCAGAGTTGGGACGGAAGGAAGAAGTGCAAGATGATGGAGGTGCAGGGGCAAGCGGGAGCCTGCACTGAATCAGGGTCCGTGTGTTGGTTGGCGTTGATGACAGGTCAAAGTGCTGGAAAAGGAAATGCCACGCTGCGCGACACGATGGTGTAGAGGGGAATGCGTAGATAGGGGTGCGAGATCAGGTGGCGGCCAAAACGGGGTGCATGACGGGAAAGAAGAGGGGACAACGAGATGCAGCACGAAGCAGGAAGAGAAAGCCGGAACAGGTGAGGAGAAGGGTGAGAAGGTAGGATGGCGAGGCGAGGCGGGAAGGAGGGACGAGGAGCAAACGCCTACAGTGGCAGATGGACGGTGGAAGCGGGATTGCAGGATACAAACATGCTAAGCTGCATGCATGGTGGCAAGCGAGCCTGTCTCTCTCTCTCTCTCTCCCTCTCTCCTTCTCTTTCTCATAGTACAAGGCAACGCTAGCAGAAAGATGGTTTTTTCGATAGGAGGAAAAGAGAACAAGGAAGAATACTACAGGCGGAGCGGAGAGAGACGGCGGAGAGGGCGAGATAGGCGAGGACAAGCATAGGAAGAGTGTTACACAAAGCATACAGGACAACACAGACGGGTGTCTGTCACGGCTAAAGAAGGCGAGCGGAGTTGCGAGTGTTGTGCGAGGCGGTCGCAACAAGAGCGGATCGACGGCTGAACGGAGCGGATCGAAGCGAACAGTTTGTTGTATATGCACGCACAGCCAAGCGAAGCAGCGGGAGAAGAAGAGGAAGGAGGTGAGGGAGAGATGCACGAGGACGATCCTTTTGCTGGTTCCTGCGGGTTCAGTCGCTGTTGATATGTATGCATCGGTGATTTTAGACACCCTTTATTTAGTCGCTCGTCCTTTGCCAGCGTTGTGCTCATTGCTCAGCATATTCGAGTTGCTCATCTGCTCATCTGCTCATCTGCTCAACCTCCCGTTGATCTGCTCATGCTGGTTGTCACCTTCGTGTCTTGTTCGCAGTCGTTTTCTATTCTCGTAGAAGTGGGCGTTGAGTCCCCTCGAAACTGCAGCCCTGGAATAAAAGACGCTTTGTTCGTCGGTCAACGTCAATCACCCCCTTTTCTTGATCCGTTGCAAGGGTTCGCTCGTGTTGCAGTCAAACAATCCTACTGTATTTGTGTCCATTGTGTGTTCAACAGACGTGGCGCACGACAAAGAAGGAATGCGAACGTTGCAGAGCTACAGGACAGCATAGTCTCGCTGTCATTTCGCGTGCTGACGGCTGTGTTTCAACCGCGCGAAGAATCAAAACAAGCTTTTCCTCTGCTATGACGCCTCTGTGCAGCTGCTGTGCTAGCTGTGCCTATGGAATTTCATGCAAAGCTAAAGAAAAAGAGAACAACACGAAATCCTTCCTCATTGTGACACGCCAGCGCGCAGCACTTGAACAGTCTCGGAAGAGTCACGCTTCTTCTGAACCCTTGATTTTTTATCTTATTTATTTTTCTTTGACACCATTTCCGCGCAACCAAACGCCAAAGCAGCAAAAGGCGTGCGGTGCGGCACTTTGCATACCGCACTATGACCCGCAACGGCATCTGCATCTCTCTTAGATCGGATAGCGGCTATCAATCAAAATGGATTGGCATTCATGTCTGCGTCTATCTTCTTTGCCACCGTCTGATATCGATGTTTGCCTTTTGTCTTGGAGAACAATGAAGAAGGACATGCTGCGGTGTTTGGCAAGGCTGTGTTGTGTGCCTCCACCTCGCCAATGATCTTTCTGCTACCAAAAACAATAAAAGTATAGAAACGCGTGTTTGCTGTGCTCGCTTCGAGTAGCAAAGGCACAGCAGCTGTCACACTGGATGCAGCTGTCTCGGCTGAATCACCATTTTTAATTTTCCTTGGCTCTGGCTCTGGCGCCGACGGATTCTTTTCATTTTCTCGGAGACCGAGCGGCTGCAGACAGTCACGGAGTTGGCGGAAGCTGAGTTGCCAAGTCTTGTCTCATCTCGCTGTTCCGGTGTTGGTCCTTTCGCTTCATCTTCTTCTTCTTGGCTCATAATCTCGGGTTGCACGCTCCATCTTGTCCTACGATGAAGGCATGGCTTAGGGTTGAAGTGAAGGTCGGAAGTCTTTCATGGATGGCAGATATCGCCACTTGGAGCAAAGCCAACTGAGCTTTCAAGTTCGGCAAAAGAAGCCAGAAAAAAAGCCGCCCAAGACCCTGAACTCTTTCATTTTCCTCTCTTCATTTCGCGGCGTGAGAAATTTGCGCGGCAGGATGAGGCGGTGGCGCTTACACTCAACCACACAAGCAGAGCCTTGACTGAGACGCTTGGCTGCCGTCTTGGCTCCGCACAATGACAAACGAGGCTGCTACAGCCTTGTCCATTCGCCTATGAGATGCCGTCCATCTCCACCCAAGTAGCCTTCCTTGGGCTGGTCCACTATCTTGGCTTGCGAATACAAGTTACCCGGATTGAACGGCCGGATGTGAAAGACACGACAGCCTTACCCCACAAGCTTGTACAGGTCGAGACGGACCAATCCTAAGCGATAGACCTTGTGAGTGTACTGCCACGTTCACATGCTTCGCTTGATGGTGTAGTGTGAGAAACGAGCAAAGGTTGACGTGGAAGCTGACTTAATCTGCGCTTCATCAGCTCTAGCTCTGGCAACCGAAGCTCTGGACCACGAGATCGTTGACTTTCTCTCTCGACAATTTCCAACGGTATCAAAAGTCTGCTGGCTCAACTGCTACACTCGTCGAATCAGAGAGGTCTCCTCCATGTCTCGCGGTCTTTCGAACAGAGGCCGAGGACGCCGGCATCTGCTTTTGCCACCTGAAGACCCATTGAAAGGCCGCATGCCGGGCTCGCACCCTTGTTTCGCTAATCAGTCTCTGTGCTCAGCCTTCTTTGCTGTGAAGCAGCACTGAGGAGCTGAGCAAGGGGTCCTCGTTACAGGCCCCTTCCGAGAGAGAGTGTTGGCTGCCTAATTACTACATGTGAGTACAAGTAGCCTAACATCACTCGAAAATTGCCGCGGGTCGAATATTGGGCGCACCAAGAAGAAAGCTCATTCACAATTGACGCTCTGGCCAACAGAAAACTCCACTTTTGTTACTTTATTTCATTTGAACTCTTTACTCATTCAGCCTTGTGCTGGTGGCTTCCCTTCCACCTTTGTCTATTATCGCATGCTCCAAGTAGCCCTCAATCATCGGTATCGAGCCGACCATACCATCTGAAAGCTTCTCAAGACTAAGCTCAGCCGTGTGTAAGCCGCTTGGCGATACCGAACCACGCTTCGCCTCCAACCTTTTCGGTCGCAACCTCGACAGCAACGCTGCAATATTCATTATGCCAGTAGTCAAGCGCAAAGCCACAGCCTCGCCCGTCGTATCACTCCATTCTGACGCTGCTGACGACGAGCCAGCACTCGAACTCGAGCAACCTCTCGACGAACTCGATTCTGCTCCACGAAAGCGCGCCAACAATCCCGGCTCGACTTCCCTCCGGCCGTTCGATAGCGCGCTTCGCCATCTCTCACTTGATACACTCGAACGCTATCTTCCAGCGCAGAAGCGACGTTGTCTAGAAACGCTAATCGGCAACCTTCCACCAACGCCGAGCGCATCAGCACAGCCAATAGCTTCCGCGAACAATGCACTCGTCGCTGCTGACGAAGATGCAACACCCACGCGCGTGCAGGATGGAGAAGGGACAAGAAAACAAGCCTCAGCATGCGTTGGATTAGAGGAAGAGTGGCACACGCTGCACAGTATGTTGCATGCCACAGTGACTGCGCAGGAAAGCAATAGCTGTTTGCTCATCGGTGCATCTGGGTCTGGCAAGACACTACTTTTTGATTCAGTACTCGACTCTATCTCTGGTCAAGTTCTGGCTTCCTCGTCAAAGAACGCAACAGCAAGTGCTGTGGAAGAAAAACCCTACTACCACGTCCATCTGGCAGGTTCAGTGCAAATCAACGATCGATCAGCGATGAAAGAGATGGCTCAACAACTTATTCTCCAAGGTGCATTCACTGAAGACGATGTTACTGAGGCTATGCAGTCTCCTTCTCTCGACGGTGATGCTGAGGAAGAAAATCCGTCTTCCTCGCGGAACACTGCCACAGACCACGTATTCGGTGGAGAGGGGGATCAAGAAGATGAAGAAGACAGCGCAGCGATAGCTGCTGCAGCAGCAAATGAAGAGGCGGAGATCCAAGACGAGTTAGCAGGTGCCATTCTTTCCTCGCTTAACAACATTATCGGCAACATTATTGCGCTGCTCTCCAACACCTCCTCCTCCTCCTCTTCTGGGTCGAGTGGACGAAACCCGCTGATCATCACACTAGATGATTTTGACCTATTCACAGCGAGACCGAGGCAAGCGATGTTATATTGTCTCCTAGACGCCGTGCAAGCAGCGTCCTATGGAGCAGGGTTAGCAGTGGTGGGATTAACAAGCAGAGTAGACACGGTAGATCTGCTCGAAAAGAGAGTCAAAAGTCGCTTCTCGCATCGAATAGTTCATGTTCGACCTCCATCGAGCTACGAAGTCTTCGAAAGGATCGTACTTAACGCACTCTCCCCACCTCCACCTTCCTCCGTCCCGGCAGCGGATCCTGAAGAGAGCAAGTTCATCGAAGCATGGCAAAAAGACCTAACCTCACTCTCCACCCATTCTCATTTTCGGGACGTCCTTCGCGGGATCTACGAGTTATCCAACGACATTCGAATGGTCTACCGCGTTCTAACACCCTCCATAGCTCGCTTGTCCGTTCTCGACCCGTCTTTCGACCTGGAAGGGATACTCGAGACAGCCGCAACAGAAATAGGAGATGGAATCATCCACATCCTCCGCGATCTCACCGAACCGGAAATTGCCCTCCTCATAGCCGTCAAACATTTGCAAACACGAGATCGTCAAGTGTTCAACTTAGAAATGTGTTTCGATGAACTTCGACGCTTCGCCGCTAGAGACGCTAGGGAACGTCAAGCCGCCTCCACTGGCCCCAACACCACTGGTGGCACATTGTCCGGCGCGGCAGTAGCTACACCTTTCTACGCTGACCGAAAGATCGCTTTAATGTCTTTCCATTCGCTATTGAGCTTGGAAATCTTGTTACCGGAGAACTATGTTTCGACGCTAACGATCAGTAATCCGGTCGCAAAACCTGCTGCGTCCCAAACGGGAAGAGTGAATCAGAATACGATCAGAAAGGAGTTTTGGAAGGTTAGGTGTATTTTAACCCCGCCAGCGATCGTAGCCGCAGTGAAGGATAGGTTGAGACAGGTACCGATAAGTTCTTCGCTTGTTAAGTGGGCTTCTTCTCACGGCTAGGCAGGTGTATTTTATCCGGTCACCAATGCGATAATCTGGTTTGGTCACAGCATGCACAGCATTCCATCGTCACATCTCATCAACCGATCCATCACACAGTCTTCCCATCAGAGAAAGAAAACAATGGACAATCCGTCCTTCGATTGATACCTGGAATACACGATGAGTCGAACTCACACGTCCCTAAGCGAAAGGAGGCACCAACGGACCTTGACCAGTCTGTGCCCTCAGACCATTGAGCTTCCTTGCCATGACCTTGATCGTTGTCTTGATCGTTGCCACATCAGAGTCACCATCTGTAAGCCCTCGTTGAACGAGCACGCGCAGCTGATCGCACAGCTGGAACCAACGAGCTGAAGCACGCGTGACATCCTGCATCTCGGGACATCTGTTCAGGTAGTGGAAGTCGCCACCGCAGATGATGCAAGTCTGCGCTGAGGGAGGCACGTACACAGTTTCTTCGTCACCAGCAACTAAGCCACCATCAAGCGCTCCGACGGGTGCGATACTGTCCCCTGGCAGGCCCTGCAGAGCTGGAGAGGGAGATGGACCCATAGACGAACGAGGCGAGCCACTAATACTACTCCTCGAAGACTTGATGCGCGGCTTGCGGTAATTGACCGCCACATCCACGTTGAGCTTGCTAAGGTCCTTCTTGGAAACATCGATTCTCATCGGACTGCCACCAGAGAAGGCAGACAAGCGCGAAAGGGCGGCAGAGACCCGATTGCGTCCCTGTGAACCGGAAGGAGCCGGACTTGGACTTGCAGCAGCAGCAGACGATGACGATTGTGCTGCAGAGGTCGAGATAGGTGGTCCCATGATCTCTGGATCCGCGAACGGTACATCCCTCGGCATGCCTGAATGGATCAACAGCTTCGCCGGTCCATACGCAGGCTTGACTCCCTTGCCGTCCACGAAGTTCTGCAACATCAACATCAAGTTGGGCGAAGTCGTCGACAAAGGATTGAACGTCACCAGCCTAGCTACCTTTGTCGTTTCAGCATCACCCCGCGCGGTGATGCTGTGCAACCATGCGTCTGATCGTGCCTCTTCTTTGAGAACATCTGCTGCAGCTGCGGTTGTGAGCGGAGTAGGTGCAGGGAACGATTTGCCGTTGGCGTAAAGCGAGTCGGCAATGTTGATCACGTTCGACGCCGGTTTGGCTGCCTGCGACTTGTTCCATTCTTCGATCGCAGCTTTCCAAGGTTGCTCGTTCTTCGGCTTGCGAAGCGTCATTACCATGTAGGTTGCCGTCCTGATGAGTATTTCCCTGATCTTCATCCAATCAAGAGCGACGGCACCACCATGCGCTAAGGCTAGGATCTCGGCTGGAATGTTGTCCTCGGAAATGATGCTAAATGCAGCTTCAAACAGCGCGCGAGGGGCGCCAAACGACTGCATGTAGTAGTTGATGTGCGTGTTCGTCAGCTGGAAGCGCATGTGCGGTGGAGACAGATCGGGTACGGTGTTGCTGAGCGACCTGGTGTGCACTTCCTGAGCGAATTCGCTATCGTGCAGGAGCGAAAGCAGCACTTTGCGCATGGCAGCAAGATGACCAGGACGCACGACGCTGGTGGGAAGAGACAAGTCGAGGTCGCTGAGCGGTGTCGGGCGCGGCAGTCGGTGTTCTGCAATCAGGTCGCGTTGCAAAGAAGCAAGGCTTTGTGGCGCGGATTTGGCCTTCTTCGCCGGCGCTGAGGCGCGCGACGCTGCAACCGGCTTTGGCGCTGCCGTGAGGTCCGAAGGGACACCAGCAGCGGAGGCAGTGGAAGGAGCAGCAACGACAGCAGCGGCTGCAGCTCCTTTGCCAGCACCACCGGCAGAAGCCTTGACAGCAGCTGCTCTCGCGGCTGCTGCAGCCGCAACAGCAGCATTCGAAGATTTGATCTGTCGACGTCGCAATGCCTGCACGGCAGGGAGAAGCTCGTCCTCCTGCTGTACGGCGTCGATGAGCTCGTTGTCATCACTGTCGCTCTCGGCATCGGCTCCATTGGCGTTCCAGTCTTCATCGACAGTCGGCTTGGGCACCTTCTTCGGTCGTCCAGGACCTCGCTTCGCTGGAGCCGCTGCAGGCTCGGCGTTTTCGGCTTCTTCCTCCTGCAGCATCGCCTTGATGCGATCACGTCTCGAGGCACGCTTCTCCTGTGCTTCCTTCTCGCGAGCCTCCTCGGCACGCTTTGCCGCGTCCTCGCGATGCTTCTGCAGAAGATCGGCCCAGAAGTCATCATCGACCACCGTGGCAGGCGCAACTCCACTGGTGCTGGCGGCTGCCTGGTCGGCCTCCCACACTCGTGCATACGAAAAGGTACCTTTAGGCTCTCCATTCTCGCCTGCAGCGTTGTCTTGCTCCTTTTCGTCTTCGTCGCCAGCATCTTCTCGACGCCTCAACAGCGAGTCAAGATCCTCGTCGGTGTAGCGAATGTCACGTTCCGACTCCTCCGTACCGCCTTCAGCAAACAGAGCCTGAGCGCCGAATTTGAGAATGGACTCGAGTTGATCTGGCCGCTCGTCCTCTTTATCCATGTTCTGGACAATCAGGTGGTCCAGCATCATCTTGCGCTTGGCTCCTTCGATGATCCTCTCTTCCGCGGTTGCCTTGCACATCAGCGTGAAGACGAGCAGTTTCTTGGTCTGACCGATTCGGTGCGCACGGGCAATGGCTTGCATGTCGATGTGCGGGTTCCAATCGGGATCCATGATGATAACGGTATCGGCGGTGGCGAGATTGATGCCGATACCACCAGCGCGCGTGCTGATCATGTAGATGAAATAGGGCGAGTCGGGCGCGTTGAAGGCATCGATGCCCTTCTGGCGCTGCTTCTGACCAACGTTGCCATCCAGTCGCAAGAACTTGTACCCCTCGCCTCGTAGGAAGACCTCGACAATGTCCAGATTGATGACGAACTGTGAGAACAGCAAGATGCGGTGGCCATTGGCTTTGAGCTTGGGGAGAAGGCGCTGCAAGAGTGAAAGCTTGGCACTGGCATCGATGAGTCGCTGATGCTCCCACGTTGCTTCGTAGTTGGCATCACCTTCCCGTGTCTCAAGGTCCGGAGCGATGAGGTACGGATGTTGAATGCACTTGCGCAACTGCATGAGGGTGTTGTTGAGGTTTGCAATGGTGGACTTCTTGTTCTTCTTGCCACCGGTCTCGCGAGAGGCTGCCAGCGCCTGGATGTCTTCAATGTTGGACTCGAGGATGGAGCGATAGATACGCTTCTGGATCGGACGCAGCGAGGCAGGAACGATGAGCTCGATCTTTGGTGGTAGATCGAGCACCTCCTTCTTGAGACGACGGAGGAAGTACGGCTTCAAGCGCTTCTGAAGCTCCTCAATTGCCTCTGGCTTCAAGACGCTATACTCGTTCTCGAGCGCCTTGACATCCTTCCACTGACCTCCAGGCTCGAGCCAGTTGAGCAGGTTGAAAAGCTCCGTAACGTTGTTGTTTAAGGGCGTACCGGTCATGATGACACGATGCTCCGCGTGCATCTCGTTGAGCCGCTTCAACAAGACTGACTTGCCGGACTTGAGGTTCTGCCCCTCGTCAACGATGATCACATCCCAATTGCCGACCTTCCTTAGAGGCAAAGAGTCGCCTCGCACACTTGAGTCCGATGCGACTACGACATGGAATTTGATCGGGCGGATGGCGTCATCCAACTGCGCGAGTGTCTTTTTTGAATGGAAGAGCTCGTACCGAGAGATCATGTCTCGAGCCTCGCCCTCACCCCAGTATGGAACGACTCGGAACTGGGGCATCCACTTCTCGAACTCTCGCATCCAGTTGGGCAGGGTAGCGTTGGGCACCACGACCAGGAATGGCCCTGCCTTACCTTCCTTCCAGATCGAAGCCAAGAAAGTGATAATCTGCACGGTCTTGCCTAGACCCATCTCATCGGCGAGAATGCCGGGCTTCTGATTGTACCAGCCGTAACGAAGCCAATTGACACCTTCGAGCTGGAAGTCGATGAGATCACCGCCTTCAATGCAGTGAGGCTGGTCGTCCAATGCACGGAAGCGATTGCCGGACCTGGCAAGACGACGCTCTTGCTTCTTGCGTCTCTCTTCAGCGGTCAGAGTTGGGAAGGTGACCTTCTGTGCAACGAGGAACGCACGATAGGCCTCCTGGCAGTCGTAGAAGATATCGCCTTGCTTCCGTCGATTGGGTGGGTCCTCCCATGTGGAGCCTTCGTACGGCTGGTCTTGCCACTTGACGAGCAGCTTGGCCACGTGTGCCCAGCTGCGGAGATAGTCAGAAGGCTCGAGCTTCTCCAAGGGGATAGAATCTGAGTCGACGATCTCGCCGCCAATATCGTCTTCGGCGTCGTCTTCCTTTCTGATTGAGAAGAAGAACTTGACGGCCAGAATGCGGTCCGGTGTCCTCCATGTCTTTGGAATGCGTCGTTGGGCATCGGGCATGGGACCGGGCGGACCAACGTCGACCTCGCCTGTCTCGTCCACTTGGAGTGTTTTCTTGACGGAGCGCGTCTGTACCGGCGTTGATGGGAGTGCTCGACCTCCACCCAGAGCAAGGGAGGCACGATTCCTGCGTGCGCTAGCCAAAGCGGCAGCCGATTCAATCAGCTCGGCGGGCTCCAACTCGAGGCGACCACCTTTGGCTAGGAAGCTGGACAGCATGATCTGGTGAAGGATGCGCAACCAGTCGTGCGGCACCCATTCCGTCTCACGGTATGACTTGCCCTTGAATTTGACGAGATATTCGCGTGGCAGGTTCTCTCGCAGCGACAAGACAGCGTATGCGCAGCGTTTGGCCTCTTCATCGTCCCAAAGACTGCGGTCGAGCTGGCGCCAGGCGATGATCTTCTCGACGGCGGGCCAGCGATGGCAGTCGGAGCACAGCCAGCCTGCCTCTTGAACAGACTTTGCGATTTCCTCGACGGACTTGTCCTCTCCATCCGTCTGCGCGCGCGCGAGACATTCGTAATGCGTTGCGCGGGAGCATCGCTTGCAGCGGAACAGTCTTTTAGCGGTCAGATTGGCTGGAGGGGCGGGATACTGCTCGAGCATGGCCTCTGTGAAGCCAAGCTGTTCCTCGACGGTGCGAACGCCGTCGACATTGGCCTTGCAAAGCGTGCAGTATGAGGCGTAGCCAGCGCAGTCGGGACACGAGTTGGTGTCGAGCATCTCGTCAATGTCGATCCAACGGACGGGGGACGGCGGCGGGGCCTTTTCTCCAAAGACAGATCGATGGCGGATAGTGCGCTCTCTATTGATGTGGACAAGGATGGCTTTCTGCGATTCCGCTGGAAGACAGCCCCAGTGCCACGATACCGAGCATGTCTTGCATTCGAACCAGCCTCCACGGTCCTCGAGCACTTCGATCCACTCTTCGGCCTGCTGGACTGGGTTGAGTGCGCCGGTAGTGTCGTCCACGAATGTTTTGCGCTGGCGACCACGGGAGTCGAGTCTTTCAGGAGACTTGTTGCGTTGCTTTTTAGCTTCGCGCTTCTGTGCACATTTGAGCTGAGACAGTGCCTTGTTGTAGAGAGGCAGAGCAGGACCGTCGGTGCATCGTTTGCAACCTGGCCAGTGTTTCTCGACGGGCGTTTCTGGCTCTTGGTAGGGTTCGACGTCATCAGATGATGAGATGGAAATCGCGTCTGATGCGATCTGGTCTTCGTCAACGGCGTCGTCGTCTGCCAACTCTTCCTCCTCGCTGGAATGCTCAGAAGGACTGTAATGAGCTGCGATGTCGTCGATGAAAGGAATGCCTTTGATGGCAGACGTTTGGATGGATTCGTCGATGGCGATAACAGGCACAGCGGCATGGCTGGGCGGGTCTGTGATTGGCTCTGGGAGCTCTCCTTGCAGAGCAAAGCGCATTCTCGGCGGACGGGCTCGGGTTGAGCGAGTTCGACGCACAGCCGCCTTCCTGCGTGGTGTTGCTCGATTCTGTCTGCGCCCATCTCCTTTTGCGAGGCGTCGACGCTTCGTACCTGATGCAGACTTGGCTGCGGAAGATCTCTTGCGCTTAGAAGAGCGGCCGTATTCGGGATCGTCTGAAGTCTCGAGTTCGTCTTCTTCCTCCTCTTCTTCACCGTCGTCATCCTCGTCCACGTCCTGATCCCAGTCCTCCTCATCTTCATCCTCGTCGAAGCGACGAGACTTGCCCTTCTTGCTCTGACGTCCTCGCGTCGCGCCCTTCTTGCGTGCGCGGGTGACCTGCTTGAAGTTGTCTTCGTCTTCATCATCGTCGTCGTCGTCGAGAAGCAGCGTACGTCTCGTCTTGGTTGCACGTGAGACTGATGTGTTGGAATACCCTGTACGACCACTTGCGCCGATGTTGCCTTGGGTCCGGCGTGTCGATCGGCGCAATTGTTCTTCTTCACTAGAGTCGTTCAGTTCCTCCAGCTCATGCTGCAACGAGTCGCTGCCATGGCTGGACAAATCTTCGTCTTGGTCCTCGGGGCCTTCATCCGAATGGGTGGCGAGCAAGAACCGCTCGCGTGGCGGAGGTCGGTGCTTGGCACTTGTAGCTGATGCGGCGGCGGGACGCGGTTGACTCGAAGTGGCTCGTGCTTGTAAGCGGGAAGCGCCATCTGCCTTTCCCTTACCGGTCGCAGTTGTACTCTTCTTGGTTGGTTTACTAGTGCGAGACTTCGCATTGCGCGATCCGCCTCCATTCATGGAAGCAATAATGTCGTCAATGTCGATGTTGTCGCTGTCATCGTCATCGCTGTCGTCCTCCTCGATGATCTCGTCTTCATCGTCTTCGACGAAAGAGTTGCTCCGTTGCATACGTCTGGGCTGTAAAAGCCGACTGCGTCGGGCTGTGGGCGTCTTCCATCCACGTGAGGAAGAGCCTCTCGATGGGGCGGATGTACGGGAACGGGCTGAGCTGGGGCCTGCAGACGATGTGGTCTTGGCGGATGTTTGTGAGCTCGATGCAGCGGGTGCCTTGCCCTTGGCTAATCGTGATGTCGCCTTCCTGAGTGCTGCAATGTCCTCGTCATCGTCGAGAAAGGAGAGATCAATGTCTTCGGGCTCTCCCTTAGCACGCTCGGAGCGGGATGATGCCGGCATGTCGATAGTCCTTTCTCTACCCTCGAGTTGAAGTCCTCCTGATCTTCGAAGCTGATCCTTTGCGGTGAACCTTCCTACGGGTGCTCCCAGAGACCCGTGAAGAGGCTATGTCGAGTCAGTAGTGTCACCGGTGCGGGCCTTGCGTTGAAGAAGCCGGCAAGGTAAGCGAGCCTAATGAGAAGACGGAATGAGGTGGATGGTGATGAGAAAGAAGTGCGATGCGGAAAGATGGAGACGGAACTCGATCAGGGTCCAAGCACGACAGCCGGTTGGAGCCAAAGCCCACAGGAAATTCGTGAGCTTCGAGTCCTGCGTGTCTCTGTGTGTGCTTCCGCTGCCGCTGCTCGAACAGAGAGCCCACACAAAGAAGACTGCGCATTGCTGCCTGAATTTCTGCGTGTGACTATTCAACGCGACACGCGACTCAGCGCTCGTTCGCACACACACTCGTCAGAGCGGCGGCGTGCCTGTCAAAAAGTGTGTGTCTTTCGGAAGAACCGCCAGCTCCACTCAGCATTTCATACTTTCTCAACACACAGGACCACTGTCTTTCCCACGCTCATCATCACAGAGTTCAGTCCTTGCTACGCCATTCGTTCAGCGACCGCAGCTCTGCCACAACCGAAACGCTCCCACACAAACGCATGCACCTCGTCCTGACTGAAAACCAGCAGAGTTCTCGATTCGAGGCCGCAGTCCAAGGAATACGCACACCATCGGAAGGGCCGTCTTCAAGCCGACTCGACCTCTGACATCAAATTATCACACAATGACACAGGACTCAGGCTCATCAGCTGCACCAGCAGCAACAGCGACCGTCACAGGCTACGAGCTTCCATGGGTCGAAAAATACCGTCCGTTGCGGCTCGATGACGTGGTCGGCAACAAAGACACCATTGACCGTCTCAAAGTGATTCAGAACGACGGCAACTGTCCACATCTCCTCATCTCGGGATTGCCCGGTATCGGAAAGACCACTTCCGTTCTCTGTCTGGCGCGTGCACTTCTCGGCGATGCCTACAAGGAAGGTGTGCTCGAACTCAACGCTTCCGACGAGCGAGGTGTCGATATCGTCCGCAACAAGATCAAGAATTTTGCCCAGAAGAAAGTATCGCTCCCACCAGGCAGGCACAAGATCGTTATTCTGGATGAAGCCGACAGCATGACTCCAGCAGCACAGCAGGCTTTGCGTCGAACCATGGAAATCTACTCCAACACAACACGTTTCTGCTTCGCCTGCAACCAGAGCAATAAGATCATCGAGCCTATCCAGTCTAGGTGCGCCATCTTGCGGTACGGTAAGGTCAGGGACGAGCAGATCTTGAAGCGTTTGCTCGAGATTTGCAAGATGGAACGTGTCGAGTATTCCGACGAGGGCTTGGGTGCTATCATATTTACGACCGAGGGAGATATGCGACAGGCGATCAACAACTTGCAGTCTACATGGACCGGCTTGGGCTTTGTCAACCCGGAGAACGTGTTCAAGGTGTGCGACCAGCCACATCCATTCTTGATCCGTTCGTTGTTGATGGCCTGTAAGAAGGGGGATGTTGATGAGGCCATGGAGAAGCTCGATGAGATCTGGTCTAAGGGTTATGCTGCTGTAGATATCGTCACAACGCTGTTCCGTGTAGTCAAGATGCTAGATGGCGTTCCTGAAGCTACCAAGCTTGAGTTTATCAAGGTAAGTTCCAGCCTCTCTTCTGCATTTGCAGCCCCTCAATCTCGTCCAGACATACTGACCTTGCTCACTTTCCGTCTTGCTTCCAACACGTTCAATGTGAAACAGGAAATCGGCTGGACACACATGAAGATCCTCGAAGGTGTTGCTACCGTCGTGCAGCTCGGAGGTCTCATTGCGAGGCTCTGCAAGCTTGTAAGTTGCTCATCAGTATTCTGTCCAATATCTACCTGCGACTGGATCGCTGAGACTCTTCTACCTCCTTTCTTACACTTTCGCAGAGCATGGATCCGAAGCAGTTCCAAGTCTAGACAACTCAACACCTTGCGTAATATCCACTCGAACCTATTCCGTACCACACAACCCCTTCTGGGCAGTATACTTGTCTCGAATCACTCTATCTTGTACTTTTACTCTCTCACCTCTGAACAAGTCTCATTCGCATTCTGTACGGACCTCTGGCACACTGCTTTTTCGACGACGTGTACGAGGTGAAAGCTCAACAACGGTGTTGCTTCGAGTGAGGCTGATTCGGCATTGATGAGGCTAGCCATCCGCGCCATACCGAGAGCTGCTTGTCGACCGACAATGCGACGTTGGACGGATCAGTGCAGCATGATTGATCCAAGTTGAGTTGAGGTGCAAAAAGAGGAAAAAAGAACTGCAGCACCTAGGATTCCCGCGTGGTCCCCCACCGCAGTACTGACTAGGCGATACCTTGCTTAACTTCGCAGATCGGACGGGATGCGGTGCTTTCAAGGTTCTATGGCCGCAGATATCCAAAGTGCTCCTCTTGTCGTTCATGTTGTCAACCTTGGTGAGTTGAGGAAGCAGGCTCTTTTGTTCCCAAGGAGTCAGCACAGGCTAAGGGACGGTTTCGCAATCGTGACTTGGATTTCAACAGAAGAACAAAACAAGGAAAGCATCGGATAGAAGAGGGGGTTTGATAGAAAGCGAAAGGGGAGAGGAGACAAAAGTACAAGAGCGCGGACAGTGGTATAAGCGGACAAGACAGAGCAAGGTAGATCGAAGCAAAAAGAGTGTGTATATCTCCGCATGGATAGGGAGAGGGTTTTTCAACCAGACCAACGTTTAGAGTCGGCAAAAGGACCACGACGAGAAGAAGAAGCTCTGTCGTAATCGTAGTACTCATCACCAGCTTCGCCACGCTGAACATCTGCGTAAGGCGAGTAAGAGCGACCTGCACCACTGGAGACTCCGGCAGCATCCATTCCACGGGCTGCAGGGTTGCGGTATCCTGCATTAGAGGATCCGTCATAGTAGTTGACGTCGTAGGCACCGTGTTCGTCGCTAAAAGGAGTGACAGCGCCGCCGACGGGGACTGGGCCGGCGTAGTCGTCGACATACATGCTGTCGGTCACTCGGTGGGCGGGTGGGTAGTCTTCGTCGGCGCTGGCGTTGCCGCCACGGGTGGAACCGCAGTTGCGGAGACGACTGGAGGCAGGAGCGTAGGCGGAACCGACAGCAGCATAAGGGGCAACTTCTTGCATGGGAGGAGGGTTGCCTGAGAACTCGCCTTTTTCTTCGGTGAGGGAGCTCATGGGTCGACCGCCGCGGAACGATTCATAGCTGTCACGACGAGGACGATCGCGAACAAGACCGGCGGCGGCGCCGCCGACAGCGAAGGCAGCACCACCAGCAGCAAGAGGTGGACCCGCCATGCTGCGGTGGTGGTAGGAGCTCGCAACGGGTTGCATGCGCGGATCGTATTGCTCCTCCTTGCGCTTCTTGATGCGTCGGATGACGGTCCATGCTACAGCAATCAATGCGACGGAAGCAGCAATGACAACAATGGGAACAACAACTTTGGTAGTGCCGTCACTGCTGTTGAAAGAGCCGCTGTTGTTGGCACGGTTGACACCGGTAGCAGCTGCGCCGGCAACACTCGAAGTGACACTGCTGCCCAGGGTTGCTGCTGCTGCACTAGCTTGTGCCTCTGCACTGGCTCGAGATGCTGATGCAGCTGACAGAACGCTTGCAGCAGCAGCCGATGCAGAAGCTGATGCAGCAGCTGATGCAGCAGCTATCGCCGAGTTGACGCTAGTGGGCGCAGCACTGGCGCTGGCACTGGCAGCCGCTGCTTGTGGCTGTGAGTTGGTGTTGCTCGAGGCACGGCTACTGCCATTGCTCTGGTTGGATTCAGAGCCACGGTTGCTGCCGCTAATGTTGCCGTTGCTGTTGTTGTTGCTGGAGCTGGCGGAACTTGTTGCCGGGCGGTTCTGGTTGGTGTTTGTGTTGCCAGCGTTGTTGTTGTTGTTGTTGTTGTTGTTGTTGTTGTTGTTGTTGTTGTTGTTGTTGTTGTTGTTGTTGTTGTTATTGTTGTTGTTGTTTGCTGGTGCTGAGCTTGACGAGGGTGCCGGCGCAGGGGCATTGCTAGATGAGCCGCCGCCATTGTTGTTGCTTGACGGGCGCGCGGTAGTTGCTGGAGGTGCCGAGTTGGCCGAGCTGGAGGGTTGTCCACCTTGTCCGCCTGTCAGGGAGAAGAGATGGGGAAAATGGGACCAGATGGGTTAGTTGCTTGCCTTTTATGAGATCTTTTCATGCTAGGGTGAGTACCGTCGCGATCGCCAATGCACGACTGGCATGGATGTGGGGAAAGGAAGGGGAGGAGAGGGAAGGGAAGGAGAAGGGGAAAGTAAGGGGAAGACGATGTCTGTGGAGGGAGATGAGTCAGGGGGCAAAGGTGGGAAGGTGATAAAGGATAGGAGAGGGAGACGGGAGAAAGGAAGGAGGGAAAGAGAGAAGGAGGGAAGGAGAGAGGGACGGAGGGAGGGAAAAGATAATCACCAGCGCCAACAAGGTCACCCACGAGGCCTCGACGAAGATTGTGCAGGTGTCCCTGCGTATCGTCGAGCTCTGTGGTGCCGGCAGTATTGAAGAAGTGCGGGGAAGCAGAGAAGATGTCGAAGACGTGCCAAAGGAGGGTTGAAGGAATTGTGCGGCCAAGGAGAGCGAGAGAGAGGGGGGTTTGGAGGGGAGAGCAGGTATTGGGGAGAAAGTGGGTTTCAGAGGGGGATTGGATAGATGAGAGGAAGGGGAAGACGGAATAGAAGGGAATGGAGGAAGTTGGGAGGGGTAAGGAGAGTGAGGGGAGCAGGAGAGGATTAGGGTTAGGATGGGTGAACACTGTCGAGAGAAAGGGTCTTGTGGAGAATCTCATGGTTGCTCGTCTGCATGCAAGAGGTGGCGAAGAGGGAGCAGCAGTCGGTCTCATAGCTACATTGAAAGCTGTAGAACGTCACTTGGTCCTTGTGACCGCCGCTCCTCTTTGAAATCAGAGGGATGGATACGTACCATTCAAGCCGAGATCTTTGCCAAGACCATTGATGATGCCACCAAGACCGTCGCCGATGGCGAATCCAAGTCGCTTCTGGATCTTGATGAGAGATGGCTGCTGCTGGTTCTGAAGGTGTCAGCGATGAGATTGGAGGTGTTGTGCGTGAGCGGCATCCGAAGGCTGAAGAGAGGCGACTGCGCCTGTCACTGCTACAGCAGACACAGCAGCGATGGCCGAGAACTTTTTGACGCCGACCATAATGGGCAGCCAGACGTGTTTGTTTAGGGGGAGTGCTTTTAGTGTTGGTGGTTCGAGCGAAGTACTGAAATGGTTGAATAAGGCTGATAAGACTGCGGTGTGTTCGGCCTTGGTTGAAAGGAGCGTGTGTAGGTTGCTGACGAGGCTAAAAGAGTGTGTAGGGTTGAGACACAAGCAGGCGTAGATGGGGAAGGGTCGTTACGGGGGGAGGTGGGGGGGGAGATGATAGTGGTGGTCGTGAAGATGATGATGACGTTGAACGAAGGGAATGGAGGGTTCTCGAGCGACAGGCATGAGGAGAGGGCGGCAGGCGGACAGAGTGCAAAGAGGGGAGAGGGGCTCAAGCAGAGATGCGGGCAAAGTCAGAGGATCGACAAACTGCATCAAAGATGTCGGTAGTGAGCAAGTTGCAGCGGCGGCTCACTGCAGTAAGACAGCCGCCATGAGCACGACACTTTACGTACAATGAACGCCCTCCAAACAAAAGAGGAAGACAGAAGATGGAAGGCAGTTGGCGGGCGGAGGGCGAAGCTTGTTGGCTTGGCAGGGCAACAACTGCGGGGAGGGCAAAGCGTACACAGCAGGAGACCAGAACACAGACATTGACTCAGACATGACGGCAGGCAGGCAGGCAGGAGGCAAAAGAGAAGAAAACGAGGGAGCGAAAGCAACCCTTGCATGCATCAACGTTTAGGCGAGGAGGTAGCAGCTGCGTTAGCGTGTGCAAAAGCCACTCAAACCCACGGCTTCAGGTGGCTTTTCGGACCTCACCTTGCAGTGGAGGACCCTTTCAAGCTCAAAGCTTGTACTGTAACAAGCTTGAATCGACGAATGGAAGAGAAGCGTAGATGATGATTGTGTTGACGTTGCGACAAAATGACGAGCACCGATGGACGGACGTGTCTATGGGTATCGAGTTGTGCGGGGTGAAGGTCGTCAACACAAGCAAAGTTGGCTCTCTGCCGCGCCTTTGTGCCTGTGTGTCAAGTGTTGGTTGAAAAGGTGTTGGTCTGAGATGAGAGGAAATTCGAGGCGTCGGAGCTGGAATCCTTCTTGAAAAGAAGAAAGAAGGCTGCAGTCAACATGCAGTTGTTGACAGCCGAGCAGGCCGCTTCTTCAACGACGCCTTGTTCTCTTCTCAATTGTGCTACGCTGGCATCTTACCCTTTTCATATTTCTAGCGGATCGACCTCAACCAAAGCTACGGTTCCGCCTCTAACACTCTTTTTCGATCCTTTCCTGAGAACAGCGCTTCCATCCGCTGTACTGTAATGACCTCTCGATTGTGTTACATGCTGCTTGATTGCGCTAATGCAGGATCCCGCATAGACCTTGAGCGTGTTGGAGAGGCTTCGACTGCTTTGGCTCTGATGACATGTCTCGATTGTTCTCATGTCTGAAAAGAAAACAAACCTTTCGAATTCCAGACTAAAAAGGACACAAAAACAATCACATTCGGCCAAAATCAAGACCTTGTTAAGCCTGATACCCATTTTTGAAACATTGTCAGACCGGTGTCACCTAGCAGATGAAACAAAAGCGCATCGACCTCCACACAAAGTTGTTCATGCGACATGCGCAAAGTGAACCCTTTCCGCAACAACGGACACCGCCATCGTCCTACATTCTTCTTGAGCCGCATCATCTATGCCAACAAAGCCCGCGAAGCAACCTGATAGACTGTCGTGAGGTAGAAAAGAACAAGAGTGGTCGACAGCACGCACCACGAGTAGACCTCGAAGCTGGGCTATCGCCAGGGTCTTCACCATGCCTCGCCGAGCCAGCGCAGCATCGGACGGGGCAAGGGATGGCAAGAGGCCGGCAAGCCAGTCAAAGGATGAGCTATCGACAGGACTATGGCTTCTAAAGCACACCCAAGGCATCGTGACAACAGCAACCGCCATCGGCATCCTGCATCTGCGGACTGCCCATGTCCTCTACTTTACGGTCGGCAGCCTTGCAACGAGCTTCACTGCCAAAGGTCTTAAGAGGGTGATCAAACAGCCTCGTCCACCAGGATCAAGAGTCAAAAAGACGAGTGGAATGCCGTCAACACACAGCGCGTAAGTAGCAGCTCCTTGCTCCAGATGTGGAGGACTCGATTGCCAAGCTGACCCTCGTAACATCACACCATCTGCTTCGATGTCTGCGGCTGAATAGTACCATCTCGTTCATGGGCACCTACATCATGCTGTCCGCTCTCTTCTTGCCCCTGCACCCGACTTTCTCGCTAGACGCTAGCTCCGACCATATGACCCGGATCTGGATTGCAATGGTGGGGATAGCGGCCCCCGTCCTCGTCATGTGGTCTCGAGTGCGACTCGGCGTACACACTCCGGCGCAGACGCTCGTCGGAGCAGCGCTTGGCGTTATCAAAGCGTGCATCTGTTTTACGGCGTGGAACGGTACGAACCTCCTCTTTGGCTCTGCCTTGGCTTTCGACACCACCGCTTCGACCCGCTCGGTCCTACGGAACGGTCTGAAGGACTCGATTGGCGTTCGCGTCGATTCGATCATCAGCCAGACAGAGGCCAGGATCTTTGGTTGAATACAGACGACCAGCACTAAGTATTCAAGGTATAGAGCACATTCGACCATCAGAGACAACGCAGCACATGGAGAGGAAGCGGTGCCGATGCGGATCAGAATTTTGCCCGATCGCATCCGATTTTCAGATAGACGCGGTAAAGCACGAAGTAGAATCCCAATCAACCTCTTTTGTCACCGCATTAGTCTCAGCATGTCCTCAACCTGCACTCCTTTGGATTAACCGCAATGATGATACCTCGAGTCTCGAGCTTACAATGACATTCCAGACAGAAGCACATACTGGGTATGCTATGATGAGCGTGTGGGTTGCAGTGAGTGTCGAGCATGCAACGTGTGCAGAGGAAGAAGACGCTATGTCCCACCGCAAAAAGAGTCTCCCTCGCTATCTTGTTGAGGCAGAAGTCGACCTTTCCAAAAGCTAGATTCGAGGGAGCAGATGCTGGCTGCTACAGCATGCGTCATTTGGTTTTCCAGATTTCACTATCACAAAATTCGCTCCCCCCCTGTGTCACTATACATGAATATTCCTACTCATCTCACAATACAACCTTGGCAGATTTTTTGTGAACACCTACTTTGATTGCTTGAGTGCAGAATCCACAAATCAGAACCTTGTTTGACCACCTTTGGCCTTAATTACAGCTTCCATTCTGCTGATCTGAGTGATATACATGCAGTTTTCTCTTGAGCAGTGAGTATATGGTGTCTGGAGGGGCCAGATGATGTGCTAGATGATGCCATTTGATGCAAAATTGAGCGAGATATGCTGATTACAGGAGATGCTGGTGATGAGGAGATACCATGAATTTTCCAAGTCCAAGAAAATCTGGAAAACCAAATGACGCGTGCTGTACAGTACAGTCGAACCTCTCGAAATGACACATGTAAATTGAATAAAATAATTCAAAAATCGCGTTTTAATTTTGGCCTAAAAAAGGTGCAAAAATCTAGCATCATCTTGCAGTGCTTACATAATGCCTTGAAGGTATAAGATATGTATAGTGTTCTGAGCCTCTCAACCAGCTCTGGATACTGAAGAAGCTAACAGAGGCCACTATCCATGATATAGTGTGATCATCAGGTGAGGAGGAAGCACTGGCAGAGATAGAGGATACTGAAGACACTTTGGAATCCTAGCCCATCTGTAGCATCAGCAGAGCTTGACAAGGGCCCATAGAGTGCTACAGGAGTGGTGGAAGAGCAGTTCAAGACTCTCAAGTCAGCTCAGGATACCCTGGCAGACCATGGTCTTCTGACCTAAAAAGTTTCAGATGCTTTCTCAGCTTGTAGCTCTCATCCTACTGTATCACAATCAATTCTGTAGTCACACATTCAGTGTGAAAGCTCTCACAATTCCATAGGTGCTCTGAGTGATGAGCTACAAGAATTCTACTGTTTGAGGATGTCAAAATAATTTACGAAAATTTTAAAATAAATAATGTGTCATTTCGAGAGGTTTGACTGTACTGTATGATTTTCCTGATTTGATTTTCGCGACCCCTTTTTCCCCTGTCGCACAAACAGACACAAAGGGAAAGAGAAGCTGGGAAAATACTGTACAGTATAGTAAGAGCGGCATGTCTCAGGAAGGCTGTCTTCTAGATTCGGGGTGAGAGAGCCAAGTAGAAGATGAGTGAGTGAGTGACTTTGGTCTCCGCCAGTCAAAGTGCTGCACGAAGAGCTTGTGCGTCTCAGCCTTTACACCTTGCTCGACACCCTTCTTCCGATCCCAAGGTCCGAGTTTGCATTGCCCCATTCGACTTGGAATCGAGTATAGACTTAGTGAGTGAGAAACAGATAGACACAAGGCGAGCACAGACAAAGCAGATCATGGTCCATGAGCTTGCCCGCTTGGAATCCGGCTTCCAATGCTCTCGTTCTCGCTTTCGGAAAGCACCCTTTTTTTTCAAGGTTGCAGGAGCCATCTGGCCGCCTGCCGCCCTTTCGCGTGATTTTGTTACCTTGCTTCCGGTCAAGCACATGGACACTGAAATTGCGCCTGAACTGTCCATACTACCGTCGCTTCCCGAGTCCAAGTGTGTCTCGTCTCCACCTCTCGACCGTCTCTTCATTCCCACCGCACCTCTTTCCCCTTCTGGTCATCGGAGGGGCCCATCTCGATCCTGTTCGACCCACACTTCTCCATTGCAACGACCCTAACGACATCACTCATTCCACATCCGCATCTATTGTACGGCCATCCCTATTGAGCCGAAACTTCTTCTTTTGAACCACCAACTTGAACGCTGCACTGGCCAGCAATCCATCTCGCATCGAGCCGACGTAGCCCAGGCACGTAATCTGCCAGCTTGGAGACCCCAATAGCATCCACACGGCCGCCAGGTCAACCTTGATATCAGCGCACCTCTTGATCGGGAGGCAGAAATAGCAGCAACCATGGCCATCTTTGGCAAGAAAAAGTCCGACAAGGACAAGGACAAAGACAAGCAGCAGTCACAGTCTTCTGCTCCTTCCAATGGCGACAGCATCTCCTCGCTGTCTCCCGCTATGGAGTCATTCGCCAGGCAATCTCAACAGCAACAGCAGCAGCAGCAGCAGCAGTCTCCCTACTCTAGAGAAGCGTCTGGCATCCCTACTCCTGGCGGCTCTCACATCCCGAACAAAGGCTCGATATCTGGTCCACCTAGCGGTCTCATGGCCATGGGCAGCGGTTTTGCACCTCATCCTGGTCAGCCAGATCCTTCTGGTATCCCTGCTCCCGGCTCAGGTCCACTTGGCTCTGTATCAGGTTTCCGTTTCGGCGGACCAGCTCCTCGTCCAGATGGCATGGCTTCCGGCATCCCAACTCCAGGAGGTCAAGGCTCTCTGCGCTCTCGCAAGATGAGCGAACAGGGTGCACCAATCATCGCTGGCGCTTCACCTGGCTCCAACTTTGGCATGGGCGGTGTCGGCAGTCCAACAAGCGGCAGCATCTCAGGTCTTCCCCCTCAATCATCCGGTCCTGATGCTGGGCCGCGGCTGTCCAATCCCAACATGCCAGGTCAACCGCTCGATAAGGGCCGCTCCCAACAGGTCGTCTATCCATGGAGCCAGCGTGGTCTTGTCATGAACCCACCCAAGTTCCTCGACGAATCCCGTCAAGCTCCACCAGGCGCACTCAGCCCTTTCCCTTTCCCGCGATACGGACATGCTGTCAATCAGACTGCCAGCGCTTCTGGCGAGCTCTACCTCTTTGGTGGTCTCGTGCGCGAGAGCGTCAAGAACGATCTCTACACCGTCTACGTCGACAAGCTCATCTCGCAAACGCCCAACTCTCCTCCCAATGCCGCCGGTTCAGGGTCAATCAACCCCAGTCAGATCTATGCTAGTGCCACGCTCGTCCAGACGACAGGCGAGATCCCGCCTCCGCGTGTTGGGCACGCTACCGTTCTCGTCTCCAACGTTCTCATCCTCTGGGGTGGTGACACAAAGGTACGCGCTGACGACAAGCAGGATGAGGGTCTCTATCTGCTCAACCTCAGCACGCGCGAATGGACCCGTGTCAAGGCCGGTGACGGTCCCGAGACTTGCCCTGTCGGCCGATACGGTCACAGTGTCGCTATTGTCGGCTCGCGCTTCTTTGTCTTTGGTGGTCAAGTCGACGGCAACTTCATGAGCGACCTCTGGTGCTTCGACCTCAACAGCCTCAAGGGAACACCGACATGGGAGTGTCTCAAGCCTCAGGGTGACGTTCCGCCCAAGCGTACAGGTCACGCCAGCGTCACCTACAAGGAAAAGATCTACGTCTTCGGAGGTACCGACGGTCAATACCACTACAACGACACATGGTGTTACGACATTGCTACTGACACCTGGAAGGAGCTTTCATGCATCGGCTACATCCCTGTTCCTCGTGAGGGGCATGCTGCCTGCCTTGTTGATGATGTCATGTACATCTTTGGTGGTCGAGGCGTTGACGGCAAGGATCTTGGCGACCTTGCCAGCTTCAAGATCACCAACCAGCGCTGGTACATGTTTGCCAACATGGGTCCTTCTCCCAGCGGTCGTTCCGGTCACGCTATGTCCACCTTCCAGAACAAGGTCGTCGTGCTCGGAGGGGAGAGCTTCACTGGTGCTAAGCCCGATGATCCGGCCATTCTGCATGTTCTTGACACGGCCAAGATCAAGTATCCCACCGACAACAATGCCTCGCAGATCAAGACCTCCGCCGTCTCCAAGTCCAACATCACATCGCCCGGCAACGGCACTCCCACTGGTCCTGCTGCTGGTCCTGGCTCACATATTCCAGGCCCGAACGGATCTGTCCGTAGCGCCATGTCACCCGTGGCAGAAGGCGACGAACGTAATCGGACCATCTCGCCGACCATGCGTGGAGCACCTGGGCCGATGCAAGGCAGCGCGCCCACTTCGCCACCCGAACGTGGTCTCGATCAGAACTTTGCACAACAACAACAGCAGCAGCAGCAGCAGCAACAGGTGCTCCCTGGCTCCGGACCAGGCATTGTTGCTCCCGCGCAGATTCAGTCACAGCCTTCGTTGCAACAGCAGCTCACCAACCAAGCTCCTCCTCAAGGACCGCCAACATCACAGTCACCCTATCAGCAGCCACCGCCTGCTGGTGTCATGAATGGAGATCCTGCTATGCGCGCCACCAGTCCTCCGTCCAGCGTTCAACACCATCAGACTCAGCTGTCCCAGCCATCTCAGCTGCTGTCCCAGCAGCCTGGTCAATTGCCGCCTCAGCAGCCACAGCAGGTCAACCAGAACCAGCCCTACTCGTATCCTCAGCAGATAGGACCTGGGCCTGCACCCGGTGCCGCTCCTGCCACTGGCCCAGCACCTTACAATGGTCCTCGCAGCCAGCGCTCCATTGAGAACATGCGTGCCGGTGGTGCCCTGTCGCCCACCAACATGAACTCGATGCGCAGCCTCAACGGTGTCGTCAGCAAGATGGATTCGCCCGCTGCGCCCCAGGACGGTTTCCACTACGGTCGCACCACCAGCCCTCCTGGCACCAACGGCTACATGTCGCCTCAGAACGTGCCAGCCGAGGTTGATGCGATGCGCAAGCGCGAGGCTTGGTACAAGGCAGCTCTCGCACTCGCTGTCAAGAAGGGCTTTGTCGAGCCTGATCAGCTCAACGCGGGCGACATCAGCATCGGAGACACGCAGCGCATTACGTCGGAGCGAGTCAGCCTTGATGGCATCGACACGGGTGCTGAGGGCAGCGACAAGGACCGCGTACTCAAGACACTCATCTCTCTCAAGGCACAGCTTGCGAGCGCCAAGGCCACTATTGCACAACAGGCGCAAGGAGAGGCCGATCGCCACGCCGAGTCAGACCGAGCACGTTCGGCTGCTCTTCAGGAGGCCGCCTACTACCGCGCCAAGCTGTCAGCCATCGAGTCCGGTAACGGCGACGAGGTGACCCGTCTCGACCGCGAGCGTGCCAACAAGCTCGAAAAGTCGTTGGCCGATGCCCTTCGAGAGAGTGCCCAGCTGGAACGTCAGGTCTCGTCGCTTCGCGAACAGGCTAAGTTGGAGCAGCAACTGCGCAACTCGGCGGAGGAGAGACTCTCAGAGACGGCCAAACGCGCTATGGCAGCCGAGGCGGCTCAGATGAAGGCATACGATGAGCTGTCGTCGCTGCAGAAGCGCAGCTACTCGACCGAGAGCGCACTGCGCGAGCACATTGAGCAGGTCACGACTCTCTCGTCGCTTGTATCGCGTCACAGGGCTGACCACGAGCATGCCTCTCGTCAGTTGGATGAGGCAAAGGCCAGCGTCGCAGCGCATCTCGCAGCATTGACGCAGCTCCAGGCTGCCCACGGTTCAGTCACTACACGTGCCGCCGAGTACGAGCGTCTGCACGACGAGCAGCGTGGCATGCTGCAACAGCACCAAGCGGCTATTGCTGATCTCCGTGCCCAGCTCGAAGCCAAGTCAGGAGAGGCTACCACCCACGCATCGCGGGCTGCTGAACTCGAGTCCTTGGTGCACCAGCACCGACAGGAAGCCGAAGCGCATCGCATGGCTGCCACGAGCGGTCTTGCAGCTCTGCTTGCCCACAAGGACCAGACATCGACACGCGACCTGGGAGCATCGACTACTGTGCCCTCGCACGTAGAGGAAAAGATGAAAGCACTCGAGGACGAGGCTGAACAGCTTCGACAGCTCCACGCCGAGGCCCGCCAGATGGCCGATGAGCACGCTAGCTCGCTTCAAGAGATGCAAGACCGTCACCTCACGATGGAGAAGCAGCACACTGGCTTACGCTCCGAGCTCACAGCACTTCGAAGCCAGCTTGCGGTGGCCCTGCAGGAGGCGGCCCGTCTTAAGGACACCGCCAGCTCGAAGGATCTCGAGCTTCGCGACCGCAACCGTGCCATCGAGGCAGCGCAGGTCAAGTCGAGCTTGCTGAAGCAGTTCATGGCCGAGCGTGGTGTCAGCGTTCCTAATGACGACGAGCTCAGTGTCAAGTCGGGCTATGCTGATCGCCGCATCCGTGAGCTGGAGGATGAGATCGACGCACGTGGACGAGAGCTGCAAGAGGCAGAGCATCGTCTTCAGGACTCGGAAAGCCGTGTCGAGGAGCTCACTCGCGAACTCGAGCACCACGCCTCGCTCACTGCAAGCCGAGGCACTGCCGACAGCACCAGTGTTGCTGAAGCCGAGCGTCGTGCTCAGCTCGCCGAGCGGGAGCTGGCCGAGACGACGGCTTCGTACAAGGAGAGGATGGCTCAGCTGGAGAACGACTACCAGACTGCTGTGCAGTTCGTCAAGGGCACCGAAAAGATGCTTCGCAGGATGAAGGACGAGCTGACCAAGTACAAGACCGAGAACGCCTCGTTACAGAACGAGCTCGCTACGCTGCGATCCGCCGGCGGTGGAGGACGTCTGAGCACGGACGATGGCGCACGCTCCGAAGAAGCAGCACGCGACATCGAGGCGCTGCGAAGCCACCTTGCCGACGTGACACAGCAGAGCGAAGAGATTGCAGCCGAAAACCGCGAGTTGGAGCGCAGAGTAGCACAGCTAGTTGCTGAGCAGCAACAACACCGTGGCTCGCTGGACAAGACTCGTGATGCCGCAGGAGGCGCTTCGGATAGCGGCCACTCGACTCGCAAGGTTTCTGAACTCGAGAGTGAGGTGGCTAGACTGCAGGCTAGCTTGGAAGAGTCACGCAAGGAGGTCAAGAAAACGCTGGAGCGCAACGAGCAGCTGCAGACGCAGATTGGATCGAGCTCTGCGACCAAGTTGAACGAGGCTGGCGGCGAGGATGCTTCGTCGCTAAGCCGATCGTTGAGCGCTGCACAGACGAGCAACGAGCAGTTGAGACGCGACAATGCCAACTTGACACAGCGACTGCAGGAGTTGGATGACAAGTTCCAGCTGTTGCTCGGACGAATCGAGTCGACACACGAAGACGGCGGCGAGCGAGCACGAGACAGCATGGCGTACGGCAGCATTGCTTCCGAGCTGGACAAGTGGGAGCGTGATCGTACGCTGGGCGACAACGATGCATATGCTGCTCAACAGGCATTACAGGCTGGTACGGCCCCGCTGTCGAGCGCTGAGGCGTATGCTGGCAAGCCGGATCACTGATTCGCCATTCCCTCAAGCAACTGTCTAGGCGCCTTTTCCTTGGGCCTAACGAGAAACACCCTTTCCCCCTTCATTTCCGCATAGCAGGATCAGCTTGCTTTGCACTTGGTGTGATGAAAACCAATGATTCCCCTCTTAATGACCTTTCCACACTATGACCCTGATCCACACGTTGCCTTTTGTAGCACGCCAGACTCATGCATAGTCTCGGCGGCTGAAGCTTGTATTACTTTTTGAAGGCCTGGTACATCCAGCCTCATGACCCCCATTCAATGATGAAATGATGATTTCCTTTCGATGATCCACGCCTGTTTGATGGTTTCATGGGTGTATGTGCGTGCCATTGCGGTAGCACATAAAGCTTGACAGTGAGAAGGCTTTAGTATAGACTGGCTTGCAAGGAGACAGGAGAGAAGAGGAGCTCCGTGAACAGGGAGAATCTGAGGCAGCAAGTAGGCAGAAAAGCGATGCAAGAAGCGGTCATCTCACTTGCAAAAACCGACGGGTGGGAGCAGCAGAGAGGAGTTCCGACGCCCAATTCAAACCAACTCTTTGGATTGCTGCTGCCTGTTGTAGAGTTTGAAAAGTGCTTGCTGCTCTGGCTGTGGACTGAATTGAAAAAAGTCGGGAAATTTCTCGCCTGCACAGCTGACCACGACGAGAGGCAACAAAATGGTCGGCGGACGCGCGCGCTGTGATTTTCTTCGATTTTAAAAAGTCGGCTCGAGCCTTTTTGCTGGCGCGTGAGGAAAAAAGGGGTCTCTGGCTAAGCAGCAGCCCACGCACGCATCGATAGAGAGTGCAAGGAGAGAGAGAGCGAGAGGGCGGTACGGAAGCGAGCTGGGCTCGAATTTTCTCAACGCAGGGAGAGAGGTTCGTGCAACTGAAGATCGCTTGGTGAGACACACACACACAGCCAGTCAAGCCAGCCAGACAGCCAGCCAGGAGACTCTCTCTCTCTCTCTCTTTCTCTCATTTCGAGATCCACAGACTCAACAACGCTTGGCGAGATTCATCAAACCCTTGCGAGCCTGTGAATTGACAGGTCACACTTCACACACCGCATCTTTGCCTCATCACCTTTGTCTACACCCTCACCTCCATCCTCGCATCACCTTTTGGACCGTTTACCTCCGCATCTCCAAGGACTGCTTTGCGGTGCACATATCGAACGCATTCTCGACATCAGGACCCGTACCGAGAGCTAGCTTAGGGAAGCTCAGCTGGCAATCAAACCGAAAGCGATCGCTTGATACCGTCTTTTGAGAGGATAACGCCTCCGACGAACATACACGCTGTCTGTCTCGCATCGCACCAAAGCAATTCCTGACTAGCTTCATACCTCAGTGGTCAATTCTGGCAACAGCACACTATCCAGTACAACTTGAGCTCGAGCCAGTCGACTTGCACCTGCATTCCGTCGCAGGATCTGCAACATATCCTAAACCATCTCTTGCCAGATCATTTTCGAGCTTCTCATCGAGCTTCTCATCGCCGTTCGGAATCTTGCTCGATCGAAGCTTCCTTGCCCTTTCGCCGACTGTCGAAGACATCAACCGGCGCAGCGCTTTGCGATACAGCGAAAGAATAGAGAGACTCGACGTAGACCGCACCTTCAACCACCAAGCCATAGACTGGCACCCTCATCGACACAATGACCCGCGTCCTCCCCTTCTTTTTGGCGCTCTGGGCGCTGCTGTGCATCGACAGCGCATTCGCTCCTGACCCGCCCGCCTTCACACCAGGCTTGACCAGCGCAACAGGCGCAACAGCGACAGGCGCACAAGCCACCAACACAGCTACCTCGGTCAACATTCCGTCATCAGCACCTGTTGGTGGAATCACCATCACACAACCCATTCAGACCGCCGATCCATCGTACTACAAGATCGCAAGAGGCGTCGATGTCACGTTCGGCTGGAACTTTACTTCGGTACTCCAGTACCCACGAACACTCACTGTGCAAGCATATTGCTCGGACAACCTCAACACCTATGACATTGCCACCAACCTCCCAGGTACGGCTACAAGCGTCGTCTGGTCACCATTCAACTACTCGACCAGCGTTGAAGCTTCGAATCCCAACTTGCCTCAGTTGATTGCAGCTTCGTACCGTCTGTTGATCTATGATGAGCGCGGTATGGCTGTTGGTGCTTCGCCCGGTCTGATGCAGCCTAACACCAAGGTGCAGTTTGCGTTGTATAACCCTCAGGCTTACACACCTTTGGCGAGTGGTTGGATCTGTGCGGCCTGCAGTGGAGCGACTGGATTGAAGGCTATGCATCCCGCATTTGTCGGATTGATTGCGACGGCGGTGATTGCTGTTGTTTCCGGATGGGGGCTGTTGACGAGGCAGGCTGGGATTGGCGGATTTGCTGATGTAGAATGAACTTTGGTTACATCTCAGTTGCTAACGTTCTGCCCAAGTGCACTCGACATTCGAACCTACCTTGACACTGTCTTTTGTTTATCTCGCATCACTTGGTTATGTTTCTTCTTAATGGACATTTTTCTCTATGCTTCTCTTGAAGTATACCCAAGATTTGGCTGTGATGAGATAGTTGCGGTCAATGTGGAGCGATTGATGCTGTAACCAGCGCATGATTCTGAGCTAGTTATGGCCTGCAGGTTGCATGTAGTCTTAAGAGTATGCAGAAGCTGCGCCCCGACCATCGGTGCTCTCAGCTCCCGATTTCACAGCCTGTGTCAGATTGAGAGAATGCAAAGCTGGCAGCACGTGACGTGACACGCTCAACACGTCGCGCCCAACTCTCTTGCTTCTTGCGGTGGGGAAGAAACGGTTTCGCGTACAGTAAATCATTTTCTGATTTGAACCTGCGATTTCCCCGAGCGATTTGCCAGGTTCACAGCTCCGTTCAGCGGTGAGCAGCATACATGAGTTGAGACGATCAAGACGTGATACAGTAGACATGGGATGCGGATCTCATCACGGATGAGGTGATGAGTTTGATGCACGGTGACGAAGAGAAGAGGAGCGCAGAAGATGATGCTTGATGTGATCAAGGAGAAGAAGAAAGACTGCAAGCTGCGTTCCGAACATCACCGCTGTTACGCTTTCGCCGCCTTAGACTCGCACGATGATGAAGCGCTCTCTTCCGTTGCGGTTCGGAACGGGGAAGCCGATCGTCGCCTCTCTCACTTTATGGTTTGGTTTGCATCGGTGTGCAAAAGAGGACGAGACAAGCCGATTGGGGTATTCAGAGAGACATGATCGGCCAAAGCCGTTCGCTGTCATGTAGCTCGGGCTGTCTGTGTTTTCAAACGCCCGTTGCGATGCGGCTGTCCCTTAGGCTGATGCTGCTGACCTGCCTCGGCTTTGGCGCGCCACAGCGGATAGCTTCTTCCTGGCTTCCCATGCTCCCCCACTCGTTTTCAAAATCACATTCTGCCGATCTTTCGTCATTTGTTCCTTCCATAGACGCAGGTGTCGTGTCTCTGTCATCGTTCGCAGCGGAGAATTCGATACTGCTGACGAGAAAAGAAGAGGGGGCATGTCAACGGAACAGAGTTAGGTGAAATGCTCGAGGGTGGTCGCCACACCGAAGCGCAGAAACGAAAAAGAAATAAAAAACGAAAGAAAATGTGCTCTTTTGAAGGAGGTGTTACTTTTTTTTTTTTTTTTTTTTTTTTTTTTGTGGAAGCGCCTCGGAGCTGTCACATTTGCTTTTCTTTTGATGCGTCGACTTGAAAGGACAGAGCAAAGGGCTTCGGAGATGGATTGAGCTACAGTACAGTAGCTGCCCATCATCATTCCTCGAATGCATTTCCGTGTGTCCTCTCGCGTGTTGCTTCGGCGTTGGGAAGATTGGGCACGAAACGAGTCTCTTTTTGTTTCTTTTTTCTCCCCTTTTCTCCCCTTTTCTCCTTTCTTTCACTGTGTCTGTGGCTATTGTGCCCTTTTCCTCTGGCACTTCACCTCTTGCAAGCGAAACAATTGAAAGTGTTTGAGCACGATCCCACCACAAACAACACAAACACACACCATCATTCCTTCTTCCCCACCTCAATTGCTCGACTGCTCTCCTCTCCTCTCCGCTGCGCTGCGCTGCCCCTTCCTTGCCCATTCATTCTTTGACAGTCACTCTCGGACGCGCGTCTCTCCATCGCCGAGGAATCTGCTTCCTTCTTCCTTCCACCGCTTGCCTTGTTTTTGCTACCTTCCTCCTCCTCCTCATCAATCCAATCCAAGCCTCCTCCTTTCCTCGACCACAAGCTTCATGCGTGCCGCTGCCGGTTGCTCGGCCTTTTCACCGCATCTTCCTTAGCGCTCCACTCGGCCTTTCTTCCCTTCTTTCTTCCTTCCAGCCTTCACCCTCCAGCCTTCATCCTCCAGCCTCATCCCCTCGCTCGGTCTCACTCCTCATCCTCATCGTCATCGTTCTAGTCCGCTTCTTTGCCGCCACACATCCACTGATCGACACTTGTCCAGCGCTTCGACTCATCTCGCCGCTGTCTCAATCCAAACCACGTTGACGCTGCTTGCAAAGGTACACTGCCTGTCTCAACCATCGTCTTGGCCTTGCTCCTCCTCCTCCTCCTTCCGCAACCCCGACCCTTCTCTGCAGACCGGCTTGCGCTTCTGCGTACACATCTCGACTACTCTTGTGTGCATCTCGCCACTCTCAACTTTGTTTTCCCTCGGCGCTTCTTCCTGCACTCGCAGCCAATCTTTCGCCGCGTCGCGCACTCGACACGATTGCCGCCCTCCCAGTCCTTCGAGTAAACACATCGTCCTCGCCACTCACGCTCTTCGAGCTCTTGCCTTCCGCCCCTCGGACTACATCCTGCTGCACCTCATCCGCTGCCCAGCATAGAAGCGCGCTAAGCCGCGAGTTTGCTGTTCCAGTAGCTTATCCTCGACCCCGCCAGGATCGACGCTGCATTCAATCGGCCTTTCTGCCTTCTTTGCGTAAGTTACCTGTCTCCCTCCTCCTCCTCCTTGTCCTTCTGCCTCTCGTATTGTTCCCCTCTCCCATCGCCCTCGCTATCGAACTCCTACCTGCACGGTCTAGCACCTTGTGCAGCTCTTGCAGATCAGACAGAGTTGCATCGGTCGCTTCTTGGCTAGCAACTGCGCACATCCTTGTAAAGCATTGCTTTGCACGCATGAATGCCCAGTCGCCCTGCTGCCCTTACCATCCTGCCCGTGTTGTTCTCCTCCCTCTCCTCTCCATCTTGCTCCTCCTCTCCCTTCCAATCCCCGCTGCTCCCTAGCACTCGTTCCCTCTCTTCCTCCTCCTCCCTGTCCTTCCTTTTCGGATCCTCGCATCTACAAACCTACGCTAGCACCCGTGACGATCAACTCGACGGCTCGCTTCTGCTCTGTCAACTGTGTCAGCTTGAAACTTTTGCAGTCAGCTTGCAGCTTGCTCTTGGTCTTTTGGCATCTCAACATCATCTGGACCGTTGCTCTTGATCACCATCACCATCATTGTCACAGTCGTCGTGACTAGCATCACCCTTCCCTACCGCATTCATCACCACCACCCCCTTCGACCCTATTTACGTCTCGGTTGTATCGCTTTCTACGTTGGACTTGCTTGACTGACCGACATACTACCGTTACCTTCTCTTCAACCCCACCTTCGTCTACTCGCCTCTAACGCACATCGTGCCAACACCTGATCGGCGGCCCGTGATCACCGCACGGGCGTATATCGATCGGTTATCACCGACCGCATACATACATACATCGTGCTGCATCACCACACCCTCTCTTGCGACAATGCAGGCCGAATCATCCCAACCTCCACGCGCTGCCTTGACTGCAAGCGGCCTCGTCCCGACCCAGTCCACATCACCATACCTTGCAGCAGCACCAGCAGGTCTTTTTGCTTTGCCTCCCGTTGCTCAGTCACCTCTCTTTGATCCAGCATCTCAGGTTCAGCAGCAACAACAACAACAACAACACCATCACATTCAACATCACCAGCAACCACCGCCGCCGCCGCCGCAAGCCGACTACATTGCAGCTAACGGCGCTTTTCAGCATTCAGCTTCACGCGGCTTTCAACCAATAGTGCATGATCCATCCGCTTCGCACGACGCTGCCTTCCGCGTACCCAACATCCCACGAAGCGCACACGTGATCGACTACAGCAACCCATACGAGCAGCTCGATTCGCATATCCACGTGCACCAGCAGCATCAGCCGCATCCGGTCCCATACCATCCAAGCCTCTACGCTTCCACATCCTATTCGTCGCTCGCAGGCTCAGGTGCCGTACACGACTTCCCGCCGGGTTTCCCTTCGCACGGCGTCTACACACACTCAGATTTGGGCATGATGCCAGCAAATCCGATGATGCGATACAACTCCTTCCCAATGTCTGCCGATGGGTCCTCCAGTGGAACACCGGGGTCTATGACCCAGCAGGACATCGACAACCTACTCGCCATGTCTCGTGCTCAGGCAGGCGACCACGGCGATGCCAGTGCCTTCCCATGCACGTACTGCGACAAAGTCTACACCGGCAAACATGCTCGCAGTATCTGGCGCCGTCATCTTCAAGACAAGCATAACATCCCCCTCAGCGCACAGCCTCGTCGTACCCGTTGGGACGGCGATGTCAACCGACCCAAGAATGCTGAAGAGCGCCGCGCACGCATGCTCGAAAGCAAGCGTCGATGGGCGAGAAAGAAGCGTCTGCAAGAGAAGCAGGCGGCTCAGGCAGGGAAGTCGGGTAGCAACACGCCTAATCCTGAAGACTCAGATGATGAGGGTGACGATGGAGATGATGGCGCTGATGCTGATATTTCTGGCATGTCGATGAGCTTCTCTCACAGCGGAAGTGGGGACGGTGGTGATGATACTTTCTCGATGCCAACGCAAGCTAAAGCTCATAGGAGAGCTTCGCTCAAGGCAGAGTCGGTGGCTCACTGGGAGACTTCGCCGCAGATGTTTGCATCGCAGGGCCAGGCCAAGCGACAAGCATTGGCACCTTCGACAGCATACAACGTCGCAGGTCCCAGCACAACCCCTTCGCATTACCCTACGTCATTGCCGTTGATGAGCGGCGGCGCCTTCGCTGCGCCAGAACTAGCACCAGGCAGCGGGGGCATGTATTCGAGCTCACCTATGCGTCGTCCTGGTCTCACTCTCGCTCCCGTGTCTCATCATCAGCAGCAAGATATGGGTCTGCCCATGCTCTCCAACCCTAACGACAGCTTCAGTCCCAACAGCAGCGAATACTCGCAACCCGGCTCGGCCAGCTTCTTTAACGACAGCTTCGGCGGCAACATGAGCAACTCGGGCAGCGAGACAGCTAACACTTCGATTGATACTCCGGCGACTACTTGGCCTGCTTTGCCCCCCATTGATGGCGACAAGGTCGCAGCAGCGATGGACGCTCAGCCCCCTGTCCAGCAGAAGGGCAAGAAGGATGCCGCCATTCAGCTGTTGGCTCTTCGATCAGGATCCAACTCGCCAACGGACGACAGGGAGATAAGCTTGAAGCGAAGAGAGAGCAATGAGGATGCTCCTTGGAGCTCGACGCCTAGTCGAGGCAAGGCTGCTTCCCAGCACGCAGCTTTGACGGCTTTGTCTTGCTCAACAACGGCAGATGTTGCGGGCAAGAAGAATGATGATGTGATCGGCGGGCTGAGTCCTTCGCCTGTCTCCCGGACGCTGGCGTCTGCAGGCTCGACTTCGGCTGTGCGGGTCATGCCAGTCACCACACCAGGTCCTGCCTCTCGCTCGGGTGAGAACCCTTTCAGTCTCGACAAGCACAAGATCTCGCCGTACGAAGGTCGTCGGAAGCTCAGCTACTCTGGTGCACCCGCTTCTCCCATTGCTTCCCCCACACATCTTACTTTCGCTAACAGTGGAATGGGAATGGGAGGTGTGAGCATGGGCAAGAGTCTCTCCTCTTCTACTGCTTCGAATGGTCCACTTGGCGTCAAGCTTCCGCCTTTGGTCAGCACTCCTATCCGACCCTCTTCGCAGAACCAACACGCGGTTGCAGAGGGCACTGAGATGGGCATGGAACGAATCAAGATGGATTCGCTGCCGCCATTGCTCGGTTCAGCAAGCAAGAAGTTGGGCGGCAGTGCAGGAGCACCAATGATGTCGACTCCTTTCTCCAAGCCTTTGATGTCTGGGGTGGGTTATTCTGCAATGCGTCGTGGCGATGGCTCCAACCTTGGTGCCAACTCTGCTATGCACGCTGGTGGTGGCTCAATGGCAAACTCGGTTCGCCCTTCGCCATCTCGTCACCACTCGAATGACCAGTTCAGCTCTCCTCAACATCTTAACTTGACCGAGTCGCTGGGTCTGGCACCTCACTCGATCTCCCGCACTTCGAGCTATGCTTCTGCCTGCTACGCTTCGTCGTTGGGTTTGACCCCCAGTGTAGCCGGAATGTCAGGTGGACTTATTGTTGGTGGTGGTACGCCTTTCCACTCTGGTCTAGGTGCGTTGAGTGGGTTGGGTGGGTTTACACCGTTGTCCACTGCCAAGGTAGGCGGTGGTGGAGCGGTGTTTTGGCCCGACTCGACGAGGAAATCGGCTATGAAAGGTGTCGGTATGGCCAACTCTCCCACCGTCTACAAGTCTCACGCTGAGGGCTCGGTTAGGAAGAGCGCTAAGCGAAAGTTCTCCACCCTCAGTCGTGGCGCTGCGACCAAATCACGTACCGCTTCTCCAATACTTGCTGCTGGTAAGGGAGATATCTTTGACGCTGATTACAGGAAGAATGTTAGTGGAGCGGGAGCTGGGCCTTCCAGCGATGACTCTTTTGGAGATGGGAGTGATGATGACGATGTAGAAAACCTAATGTCTATTGGTGCGTTGGATACGCCTTCGAGACCAGCGGCGATGAGGAAGTTGCCCAGAACTACCAGTAGCGGTAGTCATAAACTTGCTCCTGCTCCCGTTACGCCGGGTAGGAATGGAGAGCGAGGAGGCGTGGCTGGGGTGCAGAGGTCGCCTTTGGGCGCTATTAAGCTCAATCACTAGAATCTCTCTTGCTGGGTTGGTGTGATTGAGAGTGGGGTTTGTATTTGTTTTGGTTCTCTTCCGCCCCCATATGTGTACTGTAGGGGGCCGTATCGGTTTGGTTCTGGTTTCATATTGTTGTCATCTTGTTTTCTTTTGCAAACGAAACCTTCTTGATTGCTTTGGTTGATCGGCTGTGCCGTCTGTGATTTGTGCTGGGCTGATCAAGCAAAGCGGGTTTGATGGGGGCAAAGAGTGGGGGCAAGCAGACACACACTGAGGGGAGGGGGGAAGGGGGAAGGGAAGGGGAAACACTTTGAGATTTCTCTGTTCTGTTCTGTTCTGGGAGCGATGGTACATTTGATGATTCTGCTCTTGTGCTTGATCCGGGGGTGGTTGGGTTTTGTGCTGGACTGAAACCTCTGACGATCTGTTTCTGTTCTGTTTTGATCATCATGTGCTTCTTCTCTCTTAGAAGCCTTTGCGGACGCTTCTTTGTGCAAAGGTTGTGCGTCTACGCCGTATTTTTCGTAGTTCTCATCACTTGATACTGCGTCATTCTTCGCCTCGTAATGATCGATACAACTCTGTTCTCGTCATCCACCTTCACGTGGCTGTTTTGCTACCTCGTTTTCTTTATGGCTTCTTGGTCATTTCCTTCTCCGTCTGCTTCTTGTCGAGTGTGCAACCTACGCTCTTTGCTTCTCTACAACAACCGCCTCTCGAACACGCCCACTTGGCTCTCTTTGTTCGTCCGCCTTCCTGAGTCGTTTATCGCTTCACTTCATTCAACCGAATCCCACTGATGTCTTGCTCCCTTTGAGCCTTATTGCATCGTTACCGACCTGCACTTTCTCTCGCACGTATTTCGTCAGATCCTCATTCCCTACCAAATCAGTTTCAAAGGCGCTTCACCCTCCCTACTCAACACATTTGCAACCACCAACAAGCTGTAGTCTACATCCGTCTACCACCCTTTGCAGTCGGTGGGGGAGGCCAATTCTTCCTCAAACCCAGCTCGAATTTGTTCACCAAATCCGAAATCCTATGTCGGGTAGGGTGGGTGGTGGAATCGAACTCGAAAGAGTGATTGAAAGTGCATTGGGTCGAATCGAGGTGGATTGATACAGTTGTTCTGCAAGCGACAGGCGAGACGTGAAGGTGAGAAGCGGGAGAAGTTTTGGTTAGAAGGAGAACAGAGGGATGGAAAAAAGAAAAAAAGGGTGTGAGACTTACTTGACAATCTCTGCCCTAGCTCCGATTTGCACGGGTAAGGGAAGAGAGAAGTGGGGAGAAAAAGGTGAGTCGTCGTATGGTCGTCGTGTAGGGTTGTGAGGTTTTTGCTTCTTTTTGCATTGCGTAGCGGGTGGGGTAGGGACGCTTTGAGTGGTCATGACTGTGAAGTCTTCTTCTTCATCTGAGGAGCCGATGGTGGAGCTAGGCGAGGCGGGCCGTGACACACCATTTGTACGAGCTAAGGCGGTGGTGGTGGCTGCGGTTTGGTTGCTTGCTGTGACAGCGCTAGAAGTGGCTGCGGTTGAGTTCGTACCCGTTCGGACTAGGGCATCATCAGCACGGTGGACACTCTGTGGAACGGCGATCGAGCCTCGAGGGGTAATAGAGCTCGGAACGACAGCACGGGTAGAAGACATCGTGGAAGTGGTGCTGAACGAGTCAACCATCACCACATCTGCATCAACATTACGCGTGACGATACGGCTTCCAACATTCATCCCCATCCCCAGTCCCAGACCTTGTCTCATGGCTGAGACGCTATTCCGATAGGATGAAGAGTAGGGAGTCGCACTACGAGCCCTCCCACGGCTAGAGAACAGATTGTGGCGAGGGGCTGGAGTAGGTGTTCTGGCCGAGAGCGGACCGCTGCGTCGGGGTGAGGCTGGTGCAAGAGAAGGTTGACGGCTGCGAGGTACAGTGGCGGGTGTGAGCGAGGGTTGACGAGATCTAGTGCAGGAAGTGGGTCGGGCTGGAGCTCCGGGGGCTGTAGATTGAGCTGCCGCCAGATCTCGGCTCATCTGAGGAGTGGTGATAGTTGCGGAGGGAGCTGGTGTGTTGCGAGGTGCGATGCTCGTAGCTCGGCTGGGGTCTAGTGTACTGCGATTTGGTGCAGGAGTAGAACGAGCGGCAACGCTCATACCCCTACTCATAGTTGGAGTGCTACGACTAACAATTGGAGTACCCGGTCTCGCAGGCACTGAAGTAGGCGGTCCCATCGAAACCATCCCTCCAACCCCGACTGCAGGCGTTCCACTACCACCACCAGTTCCCCCACTGCCAGAACCACCGAGAGTAAGCAAAGGGTGACTCGGTTCAGCCTTAACCATACCCACTCCTCCTCCTGCACCTGCGCCTTCCTCTGTCTTCACCCTCACCTCCTCCCCACGATTTGCAGCTGCAGCGAGATCAATCGGGACCGGAACAGGAGTGACACTTCCTCTAGCAGCGGGAGTAACAGGTCTCACAGATCCTGAGCGCGGTTGAGCTCTGCCAGTAGCAGCGAAAGCAGCGGCCATTTGCTGGGTCAAATTTGCGCCTTGAGATGGACAAGTGTTCGTAGTGCTGCTTCCCATGGCGATAATGTTTAAGGTGCTGGTGGCGCTAGGACGTGGAGTAGATCGGGTAAGATCAATAACAATTCCTTCCCTCACCTGTACGAGCCAAATTGTTTTTGGCTATCAGCATCAGTCATTTTGCAAGCGAGCTTTAAGAAGGGTGAGTGGGAACTTACATTGCTCGATGGTGTACTAGTTCCAAGGCCAGCTGTCCCAGCACGAGTCCGGGTTGGAGTAGACGTATTGGGGCTGGCACAAGTCGCAAAAATGGAACGCCTATCTCCGCTTGACCAAGTCAAGTCGGTGCGCGGAGCACCAATCGTAGGCGTGACAGGAGTTCGAGGGGTGGACAGGTCACTACGTATCGTACTAGAGCTTGATGCTGGAGTGCTCAGGGCACCTGGGGTAGTTGGACGTGGTGGAGAAATCAGTACAAAATCAGACATCTTGTACAAAGACAGTAAGGCGGTAGTAGGGTGTAGAACGAGAGAGAATGATTTGCAGACAACGACGCGTAAAGATGACGTGTTCGATGAGCAGAACAGCTGTGCAAGATGCAATTTATCGCGGAGGGCAGACGTGAGGATGGACTTCACAGATGGTCGAATGGGTAGAGAACTTGTTGGAGAGAAGAAAGCGTTGGCAGAAAGAAGCAGCAAAGATTGAGGGAGGATGAGAGCTCGTTGAGGGATAAGAGACGAGTTTCGAAGTGAGAGAGATAGGGCGAAGTCACGAAAGGCGCGTTCTTCGTAGCCGGTGCGGACAGAGGTGTAGAACTGTCGAGGTTGGCGCTAAAGGGCGGTGAGAAAGAAGTGCGAAATTGAGAATGTTATGCGTGGAGATGATGCAAGGTGCGGAGAAAGAAGTGTCGGAAAGGCTACGAGGGCCAAGAAGAGGTGCCGGCGTGGAGACAAGAAGCAAAGAGAGCAAAGCGAAGGAGTGCGAGGTACTTATACCTCAACCAAGCCCTCTAACGAGCGAGCCGGGCTCCTCATCATCTGCTTGCGGAAAGGGAAACGCTTTGTTCAAGACACACCAGCTGCGGAACGATCTTTGAGGGGGAACAACGACATTGTAGCGGCAACCACTGATTCCGCAAACCACTGGAAGCTTTATCCTCTCAACAGCACACCCGCACAAACAGAACCTGAACTACAAATGCATTGATTGACATTGCGAAACGGTAACTGATGCTAAAACATCAACTAACCCGAGCCAAAAGAGCGAGTTGAAAGGGGCTAGTCAATCCCCACAGCCCAAACTTCCAGCCCAAAGCATTCAAACCTCCCTTCCCCATCCTTCCTCCCCTCGCCCTTTTTCTTCGCATCGCACAAGACCTCGTTATCAAAAGCAGGGCAACAACTACTGACACCTTTTTCCAACGCTCCATCGATCCATAATCCAAATTTCCCCTCACCCCCACCTACACTGAGAAATGTCGATTCGGAGAGCACCATATAGTCATTCCTACCTGTCCATTTGTATCTTTCCACCCCAGCCTCACCTTCACCCTTCTCTCCAGGAGAAGAGGTGGTGGTCTTCCAAAGAAAGCACTCCCCCGACCCGTAGTAGTGCTGCTGAGGGCGCAGTTTCTCATTTACAAACGCCCCAAACACATTATCCTTGTCGTCCTTGATAGCGATAACCAGTCCGGCATCAGAGATACTGCTAAGTCCACCACCGACGTGCATCTTACCATTCCCCCGTGTACCTAACGCTTCCTGCGTTTCTCGCGATGCTCCCCTCAACCAACCCTCCGCTGCACTCTCTTCCTCACCACCCCCACCAGGAATGTTCTCAGAAACGCTCCTCGCCGCTTTCGTAGGATCCAACCCAGCCGCAACCCGATGATACAACGTCTGCAACGAAATCCCATGCTGATCAAGCGAATACAACAAACTCCACCTCTTCCCCAATTGCAACCTTGGCGGCAGAAGAGCTTGCAGTCGAGATGCATGAAAATCTTCGATCACCACTTCAGTTTCCTCCCGCCTATTGGAGAGCGTGACCGGGATGCTACGCTTTTCGTTTTCATCGAGTGTCCAGTGACCTGTGTTCCATTTTCGGGTGGAGGAAGTATCGAAGCCAGGAGCACCGGAGATCGGGGCGGTAGAAGAATGCATTGGACCGCGACGAAGAGTTCCGCTCGAGGTCGTAGAAAAAGGAGGGTGGGAGCCGAGGGAAGCTGTGCTGGAAGATGAGAATAGGTCTCGTGCACGGAGAGGAGCCGATGGGTTGTGAGGTGGTGCTGCTGCACCGGAGGAGAAGCCGGATAAGGATGCAGAGGTGGAGGAGCCAAAGGGAGTGGTTTGACTGTAGTCAGAGGCATGGGGTAGAGTGTGACTGTTTCGTCTACCTGATCCCGAGTGTCGACGACCGTTATCAACATGGTCAAGACCGCCATTGGAGTGAGAGGTAGGTGCATCACTGGCGATAAGCAACCCACCACCAGGGTTTGACTCGACTGCACCATCCTCTGCAGGAGCTTTGACCTCCTCTGCCTCTTCCGCTGGCACGATAAAGTCGCTTGCACTTGGCAAATGACTTGCGATCTCGCTCTGAATCCCACGCAACGTCGTCCATGTCTTTCTCAAGCTTCCTGTCCAACTCGATGGTGAGGCCGGAGAGAATGCTCCACCTGATCCTGACCCGGAACCTGACCCTGGATCGCGCCTCTGCTCGCTACTCCCACCGATCGGCTTCGGTTGCGCTGACAGCCCGAAGTAAGAGTCCGTCTTTTTCGAAGTCGAAGAAGAGGTAGCCAACGGACTCGTCCGTGCATCGTGCATGTTCTCCAACTGATCCGGCTCGAGCACCAACGGGCTTGTCCTCCCCAGCGCTGTCTGAGGAGCCCGTTCGAAGCGAGAGAAGAAATCGTCGTCTGCTGCACTGGTCGCGGTGTTCTTTTGCTGATGCTGCTGCTGTTTCTTCTTCTCCTCGAGTTTCTTTTCGACACCACGAAGATCGATGATAGGTGGCGAAGGCACTCGGATTGGATTGGTAGCCACTTCGAAGGCGTCAAAGAAGGCGTCGTCGGCAGGATTCGAGGCGCTTACTGCTGGCGACTTGGAGCCAGACGATGGACCGGCTGTAGCTGCTTGTGAAGGCGACTGCTGCTGATTCGGAAGAGTATGTGCTGCTAGGAAAGTGTTCCAATCTGCCCATTCGGAGGAGGCGCCTCTGCCGCTAATCTTGCGAGTTGGTACTGGTTTGCTCTTCGGCATTGGTGCTGGCTGTGACGATGAAGATGCTGTTGCTGCTGAGTCAAGGTGTTGATTCGGAAAATGTGTTTCGACAGGCGAGAAGCTGGACACCATGTCCGCTTCTGCCCACTCATCGAGGTCTTCATCTGTCGTGGTGGTATGGGGCTGCTGTTGCGATGTTGAGCCGGAGCGCGCCCTTGTTGGTGAGGAGACGGCTACAGAAGAGGAAGCTCCTAGGTCGTTGAGAGGATCAGAGAGCCCAGGGTCGAAGCTGGAAGGGAAAGCAGAAGAAGAGTCGACAAAGGAACCAAAGCCATCGGATTCGGTGCGTGCGTGACCTGATGGTTCGGAGACTGAACCTCTCCCTCGCCGGCGGAGCGACGACTCGGGCGAGGCCATCCTGCGGCGCTGATCAAATTCTGAGATGGCTTCGTGAGATCACAATGTCATGCTCTGAGGGCGTGAGTTCCGGTCATCAAAGAGAAAGTCCGGCTTGTGGTGGAGAGTTGAGCCTGTTGCGCTGCCGGCGGTTCGACTTGGTGTCTGAGAGAAGCACGTTCGAAGCTTCTCGAATCGTGTGCACTTGACTATGAGTGCGATTCGGATACAGAGAAATGGTCGAGATGGTGTCTGCAGCAGCCTGGCAGAGTAAAGTGTCGAAGTGGTCAGGGTTCAAGTTGTCGGAGCGTGAGTGTGTGTGTGTGGAGAGCGAGTACAGTAGCGAAACCTTCTCAACCCTGAAACGGCTCAGTCACACTTCCCCAAGGCTTGCTGAAATTCGCGCAGTTGCACAGCACAGCTCTCACACACTCTGACTGTACAGTAACGGTGGGCTGGGAAAAAATAAAATAAAATGAAAGCCACCAGCTGCCACGCAGTCTCGAAATCGGTCTGTGCGCATCACTCTGCATTGCAGCTCTTCTTTTCCCACCCCGCCATCATCTTTCCCCCACCTAACCCTTCACACACTTGCAAGATGGATGTTGCAGACCTCGAGAACGAGATTATATCAGTCAGATGAGTGTCGGAATAGTTTTACAGATGAGCACGGTAACGAGAGACTAAAAACACAGTATCAAAAGGACGGTGGGCAGCGGTAACATGGTGTCGCGCAAAGAGATTGAGTCTGAAAACGAACGTGGTTTGTGAGTGGATGATCACTGGTAGAAATGAAGGTCGAAAGCCGTCTTCCACGCAACAGCTTCCTCAGGCGAGCCGGCTGCAAGGTAAAGAATCTCGGAACGATCAACAACACGAAGATTGACACCACCGAGGATCTCGACAGGTCGAATGAGCTTGAGCATCGACCGAAGCAACACTGGTGCGTTGGCATCCTTACTCTTGGCCTGTTCAGCGCAGAGTACGGCAACGTCGCTGCAGAGAATCAAGGCCATGCTTTGATCTTCAGTGACTTGCTGCAGGTGATCTGCAGATAGCACGTGGTCTTGACCGGGAATACTGAGAGGTGACAGAGCTCCACTGCTGTCGCGCGCACCACTGACGGAAGCGCTTCGGTTGGAGCGAACAAAGCCAGGAATGCGACGTACCACACGCTTCAACTGCAGAGATCCATCCCTGAGCAGTCGTCGATGAGGCTGGACAAGCGGACCTTCGATAGGTCCACGAATGCGGTACTGCCAAGCGAGGAGGCGTCGATCCTGCTCCGACTGACGTTTGCTTTCGTTGACTTTGGACGCAATCTGTGCCACATGCTCCAAAGCTGTAGCCAAAGCGTCGCCATCAGCGAGACGAGTGGTGTCGGTACTCTTGACGAGATCCTCGAGCAGAAGACGGTATCGAGGGATCCTCTGCACGGGCAGCAGCAAGTAGCTCTCGACATTGAGCTGAGTGTGTCGTGGATGTGTGCGGCAGCGCTTCATGAAGGTCTTGATCTTCTTACGCTGCGATGGAGACAGACTGCTGCCCTCGCTGCCAAACCAACCGGAGCCACTGCCTCCGCCCATCGATCCACTGTTCGGTCCGTTTGCGTACATGGCTGCAGCAGCACCTTGCTGTGCAGACAGTGCACCGAAGGCCTGAAGAGCACTGTAGCCAGGTGCACCACGAAGCGACAGTCCTCCACCATTGCCAGCCGAAGAAGGCGCCATCCATGCGCTGATGCGGGTCTGGGCCGAGTCGCAGTTGTTGATGTAGCTCGTATACATCTTGAAGAAGGCTGCGTGGGTCGAGAAAACTGAAGCAACCTTTTCTGCGACTGCTGCTGTCTCTTCCGCTGCCATCTCGCTCGGTGCATCCTGGTCGTGGTCCAGGACAGGGGCAGCCATCGCCACAAGCGAGGGCAGGAAGACGGTGCGGTGGAATTGCAGCAATGCCTCTACATTGCCAAAGACAGCACGGTGCTCGCTAGGAGGGATCACAGGGACTCCGCTGTTGCCGTCCGCAGGCGCCATAGCCGGCTTGACATAGATATCAACCAGCTCGCTGAGACCCTTGACGTAGGTGCGCTCGGTCGAGACGATCTCAGCAATGATGCGGAACCGACGCACTGAGTCGTCCTTGCTGCATCGAGCGGTGCTCAGACGTGCTGGCTCCGAAGAAGAGGTGCCTTCCGAGATCGAGCTGGCAGCTGTGCTGGCGACGTACTCTCCACCTGAGTCACGCGACTTGGTGGAAGGGTTGCTCGATTCAGCGCGGTGCATGCTAGGCGAACGCGAGTGGCCATTACCACTTGTCTCACGGAGGTGCGCGAGCGTGCTCTTGCTCGGTCCGACGAAGGAAGCTGCTTCAGTACGGGCTGCAGTGAGGTCGTCGAGATCGCGCAAGTAGTGCATGAGCGCACGTAGACGGTTGCGATGCTTGGCGAGACTCTCTTCGTCCATCTCCTGCGAGTGATTTGACGTCTCGATCTGCTTGTTCTGGCCTTGTTCTTGCGGGATGCCTGCAGAAGCAGTAGCGAAGGCGTGAACAGGCAGGAAGCTGCGTCGTCGCGCCTTCTTAGCTTCTGCATCCAGCGAGATGGGCTGCAGCAGCATGGTGGGTTCAGAAGGCGTGACCGGCTCCGAGGGAGGATCAATCGGTGTCATTGGAGCACGGTGCTCGTCAATGGCAGCCGCAAGGTTGAGCGAAGAGAAAGCAGCCGAAGGTGAAAGCGGCTCTGACTGCGACGGGGTCATGAAGGAAGCCTTACCACCCTTCGATACAGAGTGGGATCTGATTGCACCACCAGACGAACGCAGCGACTTGCGCGAGGCTTTGGGCGAAGAGAAGCGGCTCTCACTCGGGCTGGTTGTCGAGTCGTGGAACGCCGAAGCAAGCTTATGGCTCGAGGCCTTGCGACCAATCTTCTTGAGGAACCCACCCCACTTGCCTCCACCAGTGGCCTGTGGGTCAGCTTCATCGGCGTACGATAGCCTGGTGACTCGATCCTCATATCCGCTGGTGGGTCGCGAGTGAAGGTCAGCATGGCTCACGTAGCCACTGTCATCGCCCTGGAAGTCAGGAGTCGAGACCGGTGGAGTCTGCATCCCGAATTGACTGTTGAACATGTTCTGCAAGTCATTGGCACTGCGCATTCGAGGCATCAAGGGACGTGCTTGGGTCTGAGCCAGATCAACCTCTGTGACGCTGCGGAGACCGGTGTGCATGCCGAGGGCCTGACTGGCCCGTTGCAGCTGTTGCGCCTGCTGTGCTTGTTGAGAAAGCAGAGGTGCGACAATGTCCTGCCACGGTCCACGGAAGTGATTACCCTCGACAAAGAGGTGGCTAAGTTTAGACATACGGTGAAGCCAGCTCGGCAAGAAGACCAGCTGATTATTGCGAAGACTGAGACGCTGTAGCTCCTGCAGTTGGATGAGGCTTGAGGGTAGGTGGTGCAGACCGATGCTGTCTGCTGACAAGGTCCGCAAAGCGCGAAGGTTCAGAATCCAGTCTGGCAGCTGACCAACAGCGTTGCCCGAGATGTCGAGCTCTTCGAGGGCAATGCACGAGCCGATAGCTTCGGGAAGCTGCTGCAGGCCGCAGTTGGAGAGGTCAAGAACGAGCAGGTTGGTAGTGAGCGGCAGATTGCGGTCGAGCACTCCGAGAAGACCGTGGGCTTGGTTGCTGCTGAGCAAGAGGTGGGTGGTGTTGGGACCTGTCTCGGCCTCAATTTGGGCCACAGTCAGATCACGTCCCTGAACAATGGTAGCACTGCCTTCTTCTGCTGCCTTGACGGCCCTTGACTCGTCACCATCCGTCTCGGCACTCTCGTCAAAGTCGTAAAGGCCTTCTTCCCATCGCATTCTGCTGGTGTATGCGCCAACAATGTGGTTGAACTCGCCATTCTGCAAGAAGCTGTTGATCGAGACGTCTGACACCCTTCGACTTCTTGACGCGGCTGATGTCGTGCGCAGAGCAGACTCTTTGAAGGAGCCAGAGGGTGAATCGCGGCCTGAGTCAGCTTCGGGAGCCTGCTGCACTGCAACAATTGAGTTACTGAGGTCGTTGAGGGTAGCGATGCGGTCCAAGGTGGGACGGCTTGGCCTTCGAGCTGGAGGAGTACGCTGCGAGCCTTCCCTTAGTAGAGCGGGAGATCCTCGCAAGGAGCTGATTGAAGGCGACTGGCGCAAAGAGCTGGTGCGTGGAGGGCTCTGCAAGGTGCTGAGATCGCTGCCACCGAGGTAGCTTGATGTGGATGGGAAAGCAGGTGTGAAGCGGCCCGAGTTGGAAGCTGTGGACGAGGTCGAGAGCGAAGGGGAGTGTTTGGCTGGGTTCGATGCTGGTGCGTGATAGTTGGCTGAATCCGACGAGCAACGAATGCGCGAGTCGCGACGGAGTGGAATGGAAGGGGCAGCTGCCGACGAGGATGATGCAAGTGCAACGGCAGCAGCCATCTCTGTGCCCGCAGATGAGACCGGCGTGACATCGCTAAATGCTCGCTGCATGTGGTTGCCGACGCCCAAGCCCAAAGCTCGCAAGCCACCATTCAGCGGCGCAGAGAAAGCGTCGCCGAAGTCGTATGGCTGCTGCTGCGAAGCTGGCCCAGCGAGCGGCGAGATGTCAACGCGTCTTGTCCAAGAGGGAGCACGGTGGTGCGAGAAAGGACCCTGCAGAGCCTGTACGCTGCCAGGGAGCATAGGTGAAGGCAACACCGGCGCGAAACTGGATCTGCGACTGGAGACGTCGTGTTCGAGATCAGAGGTGATGCCAAGACCGACAGAGCTCTCGTCGAGTTCTTCGGTAGATTCAGTTGCGTCTTGCCCCTTGCTTTCTGACAAGTCGGCGACGTCTTCAGACTTGAGACCGTGCTGGGTGCATGCAGGGCTGGTGCCACAACTCGGCAGACTGCGTTCAGTCCAGATGGATGTATGCGTGGTCGATGCAAAGTTGCGAATCGAGTAGTCGGAAGAGAAGTGCGTGTGGTGCGAGCTCAGCCTCTGGCTGGCAGGGGATGTCTGCCCACTGTTGTCGTGCTGATTTAGGTGTGAAGGGAAAGTGGACAGATCGTGCTGCTTTGCGGCCTCTACTGAGCTCAGACGCGGTGGTGTGTTGGGTACGTTGCTCTTCCACTCTGCCGGCAGCGATGGACGTGGTGCGCGACGATCCGAAGCTGAAACGAGTCCGGACGACATAGCGGCAAGCTGGACGGACCGACGTGATGTTTGCGGCGAGTCTGGCATGGTGAGACAGGGCGAGTAGAAGGCTTGGGTCGGCGAAGACTCGGGGTCGCTGGGCGGAAGAACCGGCGCGTGCTTTGCAGCTGTAGTGTCGGATGGACGGGATTGCAAAGCATGCGGGGTAGCATATATACGAGATTCGGATAGGAACGAAGCTGTCAGTACCGGATCAAGGGTCGTGGGGCCCCTCAAAGAGGAAGATGGGAATGAGTGTTGCATACACTCACAATCTACACGCTTCCTCTGCTCGGCATGTGATGCTGCGTTAGCCGGTGCAGTATCACCCGCCGACGAAGCAAAGAGCTGATGCTCTGGAGAGTCCAAATCAAGTTCAAGAAAGGAAGTGGTGTTCCCGCTTGACTTGGATCGAGGGTGCTGAGCAAGCAGATAAGAGTCTGGGCTCGATTCTGGAGCCGTTGATGATCTGTGCTCTGTCCAGCTGCGCTGAATGGTCGGTCGTGGCGGAAGTGCCTTGATTGTGTTGGCACAGTAAGAAGTGGATTTTGACGGGCCAGGCTCGTTGTCAGTTGATGAAGCAGAGGATGGCGGTGGTGGCGGGAGAGACTTTTCGGGGAGCAGAGTAAGAGGATTGGCTTTCGGAGTGAGTTGCGAAGCAGACATGACGAAGTGCCGCAGTGTGTCGGAGGAGCAGGCACAGGTTCCGCTCTCCGCTTTGGCCTCGATTTGAGACAGGCTTTACTGCAGAGGATGGGCCGATGACAAGACGAAAGCGTAGCGATGCGAGACTAGAGTTGATTTTACGATTGTCTACTTTGACGGGAAAGTGCGCATGCAGTAACACCAGAAGAGTGCGCTTCGATGGGATCTGAAAGCGCAACGAAAGGACTTGGTTGAAGTGGAATCACAATGGATGCCTCGCTGTTGGCGGAAACGCTAATGCAATGTATGTAGCAGCACAGCCAGAGACTAAAACCGCGCTCAGGTCTTCTTGCTGCTTTCGGCGTGCTTCCGAAGTGTCAAGATGAAGGAAATGAAGTCTCTTCTGACTAGTGCCAAAGTGCGGAAAGTCTGCAGCAATCGGACCAGCCGAAGTATACTTAGTTCTGCGCAGTTTCGTCTCGTTGAACGCCGAAATGATGGTCACGATCGTGGTGATTTTGGGCGGGCGTGCGAAGATGAAGCGGGGACCTTTCTTGCTTTGGCAGTGCGGTGGTGGAGGTTCCGAAACCTTTTTACTGTCCTTGAAGTGAGAGAGTGAGAGTGGTGGAAGAGTTAACCTTTGTCGTGGAATTGCGAGTGAGGCCCTGAACTTTAGAGGATTGGATGAACGTGGCTGTTCGCCAGAAGGATGTCAGAACTGCGAGTGCAAGTGATTCTGCAAGAGCGATAGAATTCTTGCTCCTATTCTTCGGCGGTGTCTGGCTTCTGAGTATGAAGGCAACAATGAAGTCTCGATGGTGGGGATGAATGAGCTGTAGCGGTGTTCGGTCGGTCCTGGAGACCAGAGATTTGAGATGAAGAGCAAAAGTCGCGATCAATCGAGCAAAGAGAATGAAAAAGACGGATCGAAGCTGCGGTGGGAAGGCTGCAAGTCGATAGGAGAGTGTATGGTGGGTGAGTCGAGGATGCGATGTCAAAGTTTTTTTTCGCCATCAAAGGTGCTAAGGTAAGGTCTGAACAATAAGGTTGAAGGCTGAACCTGGTGTGGATGGGAGGGAGGATGAACCGAAAGATCGAAAGTGATGGGCCTCGTGGTCAAGCAAAGTGCAGCCTGCAGGTGAATGATGATGGAGACGAGACGTGATTGAGGAGCAGAGTTGAGGGTGGACATGTGATTCTACCGATGATAGCGTTCCCCTCTCCCTCTCAAAAGTCATAAAGTCACGGTTTCACTTTACGCACACAACACGGGCTGTACAGTCGAACCTCTCGAAATGACACATGTAAATTGAATAAAATAATTCAAAAATCGCGTTTTAATTTTGGCCTAAAAAAGGAGCAAAAAATCTAGTGTCATCTTTCAGTGCTTACATAATGCTTCAAAGGTATATGATATGTATATCATTCTGAGCCTCTCAATCAGTTCTGGATACTGAAGAAGCTGACAGAGGCAACTGTCTGTGATGTAGTGTGATCATCAGGTGAGGAGGAAGCACTGGCAGAGATAGAGGATACTGAAGACACTTTGGAATCCTAGCCCAACTGTAGCATCAGCAGAGCTTGACAAGGGCCCATAGAGTGCTACAGGAGTGGTGGAAGAGCAGCTTAAGACTCTCAAGTCAGCTCAGGATACCCTGGCAGACCATGGTCTTCTGACCCAAAAAGTTTCAGATTCTTTCTCAGCCTGTTGCTCTTGACTCACTGTATCACAATCAATTCTATAGTCACACATTCAGTTTAAAAGCTCTCACACTTCCATAGGTACTCTGAGTGATGAGCTACAAGAATTCTACTGCTTGAGGATGTCAAAATAATTCACGAAAATTTTAAAATAAATAATGTGTCATTTCGAGAGGTTTGACTGTACCAGACTTGAGGATCCCTCACAACCGACCGGAACTGATTGCAGCGAACGACACAAAGGGAGCAACAGCACCACCGCGATTGATTCTCGAGAAGAAGAGGAAGAAAGGGGTCCAGCTGAGTGAGCGAAGAGCTGGCACAAAGTTGCTTAAGCGAGCTGCACGGCTGTCGCACCAGGAAATCACACCTTTCAGCAACACAGCAGCGGGGACTTCAGAGGGGACCCCAAAATGACAACAATAATCTGAGACACTTTTCTTCTTGTTTCCTCTTGGCTCCGATCTTTTCTTCTGTAATTTTGAGCGCCTTTATACAACACATACATACGCTTGCATCTTGCAAAGACGTGGCACACTGCCATGCTATCGGATCGCAAAGCAGGGTCGGGTCCCCATTCATAGCATCGGATCGGATCAAAACTTCTCAGCACAGCACAGAGTAAGAAGGATTGAACAGTGATGTGGTGACAGCGCGTGGTAGAGCACGGCAAGTCGGCGCTGCGGCGGATGAGGAGCATGACAACAGCGCCAAAAATCTCAAGCGGACCCTGAAGTCTGATTGCGCTACGACGCCCTCCTTGCTGATTTTTGAGCTTTGTTTCTTGCCTTCTCCTCGCTCGCTCTCAACTCCGCCCGGCGCAGCCCCCTTTGACAATACAGTAGTGTATCTTCTCTCGAGTTCACTCTCAACTCAGCTCAAAGGAGTCGCAGTCAGTTCATCGCCTATCTTGCGTATCTTGACGCGAGCATTGTGAGACAACGGAAGACGTCTGACCGGCAATTCTAAATAGATCTGCTTCTGTCTCAGCCTGCGACAAACGCGCGTGGAAGCAAGCGAGGAGTGAGACATACAGTACACGCTCGCTCGCTCGCTTTCGACACGCGTTCGTCCTCAGCTCCTCTTCCCTCGATCTGCGATAGGCTCTCGATCGTTGCTCAGAGCTCTGATCTCGAGCAGATCAAACGAACAGATCAAAGGAGACTCTAAAGTTTATGGCAAAGAGCATTTCGATCTGCATGCATCGAGCCTGTCTTGCGGAGACGGGACATTTTGAATAGGGGCCATGGCTCGAGCGCTTCTATGATATTTGCATGGCGAGCTCCGACTTGCCCCATGTCGTTGTCAACTACAGTTGGCGCGCTTGTTCATTTGCCGCATTCTCTGCATTGCCATCACGGCGACGTCCAGGAGAAAGCGGCAATGACGACGGCATCTGCTGCTGTTGAGAGCACCATGTTGATGTTGTCGTCGATCTTTGGACCCCGACGCTCTTCATGATCTTCACGAGCAGCCGCAAGCAGATGCAATGCACCACGAGAGCTCGCTACGCCGCTGCCGCCACTATCAGTCCTCTGTTGCAATGCCGCAATGCCGCATATCTGATGGTCCCATCTTTCCTATCACAGCTGCGTGAGAGCATTATGCCTCAAGCGAGTAGAGCCGACCTTCGCTTGCTTCACACTCCAAGCTTGCCATTCAGAGCCTGTTTCAAGGAGCAAAGAGGCAGAGCTTATGCGAAAGTAAGGTCCCTTCCAGATACTCACACGCTCCGTCTCGCTTCCAAAGTGTCGATCTGCGGTCTTTTCTTTGTGTGGATTTTGAGCCTCTCCGACGGCATTCACTCTCTTGCTCGCGTTTTTGCTGATCGTCCCCCTCGGCTGAGGAAAATCGATCCTCTTCGCTTAAGCTACGTATGATCTTGGATTCCCTTTTTTCGACCCCTCTGCCCTTCTGTCTCTCTTCCGTCCTCGAATTAGGGGTTCAGCTTTTCGGTGTGGCGTCGCTTGAGGATCAACAACAAACACTCTCTGCTCGTCTCGTTTTGTGAATCGGGCAGATATCTTGAAAGATGAAATCATCACTCCACCCTATCACACCGTGCCAGTTCTGACACTCTGAATTAGGAGAGTCGACTGCGGGCTGAAAAACCGAGGGCTACCTAACTCAGACTGCAGTAGCTTGAAAGTAAGCTGCGAGGAGGCGACTTAAGGCCAGTTGGGCGTAGTTTTATGGTTGAAAGAGAGATCTACGCGAGGATGCCAAAGTTTCGAGCCCGATTTTGCCGATACAAATTGGCATTTCGATTGGCTTTTTTTAGATCCTGCCTTCAGAACCGCCTCCTTCCTCATTGCAACAGGTTCTTTGATCATTCGGGACTACAACGCAGCACACAAGCAGAACTTCAAAGGGGTTTGACTGTGTTCGGATTCGTGAGAGGTACAAGTACAGAACAGATCCCAATTAGGTGGTGTGGTGTGGTGAATTTAGAACCCGGTAGCGCCCTCTCGCAACTGAGCGAGCTTCTTATTGATCTCGCTAGGCTTTCTGTCCAGTTCCTGAGCGATCGCATTCTGTTTTGCAGGTGGCAGAAGACCAAAAGTCTCACACAGATCTCCATCGATCACGCTCTTTACCGGAGCATAGCTACTTCTGTACGCCAGATGATCCCTACCCACCAAACTGTTGTTTTCCTGCCTCAGATGCGATTGAAGCGTCGAAAGCGTGTCCACGTCTTCCTTGCTTACAAATGGCACCAGAGCTCCAATCGTCCCTGAGATTCCTGTATACAGCAATACTTCCCTTCCACCTGGCACCATGACAGTTCGGTTGAGCGAAGTAATAATGTCGCCGACAAAGTAGTGTGCTAGCAGAGTTGCTTTGTGAGCAGCGCCCATGAGAACGGGTTTTTCGTGGACGATGGTCATCCCGGTCGGATCTTCATCTACGCTTCTGCTCGTATCTGCGTCGATGCGAAGCACGTATAGGTTGCCAAACTTATCCGCCGCTGCGACCGTGTCGTAATCGAGCATCGTACAGCGTGTGACGAACTTTGGCATCACATCGTCAGCGAATGTAACGAGACGGTTCTCGAGTGGTTTGTAGGAGGCAAAAATGATGCTTTCTTGCATATCACCAACGACGATACGCGATCCCTGGGCGTCGAGGGAGACGATAGCGGTCGGGAAAGACTTGTTCTCGCATTTGCGCAAGAGCTTCTTCTTGCCCAAATCGTAGATACGCAATGCTTTACCGACACCAGCGAGCAGACGGCCTTGGAAGTGACGTAGGACGAGCGGGATGTCGTCGATTTCAGTTTTGTGGTGCAGTTCGAGCTCGCGTCCGCCGTCAAGGAGACGGTAGGTTGTGAAATAGGCTTTCTTGAATGAGCGTGGGGAGAGAACCACATCGACAGCAGAGCCGACGACGAGGAATGTCTCCTTTTCAGCACTGGCAAAGGGAATAATGGCAATGCTCAACGCTGCTTCGTTGTCGTCCAGTTCGATCTTGTGGGTTGTTTGTGATTGTACTCCGTCGATGACGCGGACACAGCTTGCCCAGTTGCCAGCTTCTGCTCGAATCAAGCCGAACTCTGCTGGGTTCAGATCTAGAACGCCTCGCTGGTGTGGTTTCAGCTCCTTCTCCAGCGCTTCCACTCTTCTCTTCTGTGCACCCGGCGACAACGTGCGATGCTCAGCTTCAACGACGTAGAACAGGCCTTGCTCGTTAGGGTGGTGAGCAATCTTGCGCGGCGTGTACGACAACGCTACTGAATCCTGCTTAAGCTTGCTGGCAAGCGATGGGATGGTGAAGATACGAAGTGTACTACCAACAATACCGATCAGCCCTTCAGGACACAGCTCTGCGCTGAAAGACCATGCATGATCCAGCGCATCGAAGATGAGCGGAGTGAACTGCAACCTGGATTGGTATGTGAAAGAAAGCCAAGTACGCGTGCTGAGAGCCATCACAGCGCTCTGACCGTGTACTTTCGTTCGAATGAGTCGCACAGCTTTGCTGCCCAAGAAGCGCGTCCTTGTGTCTGTCAACTGTCCTGTCACCGCATCGAGGACGGTGCGGAGGAGGACACCGTTACTGAGACCAATGTTGACGAAGGTTGTTGCGTGGTTGCGATCAACGGTGGCATCATTCATTTCGGCTACGCAGATGCTGGATGCTGGCGCTGTAAGTGCTTGGATAGAGATCGAGGCGAGTGTCGATGTGGGTTCGAGGGAGATGATTCGTACTGTTGAGTCGTCGCATCCTGCAGCAAGGTAAGGTGTGCGTTGACGACCTTCTGGACAATCAGCCATGCTCATCGTGAGCACGGTCGCGCCCATCGCTTTCCGCTCCTGGTACTCGTTCAACTGTCCGTCCATGTCGAGCTCGAAGTAGACGAGCTCGTTGCTGCTCAACGCCACTGCCACTTGACGCTCGTTCGTGCAACTTGCGACGATTGTTGTTTGCACGCCGTTTGGAAGACTTGGTGTAGCCCACTCGTTGATCTGCTTATCCACCAAGATATGTCGAATGCCGTGTGGATGCACTTGCAGTAGAGCATCCTCCCCCAGCTGCTGCACAGCTAATGTTGGCGACGAAGTAAGGAAGCCGCTATCCGAAACCTCCTCAATTGTCTCCCCGATACTGAGAACGAGTGTACCATTGACGAAACTGAGAATAATGTAGCTGTCGTACTCGTCCTGCCGTGTGATCTTTGTTGTCCAGACGGCACTAGGCACACCAGGAAGGTCGGAGCTGACAGCTTCTTGTGCTTCAAGGCCATGCCTTAGCATTTTGAAGCTGCTTCTTGCGCCTCGTCCGCAGGCAGCAAAGATTTGCGGTGAGTCCGAAGCGAGCGGGTTGAGCGGCCTGGCATCGAGAATGGGGTCCAGACTTGGTACCTCGTCCACCTGAACCAGATTGTCGAGCGGTCTTGGTGTGAATGTCGGTAGTTGTGGTCGTCTTCTCCCAGCACCATTCTCGTCGTAGTCTGTAGAAATGTACTCGGGCAAGTCATCGTCATCGCCGAGCTTCTGGAAAGAGTAGAGCAGCTGCGGACCAAACTCGGACGCAACAAACAGGAAACCTGACCTCAAGATTGCCAAGCCTGATGCGACAGGCACAGTGTCAAAGTACTTGATCTTAAGCGAGCGGATCTCGTCGTCTTGATGCTCCATCGTGATCTTGAACAGGTCGCCGTCTTCTGTCTGGACAAGGAAAAAGAAGGCGTTCTTCATCTTGTGCAGGACGCTGGCAACAATCAGTGTACCGCGCCTTTCTGACATCTTCTCGATCGGGTTGAGACGTCTTGGAATGGGTACGCGGTGTTCTGGCTGATCTTGATGCTTGTAGGTGATGTAGTCTTCGCTGCAGACCAAGACACCGCTTGGACCGTCCCATTTCTCCAAGTTCTGGTTGTATCCTCCCGGCACCTGGATGAGCAAGTTGGACCGCGGATCGACGGGTTCTGACCATTTACGGACGACATGGTTGAGACCGAGGTCGAGCTCATAGTAGGTGAGTGTCTTTTCTGCTTCGTCATATGCTTGCCCTGTTGGATCGTGATCAGATTCTGAATAGTCAACCTCGAGACAGGCGAAGAGCGGGTTCTCGAAGCCAACGTCGACGCCGACAATGTGATGAATGATACCATTAGGTCGGTGTGCTTCGAGCGGACTCGAGATGGTGAGATTGGCCTGTGCATCTCTGTTGAGAATGTAGACGAGCTTGGCCTTCTCCATTGCACCAATCATAGTGGCACGACCTTTGGGATCTGTCGCGAGATACTGTCCTGGCACAATCCTTCGTGATCCTGAACGTCCAAATGTCTCCTGATGCACCTTGTCGAAAGCGTTGGTTTGTGGCTGGTATTCGAGGATGACAATGCGGCCAGAGTCGGAGCCTACGATGAGGTAGTCTTTCGACCCGCCAGTGAGTTGGAAGGCGGCGAGACTGCGGACGACGCCGAATGCATCCTGTGAAAGGACTGTCTCGACTTTGCCGGTCGATGTGTCAGGCCGTAACAGCTCGAGCCGGCTTCCTTTGGCCACGACGATCTCTTGCTGTCTTGTGCCTGAGAATTGACCCACCACTGTCGCATTGACGCTGCCAGACAACTGCAGCGTCAAGTTGTAAAGGTGCATGCCGTCCATAATGGCTGCTATTATGCGTAAGCCTGTGAGGCTGTTTCAAGCAGGTGGAGCAGGCTTTGCCCGAATGAGATGCTTGCCCGCCGGATGGAAAGCTGTTGAGTGTGCAGCACTTGGATGGACTAGCGCAGGTCGAACCGAATCGAAGCCTACTCCTCTGCTAGATCAACAGAAAGTCCGTACGTCCACAGCAATCTATGAGCCCGAAAGACCTCTATGCCATCGACACCGACGAATGACGGCTCCTCTTGACGGACAAGTTGCTGCTTGCTGCTGAGTTGCGGGGAAGGTATGGTCGTGGAGGAATGGTCATGTCGTCGCTTGACAGTGACGAATCTTCGCGAAAAATGCTCGGGAGACGGAGGTCAGAAAATTTGTAGATCTGTTACATCCACATATCACACAAAGAATGAAAAAAGCCCAGCAAGCCATGAGGGTGAGGTGCATGCGAGATGTTGGAGAGTTGCACTTTTCAACATCCGACAGCATCAAGCATGATTTGGGCCTGACACTCAACATCAAAGCTCAAGAAGGCTATGGATGGGACAAAGGACAGCACACCGTGTCATAATTCTGACAAGGAATGCAGCATCATTAAGTTCATGAGACAGATATCGTTACAACAGTGGCAGAACAGGAAGCGGGCAGTGATGCAAAAGTGAAGCAATCCAAGATGCTGAAGTAATTGTACACCACGAAAAAAGTGCCCTTGATCGTCAAAGAAAACTTGGTCATTATGCGAGAAGAGGAAGAAGTTGAAGTGTCCATGTGCGATGTGAATGCAGTTTGTGCCAGCAAAGGCTCCCGAAGAGAAGGCAACAAGCCACTGTCGAAGCCCCTCCCTAGCTTGATCTCGACAGGCCGGCAAGCCTCGTTAGAGAGATTGGTGGCCAGCGCCGAGCATTCTGTACTATAGAGAGCTTAGAAGTTGTAGATGTTCTGCTCCTTGGTGGCGAGAGCGTAGTAGTGCTCGATTCTCTTCTTGAAGCGCCAGCACATGAAGTAGGCGTAGACCTGGAGCGCCCAGTCAAGGGCGAGTGACAAGACGAAAGCGATGTACAAGCTGTGGAAGCCAGCTGAGCAGAGACCGGAGGGCATGGTGCCGGCATTCGAGTTGGCTTCTCCCGCCGTGCCCCACTGCTGACCTCCGTTGTTGCATTCCCACACGATCTTGCTTTGCTGTCTGTCGAGCTGGAAGATCATGAAACCGGCACGAACGGCAACGACGATAAGGATGATGGGCCAAACGAAGAAGCAGAGTCGCATGAACATGTAAGAGTTGTTGGCCATGCCGATGGTGGTGAGAACACAGATGGACATGACGACCATGCCAATACTACCGTAGATCTGATATTCGGGGTAGTTGAAGAAGAGGAACTGTCCCTTGTTGAAGAGGAGAATGGAACCTGCCAGGTTGTAGGCGGCAATGAAGACATTCCAGACCATGGCGCCAGTGCGCAAGGGGAAGAGGAGCAGACAGTTGTCGCACCACATGGTTGCTATTGATGTGGTGGGATCGCTTGTCGGGTCTGGCTAGTGGGTGATCAAGTCAAGCTTCAATACAAGAATCTCTGCAGATGAGAAGTAGGGGTGGTCTGTCGAGATTGTAAAGTGTCGTATCAAGTCGTGTCCAGTGGATGCCCGAGTGAGGAAGCTGAAACGATTACAACTGGATTCTGCGAAAAGGGTAGATGCTGCTTAAGGTCGTCAAACGTCGTTACGAAGAGACGATGGTGGTGATTCTGGTGGTGAGAATGAAAGAAGATGGAGGTGAGGATGGAAGCAGGCCCTTGGATCGAGTCAGCAGCGTCAAAGCGTTTCGGAGAAAAAGAAGGGGTAGGGGAAGGGGAGAATCAGGTGAGAGCATACGAGTGGGTTGAAGGATGCACAGAAGCGGATGCAGAAGGAGCAGCGGAGACGACAGTGATGGAGAGAAAGAGGCAAGAGGGCCAAGGGAGAGGGGGGAACAAGCAGCAAAACGTCAAATGCAGAGCGGAGGCAGACAGGGGCCAAAATGTCGCGGGATGCATGCACAAATGCTCGAGCCCCAGTGCTCGGCCCTAGAACACTCGTAACAGTTCAGCCCCGTCCCTCAGTCTACTCTCCCCTAGGTTTACTACAGAATGCCTGCTTGGCTCTGACATCAGCCTAGGCGACCTTCAATTGGAAGCATAGCCTGACCTAGGCGGCTAGCTGGGCTGAAGATTGAGACCTGATGCTGGAGCCCCTCAACTCAAGGCACCGATGTTCACGCTTAAGCTTGCACCTTCGAAGGTGCGTTCTTGCTAGCAGATCTTAAGCTTACTACTGCATGACCGCTACCAACGCAAAGGTGTCGATATCCTCTTCACGGGCCTCAACAATGATCGCGACGAACTGTAGGCTTCGGCAAGTAGTCAGGACTGCGAGCTTGGCATCAACGTGTTCAGTCGCCCACTTAGCGTGCATTTGGCCCACAATGCAGAAGGACCTCGTCAACGATGACGGCCAAAGCTACAGTAAAGCCACAAAAGGAAAGCAGAATGCAATAGGAGGTGTTGGGAAACAAGGAACAGAGGGACAGGCTTCGAGGAACGAGGAACAAACTCCGCCAACTCTATGCTTTAGGGGCTCAAACGTCAACAAGTGCATCTCGCTTACACTGTCCAAAAGAGGCAGGTCTTCTTAGCCGATCTTGAGAGATCGAGTGCCACAATCGGGAGGCTATCGGGCCCTTCCACACTTTTTTTGGCTTGAAAGGGTGATTTCCGCGACGCGTTCTCGAGAGCATGAAGCACCACAGAGAGAGAGAGAGAGAGAGAGAGAGGTGTATGATTAGGGTTCTGATCCGTCTTCGAAGCCTCGAAAATGCAACAAAACGCGCAACAGCAGCAGCAGCAGACCGCACTTGAGCGGCAATACTTTCGAAGCTCAACTCAGCCAAAAGAGACACTTTTTGCCTGGAAAGTGTTGGTCTTTCGAATGCTTCTCGCAGATTCCTTTCCGCAGTCTCACTTCATCTCTTCTCAAGCCATCGCCTTCACTTCATCTCATTATCCGCCAAAACACTTGCTGAGCTCGCAGAGTCGGGACTCGAGAGCCAGACCATTCTCAGGCTCGAGTGCAGCACGCATGCGCGTTTCTGAAGCAGCTTTCATGGCTTGCTAATCCTCCAACGAGGTTCGCCTCCCCCAATCGAACAGCCGCATCGCTATCACCACATCGTCGGCAACGAATCAACTCCCAGTGTGCTGGTCAAACTTCCTCCGGCTCCGACTCAGTCTTCCAGTAGGATAATTGCAGAATTATAGCTACCAGCTGTGCCGCGCGCGAAGAGTTGATCCACGATGGCGCTGGGAAAGAGAGCAGTAGATCGCGCCGACTCTCTCCTCGATCAAGATGATGACGTCGATGCAGTCTCACCAAAACGTATGCGGACCAATGGTCAAGTGCATTTGGCCAACGGCACGCCTCGACACTCACAGACACAGTCTTCCCACAGAGCCGCGAGGTCACAAGCGGAAGCACCGCCCGAGGACTCGGACGGTATAGTGACGCCAGACGAGGACGAGGGTAGCCACGACGACGAAGAAGAGGAAGAGCAGGGCGAAAACGGAGACGAGGAGGAAGAGGACGAACTTGCTTCAGATGACGATCGAGCAGAGCAGGAAGGTCGCTTGGCTGACGCAGATCAAGGCACTGCACAATCCGGCATTGTCGAGAGGATCGAGCTGCGCAACTTCATGTGTCATGCCAACTTCTCCATCAACTTTGGGCCCAAGCTCAACTTTGTCATGGGTCGTAACGGTAGTGGTAAGAGTACCATTCTCACAGCCCTTATGATTGCCTTGGGTGGCAAGACCAGCTCCACCAATCGTGGCTCCAGCCTCAAGGATCTCGTCAAAAAGGGCGAGTCCTCCGCCACCATCACCGTCACCGTTCGCAATCAAGGCAGCGACGCTTTTCGACCTGAAGCCTACGGCAGTCACATCGTCATCGAGCGTCGCATCCTCGCCGAAGGCGGTGGTGCCTGGAAGATGAAGGCAGCCAGCGGCAAAGTCATTGCCACCACCAAGTCAGAGCTCGAGTCCTTTTGCGACTTTGCCAACATCCAGCCCGACAACCCGATTCACATTCTCACTCAGGACACTGCGCGTCAATTCCTCGGCAGCTCCGATCCTTCCGAGATCTACAAGTTCTTCCTCGAAGGTACTCAACTCAGTCAGCTGGTACGCGAATACAACCTCATCGAGACCCACGTACGTAGCATGAAGTCCGCCTTGGCACTCAAGTCGGGCGCCCTCGAGCAGCTTGAGGCTCTCGCACAGCAAGCATTACAACAGTGGCAAAAGGTGCGCGAAACACGTGGCTACCAGGACAAGATCGATGCCTTGGACCGCGAGTTTGTTTGGGTTCAGGTCAACGAGGTTCGTGCCCAGCTCGAAGCCGCTGTCGAGAAGACCGAACGCATCCGAGCCAAGCTTGTCGCGTGCAACAAGAGTCTCGACCAGAGTCTCGAAGCGCTCGGACAATGCGAAGAGCGCATCAACCGACTCGAAGGCGAGAGCAATAACTTTGACGATGTCTTCTCGCCGCTTCAGCAGCAATACGACGAGCTTGCAGCCAAGGAAAAGGACCTCAGCAAGCAAATCAAAGGCTTCAACTCGCAGGAACGTGAGCTCAACGAAAGCATCATCGACCTCAACAAGGGCATCGAGCGCTACGAGGATCAGATCCGTGACGAGACATCGAAGCTGGCGCATGAGGGTAAGGCGCATCGACAGCAACTCGAGGAGGAACGTCAGGATGTGCAGAGGCAACGTCAAGAAGTGCAGGACGGGCTGCTAGACAAGGAGGAGCAGCAACGTGAGACGGACAACAAGGCGATTGACATTGCTCAGCGAGAGGAAGAGCAAGGGCAGACGCTTCGGCGCCTTCAAGACGAGTACCAGAACAACAGCTCGCGACTAGCGCAACTGCGCGAGAGCACACGCAACCGACTCACCGCATATGGTGGTCCCAAAGTGCCTGCTCTAATGCAAGCCATCAACAACGAGAGGGGCTGGACATCGAAACCTATCGGACCTCTTGGCACACATGTCAAGCTTAAGGACATGCGCTGGCAAAGGGTGCTGGAGAGCGTCATTGGTAATACCCTCAATGCTTTCTTCGTCTCCAACCACGGCGACCGAATGCGTTTGAAGAACATCATGGACCGAGTCGGTGTCTACTCGCCAATCATCATCGGTAAAGAGGTCCTCTTCGACTACACCTCGGGAGAGCCACACCCTGACATCACCACCATCTTGCGCGTGCTGGACTGCGACAACGAGATAGTCAAGCGTCAGCTCATCATGTCCGTTCACATCGAGCGGGCCGCCCTCGTCGAAAGACGTGCGGACGGCGATAGGCTCATGCGAACACAACCCTACAACGTCCAAGCTTGTTTCTCTGCCGACATGTTCAGCATCAGTGGTGGTCAAGCAGGTTCGCTTTCCGCTGCATTGCAGGAGCACCGGGGTGCCCCGCGTCTGTCGCAGAATGTCGGCGATGCCATTCGCAATCTTGAAGGAGAGCAGCAGCGACTTGATCAAGAGATGGCAGAGTGCAGCCAGCGCCTTCGCGACCTGAAGCAGGAGAAGAACACGCTCGAGCGCACCAAGGAGACACTGAGACGCGAACTTCATGCCATGCGAAGGCGCAAAGATGTGCTCCGTCAGGAGCTCTCACGTCTCGATGAGCAGATGCAGGAAGCTGCGCCAGGTAACATCTCGGCGCTCGAGGATGCCAAGCGAGAGCTGGAAGCGCAGAAGGAAGTTATCCTGCAGCAGTTCCAGGAGATCCAGACACAAAAGGCCGAAGTGCAAGCTCAGCGAGCACCGTTGCGAGCCGAGATCCAGACGCTTGACGAGCGCAAGCGTCAGTACGAAGACAAGATGGGCGGTCTTCAGCAACGTCTTGTGGAAGCCGTGGCTGAACGCGTCAAGCAGATCAACAACCGCGACCACTGGCAGAAGAAGCGCGAGCGCATCGAAGCCGACATCAAGGCGAGTGAAGCCGAAGAGACGACTCTCGAGGAGGACCACCGCAAGATGGAAGAAGATGCAAATCAGTACTGCGATGAAGTCGAGACCACTCGAAGCATGGCCGAGATCGAGGCCGAGAAAGCTTATCTGCAGCAGCTTAAAAAGAAGGCTGCCTCTGAAGCTGGTGTCACACTTGAACGAGCTGCCGAAGAGCTACAAAAGCGTGAGCGCGCCCTGAATGAGGCCAAGGAGGAAGTGGCCAACATGAACGAAGCCGAGCGAAGGCTGCGAAGCTCTCTTGCTGTGCGTTACGCCAAATGGAACTTCTTCCGTCGCTCCATCGCACTGCGAGCTAAGAGCAACTTTGCCCGCAACCTGGCGACACGAGGCTACGAGGGCACGCTCAAGTTCAATCACAAGGCTGAAAAGCTCTCGCTCGCCGTTGACACGCAACAAGACCAAGCACAGCGTGCAGGCACAGCAGGCGCAAACGCAGCATCGCAAACTCAACGCACAGCACAGCAGCATTCCAACAAAGGCATGTCCGGTGGAGAGCGCAGTTTCGCTACCGCTTGTCTGTTGTTGTCGTTATGGCAGGCGATGAGCTCGCCAATCCGATGTCTGGACGAGTTTGACATCTTCATGGATCAGGTGAATAGGAGAGTGGCGCTGCAGATGATTATGAACGAGGCCAGGGCGACACCGCATGTTCAGTACATTATGATTACGCCTCAGGATATGCCGGATATGAAGGGCGAGATGGATGGGGTTCAGATGCTGGTGGTCAATCCGCCGGAGAGAGGAGAGGGTGCGTTGGCGGATTGAGTTGGGTCAAAGTAGAACACGACAGCAACCGCGATTTTGGTTTGTAGAAGCATCAGTAATGGTAGCATTGGTTCCTCTCTCATTTGCCTGGTTGAAAGGAATTCAGACTGTACATGCGGAGTGTGAGATACGAATGAGAAACTGATGAGTTGTGTTGCGTTGTTAATGATACAAAGAATGATGATTTAGCTGAATCGCGGTGCTCCGCTGTAGCATTACAATCTGCCAGTGCCAGTAACCCTGGTCGTCTTCAACTTGACCAAGTTTGTCAACAAATCATTTGCCGTCGTATCGATATTATACCCTCTTCCCAACGCCGAGATGTATCCGTTAATATAATCGATCTCTGTACTTCCTCTTCTATTCTTCAAATCGCTATGCATCGAACTCCAGTTAGCTGCTGTCAATCTCGCCACCCTCTGCACCTCCTGAAATAGCGCTTGTGGGGTCAAACTTGGATGCAACATGGGTTGACCCGTTTCGTCTGACCTCAAGATCAGATCTTCTGCCGAAAGACTTGCTGAAGCTTTCTGTTGCGGGGTGGCTGTAGCGCCAGAAGCAAGGTATTCGCGAACTTGAGCTTCAAGTACCATTCCAGCTTCGAGACATACGGACCACATAGCATCCATAGCAGCTGGGTTACCGAATAGGTCACCATTTTTGCAATCTGCAAGGGCTGTGAGAGGGTTGATGCATGCGTTGATGACTAGTTTGCGGAGTGAGCGGAGTTGAAAATCGCGAATGGGCTCCCATTCGACGTTGAGGGGCAGGGAGAGGAGGGCTGCTACTGTTGCACGTAATGTGCGGAGACCGGGCTGGTCGGGAATGCTAGCGATGGAGAGAAGCTTGGATGGCGAGTCGGGGTCTTGGATCTCTTCGATGGAGTTGGTGGGGGAGTCGGTGTCGGGGGAGAAACGTTCCCAGCCTCGGGCGGCTTTTTTCTTGACTGCTCGTCCTCTTGGTGGCAATACTACGCCTTGTACTCGCGCAATCGTCTGGCCGAATGGCACTCTTCTTGTTTCGAAGCCTTCCTGACCTGCCCTGCCGCTGGGCACGATACCAAAATGCAACGTCCCCGCACTAGCGTGCACTACATCCAACGGCCCCTTTCTCCAACATCCGTGCGTAGTCGAAGCGAGCACAAAATTGGGCCTTTGCTCCGGATCCTTGAAGAATGTGTCGAACAGAGTGTCTAGCACACCCATACCATTTTGAAGCAGAACAATAGTCGACCATGGGTGGATACGATGTCGGATGCTTTCCAGCGCCGAAAGTGTAGCATCGCACTTGGTGGTGATAATGAGACTGTCAATAGGGCTGGCACGAGGTTGCGAATGAACACCTTCGAGGGTGGAGATGAGTGAGATACCACCATCGTGATCTGGAAGCGGCGTTTTGCTACTTGTTTGATCTTGTATCGCTGCTGCTTCCGGTGACGAAGATGAGGTGGTACGAGATATTGAGAACGTATCGCCTTGCTCTTCTTCTGGCTGATTTGACCGGTTGTGGCGCACTATGGATGCTATGACGTCTGTGGGACTTGAGTTGAAGTCGGTTTGAAATCCACCTTCGATGTCTCTCACACCATCTTGCTCGACGACAATTGAGTTGACGTATCTCTGCTTTGCTTGCTTGCCAAATGCCTTTCGACGGAAATGTAGTGTGACTGAGGTCTGCTGTGGATCCGGAAGCTCGGCTTGAACATAGGGGGGTAGGCTGAGGGAGGAGACGATAGTACCTTGATTTTGTGGTGGACGCTTGTTGGAGAGGTTGGAGAGAAGGAGCTCTCTTCTGGACTTGGATGATGAAGGTCCTGGTTGTAGGAGTTGGCGTTGGAGCTTGACTGATCGCTTGAGATGGAAGGCGATAAGAGAGCCTATTGAGCCAACGCCCAGGACGTGGTACCGCATGGTCGGATGGGGAGGCTCGGAGACTCACGGAGCAACCCTGCGACCGAGTTGCGGATATGGAGACGACAGCGAATCAAGGGAAGCAAAGTATGGGCTTGCTACCTAAACTCCATGAGTATCGACGTGGAAAGACTCGGAGAGAGTATCCAGGACCCGGGCCGTTCGGTGTGGAGGGCTAACTTTGGTACGACCTCGAAAGGCTGTGTCCGGGAAGCAACTCGATCCTGTCGTTCGCCTCGGGCGTGAGGTGCTCTGCTTTCGTGTTACTCCTTGTCGCCGGACACGGACGACTTCGTTTGGTGCTGCGGTGGTTATGGTTGGAGCAAAGACTGCAGGTATGACGATGATTAAGTGGTGTTGGATTGAGGCTGAAGTAAGGTCGAGTGGAGCAAAAATCCATTTCTTCTGCGTTCAAGCGTGCTCAGCCGAGCATGACAAAGCCGACTTCTTTGACTACGATCGGGATCATCGGGGCACGAATTGGCCTCTCAAAAAGGCATAAAACGCGTCGAAATCGTCGGCTCTCGGGAAAGGGCTCTGCAGTCACATGGTCCATTCCTCACATTCGTCCCCAACTGAGCATCGCTGATCCTCACCCATCATCCTTAATCACTTCCTCAAGTCGTGCAGCCGCGGCCGTCATCTACTCCGTCCCACATGCTGCTCATCTAGGCGCCATCAGCAGCGCTCATACACTGGCATAGCCAGGCAGCCAGTCTCTCAGCTCGGCTTGGTTCGATGTCAATTAGGGCAGTCTGCCATCTGGGACGTAGCATTCAAGCCGCTCTCTTGACTGGACAGTGCTGCAAAATCCAACACAGCCAACATGGAGGACGAACAGAATGCCGCCCTTCATCTGGGTGGTCTTGCCCTTGGTAACGTCCTCCGTGATCTAGGTATCGACGAACAGCACCAATCTGATCTGGAACGTCTAGGTATCGCTTCCGGCAGTGGTAGGATCAAACAAGAAGACATCTACAATGACCGCTTTGCCGACGACGATGATGATCTCGGTGATGCGCACCGACAAAACGGCTCCTCTTCAAAGGATTGGGAGACAGAGGTCGACGACGAGATGAGGAAGGAGCTCGCCGATGAGCGCGACTCGCAGGAAAGGCAAGAGCTGGACAGATACTACCGTCAGGGACTGGCGCAGCTCGAGCAACCAAGAGCACCACTCCGAGGTGAAGACGATGACTTTGATGATGACGATAGCGACGATGAGGTACCATTGTCACAACAGCAGCCTCGCCAGCAGCCAGCGTCGCAGGTCAACGGGCACACGACTCAGGCTAATGGCTTCGCCAAGTTTGGCGAAGGCATCATCAGGGTCAAGGAGGAAAGAGACGATGATAACGACATGGCTTTCTTATCCGGACCGATGCCTTCCTCGTCGACGGCAGCAACATCAACAAGTACACCGCTCGTGCTACCGACGTCACACAGCCCAAGGCAGGATTCGCCTCAGACACCACCACCGCATCAGCCATACTTGCCTACCGGGCCGCCTGCGCGCCCGTATGTCGACATGGACGAGGTGCGTCAACACTTCCCCGACTTTGAGCCTGGCAAGATTCTCAACTTCACCGAGCTCTTCGCTACACGTCCGCCCAAGAAGCGCAAGCTTGGTCCCACAGCCGCCAAGTTCCACATCACACCTGAAGATGAACTGCCAGTACCGAAGTCGACACGCGAGGAGCTGCTATCATCGTCAATACAGCGTCCTCGCCATGCCAGCATTCTTCCGAGCCTGACTCGAGATCTGGACGCATCAGCAGCAGAGCTCACTCAAGAAGACGAAATGGACGGTGTGGATCTGGCTGTTATCGCAACCCCAGGTGTCAAGGCGGAAGCACGCAGAGCTACTTTGGCGCCCGTAGAGCTGGATGACTGGGAAGAACGTATTGTATGGAACCCGTTGGTGCGCGGTGATCAAGACATGCAGGTCGACAACAATGACAGGACGGACGAGGTTGACGATGCAGCAGCCTTTGCACCGCCCAAGGTGGACAAACCGTTCAATCACGATCTCTTCCGTGGTGCATGGACTCGCAGCATCATCTGGGACGCAACAACGCCGTTTGAGGCTTTCGACCAGCTCGTTCTCGACATGAACGATCCGCAAATGATGCTGGAAGAGGATCTCGGTCCTAAAACCAAGCAGAACTCTCTTCTCCGCTCCGATGCGCCCGTCGTTTCAGCAGCTGCTCAGCGCGACCTTGCACGACGACAAGCCGAGCAAGATCCCTTCAACCTGTCCAACGACAAGTTCTACGAGCAGACAAGGGAACACCGTCAACGCGTGCGTCAGACCCTTGGCAAGCTCGTCGTTCAGCACGCCTGGCCCGCCATTAAGCTGCAGCTTCCATGGTACAAGACCAAGCTCACCAAGAACGAAGCTCGATCCTGGCATCGCCCTGCCATGCAGTTCCCCACCAACATGCCTCTTCACTTTTCGAAGACCATCTCGTCCAAAAAGAAGAAGGAAGGCGCCGGCACACGAAAGGCCAAGGATCCCAACGAGATGCTCCGCACTACTCGCGACCTCACGCTCAAGGACACTGGACCCTACGTGCTGTATGAGTACTCTGAAGAGTACCCACCGTTGCTGTCCAAGATCGGTATGGGCAGCTTGCTGGTCAACTACTACCGAAAGAAGGATGCAAAGGACGAGCATGTACCCAAGATGGACATTGGTGAGCCGTACTTGCTCGATGTAGCGGACGAGTCGCCGTTCATGAAGTTCGGTAACATCGAGCGAGGCCAAGTGCAGCCAACGCTGTACAACAACATGATTCGCGCACCACTCTTCCGCCACAAGCCTGCTCATACCGACTTCCTTCTCATTCGAAGCACGACCAAGAACGAGATCCGCTACTACCTTCGCGAGATTCGCAATCTTTTCGTCGTCGGTCAGACATATCCCGTCCAGCCCATCCCTGGTCCACACGCACGTCTCATCACCAACAACATCAAGTACCGCCTGCAAATGATCGCATACAAGCTCATCCAGAAGAGTCAGCGTCAGCGTATCAAGATCCATCGTCTCATACGCTACTTCCCTGATCAGAACGAGCTGCAGATGCGACAAAGGCTCAAGGAGTTCATGGAATACAACCGAAAAGCCGGTGACGTCAATCAGGGTTTCTGGAAGCTCAAGCCGCATATCGTCGTGCCGGAAGAGGCCGAGCTGCTCAAGATGCTGCCTCCAGAGAACATCTGTCTGGCCGAGAGTATGCAGGTCGGTCAGCGACACTTGCTCGACTGCGGTTACACCAACACTGCCGAAGGCGATGACGATGACGAAAGCAAGATGGACATTGAACAACTGCTTGCGCCCTGGATCACCAGTAAGAACTTCATCAACGCGACTCAGGGCAAAGCCATGCTTAAGCTGCACGGTGATGGTGACCCGACGGGCCGTGGCGAGGCATTCAGTTTCATCCGTGTCTCGATGAAGGAGATCTTCTTGCGAGCGGGTGAAGATGCGGAGGAGCGACTTGCTCAAGCAGAGGCCGAAGCCAAGAGCAAGTCTGGTCACAAGTACAGCGTTGCTGAACAGCAGGCTGTCTACCGATCCGAGATTGACCGGATCTGGAACGCGCAGTGCCGCTCGCTTTCGAATCCTGTGCCACCCAAGGTGACGGCTGAGGATGAGCGCAGGGCGCTTCTGGCAGAGAACGGTGGCAAGCCCGACGCACGCAATGGAGGCCGAGGCGAGTCGGTGCGCCGGGACCGAAGCCCCAGTGCCATGAGCACGGTTAACGGTGATGGCGGTGACAAGTCGACGAAAGTATTGCGTATTCGTCGATTTGTCAACGGCAAATGGCAACGTGAGATGGTCCGCGATCCAGCCGTCATCAACGCCTATCTAACGCAACGCAAGAAGATTGAAGACGAAGCCATTGCTACCGAAGACCTGCTGCCCACAGGTGATGCCGCCATTGACATGGCCCGCATGAAGCGACTGCAGGAAGAGCTTGCTCAGCGCAAGAAGAACCAAGAACGACGTATTCAGCGAAAGAACGCCAAAGCTGCCGCAGAAGGTCTTGCTATTCCAGGTGGCTACAAGAGTCTGCTCAACAAGACCGATACCAAGCGAAGATGTGGTCGTTGTGGAGAGGTTGGTCACATGTCGACCAACACTTCTTGCCCGATGTTCCCAAAGGATGGAGGAAAGAATGACGCCGGTGGAGCGGCAGGTGGAAGCGGTGGACCAAGAACACCAGGTACACCGGCGGGAGGAGCGAGGCCGGGCATGCCACATCTGGCGAGTGGAGGTGGATTCTTTGGTCCGGGAATGGGGATGGGTATTGGTATTGCGAGTGCAGGGCCAATGACTCCTATGACTCCGGCAGCGCAGACACCAACGGAGTCTCCTGCTCCGTCGCAGAGCCCAACGCCTGGTATCGGCACACCGACCCCGGCTGGCGGCGGAGGATTGAAGTTGAAGCTGAAGAAGGCGTGAGGAAAAGTCTCTCAGCAGTGCGCACAAAAGCGTCCCCAGCATCCTAATGCTATCACCATCATGTATTTGTATCTCATTATGCATCAAATCTGTTCAAAGCGCATTGAGCACTTTTCACCATGCTGATGTCAAAACGGGCTGTGTGTGGTTTTGTGCTTTCAAGTAGATGCTGACGGTTAGGATCGTGTGAACGCAGCCTCAGGGTCTTCTGAAATTTCGGGTTCCGGGAATCAGTTTTTGTGGAGGACGGTGCAGCTGCTGAGCCCTTTCTTCGAGGCAATACTTCTTCCTGACCTCACTCATCGTACAGCAGCAACCCAGGCAAACCCAGCCTGTCTCACAGGCAGCATTCCGCCAAAACTGCAAGCATCGTTTGCATCCACCGTATGCAGGCCGAAGTATAGGCAACATGAGCAACGGAGCTAGCTTCGTCAAAAGGAGTAAACCTAGAAGCTCAGCTGCTCGGATCAGTTCAACCTACAATGACGACAATGTTGAGGCGGGATCCTCAAGCCGCACCTCAGGTCTAGACTCGACGACTGACAGTATCTCCGGAACAGCCCAGCAGAATGGATCTAGGTCGACAACTCCACGCCGCACCCTATCTGCGCTTGACATGGATGAAGAAGATGAAGCAGGTCCATCTAATGTCGTCTTCCGAGCTCGAGCGAAGGGCGCAAGAGGGACGCCAACTACCGCCTCTTCAGCAGCAACGAAACCGCCGTCAATAAAAGAGCGGCCAGCGATAAGTGCAATGGATGAAGACGAAGACGAGGATGGAGGCAATGCATTTGAAATACGACGGTCGAAGCTAAGTATCGCAGGGAAGCAGGCAAGAAAGGTCGCTTCCGGTGTCTCTACGCAATCATCAGGCACAGACACAACCCCGAAGAGATCAACTCCTCTGCGACCGACATCGTTCCAAGCGCAGCCACCAACGGAGGTCGCAGCAGCACAGGCAACTCCAAGCACCACTTCGAGTCTATACACATCCAAGTACCTCGAAGAGCTACGATCATCCACGCCCACCGCCAAATCTCGCGCACACAGCCCTACACCTTCCTCACTCGGCCCCGGAACACGCATAGATGATCCAATGGTAGCTCAGACATCCTACATCTCCCTAGATGACCCCACAGACGACGATGATGCACTTGCCCGATCAAAGTTCCCCTCGGACTTCGCACACGATGCGATCCCAAGCGAAAGCGTCATCCGCGCAGCCAAGGAAAAGCGCGCAAAGCTCCGCGCCGCTGCTTCTGCCGGAGAAGACTTCGTCTCCCTCGCACCCAGCTCGACGTCTTCTGCATTGAAGACCTACAACCGCATGGAGGCGGACGATGGTCCACACCCACATTCGCGACTGCAGAGGGAAGAAGACGAGTACGGTGACGGCGAAGAGGAGTTTGCTGATTACACAGGAGCTACTGAACGCATACCGATCGGGGAGAAAGCAGAGAAGGAATGGAAGGAAAGGCAAAGGAGGGAGATGGAAGCTGCGGTACGAGGTGACTTTGATCAAGACTCATTGCCGGTGGCCGATGCCATGGTGGAAGAGGAGATGGATGAAGACGAAGTCGAGTGGGAGCGGGCACAGTTGAGTCGGACGCAACCTTTCTCGCATTCCACTAGCTCCTCGCGACCGCGGTCGAGAGAGCCATCTCCGTTCACGCCTGCGCCAATCCCTACCGCTACGCCATTGCCATCCGTTGGGACCTGCTCCACTCGTCTAGCATTGACTCTTCGTGCGCTGGAACAGAGCACTTCTGCATCTGAAGCTGTGGTCAAGTCGACGACGAAAGAGCTCGAGACGCTTGACGGAGCAGAGAAGGAGAACAAGCTAGATGTGGTGGCTGTGGAGGAGAAAGCGAGCTGGTTTGACGAGCTAGATGAGTTTGTGGGCAGTTTGGCGCGATTCATGGAAGAAAAGATGGATAAGATGGATGAATTGGAGGCTGAAGCGGTGGACCTGGCTGTGAGGAGGAATAGGATGCTGGGTAAGAAGAGGTCTCGGTGGCTTGAGGACAGGCTGGCGCAAGGCTTGGGACTCAGACCCGCAATAAGCTTCGTGCCTGACTTCGGAAAAGAGCAAGATGCAGGAGAGGAAGAAGAGATGGACACACCTAACGACATCATTGTTGTAGAAGTCATCGACGCTTCGCAGTTGGAACACCTATCTCCAGCAGACGAACAATCATATACCCTAGCCCAGCAATCCATCCTCTCCAGACTCCAAACCTTATTCTCCGAAGTCCAAGCACCGGAATACCTCCATCCCGCAGTCACCGTCTCCACAACCTCGGCCAATCTCCCCTCCGTCTCCACTCCACCTTCAGCACGGGAAGAACTGCACCCACGAAGCGTAGTCTCTCGTTTCCAAGAATGGCGTAGACGCTACCCGGAAGAATACGCACAAGTTTGGGGCGGACTTTCAGTGGCTCAGATCTGGGAGTTTTATGCTCGCTTAGAGATGATCCCCTGGACCGCCCTCTCTTCTTCTAGCGGTGCGAATGGGGCGGGGTGGAAAACGGGCGCGGAAGCAATAGTTCATTTTAGCTGGTTTACTGGCGCTTCTGATTACAGCGAGCGCGCTGGGCCGGAGCCGATTGGAGGAGATGAGGAGGTGCTTTCTTCACTGCTGGGCACTGTGTTGGTGGATAAGCTCGTTACTCTGGCCAGCAAAGGGGCTTATTCGCCTTGGTCGAACACGCAGACCAAGGAGGCGGTGGAGGCGGTGGATCTGGTGCGAACCGTGCTCGGGGATGGCCATGCTAGGTGTGTGAGTTTGGTTGAGGCGTATTTGGGGTCGTTTGATGCTCAGGTGAGGCGGTTGCAGGAGGTATTGATGCCAGGATCAGTTCAATCTGGTCGAGGAGGAGAGGTAGAGCAGGCGGCTAGAGAAGTAGCACGGGAACTAGTGGATGGGCTGTTGCGCAACTTGGTCAGATGGTCGCGAGTGATCAGTCTCAGTTCGACGGACTCGGCGGCGGGAGCGGTGGGAAAGACTTTCCTAAGCCTTGTAGAGGATCTGGTGGGAATTGTTCTGCAGGCTTTCGGCAGGAATCCTGCGCTTGCATCAGACATCCGCGGCAGGATACTAGAAGCCGTACCGAAACCCATCGTTGCCAGATCGGAGACCATTTCGGCTCTCACCGGGCAGACAAAGCACAAGCACTCATGATGAGTGCACTAAGCAATCCATCAGACTGATCAAGAGAAGAGCGACATTACGAGCTGTGTGACCGATTGTATTGCTACCAATGTGATTCTCTGCTATGAGTTTAGACAAACTTCCAAGTAGCCTTATCCCCAACCACCATCTGCTTGGCTTGCTGCGTACCCACCACCTTCTCCAACTGAATCAAGTCATACCTGCTGTAGACAACGTATGCGCTTACCTCGTTCGCATCCACTTCCTCCTCCTCCTCGCCCTCATCCTTTCCCCTCGCCAAATCGCCTTTCGTAATGAACGGAAACTCCAGCACCTCGCTGAAAAACCTTGCGTTTTGTGGCAACTGATAAAAAACCACCGTCTTCACACCACGCAACTTGAATCTCCTGTAGAAATGCGCACGTTCAGTGAGAAGAAGGAACCGTTTCTTGCCGCTAAAGAAAGCTTCTCTTGCTCTCCTGATGTCTTTTGGCGTCGAGTATTCAGAGATACTCGTGTAGGAGAGATTGGCTGTCTCGCCAGGTTTGCGTTTCTCGTTGTGGGCTCGGAGGAAATCGTCCAGCCTGACAAAGTCAAAGTAACTCGGTACGAGGATGAGAGTGTGACTGCTGGAAACAGCAGACTTGCTCAACTGTGCGAGCGTCTTTGTTGTGAAATGCTGGAAACGCAAATCTGGCTCTGCGTGCGGGTTTGCTGCTTCAAATCTCGTAAACACCTGCCTGACTCCACTAGTGACCCTAGCTAGCTCTGCATCTTTCTCCTCGATGTGCGCAAGCGTCCTAATCTTCCCCGCGACATTGTTCAAGCTGTGATTGTACACCGATCGCAGCGCCGGGAAATCGTGCGCACTAAGAAGGATGGTCTGGCGGAACATAGGCGCCCTGTTATCAAGGTAGAACTGCTTCACCCTACTAAAATCAGTATCCCTACTCTGGCGAGGAATATGATTGAGGCGAGAAAGGACAAACTCGAGATGCTCCCAATTCTGCATACTAATCACATCCGTCTGATCCACAACAACCATCTCGATACTGGACAAAAAGTCACTATCCCCATGATCCTTCTCAATCCCCAACCTCAACCCAAGAGGAGAGGCTACGATGACATCAGAATCATAGAACCCAGAGAAGAGCTTCAAGCTCTTGCGCGTGACCTTAAGACCGAGCTTGAAAGAGTCATCGATGTTACCTGCGAAGTTGGCGATGTGGTCTTCTGGGTATTTGGCTGCAACGGCAGGATCAGCGAGTTTGTCGACTGCGCCTTCGGGCAGGTTGTATTCCTTGGCGAAGCGGGATTTGTTGTCCACCTGAGAGCACAAACTGAACTTGGTAAGAAGGTCGACCCATTCGAGTGCTGAGTTGCGGAACGGGAGGAGAACGAGCACTTTAGGTCGAGTGAAGCCTTGATCGCGAATATCGAGCTCATCTTGACCTGCGGAAGAGCCGCTAGCTGCAAGCTTGGAGAGCTTTTCATTGTTCTTAAGCACACGACGACGGGTTTTGGCAATGTGCGACATGGCGTGCATAGCAAGGACCTCACGGTATTGAGCTCGGTCACGGAGGGCGACATTAGCATCGCAGAAATCGGCGTAGCTACCGAGGGTGGTGGCTAGTGCTTTGTGCAGAGGCGTGGGTTCGGAGTACTTTTTGGAAGTGAAGGCGTTGAATGCGTCAAGGACCTTGACTTGGGGTTGACCAGAGTACTGTTGTGTGTCAAAGTCTGGGAGGGTGGGTTTTGAGATGACGAGGTTGCTGTTGAGCGCAGAAAGTGTCGAGCGGGAAGTGGACCATGACAACGAGGTCTCGGATTCAGGCAGCTTGGCAATGGCTTGAGCATGTGGACCCTCGCTGCCAAAGTGAGCATCAAAGGCGGTGAGCTGCTTGTTCTTTTGGTTCTTGTTTGAGGTTGAGTTGGTGGTGGCACCATCGAACTGCTCCGCATCGTCATCGTCTGACTCTTCGCCAACAAGCTCGTTGCCGTTCTGGGGTTTACTGGGTGAGCAGGAAGCGGCTGCACTCTTTGATCGTTTTGAAGGCGAAGAAGCGGGAGCAGAAGAGGAGGAAGCGGCTTTGGAAGTAGAAGCGGTGGCTTGCTGTGCTGCTACAGCTTTGCGGGTGATCTTGTCATAGTGCGTGAGGTTGGACGAGCGCTGTCGCTTGCCTGGTCGGGCAGCGCTGACGTTGATGAGCGTCAGCAGCTTGAGTGTCGGATCCATGGCTGCTGTCACTACTAGAGAGATGAGGTAGTGATAGAAATGGCGGAAAGATGTGGTTCCGGTCTTGGACTCTGCTGTGAGGACGTGTTGGTCGCCTTCTCGAGCCCTGAAAAACAGTCAAGAAGAAACAGGGTTTTGAGCCGCTAAAAAAGGTGTGGAGGATAGCCGAAAAATTTCGTGATGAGCTTTTTTCTTCTTACGCTGCCTGAAAAAAGTTCAAGGCAGCAGACCAGTCAACGGTCTGTGGCTCAGTCGAGCGACCTAAGCAGTTCTTCGGCTCTAAGCCAACCCGCGAGCCAATCGACTGGGTATCACTGACAGATCACATCTGGCTTACCTCTCTCATCACCACCAACCATCACTCTACCTGCTGCGGCTTGCATCCTCTAGAATTATGCCGCTCGCTCAGTCCAAAAACACCGTTGGTCTTGGAAGAGCCATCCTCAACCGCAAGGCCAAGGAAGCGAAGCAACGTAACCAGACCGAATTCCACACTACCGATATCAACAACTATGGTTCCGTCTCCAATTTGCGATCCGTCACACACGAGGGCGATCTCGAAGAGTTCCTCAACACTGCCTCGCTAGCTGACGCTGACTTCACTGCCGAACGAAGAAGCGGTGTCACCGTCATTACCGCACCCAACCGTGAACGAACCCGTCACAACCCTTACTTGCTTACAGGACAGGAAGAGCAGGAGGTGCTCAAGAAGCACGTTCAGAACAAGGAACGCCTGCGTGTCCCCCGTAGGCCAGAGTGGACAAGCGCTACCACGCGTGCACAGCTTGAGAGGGCTGAAAAGGATGGATTCCTCGAGTGGAGGCGAGGTCTTGCAGAGCTTCAGGAGGGCGTCGGCCTCGTTCTTACACCGTTCGAGAGGAACCTGGAGGTCTGGCGGCAGCTCTGGCGTGTGATCGAGCGCAGTCATCTCGTAGTGCAGATTGTGGATGCCAGGAACCCGCTTCGCTTCCGATGTGAGGATCTAGAAAAGTACGTTGCCAGCCTTGGCATTGGATCCACCAATGGTATCGAGTACCTCGACGAGGAGTCAAAACAGAAGGGACCAAGGAGTAACTTGCTGCTCATCAACAAGGCGGATCTGCTAGACGACCAGCAAAGGAGATACTGGGCTGACTACTTTGACGCTCAGGGCATTCAGTACGCTTTCTTCAGTGCTACCAATGCTGCTGCCATTCAACTCGCCAGAGCGGAAGAGGAGGAGCGGTTGCGTCTCGAACGGCTTAGGCTTTCCGAGCCCCGCGATGAAGACGATGAGGAGGATGACGAAGAAGATGAAGACGATGCAGAGGACGAGGAGGATGCTCGCGCGGCTGCCTCTGCTGCCGTCAGTGTAGGTGCCAAGGATGCAAAACCACTCGTCGGTCAAGAAGCTGCCGACCGTGTCAACGACCACTCTCACGCTACTGTCCGCGACAATCTCGTCGCTGAGAAGACCTACGGCCAGGATGACGCTGTTGATGCTGCCACTGCTACTGCCGCAACCAGACTCTCCGCCACTCGCGACCCAACTCGTGTACTCAACGTCCTCGAACTCGAAGAGCTCTTCATGGCCTGCGCTCCCCCTCTCGACAACTTCGCCGTCGACAGTCAGCCAGCTCCCTCTAAGCTCGTCGTCGGTCTTGTTGGTTACCCTAACGTCGGTAAATCGTCCACCATCAACGCTTTGCTCGGTGAAAAGAAGGTCTCGGTTTCCTCAACCCCTGGTAAGACCAAGCACTTCCAGACGATCCACCTCTCGCCTACAACTGTGTTGTGCGATTGTCCCGGTCTGGTCTTCCCGCAATTCGCCACGACGTCGGCCGAGTTGGTCTGCGATGGTGTCTTGCCCATTGACCAGATGCGCGAGTACACCGCACCTGCAGAATTGGTTGCCAAGCGCATCCCCAAGGATATCGTCGAGGGAACCTACGGTATTCGCATCGAGACATTGACAGAGGAAGAGGGCGGCAACGGTGTACCAACAGGTCTAGAGATGCTCACAGCCTACGCTGTTGCTCGAGGTTTTACCCGTCAAGGACAAGGCAACCCAGACGAGTCTCGAGCCGTTCGATACGTGCTCAAGGACTACGTCAATGCTAAGCTCCTCTACGGACACCCGCCACCAGGCGTCGACCCCGACCTGTACAACTCTGCTCAGCGCGAGCGAGCACGCGCAGCTCTCGCCGGTCGCAAATACGATCCCTCTACAGCCCAGCATCTCGCAGAACACGCTGAGGCGGATGATATCGACGATCTTGATGCAGACCTTCAGGCCGAACTTGCTGAGCTCACAAGGCGCAAGGCCACAGGTGTGCCTCGTCAGTCGGCGAAATCAAAGGCGATTGATTCGGCTTTCTTTGACACTATGGCTTCGTCCAAGCCGACAATTGTGGGGAGGACGGGGTTGCCTCAGGCTGCGATCCAAGGGAGGATCGCGAATGATGGTACCGTGATCAGGAAGCCTGTGGGCGGAGCGGACCAGGGTAAGGCGGGTAGTAAGAAGCATAACAAGGCGAATAAGAGGAAGAAGCAGAGGTCTGGTGCTGGGTTCGATTAGCGTGTTGTCACAGTCATTTGCTCTGATGCGTTGTAATGCATTTCGCTTTCTCTCGTTTGTCTTCTTCACGACTGCTGTTTGCGAGCGGTGGACTGTCAATCTTTGGTCTGAGATATGTGATGTGTGTGCGTTTGAATGCGTTTGAGTATGCTATGAGTACATTGTGATCTAGACGTATTGTGTGCAAGAAAGCCATGATCAAGCACTTGTACGCTAGTCATGGGCCGGCTGTGTCTTTTGCTATGATAGAAGCTGGGATTGGTTCAGAACCCTCTGCTTTCCAAGAAAGCCTTGACCTCCTCGACTCTATTTCCACGAATCTTGAGCTTTCCACTCTCCTGCACTTTGCCCGTTTGAACAGGATCGAGATAGGTTGGGTTACCTGTCTTTTCGATCATTTTCCTCCCCGCTCGGGGCCTCAAAGGCTTTTTGTCCACCTTTAGTGGGGATTCTGGGTTGATCAATTCGGGATCTGAGGTAGCGTATGTATCGGCAAGGAAGACGGAGAGATCCGTTTTAAGGTCTTCTACGGAACCTTGGATTTTGCGGACTTCGGTGATTGTGCGGGTGCCACCGTTGCGAATGTCTGTGTAGACGGGCAGGGAGTCGAGGGTTTTTCCGACACGGGGGACGAAGTAGCTGTATTGAACAGGGGTGGGGCCGGTTTCTGATGAGGATGAGGGGGAAGAGTCCAGCTCGGGTGAGGGTGTTGAAGTAGATTCTGATGTGGAAGGTGTAGAGTAGTAACGAGTGAAGGTTGGGGTGAGTTGGAGCTTGCTGCTCGACGCAATAGGTGCTGAGGCGCTGGTGGAGGATGGGGCGAAGCGAAGCGCAGAGCGCAGGCTTGTGCGGTAGAGCGAAGTCATGTTTGCTAATGTCCTGATGATGATAGGGTGTAGTGGTGATGAGAAGATTGAATGATGGTGTAAGTTGCAGTAGCAGCCTCTTGAACTTTTCTTCTCAGCGAAGCCAAAAATTACCGAACAGCAACTTCTGAGCCCCGATCGGATCCGTCAAATTTGCAGTGTTACATCTCGTCCACCAACAAATAGCAGGCGCGGGAAAGATGAATGCGGAGAAGCCCATCGTTTATTGGCCGACCGACGTGGCAGACAACGCACACACCCTCACCCTCCGCCGCCGCCGTCCAAGAAGATCTCAAATCCAGCGCTCAACGCTTTCTAAGCATCTATCCACACCATCATTTATACTTTTCTCTCCCTCCCTCTCGCACAGCAACAATGTCGGACACAATCAAAGAAATCGTCGATATCCCACAAAACTTCTTCCGCGAAGGAACTCACTTTGTTAACCGCTGCACAAAGCCTAACCGCAAAGGTAAGCTGGTCCTCCCAAGGTAATACGATCGAAGGAAAAGAAGTGTAGTGCTGACGAACAAATGATGATTCCTCTTGGTGATTGGGGGTTGAAACAGAGTACATTCAGATCTGCAGAGCGGTCGGTCTTGGGTTTGTTGTGATGGGTTTCATTGGGTACTTTGTTAAGCTTGTACGTATCAACCACCGTCCTCTTCAGCACTTCTCTTGCACGCACACGAGGCCCGTCAGATCGACAACTTAGGATCACTTGCAGCACATCGCGGCATGGAGCGAAACATTCCTCCGTACTTTCCAAGACAAATACTGCGATCTATTCGACGTGCAGCACCATTGATGGATCGAATACTGACAATTCCTCCTTCTTGCTCGCTACTTCACTTCGACCGGCACGACTCAACAACGACAATGATTCTTGCGACAACAGATCCACATCCCAATTCACTCGATCGTAAGTGACACCTCGACCCTTCACCATACCGTTTCAAGGGAGGACCGCTAACGAGAAACTTTCCTGTACCACTTCTGCTATCCTTCTCGACAAATCTCGACCGACTTTCGCTTTCGTCGTATTACAGCTTGTGTAAGTGCTCAAACGACGGACCTCTGCCCTTTTGAAAGAGAAAAAAACGCATGCTGACCTTCTCATCCATCCTTCCCATCTATCATTCTCATACTTACAGCGGCGGCGCCTAAACTCTCACCGGCTTTCTCGAACACACAAACACACATGGGCTCCCGACTCTGCAATTGATACATACGGCATAGACACATCAGTCTGTGCTCGATCCTATCCGGTTCGTATTGCACAAGGGGAAGAAATTGAGCTTTGATCGGCAGGAAAGACTCCAGTTAGACCGAAGAGTAGTAGTGGAATTTGAGAAGAATGTAGGGCTGGCGGCGATGCTGCGTAAAACGCCTATCCTATGAGGCACCTCAGCATCATGTGGAAGGTTGCTGGGTACTCGCGGAGAGTTTGAGATGCATCGCACGCTCAGTCAGTTGCTGGAACCTCTTGGAAGGAAACCGCGCGCAACTCAGACCGTGGTGCGGAAGAGGTGCGTGAGACACACCACCTTGAAGCCTAGGTCGAATAGCGACAGTGAGGATCAATCACCAGACTTAGACTTGTCTCCGCCCAGAGATGTTGATCATCGGAACGGCGTACTGAGACCTTGATAGTGCTTCGCTGACGTTGTGATACGAACAGACCTGCCAAACGCCTGAGTGTTGAATTGAGGTGCTGTCAGGTCGCAGACTTGCACGGTCCAGTCTCTGGCTCGGAAAGGACCACAACTGGTGACCTCTCAGCCAATGCTGTTGACCATAAAATGCTTCGCCTCAGGAGGCCATCAACTCGCTTTGCATTCACAACCTCACACTGACCGACACTGTAACAACACACGACTGATACACACGCGAGCCACGAAAGGCAATGAAGAGAAAGAGTCAAATCCAACCCCTACACGAACTCATTCAAGAGTCGTCAGAAGGGGAAGATCATGTGTATTTTTGGGTGTGTGTGTTGAGTGCGTACATATGCGTATGTGTGAAGAAAAATGGAAAGGCTAGTATAACAAAAGGACGCAAACAGATCCTACCTCACACTTTCAGGTGCGAAGGTGAGAAAGGGTGTGATGGTGGTGGTGAAAGAGAGGGATGGAGAGGGATGCATTTATGCCTTGAGAACAAACTTGCGGTTGGCAAAGTGGATCTCGCGCTTGTGCTGGCGCTCGGTGATGCGGGTGCGCTCGTGCTGTGGGTGGGTGGAAGAGGGACAGGGGATGAGGAAGGATGTCAGCGATGAAAGCTCGAGATGAGATGGGTGAGAAGAGACGAAGCGAGCAGATAGCAGGAGCAGTTGATGTTGCGTGGTCGAGCCCTCATCCTTGCCGTGAGTCCGCGGAATGACTGAACAGTGCCGTGGCGTTGCGATCCAAGGATCTACATCTACCGCAATACGTATATAGAAGTTGCGATATCCTGTGCAGCCCAGCTGCGCCATTGCGGTATGATTGACCGAGTCTGGCCTGTGACACCAATGATCACACTGCCATTCACATCGATGCCGATGCTGTTCTGACTGGTTCCCGAAAAAATGCTTCTGCAGGATCATGTTCTATCTCCATTCTTGCAATGTGACATCGATGTTGACTGCTGCTGTTGCTTCTGTTGCTACTATCTGCTATCTGCGATTTGCTCCGTCCTCCATTGTCTAGATTTGGATGCTTACCTGGTTGAGCTTGCGGCGGATAGCACGGGTCTTCTTGGCACGGAGGTCGAGGGGAAGGTGCTTCTTGCCCTTGTAGAACTCGCGCAGGTTGGCACGCTGCTTCTGGTTCATAACGGTAAGAACACGGGCAATGTCCTTGCGCAAAGAGTTGATGCGGAGGATCTTGCTCGACGAACCACCAGCAACCTTCTGGACACGAAGGTTGAGGAGCTCAGTCTTGAGCTCCTCGAGCTGCTTGGTGAGGTCAGCCTTGGACTTCGCCTGGAGATCGAATGTCTTAACAACCTATTGGGTGGTGAAATGAGGAACATGTGAGAGAGGTGATGTTACGTGTAAGCCTGGCTGAGCTGAGATACGGTCATGCGAGCGGGAATGGTGGTCGAGCAGGCCGATATGATAACGATGCGAATGCTGATACTGATGCCGGGTTAGAAGGGCATGAAGAGCTTATGTTGGTGCAGTGATATGGCTGATAGAATGTGTCGGCATATGATCAAGGTCGGGTAGTAGGTGTGAACGAGCCTGGGCTGTCAATGCATTGTAGTGATGATGTCGATGTGGCTGTGGCGGCGCGATCGTCCGCAGCTTTCCACAAGATGCTAGCTCTTCATCGACTCTTCTCCGCTCATGTAGGAGCAGAAGTTGGCCAGTCGAAGCTATGTCCTCCCAACATGTGCAATGTGGAATATGCCTTCGGCTGCCAACATTGACGGTTAACGCTATCAACACAATCAGGTCTAGCATCACGCCGTTGTCTGATCCAGAAGACTAAGATGCCTGTAGGAACCATCCTGATGCGTGTGTATCATGGATCCGAACTTAGGACTTTACTAGTATGTGTCTGCTTTGCCATCCTTGTTCCAGCATGGTCACTCTTCCGATCGTGCGTCTGATCCAACCAACTGCTGATCCATCACAACACGACGATCCCATGCTTGTCGAACTGCGTTGAATGTCTTATGCTATGTGTCGGTACTGCTGCAGATATGGAATGTCGATTCTTCGTCGCTGTCTCTGGCTGGGCGTTGTCGGGGTGGCGTGCATGCATGTATCATTCGGGTGGCTGCTGTTGTGTTATATGTATGTGTGTCGGTTGCGATACCTACCATTTTGACGAAGTGACGAGGGGGGATGGTGATGAGTCTTGAGGATGGTGAGGGTGGGAAAACGCTGATGATGACCAGCTTCGTTCGACTGCCCTGCTGCTGCTGCTGCGTGTGTGTGTGAGGTTGAATGTGTGGCTTCGGTGCCGGAACGGGCGGAAATTTTGCAGGCTTCTTCGCAGTCGCAGTGGAACACTCTCAACGGTGCGCTGAGCTGTGCTGAAGTTCGACAACTCGAAAGATAGGCTTGCTCGCCGCGACATGGTTGAATCGAAGAGGCCATTTGCCAAATTTGTGGCTCAAGAACGCGATCAGCTCAATTTGACCGAAATTTGGCCAGGGCGCTGGATTCGGCCGATGCTGGTTCAGCACGTGTTTTTGCGTACAGTTTTGGAAATATTCTCTTGATGTGAGACGACAAACATCCTAACACAGACTGATTTCGACTCTAGCTCCGCCGAAAGGTCCTGTTACAGCTGTCATGCGCTCAATCGTTCAGACAGACAGACAGACCAAAAAAGTTGGATGGTACAACGCCGTTCGATGACAGCCCTTTTTGCAATTGTATGATACAGTGTTGATAGTGAAACAGCTAAGAAGGAATGTGTGTTGCCTGCAATCTTTGAAGCGAAAGAGAGGCTGCTGTGGGGGGATCCGAGACAGAAAGTGTGGAAAGATACAATTGTAGAATAGAGGAAGCTCGGGTGGGCACGCGAGAGCGACTGATCCCGTTGAAGTAAAGCCTCCCGGTGATGTCCTCGTCACGAACCGCCCAGCTTCTCGATCTACAGAGAGGGGACTAAAGAGAATACAGGGGAAGGTGATCGCGTAGACCACGATACAAAGCAGAAAAGAATGTGTAGAGAGAACAGCTACGACAATGAATGTGGCGTTGGGTAAGAGTCATCGTCCGATAGTCGGCTACATGCCGGCGATGGAGAGGTCGCTAGTCTTGTATCCAAGACGGCCACCCACAGTGTGAGTGTTGCTGCTGCTGGCAAAGCTCTGAATGCTGGTCGAGTGAGGCATCTCGGGCATGTCAGACATGACGCTGCCTCGCGAGCCCATACCGCTTCGCATGCCCATCGCCTTTCCCATGCCACCGTTGTTCACGAAGGATGATCTGACGGGACTAGGGAAGTGGCCCATCCTCGAGAACGAGCCGAGCGACGAAGCCATCGAGCCCATCGACGTGGTGCTGTCCGAGTGCGACAAGGAAGGCTCGGCGTGGCCGGCTCTACCAGTAGCAAGCGCACCCTTGGAGCTGATGGTTGGCAAGACACCACCTTGGCGGTAGGTGGTGCTTCGCGAGCTGCGACCCTCCTCGTTATAGCGCGATGAGCGGTCGTTGAGGGCAGCTACGTGAACGGGACTAGGACTCGGGATGTTGGCCGAGAGCGCAGGCGAGAATGCGGGTCGTTCGAATCGCTTCATCGGACTGCCATCACCACCGTGCAGGCTTGCAGCCAGACTCAAGGGTCGAAGCTTGAGCGAGGACGGCGAAGTAGCGCCGTCGCGATCAAGCTGATCGGGACCAGGTGAAAGACGATTGGCGGCACTGGTGTCGATAGGTGCCAATCCACCGCGCGATGGCCTCATGCGGCGAGGCACCGACGCGGCCGAGGAAGCAGAAGAGGCTGAGCTGGTGGAATGCGTAACTGCGTGACGCGATTGCTTCTGCATCGCAGTGCCGTTGATGGGCGTCAGAGGAGGCGTCAGAGGAGCAACGAGTCGACTGTCGTGCTGAGGTATCAGAACGAGATTGTTAGGCTTCTTGCGGCTGTAGCCGCTGGCAGCGCTCTTGGGACTGTCTTCAAGAGTTTCACGCTCCTCTTCCTCCTCGTCAGCCCCTTCGACCTCCTCTTCGCTTTCGAACAAGCCAAGACCCATGGTCTGAACACCGCCTTGATGCTCTTCGGGAATGTTGCGAAGCGACGAGGATTGCGACATCGTCGATTTTCGGAAGCGGTTGGCAGCATGGCTTTCGCGCTTAGCATCCTTAACCTTGGCTTTGGCGAGGTTCTGCTGCACACTGGCAAGTAGCTTGGCGCGGCGGTCTGCGGCAAGCTCGAGATCCTCACCTATCGAGTCAGACATGCGCGTGCTGTTGCTCATGATGCTGATGGTGGAAGCCGCGACACTGATCATGCTGTCGCGATGCGAAAGGTATTCGAGCTCCTCTCCCTCGTCCGCGAAAGCGCCAGTGTCTGCAGAGGCAGGCCTTGGCGTGGTGTCATCGAACTGAGGGCTGTTGTGAGTGCTGGTAGCGTTGGGCATTGCTTCCACCGCGGGTGCTGCAGGCGTGCTGCATGCGCTGGACTGGGCCATCCCGAATTCGATGCGCTCGCCTGAAGGGCTGTGGGTGCCTTCGGCTCCTGCCATGAGTGGCGAATAGATCGACGACGGACTCGCGTCGGCCAGGATCTTGCTGTCAGTGGCACGAGGCGTGCCCCAGTGATCAGCGTACAACATGGGCGATGGCGATGCTAAAGCTGGAGATAGTAGCGAGCTCGGTGAGCCGCCAAGTCGGCCGCCTGCCGAGCCTGGCTTACGGAAACGCAGCGGCTTTGTAGGCTCCATCTCCTGACCGTTGAACAGGATGGCGGGACTGCTGAAGCCAAAGCCGTTCATTCCAACGACGGGGCTCGTAGCAGGTCGCGAAGCAGCCTTGACTGGCTTGCTCGGCTTCATCTTTGGCGTCGACTGGGTTGTAGCCTCGTTCGCTTCGCCTGCAAACGTCTCGAAGCCCTCGCCGTTCGGTTGAGGGAACTGGTTGATGGTGCTCAAGCGAGGTGTGCTGCCGCGCGAGTTAAAGCCAGGCGAGCTTGTGATCGACTTGCGCGAGAGACTGAGCCTCGCTTTGAGGCTCTCAGCAAATCCAGGCTTGGGGCTTAGGGACGGTGAATTACCACGCTGTTTCGGGCTAAGCTGCGAAAGGATAGGACTGTCGGCTCCAAGACCGGGAGAAAGGTGCATGCTGTCTGTAGGCGGATCAGGAATGAGTGTGCGGTGATAGGAGCTCATGAAGTTCATGGGAACCCCCTTACCAGTGCCCCTGAGAGGAAGATGGTCGCTTGACTTGGCTTTGAGGTTCATGAGGCTGGCACGGTTGACCTCGATCGATTCGACGTGAATAGTGGGCTCTCCGATCTTAGCGGACGTGCCATGCGAGGGGGGCACTGGGGCAGCACGCGGGTGCATCAGGTCTGGCATGACGAACTTGGGTCGGTCGAGTGCACCCAGCGTCGATGCCCTCTTGCGCTGTGGAGGCGGGACCATTACCTCGTCGGTGTCGACAAAGCTTGTTTCTTCGACAAATACGGGCATTGCCTGGACTTGAGGTGTTCTGTCCTCAGCGAGCCTAGCAAACGAAACGGGCATAGGTGGCAGAGGAGGTACGGAAGCAGCTGGCACAATGTTGGCCTTTCCGATGCTTGTGTTGGCTTCGAGGTCGACGCTGGTCTGCGACGAGCTGTACGAGATGTTGTCACTCGAGTATGATCGAAGTGTCGACAATTCGTCACTGGAAGAGTTGGTAGCTTCAAGGTCGACGTCCTCACTTCTAGACGGTCTGCGTAGACTGCCAAGGATGTTGTTGAATGTGCCCTGCGATGGACTCTTTGCTGGACCAAGACCGAGACTCAAAGGACGGAAAGTGGATGCAAGAACTTCTTGCTCCTCGTCAGTACCAAGCCGGGGAGAGGCAGAAGTGTGGATGGGTGGCATGTCGATGCAGATCTGACCAATAGATCCTGTTGCGCTATGGAAAGAATCCGGCGCGGAGGCCCCGCTCGCTGCTGTCTGTCGGCTAGCTTTGCTCTGCAAAGAGCTGCTCGAAGGCATTTTGGACATGGGTACACTTGTTGGTGCTGGAGGCAAACCGGCTGAAGGCGGAGGCGTCGGAAGGGGGGAACGGAAGGATGCAGGCGAAGGGAGAGCGCTCAGCTTCGCTGGTGGGCTTGTCTTGAAGCTTGGAAGTGTTGCTGTCTCGGGCTGAGCAGGCGACAGAGCCTCGATGAGGCTCTGCATGCCAGCGCTCTGCTTACTGACCTGCGCTTGCTCCTGCTTCCTGAGATCCGCTGAAGACGAAGTTGGTAGCCAAGCACCATTGCTCTGATCGAAAGAGAAGTCGCCCCGGAGTTTGAGCGACTGCTCAAAGGACTCGTCGTTCCCAAAGTCAATGCCGAGATCCAGAATCGGTGTCAACGAAGGCTCATCGGCCTCCTTCGACTGTTCTGCGGTCTGGTTCTTGTCGTCTGCGAGCACCTCCTCCTCTTCCTGCTTTATCGAGGTTTATGATAAGCTGGTTGAAAAGTCTGGAAGAACACCAAGGCTGCGAAGCAACAAGGAAGGCACTGCGCTGCGAGTAAGCTTCTTCTTCTGTTCCGGAGTCTCCTTCTTCTTTTCTTTGCTGCTGTCCTTGGATGGCGATACGAGTCTTGGTGATTTGCCATAGGCCATAGGCTTGAGGAGGATGCTGGGACCGGGCGACATGGTGAGTTCGGTGAGACCTGGCGATTTTGGTGTGCGTGGAGAAGGGAGATCGGCCGACAGAGGAGGCTGCATTCGCGGCGACAGCAACGCTGCCTTGGGGAACTTGGGTGAGGCAAAGGGCTTGGATGGAAAGAAGCCCTGCTGACGCATCGAAACGACCGTCTTTTGTGCCAGCGACATCTTGCTAAGATTGTGCTGAGCGTTCATTGCGCGTTCGGGCGCGTAGCTGAGATGAGGCTCGCTAACGTCTTCGGTGGATATTGACTTTGCCTTGATGTGTGATGCGTAGATGGCAGCGGCCGACGATGGTGCTGGAGAAGTAGCGATCAATATCGACTTGCGCTTCTTGGCCCTGAGATAGCGTCGAAGTGCGACCAAGACAAAGATGGTGGCGGCAACCACTGCGGTGCATGCTGCGGCCAGGAGAGAGGTGGAGAGCGTCGAGAGACCGCTGCTGCCGCCAGCAGCCGCTGCACCTGTGCTGGACATGGCGGGCTATGTGATGAACGCTCGTTGGTACGCGTCCGATCGTTCGAGTCGTGTGTGAGGATACTGGGCAGGTGACGCTCTTGTGAGAGAGACTATGGCTCAGTCGTGACCAGAGCGGCGTTGATGGGAAGCGAGGCGGGTTAGTACAGATGGATGGTAAAGATGGTGGTGGTCGAGGTCAGGATGTTGGTAGAGACGAGCACGACTCTCAGCAAGGCTCTGGTCAGGTCGGTGCCGATTGCGAGGCAAGACTAGGGCTAGGGCTAGGGTTAGGGCTCGAGCAAAGAGGTAAGGTGTCGGTAAGCGCGTTGCTGCAATGAAGATCGTCGCTTCAAGGATCGCCGGCACCGCTTCCCGAACAAGCAAGAGAGCGATGATCAGTGGTTCAGAGTCTCTCTGCGTGGAAACGGACCACTCTACAAAGATGCACTATATCCGAGGCTTCCATGCTCAAGGAGAGGACAAAGAGGCGAGGATACCGAAGCGGCGATCGCAGCAGCGAGCGGAACATGCTGCATCACATCATGACCGCTTGGCTGGCAGGCAGGCAGGCATGGATCATCATCGATGGTACAGAGATGTCTCAGCAATGCATTGAACATGCCCGAATCTGGCCCTGACAAGGCAGTCTAAGTGGACTGCTGGTGCTGCAGAAGGGCATGCTGATCGCGCTGGGGGAGAAAGCTCGTTGTGAGCACAATTGATTCATGCTGGTTCGCCAGAGGGCCGGAGGACCCTGAATGAGGAAGAGGCGGACAGCTGGGCATGGCATGGCATGGCAGCAGAGGCAGTTCGAGCCCAGCTGTCATACAACACCGAGAGTGCGAAGAGGAAGACTGTGTGGCTCAGAGAGTGTTGGACCCGAATAAAAGCAGTGATGTGGCTCGGCAGTGATGGCCGAGATGCAGCGTGCAGCTGTCAAAAAGACCGAGGCTACCTCTCAAAAATCGCTGCCCCCGCTGACCGGCACATGACAGCATCCTCCCTGTACCTGCCTCGCAGCCTCGCTGGACATCCTTTCTCGTCTACTTCTTCCGATTTCGAACCAGTTGGCCGAGACTTGCCTCTTCGAGCAGCGTCGATATGGCATCAGTTACCAAGTTGCTGAAGGCGGGCGCTTTGGTAGCATCTCTTAGCTCGTGCTGAGACACGCAGTCTTTGCGCCAATCGAGATCGTCAGAGTGGCTCTTAAGCCGTGTGGAATCCGTCTGCGACACAGTAAGGGGTTGGATCGTCCATCTGGTCTCACATGTTCTTCATCGTCGGGTCACAGCGACGAGAAGCGAGCAGATTGCGTCAAATGGCTCAGCAGGTGTTGGAGTGTGAAGTTGCTGAACCGTGTCGCTGGATTTCCAAGCTTCAGGGGTCGGAGCGCATACAGCAGCCCAAATTCAGCATGCCGCACAGCTCTCACGACGCGTCTCCATTCTCATCTTCATCATGATTATATCAGGCTGACTAATTCAGCAAAAAAAAGTCCACAACATCTGCGCAGCCAATCGCGGTGGACAGTGACTGTTGCAAAAGAGAAAGAAAAAAGTCGAGCGATCAACCAACGCTCAGTCGCAGCACAATACCTTCCCTCCATACCACATTTTCCTTCGTCGAGCCTCTTCCATCGAGCCACGGTCACAGGATGTCAGATCTGCGATATACGGCAGCCTCGCAGCTGGAACATCTGCATAGCAGATACACCGGCACCATCAACGCTGACACTGAGAAGTGGTGAGTATGCCCCCCCTATACCCCGCTGCTTCTCGTGTTCTTTGATGTAGGCTGTTCTTGCTGACTTCGATATCCTGTTTCTGCCTTTCTTTCTGGTTCGATCGAGAAGCGAATGGATCACACATCAGCTCAGGGATACTAGCGCCTCGATCGTCGGTCACCCTCCTCTGCTGTCGTACCAGGCGCTGGCAGACGGAGAATCCAAGGCACGCGTCAAGTTCGAGCTCACCGAAAAGATGTTGCAGCCTTGCGGTCCTCCTCCGCACAAGGAAGACGATTGATTGATTCAACTATCGGCCTCATCAATATACCCTCCAACGATCCTTGATACCCCCAGCAAAGCGACCAATGTATTTCTATCCCATCGAGCCACCCAGAACGAAGCTCTTTCTTGCATATGCCGCCTCGTCTGTGCGCGCTTCTGTCCACCATTTCCCCTTTTCCCCTCCTTCCTTTGACTTCTTCGCCCCCTTCTCGCAATGCCTGTGCTGAGCACACGGTCCTGGCTTATAGAGTCACCCGCTGCCTTTTCCAATGGGCTGTCGTGGCGCTCGCTGGGACCAAGATTAATCCCCTCAACTCACAGTTCAATACTTAGTTTAGACCGCTGACAAGCATCCTAAGCTAGCCTTTGGGCTGTAGGTTGGGCCTGCTGCTTCCTTGACAACTTGAACCTAGCGGCGCTTTCCATCTCGCTGTCCGCCTAAAAAACGGCAGCGGCCGGACGTCGGAGGGAGGCGGTAGTAGGGACATTTCTTTTCATACTCTTATATTTCAGCAATGGAAACGTGTTGCTGAATCTGCTGTTATTCGATGTGCTCAAGAGAGTTATCGGTCGTGTGAATAGGCCCCAGTCGTAATAGGGATTGCTGAAGACATGTATCGGCTGAAACAAAAAGCAACGTCGACAGGAAGAAAAAGAAGAGAACTGCAGCACCTAGGATTCCCGCGTGGTCCCCCACCGCAGTACTGACTAGGCGATACCTTGCTTAACTTCGCAGATCGGACGGGATGCGGTGCTTTCAGGGTTCTATGGCCGCAGATATCGATGCGATCCCTTTTACCATACACATACCTACTCTTCACTAGAGGCTGGTGTAAGTATGTTTGAAAAGCCGTACCTGAGATTGCGAGAGAGGAGAGTGAGCCGAGATCCGAGCTTTTTTTTTGGATCCTCGCTAATCTCGGCAATTGAAAATTGATGCTGTGCTGCTGCTCAGCTGAGATTTTGATCTTCATGGATGCTCGGCTCGATCGACGTCGTACATCGTGATACACCTCTCTTCCAGCGCCGCCAGTTTGTGCAACATCAGCCCATTTCACCTCTCGTAAGGGGAAGGCTTGGCTGCCGAGATGGCCGTACTGCAGCTTGACTGTTGGTGAGAGATTGTATAGCTCCGCGGCAATGCATTGGATGGATGACGAGAGCTGCACCTTGTCAAAGCGGATGGTTTGCCGGCGGCTCTCCTTTCCCCCCTCCGCCCCTCGCTGTGCCCCCCTGGCCGCTTCTTCTCGGTGACCCGATTGTCCGTCTTCCGAGATGTACTTAATGTTGTTTGTGTTCGGATGATGAGGTCGTCCGGGAAGACTCTTGACTCCCGCCATCCAACTGTTGCGTTGCGTCTATACCCTAACGATACCCCACGCCCGACTTGGTGCTAAGACGACCGTAGACGCTCTTGATACGATCAGAGCTGTTCGACGTCAAGCTCTGCCTGGTCCACTAAAGGAATGCCGTCAATATGGCCATTCTCCACGGCATCATCATCCCGCACCGCTATCGAGTCTCACAATGCCAACCAGGCCGCTCCTTCAAGCCCCCGCACATCACCCCAAGCGCCGATTCCACCCCTGATCATCTGCGAAGGATTCCTCAGCGCCGCACAATCCGTTGTATGGGGTAACGAGTTTCGAACATACTTAGGAGTAGGCCACCAACAACTTCTTGACCACACGCCCTCATCCCTCACCTCTTCACCCTCCTCTGGAAAGCGCAAACGACGATCAGAACTCGGTTCCTCCCGTCCGGTAGTGTTCGCTCCCATCGGTCCTGTTTCGAGCTTGCACGATCGAGCATGTGAATTGTTCTACGCTCTCCGCGGCGGTACCGTGGACTATGGTGGCTCGCATGCGAAAGAACATGGTCATGGTCGATATGGTCGACACTACTCGCAACCTTTGTGTCCCGGATGGGGCCCAAATCTACCAGCGCACTTCCTGGGGCACAGCTTGGGCGGACCGACAATACTCAAGCTCCAACAACTACTGCGGCAGGGCTTCTTCAATCCCGCTCTTGGCATCAAAGACGACGATAAAGAGAGAGAATGGAGGGCAGAAGACCTGATCCTATCCGTAACGTCCGTCTCCTCCCCATTCCGAGGCACACCACTGGTCTACAGCTTGGGTTCGGAGCCACTGCCATACCCAAAAGTGCGTATGTTTTCGGTCGGTGATATGTTGAGTAAGCTCATCCATATTGCAGCATACCTCGATTTGCCTGGATTTGACGCACATGCTGATGCATGGCACTTTGGCGGCAAGCGAAGGAAAGCTGCGAAAAGAGCTCTGATGGAAGGTGGGGCTGCTGCGCAGAAGACCGAAGATTTGGAGTCGGCGAACGAGGTGCAGGGTTCAGAGGAGGCGGTGGCGGGGGTTAAGGAGTTCCTCCGACAGCTATGGAAAAGTGATTGGTCAGGTGGGAAAGATTGTGCCCCTTGGGAATGTACTTTTGCTGAACGTGATAAAGACACACAAGCAGACGGATGGGGGTTGGAACCGATCCAGCAGGGGAAAAGCAGGGGAAAGACATGGTACAGATCATATGCTGGAGCAATGACCGTCCCCGATCCCACGGCTGATGCTGCTGCGCCAACGTATCATCGACCCGAGACGTACTGGTCCCTATCGCCGCTGACTCTGACAGCACACTTGATTGGACATTTCGACTATTCGCGGTTGCAACCCCTACCTTCCTTTCTTTCTTCTGTAGGAGATGAAAAGGCAGAGGGACAAGAGGGATTGCTGAAGAGGGTTCCAGCGACATGGTGGGAAAACGATGGAGTAGTTCCTCTCGCTTCCCAATTCCATCCGCTCGACTGCCATGGGGAGCGATGTCGACATTTCAAAGGCATACCAGCTTCCCTACCTCACGGCAAGCGGAGGAAGAGACCACAGTCGACAAGCGAGTCGACAAGCGAGGCTAAACTTCCTTCTACGCCGATGCCGCTATCGCCCGTTTCCGAGACCGCTACGCTTGTCGATGTCGGTGTCGATCCGGAACCTGTTACCCACATCAAAAACGAGACACTGCCCGCAGCAGATGGGCTTTCGCTACCAGCAACAGCCCCCCGCATCCCGAACTCGAACAACTCGATGCTAGGCTCGGCCAGATCAGCAGCCCGCGTCGCCTACTTTACCTCTCTCCGCGCAATCAACCTTCACGATCCACCCCTGGTCACACCGAGTGAGGAAGAATTGAATTTCCTTTTCCCCGCTACGACACCTCCTTCACTCAGCACTCACCAGGAAGAGGAGGAGAAAGAGAACGCAAGGGAGGTAGAAGCAGAGCTGTTGGAACCAGAACCGAACAAGTGGTACACCTTCGAAGTCGGAGGAATGGATCATACATCGCTGTGTCCCTTCTGGACAGGAAGCGAAGTGCAAAAACAGTTCTGGACGGGAATGGGGCTGTTTCTGGCTTCTGTGGATAGAGTCGCTGGTTATGCGGTCGTTGAGGCTTCGCCTGTTGGTAAGAATGTTGAACTTCCTTGATGGTCTTGTTGATAGAGATGTACACACATAGAGATAAAGCTCGTTGCAATGGCATAGACATCTACAATCAGTCCCCGTGATTGCGTGGAAGAACCTAGAGTGCCCGAGTAAGACCATTGAGCTCTGCGTGTGTATCAGGCACATGCTTGTCCTAACTCTCACTCACTTCGTAGGCAACAAAGCACACCAAGACGAGAATGAGAAAGCCAAAGAATTCCATTTCTAGACATTCATATCTAAACACCGTTACTGTGAGTTGAGGAAAGTCGGGGTAACAAGAGAAGAGTTGTGTACACGAGAGAAGAGAGAGAGAGAGAGTCGAACAGATGATACAAAGTGGAAAGAACCGAAATTCGTCTTTCAAAAGACGCTTAGGCAAGACCCAGGGAGCCAGCGGGAGCAGCGGGTGGGGGACCAGCAACGTCACGTTCAGCCTTGAGCGACATGATGGCACTGCCAGCAGCACCGTTTCCGGGGTTCGGCGACATGTGTTGGTCCATTCTTGGTGTGGTGTTGTTGAAGAACTGCCTTCGGTCGTCGACGCCTTGCATCGCCATGTATGGGGAGCGTTGGAACTGCTGCTGTTGCTGTTGTTGCGACTGCTGCTGCTGGAGCTGCTGGCCTTGTTGAGGCTGGTTAGGGAACTTGACGTTGATGGGGGCTAGGTTGTTGCCGTAGTAGCTTGCGGGGGGTTGTTGGTCTAGGTAAGAGCTACCGGTGCCGGAACGACCGCGAGCGGGAGCTTTAGGCATCTTGAGCGGGAACGGTCGTGTGGTGTCCTGTTGGAGGAACGTGCCTGACGCGGTAGGGACGGTGGGCTGAGGAGGGGTGAAGCCAGACATCTTGTTGTTACCGGAGGGCGAAAGGAGGGGAGGATCAGAGCCAGGTCCGTTGAGCGGTGTGCGCGGGGACATGGTGGAAGAGGAAGCACCGTTGGAGCTGAGGGTCGCAAGGCTGCTGTCCGAATGGAGACGGTGGTGGGCGAGGCCGTTGGGTGCCGACGAAGCTGAGAGGTAGCTTGCATTGGAGGCGGACGAGTGGAGAGGTGGGCTGATCAACGAGGACGTGGATCCGTTGCTCATGCCACCACCGACACGGTTGCCTGCGCTGCTGCCGTAGACACCACCAAGGTAGCTGCCGTTAGACGAGGACTGCGATCCCGGACCGGGAAGCTGCGAAGTGGAAGACTGAGGGGTGCCCGAGTTGGGGAAGCGACCGACAGGGCTCGACATGGATCCTCCGGGCTGAGCTACAGGCGCCGAAGAGCTGCGATCGTAAGCGTGGTGTGCAGCATCCTGCTCGTAGCCATAGTACGAAGGCTGGTTGAAACCAACGGTTTGGCCGTATCTTGCCCTCAATCCCTCGCGGTCATCGACGTTGGGGCTAGCAGCACTAGGCTGCCACCCATTTCTGGGCATCTGGAGAGGCATGGGCGGGCGCGGTGCAAGGACCTGAGTGCCGAATGCTGGGCTGGAAAAGCTCGACTCGCCACCTGGAGTGCTGCCGAGCATGCCATCACTGCGGCTCGAAGGCGAGATGTGACCGTCACGTCCGTAGTTGGACATAGGACTAGATACAGAGAGGGCAGGGTTGGTGGGTTGCGAGCCAGTAGTGGCCCTGCGCTTGTAGGGACCACGCTTGATACCACGACGTCGCTCCTTGCGTGCGCTGTTCTGGCAAGTGTCGACGAGACCGTACTTGACGCAACGACCGCATGGACGGCCCTCGTCACACTTCTTGCAAGCCTTCTGGCAGTTGATGCAGGCGTTCTTGACCTGCTTTCGCTTGGGTCGGATACCAGCGCCCTGCAGAGCGGCGTAGCCCTGCTGGTGTGCGAGAAGATCTGGGTGGTGACCATGGAACTGACCGCCGTTCATCATGTCGGGATGGCTCATCTGATGGGCGGCGTAAAGCTGGCCGTTGGGGTCCATCTGTGGTGATGAGGTGTGGTGCGAGTAGTAGCCACCCTGTTGGGAGGCGACCTCGCTAGGGTGATGCTGAGCAGGATGGCCATAGAAGTTCTGGTTAGAGTAGGCGAAGTTGGAGTTCATCTGAGAAGCGCTGTACTGGCTCATCTGCTGCTGCTGTTGGTGGTAGGTCTGAGGTGGGAGCGACGAAGCCAAGTCAGCGCCGTTCTGAGTGGGGTAATGCGGATGCATTGGTGGAGCCATGCCGTAAGTCATGCCGCCTGAAGTAGGTCCTGGGCGACCAGACATCTGAGGGTGGAAGAGAGTCTTCTGACAAGCAGCCAAGTGTAGCTGCTAGTGATCAAGCTTCGAAGTGAGACTGTATGCTGTTGTTCGAGTTGGAACTGGATCGATCGCGTGGACTTCGATTGTTGGAGGTCGAGGCGTAGACGTAACAAGCTGATGTGGATAGATGGTAGACGACGACAAGGAGATTGATGGAGGATGATGAAGTCGTGAAGATAGGTATAGCGACAAGCGAGGAAGTGGAAGAAGGAGGGGGACGGGTTAAGGTGGAGAGCGAAGCATCAGGGAAAGGGCTCTTGATGATTGGATAGAGAAGGGATCTATAAAGGGAGGTGGACGGAGTTGAGTTGAGACAAAGGAGGAGAAGGACGACGAGCAGCGGAGGAGAACGAGGACGAGGACGAGGAGAAGGGGAGGAGAGGAGAGGCAAAGCGTCTAAACAAGGAGGAGGATCCAGGTCGGTGCGACTTTTTTGGCAGCGGTCGGAGACGGAACTTTGAAGTTGAGTGTTCTCATGCCACAGGCACAGAGAGAGTTGAACGGGTGCAAGAGAAGGTAACTTCAGCTAAAGGAGCGGGGAACGAAGCTGTGTCAGAAAGCAGATCAGCAGCATGCGCACGAGGGTATCAACGCATGGGGGAAGGAGGAAGAGCAGGTCACGACACGAGAAAGAGAAGGGGGAGAGGATGAAGGTACAAGAGCAGAGGATACGGAGAAACGAATTGACAAGTTCGAACGCGGGCAAGACGGGAGGAAAGCGTTGGCGTATAGTAGAGCAGAGAAAGAAAAGAGAGAGAGAGAGAGAGAGAGAGAGAGAGAGAGAGAGCTTTGCGGTGAAGGATGCGGAGAACCAGAGGACACGACGGGGACCGGATTGGCAGACGGTGGACCGAAGGAAGGGCCAAAAAGAGGGAAACCGAATTGGGCGGAAAATCAGGGTGCATCTTCCTCAATGCGAGAATATGCTGTCGAGGGTCAGGAACAGAAACAGAACAAAGAAAGGCAAAGATGTAGGGCTGGAAGAGGGACGAGGACAAGGGCTGGGACGAGAGGATGGAAAAGCGAGAATCGAAAGAGGAAAGTGAGACGGGCTGCGCGAAAGGTCTGGGTGTCTTTCCCACATGGCGGATGAGCGGCTGTAAGGAAACATAAGCAGAATTGAAACCGAGGGGCATTTCCGAATTGGCAATGGCGAATACAAAAGGCACTTGGCGGAGGACGAGTACGGGAGGTAGAAGGAGAACGAGAACGAAGAAAGGAACAGCAGCTGCATGCTGTTGTGAAGCATCTGTCGACTGTCACCAAGCTCGTCAAACCCTCCAAGAGGAGGAGAGATGCGTGATTAGGGTGTGCAGGATGTGTGGGAAAGAGCCTCTTGAAACGATCCAGGAACCGAACAGCGAACGGTGTACAGTACAGTATGAGTGAATGCGCACTGCTTCAGTGCGTGTTGATTGCGGTGATGCATCGGTGAAGCAAAGATTGAGGATTGCTTTGCGATTGCTCTCTTGTGGACCTTGCGCCCGAGCCTCTGCTTAAATAGTGGCGCGTCTGTTGCAACCTCTAGCCTCACTGCTGCCAGGCCATTCGACTGATTCATGGCGCGAGACTCTCCTTTCCCAAGAAAAAAAAAGAAAAAAAAAACATCGAATTTCTCTTTCACAGGAACAGAGGTGAGGCACTAGCGGAGTCTACTTCTGACAAGCTGTCAACTTTGTCAGGCCAGGCGAAGGACGGGGGGCTAGAATCCGAGCGAGAACAAAAAGAGAGACTCGAATCCCGAGGCGGCGGCGAACCAAGGGTCAAGCCGCAAACGAGACCGTTCAGGTCCAAAGCGAATCCGTCTTGATTGCGACCTCTCTTCTTGATGTTGTTGCGAGCATGACCATGAAGCATGCGGCGAAGCGGGTTTTCACAAGTCCACTTGGCCGGCTTCCATGCGAGGAGGGGTTCCCTCGGCAAGCAACAACATACAGTACTGTCTGGTGGTTGCAGCCAGAATCGAGCTTCAATGCTTCATTGCTCACTACTGACGACGCGACCAGTGACCCTTTGAACGCTTCGTCGCTCAACTCTCAGGGCACAAAGCTCAAAGCGCATGACAGCTCGAGATGGCGAGGGCATTGAAAGGTGTGAGCGGCATTAGCACGTCTGAGCTTACTCTAGATTCTACGTACTGTATGCGCAGCATTGAACTATAGCACATGCAATCACTGCAAAGCATAGCAGTAAAGCATAGCAGTAAAGCATAGCAGTAAAGCATAGCAGTAAAGCATAGCAGTAAAGCATAGCAGTAAAGCATAGCAGTAAAGCATAGCAGTAAAGCATAGCAGCATAGCAAGAGCGTTTTTAGCAAGAGCGTTTTTAGCAAGGTGATTAACGATGCTGGCTTGATGGCGAGCAGTGACCAGATATAGCTGTCGTGTGTGGGGAAAAGCAAGCAAGCAAGCCACATCAAATGCAGCATCTCTCCTCTTCCAGAGTGTTTGGTGAGCTGCGCTGTGCTCTCTTTTTTGATCCTCCCTTCACCCTTTCCTTATTTTCAAACCGCGCTGCCACGCGAGAAAAAGTCAAATCAAAGCGGTCCATTTGCTGGATTTGAGAAAAAGCATGAACTGACAGGCAGAACAGGACTTGACACGAGTGCAAATTCAACTCCGTCCTTGTTCTGCACAGTCGGGAAAGCGCCTCGGAGAAGCAGCACAAGAAGAGGGGGAGGGAAGAAGAAAAGGTCAAAGCTCGCTCTGCGCCTCGGTCAAACCATTACAATTTGTGGCACCCTTCTCAATACCGTTGACCGATCCATCCACTCTGTTGTTGCGATACAATTCATTTGATATTCGCATAGGCAATTCGTCTTTTTCCGAAAGATGGAAGTTTCCGTCTGCTCCCTCTCTTCTCAAGTGGGTTCGGCGAAGGTCCTCTTTTCCGACAAGCCCCTTGTTTTTGAGTCAAGGTCTTGCTCCAATCGATGTGGGTGCCCTTACTGTACCCATACGATGCGCCTTTCACGAACTGATCAGATGCAGTCTAGAGCAAGCAAGAAACAGGAATCACGCAGACTGAAGATCAGTTGTCTCGCGAAGACAATTCCACAGAGTCAGGCACATGCGAGAGGGAGCGCGCGCGCAGACCCACCTCGCTTACGATTCGGGATCAGCCTTTTCCACAGCAAAACAGCAGAACCCTGTTTGCCATGTGTCGTTGCCCGCCGCTCCGCTCGAATTCTGTATCGTTGGACCACACTATCTTTTCGACACGTCGGCCAGCGTCTTTGCCAGCCCTTCTCTTTGGCCTCACCTAAAGTAGTACAGTGCAGCATACATCGATTGCTGCTGCATGATGTAAGTCATCGACAAGCTGATGTTGACGAGTTGAGGCGATCGTTTGCGATGGCTTTGAGTGGAGACGGGACACCTACCCGTTGCCGACCGACAGGTTTGTATTGCGGAGCAGCGGCGGTCCGGCGGTGCTTTGTTACCAGCCATAGTCGCTCTTGGAATGGTATTGAGAGGCTCCGACAACACGCCAAGAGAGAAGCAACATCTCCAAGCCAGCCGTCGATGGATCGCAACGATCCTTCCAAGATCGGGCAACTCGGTCGCTCTCCCACACCCATCATCCAATCAAAGCGTGGACCTTCGCGATCATCCTTGTGCTGATTCACTCTCTGTGATGAGGCGGGCCATCCGATGGTCCACCTTTGCTTCGTTAGAAGGTCCGAACGGTCCGAAGCGCCTGAATCTGCACTTCAAAGCTGTGTATAGTTACATCGGCAGGTTCCGTTGCTTCCTTTGTTCGACTCAGCTCTTTCTATCGAAAGGCCTTGAAAGAGTCGAGCAAGACATACATACGCAATCATACATCACCACACGCACACTTGGCATTGCCATGAGGCGAAAAGGAATTGAGCATCTCTCATCATCTGTTCCGTCGGCCATCGACGACAGAACGGCCGACTTTCCTGCGAAAGCAAGCATTTTTCACAGAGTGAAACCTGGATATCGCACCGGCTTTTGCCCTTGCTGCAGCAAAATTCGTCTCCTTTTGTCTCGTTCTGTTCTTTTTTCCGGCCAGCTTCTCCTGCCCGCCGTGCACCTCTGCGACTGCTCTCCTCTGCAATTGCAACTGCAACTGCATTTGTGAGTGAGCCCAGACTCAAGACAACAAAAGACACAGAGAAGCTCGAGCCCCCGACTTTAGTGTGTCTCTCTGTTCTCATTCCCACGACGATGATCCTCTTTCTCCCTTTCCGGGGCACGCTCGGTCAAGTAACAATGCTCTCCTCCTGCCGTCTGCATTCGCATTGTGTCCTGCGCCTTCAAACCTGCTGGCCCATTGTTCTCCGGCTTTAAACGATCATGGCTCCACCGCAATGTACTGTACACATAGATAGAGACACAGAGGACACCTTGATGAGATCGATTCGATCTGGCCCCCTCGATCGAAACTTGTTCAAGTCGGGCTCGATCCCGGTTCGTGAAGCCGTCCCCGTACCATCACTGCTGACCACTCTTGATTGACCGGGCGACGTGAGGCCAGAAGGGAGGGGCCGAACAGTGTCTATAGCGACAGCGGTAAGCGGGAGTCCAGAACAGCTTGAGATCCTGCGCCACTCCTGCCTCTTCAACAACCAAGTCGTGTATCATTGTTCAGTCTACAACACGGCACAGCAAACCACAGGCGATGCAGTGCAGTCCGCATGCATCATCTGCAAATGTTGCAATGCTGTGTAGGATGGGCTAGGGAGAATCAGGGCAGGACAGTCAAGTTTTGTCTCGCCTGGGCTAAGCGATGGAAGCTACGAAAGGGACGCCAGAGTCGACAACGTGGGTTCAGTGCTTTTCTCTTTCCCATCCCGTCTCTCGAAATAGCTTTTCCTACACCTCTTTGCTGTTGCGGATGCGGAGATGAATCTCTATCCCTGTGTTTACACTCGCCTCGGCTAGATTGCAGATTCAAGATACGACGCAAGTAGGACGTGAGATAGAATCTGTGCAAGAGAGCGGAGACTGACTTGACATTCGCAGCAGCAGCAGCAGCAGCGGAGCACAGCTTCAGAATGTGGCAGCGCACGGTATTTTGAAGCTCAGATCCTGAGCGGAGCTTCGCTCAAACCAATGCATCCGGAGTACAGACGTGTGTCCTCTCTCTCTTCTCATTTCCTCGCTGCGGGTTACCGCTTCAGACTCAGGAAGAAAAAGGGGAAGACGGGATGGTAAATCCGATGATTGCTTTGCTTCTCACTCACCTGTCTCGGCTACGCAGTTCGTTGTGAAGATCCTTCCCTCGATGCCACACTATATCCTCCTTCATCCGTGTCTGAGTCCTACTCTTGTTTGCTCGACACACCAGAAAGAGGCTCTTTGATCATGTTCTTCCCATCGGACTCTGCGCAATGAATTGTCCAAAGGCGTGAAGCTGTAGCAGCGATTGCAAAGAAGCAGCAAACAGTAGGGTAGAGTTGGATGCAAGCAAGAGCACCTGCATCAAACTCAGTACAGAAACGGAATTGCACTGTGGCACGGGGTCGCGGGTTCGTATTGTATTCTTTGAGCCGTCGCTTTTGATTGGTCCGCCACCAACACTCATACACACAAAGAGAAGGTCAAGACAGAACAGTGGCTTGCAGGCTATGCAACCCGGGTGGCAATCTTACTTCATCTTGAGCTGCATCTACTGTATCGGAAGATAGGCCAAGGCCTGTCACGCAAACACAATGTGCAACTGCTTCCAGTTCATGCACATGGTCCCGCCTCGAACGGTCTGTCGCATTTCGTTGCTATCAATCGCGGCTGAGCCTCAGATCTCTGAGACCTACACGTAGGCCAGTGTCATAGATCTGCACCGCTGCTCGTGCTCCATCGCATATGCTGTTGACCGCGATTCAAAGACGCTTCGCTTCACGCGATTAAGTACACTCGTGGTCAAGATGACCAAAGAACAATAATTGATAATGTGATTGCATGAGATGGACTCGCTATGATGTCGAGCGATACTTTTCTTTTCAGGCTTGTGTGCGAGCCTACTCAAAGTCAACACCAGCCAGCTCATCGACCGTCTTCTTGCGATGGCTCTTGGACTTCCGCTTCCCCGACGCGGCTTTCAAGGGCGAAGGCTCCATAGAGACCTCACCGTCCAAGTCAAGAGGCGTCATGCGTTCTGAAGCAGCCTCGCTCACCCTGCCACGCTTGGAGGATGATGCCCCGCCACGCTTCTTTGCCTGAGGCTGCGGCGTAGTCTCCGCCATATCTGTATCAGCCTTGCTGGGAGGACGGGCGCCGAAGAAGTCGTCCTCATCATCCTCGAGCGACCATTGCGTGTTTGCGGCCGGCCCAGGTGATCGGGCTGCAGCCGCAGCGCGGTCCTTGTTGAGTCGACGTTTGGCAACCATAGCCCTTGCAGAGTCTGCCTTATCCAGCGCCATCTGTGCCTCTTCGGCCTGCTTCTTGCGTAGCATCGACTCGGCAAGCTCGTCGTCGTCGAGCAGCAACGAGACAATCTCTTGCGGCTTGGCCATACCCGTCTCGCTGTAAGCCTTGGTACCGACCACAATGTCTTGCACCTCCTTCTTGTTTCGCGCGAGACGAACGATGCGTTCGTCGATTGTGCTCTTGGTGATGAGACGGTAGACCGTGACTTGCTTAGTCTGACCGAGACGATGCGCTCGGTCCATGGCTTGCGAGTCGTTTGACGGGTTCCAGTCGTGATCGTAAAAGATGACTGTATCGGCTGCCGTGAGGTTGATACCCAGACCACCGGCCCTTGTGGACAGCAAAAAGATGAAGAGCTCTGGCTTGGTCTGCCAATCCGTGACCATGTCTCGTCGATCGGAGATCTTGGATGCACCATCCAGACGCAGGTACTTGTACTGGCGGTAGATAAGATACTCTTCCATTAGATCGATCATCCTCGTCATCTGGAAGTAGATCAAGACTCGGTGGCCGTTGGCCTTGAGCTCTCTCAGCAATTCGTCGAGCTTGGCCATCTTGCTCGAGTCGACGATGAGCTTGTTCATCTGAGGAACCTGCATGCCGTTGTAGGGAAGCTGGTCGATGGACGAGTCGCGCATCACACCTTGTGGAGGGACGTCTGGCAACTCGCGCTGCAGCTCTTCGACACGCTTGACCGATTCGCGTCCCTCTGGAGACAGTCCGAACAACGTCGCCGAGACCTGTGGGTCGTGTGAGAAGCGCTCCTGCCCCTGCATGAAGGGTCCATCGTTGCTGTAGAGGCGGATAGGCGGCGCGACAGCTGGTGCGACCACGGCACGTGCCGAATCTTTGGCAAGATACGAATGACGACGGTAGTCGGCGGCCACTTCCTCCAGAGGCATCAGCAGCGAAGGTGCTCGGCCCGAATTGGTAGGCATCGGTCGCAACATCTTCGCAATAGGTCGGATCGATGCAGCAGCAAAGCTGTCGTCGCTTGCAAAGGCCTCGATAGAGCGCCAGCGTCGTTCCTCTGCTGCTGCGGCCAGAATGCGCTTGATGCCGGTGCTGTGGAAGGCTTTCTCCGCATCCGACGACGAAACGCCGATCAATGGCAAGGAGGCGAACGGAGAGCGTTGCTGTTGCAATGACTCGTGAATGTGTGGAGCCCGCCAGATGTTGAACAAGTTCTGCAAGTAGCCCGTGTCGAAGCCTTTGCGACTGTTGTGGCCAGGCACGTCAAAGAGACCGCCCTCCCTGACCAGAAGCTTCGGCACCTGCAGCTCGATCAACGACGTGGTTGAGTCGGGCAGGTTGAGCAAGTCACCTTCTCGCGCCAACGAACCGGATCGGGCAAAGTCGGCCAGCGCGAAAGGAGCACGAACGTCAGCACGCTCGAACAGCTCTGGATGGTTGCAGACTTTGCGGAACTGCATCACAAGGTTCATGAGACTCTTGAGACCAGCTTCGTCGTTGGAGGTAGCGCGGTCCATGAGCTCGGCCACCGACATGTTGGCTCGCAGACCTCGGTAAAGCATCCTCTGACGCGCGCTGAGGTCGCAGAAGACGTCGATCTCGATCTTGTCGCCTAGCTCGTTCTGCACGTTCTTCTTGATACGACGAAGCATGAAAGGCTTCAGAATCATATGCAGACGTCGAAGCTGGTGCTCGTTGAGGGTGCCTTTCTGTTCGGCATGACTCTCAATGTCCTTGGAGAACCACTCGCTGAACTCGTCATGCGAGTCGAAGAGCGATGGCATGATGAAGTGAAGCAGAGCCCAGAGTTCCTGCATCGAGTTCTGCACAGGTGTACCAGTGAGCAGCAATCGGTTACGGCAGTTGAAGCCCAGCAAGGTCTTCCATCGAATACTGCTGGAAGACTTGATGGCCTGAGCCTCGTCGAGAATCATGTACTGCCACTTGACGCGCTGGAAGTACTTTTCATCCGAGACAACGAGCTGGTAGCTGGTGACGAGAACGTGGAAGGGAGCATCTCGATTGTACGAGATCTGCTTGCGGTTCCAGAATTTTCGCAGCACAGCACGATCCTTGACATTGCCCCAGTACGGCAGAGCCTTGAGCGTGGGGACGAACTTGCTGATCTCCTGCTGCCAATTGTGCAAGGTCGAGGCAGGCGCGATGACCAGGAAGGGTCCCCAGATGTCGTGCACCTCGGCAAGGTAGGCCATGAGCGAGATGGACTGCACCGTCTTACCGAGACCCATCTCGTCGGCAAGAATACCGTTGATACCTTGCTCGTACAAGTTGGCGAGCCAGTTGAGACCTTTCAGCTGGTACTCTTTGAGCTGGGCGGTGAGCATCTTGGGCTGCTTGACCTCGCTCTGACCCATCGAAGTCGGGTTGAGGAAGTTCATGTCATCCGAATCGAAAGCCTTGCCCAGATCCTTCTCCTCGATCTGCTTGCCAGGACCTGCATCCAGACCTTCGCATTCACGGGCGGCTGCCTCGTTCCGTCTTCGCTCTTCGGCCGCTGCGACGTCGAAAGCTTGTGCCTTCTCCTTGGCAAGACGCACTGCCTCCTGTGCATTGCGGGCAGCATGGGCGCGAAGATTGCTTTCATCCTCATCGTCAAAGTCAATCTCGTCGAGCTCGGCAAGCCTGGCTTCGGCGTCAGCGACCTCTGTGTGAGGATCGATGGGAGGAACAGTGGCGTCGGAAGGCTGTGCATTGGGGTCGATGATCTTGCTGCTTCCCAGCGTCTCTTCTGACTCCTCGGCTTCAGCGGTCTTGAGCTTGCTACCAATGAAATGACTGTAGAGCTCGGTCTGGGAGATCAAGAAGTTGAGCTTGCGTGCCTGTCGCTTGGCTTCACGCATCTCTTCTTCCTTCTTGGCCTTCTCGACTGCCTCTCTCTCGGCCTTCTTGCGCAGCTCGCGCTCTTCCTTCTCGTTCCTCTTCCAGAAGACGAGAACCTCACGCATGACCTTACGAGCTCGGAGCTGGACATCCTTGACCGTCTTGTTGTTACGTGCTGCACCTCGCTTGGCCTCACGCTGCACGACGCTGGACAGTCGTCGCCAGTACATGGTCTTGCTCGACGAGCTTGCCAGAACGGTTCTGTACACCTTGGGAATATCGCGCTTGGCGATGGTAGACCAAATGCGGCGGTGCGCGTCCTCGAGTTGCTGTGCTCGACGGGCGTCGATAGGTACCTTGCCCGCAGCGTCCAAGTCCAATGCAAAGCTGGCATCGTCCAAAGTGGGAGAAGCCTGGCGCGAGGCAAATGCCGAGTCGTCGCCATCCATACCAGCGAGGTCGGCGAGTGTCGAGTCGGCCTCTGAACCAGGAGCTGGCGACGAAGCCGCACCTCCATCGAGCCTGCGCTTCTTGCCTCGGGGATCCGCTCCGAGCTTGCCCTTGCTACGCTTGAGCTTGATGATGTTGGCCTTGGAGCCGTTGGCTCGAGCGGCGATGTCGGCGAGCGCGACGTCATCGCTGTCATCATCTTCGTCGCCCTGAAGAAGTTCATCCACATCGTCGTCGCCATCACGGCCTCCTCTCCTCTTCTTGCCTAACTGGCCATCGTCGAGAGTATCGAGAAGCTCGAGATCGATCTCGTGGTCACGCTGCTGTCGTACATGATCCTTGCGGCGCTCAGAATCCCTCTGCGAGGCCTCTTGCTGCTCGCGGATGCGCAACTGTCGAATGATTGCAAAGTGTCGGCCCTCGTAGGCACGAGCCAGACGCTTCTCGACATCGACGTGCTTTTCGTGAAGGGTGGCCTCGAAGGCATCTTCGATCAGTCGCATGCGCTCTCGCATGTCAAATACATAGTCGTTGAGCTCGGGCTGCCATACTGCTTGGTTTTCGTCGTTCGAAAGATCGCTCTCCCAGCCATCGGGATCGCGGTGCTTCTTTGCAGGCGGTGGAGGTGCAACGAAGCTCGCGTGGCTCTTGGAGGCTGGCAACGGGTTGTTGCGAAGCTTGAGCAGTGTCTTGGCTGGCTTCGCTGACGGGTGGGCGATGTCTGCCTTGTCGCTGGCTGGAGTGGAGCCTTCCAGGGCCCAAGCCTTTGCGGACGGTGCTGTAAATGACTCGTTGTCTTGCAATGCGTCAACAGGAGAGGCCTCGGCAGGTGCAGATGAATGCAACGAGGCAGTCCTTTCTTCAGCCTTGACGCGAACAGGCGGATCATCGACTGCCATTCGGATGGCCGAAGATTTACTGGTTAGCGAGGGCTCGCCTTGCTCTTCGGGATCCGGCGTAAAGTCGACCCTGCGCGATCGCCCTTCACGACTGCGCGAGCGGGCGGTAGCGCTTCGTGCTGCAGTGTTGGCGTGTTCTCTGGCTGGGTCGAAAGCTGCACGAGAGCTGCGGCTGGTTTCTGGCAGAGCTGGAGGGTATGCATCTGCCTCGGCAGCAGCAACCGACTTGGCCGGGCTCGAATGAATCGACGTAGCTCCACCACCGTTGGCTGAGCGATCGTTGAGCATATTGAAAATCGACATGGATGGTCTAGGCGGAGACTCGGGCTCCTGTAGTGGTTCAGCATAGCGAGCTGGTGCTTCTGCGAAGTCGCGGGGTGGCAGATCTTCTCTGCGCTCGTGTGCACTCACAACCGGCCGAGGCGGAAGCACTGGGGATCTTGGAGCACCTCGGCGATAGGAAGGCTGGATTTCGCGCGAGTAGGCATCGTACTCCTCCCTGCGATAGGCCGGCTCTTCGACGACTTGGCGCACGCTCGCGATGGGTCGAGGCTCCTCTCTCACACCATATCTATCGTACGCTACAGGTGCGGGTGCATGTCGGCGCTTGTCGAGGTCATGAACTGGATCTGAGCGATAGGGGTCTGCGTAAGCGTGGCGAGAATGCGAGGCGTAGGGGTCGGATCTAGCTTCTCCATACACTCTCCCGTCGTCAACTTCTCGGTAAGGATCCCTGTGGATAGGCTGGCGGCGATAGTCGTCGGCATATTCAGGGTGCTGCTGTGCTGGCGGGCGGCGACGGTAGTCTTCCTCGTAGCGGTAGGTAGGCTGAGGCGGCCGACGGTACTCTGATGGTGGAACAGGAGGATGAGATGGGTCGGCATACGAAGGACCGGTGTTGTAGGCGGGGTGAACGCGTTCTGGCATACGGCGGTCGTAAGGATCCTCTGGATGTGCCCTGTCGTAGGAGCGCGATGGGATGGAGCTCTTGAGACCGGGTTCGTATCGACCGTAGCCGTCAGCAGGGTATGCCGAGGGGCGCCCGGCGTACCGATACGCCGAACCTTTGTCCTCGCCGCTCATGTCCTAGCTTGACAATGAGGTGATGTTCGATGCGCCTATATGCGAGCTAGAAGCTCCGGTTTGAAGCGCTTCTGAGCGTAGGGAGGCGTCTGACAGGAAGGTTCCCGGCTTCGGTTGACCAAGTGTCGCTTAGTGCTTCGGAAGCGCAATCTTGGGGTTGCGTGGGATTGCTAGCGCCAGTAGGGAGCACCTCGAGCCGTGCTCGTGAATGATGATGGTTGGTATTTGTGGTGGTAGTGGTGTCGTAACCGGTGTTGATGGTTGGTGGAGGGAAAGGCGAAACCGCAGCGCGAGCCGAATGCGAATGCGAATGCGACGACGAGCGACGAGCGATGTGATGGAGCTCAGCTGAGATGTGGAATTGTGCTTGCACGCTTCATCGGTAGCGTGAGCATCGACCCCTCGAGAATTGCGTCCGGTGTGAGACGAGTTGAGTTGACTGAGCTGGCTGATCTCCGTCTGAGAGTGGCTGACCCGCGACACAGTCTCTCTCCCCTTCGCTCGGATCCTGCCCGCGAAAGCCAAATACTGTACAGGAAAGCTGAGCTTGGCTTCGTTTTCGGATGGCGAACTTGGGGCACGCGCAGGGCTGAAAGTCACAGTTACAGTAACTACTGCACGGCAGAGTCTCATGTTCGCGCTTGAATGGGAATATTTGTGTGTGCCATATTTGAAGTTGAGATTGGATTGGCTGCTGCTGCTGCCGCCGCTCACGCTGATTGATGCGTCAGAGTTGTGAGGTCGTCCATCATCTTCCTTCCAGCTGTCACGTCGGCGCGGGCTTCGTCTCATTTTTCCATGCTTTTTTTTTCTTCCTCCGACCCTTCGCGGCGAGAAAAAGGCAAGGTGCACGGTTGAGAGGAGTGAAAAGGCTTTTGCATCTCAGGCTCAGGCTCGATGCGTGGGGCTGATTGCGTGAGCAACGACGCTCGATACTGAGGCTACCGCTGTCATGCTGGCAGAGAATCATCCATCGACGACGCAAAGACGAGTGATGATGCTTCGTCGTCGGTTCGCACGTCCCTTGAGGACATGTCATACTTTGCTTTGGTTTGGACACCGAGCAAGCTCTGACTGCAGCTTCGGTATCTAGAAGACCTGTCAATGCCGAATCGGGGCGATTGCAGTGAGGCATTCACTACTTTTATCTATGTGTGTGAGAACGAGATCTAACAGTAGCTACTCGCTCGATCTTGACAGCTTTGTCCCTCGAACTGCACCTCGTTCACGGCAGCAAGTTCATGCTCGACACTCTTGATGAAAACTTCTTCCTGACGCTGGGGTTCGATTCCATCAATCCCAGCGCTTCTCTGTGTCCGCATCTGAGTCTGTGACCATGAACCTGGAGATAATCGCAATGCCACTACTTCTGCCGTCACTGTAGGGACCAGAAATTCCACCAAAAAAAGGTACGCACGAAAAGGCGAGTCAAAATCCATTCACACGAGGCTAACGCCGATCAGTCGCATCGGCATCCGAACAAGATCGGTCTGCCGATGCTAAGCTACGTGTCATCCCAAGCCTTCATCAGTCAAGGCTGCTCGAGCCCGCGCCTTCCTTCCGTTCCAACCTGGTTCTGACTGGTCTGCTTATCAATAGCATCATCGCTGCTGCTGTATATCCAGCAACAGCACTCGAGCTGGCTATGAAACGAGAGGATCGAAATTGCGTTTATGAGGAGTCATTCAGTTGGCCCATGCTGGATCCGACGTAAACAGCGGGAGCATGCTTGCACCGAACGCTCCTATCAAGGGTGGGGACTTCTCAAAGGTCAAAGCTTTATTCAGAAGTGATTTCGAGCCAGCCTCGATAACAGGTAGCCACCGTTGCTACAGTAGTCTTCCTAGTTGAAGGGCTCAAGCATCACCCGGCCGAATATCTCATCGCCATGAGCGAACTTTACAGACCGCAAGGGCCGGCCGCGTGGCGTGCTCGCAAGCGGTCCAGACTCCTGCCACCAATGTATGATGGCAGAAGGCGGTGCATTTTGGGAAGCAGCGAACATTCTGGAGCAGAATGCCCTTTCGGCAGCTGTAGCGTATTGTCGAGGGCATGATCTCATCCGGGAGCGATGCAAGAATAGGGTCTACCGTACAGTATTCGGTAGTGCCTGCAAGGGATCACAGCTTGAAGGGTTGACCGCTGCAGCATCATTCGCCAGAGACTTGGTAGGATGCGGTGGTCACAACAAAATTAGCTACAGGGTCTAGGTACAGTAGCCGCTTGTCAGGAAGAACTTCACTTCTGGAATAACAGCGACCGTCCTACTGTCCCGAGAAGGCAGTCTGTACCAGACATCAACAAGGCAAGCATCACGACAGGCGGCCGGCGATCCAACACCAACTCCGCTGCCGCTGTTTCGCCGTCCGCATCTCAAAGACGGAGGCATCACTCGGAACAGTTCTGGCCAGATTGACAGGTCATTCTGGAAAGGGAAGGAGCATGCAAAACAACTCGACTGCAAGTCCGGCACAAGCGCCATCTGGTCATCAGGTCACCACATTCACACAGACTCACTTGCAGCACGACCAAAACAGGAAGGTGCTAGGAAAAACAAAAGGTCGAGACCATGTCTTAATATCATGCAAGAAGCGCGCTACTGCGGGCCGAGTCCTATCATCACGACACTACGCAGAGTGCACAGCTTGAACGCGATTTCAGCGTTGCCTTGCGCCGCCTTCATCACTGCGTGCATGCGTTGAGACGCTTTGCGTGCTTTCTGAGTGAGTGAGTGTCCGTCGTTTGAATGGTGACAGGTCACAAAGTTTCGCTTAGAAGAAATCTCGGGCAACATTGCGCTCGGTTCAGGCAGTAACACGCAGAGAGTGCTTTCAACCTGTCATCTGCAGCAGCGTGGCAACGAAGCCTGCGGGTCGGAAATCCCGCTTCTTTTGCACCAAGGAGAGAAGTCGAGAAATCTAGAGCTAGCTGAGCTCCAATGCCTGCAGGAAGGTGTCTCTGTGTTGCTCTTTTTTACGTCTCGCTTGATACTGAAGACAGCCCGTACCATTGTCCTAGCGCGATCAAGCTCGACCTTGCACCCTTTCAGAAGTAATGAGTCTTTCAGCGTGTTGTACGGTCAGTGCTACCAAGACCACGCGGTGATGAAAGTATACTGAGACAGCGCAACTTTGTACGTGACTGGCGGCGCAAAGTGCCAACTAGCCGTTGCTCCTGATCCGACATGATAGACAGGATGCAGCATCTTCACGGAATCAACAGTTGCTGTGCATTCGTGTGAATGCGAGGAGACAAGCATGTTCAAGGATCGGGAGACTGGTCGGAATGTGAGAACGGTGGAGCATCTCGTTGGCCAGCATGATGCTGGGGGCGGCGAGGGCGAAATGCCGGTGCCCGAAGAACTCGTCAGAACGAAAGCGTGCCGAGCTCTTGTCAAGGCATTGCAGCCGAGCCCTTCTGACTTCGCAAAGGGATGGGTGTGAATGTTACCCACGCTCTTCCTCGCTTATGGAGCCAGAGCCAGGATGTTCCATGACGAGACGGGTCCCGACGTCACATTGGCGGTGAATGAGCAAGAGTCGTGCTGCGCACGGATCAGCTTGTACCAGCCGACATACGGCAAGAGTGTGCTTTGAGGACCACGTCTGTGTTACACGCCTGGCCCCGCACAGCGCTCGGACTAGTGACCAGGTGGCGGCACGAACGCACAGGCTAGCACATTAACGCAGGGACTGGCCTGTTGCAATCGTTTACCCTTGGAAGAAGGCATATATAGGCGCTACATCTCCTTCCCACCTTGTCATATCCTTACCAACCACATCAACCCAACTTTCCCAAACACACCAAATCGCAACTCATTCGTCAAAATGGAAGGCTTCGTCAACAAGGCTAAGGAGTTCGCCGGCTCTGACCAGGGCAAGGACTTGCTCAATCAGTTCACTGGCGGCAACAAGAACAACAACAACAGCGACAACAACTCGTCGTCCTATGGCAACAGCAACGACAACGATAGCTACGGAAGCGGTAACAACTCTTCCTCCTACGGCGGAAACAACAACACCAGCTCTGGCTTCGGCTCGTCGGGTCGCAACGACAACGACAGCTACAACTCGTTGTCCAACAACGATAGCTATGGTAGCGGCAACAACAACTCCTCGTCGTTCGGTTCTTCCGGCCGTAACAACAACGATGACGACAACAGCTACGGCAGTGGCAACAACAACTCCTCATCCTACGGATCATCGGGCCGCAACAACGATGACAGCGACAGCTACGGCTCGTCTGGACGTACCGGCAACTCCAGCAGTGGATACGGTAACGACAATGACAACTCGTACGGATCGTCTGGCGGTCGAGGCGGCAACAGCGGCTATGGTAACAACGATGACAGCAACGATTCTTACGGCTCGTCTGGTCGTGGTGGTAGCGGCGGCTACGGTGGCAACAACGACTCGTATGGCTCGAGCAACCGCAACAACGACGACTACTAGGCTTGAACGTCTTGAAGAAGATACCTTTGGCCCGTTTTCCCTGCTCCGATGTTGATCGCTTCCTTGTGATAAACGAAATAAAGAAATAGCATGACCAGGTTCATCATATCTATACTGTGTTTGTGTCTTCGTGCATGAGCGATCTTCCGTCTCGGACCTGAAAGCTTGCATCTTCGACGTGAGAGACGTGGTCTTGAGGCGCTGTCTAACGAAATATTGTGATGGGCGTTGAGCGGCCCATAATCGGTTGAGCCGACCTTGGCATTTGAGGCTCGATCATGGTCACCACATCTTCGTGGCTGTTAACTGGGTCGCGGTAGAGTCGGCCCTCGCCTTTGGCGACCTCGTTTCCTGTGAGACCCAGCTAACGACCACGAAGATGTAGAGATCATTATCGAGTTGCAAATCGGGAGCGTTGATGGGGAAAGGAGGAAAGTTGCGGAGAGGGCATCATGGTCTTATATTTTCGAGCTCAAAGTCGGCGAGAGCAAGCGTGACGACAAATGAAGAGAAACGGGTCTTTGCACGAGAATGAAGCCTCCTTCTCTGCCATCACATGAAGGTCGAGGATGGTGTCGGATGTGCCGACGATCGAAAGTGGGATGTCGAGAAGCGTGGGAAATGGGCTTCCGTCTTTGGCACCTGTCCGAACGCTCAGACCGACTCTTCGCTTTTTGACAGCCACGCGCCGTGCCAAATTTCCAGCGCTTTCCCTTCCTCTTCCCAAGTTACCGTGACTTGGTCGGAAGCGACGATGAGCTTCGCTTCTTGCCTGACCTCTACCACCAGGTCTGATGTAGAGGTGCCGACTGACGATTGCTCGCGCCGAAGCTGAGACCAGAACGAGATGAGGAGATCAGCTTCGCCCTCAAAGGCGCAAGCCAAAGGGTCGTCCACACCTGCCAAAAGACCCCGCCCGGGCGATTCGAGCGCCGTTCTACAGACTCCTTTCAAGCCTCTCAGCGGGCTACAGAACAGGAGCAAGTCCACCTCATCGGTCAAACCCACGACGGCCACCCCTGCGCCTGCAACTGGTATTCGAGAATCACAACGACAAACCGAACCCACCTCTTCCTCCTTCACTTCTACTGCTGCTATCGCTGCCGTAGCTGCCGCGCGGGAGTTGCGCACAATGAGCACGACCGACATGCAGGAGGAGATTGCTGAGCTCGAACTCATTCTGAGGCAAGTGTCTACACCCCTGTGCTGTTCCTCCAGCCCTGAAGCAGATGCTGACTGCATGCCTACCTCGTATCGGTCTGACAGCGAGCGACTAGCTACCCACAACGCAGCACGTACGGCCAAAGGCATGCCAGAACAGCAGCCCAAGCAAATCGTCGCCGAGTACACGCAGCTCTTGAATCAGTACAACAACGTTAAGGATGCTGCTCAACTCATATTTGACAAGGTGAGCCCAAAAGCAGTCCGGCGAATGTACGTGGGACTCAACGCTGACCTCAATATTATGCTGTCTCTTGCCCTATCATCGCAGATCGCCGAAATCGAGCAGCTCCCAGCGCAAGACATCTTCGCGAGATATGGCGTCGGCGAGGGCGAGACTTGATGCGTTTCCACCATCTTTCTGCTTTCATCAGAGCTTTCCGCACAGTATACTGTCCATCGCATTGTCCTTGTATCGTCTCATTGTATCACCATCCATTTTTCAATCTCATTTCAGACTCATCTCCTTAACGCATCAACTATGCTGGTATTGAAGGTCTGTGTTGCGTCGTGTCAGATGTGCACTATACAACCGCCGACGAAGCCCTAGCATCAGACATAGTCGACGGCAACGGTGGAGGGCGAGCACCATAGCTTGGGAAATTCCTCCTACTCAACAACAACCCCTTCAAGCTTCGAATCTCTGCCTTGACCTGTCCCAAATCGCCAGACTTGGGACTGTCCGCGCCACTGGCATTTGCATCCGTCGTGCCTGGACCGAATCTGAATGCTCCTCCACCGTACGTCGAGGATGAAGAGGCAGCTGCAAATGCATGGGTCGAGATGTCTGCGTTGAGGCTGACAAGTGCTGCTTTCAAACCTGTGAGGCTTGTAGAACCAGAGCCGGAAGCAGCAGTGGTAGTAGCAGAAGACTGAGTGTGTTTGTGCCTCTTCTGATAGGCGCCGTAGGGGTCGAATTCGAGTCCGTCATCGTCGTCGTCGGTTCGATCGTCTTCATCGTCATCTTCCCATTCGTCTGAGCCGGAACCTGCGTCTGCTACGCTAGCTACTCGTGCTGTACGTGATGTGGTAGAAGAGGTGGAAGACGAAACAATTGGCGTAGAAGTGGCTGTGGCGGGGCGGCCAGAAAGATCGCCTCGCAAAGCTTCTGCTAGACGAGCCATACTCTCTCGGATCGGTGACATGACATCGATTGGCTCGAGTTTGGGTGCAGCGATGGTCGATTCAGCATCTTCGCCGTCTTGACTGGAAGCATCCCCTTCTGACCCTTCCTTGCCGGATTCTGAGAGCAAGGGCGTCTTTGCATCCACCACGACGTCCGTGCCTGGCAAGACAACCTTCTCGGTCTTTGACTTTGTCTCGCTACCATGCTGTGTTGACTTGACTCCCTCCTTCTCGTTCTCCTTCTGTGCGAGCTCGTCGTGGAAGTGTACCTTCTTGAGCACTCCTTTCAGCGGTGATGCGGCTGCGCCGTTCGAAGATGCGCTGTCTTCTGCGCCGGAGATGCGTGCCGGCTGAATGGGCACATATGTTGCAAGGCTGGCGACGTTGTTCTTGAGCTTGTCGAATAGAACAATGTGGTGCTTGAGCACGATGCTGCGTGCGTCGAACATGGCTGTGATCTTGGGCAGGATGTACGCTCTGTAGGCCGAAACCATGATTGCTGTAAGACCACCGCCGAGCATCATCATGTAGCTGAGAGTGCGAAAGAATTGCAGTAGCACTTGGTATCGGGTGAGAGGCGAGGCAGGCTGACCGGCCTGTGCTTGCGGGCCACCATGCTGGGTTGATGTAGAGGCGGGTGGATCATAGTACAGTGCGAGGGGCGAGTTGGGGTACGACTTTGGAGGCGGCGCAATCGAGTCTGCGTGGATTGGGTCGTCGAACTGTCGTCTTGCAAGCTCGAATGGGTCGATGTCGCCGGATGTTTGTGATTGCGGCGTAGGGCTCAGGCCGGCTACGGGAGACTTCGCATCCCGGAAGGCACGTGTGATCTCGTCTTCTGTCAGGCCTTTGGATCGCAAGAACTCGCGCTTGTCGTCATCAGAGGCTGATTCGGAGATGTTGGCGGATGTCAGGAAGCGTGTTGCCTGAGCGAGAATCTGAGACCTGTCATCGGCTGATGTGATTGCTTGTTGCGAAGACGAAGCAGTTGCAGCCGTAGAAGACGATGCCTCGCCGTTGTCTCTATTGTCGTCCGCCATGGTGAGGGTCGTGATATTAGTGTGACGGCGTGATGAGAAGGTGAGCGGGAGAGAAGTAGGGTCGAATGTGTCAACCCCACACTCAACTCGCTTTCAGATGCGGTTGAAAGACCGAAGGGCCCGGTTCAACCGTGAAGCGCGTAACTCAGCTTCCAAATTCTCTCGTCCGAGAAATTTCCTCCACTTTCAGCTTCCTTCAACAATCAACTTTCAGCATCACACATTCTGTCATGGCGAACCTGATACTGCTGTAGGCACATCAGATCCACACAGTAGGGACACGGATCTCGGTGAGAGAACATGGTTGATCCGTGTCTCCACTCCACCCTATTGTTGGTGCTGCAAGAGAGATGCTATTCTGTGATTATAGGCTGAGTGAAGTTGTAAAGGTGACGGCGCACGGATCAGAGTCTTTGGAAACAACATCTTCAAGTCCGAAATCAAGTGGAGCGCTGTACTGTATGAAACGCGAGAATCGAAAGGTATAGGGCATCTCGAAATAGAGTGCTATGAAATCTAAGCCTGGACCTGAGCGCCCTCGCCATCGTCACGCTTCTTGAGGACGAGCTTCTGGCCGTTGGTCATACGCCTCCAAACGTCGTGAACGTCCTCAACGACAGTCTCGAAATGCGAAGTGGCATCGTAGGAGCGAGTGATGAAGATGTTGTCCTCCTTGCCGCTCTCGGTGGGCTCCTCGAGTGGGCTGATTGAAACAAACTTGTCGAGGATGGGGCCAAGGAGGTCGAGACCGGGTCGCAGCTCGAGCTCTGGCTTGTCTGTCTCGACAATTGTGGACACCTGGGCAACGTAGAAGTCGCGGGCGGCAATGTTTTGTGCGCTCGAAACACCGGAGATGTAGATGTCGTGCTTTCGGCCGACCTGGTTCTGAGGGATGATGAGCTGGACGGAGTCCGAGTTGTCCGTGTTGGGGATGGGGTGCTTGAGGATGCAGATGGCACGCACGACCTTGCCGGTCTCGCGCACCTTGTCCTTGCCGTTAACACCAGAACGGAAGTAGCTGGGATCACCGATGACCATGTCGGCCTTAACGGTCTCTTGGCTACTTCGTACACCGACAAACTTGCCAGTCTCGGAGTCGACAACGATCTCGTCGACGGGCTTGTCCAGCATGTAGGTACCACCGTAGATAGCCGAGAGACGGGCAAAGGCCTGGGGAAGCTCGCCGAGACCGTAGAGCGGATAGATGTATGGCGACTTGCCGTAACGAGCCATGGACGAGGTGTAGAGGATGATGCGGTCGTATGTCTCACGAGCGGGACGCTGGAGGTACGAGTCGTCGAGGTGGAGGGCCATCGAGTGACCGATAAAGTCCTTGGTACCGGGCTCGAGACCGAAGTAATCGAAGACCTTGACCATGGGGTCCGAGTCGAGGTCGAGGGTCTGATGGGTAGCTGGATCCTCATCGCGCCAGTTCTGGATAAACTCAAAGAACTTCTTAGCTCTTCGCTTCTCGAACAAGCCCATGAGGGAAGATCGGACGGCCTCCATCTCAGTGGCAGGCACCTTGGCAATCTTGTCATCGCGGTAAACGTACGAGGCGGCGATCTGCTTGAACTCGAGGTATCGGGTCACGTCGGTGTGAACGAGCATCTGTGTGAGCTCACCGTTTGCCATGATGAGCTTGGGGATAAGGTCGACAGCCCAATCACGGTCACGACCCCAGTCCTTAGGAGGCTCCGCACCTGGACGGAACTTCTCGTAGAGCTGAGTGAGGTTGAGCGAGGCCATCTCACCACCGTAGACCTGGCCTCGATCGATGTGGAGGACCTTCTTGCCATCGACGGACAAGAGGGCGGAGAGGACACATTCGGTCACACCAGTGCCGAGAATGACGGCGTCTATGAAGATGAAGCACGACAAGATATGGAAGGGGATGTCAGCATTCAAACGTCAGTGCATGCATGTATCAGGGGACTGTGTCGCACTTACCGTACTTCTCATCCATGTTTGCTGATATGTATAGATGCTGTGAGGATGGAGGATATGGTTGAGAGTTGGGGAGAAAGATGTCTGGTCAGTCTTGATTGCGAGCTGGCCTGACCGTGGCGGTGATTGTGGCCTGCGTGCGTGATGCGGTGTTCTGTGCTGTGCGTGTGTTGAGTGTGTGCTTTGTGTTGCTTTGCTCCACCTCTCTCTCTCTCTCTCTGTCGCTCTGATCTCAACGCACGAATCGCCTCGTTTTTTTTGGAGCTCCGTTGTCTCAATCCGCTGACATTCAATTTGTGAGTCTTAGGGAACTAACAACGCAATTGCGCGCTAGAAATTTGCGTCGGCCAAATCTTGGGCTTAAGTTGGCCCAACGACACAGCGCAGCTCGTCAGGGGCAAACGTGTGGGGCTTGCTTTTGCTGAGGTGGAGGAAAGACCATACTGTACATACGATACACACAATAGCGACACACGCACCTCTCTCTCTTTGACAGCTTCTGCTCTTGCTCGGCCCGGTTCTTCGACACGAAGAAGCTTGGAGATCAGTCACAACACCCGGACAGAGCGACATCTGTGCTGTACCATAGCTTGGCTTCAAGGAGCAGCATCGGCCGGAACAGCAAGCAGTGGGCTTCCCCGCCAGGAAAGGATGCAGTCCTGGAATTCAGTCAAAATCAATCAATTCGTTCCGCTCCCCGCGCACAGACGCCTTTGAGATTCAAGTGTGACGTTTGGAAAGCAACCTGACGTGGCTCTCATCATTTCCGGTTGTCATACAGATTGACACAAAGCTGCTTGAAGCTGCATAGTCTTATCTTTACCACCATTCGACCGCGCATATCCTCCAAGAACCCTATCTCGAACAGTCACGAGGAACCTCCTTGGCATTCAAGTAAGGCAAAAAAGTCGCCATGTCGTACCAGTGAAAGTTTGCACGTACTCAACCCTGCCTCGGAACGGCATCGCATTCTCAAAAGAGGTGAGCAACTCAGCGACCCCTCGCCATGTTACGAGAGGCTTTCTACTACCTCCTCGGAGGTGTCACCTTCCTCCCGCTGTGCATATTGGGTGCTTTTCTGCATTCCTACTTCAATGCGCCTTCTACTCGGCAAACAGGCCCACCTAGCATAGAAGCAGATGTTGAGCTTACACACGAGAAGAAGCTCGCTGCTCTCGATCTCGCCGCCCGCAATGCCGCTCTTCATGCCGAGATCGAAAATGCAAAAGGCAAGGATCACCCGCAAGGCGATGCCACTGTTCCACCTACTGCCAAGCGCTTAGGTCCAGGGCCTGCCAAAGACTCCACCTCCCCAAAGCCCTTCTCTTCCGGCTGGCTCACCGTTCGACCCACCTTCGATTCGGACAAGGACACCGCCAACACGAGCAACGGAAACAACACTCCCGCTGCCATTCCGGCTTCTCTAGTCGAGGGCGAGTCAGACCCTAGCCAAATGCATTCCGAGGATGAGGGCACAGGACCTGAAGGCTCAGAAGCCTCTGTCGCATCTTCAAAGGCCACTGCTGCTCCTGCAAACGCAGGCGCCGGATATATGTCTCAAATGTACAGAGGCATCCTTGACTACCGCATAGGAAGAGGCAATTCCAAAAAACCTACCAATGAGACCAGCAATGCTCGCTCCACGCCCAGCTCAACTGGTGCCAGCGCAACTCCAACAGGCACGGCCGGCAAAGAAAACTTCTTCTGCATTCTCAAGTCTCCCATCCTCTATCTCTACTCGTCCGATGATACTGCAAACCCAAACACTGAATGCCACGCTGCCATCGACCTTCGTGGTAAGCGTGTCAGCATCTTCGTTGCTGGCCTCGGCGACACCCTCGGCGACCTCGATCCAGAACAACCTGCAGCTACACAGCACCGCGGCACCACCACAGATGATGAACAGCTTGGAGACGGAGCAGCCGATCAGGAAGGGTTCAACGCCAAACGAGCCTGGAAGAAGGCCAAACGTGCCGTAGTGCGCGATGGTGAGCTTTTCATGAAGAGGAATGCCATTCGCATCGTCGGTTCTGCTAGCGAACGCAAGACCGGCCGAACCTCGCACCTGGGTCGAAGACGACCGCAATGGTTCATCTTCTGCAAAAACAACTACGTCATGGAGGACTGGTACCATGCTCTCCTCCAAGCTTCTCTCTTGCCAGACTCGAGCTTGTCTACCAAGTTGGCCGATGAAGGCCCCGTCTACCTGCTTCCACGCCTTTTCGGCAAGCTCGGCGATCCCATCGGCCCCACTTTCTCGCAGCAGGACATGGCTTCGCTTCTCGTCTCGCTCGACAGTCTTCCGGATCCTCTGCCGCTGCGATGGCTCAATGCCCTTGTTGGTCGCATCTTCTTCTCCATCTACCGCACCGCTTGGCTCGAAGATTACATCATCTCCAAGATGATGAAAAAAATCAACCGCGTCAAGACGCCCGGCTTCCTCGGGGACATCAAGGTAGAGGAAGTCGATGTTGGCCGTCGTGCACCTGGCTTCAGTCGTCCCATGCTCAAAGCGCTCACCAGCGAAGGAGAGGCCAGCATGGAAGTTGTTGTACACTATGTCGGCGAGATCCGCATCACCATCTCGACTACTCTGACATTATCGCTAGGTGCTCGCTTCAAGCCGTACAACATCCCTATCGTGCTTGCAGTCGTTCTCCGATCCCTTGAGGGCAACTTGCTTCTCCACGTCAAGCGACCGCCAAGTAACCGTCTCTGGTTCGGCTTCACCACGATGCCAAAGATGGAGATCGACATCGAACCAGTGGTCAGCGAGCGCAAAGTGCAGTGGGGAATGGTCACTCGCTTGATCGAAGGCAGGTTAAAGGAGCTTCTCAACGAATCCATCGTCGTACCCAACATGGACGACATCTCGTTCTTCGACACGCGTTTGCTGCCCTTGCGAGGAGGCATCTTTGCAGACGCTGCTAAGAAATCCGATATGCTCCATGCTGAGGTGAAAGAGTCATCGAATCCGGCTGCAGCCGCAACGGCCACTTCTACGACACAACAGGAACGCGATGCTAAGTCAAAGGCGAGCAGCATCAAGACCTCCGATCTACTTGCAGCCAACAAGGTCGGCGCTGTCAGCGCACCTGTCTCCGGTGCAGCCACTCCTGTGACGCCTGACCGTGCCCATGCATCGACTCCACGTGACGGACTTGCCGATGAAGACGGCGAGACGAGCTCAATCAAGACCAGTGCTTCATCCAACCAGGCTGTTCGCAACCGTAAGGCCGGTGCTGAGCCATCATCAATCTCGCTTAAGGAGCCTTCTCTTTCGGCTGCTCGCACATCATCTCCTGCCGCTGCTGGCCTCAGCGATCTCTTGTCTCGCGACCTTGCGGCTGGCGGAGGCAGCAGCTTGTCCGGCTCGCCGCCTAGGCAGGATCCACAGAGCACTAAGCGCAGGACATGGTTCGGCTCTGGGCCCAAGTCGTCTGTGTCAAGTGTTGGCTCGTCGTCGGGACTCTCCTCGCTCGGAATCGGTACCGTAAGCCGTCGAGAGCAAAGCAGCTTGGCACTAGGGAACGCAAGCATCGAACGTCCTTCGCAGCGCTCACATTCGGCCAGCGTCTCAGGCAGGAGCGAGTCTGCTTTGTCAGTTCCAACAAGCGAAGGCTCAATCCGGGCTGTTTCAGATTCTGCCAGCATCAACACTGGTATCTCTCCCGTCCGTTCTCCGTCCATCTTGTCGACAGCCGATGACGCCAAGGAAGAAGGTAGTACAGCCAAAGACGCGTCGACTACGTCCACTTTGGCGGCGAATGAGTTGCAACGAACAAGTTCTCAGGAGACAACGCAAGGAAAGCCCGCAGGTGTATCTGCAAACCCATCCCTCATTGTGTCAAGCGCATCAGAGCCGCTTCTTGCGCTCGAGACGGATGCTCTCACTTCAAAAGACCCAGCCCAAGGGAAAAGGTCGAAGCTCGAGGCACCGACACATGGTGACGTAGACGACGAGCGAGACTTCGTCGAGAGTCCTGCCAGTCTCACTCACAGCACAAGATCTTCTCTTCGCGGTTCGAGGTCGGACATGGCTCATCTGCTGGATGCAAAATCGGAGATACTGGATGACGGAAGTGACCTCGCACGCACCGAGTCGACGGAAGGATCCACCAAGTCTGACTTCATTGCCGCTTCACGCCAAACTTCGAGGAGTTCTGATGCAGGAGACACAAAGACTGCCCAAAGGTCGATAGCGCCACCATCGCCTCCTCCGCGCAGGCCCAACGAGGCGTCGAAGGAGAATCGATCCATGCCACGTCAGGATGCCGCTTCGGCGCTTTCCAGCGTCCAACGCAGTCGATACGGCCTAAACGAGAGCGATCGCGGTGCGGGTGAGAGCGCAAATGCATTGGCGGGCACCACTTCTGCCATGCTCCTGACCTCATGGAACAAAGCCAAGGCGAGCATGGCAGACAAGGATACTAGACAGGCCGCCGCACGAGATGCCAAGGATGCCATCAAGCGAGGCTGGGCGAACTGGAACTTGAAGCGCGCCGAAGCCAAGCAAAGGCCACCAGAATATGAGGAGTTCGACAGTCGCCAGAGTCAGGACGGCATGACGCGATCACAGTCGAGCCGGCTGTCTCTAGTGCCTGGCAAATCGGCCTGGTTAGCAAGCAGTCTGCCTGACCCTACCAGCTTTGGACTTGGATTCGACAAGTCAAGCCCCGAAGACTCACGAAGCAGCTTGCGTAATAAGGATGCATCAGTGGGATATTATGCTCGCAACAATTTGACGGACACTGATGATGACAATGTCAACGTTCACTCGAACTCAAGCAACCGACAACCTTATCGAGAACTGCGAGCGTCGAAGAAGGTACATGGTTTTGACGGTGCTCTACCGGACCAGGCTTCCGAGAGCGGCAGAGGATCTTCGGTCTCGTCATCGAAGCTTGCTTCGACTGCCTCGCTCGCAACTCCGCAATCCAATAGGTCTACGTCGCCTGGTGACTCGCAGTGGGATGCCGAGATTCCTTCGCTGACGCCTCCCGCACCGGCGTTCCATGAGAAGGAAGCTGGCGCAGAATCCAAGCGCAGGGGTATCGAGAGGACTACCAGCAATGAGGCATCTCCTGCAGCAATCAGCCCGCCAGCGCTGCCGCAGAGGAAGCCGAGCAGCAGCATTTCGTCGACTGGGCAAAGTGCTGGTGGTGGCATCGTGTCGTTCATTCCGCCTGCTCCTTCTGCTACGACCGAGCTTGCTTCTACTTCGAGTCTGTCAGCCAAGGAGATCGAAGCTATCAAGCAGGATGATATGCAGGGCGAGCAGCTATCGTCATCCAGCGTCAATGGCGAGCCCGTTCCTGCGGCCGAAACAAGCGCTGTCTCGTCAGAACCACGCACGCCTGATCGCCGCGTTGACAGCGAGCCTAAGCTGTCGCCTAGCAACGCCAAAGTACAAACAGCAAGCCAGGACATTTTCGACAAACTCGATCAGGGTCTGTCTGAGAAGGGAGCAGGTATGTCAACAACTGAGACGCCAGACGCTACTGCAGCACCAACCGAAGCCAACGCTGGGCACCTGAAGGAGACACCTGCGCCTGAGCCCGAGTCAAGCAAAGCCGCCGATACGGCAGGAGACGTCAAAGCAGCAGAGAAGACACCATCCAAGACCGAGCAAGCCTACTCGGCAATTCCCCCCGAAGTCTCCTCCCCCAGCCTCAGCTCTGGAATCAAGAAGCAACCTGGCCGAGCAACGATGATGGCCGTCCCCGGCATCCCATCGATGCAAAAGGCGGGACCACAGAGCTTTAGTGCTCCTCCACCTGCACCCGAGCCAGTACCTGACGCAGAGACGTCGCCAGCAAGTGCATTCCGAGCCAGCTCGCTGTTCAAGATGCCGAGTTTCGGAAGTCCCATATTGACCGGTGGAGCGGCGATGAAGAGTGCCGGAAGTAAGCAGGGCGAAAGTCAGCAGCTGCCGCCGCCGCCTGTGCCGGCCAGGCCGGGGGCAGAGGCGAAGGTGGACGAGGGGGCGTCTGCTCTGGGGCTGACTCGGATGGATCGTCAGCCGTCGAGCGGTTTGAAGGCTGATGAAGGGATCAGCAAGTCTTCGTTGAGCCAAGGTGCTGAGCAGCCACTTGCCGATGCTAATCAAGATGCTGATGATGATGGGACGACCTTTGCTGATGTAGCTAAGGCAGAGGGACCTGCGGCGGATCCTGAGTTTGAGCAGGCGCAAAAGGATGCTGGGCAGACGATTCAGATTGGTAGCAAGGAGGTCAAAGGCCCCTCCGCAGAGACGACCTCAAAGGTTGTGGCCAAGCAAAGCACGACGTTCAACGAAGATGTCACGCAGTAGTCTCTCAATCAATCATGTTCACACATTTCGAATCGACGTTAGGCGGTGAGAGCTTGCATTGCAGCCTGTGACCAAAATGAGATCAGGGATCCAACGAGCCAATATCAAACTCCTTAGCCAAATCATCCACCCTGTCCCCCTCCTCGTCATCACTTGAGCTCAGATTGGGCTTCATCCATCTCCAAACGGTGAAACTATGATTCAATCCCTTCTGCTCTTGGAGTGCATAAATCCCTCCATCTGCTCCTGCATCACCACAGCTGGTTGCGGGAGGTAATTCTGCACCGCAGCAAGCTCCACGACCAGGCGAAGGGAGAAGGAAGTATATCTCGCTGACTCGGGAGTGTAAGAGTGCCATTGTGCAGTATATGCACGGTTCGTAGAGTGTGAATAGCGATAGGGAGGTTAGGAGGTAGTCTGATCCATTCGCTGCTGCTGCGGTGGTGGAGGTGGAGTCCGGGGAAGTGATGGAGGGTGGGTGGGAGCGATCTAAAGCGCGAAATACTGAGACTCTGGACACTGCTTCGATGGCTGCGTGTTTGAGTGGGTTGCGACGGCAGATACGTTGGTCGATTGCGTCGACTTCGATGAAGCCCATTGTAGGGTCGGTGGGCGAGGAGTAGATGGAGGATGTGAGGGAGGAGTATGATGCCCATTCGGTTTCTGACATGCCGAACGTTGATAGGATTCGCTGCTTTTCTGTTGTCAGATGTTCCACCGCATTGGCACCGGGAGGGGATGCTTGAACTCGACCGGCAGCCGGAGCCGATTCACCAGTCAATGCCGACCAGTCAAGTGCTTCTCTCTCCTCCCACGTTGCCACCCCGGCAGAGGGGACGAGACGACGCGCAACGTCGTACGGATGAGTAACGTGTGCTGCTGACGCAACCACCCCTTTCCACTGCTCTGCCCTCTCCACCCCTTCACGATTCGCTTGGTAAAGTTCATGCCGGGCCAGAGCAACAACACGTTTGAAACGATTAGCTGCCCACTTGAGCCGCCCAGCATCTTTCCACATTGATTCGTCTTTGGCTCTGTCCACTAGCAGCACTGGGCCAGCACTTGGACCTGAAGACGAGCCAGGAACGAGCTCCTTGGGGTTCGTCCGGACAATGCAGGGCCAAACAGCTTGCCATTCTGGTAAACGGTCTTTGGTAGGTGCTGCGATGACTGGTACCTTTCCAAGGTATGGCTCTGGGTGATCACCGAAGATTCCGCCGGCTTCCTTTGTAAGCCATTCGACGAGTTGGATGCGGTCGGGGAAAGCGCTTTCGAGGCATAGTAGAAATTGAGTGCGGGTGGTCTTGCTACCATCAGGATGGAATAAGGGGGTTGTGCGGAATGAGCGGAGATGTCGAGTGGAGTGTAGACCATCGTCGCGGTTCTGCAGGATTGAGGGGTGTCTTTGGAGGAACTTGACAGCGAGGGAAGCGGAAGTGGGAGGGATGTCGATGATCCATGCGTCCCGAGTTTGGAGTGGGAGGGTGACGGGGTCGATGGCTGCTGTGAGACGGTAAACTGGGGGGAATTTGCTTCTGTCGATCATGGCACGACTTGGTCCTGGCGCTGCGTTGAGCTCGATACCGTTCGAAACAGCGCCGGCTTTCGTTGGTGCTTCGTCATCCTCGTGATCAGAGTCGAGACCTATACGACCCATCTGCATCGCTTCATGGTCTGGGTCTTGTGCTCGCTTTCTCTCTTCTTCCTCCAGCTGTTGCTCTTCTGCTGTGCGCGCCGGTTCCCACCACATTCTACCTGAGCCGTAGGAAATGGTCAGTTCTTCGCCTGCCTGTACCGGTCTTGTTGTCGTATAGCGGATAGAGTGCGTCGCGTGATCGAGCATGTACTTGACGTTCGGGTTTGTTGGATGGTGATTGAATAGCGATCCGAGACCAAGTGCTAGTGCCATGATAGCAGAACCCTGCGAGGTCCGCTTCCAGACGAACGTATAGCCGTCCAACTGCGTCTTGCTTCCATACTGAGCGTATTCTGCGGGTGGGAAGAGGAGCACGGGGCTCACTTCAATCAGTGTGTTGGCAGGGATGGATGTTGTGGAATACACGCCTCGACCAGCACCGCCGCCGGGAGGGCTACGAATGACGAGGTTGAAAGAGTTGAGGTGTGGAGTGCAGGTTGGATAGGCAAGCAGCGATTGGATGCGCGGGTCTTGGTCTTCTGCCAAAGTTGGCATGTGGGTCTCCACCATCCCGTCTGCTTGCCTCAGAGGAGTGATGGAGGCAGTTGCAGTCGACGGAAGGTATGATGCTCTGACAGGTGCTGGACGAAGAAGGAGGTTGAAAGCAAGTTGCTTCTTCTCAACCAAAATTTTGGACAAATTCTCGGAAGTCGGCGAGTGAGCTCCACTCAACATGAACACCGACAGCGCATAACGTTACACTATGGATCCGTTCGCCGTCTAAGGTGCAAGCACAAGAAAGTCTTCATCACGCCCTGCGCCGACCTCCGAGCCGCTGAATTTGTGCAATTCGCGCAGCTCTTCGGCTTTGCTGCCTTGATCAAAAGAAGCAACTCACACTCACAACTACAGGCAAGCACAAACAAAAGCTATTGAAAGAAATGCAGTGTGGTATTAGCAAGAGTCCAAGTCCGTGTGCAATGCTACTGAGGAAGGCCGTGAAGCCGTTGTTGTTACAAGATAGAAAGAAAAGAATGCGAGAGCTATGAATCCCTTCTCAGAATTGTCCCATGTTTCATTACCGTCGGGCAGAGCTTAGGCAGTCTTGGCGCTAGCAGGACGATTGGCAGCAACGATGCTCTCAGGGTCAGGAATGCCTGCCATCTGCTCGAGATCTTCGCACTGCCTTGTCAGCTCGCGGCTCTTCCCATCCAGCCATCGGATCAGATCAACAGCCTGGAAGAGAACGGCACTCTTTGAGCCGGCGCCTCCACCAGCACTGCCGCCCCTACCACGACCTTTGCCACGCTGACGCACTCCGTCAGGTCCAGCCTTCTTGGCCTTCTTTGGCGGCTTCTTGCGTCCGACAGCAAGGACGTCGACCACATCGTCGATGTCGGATCGATCATCAAGACCTTCGTCCTCAACACCAGTGCCAAAGCCGGAAGACAGACCCAGAGCTCGTGCACCGAAGTTGCGTCCATCGTCGAGGAGAACGACAAGATCTTTGAAGCCTTCGCGGATGTAGTTGCGCCGCCTCTGCTCGGAGAGGATGTGGTTCTGACGCTTTTCGGATTCGGTGAGCAGCTCTCGCTTGCTTGTGGCGCTGCCGTCTCCTTGTGCGTCCTCATCTTCGTGCTCTGTTTTAAGCTTTTTGCCCGAGGAGTTCTGCTTGGGAGCAGTGGGTGGTCGGGCGTGTTGCGGTGCGGGTGCGTGTTGCTGTTGTTGCTGTTGTTGCTGCTGGTTCTGCTGTTGGTCGCGGCCATGTGCCATGTCGAGACCTGCACTCATGCGGAACATGTCGGCGTGCATGCCTGTCAATGAGCCCAGAGCGAGAGCAGCCTGTGTCTGCTCATCTGCCTCACCCATGCCGAAGTGCCCAGCGTTGCGCTTGCTGCCTATTGTCGACGCATCGTGTGCTGCGTGGTTCGCATAGCCGTGTTGGGCTGGATGCTGCTGATGGGATGCGCCGCCGGTCGACCATTCAGACAGTCCGCCACCGAATGCAGTGTTGACCAGGTCAGCATCGTGGTGGAAGGACCGCGACTTGTTGTTGCTGAGCGAGCGTCGGTGCTGGTGGCTGCGACCTGAGCCATGTGGTGATGTTGCAGAGGACGATGTGTCGTGTGGGCTCTGCGACGATGCTGTTGCCGACCCAGAACCTGAGCCGGAAGATGCCGATGGGATGCCGGCTGCCGCCTTTGCGCGGTTCTGCATGCGTCGAGCTGCTGCTGACATAGCTGGACCTTCATGGAGCATGGGGTCTCGGTTCGCTGCTGTGGAGCCAAAGTCGGCTGGGAAGCCCATGGCCTCCGCTGCTGCCGCTGACCTTTCTGCTGCTGCTGCCGAGAAGCTGGGCATACCTTCCGGCAGGCTTGGGTCAAAATCCCACTCGAAGCCTTCCAAGAAGTTGACCAGAAGGTTCTTCTCCTTGGCATCGAAGAGCTGTCCGCTCTGAGCTCCTTTGTCTCCCGCACCTGGTGTGCCGATACCGAACGGTGACATGGTGCCGCTAGCAAAAGTGTCCATGTCGAACAAGCTAGGGCCCGAAGGTTCAAAGTCGGGAGGCGGTGGTGGTCTCAATGCGGATTCAGAGAAGCGGGAGGAACCGACTCGGGGTGAAGCTGGTCTGCTGCCTTTGGATACGCTTCCTCTTCGACTGCTGGATCGGCTAGCCATGTGAATGTCGTCATGGCCAAACGGCATGGCCTGCGGTGTAGAACCCATGGAGTGCGAGGTGAGGCCTGGTGTCATGGGATTCGAGGGCCCCCCCTTGCGGTCGACGGAGCTGAGGAATTGGAGATCGTTGAGATCGAGCTCCGCAGGCAGGTCGAGAGAGAATTGGAAGTCTGCGCAGCGCAAGTGAGGGAGGGAAAGTGATTCAAGTCAGTAAGAAGGTCCGTGGTAGCTCGACAGGGCGACATTGTGACGAAGCACTCACCTTCGTAGGGGACCGGCATAGGAGGGAGGTCAGAGGCATCGGCTGAGGAGGAGCCGGATGCTGCCGAAGTGGGCAGATGGGAAGAGGATGAAGTGGCCATGATGTGAATGTCGTTGTTCAAAGGGAGCTGTACAGCCACGCTCATGCTTTGCCTTTTTGGGTGTGGGAGGATCGAGTGATTGATTAGGCGTCGAAGCTAACTTCCTTTGCTATTTGGCTGTAGCTGATAGCATGAGCTGTGCGCACAATGATTCGGAAAAGCCGAAAAAGGCGGCCTGAGCGAAATCTGAGATGCGATGTGTCGGAACGGTCGAAGGGTCGAGGGCAGGCGTGTGGTACAACGGCAGGAAGACGCAAGCGCTTGAACTACGAAGAAAAGAGACGAAGCTGCTAGCCTGAGCGTGATATATGCTGTGTGCTTGCAATTGTAGCGCTGATGAGCGAGGACTAGCGAGTGTTTCTGCGTTGCAGTGACCTCGCTACAAGTGTGAAGTGCAAGGCCGGTTTGTGCGCGAGACAGGAAGCTGCAGTGCAGGGACCGCCTTTCCAGGTCGAGTGAGATGCCGCGAAAAGATCAACGCTTTGATCGATGTGAAGCGGTCGAAGAAGCTAGGTTGATATAGCAGGTCGGATACCTTGTCGGCTCGACCGAAGTGTGATAGCAGAGACGATGTCAGGCGCGAGGCGTGCTGAGATGAGGTTGTCGGAAGAGGAACGATAGCGCTGATTTGATAAGGTGGAGAGGTGATGGATAGGAAGCAAGGATGAGCAGCGTGATGGACGCCGAACAAGGCGAAGAAGGTGATGGCTTGGGAAAGAGGAGGGGAAAGAGAGTTGTGTGACGGAGAAGGGGACCGAGGGAAGGGACAGAGCTGAGCAGCTGCAGTCACAATGAAGTGCTTGCATTGGACGAGTCCATCCAAAAATAAATTTTAAGAAAAGAAAAATAAAGTTGCTTGTTCTGCTCGCAAGACAGACACCGCAGGGAAGCAGCCTAAGCGCTCAATGAATAACCTCCGGAGGCAGATTACAGTACACACCCAAGTTGACAGAATGCTGCTGTCTCAAGAGCCGGGTCGCCCGCTCCGTCCGTCCAGTGTTCATCCCGTCTCCTATCCTCAAGCTGACAACAGGAAGCCTTCGAGCTTGCTGCTGGCATATGACAATGAAAGGCCAGTGTGGAGCTGCCAGCATGTCTGCAAGGTGTGAACAAAAAAGACAATGATAACATCACCTGGGTCAAAGCGTTGCAAAGAATGAGAATGACGAAGGGGCAGATGACATGGACAAGCAACAATGCTGTTGGACGGGATGACCATGAGGTCAATCGTCAGGAGCATCCGGCTGGCAAAGTTGATTTTGGACGATCCAAAGACCAGAATAGAGGCCATCGAGGCAGCCAGCGAAAGGCCGGCGGAGGCCGCTTTGTGCCATCATCTGGTTTGAATTTCAAAGTGCGACCAACACAGGAGCGACTGCTCGAGAGCCTCTTGCTGTCCTGGGTCGGAGCTCGTTTGCGGTGCGCCATAACTCGAACCAACCACTCATGGAGAGTGACGAATCCGAATTGCTATACTAGGATGAGACAGACAGCTCGGACGACCCTTCTCTTTGGCTCAAGTCGTGCCTTACCGGTCAAATTGGCTCGTTTACTGTATCTAGAGTGTGGGGGCGAAGACAAATCAATGAAGCGCAATTGCGGATGGACGCGGAGCAAAGATAGCAGCCTACAGTACTAGCTGGCAACAAGCGCCAAACGGAGGACGCTAGACGTTTTGTGTTGCGCTGGAATCGAGCGCTTCTGAGGATCTCGAACGTCTCGCCAAGGCATTTGGCGACTTGTTTAGTTCAGGACCGTTGCCGATTTCCATGTATGCGATCTAGCACAGTGCAGACTGAGATCGCTTTTCCATCGACGTCCTGCTACACCAATCATGATGCTGGAACACTGTTCTAGCGACAGGCCACCCGACAACGGCAGTGCGAGCAAGACATTCGATGCGGGGAAGGTTGGAGCGCACCTTGGCAGCCTGAAGGAGACGATTATTGTGTAACAGCAAAGGGGCTTGAGCCCAGCCATGCTGTGTGAATTGTTTGGCGGTTACCACCAATTTGGGTTCGCATGAAATCCAATTTTGCGGACACCCTTGCGCCACAGTCTGCAGTTCAGACCTAACCAACCAAACCTTTTTTGTTCATGGCAACGCTCGATCCCAGGCCGTCGATGCAACGCAGCAAACTTCGCTGGGTTGTACATCTCAGCTGTTGTCTGCATCGCCTTGCGGTGCAGTAACGAGGTGTCTAGGATGTATTGGAAGCTATGATGAAATTGTTTGTTCGGATGTGCCGTTAGCTCTGCTCTTGCCGAACGGCGTATCCGATATTCGTGGCTTGAGTTAGCCTTCTGTGGCTTGCGGAATGAACCGGAAGATCAGCTGGCTGGCTGGCGAGAAGACTGTTCGCATCAGGTTCGAAGATGGCAAAGCAGATACTGTAGAGAACTCGTGAGGGACGGGACTCATGTTTGCCTGAGTCATATCAACCTTGTCGGCACCACAACAAGGCTGTGTGCTCGTCAGTTGCTCTGCAAGCGAGAAGCTCAAACATACGTATCATGGTCTCCATTGCCAAGCTTCGAGAGCCTCCAAGCTCGTCAAGATTCTACAGTAGCTCGTCCAGCTGGGCGTCGTTTCGAAGCAAAAGCGAACAAAGCGGCCAAATTGAAGGCCCGTATATTCGAACCTCTGCGTGGCACAATGAAATTCGCGTGAAATGCGGTCGTGCAGCAGAAAAGCAGCACCTCGGCTATCTCGACAAGCTTCGGCGGCTCCCGACCAAGCCGGGCGTTGGCTTGAACGGCTGCCAGAGTCAAGAAGCCACTTTCTCTCGCTTGCTGCGGTGCCCCGTGTCTGGCCTCGACCTCCGCCTTGAAGAACGCTCTGTCTGTTGCTCCCAATATTGCCTTGCCATGTGCCAGCCGATCTCGTTGACTGGATCGGCTAACCACTCCGATCTCGCAGACCATGGCCAACCTCACTGTTACGCGCAACAGCCAATCCAAGCTTTGTTCTTGTTTCCCATGCTGTGACCCGCGATCGCCGAATCGCGGGCTGCGGGGACGGCACACGTCGATCGACATGTCCCGTGGTCCTTACCCAGACCCAGACTTTGAAGTCACCTATCGCCGCCGAGCCTCGTCTATGATCATCCCGACAGAGTATTAGCTTCGAATTCGAGCTTCGCCTCGCAACCTCGGATCAGTCGGGAAGCAAAGACACGCCGACACCGATGATGCTTTGCTTAGCTCCAACTGAAGCTATCCGAGCCAACCTCCTCTATGTTGGCACGTCATTGCTCCGAGTAAAGGCATGGTCATGCTCGCAGTGCCGAAGAAGCGTTCGGGGTCGGTCTGCACCCGCTGCAGAATAGCTTCAGAACGCAACGGAAAGCTACAGAACTGAATTCAAATTGGCGGCTTGTGTTTTGTGTGGTCCAATCGCGCATAGGCTTTCTGCGCAACTGCGACGGTGTCAGTCTCAGAAGCACTTGGTCGTACACTACAGTACAGTACTGTACAGAACCAAGTCTCGCTTTCGGGTCGCTGGAATCATCGACGATGTGATTCGACAGGCACGCGGATGGAACCCGGTTGATGCGGGGCAAAACTGTGGTTCCCAAGCCCTACAGCACGCGTCATTTGGTTTTCCAGATTTCACTATCACAAAATTCGCTCCCCCCCCCCCATGTCACTATACATCAATATTCCTACTCATCTCACAATACAACCTTGGCAGATTTTTTGTGAACACCTACTTTGATTGCTTGAGTGCAGAATCCACAAATCAGAACCTTGTTTGACCACCTTTGGCCTTAATTACAGCTTCCATCCTTCTTGGCATGCTTTCTAGAAGCTTACCAAGGTAATCTTCTTCAATGGTCTCCCAAGCTTGTAGGCTCCTGATTCCCACTTTTTTGAGATGCCTACTGACTGTACTGGCTGACATACCATCATTTTGCTGTCCAATCTCTTTCAAAGGAGTTCTTCTGCTCTGTGCCTCCTTTTGTGTTTCTGATCATGTTTCTGATAGCTTGTGGGCTGTACTTTGGGTTTCCAGCAGTAGAATATACACTCTCCTTGCTGCCAGTGGTGTCATAGCACTTGCAGAACTTGTATATAGTGTCATAGTTGAGGCCCAGGTGAGCTGCAATTTTTGGAAGCTTCCATCCTGCTGATCTGAGTGATATACATGCAGTTTTCTCTTCAGCAGTGAGTATATGGTGTCTGGAGGGGCCAGATGATGTGCTAGATGATGCCATTTGATGCAAAATTGAGGGAGATATGCTGATTACAGGAGATGCTGGTGATGAGGGGATAGGATGAATTTTGCAAGTCCAAGAAAATCTGGAAAACCAATTGACGCGTGCTGTACGTCATGCTCGCATGCTCGCGTCTCACCTTAAAAAATATCTTTACGCGGGGTCGATCAGCTGGGACCTCGTGATTCAATCTTAGTTCTTGCTCGACATATACAACGAATCAGCTTAGCTTGCTTGCTTAGCGCGCGACGTATTTGTCATGGCGTACAGAGCTTCGCTTAGTCGCTCCGAGCGGCATGGTGAGCGGCTCGAAAGCTGGGTACATCCATCACTTTTCCGGAAACTTCTCGCAAGAACGATAACACAACGTCATGCGATGCGGTTTAGAGGCATAAACCGTGCTTGCTCCGACGGAATCTGTACTTTTCCATCAAAGACTCGCACCGTTGTACAACGACCAACGACCAACGACCACGATACTGTGTTGGAGATAGCGTCGATTACAAGAGAAGAGCAAGAGTTTGGGTATAGAAACAAAACAGCTTTGTTTCGTGTCGGAGTCGAAAACGCTAAACCTCATCCTGCTTTACGCATCATGGATCGTCATACAGCAGCTACCTTTTTTGCAACACACTCATCCAAGCAACCAGGATCGCCCATTCTTCAAGTCGTGGGAACAAAGAACGCATCCATGTGGCAGAGCTTTGTTCCCACGAGGTCCTTGCGAACAGTGTCACCAGTTCGTCCGTGTAGTAAGACTAACACGACAAACCCATTGTTCATGATCTGAATAGAGTGACCCCGTCCTTTGATGCTATGGGAGGTCTAAAAGTTGAAGCTCAGACCTGCTCGCTTAGACGTCGGTGATAGGATCCACTTGGCGTCCAATACTGTATAATCAACCTCGCAAACGGTCATCATCTCACGTGTGTGTTGCCGTACAAACATCTCTTATCGCCATGAGCCTTTCGCTTACGGCGCACAGCTTGCCTTGACGAGGCGGAGTTTCAAGCTAGGTACCTATCGGATCAAAGTCCCCATGACCTGGTCGCGGTCGAGTTGGAGGCTCTGGCTCAATTCTTTTACCTCAAGCATTGGGCGAGCACAGTCACAAATGAGGTCTAGCGTGTGATTAGTTGCTGTAAGCTGCTAGGATGAAGCAAACATTATCGAGTTCCATAAAGGCCATCTCAAAGTATTTTCAAAGCAATTTGCATGTTAGACCGTCTGATCACACAAATACTTTCATTTGCCACGTGACCCAAAGTGTTACTTTTGAGAGGGACGTTCTTCTAGCACAGACCTCAAGACCTCTTCTCAATTCACCCTCCCGACGACACCATCCACATCGTTCCGGACGCTCTAGCATTATGGCGTCCAATAAGCTCCGCGAGACGGCCGTATCAGCACCAGGCAAGGTGCTTGTCGCCGGAGGCTACCTCGTCCTCGACCCCGCATACCCCGGTTTGGTCATCTCGACTTCGTCACGCTTCTACTGCCATGCCCAATCTCAGACATCCTCTACTGCTCCAAAAGAAAGTGCAGCTCCAACATGCACCATCACTGTACGATCACCGCAATTCGTCGATGCTGTCTGGGTCTACCGTGCATCTGCTGTGTCGGCAGCACCTTCTCAACTGGATAAAGGCGAGGGTCAAGGAGACCAACACTGGATCATCGAGCAGACCGCCGAGTCACAAGCAAAAGCTGGACGCAACCCGTTCGTATCGCTTGCCTTGGCATACACACTCCGACTAGCTGCCGAACTCAAAGGCTCAGACGAGCTCGAATCACTCTTCCTCCGAACCGGTTCGCAAGGCATCCAAATCACCGTAGTGGCAGATAATGACTTTTACTCGCAACGAGAGACTCTTAACCTCCCAGAGGGCACAGCACCAACTGTCGACCAGCTCAAGCAGCTTCCACCCTTCTCTGCTCAGAAGTGCCGCATCGGTGATGTGCACAAGACTGGTCTCGGATCGAGTGCGGCTATGACTACCTCCCTTGTGGCGTGCTTCTTGCTGCACTTGCAAGCCGTGGTCCCTGACGGACCTGACTCGATCGAGACAGAAGATTTGGCGCTCATTCACAACCTTGCACAGCTTGCGCACTGTGCGGCACAGGGCAAAGTCGGGTCAGGATTTGACGTGAGTGCTGCCATTTGGGGAAGCCAATTGTATCGTCGCTTCCAGCCTAAGGTGTTGCAATCATGCCTTGACGAAGGTGAGAAGGTGTTCACGGAAGGAGAGGAGGCTAACGAGCAACGTGATCTAAGACTATCAGCGAGGACGGAGCTTCTGCCTGTGTTGGATCCGTACAACCCGCTGTGGAAACCATCGCCTCTTTCAGCAAGCGGACCAGATGAGGTGCAGTCGACAGCAACGGAAGGCTTAGCTGTATCAGATAGCGAGCACCAAGTGCCCAAGCCTGCGCCACTGCAACTGCCTCCCGGTCTCGATCTGCTTCTGGCCGACGTCGACGCTGGGTCTAACACTCCGAGCCTAGTCTCCAAGGTGCTCGCCTGGAGGAAGGAGAAGCCAGATTGGGCCAAGCAACTGTACAACGTCATTGCGTCCTCCAACCAAGGTCTTGCCGACAACCTCCTCCGACTGCGTCTCTTGCACGCCTCCGATGCCTCCAACTACGAAAAGTATGTCGACTCGGCCGCCACCAAGCTCTCCACTGCATGGGATGCCGAACTCAAAACCCTACCCCAGGAAGCTGAAGACGAATCTTCAGAACTCGATCTCCGTGTCACTCCGCGCACAGTGCTCCAAGCTCTCATCGACGTGCGCAACAGCCTCCGCTCCATTCGTGCAGGCATGCGTGAGCTCGGTCAACGTGCAGGTGTGCCTATCGAGCCTCCTGAGATCGGTAGCTTGATCAAGAAGATCAGTGATGAAGTGCCTGGTGTTGTTGGTGGAAGCATCCCAGGTGCGGGTGGATTCGATGCTTTCTATATCATCTATCTCAAGAGTGCGGATAGCCCGCGGGAGATGTCACAGCTTTGGGAGCAGATTCAGCAGGTGAAGGAGGAGGCTGAGTCTAAGCTAACCTTGGGGCCTTTGCTATCGCGTGCGGGAGGGGCGAAGACGACGGAGGTTGAGGCGGTCGATGCGAAGGGTGCGACTGAGGCTGCAGGAGCTGTGTCGGACTTGCTGAAGAAGTTGAAGGCTTCTGAGCACGCTGGACAGGACTTCGGATTGCGACTGGAAAAGGCGGAGACTGTCAAAGGGCTCGGGGAGGCGATGGGCCGACAAGTATAACCTCGCAGGAGACTTTCATATGGAGCTCGATACCCTCGAATGGAGTGAATTATCAAGTGAACTTCAGCAATCCTGCGGCCAGCCAGAATGGCGATGTCTAAGTGTCTGTGCATCGACGAGTCTTCCGTTCATGAGTTAAGCAAAGGCATCTGCGAATCTAAGGACCAGCCTGTAAGTATGTCTGAGCTTCTTATCTCTCACGCGTCCCGTAAAGTGCAACGCGAAATTAAGTGTTGGTCTCTGCGCACTGCCCTAGTCACTCCGCTCAGTCCACCACACCATCATCCCGCTCGGCTCTCCTCTCTTTCAGCACTCACCCGAGCCCCTCTAGAGCGGGCCTGGACGACAATGACGAGCCAACATGCCCGACCATAGACCGACCTCCGACGTGCAGTGCTCAGTACTCCGTCACTTCCCGCAGGTCATTCCACTCCCCATCTTCGTCCGCGACCGCTTTGGCATCGAGCTATCCGCATCAAGCTCGAAACAACCCAGCGCTCTATCCGACGAGCAATGGCGCCGACTCACCGGCACACTGGTCTGCACAGACACTCTCACGCCGACAGCCCCCGCCTCTGACATCCACAGTCAGACAAGCTCGCATACGCCGATCCACGAAGCAGTTCAAGAAGCGCAACTTCAGATCCTCGCGAATGCTTCTGCTCGACGAGATGTCTCTGTGAGAGGCAAGCATGATCCGTCGAGCAATGTGCTGCTGAAAGGCTATCGACGGCCATATGACAGGCTAGAGTCCTTCCGAGTGACGTCTACGGGGAGACCAGGGTTGATCAACCTGTACCCGAACTCGATGGTCACGTCCCTCGTGCTCGGCAAAGAGTGGCATTATCTGTTCGAAAGGATTGGAGTGGAGAGGCTCGTATGGCTGCTGGTGCATACGAGTATCTTTGTTCCGCTGGTGAAGGGTGGGGCTGATGGGAGCTGTTTCGTTCAGCTCACTGGTGCGGCGTTGAGCGAGCGTCCCTCAGGTAGAACTTCCCTCACAGCAGGCGCCGCTGCGCAGGATGTCGGCACTACAGTAGTGGAAAGGGGTACTGCGCAGCCTGAGGACGGTCTCAAGAGAAAACACGATGGGGCGTTGCTTGAGGTGCAACCAGTCACACGCCAGAGTGCAGCCGAATCAGCGGTGCTGGGCAAGCGGGCAAGGACATTCGAGCGTGTCGACTCCCGAATGAGTGCACGTTCAGCTACTTCCGCAGCCGACCTTGACCCCCTCCGCCCACTCAGCAGAACGGCCTCAGTCGCACAAGGTGGCTTGGAAAGGAAGCCATCGGAAATAGTCATCGTCCGCAGTCGAATGTTTTACGCCCGCTGTTCACGGAACAAAGCTGGTCGTGTTGAAGTTGGGCTTCCCAGTGTTCACGTTCTTCCTCGCTCTGCTTGCCGCAAAGAGCTCGACAAAGTGCTTCCTAGCTCCTCTGCCTCTACGAACACGTCGAGCCGCACTCGCACCCCGGCAAGAACGCCTTCCCTCGAATGCAAGCCCATCAAGCCTCACGATACCATCTTTCGAGAGCGCAGAACGAGGCATCTAGCAAAGTACGTCTTTCCACGTCAGTTCGGGCTGCACAACGTCTTCACTGGTGCTAGGGACTTTGATACCACCACGCAGCCCTTTCGAGACTACACGGTGAGGGAGGTTGAGATTAAAGCTCTGGGTGCAAAGCGCACGCCAAAGGCGCTGAAGAGTGTGCTGCCGGTGCTAGGGAAGATCCTTGCAAGACACGACAAGCTGAACTACAGGGCGTTGCTAGATAGGTGCTGTCCGTCTAGAGTGCCGAAGGGAAGATTGACAGCCGAGGAACGGCAGCAGATTGTTGAGGATTTGGCCGAAGTTGAGAAGTTGGATCCCGTTCCTAGCTATGACGTTGCTGTCAAGCCATCACAGAGAACGAGCGCCCATGCCGCGCAGTCCAAGTCACAGCACACCACAACACCAGCCCCGGCCAAAGTCTCTTTCGAACTAGCCCCACCAACCCCCCGCAAGCCGCGATACACCAACTACGCAGTCCCCACAACCGGTCAAGTTGTTCACTTCATCACCCTGGTCATCAAATCCCTTCTCCCTCGAGACCTCTTCGGCTCCCTCCACAACCAAAATCTGATCCTCAATACCATCGGCGAATTCGTTCGCTTACGACGCTACGAGTCATTCAACCTGCATCAAATCGCTCAATCGTTCCGCTTCACCGATCTCGACTGGGCTCTACCTGAGACCGCTGTGAAGCGCAATCGCCGGTTGTCGCGACAAGAAGCAGAGTTGCGAAAGAAGCTTGGTCTCGAGCTGCTCTATTGGCTTTTCGACGGACTGGTCATCCCGCTGCTTCGGACGGCGTTCTATGTGACCGAGACAGCAGCTTATCGGAACAAGGTGCTTTACTTTCGACAGGACGACTGGCACGTTCTCTCGAAGCCGGTGATGGGTCAACTGAAGGAGTCCATCTTCGAGCCGTTGACTCGTGCAGAGGCTTTGTCGATGATGTCTTCCCGTAAGCTCGGTTACTCGCACGTGCGGCTGCTGCCGAAGGAGACTGGTGTTAGACCAATCGTCAACTTGAGAAGAAGGAGTACGAAACAGGTGCACACCGAGCAACAGGCTTCGCAGGCTGATCCGGGAAAGTCCAAAGGAAGGACAAGGCCAAATGCGAACACGTCGATAGCAAAGCAGCGCAAAGAGTCACTGATACTGGGTCAGTCAATCAACTACATCTTGCAGTCGGTGTTTCATATTTTGACTTACGAGAAGAGTCGGTTGCTTACCAGTTTCGGCACTGGTGAAGCTAGTATTGATAACGGTCGAGAGGAAGATGGAGAAGGGATGCTATCGAGCTCAGTATTCGGCCCGAACGAAATCTATACCCAGCTCAAGAGCTTCAAGCAGCGCCTTGCGCAAGATTCAGCAGGCCACAAGAGAAAGCTGTACTTCATCAAAGTCGATATCCGATGCGCTTTCGATTCGATCGACCAAGCCAAGCTGCTCGAGATCATCGAACGGATTCTATGCAAAGGTAGCGACCACGAGGAAGCTGAAGGATACCGTATTCATCGGTTCGCTAAGGTCATGCCCTCTACCACCAATCGAACTTCTCCACAGACCGATACAGGCACGAAAAGAGAATTCGTCCGACTAGCACGCCCCGATCGCGACCACATCGACTTCTTCGACCTTGCCTCACACCTCGCTGTTGCTCTGCATGACGTCGTCTTTGTCGATAGCGTTTCTTATCGCTACGAGTCCACCTCTCTCATAGTAAAGCTGTTGAGACAGCACATAACGGAGAACCTGATCAAGATCGGCAAAGAGTTCTACAGGCAGCGGGTCGGTATTCCGCAAGGCTCAAGTCTGTCGACGTTGCTGTGCAGTTTCTTCTATGCTGATCTTGAGGCCCAGAACCTTTTTTTGCGGAGTTTGCGTGGTGGAGAGCCGGGTAGGGGAAGGAAGAGTCTGCTGATGAGGTACATAGACGACTTCTTGCTCATCACGACTAGCAAGCGCCAAGCAAAGCAGTTCTACGCGGTGATGAGAAAAGGTCATCCGGAATACAGATGTTTCATCAGCCCCGAGAAGACTTTGGCCAACTTTGATCTGCTAGATTCCTCCGCGAAATCCAACAACTCAACCGCAGACCCACTGATCCCCTGCATCTATGGCGGGGAGTTCCCATGGTGCGGTCTAACCATCAACACCAAATCCCTAGGTGTATCGACAGATCTAGCCCGATACAAGGACGTCGATATCCGCGACACGTTGACAGTCGAATACTGTCGTCGACCAGGCGCGGCGCTGGTAGAGAAGATGATCCAATCGGTCAAGTCCCGCTGTCACATCTTGTTCACCGACACAACACTGAATGGTGATCGGAGGGCATATGCGAACATATACTCGAGCTTTCTGGTTGCTGCGCTGAAGTTCACTGCGTATCTGGGTGAGTTGAGGAGGTTTAAAATCGTTTTCGAGGCAGAGTATCTGTTCGAGGCGATACAGAGGCTGGTCAGGTTCACGAGCCGGTATATTGGGTCGAGAGCTAGTAGTGCTAGGGCAAAATTGCAGGCACTTGGATCTGCTGCGGCGTCTAGTAAGAGACGTGATGGGAGAAGACGGGGAAGAAGGAAGCAGAGAGCGGCTGGTTGGAAGGTGAGTTGCACGGTTCAGCCGCACTATGTACATTGGTTGGGGTACTCGGCTTTCTTGACGGTGCTATCGCGGCAAACGTCCACGAAGCGCCAAGATGACTATGGAAAGGTATTGCGTAGTCCTTATGCTCGCTCTCTTGATCGAAAGACGAGACAGGTATTGATTCGACTGATAGAGTTGATTCTCAACCGCACCTCTCATTCCACTGCTAGACGCCGGATGGCCGGGATCGCGGCCAAAGCCCTGAACGAAGCGCGGAAGTCTCTGCAGATCTAATCCTATTTAGCAATACACCATCTTTCCTTCTGACCGACTTGTAACCTGCGTCGCGAAGGGGCCTATCCGTCACCGTCATTCTTGGCCTTCAGCGCCATCGTGTTACCATGTTGATGACGAGACATGCGAAATTCGGCCCATGTCAGATCGCCAGTGAATCACAACTTCGGAATTTCCCTCTCCACAAGCGTGTCTTCCGAAACCCAGACCACATGGATGAAACACAGTGCATGAGAGTCCAACACTTTTACGCTCTAAACCCTTCAACCACAGCACCGGCTGCCGCGGCTGTCTCTCGTTCCTCCATCGAGCTCTAGGGCCGCTCGTAGAGCTGTCTCAACGAGTTCAACTTGAACGATGTCGGAAGAGGCGCAAGCTAGACCTTCCAGGCTGCCCGATCAAGGCCCTGCGCCGGTCGCGTCTCCGCCGCAAGCGACAGCGGCAAGACAAGAGACGCACGACGAAGCAGCCGAACCGCAGGCCAAGCGACAAAGGGTCGAAGATGCGACAACAGAGCCTGAAGCATCAGCCGCAGAGCAACCGCCTCAACCAGACCCGCAACCATCCGCAACCTATCAAAAACCACAAACATGGTCGGCACTTCGCCGCTCAGCTCATCCGTCCATCACCCCTTCCCGCTCCATATACAGCTACGAACGCTTGAATCACATCCAAGAAGGTACTTACGGCGTCGTGTTCCGCGCTCGACCGTGTGATTCCGATTATCTACCCCGGCAGCCGCCTTCAATCACCCGTCCCTCTGCTCTACCATCTTTGTCGTCCTCATCATCAGTAGCAGTAAAGAAGCTAAAACTGGCGAACAACGGCCTCGACGAATCAGGTTTCCCGATCACCTCTTTGCGCGAGATCCAAGCCCTTACCCTCGCCAAGGCCCATTCTTCTGTCATCAGACTGCACGAAGTGTGTATAGGCAAAACGCTGGACCAGATCTTTTTGGTGATGGAGTTCATGGAGCACGATCTGAAGACCTTGATGACGTCGTTTCATAGGGCGAAGAGCGCTTTTGCGCCTTCAGAGGTCAAGACGCTGATGTTCCAGCTGCTGACAGCGACAAAGCAGCTGCACGAGGATTGGATCTTGCATAGGGATCTGAAGTCGAGTAACTTGCTGATGGACAATCGAGGGCGGCTGAAGGTAGCGGATTTTGGGTTGGCTAGGAGGTATGGAGATCCGATCGATGGCTGGAAGCCGGTGACGAAGGCGAGAAGGATGAAAGAGGCAGTAGCAGCTATCGCAGGTGGGGATTCAACCGCCCCAACGGCAACAAGAGGAACAGCAGCAACAGCAACAGCAGCAACAACAGAAGCGGCACCGAGAGCAGAACCAACGAGCGCAAGTGACATTCAATCGACCAACAACGCAGCGGCGAATGACGCTCAAAGACCGCAGCAGCGAAGAGCAGAGGAAGATTCAGAGGAAGATTCAGAGGAAGAAACCGGCGGAATGACAGATCTGGTAGTCACCCTCTGGTACCGAGCACCAGAGCTACTTATGCTGAACAAGCTCAGCCAGGATGAAGATCACCGGCAGAACGAACGCCTCTCGAAGGTCCAAAACAAAGCATGGCACGACGGCCGGATGACTGCGTTCAGTCAACCATTCACCATCAATCCACGTCCACCGCTATACGACGAAAAGATCGACATGTGGAGCATCGGCTGTATCTTTGGGGAACTCCTGCTTACCAGCAAGACCGGCGGCGGTCTCTTCCAAGGCAAGAACGAGGCAGATCAGCTGCGTCGTATTGCGTCTGTCCTCGGGCCTCCGAACACCATCATTTGGCCTGACTTGCACCTCTTTTCGCCGCATTCGAGAAGTGCAGCCGACATCAAAGCGGGACTACCTGCAGTGTCAGCACCCCCACCATCGCCCGAAGCAGAATCGCGAGAAGAAGAAAGGATCAAGCGCAGGATCGAGGGTGAGTTCAGTCCGACACGATTGACGCCCGCCACGCTCGATCTGCTGTTCCGATTGCTGCATTACGACCCGAAGCAAAGGATCGGAGCGAAGGAGGCGCTGAAGCATGACTATTTCCGGACCGAGCCGCCGAAGATGGCTCACCCGGACTCGTTCGGAAGCTTTCCGAGTATGGCAGCGGGGGACTTCTTACCACACGACACGCCGAGCGCGCCAAACATCCATCAGAAGGGGGCCACCGGGGGGTCCGGACTCTATGTCAACACCGCCTTCGACCAGCCAAAGGCTCCAGCGCAAGCATCGACCATGTCGAGCCGGAAAGACTATCCTATGGAGTTCGATTTCGACGTCTGAGATCTATTCATATACTATCCTGCTTCCAATCGGGGCTGCACTCTGTATCTGTGAAAACAACATCAGTCTGGTATTCAAATTGTATAGTAGCACAACAAGAAAAAGGGATTCATAGTGATGTTGCTTTTTGATTCTGTGATGTCAACGGTGAGGTGTGAGGGAGATTTACGACTCTCCGGCAAACTGAAACGACGACAACGATTGCAAGTCAGCCTCCAGCTCATCCATGTAGAACGTAGTCTAACTCACCATAGGAACATCGTAGGTAGGCCGGCCACCCATCACCTCCGGTCCCCAATACTCCAAGTATAGGATGGGATGCCACTGGGGCCGCGGTCTCGGGAGTGGTAACTGCAAGGCGAGGTAGGCTGGATCATACAACGGAATGTAAGGTGGTGACGGAGGATACGTTGGCGGAGATGGCAGGGGAGGAAATTTTGGCGGACTACCTCCGCGATGGGGAGCATCCAGGTAAAAGGGCGGAGGGTGAGGGAGGTGATGAGGAAAGTAATGATGATGAGGAGGAGGAGGAGGAGGAGGGGGTGGAGGGGTTGGAGGGGGTGGATAATGGCGGATGAGATGATGAGGAGGAGGCCCGTGATGCAGATGGGCGAGAGAAAAGAAGTGTCCAGCAACCTCGGTGCCCGGAAGAGAATGGGGGTAGGCCTCGTTGCTGCGAGATGCAAATGATGGACGATCTCCCCAGTCCATGGATGCTCCAGGGCTGGTTTGATGGGTAGGAGATTCTGTTGTGCTCACTATCACGGACAACTGGGGTTGAAAGCCGTGCTCCTGGGCCTGCACGGGCTCCTCAATGACCTCAGTGAGATGAAGGACTTGGTCCTCAGCGAGAGGCGATGCGACGCTCGTGATCACAGGGAGCGAAATCGTAGTCACGGCAGGGGAATGACGCGCGATTGGCGAGTTTGGCACTGAAGCCGCATGGAGACTCGTGTTAAGAGCGCGTGGGTCCTGAAGCTGAGTATCCTGAGGCTCTGTGTGCTGCGTAGGAACGATTGTAGTGTCGTTGGTAGGTATTTCCCAGAGATTGCCGGCGTCAGTGCTTGTTGAGTGCTCTTCGGCAGCCGCTGTAGTCGGATTTCCATCCAAGGGACCCAGATGACGACGCTTGTCCGACGTGTGAGACTCGACAGTGTCGGTGCGAGACCAACTAGTGCTGCAGATTACTACTCTGATAGATCCACGGCCCGATGTCTGCTGAAACTGGTGAGAATGATGGCTGCGACCTCGTCCCCTCTGCGTCTCGTAGTGCTGGTCCGATTGACGAGACAACGAAGCGAAGGCGGGGTGGGCGTTGGGGTTGTTGTAGCCGCCTCGTCCCCGGCCGAAGCTGCCTCGTTGACCGCCTCTAGCGCGGAAGCCACCTCGACCTCGGCTTCTTCCAACGCGCTGGCCTCCTTGATTGTAGGGATGAAAGTATTGCAGCTGAGTAGCTCCCTCCGGACGAGAGGGCAGGATAGCGTGTGCTTTGCTTGGAGCCGAATTGCTGTTTGGCTCATCCCCTGGAAGACTGCTGTTGTCCATGGTGGAGAAGGTTTTTCCTAGGCTAGACTGGTCGTAAAGATCTAGGTCCGTGAGATGTTGACGGAGAAGTTGCATCGCGTTCAGAGACCACCATATATGTCAATTTGAAGAGGGAAGAGGGAAGAGTCCAACTTCTGTTGGCCATGCAGTCACATTTGGCTGCGATGCGGGTTGATTTGCCTTTTGACAGATGACAACGGGTTGGCTCGTGTGTCAAGTGGCTGATCGCACCTGAACCAGCCGGCACTTCCGACCAGTGACGACAGCGAAGCAGAGCAGCGACAGAGAGTGTGCGAAGAACGGCCATACTGCGAACGGTAGCAGACTTTCTGCCCACGGCAACTCCAAAATATCACGGACAGGAGCCCATCTCGACTGTAAACACGAAATGTGGGCGAGCAAATGCGGCTTCATTCATTGACAAGGCCGGAAAACGAGAGGATGAGATGATCGGCTACGCCCCGCCTGCTTTCATTAGCGGTGTTTTCGCGTAGCGGACTGCCACTGTATGCAGACTTGTCAGAGGGAGAAGGCCACACTCAGCCTGTAGTCAGCAAGCCTGTCTTCCTGTGATGGTCCGTGGTCCGTCGCGAAAAGGCCCTCGTCTCCCTCTCAAATCGCTCGCTCGTTTGGCTCTCATCGTTCTCTTCTCTGGCCACTCTTTCTTCACTCTCCCATTCCTCCTCGTCGATGTCTTGTCTGCCTCTGCAGTATTCAAAGGCTTGATCTGTGCCGACGCTGCATCAGGGTGAGCTGCGTGTCTCGTCGGGAGCGCCGACGTGGTCGCCATCATCGTTTGCTCGTCAGGCGATTCAAATCGACACAGGACAGACATCTCTAGCTGATTTAGAGTTCAAGCCAGTCCATGCAATCGCAATAAAGTCGTAGAGGCTGAAGTATAAAAGGATTGTTGATGTATGTAATTATGTCCGAGCAAGTGATGGGAATGGTATCTAGAATGAACGATTTGATGAGGGAAAGGATGCGACGCAAGGCGACGGAGCTCCACCGTCCGTCGGGAACCGTCTTACCTTCTGCCTCCGCCGGTGACCCTCACGAAGATACGGAAGAGCGACACTGTAAGCACAATGAGGTAGGCAAGCAAGCTGACGAACACGAGACCAATCAGCGAGCCCTGCAGTCGACAGATGTAAGACTTTTTGCTCGGGTCATCCAGTGGATTGGGTCGATCCGCCGGCGGCTGTCGTGGCCCGACAAAGGGGCTTCCGTAGTTGACGCACACCAGCGTCGAGGTGAAGTAGTTGTCAAAAGTGAGCGAGAGTTCGGACGACCAGAGACAAATGAAGACCAGCTCGACGACGGTGTAAGAGAGCTTGGACTGCACGGTCCACAACCCGATCGGGCGGCCAAAGTACTCAAGCCAGATTTGGAAGCCGACATGAACCAAGCTCAACGGAGCAAAGATAATAGCAACCAATGGCGATGCGCCAACGGCATCGGTGGCCCCCTCCGTACGAAGCAGGACGAAAAGCTTAATCGCCACTGCCAGTGTTGCTGAAGTGAATGCGACGTTGATCAGGCGGAAGAGCAAGGGAACAAAGGGATTGTGAATGAGGAAGTTCTTCCAAGCCTCAAACCATGTGTTGGGACGGCCGTTCTTGGAGTTGTAGGTTCGTCCGGACTCAGTGCGTGGGAAATACCCTGCTGCGTGGAAGCCACCGTGCCCGCGCTCCTCGGGCTTCCAAGGTGATGCCCAGCCAGGAGTGGCTGGCTGATGCACAGTAAAGACGTCGGGATGCTCCATCCTGGCCTTGAAAGACATTGTTGGATACTCTGGTTCCTCTGGCTCCTGCTTATGCTGCTTTTCGAGATCGCGGTCGTCTGCCTTAGTTGTAGAGGTGCCGTCGGGCGAAGGACAGTCGTGACGCTGCTGATCGCGGCGGTCGACTGGTGAAGTTGCCTTCGCTGACCGCGGTGTGCCAAATTGCTTGTTGAGCAGCCCACTTGCGCCCAGGCCGGCAGCCATTCCATTCCACGTCCCTGCACCGAGTCCGTAGCCATGATGATGCTCCCCGTCGTCTCTACCTCTGCGCTCCTGCATCTCGATGTCACTGCTGTCTCCTCCACCGCCGCTGCTGCTGCTCATGTCAGAGCGTGAAGAGTCGGAGCTCGAACGTTGTTGCTGCTGCGACTTTCTCTTTTTGCTTTGATTCCCCTTTGCGCCGCGGCTGGCTTTCTTCTTTGTCTGCTCCTTCTCCTTGTCCTTCTCTATCGTCTCAGAGCGCATTCGTTCATGATGGAAAGCCATGCGAAGATGATGCTCGTGCAGTCGTGAACGGTACTTTTGCGGCAAGGTGAAGGTCCACCATCTGTCGGGCGATGTGCTTTGAGCTTCCTGTGCTTCTGCTTGCTCAACCGCCTCTGGTGAAACGGCACGGTCGAAAGCATTGCCAGATTTGCCCATGACTTGGCCTGCATCTGGCGCATCTGACCTCCGCTCGGAAGAGGGACCGCGTTCGCCCTCGCTTCGATCCTCGTTTCGCATCTCGGCCGCTGGCAGCGAAAGCGATTCCACGTCATGCAGCGATCTTGGCAGACTGTGCGCCTGTGGGCTTGCAAAGGGAGAGTTCGGAGGACTGGGAGACTCGTCACGCGCCCAAACAGGGACAGTGACGATGGTGGGATTGGCTCTGCTTCTCCGGGTTCCAGTGCCGGTGCGGCTGCCGTTGCCGCCTGGAAGGTTGACCGAGCTGCCGCCTGCTGAAGCGCGACTGGATAATCTCTGATGGCTTTGGCTCTCGCGCAGATGACTTGGGCCTGCAGCTCTAAGTTGTGATGCACTGGCATCTCGACGAGGCGGCAGGGACGTCTTGGAGCCTGCAGCCGGTGAGCCGCTCGCAAAGGTGGTGGAGCCTGCAGGTGGTGAAGAAGTAAGGGAAGCATTGTCACCCCGTCTCTGAGCGGAAGGCGTTGCTAGCAAGCTTTGTTCGTCAAACTGAACGGAAGGCGCCATGATGCTGCCTGACCGACTGTGCGATTCAGCAGCTTTGCGGTTGCAGCTGGCATCGTCCTTTGTCGCTACTGAGGACGAAGGTGCTGTCGCTGTTGTTTGCGCTTCGTTTGTCGTTGTGCTACTGTTTGGAGCATCGAGGTTCAAGGGAGGGGCAAGACCAGTTGGCCGCTCCTGTGATGATGCGCCCTCCGAATAAGACATAATGGATATGAAGCCGCGATGCGGCACGCCTTTACGGTCACGCCAGGAGATGCAATTTGTCGGTGCGGAACAAAGTTCCTGGGCGAGCGATGTCGAGATGAAGTAGGCACTGGTGTGGGTTACGTCTGTGTGTCGTCCAGTATGCACACAAATGAAGGACTGCGGCGCCCAAAGGTTATGAGCTAGGACAATGGTATGCTGCCAGATGGCGAGATATCGATCGTGAATCTGTCGTGAGGTGGGGTCTCGTCTGTAAGAAGTGAGTGAGGTGTAGAGTGGAGAGAAGATAGAGGGAAGGGAGTGGGAGAACGCTGCTGAGGAGAGGTGCGGAGCTGTGTAATGCGGAAAGAGATACGATGACGGTATGGCATTCTGTGATTCTAACCTGATTCTCCAGCTGCTCGTGGCTCCTCGCCAAAATAGGACACACATGCATCCGACTTGTCTTCTACGCGAGCAAGCAAGATCTCATCCTCAGCCAAGGCGCCAAGACCTGTTCCTTGTTGACTGTCGTGACTGTTCTGCCTCCCTTGCTCTCCCCGCCCAACCGTGTATCGTCTCCGATATCAGCAACATTCACGACATCATGTCGAGGGTCTTGCAATCGCACTGCAAAGACCGTCGAAGGATTGCTGCAAGGGTCAGCAATCATACGAGAGCTGATTCGGATTCCGCTTTCCGCTGGGTTCGGGGCCTCTTCTGTCACAGGTGTCGAGGCTGTGTGATTGTGTTGTGAGCAAGAGTGCCTGTGGAACGTGTCTTTTGTGTTTTTACTGTTTATTTACTTTTTTTTTTCCCTCTCCGGATTGGAAAAATTGACGTAATTTGACGCCTGACGAAGGCTCTGTCGGAGGTCATGCTTGAGCGCAGAGGAAACGTCCGCTCGCTCAACTGAGGGCGTTTGAGCGTCAGTGCAGAATCTTCCTATTCGCCGGTCAACTGAAGCTCTCTGACAGCGAGCAACCTGTGTCTGGTTGAGCAACACCAATGTATCGATCTTATCAGTCTTGGTACTCTCAGTCGTATCAGAAGCAGTCTGAGATGCGGGGTCAGGTTTTGAAAAAGGTGGATATTGCGGGATCTGAGCGGAACAGCGAGCGTACATGTGTATACAGGAAACCGGACCATGTAACGAATCTGGAAGAATGTGTTTGGAAAGCAATAACGGAAAGCGAGCCAAATGGGAAGACGAAATAAAGGCACCAAGGGTAGACATGAGGACATGAGCTTTGGTGCTTAAGGAAAAAAAAGATGGGCGAAAGAACGAACAGGAGAGGGGAAAGTTCGATGTCAAATGCTAGGGTGAATGTGATCAAAGTCTATAAGCAGCCAAAAACGGTGAATGGGACGGGAGAATGATAGAAGAGAGGGTAGCCATTGCATTGTGGCGACGAAACCGACGCAACGACCTTTTGATGAGAGTCAGGCTGACGTAGTAGGGAAAGCCCCATCCGTGTGATCGCATCGGGGCAGTTCCGACCGCATGACTCAAAGCGCGGGGGGCTTGAGTGACAGGAAACGCAATGCTTAGACGGCGACAGGGTTCGACTGCACAACAGCGGCAAAGTCGAGCATGGGAGCGGCTGTGCCGTTGGCAGCTGGTGGTGACTGCTTAGCGGCGTTCGACTTGGTCTCGGCCTCGTTGTTAGAAGTGCTCGATTCCTTGGCCTCAGCAGGAGCAGCCTTCTCGTCGGCTGCGGCAGGGGCCTCAGTCTCCTTGGTAGGTTCAGGCTGCTTCTTGACAGGAGCGGGCGCAGAGAGAATGGCCGAGAAGTTGGCCTTGGCGATGCCATTGGCAGTCGATGCTGGCGCCGAAGGAGCGGCAGCTGCACCGTTCTTGTTGCCCAGCGCAGGGAAGTCGTCAGCGCTAGGCAAACGCTGGGGAGCAGCCTTCTTCTGCTGAGCACCGTTCTGACCGACCTGTCCATTTGCGCGACCATTAGGGCCTTGGTTGGTGCGTGCACGAGCGCCATTCTGGTTCTGGTGCTGGTTCTGCTGCTGAGGACCCTTGTCAGCGTGAACACCGTTAGGCTGAGGCTTGATGCCGTTAGGCCTGTTGGCAGCGTTGCCGCCGTTGCCGTTGACCATGGGCTTAGAAGGAATCAAAGCAGGAATGCGGTCACCGTTGGTGCTGGTGGGGAGAGTGGAGGCAGGCTTGGCCTCCTCGGTCTTGCCAGCGGCGGGGGCTCGCTTGCCGTTGTTCGCGTTTTCAGCCTTGGTCTCAGGTTTGCTCGCAGAAACAGTGTTAGAAGCACCAGCCTTAGGTGCTGAAGCGGGGGCAGCAACACCATTCGACTTGTTGGCGTTGGCCGGGTCCTTCTTGGGTGCGGCAGCGGGAGCAGCAGCGTTGTTTGTCGAGGTGCTGGCGGTAGCAGCCGACTTGTCAGCGGCCTCTCCGCTCGAGGCAGCCTTGTCCGTCGATGGCTTGGCGGCAGCCTCAGCCTTCATGGCCGGAGTGATGGTAGTCTGAGCCGAAGCAGGCGAGGTGGAGACGGTCACATCGGTCGACGCAGATGGGAGATTGCTGCTCTCGCCGTTGACTGCGGTGCTGCTGGCAGCTTGTGACGGCTGAGCGGCGTTGGCGCCATTGGCCTGCGAACCGTTGGTCGAGCTTTTGGCGTTCTTGGCAGCAAGTGCGCGGTTGATGGTGCGAGAAGCCTCAATCGAGTGGTTGGATCGACCAGCGTTGGGTCCTCGTGCATCAGTGCCATCTGGCAGGATGTGAGGGAAGCGGCAGTCCTCGCTGTGCTTGCAAGCGGAACGAGCGAAGAAGTGGCAGGCGGGTCGCTCAGTGGAGCGCTTGCTGAAGTCGGCTCGCGAGCCAAAGCTGCCACCCATGGAGGCACCGCCCCTTCGAGCTCCCTTGGGGCCGCGAGAGAGGTTTTGCGAGCCAGTGAGGATGCTGCCGTCAGCTCCCACGGAAACACCGTTCTGAGCACCCGGTCCAGGCTGGAATGGTGCGGCGTGGTGAGCCATGAAAGCGCTGAAGGAAGTGGTCGTGGTCATCGAATTCGTCGGTGCAGACGACTTCTCTGCGTCGGCAGATGCGCTGGTCGACTCGCCAGCAGGAGCAGACTTCTCGTCGTCGCCGTCAGCTTGAGAAGAAGCGGCAGCTGCAGGCATCTGCGACACTTCTTGCTTGGTCGTCTCAGCCTCGCCCTCCTGAACCTGATTCTGCTGGTGGTGGGACTGCGCGGCAAAGTGGATGCCGTAGACGTCGGCCTGCTCAGAAGAGTGTGGTGCGGGTGCCATGTTGGGAGGAGGAGGCATGTGAAGCGGCATGGGGACACCGGCGTGGTTGTACTGGAGAGGCATAGGAGGAGCCATCGAGTAAAAGTGCTGTGGTGGTCCGTAAGGAGGGTAGCCGTATGCATGCGACTGGTAGAACATGGGAGCCTGACCTGGCGAGACTGGACCTGCGTTGGATGCTGATATTGGCATGGCAACGGGGTGAGCAAAGATGCACTTGTCGGCGTATCGGCAGTTGGGGAAGAAGCGGCAGGGGATCATCCTCGCAACCTCGGGAGGAGGGAGGCTGCCAGAGAAGCTGTCCTTGTTGGCATGAGCGCGGTGCTCTGGGTTGTGCGAGGGGTCGAAGTAGGCATGTTGCGGCTGGAAGGGGTACATAGGCTGGGCCATGGGGTGATGCATGGCATGCTGCTGTTGCTGGTGCTGCTGCTGCATTGAAGCATCAATTTGGTGGCCCTGGTAAGCGGGAGGCTGAACGTAGCTGACGGTGCCATCTGGCAACTGCTTGCCTCCGTGCGGGTCGACAACGGGAGCACTCTGGAAGGCGGCTGATTGAGTGTGCTGCAAGGCGTTGTTAATGATGGAAGCGAGCTCAGGGTTCTGCTTGAGGGCGGCATCCTCGGTTACCTCGATAGCGTTGGCGCCCTTGGCAAGGAGTTGGGAGACAACATCGACGTGGTTGGTACGAACAGCGTGGTGAAGGGCGGTGAGACCAGTCTCGTCACGAGCATCAATGTCGAGAGAAGGTTCCTCGAGGAGGGAGCTGACAAGCTCGACGTTGTCGTCCTTGGAGGCCTGGAAGAGGGTAGCCGTCATGATGGCGTGAAAGATGCTATGCGTATGGCAGAGACAGATGGAAGGGCACACCAAAGCCTGACTTCCACTGCACTGCTCTTACTGAGGCAAAGGGATGCGTAAGGATGGAATGCGGCCTCGATGTAGCTTCTTTGCTATTCGAAGACGTGGACGCAGAACTGGTTCAAAGAAAGGACCAAGCAAGCGGTTGCTCGATGATTGGTTGTCGACGAGCAGAAAGCAATGACGATCGATGGGTATGATAGAAGCCGGAAGACAAACTCCTGGTCGTACTTGATGGTTATAAGTTGATCGAGGAACCGCTAGGAAGAGGATGCGGCAGGAGACAGGCGGTGTGTGTGAATGGTTCGATAGCGTGGGCTAAGTGCGAACGAGGATGTTGAGAGGTGAGCTGCGACAAGGAGAGAAGATGCAGCTGTTGGGAAATGCCAGATAGGGAAAGGTGAAGTTGAGGACGAGGAGTACAGTAGGAGGATGTCTGAGAAGCTCGTTGACACAAAAATGTGCAGCAGCTGAATGAGAGGTCTTCCGACAGCAGCAGGAGCTGTTCGTCTATCTTCATAGGAAGCGAGAAGAAAAAAAGTAACTGCGGAGCCGCAGGAGCGGATCGCTTTCAATTTCTGCAGACTTCTTCCCCTTTTTTTTTCCTGCCTGACTTTCTTCCAACGTTCCGGTTCTTCTTGCCAAGATTGCAGCAGGAAGAAAAGGGAAAGGAAAATGTTTTTTCGTGTTAGGTTGTGTGGAATTTGACGAAAAAGAGGGTCTGCTCGGACGAAAGCAACCGAAGACAGAGCTGCCATGTGAGCGGTAAAGAAGCGAGTCAGCTTCCGCACAAAGCTCTCTTTCCTCGTGACAGACTGTCGAAGCTCTTGACTCGGGACATGCCGCACACGACCCTGGCCGTATGCCAATCTCTCACATGATGCTCATGGGAAGCTAACCTTGTTCAAGAACGAGCCTGGAGAGGCAGTTGCACTGACTTCTGCTTCTGAAAGATACGGTCTACATCCGAGTTCTTTCAACAGTGAGTCTGTCCAAAGTGTTTGGCAAGAAGCACCAAGTAAACGTGAGCAAGATGTGAATATCTTTAAGACAGTTGTGAGTGCAAAAGAAATTGAGTCGAAAAGACAGACACAAAAAGGGCGAAAAAAGGCAGATCAGAGCGGAAAAGCTTTACAGTCGAACCTCTCAAAATGAAACATTTCCCTGAGATAAAAATGTCGCATTTTTTTAGCTTTTATTTTTTCTCAATTTAAGTCTGTCTTCATATGTGGGGTGACATGGTATGCACAAACCATTGCAATATGTATACTGTTATGAAGCTCTTGAGCTCAAAAAGACAAAGCTGATGATCCCTCTTTCCTACCACCATCATACTCCAACTTCTTGGCCTCATCATGCCCAGAACACCCAGAGCACAGGTTTGGTGGAGCTTTAGCAAGAGGTCCAGGCTGAAGAAGGAAGCAAGGATGCTGAGCTAGAAGAAATACTTAGGAAGCTCACACAAGTTGCAGTTGAGGATGTAGTGCAGCCACCAGGTGAGGAGGAGGAGTGTATATTGGAGACTGAGGAGGACCAAGACTTGGGAGACATTTCAACACCTCCTCTTAGCCCCTTGGAGCGTTGAGTAGGGCTAGATATAGCCAATATGACACCTCAAGCACAGCTGCAGGCCCTACAGGCTGCCCAGGATATCTTGTCAAGTCATAACCTCCTCTCACCAGAGGTTCTATAAGGTCCATGCTCATGTAGCCTCAGAATACAATCTCAATAGCTTGTTAAACAGTGGAAAGTGATTATGAAAGTTACTGCTTGTCTCTAGCACTGCTAGCTGCTGAGATATGTGGATTTCAGATTTTTGTGGTGTGGAACAAATTTTCGAAATTTAAAAAAAATAAAATGTTTCATTTTGGGAGGTTCGACTGTATCGGACCCTGATTCAGTTGCAGCCAATCCTGTGCAAGTTCTGCGGCAGTCGGAGAGCGCTCAGCAGACGCTTCTCGCACGGCTAGAATTTCTCAACTCAAGGAACATGAATGTGCTTTCTTCCGGTTCTTGATTCTGCAACATCAACGCTGAACCACAAGTTGGCCACAAGCAGTTGTATTCCAGAATCATCATCATCACCACTCGACATTTTCGTACTCTCTCTTACTCGTGCTCACAACAAACTCGTGCTCCCTTGTCCACTCCTTCGAGCAGCAGCAACGCTGTGAACCTGCAGAGCTAGTCAGGCGCTCTTCGGCTGGACAACCAACGAGCAACGCATGCTTGCCTAGTACCTCCATCACATCTGTTCCGTTTGGCCGTCCGTCGCCAGAATAGCAGTATCGCCCAACATGGTCCTTCGTTGCTATAGCAGGAGGAATCTGGTGCCCGCCTCTAGAGCGCTGCAGCAGAAGATCTCTACAGTGTGTCCTTCAGCCGTTGCCCGCACCACCGTACCTGCCGCGCAGAGATACACCCACAACACAACTTCGGCGTCGCAGCAATACTCCTCTGCAGCACAAGATCAGCAGCATGGAAGCTGGTCCTTCTTCTTCCCCGACAACCTACCCTGGTCGCAGAGGAAACCTTCCGCTTCGCGGGCGAAGCATCCTCTTGTGAAGAAGCTCATTTCGGAAATCTACAGCACCTCCCGCGATCCTGCTGCCAATCGTGTCTGGAAAGCCTACACGGACCTGAAAGAATCTTATGATGCCGACATAGAAAACAACTCCTCGGCAGCTTCGACCTCTCTTCTCACACAGCTCGAGCCAGCCCATCTACAGCAGCTCTTACGAGCCATCGACCCTTCCGTGGCGAGGACACGAAAGCTTGCCCGCGCTGAGAGCAAGCGTCGCCAGAACATGCAAGAGCAGCAATCGACCCTCGCTTCTGGCCATTCACCCTCAAAGATTCTGGTCGTTGAGCCTCACAGCTCCAAGCACTCTGGCAAAATCTTCGACGCACAACACCCCGTCCGCGAGTACATGCGCAGAGTTCAGATCATCTTCCGCGACATGAGGCTGCACTCATCCATTGTGCCCAGTATCAGCTCCACCACCGACTCTCTTCCCAGCCTCGCCGACTACAATCACGTTCTCTCCCGCCTGGCTCCTGGCGGTCACATTGGCCCCATGTCGGCCATCTGGAACGAAATCAACGGCGTCTCCCCGAAAGCGGGCTCACAAGGCCTTCATCCTAACGAATACACATATAGGGAGTTGATGATCGGATTGAGTCGGCACGCAACCGAGCAGATCGAGAGGAAGCAAAAGGAAGAAGCGTCCAAGATGTTCAACTACTCTGGCAAGAAGAAGCACCTCGAAACGTCGGCCAGAGCTGCCGCCGCAGGTATGGCCAGGTTCGGTCAAGTCTTGGCACCGTCCGCGCGAGCTGCAGCCATTCTAGCTGCTCTTCGTACTATGGCTCTTTTCAAAGATATGAAGGATCACGCTGTTACGCCCAATCAGATCACCCTTGACTTTGCTGCCAGAACGCTCCGTTTGGCAGGCCACATCGATGGACTCCACTTGCTCATGCAACAGGCCTACGGGATCGACCTGTCTTCTCCCGACTCGCCGGAATCGGCGCAAAAGCAATCGAGCGGCGTCGCGCCCACCACGCATACCCTCAACACCATCCTCATGGCACTCGGCGAGCAGGCCAGCGTGCCCGAGATGGTTGCTGCTTACGAGACACTAGCCAAGCCTCTGCCGCCCGACTCTGCTCATGCAGACACATCCTCTTCAGGCGAGGGCATCTTCTCCACAAACTGGAAAGACATTTTCAACAGCATGCGCAACCGCGATGCTGAGGTAGACCAGCAGGGCAACAGCGCAGATGAGACCAGCATCCCAGACATCTTTGCATACAAAAACCCTCGCAGGATTCATCCCAACACCAAAACGTTTCAGATCCTGCTCTGTCACTGCTGCAGCGAAGTCGACCCACTTCGTTCCCCGGTAGCACTCAAGACTGAAGGTGGCACTAGCTCGGTCAACACACTTGCGAAAGAGTCGACAGAGATGGCATTGGCCGAGATGCAAGATGGTGGGCCTCGTGCCGCTGAGATGGAGCGCAGGAACAAGGGCGCATACACTCTCTTCGCCAAAAGCCTTCTCTCGGAAGCGCTCGACCGATCGGAGGAGCTTTTGCGCTTGACAGCTCGCAACCTCGGAATCGACATTGAGCTACCACAGCAGACTGCAACTGCCCCCACCAGCCCTTCGAAGCAAGCCGAGTCTGTCGAGACCCAGACCGCAGAGCGTGCTGGGACAGCCCAGATCAGACCAGAGTACCTTGGCGTGTCTGTCACTCCAGGCAAGGCGTTGGATGCAGACTTCCTTCCCATCCTCGAGCCGCCGACCTTCTCTGTCACCGCTGTCATGATGGAGCCCTTATTCTCGCTCGCTTCGCAAAGCAAGAATATGGGTGACCTTCGCTGGATTCGTTCAACTTTGTCAAAAGCTCTGCAGAACAAAGCTGCCGAGGCACAGGTGATTGATGCAGCTTGGCGAGTCTACAGCGCACGCTTTTCGAAGGCACGCGAGCTTGTCGCATCATCAGGCTCGACCACCGAGCCAAAGTTGGACGATCTCGAAGACCTTGCGCCGCTCAAGCTCAACGACCAGAAGCAAAGCGAGGTTTACACCTTCCTCCACCGATTGCGTCAGCAACATCGACTAGCAGCGAGGCAAGCGCAGGGCTTAGAACAGCTACTCTACGATCGACTGGACGACCGAATGCATGATTTGGCCACACGCAGGAACCACAAGAAGATGCAACGAGTATACAACCACCGTGAGCGACGTCTCAAGGCCGAGCAGCAGAGAATCGAGGACGAAGAGCGTGAAGCTGCACGAAAGACTCAAGCTGCTGAGGCGAGAAGGCTTCGAGCTCTGCAGAAAGAGGAGCAGCAGAGCTTGCAAGCTTCTGCAGACAATGCTAGCCCTCAGCTGGGAGCTGCTTCGACTGCATAAGCTGCTTCATTCACTCGACGTAGACCAACTGTAATGGATCCATTAACCATTCTGTATTTCTAGACATCAAGTTGTCAATCTAGGAGATATATCACACTTCAGACCCAATCGACGCCGGCTCGCATGAGAAGTGCCGCTTGAGATTACACAGCTTGCAGCGTGCCAAATGTTGGCTCACTGCGATTGCTTGAGGTCGTTGATCCAGTGAGAAGAAGAGAAGATCTAAAGCAGGGTCTGCTTGCGATTTCTTCGCGTCCAGAAGGCGATACGTGTAAAGCGATTCGTCGCCTCGGAATTCCCGACAAGCCACGCCTGTAGCGGGAAGCGAAGCGCACCGGCCACCTGCACTTCTTTATATTTTGGACCCTCCTTTGCTTTAAGCTCCTCACATCTTCACACTTTCTCCGTGCCTTGCAGCTCTCTCCGCCACATCTTCATATCGACGCCAACGAAGCTCACTATTACATCACAAACTCTCGCTGCCGGTGATCTACAAGGTTGGAAGCGCCAGCTAGCTGGCTCATCTCAGCATTAAGGGCGTTGAATAGGAGACCTCGGTGCAACAACCAATATGGCGGACGCTGAAGCGGCCGAGCGAGCCGCTAAGGCAGCTCGCGCTAGGGCCAAGCTTAAGAAGCATCAAGCGCAAAAGAAGGCCGCAGCAGAGGCCGAGGCTGAAGCTGCAACTACCAACACCACAGACAAGGACGCCGAAGACGCGACACCGTCAGCAGAAAATGGCACTTCAATCCCTCAGGAAGAGCCCGCCTCATCAGCCACTTCAGAGAAATCCGAACCACCAGAAGCAAAGCCACAGCCTGTAGCCACCTCTGACAACAGCGCAGAGCTACAAGAGGCTCAGAGCAAGGTCGCGTCTCTGACCACGCAACTCGAAAGCACACAGTCCGAGTTGAGCAAGGCAACAGAACGCTCAACAACGCTGGAGCGCCAACTCAAAGAGCAGAAGGAAGAAGCTTCGTCCTCAGCCAAGACGTCAGAGGAGTCGAGCAAAGCAGCAACAGAGAAGCTTCAGAAGGAAGTCGAGGCGCAGCAAGCGAAAGCAGCAGAGCTCGAGAAGGAGCTCAGAAAACAGCAAGACCTCCTGAAGAAGGCCGAAACAGAAGCTGCCTCTTCAAAGGATAAGGTTGCTGCATTTGAGGCCTCTCAGAAAGCCGACGGCGACAAAGCATCCTCGCTCAAGGAGCAGTTATCTCGTGTCGAAGCCGACCTCAAGAAGGCTGACGAGCGTGCGAAGCAGTCCGAGACCAAACTTCAATATCTGCAGAGAGCAAATGACAAGGCCGTCACCGACGCTAGAGATGCAGCAGCTAAGCTGAAAGATGCCGAAAGCAAAGTCAAGGACGCTGAAGCCAGAAGTACATCCGAGGCAAAGAGTGTCAAACAGCTGCAAGAGGAGAAGTCCAAGCTGCAACGCGAGTCCGAAGAGCAAAAGAAGCAGGCAGAGGAGCTTCGCAAGACACTTGGCACCAAGGAGACCACGATTCAAGATCTCGAAAAGAAGCTAGCTGACCCAAGCAAGGCCAACCAGATCGAGGCGCTCAACAAGCAAGTAACAGAAGCGAGGAGTAAGATCTCAAGCCTAGAAGCTGACATCAGCAAGAAGGATGAGACTCTCAAAGGCTCTTCTTCCGACAGCGATAAGCTAGCGAAGCAGGTCAAGGAGCTCGAGCAGGAGGCAAAGACATCAAAGTCGGCCATGTCTGCGCTCGAAGCCAAGCTTGTCGAAGCAACCGATCGCGAGGCTAAGGCCAAGGCGAGCCTGCAAGAGAAGGAGAGCCAGAATTCTGAGCTGGCTAAGCAGCATCAAGAGCTCGAGAAGAAGCATGCCAAAGCCGAAGCAGATGTCCAGAGCTTGACGAAGAAGGCTGAAGAGCAGATCAAATCGCTCACGAAGGGCGAAAAGGAAGCTGCCGCTGTCAAAGACCAGGCTGACGCTGCTGAGAAGCAGCTTTCCGCGTTTCAGAAGGAGAAAGAGCAGCTCGCCGACACGCTGTCCAAAACCAAGTCAAAGGTCGACTCGCTCACTGCAGAGAAAGCCAGCTTGGAGAAGGCGAGAGCGCAAGCACTCGGCAACTCAGAGAAGAGCGACAAAGCAAAAGCCTCTGAGATATCGCAGCTTCAGAACAAGGTCAAGCAGCTCGAAGAGCAAGCGAGCAAGGATAGCAAGGCTCTCGAGGAGGCGAAGTCGTCAGGCAGCAAGTCTGCAACAGAGGTCCAGAATCTCACCTCGTCCCTCAAAGAGACGGAAGGCAAAATCAAAACGCTTGAAGGGCAGCTTGCCGAGCGTGACGGCAGTCTAACAAAGGCGAACGAGCAACACCAAGCAACCGATCAGAAGCTCTCTACTGCCACAGCTGAGGCTCTGAAGATCAGCAAGGAGCTCGAAGGCGTCAAGTCTCAGCTGTCTACCGCTGAGAAAGAGCGTGCGGGCTCGCTCAAGGAGATCTCCGAACTCGACGAGCAGCTGACAAAGGCACAAAACGACAACAAGACGCTGGACGCTTCGAGTAGCAAGGCGACAAAAGAGCTCGAGTCGGCAAAGAAACAAGTCGAATCGCTCCGAGCGAAGGAGAAGGATCTGCTCGCGAAGCAGAAGGAGCTTGAAGGGGCTGGTTCTAAGGCTGCTGAAGAGCTCGCTTCTGTGCGCAAAGAGCTGGATATCCACAAGAGCGGCAAGGAGTCGAGTACAAAAGAACTCGCCACGCTTACAAGCAAGCACGATCAAGCGCAAAAGGAATTGAAGCAAGCGCAGAAGCAGCTTGAGGAGGCTAGCAAGGCTCGAAGCGAGCAAGAAAAGCAGGTTGCCGATCTCACCTCGCAGCTTTCTTCACTCAAAAGCGAGGCGGAGAAGACACAGGAGACGCTTCAGAGCTTGGGGACTAAGCTCGATGACGAGACCAAGGCCCATAAGGAGGCAGAGGAATCTGCCAAGCAGCGTCAAGCACAGCTCGAGAAGGCAACAAAGCGCGACGAGGACCTTGACAAGCGGGTTGCTGCTCTCACGACTGATCTTGAGAAGGCGAGGTCTGTTCACAAGGAAGCGCAGCAGACCATTGCTGATCGTGCAAAGGAGCTGGATGCAGCCAAGAGCGAGGCAACCAAGACCAACGCAGAGCTTGAGAACGTACAGACCGCGCTTAGCAAGTCCGAGGAGGCTCTCAAGAAGCTCAACGGTGACAAGAGTGCGCTTGACAAGACCATTGCTAACCTTCGTAAGGAACAGGAAGGCTCAGGGAGAAAGATCGAGACTCTCACCGCTGATCTCACAAGGGCGACGAGCGATCACAAGGAAGCCCTCAGTCTGGTCGAGCAGCTTCGCAGCGCCTCCGAGAAGAAGGACACCGAACTCGTTCAGACCAGAGATGACATCAAGTCTCACCAGAACAAGATTGCTGACCTCGAGAACAAGCACGGCAGCCTCCAGAAATCGTCTGCCCAGCTTACCGAAGAGAAGTTAAAGCTGCAGAAAGAACTCGAGTCATCAAAATCGGACGCTCAGACGCTCAAGTCTTCAGCCGAGACCAAAGCCAAAGAGATCACAACACTGCAAGACAAGCTCTCAGGCACTGAGGCAAGTCTCAACAAGGCTGCGGAGGTGGGCGCTGCTGCTAAGGCTCATGTTGAAGAGTTGCAGAGCAGTCTTCAGGGCACGGAAAAGGATCTGCAGGCGTCCAAGAAGGATGCTGAGGCAAATGCTAAGTCTGCCGAGCAACGAGCTGGTGAGATCAAAGCGCTTGAGGCGAAAGTGAAGGAAGCTGACTCGAAGCTCGCTCAGGCTGGCGAGGAGGCCTCTGCTACCAAAGCCCGCATTGTAGAACTGCAGAGCGACCTGCAGGCTAAGACCAAGGATCTGGAGGCATCGCAAGCAGAGGCTAGAGCCAACGACGAGCAGAAGGCTAACGAGATCAGGACGCTGGAAGCGAAGATCAAGGACGCTAATTCAAAGCTCGTCAAGGCCGGTGAAGAGGCCACCGCGGCAAAAGATCAGATCGGAAAGCTGCAGAGCGAGCTACTTGGCACGAAGAAGAACTTGGAAGCATCGCAGGCTGAAGCAAAGGCAGACAGAGCAGAGGCCGATGAGGCAGCCAAACAGATCAAGACCCTCGAGGCGAAGGTTCAGGACACCGATGCCAAGCTCACAAAGTCGACGCAAGACGCCACCGCTGCTCAAGCTCGAATCAAGGAGCTTCAATCTGAGCTGCAGGCTAGGATCAAGGATCTGGAAAGCAAGGGCTCAGAAGCCGCCAAACACAGCTCTCGAGCCGACGATCTTGCTAAACAGCTCGATACTGCCCAGTCACAGCGCGCTGATCTCGAGTCTGAGCTGAAAGACAAGACCTCTGCTCACGACGAGCTGTCGAAGGCATACAAGCAGATGGTTGCTGATCATGAGACTGCCCAAGCCGAACTCACAAAACAACGTGGGCTTGTTGCAAAGACATCAGAGGACCACCAACAGGCACGAGACGAAGCAAGCAAGCTCGGGACCCAGCTCAAAGAGCTACAGACTTCGCACGTGGACGTCCAGCAGAAGTTCAAGCATGTCGACGGGCTGCACAAGCAGCTCGTCACGAAGCATGACGAGCACCTCAAGTCTGCCGAGGCTCGAGCGGAGGAAGCTAGGGCAAAGATCGCTGATCTCGAGACTAAGCTCTCCGACTCCAACGCGGCCGGTGAGAAAGTGCGTTCGGAGCTCGCAGCGAAGACGGAAGCTGTCAAAGAGCTTGAAAACAAGCTACAGGCGAAGACAGAGGCTGTCAAAGAGCTCGAGAACAACATCGTAGCGACTAACGCGGACGTCGAAAGGCTCGAAGAGCGTGTCTCTTCCGGTGACTCAGCCCTCAAAACCAAAGAGGAAGAACTCAACTCGCTGCAAAAAGCATCTGACGCGCAAGCTCAGAGACTCGAGGGGCTGGAGAAGGAGCTCGCTGCAGCCCAAAAGTCAGCAAAGGATGCAAGTCTGAAGCATAAAGCTGCGGTCACATCGGCGAACAAGCAGCTTGAGAAGGTCAAGGCTGAGAATCAAGAGGCTCTGGCTAAGGCGGAGAAGGAGAGAGAGGCGGCGGAGGCAGAGGCTGAGGAGAAGCGGAAAAATGTGGAGGCTGAACTCGAGACGGCGAAAGTGGGGCACGCCAAGTCGTTAGAGAAGGCTGCTGAGGAGCAGAAGGCAGCATCGGAGCAGCTGGAAGCACTCAAGGCCGAGAACGAGAGGGCTACGACTCAGTACAACGATGCGATTGCGAAGTCTACAAAGCAGATTGAGGATCTCAAAGCGCAGCTTGAGAAGACCAAAGCTGACCACGCAAAAGAGATGGACTCATCCTCGAGAAAGTACCAGGCGGCCGCAGCGGAAGCCAAGAAGCAGCTCGACGCACTCAAATCAGAGTACGAGAAGGCTAAGGGCGAGCACACTGTTGCGTCGGAGAAAGCCAGCAAGGACGTGGCGGACCTCAAAGCTCAGCTCGAGGAGACCAAGGTAGAGCATGCGAAGGCGCTGGAGAAGGCTTCGAACGAGCACGAGGCGTCAGCTGCGACCGCTTCGAAGCATCTCGAATCTCTCAGAGCTGAGCATGCCGACGCTTTGTCGAAATCCACGAAGCAGCTCAAGGATCTCGAATCGCAGCTCGAGAAGACAAGAGCCGAGCACGCCAAAGCGACAACAAAGGCTGCGGAAGAGCACAAAGCTTCCTCCGCGGCTGCTTCGAAGCAGCTCGAGGCGCTCGAAGCCGAGCGCGAGAAGACGAAGGCCGAGTACACCGAAGCGATGGACGCAGCCTCGAAAGAGCACCAAGCGGCAGCTGCGGAAGCTAAGAAGCAGCTCGAGGCAGTCAAGGCGGACTACGAAAAGGCTAAGGCCGAGCATACCAAAGCAACGGCGGAATCTTCCAAGCAGGTTGAAGACCTCAAGGCCCAACTCGAGAGGACCAAGACCGAGCATGCGAGGTCGATGGAGGCATCTTCCAAAGAGCACCAAGCTGCAGCAGAGACTGCCTCGAAGCAGCTCAATGAGCTCAAAGCAGCGCTCGAGAAAGCCAAGACCGAACACGCTATGTCCCTCCAGAATGCAACTCAGGAGCACCAAGCTGCGGCATCCGAAGCCTCAAAGCAGCTCAGCGCCCTTCAATCAGAACACGACAACGTCAAAGCTGGTCACGTCGAAGCCACCAAGCAGCTCAAAGACCTGCAAACAACCCTCGACAAAACCACTTCCGACCACAAGACCCTTCTTGCGGAGCGAACCGAGCTCACCTCGCAGCTCGACAAATTACGCACAGACCACGAAACCGCCCTCTCCGCACACCGTTCCGAACTTGAAAAGGTCCAAGCTCAACTCACTTCCGCCACTGCTGACCATTCTTCCACAACACAAGCGCTGGAAAAGGAGCTTAAGGCTCTGAAGGCTTCGCTTGAGAAGGTCAAGAAGGAGCGAGATCAACAGATATCTGCACACACGACGGAGATGTTGGACTTGAGCAAAGGGTTGGAGGAAGCGAATGCTGAGATCAAGGCCAAGGAGAAGGAGTTGGAGAAGCGGGCGGAGGAGGTGAAGGCGTTTGAGAGTGAGTTGAGTGGTAAGGAGAAGGACCTGAGGAGCAGGGCTGAGGAGGTTGAGGCGTTGAAGAAGCAGCTCAGGGAGGTGCAGGGTGAGGTGGAGAAGCACAAGGAGGACATTGCTTCGAAGGAGGGTGAGGTCTCGAAGCGTGATCAGGAGCTCGCGGCGCGCGAGGAGCGCATCAAGACGCTTCAAAACGACCATGCTTCCGCACTGCAGGAGAAGGAACAGCTCTTCGAGAAGCTGCGTGCCGAGCACGAGTCCACTCTGGCCTCCGAACGCAAACGACTCGAAAATGCTCTCACCGACTCCAAAGCATCACTTTCTACCTTGCAAGCCGAGCTATCGGCGCTCAAAGAAGAGCTAGTGACCGCCAAGTCGAATCTGAACAAGACCGAGGAAGAGAAGTCAACCTCTGCTTCACGACTTGATAAGCTTTCAACCGAAGTCAGCGGTCTCAAGAAAAAGCATCTTACGGCCAAGTCTTCTGCTGAAGCTGCTAAGAAGGAGAATGCCGAACTCCGTACTCAACTCTCTGACCTTACTTCGCAGCTAGAGCAGCTGCGTGGGGAGGGGAAGAAGCATCGCGAAGGTTCAGAGTTGCAGGTTGAGACGTTGCAGTCGGAGTTGGAGCTGGCGAAGGCTCGAGCGCAGGAAGCTGAGGCGGCGGTGGCTAAGGTGCGGGAGGAGCATGAAGCTGAATTGAAGCGGGTGAGGAAGGAGGGAGAGGAGAAGGTCAAGGTGGACAACAAAGGAGTCTTTAGTAAAGAGCATGTCGAAGAGGTTGTTCAGAGTCATGAGTTGGAGCTCAGCACGCTTCGGTCACAGATTAGGAAACTGGAAGCGAGTGTATTTGAAGAGACGGATAAAGCTCATCGCGCCACACGCAGAGCTATTGAGTTGGAGGAGAGGCTCAGGTCTCAGCCTGGTGCTACTGAACCCAGCTCGACTAGTTCATCCTCTCTCAAGCCTAATGGTGACAAGAGTCATCGTCGAAGCGCAACATCTTCCCATGTCCCCTCGTTATCCCCCCTTGCCGAACGAGAAGCATACGACTACACCACACCTTCCCCGCCCTCCTCCACAACCAGCAACGCAACACCTACAGCAAGGCGCGGTATCCGCACAGTCACAGCTTCCGAACTCCCCCTTCCTCCCGCACAACGTCATCGTCGTCGCGAAAGCTTACAGATGCTTGCTGCTCGTATTCACGACAACCCCCTCTCACCCTCACTCACCACCACGACCACCCCATCCGCTGTGTCAAAGACTGCATCTGGTTTGCCAAACATCAAATCGGTGAGGATAGAAAGCAAAGGTCACACACCTTCAAACTCTCTCTCCACCCACACAGCTTTGGGTCCGGATACAGACGGAAGCCTAAAACAAGCAGGAAGAAGACAACAATTCGCCAACGACGAATTACTCTATTGCGCTTGTTGCAGAGATGATCTTATCATCGTTTAGGTGCTTCATCCTTGAAACGCAGTTCCATCTTATCTTATCAATTCCGTCAAACGCATGTGAATTTGGTTGAATAAAGAGATTTTGGCATTCATACAACAGGAAAAGATAAAGAAAGAACAGAGACTGTGCGTGTGGACAAAAGTCAAAGCAGTTGGATGCAAAGAGAGGGAAAGAAAAGGGGGGTATAGCGGAGAAGAAAACCTGCTCTGGACCGTGTTGGAGGTACGCAAGGAAAGACAAAGTTGCTAGACTGTTGAAATAAAGAAAAGTTGCTAGAAAGACAGAAACTTGATGCTGCTGAGGAAGTGTCGTTGCGTGTTTGCGGTTGAAGAGCCATATGAGTGGATTTGAGTTGGATCAAATGATTGTGAGGCTGTTGGAGCTTCCCTCACATGGTTATACCTTTTGGCTAGTGCGATGATGCAGATTTGGGCGGGGTTTACTCCTCACGATCGCGCTTGAGCTGAGCATGGGCACCATTAGCCCCGCCGTTGTTCTTTGCATGACCCTTTCCCTTCCCACCGTCCTCTTGAGTGCCTACTCCCCTAGGATGTAGCCCACTCTGTCTATCTGGGGTCTCCTGGTTCCCAAAATGCGCATCCCCATTCACCGCCGGACTCCCATGCGCAGTCGACGGACCCGACGCACCAGCACTAGGCCCACCCAAATTGAACGGATTAGGCACCGCGCTCTGATCCAGTCCACCTGGCATAGCCTGGTCCGGTCGAACAGTAATCAAACTCTTCAACCAACCGTTCTCCGTCCTCAAGCGTGCATTCTCAGCCTCAAGGTCGGCCAGACGCTGGTTGAGCTCTTTCGCTGCTTGTTCGAGGGCAGCTTCACGTTGCTTCTTCTTGATTCGGAAACGGGCAGAGGCAGCGGTGTTGCGGCGACGCTTGTCTTCTTCAATGGCGAGACGGTTGGCTTCGGCGTCTGCTTCTGGGTTGCCTGTGTCGATGAGTTTGAGTGGAGGGATCTCGTAGCGACGTTCAATGTCTTCGAGACGACCAGAGATCTCGTCAGAGTCATCGGGGTCATCGTGTTGAGCTTTCTTGCCTTCCGAGGTGCTGGTGCGCTTCTTCTTCGAAGGAGCAGAACCTGATGCCGATCCTGAGCCTGACGCACTAGACTCGCCGGTCTGTTGGTTGGCTGCGTCAAATGAGCTCGCGCCAGCGGAATGAGCACCGTTGATACCAGCATGGTTGGCAGCTCCTGAGTGAGGACCTGTACCGTTGACCAAGCCAGTGGGACCAGCATTGGGAGCGGATGCGGTCGCAGGCGAGGAAGCTGGGACACCACCGCCGATCTGTGGACCCCATGGGGCATTCGAAGGCGAGGGAACGTTGACGCTACTAGCACGAGAAGCAGCCAAAGACTGAGCAGCGAGCCAAGGAGTGGCTGCTGCGCTGTTTGGGCCGTTGTTCTGGGGCTGTTGAGCCTGCTGAGATCCACCCACAGGGAGGCCTGCACCAAAGCCAGGCAAACCGGCACCGCCGTTGACGATACCGGCAAGATGCGACTGCAGCTGTGGGTTGGTGAGACCAGCGAGTTGGCTCAGACTGGCGAGTGCAAGCGGGTTGCTGGCTAGAAGGTGTTGCAGTGCGAGCGCCGAAGTCATGTCAAGCGATCCCGGACCGGCAAAGCCGGGTTGCGAGGGTTGCTGCTGAGCGTTCTGCTGGAGGTTGGGGAAGCCATTGAAGAGCTGGAAAGGAGCGCCTACACCAGGACCAGAAGGGTTGGTAGGTTGCGAAGGCCTTACTGCAGCATTGAAGTTGGGCGCGCCCGGGAAGAAGGACTGATGCTGTTGCTGTTGCTGTTGTTGCTGCTGTGATTGTTGCGATTGATGAGACGACGATGCAAGCGGCTGAGACGTGGGAGTATAAGGTTGAGCAGGGCCGGATGGGTTGGAGTCGACGTCACGAGTCTTGCCTCGCAAAGCATGGCTGCCTCGGGAGCTGGCAGCAGCGTTCCGGGCTAGCCTTTCGCGCTCCTCCTCCTGGTTACGACGGTTCTCGTCCTCGCGTCGACGGTTGTGTTCTGCCTCTTCCTTTTCCTTTTCTTCATCACCGAGCAAAGCGTGTCCAGTGGGACCGTCGAAGCTGAAGTTGGCGTTGGTCCAGAGAGCTAGCTGATCGGCAAAGTTGGGATTCTGGCCACCAATCGCTTCGTTCTGACCAGAACCTCCGGCAACGTCGTCTCCAACGGCGAAGGCGTCCAAATTGACGAGCATGTTGTCGGGGCGTGAGTTGGAACCACTCTCGTTCTGAGAATCGGCACCGGGAGAAGTGAATTGGTTGAGTCCAAAAAGGAAGGAGTTTGGACTCTCCTCGAAGGGCATTTCTTCTGCCCAAGCCTTGATCTAGGGTACAGGGCTCGAAAGTAGTGGATTAGATTGTGTCACCGGGTGTTGTCAAGGACGAAGACTGTGCCTCGGAGGTAGAGAGAGGACGCCGGTATTGAATACAGGTGAAGCAGGTGACTAGGGAGGTGATGATGGCGCGGAAGAGAGTGCTACGAAGACGACGAAACGCTTAGGTGTCGGTGCTGTTGGAAGACGGGACTGACGAAAGAGAGTCAATCGACGATAGCCGGGGCCGATGCGAACAGAGATGCCCAGCTGGAGCTGTTTAGCGTGCGATAAGGTTCAAGTTGTGTGTCTGTGTGTGTGTGTGCAGGTCTGCAAGGGTGCGTCTTACGGAGACGCCCCGCCGGTGAGTACCGAGATGGAAGTGACGGATAGAGCAGTTGGAAAAGGATAGACTACAGAGAGGGTGGATATGACGAATGAGAAGCACTGGAAGACGTGGATGAGTCGAAGATGGCTGGAGCGACTTGGGGTGAAAGAAGCAAAGCAAGCCAGCATATGCACCATGCTCATTCAATCTGAAAGAGCAAGTTGCGCATGAGCTGCCAATTTTTAGTGAGAATCGGGGCTAAGTCGCCAAGCGAGGCAGAAATGTGCTTCTGCCTTGCTTCTGCTGCTGTTCTCCAACTCTGCGTCGTATGGGCGAGCGGCTGTGCCGATTTTAGCGATTCAGCAGCAGCACTCTGCTCGCAGCGACAGGACAAAAAAGGCGCCGGATGATTCACGTTGCAAGAGAGAGCTTTCCAAGCTCTGGATTGGCTCAAGGGTTCGGAAGCCGCCGACAAAAAAAGAAATATTACATTTTTCTGGAAATATTTCACACACTGCTCAGGTGCCGGCTACTCCGAATCAGAGAACAGGCTCTTTTCTTGATCCAAAACGTTAACGCCGAGGGGTCAAGCGGTCTTTCGGGAACCGCTGCACTGTTCTCAACGTGACATTTCAATATTGAGCTCAGCTCTAGCGGTAGCGAGCATGACAAAGTGTAGAATGAAGGTGGCTTTGAGGTTGCGCTGAGCATGGTCAAAGTGTTCTCGAGTTGCCGGTGGGACCAGACCATGTCGGATTCTTCTCGAAACGATCATTCGTAAGTAAGTGAGTGATCAGCTGCTTTGAGAATAAAAGCCGGAACACTTCCGTGGAGAGCGGCACGCTGCAATCTCCCGACTGTGCACTTTCGCATCTTCTCTGCTGCCTGTGACGAGAGGTCTCTCTTATCTCATGCATGTCTGCAGATCTCACTACGACGATACAAACCCAGAGCAGCTCAGATGAAGTCGATGAGGTGTGTGGGTGAGGCCAACGGAGGGCTTGTTCACGCAACCGGATCAGATTGCCTCTTTTTGGATCCAACTGACGTGATTTGAGTTGAAGGGTGTGATTGATGATGGAGCTAAATACAGTGAGGAGAAAATTGAATTTTCCAATTTTCCAATTTTCCAATTTTCTCCAGGGTCCTTCCGTCTCATTGAGACGGCCAAAATTCCCAAAACTGTCCGTCTCAAAGAGACGGAAGCCAACTTCAACTATTTGGCCTCCTTACTGTACCTGCTGCCTCATCTTTACACCCACAATCATGAATCCCTTTCGACCGTCTCTGCCTTGCCATCGTCATCTGAGCTCGCTATCACAGCATCTTCGAGCAGCTGTGACTGGGCTTCCGCTTCGTTACGGATCGCCATCGGGATGTGACTAACCGATGGAAGTCGATCTCTCAGACTTTAGTGTACTGTTAGAGCCTTCGTAAGAACAAACTTGAACAAAACCAGTATTACATATTCATGTGTCATTCCTCTTTTGGATCGCGTCTGGCTACCCGATCACAATGTGTCAGAGCGTGTAACGCACCGACCAACATGCACTGTAACAGGCAGTGAATAGTGCGGTCCCGCGTCTGAGACTGGAAATGCTCACGGACACGGGGCGCCAAGCGAGAAGCTGTCGAGCTGGAAGGTTTGGCAACAAGGCGGCACAACACAGTAACAACTGCTCACTCTGCTTGCCAACAACGCACACTCCAACACGCGAAGCTCATTCCAACTGAAACATCGCATCGTCGACATCAATCTCAACAGCTCCACCTTTCTTCCCATCCCTTCCGCACCTATTGAAGCTTGCTTTCTCCATCATCACCTTCTACTTCACGACATTGCGGGTCACCGGCAATTGGCACTAGTCTCCGACAACACCGTCCGCACACGGAGCTCGGTCCAACTCTGACGTCCACCTGTCTGGCTGCATCTTCATAATGTCGTTTAAGAAGGACGAAGAGGCCGGGGCTACCGGCGGTTTCTACCAGGACAAGACCTCGGTCATCCAGGAAGCTCGTGTCTTCAACGAGACCCCCATCAGTCCTCGAAAATGCCGCATCCTCCTCACCAAAGTCATCTACCTCTTGTACATGGGCGAGACCTTCAACCGACAGGAAGCTACCACCCTCTTCTTTGGTGCTACTAAGCTTTTCCAGCATAAGGACCCAGCACTTCGACAGATGGTCTACCTTGCCATCAAGGAACTCTGCCCTTTCTCCGACGATGTCATCATGGTCACCGCCTCCATCATGAAGGACATACAGCCCAACGTCGAAGTCATCTATCGTCCCAATGCTATTCGTGGTCTCACTCGTGTCGTCGATCCTTCCATGGTGCAGGGTCTTGAGCGATTCTTCAAATCCGCCATCGTCGACAAGAACACTTCCATCAGCTCTGCCGCTCTTGTTTCCGCCTATCAGCTTCAGATCGCCGCCAGGGATGTAGTCCGCCGATGGGGTAACGAAGCTCAGGAAGCCATCAACTCCAAGAGCTCGTCCGGTGCCAGCTTCTCCAGTGGCTTTGCTGGTGCAGGCAGCTACCTTGGCTTCGGCTCATTGCAGTCCCAGCAGCAGAGCAGCTACCAGGCTGTCGCCAGCAGCAGCTACATCACTCAGTACCACGCCCTCGGTCTTCTTTACCTCATCCGACAGGGCGACCGTATGGCCATCACCAAGCTTGTCCAGCAGCTTGGTGGCGGTCGTGGCGGCGCTTCAAGTGGTCAAGGCAGCGTTCTGCGAAGTCCTTATGCTCTCTGCATGCTCGTCCGATACGCCGCTAAAGTTGCAGAGGAGGACCCTAACCTCCGTGCCCCCATGATGGAGCTTCTCGAGGGATGGCTCCGACACAAGAGCGACATGGTCAACTACGAAGCTGCTCGTGTCATTTGCGAGATGAAGGGCGTCTCCACACAGGACCTCTACCGACCCATCGCCGTCCTTCAGCTCTTCCTCTCCTCGCCCAAGTCGACACTCAAGTTCGCCGCCATCCGAACACTCGCCAAGCTCGCTCAGACCCAGCCCGCTGCTGTCCAGACCTGCAACGTCGACATGGAGAATCTCATTACCGACACCAACCGAAGCATCGCTACTTACGCCATCACCACCCTGCTCAAGACCGGTAATGAGGCTTCCGTTGACCGTCTCATGAAGCAGATCAGCGGGTTCATGTCCGAGATCAGTGACGAGTTCAAGGTCATCGTTGTCGATGCTATTCGTAGTCTCTGCCTCAAGTTCCCTTCCAAGCAGACCGTCATGCTTAGCTTCCTTGCCGGTGTGCTCCGCGACGAGGGTGGATTCGAGTACAAGCGTGCCGTCGTTGAAGCCATCTTTGACATGATCAAGTTCATCGGCGAATGCAAGGAGACTGCACTCGCTCACCTTTGCGAGTTCATCGAAGACTGCGAGTTTACCAAGCTCAGCGTCCGCATCTTGCACCTCCTCGGAGTAGAGGGACCCAAGATGCCTCAGCCTCACAAGTACATTCGATACATCTACAACCGTGTCATTCTCGAGAACGCCATCGTTCGAGCTGCTGCCGTTAGCTCGCTAGCCAAGTTTGGTATCGCCGACAAGTCGCTCAACACTCGAATCAAGGTCTTGCTCGAGCGATGTCTCGATGATGTCGACGACGAGGTGCGCGATCGTGCCGCCATGTATCTCCGCGTTCTGCGCGAGTCGAGACTGGCTGCCAAGGTGGTGAACGACGAGTCGAGTTACAAGCTCACTGCGCTTGAGTCGGCGTTGCAGTCTTACGTCTCGGATCCATCTTCGTCTACGAGTGGATTTGACATCAGCAAGATCCCACGTGTCACCCGTGAAGAGGCGAGACAAGAAGCACTCCGAGCCAAGACCGAAGCTACAGCCAGTGTGGCTATGGCCGCTGACAGCTCACAGAGCGTGCATGCTGCTTCCAACAACGGTGCTTCGACGTCCAAGGCTGCTTCGTCGGCCGACTCCGAGACCTTGTATGCCAAGCAATTGGCTGAGGTCCCTCAGTTTGCCGACTACGGACCGGTACTCAAGAGCTCGTCGAAGCCGGTCGAGCTCACAGAGTCCGAGACCGAATACGTTGTCAGCGCAGTCAAGCACGTCTTTGCCGAACACGTCGTTATTCAGTACAACGTCACCAATACTTTGCCAGATACTGTCCTCGAGAATGTCGCCGTGGTAGTAGGTGGAGCTGCCGAAGCAGGGTTGCGAGAAGACTTTATCGTCACCGTCCCCGCTCTTTCTGCACAGAACCCAAGCGGTCAAGTCTATGTCTCATTCACACGCGAAGGTGGCGCAGAAGACTACGCTCAGGGCGCCCTCACCAACACACTCCGTTTCGTCTCGAAAGAAGTCGACCCATCTTCCGGCGAACCCGAAGAAGAAGGCTACGACGACGAATACCAGACGGAAGAACTCGAACTCGGCGTTGCAGACTACATCAAGCCTGTCTATGCCAACTTTGGTGAGGAGTGGGATAAGTTGGCGTCTGCACCAACAGCTACGGAGACTTTTGCGCTTACAGCGTTGGATGGACTCAAGACGGCATGTGACACATTGATCGAGTTGTTGGGTATGATGCCATTGGGTGGTACGGAGAGTCCTTCCTCGACGTCGGTTCATACGTTGAATTTGTCGGGTGCAGTAGCGGCTCCGGGTAAAGCGGTAAAGGCGTTGACTCGATGCAGGATGACTTTTGCTGCTGGGCAAGGAGTGACGATGGAGTTGTCCGTGAGGGCCGAGTCAGACGCGGCTTGTCAGCTGGTGATGAGCGCTATTGCTTAGAGCCTCGCCCTTTTCCTCTCGTCCTCCCTTCCTCTCCCTTCTGAAACCCCCTTTCCCCTCCCATTTGCATGTCTTGCACACATTGTCAATTGCAAAAGCTTTCTCTCGCACACGTATCAGTCGAGCTCTGTGTAAGACCTGCCGGTTTGGTGCCCTCTTGTTTGATTACGAATGCGCCCGTGAGATCAATACAAAACAGTGGAAGCTTGACGTCGAGCAATGAGACGCTCTTCTTCTCTTCTCTTAAAAGCGGCCACTTTTCTCGTGAGTGCTGGATCTTGTTTGAGAGTTCGCTGTGTGACTGTGGCGGTGCATGACGAGGCGGGACAGCGATTGTTGCCTGCTGCAACGTATTCCATGATGGCGCTGCGGGAATATGAATGTGTGCAGTTGGTACTGTGATGGCAAAAAGGTCGATGCGTCAGTGGGAACTCGCGACGAGACCAGATCGAACAGCGTGAGAACGTACTTTGTAAGAGGATCTTCGAGGAGGTTGGTTGTGAGCGGACAACGGAAGTTCTGTGAGACACCTCCGATTTCCAAGTCGTCATCTGAATCCTCTTCTTCGCCGTCTTCGGCAGGGATGAGATCACGGACGGGTGGCATAGCTCCTTCTTTTCTTGCAACCCAGACTACGTTCTTGAAGTTGTGGTAGTCGGTGTTCTTTGCGTATTTCTTGCGTGAGGTCTGCTTGTTGTAGGCATCCAGCTTTTTCTGCACTTCGTCTTTGTATCGTTTCGCAGGGTCCTCCTGTGAGTCGAGAGAGTCATACAGAATCATTCAGGTCAGTAAGCGCATTTGCCAATCACGCGGGCGCTATCTGGAATCGGGACACTTACAATGACAACACCAGCTTGAAGGTCCTGCACGATCTCCATAAGCACGCTTTTGCGGATTGCCTTTTCCGCTTGTGCATCGATGAGCTCGCGTAGATCGGCGTCCGCCTGCTCCAGTTCCGGACATTCATCTTGATGTCGAAAAGCTTCTGCCGTCTGCTCTGCTGTCTCGCTGAGGAGGTCGATGCACTTTACAATGCTCTGATCTTGCGCCTTGAGTTCGGCCATGAGACCATTGATGTTACTGATGTGCTCTCTACCCAGAGGCTGTGGTCGAAGTTCTGCGCTGAGATCAATGCCGTTTGTGGCGGATGATGTTGGTGCTGTTCTTTGGGAGCGGCTCGGACCAGCGGTTGCAGATGCAGAGGCGGAAGTTTCCGTTCGTCGCTGTGAGAGAGGAGCGACATCTCCTTCGTCCTCGGTGTCGTCTACACGACGACGCCTCGTTGAACTGGGCATCTCGGTTCGATTCGGTGAGCTTGATGGTGCTGAGAAGAAGTCAGTTGCTGGACCAGCGGAAAAATGCTGAGTTCTGGTTCCTTGCGAGTGTTGCTTCGACACCAACACTTTCCTGCGTGTGTGTCTCTTTGCGCACGTCGCTGGATGCTTCCGCTGGTTAAAGCTCCACTTGCTCAGCCATTTTCCAGTCGACATTTATGTCAGGGTCTAAGTAACTTCGCCTTGGCAAACTATTGAGGCAGCAGCACATCAGCACTTTTGCTCCCTTGCTGAGTTCCGCGATTTCGCGCGACGCGTTTAGTGGACCCGAGATTTTTCTGTAGACGTAACACCTTCAGCATCTTTGGGCCCAGACCATCCAGACACTTGGGCACTTGAGCGCTGTCGAAATTTTTGAATGCACGAAAATCAGAAAAAAACCAAAAATTTCCTCGACGTCGACTTCGAAAGTTGTCGGACATGGATCATCTCTTCGCTTCAAGATTCTCTTGCCGTGCCCGAACGGTACGAGCAAGCATAGATTCTTCAAGGTGTTCGGCGATCATCTCGCCTTCCTCTTACCTCCTACCTTATCTGTACCTTTTCTAGCTTCTCTCATCCTCCTACCAACCCTTTGTCGACTTCAGCATCGACAATATAGCAGCAGAGCTTTGCGCTCAGGACACTGCGATTCGAGGTCGCCGCAGGTTTCACAAAGCAGCAGCATAAACGAATATAGGCAAGCTCGCCGTCTCTCCCAACATCCCCTCTCTATCCAACAACCCTTTCCAGGAAAGCACAGCAATATGAAGTACATCGTGGTCAGTGGAGGTGTTATCTCCGGTATTGGCAAGGGTGTTATCGCCTCATCCACCGGTCTCTTGCTTAAGATGCTCGGTCTTCGCGTCACCGCCATCAAGGTCGACCCTTACATAAACATCGATGCCGGTACCATGTCGCCCACTGAGCACGGTGAAGTCTACGTTCTCGACGATGGAGGAGAAGCCGATCTCGATCTCGGCAACTACGAACGATACCTTGACGTCACCCTCAGCCGCGACAACAACATCACTACCGGCAAGATCTACCGCGAGGTCATCGAGAAGGAGCGCAAGGGTGACTACCTCGGCAAGACTGTTCAGATCGTTCCTCACCTAACCAACGCTATTCAGGACTGGATCGAGCACGTCGCTCAGCGACCCGTCGACGGCAGCGGCGAGGCTCCCGAAGTCTGCATTGTCGAGCTCGGTGGTACCGTCGGTGACATCGAGTCGGCTCCCTTCGTCGAAGCCATGCGTCAGTTCCAGTTCCGTGTCGGTCACGAAAACTTTGCCCTCATCCACGTCAGTCTCGTTCCTGTCATCGGTGGCGAGCAGAAGACCAAGCCCACCCAGGCTGCTATCCGTGATCTCCGTGGTCTCGGTCTTGTTCCCGACATGATTGCTGCCCGATGCCCTATCCCTCTCGAGCCTGCCGTCATCAACAAGCTCTCCATGTTCTGCCACGTCGGCCCCGAACAGGTCATGGCCGTCCACGACGTCTCATCGACCTACCACGTCCCATTGCTGCTCGAGGAGCAAGGCATGGTCCGCTTCTTCCAGAAGCGTCTCGGCCTCAACGTCAATGGCAGCATCCCCAAGCCAATGATGGACCAGGGCCGCGAGCTCCGAACTCGTTGGCGCGAACTTACTGTCGGTCACGACCGCATGATCGACAAGGTCGAGATCGTTCTTATCGGCAAGTACACCTCTTTGCACGACTCGTACATGTCGGTCGTCAAGTCGCTCGAGCACGCCGCTCTCCGATGCCACCGCAAGCTTGAGCTCAAGTGGGTCGAGTCCAGCGACCTTGAGCCGAGCGCAGAGTCGGACAACCCTGTCAAGTACCACCAGGCTTGGCAGGCCCTCTGCTCGGCCAAGGGTATCCTTGTCCCCGGTGGTTTCGGTACCCGCGGTACTGAGGGTATGATTAGCGCAGCACGATGGGCACGAGAGAAGAAGGTCCCTTACCTCGGTATCTGTCTCGGTTTCCAGATCGCTGTCATTGAGTACGTCCGCAACGTGCTTGGTATCGAGACTGCTGGCTCCGCTGAGCTTGATGCCAACTGCAAGGACCCCGTCATCATCTACATGCCCGAGATCAGCAAGACCCACCTCGGTGGTACCATGCGACTCGGCTTGCGGCCTTCGCTCTTCCAGAAGGGCACCGAGGAGTGGAGCAAGATCCGTCAGCTCTACGGCGGTCAGCCCGTTGTCTGGGAGCGTCACCGTCACCGATACGAGGTCAACCCAGAATACGTCGAGCGCATCGAGAGTGCCGCTTCCAACCCTGCGGCGAAAGCAAAGGCAACACCGCAAAAGGTTCCCAGCAGCATCCCCGCGGCCTCGCCACCTCTTTCCTTCACTTCGCCAAGACTCGGGTCTTCTTCCACCTTCGAAGAGGCTTTCAGCGGCATCGACGAGCTCAAATTTGTCGGCAGGGACGAGAAGGGCGAGCGAATGCAGATCGCCGAGTTGCGCCACCACCCATACTTTGTGGGTATGCAGGCGCACCCCGAGTTCTGCTCGCGTCCTCTTAACCCATCGCCTCCCTTCCTTGGTTTCATCGCCGCCTCGGCTGGCTTGTTGGAAGAGCAGCTCGCCATGCAGAAGAACTACGTCCCGCCTCACCCCAAGAGCCACATGATCTCCGAGTCGGAGATGATCAAGCGCAGGGAAGCTGGCGAGGTCGACGACAAGCCTGCCACGACACCCCCTGGCGCTGCCACTCCTACCCGCAGTTTGAGCGTCAACAAGGGCTCCAAGCAGCCTGATCTCGCTGTAGCAGCTCGCATTGCCGCTGCTGAGAAGGCCAACGGTTCAGCAGCAGACAACTAAGGATGGATCGTTATAACCACATCACCTCTCCTTCTACTTCAAATGCATACTTCCCTTTTCTAGACATGTCTTTTTCTCCACAGCCTTCATGCGTTCCGGTATATCTGTATTCACATTCTTGCATCGTCACAATATAACTTATATGACAAAGGTCACTCATTTGAGCTTGCCTGCCCCGAAAGCTGGACGTAGTGGTAGCGATGGGCTGTGCAAATATGCTGATAGTCCAAGGCCGGGTCTTCTGAGAAGAGCGATGTGATCTGAAAACGTAGCAACCTGCGAGTTGGTTTCGGCGTCGAACTGGAGCCTCGCTCGGCGCCATTGCGTGGAGATTGAAGTTTTAAGAAAAAGGAAAGAAAAAGGTAAAATTGAAAACCAGAAAATCATGCCGTCGAGCCCGCGAAAGTCCTTGCAACTAAGTTGAGGCGTCAAACACTGCATTCACGATCTATGGGAAATGATATCGTCCGTTCATTGAGCTTAACGAGTTTGCACCTTCTAACGAGGCTCCAGTGAAGGCTGGATTCACACAAAGCTGCTCCGACACGGCTCGAAAAGGGTCGATGAGGGGCGCAATGACCCTGCCTTACTTCGATGAACTCTCAGACACAGTCAGTGGTGGCCATGTGTCCTCCTTTCGGGCTGCGTGTTCCGCTGTGCAGAGCGCTGTGACTGTCAGATGTGAGCAGGAGCATCTCAATTTAGCTGTACGGAGGCGCTTTCTTGGATCAATCACAATCTATCCGGCAGACCGCGCAGCTGAGAACCTCGGACCCTTCCCTTCCTTGTCGAGCCGCAGGTCAGCAGCTTTTCTTGCCGAGATAGGATCTGGAGTCGGGCTGTTGCAGTCTGATGAAGTCACGGCGAAAGACTGCTTATCCGCAACTCAGGATTGTGGGACCGGATTCGTCAAAGTCATTTCGTACACCCCACACAACTCTTAGAATGCTTTGATCTCGTGCACTGCACTTTGCCTTGAGTTTCATCGGCTGAACAAAGCGACCTCTAGTTAGCTCGCCAAGCAATCGAAAGGCGATTCTGTACAAAAGCAAGGGTCGAACCTCGATCTCTGACGTCGATGAACTCGTGTCTCCGTCCTCGTCCTTTCTTGGCTCTTTAGTCTCCTCGTGTCTGCTACAACGAAGCCTGGTGCTTCTGTCCTCGTCTCCATCATCTCGACACATCAATAGAGCACCCTGGATCGCTTCTCTTCATCAAAGCTCGGGCCGGTCCCACTCTGCTAAACCACACTCCTTTCATCGACCACTCGACACAAGTCACCCTGAAGCATCCGACATTAGCCATCACCACACATACGACATAACCGCTTCAACCTCCGCAAAGGACCTCTCGAAACAAGCAGCATGTCCAACATTGAGGTTGCAGCGCAGCCAGCCGGCATCATGGCTACACCAGAAAAGCGAAGACAATGCAAAATTCCCTTCAGCTCGGATCGATCCAACATGTGGTACAACGGCGACGACAACGACAGCAGCTCTGGCGAGGACAAGGAAGACGATGGAGACACCGACAGCACCGTGAGCACAGATAGTGCCGACTCGATTGTGACACCCGAGTCGTCTTCTCAGCACCGCCACGCAATCTTGCATGGTAACGATGCTGCTGCGCCTGGTGCTCACGCGACCGTCATTGGCGCTTTCGACGCCAATGGCAATTGGACCTGGTCGACCCAACACCCAAAAAGAGGTCTGGAGATAGCAAGCCTTTCTGATCGCGATCCAGCGGTGGAGACTGGTCCGACAGACAAAGCATTCACACCGGTGAAGCCGGCTTTGAACAGGCATGACCGAACTCAGATCGTCATGACAGGCGGCGGCGACAAGCTGTCCTGTCAGCGACGAGCCTCTGATGTCCTCTGGTCAAACGCCGGTAATCTGACCCAAGATTTGGCGGCACAGGAAGACGAGGAAGACGACGACTCTTTCGATGTTGTCGGGTACACCTCCTACCACTCACGCTCCGTCTCTACATCCAGGATAGCCAGTGAAGGACACAGCATTGTTGTACCTGTCCGCATTCGTCTCGAAGACGATTCTTCAAGCGATGAGAGCGAGTGCAGCGTTGTGACTAGCTCATCAAGCGGCAGTGACTCGGAAGCACGTCGTCAAGCCGGCATCAACATGCTGCAACGGCTTGGCAGGACCATCACCATCCCTGAGCGACGGACTTCAGCTATCCGTCTCGGTCAAGGGGCTCCAAGGCGACCGCCTTCACTCGACGAGATCTCGAACCGAGTCGTTGGCGGAGGTGCCAATGTCTGCGGTAGAGGAAGCCCACCAGGGACTGCTGTGCCTCACCAGCGAGCCGTCAGCTGCCCTTCTCCGCTGCCTCTGCAACGAGCGTGGTTCGGCGAAGTAGAGGTGATGGTGACTCCACCCACACCGCAGATGCCCTCCGAAAAGATCCCAGGCGTGATCCTCAAGAGTCCTCACATGCCATCTTCAGCCTCTTTCACGGACGCATACGGACAGCTGATCGCACCTGCCTTTGACGTAGCACCAGGAAGGCAGATAATGTTGGAAGAAAGGGAGCGCCAAGCCAAGGAATGGCTAGAAAAGTTCAAAAGCCAACAACAGGAGCGACGAGGCTTGCACCTTCAGCTCGGGACAGGTGCTATCGCTCCACCGATGGCAAATGTCGCGCAGGCTGCTGCTAAATTCACCCCGAGCAGTCCTTCACGTAGCAAGGCTCCTTCCTTGCCATCCTCCGGACCTTCGAATGACGCTCAGACAGGGCTGCAACAGCACAGTGGCGCGCCACCAATCCCTCCTCGTCGACGTAGCTTTGGTCGTCGAGTCTCAAGTCAAACAGCAGCAGACAAGCCGATGCCTGAACAGACCGAAGCATCTGGCTCAGACGTGGTTTACGTCCCCAAACGAATGCCCTCGCCGATCAACGTTCCGAGTGCCAAGCCAGAATGTCGCGTGCAAGTGCAAGCTGTAGCTGCAACTCCACGACGTTCTCTAGTCGCTAGACTGAGCTTGCGCCGAACCAGCAAGGAGCTCATACCAGGTCAAGCAGTGGCATCGCAGTCGCAGATCTCTCGCAAGCCTGTTCCGCTAGTATAGACCCCACTCCAAGAGTGCGGCACACCCGTCCTGTACTCTGATAGCGCATTTCGAATTCAGAGACTGGCCTGTTGCTTGGCCCCCAAAGTAACGTGTGTGAACCATAATCGTCATATGCAGTGAGCGTGCAGCTGTCAGCGATCGGGTGCATTGTCTCTTTGAATCGTGATAAGTTGATTCAAGGGTTATCCGGCGTTTTTTGTTTGTTAGACCGTGTAAGTATACAAGCTGTTTGAATTTGTTTTCTGAGGTCGGCCGAGCTGGTTGACGCCGGATCCGAAGCTTTGGGAGGCCATTTTTTCCAACTGAGAATCTGAACGCAGCGCGAAACGAATTTTGGCTGCAAATGTGCACACTCCTGCCTATGTTCCGTTTGAACAGACGGCCAGCCAGTCAATCGATCAGTCCAGCAAGCAGCCAGTTCGATTCAGGACTCGCTGCGCCCAAGGAAGCAGCGACCGCAAGCCGGTCTGTGTGAGCGAGCGAGCGAGCGAGCAACGTCTTCGCCATCAGCTCACCTCAATCTTCTACCTTCAACCCCTATCGCCTAATATCGTCAATATGGAGTCCACCAAGGTCCCTGTCAAGCTCGCTCGTGTAAGCATCACCTACCAACGACGACCAACGCCATGCCGACAATCCGAGACTATCAGCAACCTTTGCTGCTTTGCAGAATCCAGCATAATCGACAAATCAACAAAGAAGCACAGAAGCACGTTCGACCATCTTAGCATATCTTATGCACAGCACGAAACTTATGACAGCCATGCAGACGTATCGAAAAAGACACCTACATCGTGTAGACGTTGCCATGTTTGAAGGATGAACAGGACAGTTCGGATGCAGACAAACTTGATGAAGGAAAGCATGGACACATGATGACTTGTGCCACTTGATCATCAGCGCTTGCGACAGTGATGCTGCATTGCGGCCTAGTCATGTTGCTTGCGTCGTAGCTTGAATCAGTGCGCATTGCTGGTATGAAGAAGCAGACATCTGGAAGCATCGCACAGCAGATCGACACATCATCAGCAGCTATCCACCTAGAGATCGCGTTCGTCTAGCAGCGTCGCCCACGTCGTGCCTTGACGACAGTACCGTGGTAATACTGTTGTTTTCCATTCATCGGACCGGCAGAAGGCATGACCGGTAGATGTTAGGATTACCAGGAAGAGCTGGGAACATGACAGCACAGAGACAGTATCTGTCCATCATCAGTATCACGACAGCTGATCAGACAGGCCAAGCAATCGGAACAAAGTCGTTTAACGCTTCTCTTGCGACATGACCAGACCATACCGATCTCGTAGCAATGCCGACAAAGACCAGCCCGCTTCAGCTTCGAACCGACGCTCCTTGCCGACCGACTCATGCTTCAATTCTGCACCGGCAAAGGCTTACTCTCGACGGCATCATTTCACCAAGATGACAACAGTATCACTTACACGTCTCGTTTCTCTCTTTGCTCCTTTGCAAACTTTGTCTTGCACACTAACAGGTTACTAAGGTCCTCGGCCGTACCGGCTCGCGCGGTGGTATCATCCAGGTCCGCGTCGAGTTCATGGACGAGACCCGCCGATCCATCATCCGCAACGTCAAGGGCCCCGTCAAGGTCGACGACATCCTTGCCCTCCTCGAGTCCGAGCGTGAGGCCCGACGACTCCGATAAGCGCGCTTGCCCTTCATCTTTGGAGCACATTGGCGTCAATTCACCCATCTTTTTCTGCTCACCATGTTTCGGTTAGCATAGCCTCGTAAAGGTCGGAATTCCACCTTTTTGCGTCACTAGCAGCAGCATCAGCAGAGAAAGCGGCGCTTGTGTGTTTCCATTGGCAAGTTCTTGGTTTCGGTTGTCTTTTTCGGTCTTTTTCAGTGTCCTCGTCTTTCCAGCTTCTTTGCGGTACCTCAGCGTAGAGGGGCGGGAAGCCAGGAACGTGTACAATCAGCAACATTCATACACACACTCCCACACACGCATCTCGCACTTATTCTACACACACACACACACATGCACTTTGTTTCGTCGGCAGTCTCAAAACCTGTCGGCGATTGCAATTCAAAAGCACCCCTACTATTGGGGACGATTCTGATTTCTATCTCGCCAGCCTTGACTAAACGTGTACCTGAAGTCACAGATGCACTATAATGTTACGGAGTAGAATTGCTGTGAGAGCGGGTCTATGGATGGATGCGACGTTGAGCAACTGAGCTTGTTTTTGTCATGATCTGAGCGGCATCAAGCAGCATCATGAGGTGCAGAGAGTCACCCGTCCATCAGCTGATTCATGAGGTGTATTCGAGTATCCACTCACGCTTCATTGATCAACTTGCCAAGAGCAGCGACAATCAACTGATGATCATCTTCCTGCTTCAAACCCGACACCACCACCACACCCACGGGTGCAACCTCCATCCCCTTCACTTTCAGCGGAAATCCGCCACCATGCGCAGCATAATCCTCACCCAAGCCATCGAGTTCTTTTCCCTTCACCAACCTTGTTCTGCCTACGAAGAAAGTTGATCGACCGAACCTCTTGACTGTGTTTGCTTTTCGTCGAACCCAGTCCCAGTTATCAAGGCCGAGTTTCAGAGGGTTACCGACGGAGAAGGCGAACAGTGTCTGGCCTGAGAAGAGGGAGATGGAGATGACGATGCCGTCTTGTTCTGGGTTGAAGGAGGATTGAAAGATGTTGCGGATTTCGAGACCGAGTTTGAGAGCAATGTCGTTGGTGAGTTGGGGGAGGATTAGGGTGGATTCTTGTTGTTCGATGGTGGAGATCTGATCGCGTAGTACTTTAAGTTGGTCTGCCATCTTGGTCTGATGTCTGACAGATGGGTAGGTGGGGCCTTGGTGAGGATGGCGAACTCGGACCAGATAGAAGAAGGATAGCAAAGTGAGAAGGAGCAGCGCGGTAGCCCGATATCAAGATCCGACTCCCGTCCCGTGAGCTCAAGCCCGATCCCGTACGCTGGCTTCACGCCGATATAAAGATTCCGTTAGAAGTCCTAGACTTTCGAGACCGGCGACTGGTCTTCCGAGGGGCAGACTCGAGCGTCCTTTCTCTATATTATCTGATATCCCCACTCGCTGTTGCACCGTTCACGTTCTGTTCCACAACGAAGGTTCTCGACCCGTAGAGAGAAGACCGACGAAATAAGGTTCAGAGAGAGAGAGAGAGAGAAGGGCAAACGGCAGGAGATGTAGCCGAGAGGGCCGAAACATCAACGCTCATCTCTCTGCTTATGCTGCTGCTGATGCAAGCGCCGTTCACGTTGAGAGCCACTCTCTCTGAACCATGCGAACAGAACTTGCGGGTCTAAGGTGGAGAATGCAATGGTTTGGCCCGACCTTGGATCTCCTGTCCGAGGGGTCGGGTTCGCGACCGCAATCTGACCGCATTCTCCATCCGTTTGTCAACACAGCAGTATTACTCTGAGTGAACTTGCTGGTTCGTTTGGTCACCTCATGATGCATTTCATGGCTGCCTTGTACTATGGATGCTGTGAGAGCAGCGCCGGTCAAGAGCTGCGAACGGGATGATCTGCACAAAAAGTGTCTCAGAACGTTTGGCTCGGATGCGGCGTTGATGCTGTACTGAAAAAGGAAAGAGCCCTGAGACAGAGTCTTCCAGCATACTGTAAATGGGGTCTGACAGAAGAAGAAGCAAGGGAGCTGTCTGTCTCGCCCGCACGAAAATCAAGCAAAGCCTCTCTCGCGGTCACAGTCGAGGCAGTCGCAGCAGAAACACACACACGCGCGCACACACACACACACACACACTCACACACCCACACGCAGGCAGGCAAGCAAGCACACGCACGCTCGAGCACACGCCCACATCCAATTTAGTCTCTCTCTGAAATCCGAGCGATTGGCCGTTTTGGTTTTGGTCTGGCAGCCCCTTTGCTCTTGGGCCTCTCTCCCTTTTTTGAAACGCGCTCTCTCCCTCGCCCTCTCCGCAGCCCAGTCTCGAGTGACACCTTATTCGCTCGCTCAAACGAAACACACAGGTCGCGCCTAATCCTTCCCCAGCTTCATCTTTGACCAGCGTCCTCGTTGTCATCATCACCATCCTCACCATCGTCGTCGTTGTTTTTGTTGCATATCACCATCACGCTTCGTGACACGCAATAGACAACAACCCAATTCCTTGCTCTGCGTATCCTGGATCGCCAGCGTCTTCCTCGCCCACCTTCTGTCTCGGTCTTTGTCGGTTTCGTCTGGATCAGCAATCTCGCAACGCCCTTCGTTCGGTCAGCACAGCATTCTGTCTTTCGATCTTTGCTGCTCTTCAGTTCCAGTGTTCAGCTCGAAAGCAAAGCATAGAATATCCGGCTGCACGCATCTCTCGTACACGAAGCGCATCCCGGTTGTCTCTTTCGCAGGAGCACTCGCATCTCAGCAGTAGAAGTGCAATCCCGCATCAGCGATAGTCTTTGTCAAAGTGTTCCAGCAGCGGACCTCTGAGCTACCTTTCCGACGCAGCACGTCTCGAAGAACCTTCCCTGGACTAGATCGAGTGTGAATCTCCACAAGTCAAACTCAATATGCAGACCATCAAGTGTGTGGTTGTTGGTGACGGTGCCGTCGGTAAGACGTGTCTCCTTATCTCCTATACCACAAATGCTTTCCCAGTGAGTTGCAACACCAGCTATCGCCTGATAAGGCATGGCTATTCATGTACAAGCCGCCTTTGTGCGACCCAGCCTTGCCGCGAGCAACCTCACTAACCACACTGCTCCCTCTTCCCCCAAATTGTCCCACCTTGCTGTTTACAGGGAGAATACATCCCCACAGTCTTTGACAACTACTCGGCAAACGTCATGGTCGATGGCAAACCCGTCTCCCTCGGTCTCTGGGATACTGCCGGACAAGAAGACTACGATCGATTAAGACCTCTCTCTTACCCCCAAACCGACGTTTTCCTCATCTGCTTCTCTCTCGTCTCTCCACCCTCTTTTGAGAACGTACGAACCAAATGGTGGCCTGAAATCTCGCATCACGCTCCCAACATCCCCAATATCTTGGTCGGTACCAAGTTGGATTTGCGAGAGGACCCAGAGACCATTGCTAAGTTGCGCGATAGGAGGATGCAACCCATTACGTATGCTCAGGGTAATCAGATGGCGAGGGATATTCATGCGAATAAGTATCTGGAGTGTTCGGCGTTGACACAGAAGGGTTTGAAGGGTGTGTTTGATGAGGCGATCAGGAGTGTTCTTGCTCCAGCACCGATCAAGAGTAAGAAGAAGAACAATTGCATGATTCTCTAAGACTCTTCAGGGAGTAATGCTGCCGCGCTTGCTTCGGTTGGAATTGGAAGTGGGTAGTGAAGGTCTAGCTGACAAGGCCGACAAGTAGACGGCGAGTCGCAACTTGTCTCACGTGTCGAACTTCCTCTTAGGTACGGACCGAGTAGATGCAGCAAACGTCGCGAACGAAGGATCAGCTTCCGCTCATCGCTCATAGCGAACCAAGAGCGGAAACCGGCAAATCCTCAAAGCGCACATCTGCAAGCATCCACTCGACTCTGAATCTTGACGCTCCCTCCATTCTCCGATTTTCGACGCAAGCAAAACTCGCATTGCACTCCCCCTTCCACCTCATGTCTTCTCCCCCCTTCTGCCCTCCTCCTCTCATGTCCATGTTACGTTCCCTATGCGGTTCCAGTGATTATACAAAATATTGATCTTCATGAAACAAAGCGAGTTCTCTCCAGTTTGTGCCATCATCTCTTCCCCTCGAGCGTTGAAAGCGAGCCAACCCACTCGATCAAAATGCGGTTGCAGAAGATGTGAAAAGGTGACTTAAGAATTGCTAATGCCAGTATGTGAATCGAATGAAAAGAGAAATGCTAGAATGCCCGAACTAGACCCCTGCCGTGAACCTCAAGCTAAGCACCCTTCTCCAGCAGAGAATGCAAAGACTTCAACGTGCGACCAAGCATAATCGCAGCTCCTTTTGTCAACCCCTGAACAGCATCCTCAGTATCAACCTTCGCCTCATCCGCACCACCACCACCACTACTACTACCGCTAGCAGCAACCAAACTCTCCGCCCTATCAACCACCTTCTTCAAGTTGCCAGATTTAAAGTAGAACAGCTTGAGTTCCGTCTCGAATCCTTCCGGTGGATTCTCTAGCGCCTTCTTGACGAACCCACGCGACAAGATGTATGCCTTTTCGTTGTAGAGCTTTGAGTTGAGCTTAGACTCATCTTTTCCCTTGAGCTTCTCGTACGCGGGCTCGGTAAAGTACGGCTCCCGAACCAAAACGAGCGCCTGGATAGAGACAAAGACCTGAAGCAGAGAACTCTTGCTCGGTGTCCAATTCTCCTCTGCCACCCCAGACCAGGTGCCGAGAACGGAGAGACAGACTTTTCCATCCTCGTAAAGGTTCGGCGAGACCCTACCGTGACCATTTGTCCAGGAGTGGAAGTGGGCAACAGGTGGCTTGTTCGGAAACTCGGAGGTCAGCTGGAAGTCCAGCAAAAAGGGAGCATTTTCGTAAGGTGTACCCTCAGATCCGATGATGAGGACTCGGAGGAGGTCGCTGCGATCTTCATAGGCGCGGACGAGGATAGTCTCGGGGAGGGACGTTTGGAGGACCTTCATCTCTTTCTGGAGACGCTTGAAGAACGCGGCATTAGGCTGGGAGGTAAGAGGCTTAGAGTAGAAAGCGTGGGATGTGGGAGCGCTTTCGAGGACGGCAAACTGGTTCCATTCACTGTCGCTGCTCGCGGTGGCCAGTTCGGTGGGTGCAGAGGGTACTTCGGCGTCAGCGGAGTCAGAGGAAGTGGGTGCGATGGCTGCCATGGCTTTCTGCGCCGAGGCGTCTTCGCCATTGTTAGCAGAGGAAACCTTGAGTGCGTCAGAGGCATTGACGGCGGCTACATCTACGTCGCCAGTGTCCATACTCGACGGCTCGTCCAGGTGGATCTCCGCCACTTCAGGCGCACCATCCGATATATCCTCCCAATCACCTTGCCCATTATCAGCGACCTCGCCATTCTGATCCATCCACATAGCGTCCTCCTCCGAATCGTAATCGTCGTCCATGTCCTCATCGTCGTAGTCAGGGTCCATGTTCCACGGATCATCCTCGTCCAAGTGCGCATGCTCGTGCATGCCAAATTGAGAGTCGGAGAGAATCTGAAGATAGTCCAGCTCCTGAACGACAGTCTTACCGCAGGGAAGACGAACGCGGCACCTACCATCGAGCAAGAGCTCTTCGACGGTGCCGTACCAGTCGATATCGGTGGCGTCTGCGCCGGATCTGGCGACGTTGTTGCGAAGTCTGTTCTTTGACACAACGTTGACTTCAGCATTCATGAGGTCTTCGTGCATCTTGATATCATCGTAGTCAGGGCGAGGGTCGCCGACAGTGGTCAAGAAGGGACCAGCCCAGCCCGTGGCTCGTTTGGAGATCATGACCGAGTCGCCACGGTGCAGGCTGAAGACACTGTGATCGGCTCCTTGGACGTCGATCTCGAGCGATGGGACCAACTCGATCTCAGCTGGCTCGGACAAGGGCTTGCGCAGCTCAGCGGTGCGTTCCGCTGGATCCATGGTCTGGACTACGCGAGGCACGCTTCCGTATTCGTCCGACTTCCAGTAGATCCAGTCGCCTGGCCACGACTCGTGCTCGTCAAGGTTGACGTGCGGTTCCATATCAGCAGCCCATTCCTTGGTGCGACTGCCGTCCTGCCATAAGATGTCGAGTTCAGTCTTGGTGCCGACGGTCAGCATGACATCGACGGGGTGACGCTGCGGGCCTCCATGGTAGGTACTCTTGGCACCATACTTGTCCTTGAGCGCCTGGTCCTTGAAGACGACTCGGTCGCCGATCTCATGGTTGCGTTCTGAGAAGGCCTTGACGAGGGTCAACTTGCTGTAGTCGGTCCAAAGTGCTGGTGGCTTGGGTCTCTTGGCCTGCTCCTCAGGGCTGAGTTTCTGGTTGATAGCGAGCCAGTTGATGTAGAGGACTGTCTGCTTGATGTCGACCACAGACGCTTCTCTGATACCGAGCTGCATGAGGTTGAGACCGATCTCGTTCTCGCGCATGTGCTCCTTGGGGATGCGTCCGAGCAAGAGACGTCCACCCATTTCGCAGACACGGATCAAGCGGTCATTATCTGGGTTGCCGATGAGCGCTTCTTCGACCAAGCCATCGATCTCGCCAATCCAGTCGTCAGCAATGACGAGGTCGCCGCGGTTGAGATAGTTACCTTTGACGATGTCCTCGGCTGGAACGGGCTGCTGGATCTCTTCTCTGCTGAAGAGACGCTGCAGTTTGAGTGTGTTCTTGGTTCCAACGACTACGCCGGAGCAGGCATCTGCGAGCGAGCGCTTGCAGGTGGAACCAACCGAGAAGACTCGGTCGATGAGTTCGAGGTCGTTAGAGGAGACGATTTCTCTCTTTCCCGAAGGGTACCAGAGCACGCCATATTCGCCTTCCTTAAGGTCACGGTCGAGACCGGTCTGGGGGAAGGTGTTGGGCTGGACGTCCATCTCGTCTTGGTAGCATCGCGCCACCATTCCAACCTTGTGCTCTTCATCTCTGCCCTGCTTGCGGTGAACGACGTCCGCTCGATAGAGTCGGGGAGCGGGAGTCGCCATTGTAGCTAACGCTGGTTTGAGAGCGCTTCAGAACAGAGAGTAAAAAGTATGCTCTCGAGTTGCGGTAGGAAGACGGAAGGCGTCGGAGCTGAGCAGAATGATCGTAGTGACATCGATCGCAACTCTAGGTGCGCTGTTGATTTGTCGAGGTTGCTTCTGGAACAGAGGCAAGTCTGCACTGGCCAGTGAGAAAAGACCCACTTTGACTGCACTGAGGCTGAGTCAAATGAAAGGCGCGGATCAGGCTTGCTGCTCTTTGCTCCCTTCAGTGTACGCAAAAGTGGTGAGCAATGTGCTGCGGACACTCCGACAGGTTGCGGAACAAGAAGGAGGAGAATAAAGGAAAGGTTGCCTAAAAGGCTGCGCCGGTTGTGTTGGAAGAGGTCCGTGACATTCTGGAAGATAGGCTCAGCTGCGCATTTTTTCAGAAGATGCACACACACTTGGAGAACGCTTAGAGTTGACAAGGGCGGAGTTGCTCGGCCAGAAAGTCGGAAGGCGCCGACTTTGTTAAGAGCAAAGGGCGTAACAAGTGGGAACGAGGCTGCATGGCTCGCACGGTTCCACACGTCAGGTAAAGTCAAGAGACACCAACACATGCTTCGGCTGATCCGAACAATTTCGCACGAACCCTGAGTAGAGCTCGCGAGCTCCACATAAGCGTTCGCTTGCTAACTCTCGAGCATCACATCCTTCTGATCTTTAACGAGCCTCCGCCACATCAGCCAAGTCGGCTCACCCGAACATCATACTCAGCAGCCGGCACTTCCGTCATAGCTCCATCGGCACTGGATCGACTCGCTGCTGATCACAGCTTCAGCGATGAGGTAACCTCTTTCATCTCACACACGTCTGCTCGGCCGCAGCGATACGCATTGCTAAGCCGAATAGTAAGTTGGCATCGCTGCAATGCCTTCAAAGCAGGCACTCGCAGCCTTCCCACGGCCATCACAGGTCGTGCTCGGAACCACCGACTTGGCCAACTCACAACCAGAAGGGTCGACACGGACTACATTACGGCAGCAGCCATCATCGAACAATGTCAGCTATCTTGCAGGGAGAGAGGCCAGGGATAGCATCATCGTCCAGGCGAGCTTCGATCAGGTCTGCGTACTCTCTCGTGATCAGCGCTTCGACCAAGCCCTTCCGTTCTGGGACGCATTCTCTGGCTCACAGGGCACCGATCGGTGTGTCACCTGCACCGCTGTGGGCCTCTCGGTGGATCACGACCAGATCCTCTTGGCGGCTGCCATGGACCATCGCATAGCCGTCTGGTGTGCTTCTGCCTCCTCATCATCCTCGTCACGCAAATGGAAGGTTCACTCTACACTCACGGTCAACGAAGGTGTCGTGACTACACTGGATATCGTCAATGGCCAGCTCCTAACCGGCACCACCACTAGCCTAGCGCTCTGGCGCCTAGACGCATCTGACATCCCTATATGGAAACGTTTCTGGACCAAGTCGGTGCCTGCAGCCATCAGCCTCGCCAAGTTCTCTCCCGACGCTACCAGCATTGCAGCTGTCGCCCAAGGTGGCCAATACATCCTCTTATGGCAGTATCAACCAAGAGCTAGCAAGCCTCCAGTATTGTCGCAACGTCTATATCATGCACGACCCGTCACGAACCTCTTGTGGAGGCAGCCACCAGAATCGAACAGCCAAGCCGATGTGTTGATCTCCTACTCAACAGATGGCGTGGCTCGTATCTGGGCGCCCGTCATCGATGAGCCAACTCAGCTACGTCTCTGGTCCAGCGTCGAGACTCCACGCTCCCAAAGCGGCAGTTCCTCTTCTACGGCGACGAGCGAGGTCCCCACAGCATTCTATCTGGACCCACACGTGACGTGCGCGGCGTTGCGCACAAACGTCAGCATCCTACAGCGCGAGGTTCAGATGGCCGAACTCGGCGTTGGAAGCTCCACCGAGATGAACGCACACGCACTCGAGCTCGAGATGGACCTCAAACGGACCAGGCTTCGTCGTCTCGAGCAGTTGGCCAACGAGACACCAGACATGTTTGTGTCGTTCGAGAATGACGGGCATCTCAGCTTGACTGCGGTTGCCAACATTGATCGACGACCTCCAACCCTGTTGCAGGCATTGACTGTGCTGCGCGTTCCTTTCGCCTTGCCGAAAAGCGCTCGCGAGATTCGCGCAGTCAAGGCACTGCCGCTGCATGTGGCACCGGACTCGTCTAGCACAGCTGCTATGCTCACGCTGCTTATTCAGTACAGCGACGGTGCTTCTTCGACCTACTCGGTCAACCCAGCGACCTTCTTTGACGGCAGGGGAGCAGGAATTGAACCGGATATCTGCCATCCTTGCGGACCGCCTCCCGCATCCATATCACTCACAAAACGTGCACACAGGCATACAGGCCGCATCGAGAGGCTTTACAGATCAGGCGATGGAAAGACGATGCTCAGTACTTCGGCCAAAGAGACAATTACGTGGGGCTCGGACGCATCACCTTCCCGACCAAAAGGTCAGATTCATTACAAGGATGCTGATCAGGCCGCTACCTTGGTCGCAGCATCATGGGATGGCTCGCTCACGGCTTGTCTGTTCAGTGATGGCACTGGCATAGTGTGGTGTGCATCGGATCGGTCAAAGGCTCAATTTGAATGTAAGGAGGACGTTCAACACCTTACTTTCATGTCTCTTGGCGGAGTTGATGCTCTCGCTGCCGTGTCCAGCACAGGTAGCATCCATTGCTGGGAAGTGGACACGAAGGATGCTGTGCATGTGTCGCCATCAACAATCACACGCCTATCTACACAGCATGGATCGACTCGTCACCTGATCTCGGTTGACTCAAGTTCTGCTTCGTCAGGGCAGTCCGGTAACGATTTCAACATGGTGACTTTCGATACTTCCGGTCAAGTTGAGATATGGAGGCCGACGGGTAATTCGTACAGCGAACTTCGTTGGGGCCTTGTCGCTTCATTCATCGTGTCGGCAGGGTCACCACAACTCGTCCGCTGCAGCACCAACGGTCTGGTCGCAGTCATTCACCGCGACGAACAGGACAACCAGGTGCTCGTGATCTACAACAGCAAGACCACATCCTTCAGCTCAGGTGAGGAACATAGACAAAGTTTTGACTCGGATGACCGCATCATCGCATTGGACTGGTCCCCATCGCCAGTATCCAGCAACGCGCTCGCCGTGGTCTTCGAGCATCGTGTCGACATCATTGCTCCAGGGCGAGCCTCCACATTTGGAACAAACGGCACAGACGCAGCGTCTCAATGGAAGCATCTCGCTCGTCTAGACCTACTCAGCTGCACGCCAAGCTCAATTCGTGCTGCCTGTTGGTTAGGTTCCGAACAGCTTGTCGTAGCGTCTGGTGCTGTGCTCTTCGTATACGGTCCCTTCGTACAGTCAAGTTTGTCCAACAACGCAGCATCAGAAGGAACGCATTTGGCAGAGCTTGTAGCCGAAGCTGGTGGACCTGTTGTGCAGTATCACCCTACCTTCCTACTTCAGTGTGCTCTCTGGCGCAAGATGGGACTGGCAGAGGCGATCATCAGCAACCTCGAAAAGGCTGCATTAGCCTGCAATGCTCAGGACGTGGCGGAGACTTGGGCATTCAAGGAGGTCCCTCTGGATGTCTTGCTAAAAGATGATGCTGAAGCAGACGAGGCTCACGTGCGATCAGGCGCCGCGCGCAACCATGCTGTGCAAAGAAGCATCTTTGACGAGCCCGAGAACTCAGACAGTCAAGCTGACGCAGACCCCTTCTCGAGCGAACGCATCGAAAAGCTCGTAGGCCAACTCCAAAAGATTCGTCCTCCGCATCTATCCGAAGCAGACCTTCACACGCTCGTCAACTTGATCAAGACAATTGGTGAAGCGGTCCGGGAACACAGAAGTCTGGACGCTTCGGGTCTGCGATACATGCTCGCTCTGCGACAGATGCTGAACGGCAACGAGCAGGTCAAGGGAGCCGAATCTTCTCTAGATGCTGGGCTCAGCTATCGCGACTTCCTTTGGGCCTTTCACAGCGACAATCAAGAGACGCTGCTGTCGGCCGTTGAATCATCGTATCGCAACAAGCTGGACTGGGCTGCAGCTCGATTCACTGGGCTCTTCGCCTGGCTCAAAAATCCTCAAGCGCTTCGAACTCAAGCTGAAGCAGTGGCACGAGCGCAGTTCATGGCAGGCGAAGACCGTAATCCCGTCAAATGTTCACTGCTCTACTTTGCCCTTGGCAAGCGAAAGGTTGTGCAAGGTCTCTGGCGACAGGCTGTTTGGCATCCAGAGCAGAAGAAGATGCTGCAATTCCTCTCTCACGACTTTGACGAAGAGCGATGGAAGACAGTTGCTTGTAAGAACGCCTTTGCCTTGTTGAGTCAGAGACGTTACGAGTTTGCCGCCTCCTTCTTCATGCTCGGCGAGAGCCTACGTGATGCCGTCAGTGTCTGCGTTCGAAACATGGACGATCTCTCACTTGCGATTGCTCTAGCACGCATAAAGGAGGGATGTGACGATGGTCCGGTCTTTACTGACCTGCTCAAGACAAGAGTGCTGCCTTTGGCCTTTGAACGCGGCGATCGCTGGATGGGCAGCTGGGCGTTCTGGATGCTCAAGCGCCGCGATCTCGCAGTGCGAATCATCGTGACGCCGCTCCGAGATTTGCTCGCGGACGAAAGCGTCGCCAGTTTGGTGGGCTCCAACGTCACGTGTGGAAACGACAGCTACAATGATCCTGCGCTGGCGTTGCTGTTCCGACAGCTGCGATCAAAGTCGCTGCAGACCATCAAGGGTCTATACAACATTCCTGAGAAGAAGGTCTTTGACTTTGTGCTCAACACAAACAGGGCATTATGCTGTATGGGTTGTCACTCACTTGGCCTGAGCTTGTTGCGGAACTGGCAGTTTGAGCCACCATCGGTGTCTAGCGCCTCGACATTGTTCCATCGTGTATCTAAGCACGACTTGCAAACACTCTCGCGAGTGGATGAGGCTGTCATGGCGGAAAGCACAGATGCGTTCAGCGAACTGCGTTTGTCCGACACAACGAAATTGCCGGGTGCTCTCGAGGACGCCATTTCGACGAGTCCAACTCAGCATCGCCGTCGCACATCGCAGAGCACGATGTCGCCTCCCAGCAGTCCAAGGATGGTGCGACGACGCAGCAGCTTGCTTCAAAGGAGGTCGAGCATCATCAACGATCTTGACATTGGTGCAGCCGTTCATGCAGACGGCAGGAGTCTTCGTGGAGGTGTGGCGGACTCTGCCGACACGAATCTCAGCAAGTCGATTTCAGTAGACGCAAAAGAACCATCTGGAGTAGACTCGAAGCAGGCTTCTCTCTCTGCAGAACCTTCGCAGATGAACAATGTGAACGGACACTCGAAAGAAGCCAGCGCAAAGGTCGAAGCGCCTCCTGAGCCGAAGAAGCAGGGCATTAGTATCTTCAAAAGTGCCGCTGCAAGCAACAGCCAGCAAGGTGCGCAAGAGTTTGATTTTGGCAGTTTCGGCTTCTGACGTCTCCACTTCCATTTCCGTCCTCGATGCAATAGAAAGAGGTTTCATTCCTCTATCACTCCCTGTGCCTGATGAACGTCAGAGCTGTGACAAGATCTGAAAGTCCTTGCCGGGGCGAATTGTGTAGAGACCGTGCATGGACGGTGTTTGAGGTTGCCAAATGAGTGTCACGCAAGTGGATTGGAGCAAGGTGTATTGATTTCGCAAATGAGCGGTCCACGTTTACAGAACTCGTAGTCCACGAGGAGTCGTTAGATGCAAAGGAATGAGTCGGACGGCATTTTGTTCAGGAAGACATTTAGTTGGCTGCAGGAAGGAGGGAGGAAGAACAAGACATCCGTCAGTGAATGCAATTTGAGCGCTTCTTATGACTCGTTGGGTCGATGCTTACCCTCGGGCGACTTGGCAATGTAGTCAATAGCTTGTTGAACGGTGGTGATGTTGTCAGCCTCCTCGTCGGGGATCTCCTGTTGAAGTTGTAACAAAGGGAATTGAAGGTAATGTGTGAGTAGGGTCCGGCTGTAGCGTATCAGCTTGCTTTATTTGGGATACTCACAATCGAGAACTCCTCCTCAATGGCCATGACAACCTCGACAGCGTCAAGGGAATCCAGGCCGAGGTCGGAGGTGAAAGAGGAAGTGGCAGAGACCTGTAGGTGCGGAAAGCAAAAGAATGACATCAGTATTTGCTGAATCGAACATATCGGCAAGGGCAAGCCTTGAGCTCGAGCAGCAGTGAAGGACGGTCAGGTGTTTGGAACAACATTTTCTGACTTGTGTGTCATCCGAGCGGTAAAGGAATGCCTATGGTGAAAGGTCGAAGGAAACGCACCTTGCTGGGGTCAACCTTCTCGAAGGTCTTGAGCACGTCGAGGATCCTGGTCTCGATGTCGGGCTTGGAGAGACCTGCAGAAGCGGCGTAGAATCGGACGGGTGCGAAGCGGGGAGTGACAACGGCAGCACGGGCGACGGGAGCAGCCTGGCGAGCAATGGCCAAAGGAGCACGGGCTCGGACGAGCGAGGCAGCGGCGGATCGGAGAGCGGCAACCATTGTGATGTGTGTGTTTATGTGAGAATCCAAGCGGGTTGGAGCGACGAGGTGTGTTTGTCGATATGTGTGAGATGAGGTGAGGTGAAGGTGAAAAGATGTTAACGTTGTCAGTGCGCGATGATGATGACGATCTCGAATTGCGATGGCGACGAATCCAAAAATTGGCAATATTCCAAAGGCGCTCTCTCTGGCAACCGCCGATGCTGATCTGAGTTGCCAAAGTGTTCTGGCAGCCTCGATTTTGGGAATGTCGGCTTTGACAGCAGCTGAGCATCGGGTAGCGAACCTCGATCTTCATTCCAGAGAGAAAAGGGCGTTGATCGAGCCAAGCCGCCTTCGTTTGAAATCCATTTGTGTGGAGCGAGTCGTCGCTGGATCGGGTGAAGCTGCTGACCAGCTCCCGATTCTCCATTTGAAATTGGTCAGCCCAACAGGCACAAAGAGAGCGCTTCCGTTCAGGCCCGTAACTCTCGACCGAGAATATTTTGCCTGTTCTTTGGATTTTGAGAAGAACAGCCAGACGTTACTTCGCTACTTGCTAAAAGGAATCAAGCCTTCAACGTCGACAAGCTTTACATCACGTCCAGCTCTGTACGTTCATCACCACCTCCTCTCCGCCACTCCCTTGACCTGCCAGCACGATGAAGGGACTCGCATTTCGCAAATTGGGGAGAACATCGTCCCACCGAAACCACCTTCTCCGAAACCTCGTCTCGTCTCTCATCCAGCATGAACGCATCTCGACAACAGTAGCAAAGGCGAAAGAGGCCGCTCGCGAGGCGGAAAAGATCATCACACTCGGCAAGCGAGGCACAGTACAGGCAGGCTATGGTGCAAGAGGCTACCTCTTCTCGCAGCAGGATACGCTGCCCAAACTGCAGGAGCTCGCACAACGATACGCCAACCGTCCAGGCGGATATACACGCATTCACCTCCACGGCAACAGGAAAGGTGACCACGCTCCTCGTGCTGTTCTCGAACTCGTCGACAACCCGTTTGATCTGCGCATGCAGATGACTGCCCGTACATTGGCCAAGGAGGTGTACGACCACATTGCCAAGCGCGGCGGCGATGACATTCTCACAGGACGACAATTCGACCTTGCCACCATGGAGCAGGATACCCGCTTCAACCCTCTCACACGCAAGAACATTACCAAGGTGGTGCAGTACGAAGGTATGGAGGCAAGAGAGAAGCTCGTCAGAATGGCACAAGACCATCTCTTCCGGCTCAAGGCGACAGTTGCTGTGGAGGGTCCCAGGCGCATCGATGAGGCCAAGATGGAGAGCCTCGGCGACAACAAGCCTCGTGGACGTCTCTTGACCAAGCCTCTTGCTGGATCCAGGCCATTGGCAGGACAGCAGGGTGACCATCAGCCTGCACCGTTACCAGGCAAGAGCCGGAACTCGGTCATCCGTATCGGCAAGGGTGCTTTTGCCAAGCGTCTCAACTACCGCACTGTCAGCATGCCTTCTTCGAAGTCATCAGGGAACCGAAGTGCTCAGGCATAGCCGGGCAGCATCTTCGAAGACGCATATTCCTTTTCACCTACCTTGCTCCCTCATCTCATGTTGAGTTGTCGTGATGCTACCGTAAGCAACGGCATCTCTAACCCTTCACTCTCGCACTACCACTGTAATTTAGAAGATTCATTGTGATCAAAATGGGACTGGTAACCCGCACCTCTACAGCATTTGAGATTGCTCTGTCATTCGACCGAGATGGTTGCTCAGACAGAACAGTGCCATTGCTTTGCCTTTTGATAGCCTTGTCAAGTGTCGGAGAGAGGCTTTCGGACAAGTTAGGGCTTCCGAGACCCATGCAACGCTGATTTCAGCCGTGTGTCTGAAGGCGTAACCTTTTTATTCGCCAAAAAAATCAAAAAAGTCGGTGCACGCGACCATCAAATCTTCCGAAAGCTCTGTTTCCTTTCGCTCCTGAATGAACCCTTACCTCAGCTACTCCCAGGTGCTTGACTTTGGCTCCACCATCACATCGCCTCACCACCTATTCTCGACACAACAACAATCACTACATGGCGACACCAACACTGCACAGTACACTGATTGAATAACTCGACCATCAGCCACAGACTGCCTGACATCTTCCACACGCAGCTGCATGACCTCGATACTTGGGTGAGCGGTAGCCGGGACCGGGATGCTCGGCGGTCCGCGGTTCGCCGCCAAGACAGGCAGAGAGGCGCTGGCGCTGCGCAATGCTTCGACAGGTCTAGTAGCATCCCAAAGCGTTCAGCTCGAAACGCTCGTGCCGACCTTCCTTTGCCCGGCGATCGAGTCTCGCCCGGCGATCAAGTTAGCTCGATCAACGGCTGGGCCTTCCTCGTCCTCGCGGCTCTACTCGTCTTTGAGAGCCTCTGGCTTCAGAGGGTCAAAGGCGATCGACATCAGTTCGAACTTGGACTTGTCGTCTACCAGTCATCGCTGCTATTCTTCCCACGCAGCAACCGCCACACGCCAAGAAGATGCTACCTCGAACCATCATACAGTGCTGCAACGCGGTCAGTCACAGCTCTGGCAAGGTGCACAGCAAACAGCACGGCCAAAGGAACCGCCCAGTAGCAGCAACTCCGACCAATCAGCTCGCTCAGCAGCTGCATCTTCATCCGACTGGCAGCGAAAGTTCCCGAGCACACACTGGAGGAGGGAGATGGACTTTAACCGGTACAGCCCACCATTACGACGGCGGCACCTTCCAGAGGATGCACCGGCTCTGTACGAAGACGAGATCAAGGCATCAGCTGCTTGGCTTCCCGACTCTCAATGGAGCTTGAATGTGCCAGACGACTATCCACTCCGGCACGAACTCTTCCTCATCCTCGACAGCTTAGACGACATCTCCCAAAGCGCTTCCGACCCTGACTGCGCAGAGTTGCTGATCGAGACGCTTCGACAGGCCAGAGAGATCATATGGTCGAATCGTGAATATCTTCTGCGGCGCAAAGAGGATCGAGATGTTGCGCTTTATCTCGCTGGCAAAGTGGCCGAGACCTATTTCAAGCAGGACGCCGAGGATTGCATGGATCGGCTCATGGCTTTCCTCGACTACGTACAAAAGCAGATCGGCGTCTTGCCTCTGCCCTGCTTCCATGCTCTAGCAGCTGGATCTGGCATCACACGAAGGTACGACGCAGTGCTCAAGATTTGCCAAGTGGCACGAGAGCATCACGGCGGCAAAGCAGACGCCGAGCTCCTACACCTTCGACTACGTGCGTTGATTGCGCAGTCCAAGGATGTCAACCTAACTCGATACTGGGACCTCTTCGGCGACGCTGGCGTTCCTGTTCCGCGCAAGACGTTCGACCTCCTGTTGCGCACACACGTTCGACGACAAGACATTGACCAAGTCAACGAGGTGCTTGGAGCTATGCCGCAGCACGGACACGAGATTGACGCCAAAGCATGGCTTACCATCCTTCGCGGCTTCCAGAGCTTCCGACCTACGCTTTCCACGATGCTTAGACGAGATGCCAAGATCGTTCAGAGCCCGACACTCAATGTGGTGAACCGACTTCTCACGCTTCTCTCCAAGGAGCTCGACGTGGACGGCGCTTTAACGGTATTGCGCATCTTTCGAATCCCTTCCATTCGCATCCGCAATGACGCAAAAGTCGGCTCTTCTGCGCAGGAAGAAGAGGCGCTTATCATCAATGGACCGAGCCCGGAGCCTAATGTGGAGACATATGACATCCTGACACAGATGTTCGGTCGCCTTGGTCGCAGCTACGAAGCTCGCTCCTTCTTCCGCCTGGCGTTAGAAGCCGCCAGCAAGGAAGTCAGAGAAGACGCTACAAGCGAGAAGGCCCTGCGACAAGCAAGTTCCTGGGTGATGACTGCCTATCTCAATGCAGGTCATCCCGTTCGCGCCATGGCCTTTGCAAGCGAAGTGCTGGGTCTACCATACTCTGGCAAAGGCGAGGGCAAAGCCGCGCCATCAATACGAGTTGATCTGCTGCAACCACCGGCTCACATAAAATTGACTGCTACAACAGTGCATTACCGCATCTTGCTGGAGTGTGCGTCTGCAATTAGATCCGCCGAGGCTGCCAGGAAGATCATTGTGCATCTCTTAGAACAAGGCTACGAAATCGATCAGGAGGTTCTTCGTGGTCTCGCGAGGCTGATCTTCTCCACGATCGACAAGGATGCGCTCGAGTCGATCCGGGTCATCCGAAGTCTGCTGCCTCGGGGTGACAGGCCCGATCAAAGTCAACGCTCACAGAGACTCGAGTCGCTCTCAGATGTCTTGCAGCATCTCGGCACCTCAGACAAGATCGTGTTGGCATCACAGCATTCAACCGATCTGAGCCGCGACAACAAGGACATTGTCGGTACCAAGCCGAAACGCACCACGTCTGCGTCATCCAGCTCTTCGCCATCTGGCAAGAATGATACGTTATCGAAAGATGAGCTGAGGGATTGGCTGATCAAAGACTCGTCTTCGCTGTTCCGAGGCTTCACTACTGCGAACGACGATGGTCAAGACAACTCGCCTGCGTTGTCACAAGACCTCAGCCGACCTCTCTCACCAGCAGCCTACGCTCTGCGCATCCGAGTCTATGCCGTGGTCCGTCGAGACTACGAATCGGCACAAAAGGTGTATCACGCAATGTTGGCGCACAATGTCACGCCAACAATGATGCACATTGCCCCGCTTATTGAAGGTCTCACAGCCGTCGGAAAGCTGAAAGAAGCGCAGCAACTCAAATGCAATGCGAAAGAGATCACTGGATTTCAACCCACCCTTCGCATGTATACCGCGCTGATTCGGGCCTACGTACGTGCCGGGGACTCAACATCAGCGCGCAAGGAGATTCAAGAGCTGACTGACAATGGCTACGAGATCGATGACACAATCGCCAACATCATCGAGGCTGCCCAGACAGGGCGGCGCAACTTTTCGCTGGTGGAACGACCCATCGACTCAAAAGACAGTCACAGTGTCGCCACCCGTTTTCATGCTCTCATGAGAATGCGCCGTTACCTTGCTGCACAGGAGCTGATCCAGTCAGCCCTCGATTGCGGCATGCGATCCGACAAAGTCCTACACGACCTAGTCCGACGCTCTGTCTCCTACGTCGAGAAGGAGCACGCAAAAGCACTCGCGCAGCAAAAGCAAGCCACGGCAATGAGGCGTGCAGTCCGTGCACCTCCATCCTCCACGAAAGGTGCCGCACAGCACCCTCTGTCCCAAACGGAAAGCGAGATAAGAGCACACGTCTACGAATTGGCCCAAGCAAAGCGATTGGCCGCAGTCAACAGAGAGCGAACCGGCAAAATCGGTCAGCATAAATCAGAGGTCAGGAGAAAACAGATGAAGGAGCACAGAAAGAAAGTCGTCTCGCTCGTACTCGAGTTTGTCGATGGCAAGTTGCACGCCCTAGCTCGCCAAAAGAAAAAAGACCGATGAACCACGACGCACAATACCCCCAAACCCTCTGTCCATGCTCTTTGTTTCATCTCACGGTTGTCAAAACTTGCATTTCAATAGAAACCGAAAGTCAGATAGTATCTCGTATCGATAAAGTTGGTAGCGAATCGGATCGCAACCGGCGACTTCATCAGCGCTTCTCACCCGCCCACATGAAAGCATGCGGCCGTAGGGATAGGAAGACTTGCCTATCGCGCCATTGCCAAGGTTGCAGTGAGATAAGGAATCTTGCGCACCAAGGTGTTGCGAACAGGTGGGAGGGATGCCTGAGGAGTGAGGTCCCGGCGGCGAGTAAAGCGGGTCTAGCATGCAGGAGAGCGTGTATACCCGCTGCTTCCGGGACGATAAGGAAGTTCGCTGCTGGATGATAGGTCTACGTGATCACAATGCTTAGAGACAAGATGATGCAAGCGCAGGGGCTTGCAGAGGTATCAATGACGATCAAGTCCGATCACAACACTCGGCTACATAACCATCTCCCCTCTCGCTCCCTCCCCTTGTTACCCGCTCTCCCAGACACCCAATCAACAGCCACCAATTCCCAACTCACTCTGAATCGAACATGAAGCTCACTCTCGCACTCTACCTCATCCTAGCACTGCTTTCAAGCACTCTCTGCGTTCCGATTCCACCGCTGAGCGCAGAAGTCTCACTAACCGACAGCATCAGGAGTTTCGAAAGTGCCTGGTCCCATCTCGACTCACAAATTGTGACAGCAGAAGAAAAGAAAAAGGCCTTCACCAGACGTGAAAAATGGGCGACAGGCATAGGAGCTGGCCTGACTGTCATCGGTACTTCAGGGTACATTGCTTCTGCTGCCATTCCGATGGTCGTGAAACATAGAAAGGAGCATTTGAGGAAGGTGCAGCAAGCGATACCTAGCCAGCCGTGGCGAGCGACAGGGGGAGGGGGAGGGGGGATGAAGAGAAGAGGTTTAGAAGAAGATCTAGCGAAAGCGATGGAGGAAGCGAAGGGAGAGGGAGAGAGCTTTCATAGTGCTTTGAGCCGGTCTTCTAGCCAACGCATGTCAGACTTTGATCACGTAGACCTATTCAAACAAGCCGTCTCGCCTCGCCACATGAGCATGCAGCTCTCTGCCTCATTATCATCTCCAGGCAAGACAAGCGCTCAACTCCACCAAAGCATCTCTCAGCGAGAAGAGGAGGGAGGAACGCAGGAAAGACTAGCAGCACTAGAAAGCGCGCTTTTGGACATCAAACAGAAGCAGCATGAACAAACAAAGTTGTCGCAGTTTTCAAAGGCTCTGTTGGGAGTAGGATTAGCAAACGCAGTGGGTGGGGTGATAAGTGCCGAATTGAGCGTGCAGAATGCTATCGAAGCTGCGGAGGGGAAGAAGTGAGAGATAAGTAATTGAACAATGGTGCTCAAAAGTAGCTTTGTACACGATTGATTGCTTCGTTGTGTGGTTTTGATGAGAAGATGAGGGTTGTGTCTGGCGTGATAGATACCGCCGACGGATGAAGTTTCTGACGGCCGCGACGCGCTCATGACAGCCACTCTCTCGAGCTGGCACATTCTATAGAGTCACATGTGACATCTGCCAACCTCAATGGGGATCGCAAAAAGGGCGATCAAGACACGTGGCTCTGTTTCCGGCTCCGACTCAGGAATGGCTCCAACAGGACTCGAACAGGAGAGGACAAGAAAAGATGAGTGTTCCACTGGAAAGCACGTTGTTTGTGGCTTTTGTTTGTTGTCACGTCAAAAAGAAAGAGGGACGCAAGGGGAAAGGCGAACAAAAAGAACAACACACATGGCCATGGCGCGCTATCATCAAGTCTTACACCTCTTGGAAGCGAGCGCGCGGTGTTGATCGTCAAACAGCACAGCGCAACGCGTTCTGTTTGGAAAAGGTTAGGCGAGGTCTAGCCCGTTCATGCGGCTTGCCAGCTCCGATTCCAAGGGTTACAGTAGCCGAGACCATCACTTTTTTTACTTTTTTTTCTCCGTTCTCGTTCGTTACCACCGTTAAGCGAAGATACGAAACTCGAAGCGAAGCATGTCTACAAACAACATACAGTACACGGTGTGTGTGGGATCTCACGTGATGATCGACGCGATATAATATCTCTGTGGCTTTCGTGATAGAACGAAGGTGAAAGCGGGAGATCTCTAAATGAACAAGGGATCCGAGATGTGATGTGTGAAAATGAGAGAGAGAAAGCACACGGGCTGCTTGGCAAAGCCGAAAGACGCATCAATGTGCAGCGTCGGAAAAGTGTGACTTTATGAAGGAAAGAAAAGGATGAGAGATGGGACCAAAATATTGGTTTGCAGCGGACATCTGCGGTCTGCTTTCAAGCTTCTTTGAGCTCTTCTTGTTGCTCAGCACAATTCGTCAACGCAGGGGTCGTATGCTTTTTGCGCTGATATCACAACTGTCCCACTCTCTTTCTCTCTCTCTCCCGAAGCTGGGACCTCCATCTTCGACCTTACCCACGCAACTTGTTGCTGTCAGACAACCTTCGTCACCTTGAGCTCGCCCTCATCGCCCAGGCATTCCACGCTCATCATGCAGTAGCCGTCCAGCTCGTACATCTATCAGAGAGTCGCTTGACTCGGGCTCACTTCCAATTATTGACATCCTCAGTCGACCAAACAAGGTGCATTCAACCCTGTCAGCCATCATGTCACAAACCCTCTCGTCGCAGCCGCGTCTGCCACGCTATGAAGGTCACTTGATCCTAAACCAAGCCATCCTTGCCGACACCCCACAAACAAGCTCTCGCGAAGCATGGTCAGAAAGATGGTGCAGCCTCGAAGAAGGCAAGCTGCTCGTATACAAGGACCGCACCTCCGCCATGATCAACCCTGACGACATCTGCACTTCGATCGACATTCGCAACTTTGCCCACGTCTGCACTTCCACAGCCTTCTCTGATCCATCTCACGAGCTTGTCCTCAGCACGACCGCACCGGAACCTACCCGAAGCTCTCGGCTGTTCCGACCCAAATCTGCCTTGAGCTTGAACAGGTCACATGCTGAGTCCATCTCAGAATCCGAGCCTCGCGTTTCCATAGCGTCGTCTGGTCGAGTGAGTTTCCAGGCTCCTGCTTCTAGTCTCAACGGCGCCTCCGCATTCTCGTCCAAGACCGACGGAGAAAGCCGACCCAAGCCATGGAGCAGATTCGCCTCAGGATCGCGCAAACTCTACTCAAAGGTCTCGGCTTCCAACCGCAGCAGCGTCTATGACGGCTCTCCCGTCTTGGTCGGCTCAGCCGCGTCCAGTATCAAGTCGATCGGCGACTCCCGTGAATCGACCGATATAGCTTCTAGCGGAGCGCCTTCTCCCAGAACTCCCCTCTCTTTCACCTTCAGCAACAGCTTTGAACGCGTCATACTTCGTGCTCAGTCTTCTGTCTCGCTTAACGACTGGCTCGAGGCATTCACACGTACTATCAAGGTCCACAACGATGCCACTCTGATGCCGTCGCCCATGTTGCGATATCAGAAGCGCGTCTCTTCACGACCGTCTTTGGGCAATCTGCCCGGCTTTCGTACGCCGACGAGCTTGCAAAGCAGTCCTAGGTTCCCCACTGTCGAATCGGGTCAAGTCTCCTACGCGGACGAAGCCACGCCCAAAGCAACACGCAAGCGTCAGTCTTCCTCCACCAGCTTTACTTTTGGGCGGTACACCGCGTTGCAAGAACTGTGCCGAGAGCCTGTAGGCCGGCAATATGACGGGCAGAAGGTGGATGCAGCAGTAACTACGAGCGGTGACAGAGAGCACATAGTCATCAGCCAGCCGCCGAAGCGTTCAAATGCTGCCCCAGCGCTCTCCTCCTTTGCCTCGCAAGTATTCTCAGCAGTGGACTCGAAGCGTCAAGAACGTAGACACAAACGTTCAATTTCGACCGCATCTTCTTCGCTCTCGTTCTCAGGCGCTGGACGTCTGTCTACGAATCGACGAAACAGTATCTCGAGCTCGCAACTGCTGTCGTCGGATGGTGTTGATATCGCGGGACCGATGCAAGTCAGGCCGATCCTGAACGAGCCCAGCCATCGAACTTTGCACACCGAACCGAGATCCAGCACTCCAATGAACGATGATCCCGATGTCTCCAGGGCAACCATTGGTGGCACTCTACCATTGACTAAACATCGACGATCTGGCTCCATCTTGCGCTTTGGCTCAGCTCGGATCTTGGCTTGGCGAGACAACTTTGCCGCTCCGGAGCCTGCAAGGCAAGAGCCGGCAGTGGGTCTCGGTCTCGGTCTTGAGCAGAGCACTGTGAGTGACACCAGTAGGGTTGAGGAAAGCGAAGTGCGAGCGCTGCCCAAGCCCTCGAAAGGATTCCCAAGATTAAGATCGTTCCGACTACTGCCAAAAAGCAAGCCTGTTGATGCCGAGACCAGCTTCACGTCACCGAGCGAGCAGGATCACAATGAAGATGTCTCCTTCTCGCAACCAGCAAAGTCGAAGGGCACGTCGAGGATCTCCTCCCTGCTCAATCTTACCAAGCATACCTTCAGTTCGTTGCGCGAAAGATCCAACTCGAGGCAAAACGTGAGGCATATCTTTGCCGCGCCGCAAGAGGATGTTCTAGATGCTTCTACGGAGAGTTTCGCGCACAGCAGTCCTAAGCGTATCGAGACTCCGGGTTGTGACTTTAGCTACGAGCTTGTTGGACCTACGCGTCAAGCTAGTCCTAATCATTTCCACGATCCTAGCAGCGGCAGCAACGTGGGCGACCCTCAGACTGTTGTGGAAGATACTAGCATGCTGCTATCTCCTCGCTCTGCAGCACTGGATACTGCTGCCCTGTCGCCCAAGATTAACCTCCTCGCTACTGACGATGGCGACAACATGCGGTCCTCGACCCCACCTTTCCCAGTAGAACGCATTCTACCCCCAGAACAAATCATTTCCACTTTCGACCAGCTCCGTCTTGCCGATCCGACAGGACGGAGCTGCGACTGGTTGTCTCAGATCGAAACAGTGACTCGTCGGGGTAGTGTGGATTGGGCTAGTGCTACGGGAGGACAGCCGGGTAAGCGATCGTTGAGGCTGGCGGCTAGTCAGCAATTTGATGTTAGAGGTGGGAGTGTGGATTTGGGTGTGGAGGGGGGAAGGAAGTTGAGGACTAGTATGAGTGTATGGGATTTACCACATGCTGCCCTGGGGCGGGGAGAGGGGGAGAGGGGGGAGAAGAGAGAGGGTGGAGGGGATGAAGTGACGGGTAGAGTGGGGACTCCGCATCGCGTTTCAGAGGATGCCGGAGATGTAGCAAGGTCATTGCCCGCTCCTCCCAGGGCGTCAAAGAGAAGAGCTAGGGTCAGTACAAGTATGAACAAGTCTCCACTTGGGCATACTTTGCTACTGCCTGCAATTGAGATCGGTGCAGCCGGATCTGGTCCACTGGCCGAAGTCACAAACACTAGCCCAATGGGGAGCAACAAAGATGTCGAGGTCAGACTTGAGAAATTGGTGCTCAACGAAACAACAACCCAAACAAGGACCGCTTCTTTACGATCGCCCTCAAGAAGGTTGGGTCCGAGAAGGAGGATGAGCCCTGCGACTTCCAGCCCAACCGCAAAGGGGGGTGCGTATAGGGTTGTGCCTCTTGCTTGATGAACAGCTGTCACTTCTGTCTACACTGTATTGTACACGTCTGGTTAAGATTCTCATGCTGCTAACGCTATACACAAGTCATGCTCCAAAATCTAGCCGGAAGGCTGGGACGGTCTGTCTTTCAATCACGCATCGATGTGATGAGGCGACTTCGAATCAGGATATGCTTTGCAGTTGTTTCGTCTATGCTACAAAAGACCCGGCTTCAATCTGGCTTTAAACTATGGCACCGTCAACCAGTAACGCTTTCTTAACCAACAATAGGCTATGAGTAGTCCACAAAACACCGGCGGCACAAGCTAGGCCTAACATCATCCACCTGTGTCCTGTTGCTGGCGACTTGTTTTGTTTGACTTCTACTCGGATTGATTCGAGCTTTTCGTTTGTAAGCGGGGAGGGTTCTGGTTCGGATTGCATCCTCAGTTCGGGTGGGAGTAAGGATTCAAACACAGCTGTGTTCAGGTCGAATGCTCGGTTTGCTTCGCGTACCAGAGCTGAAGTTGTTGTGCGGGTGGGGTTGGTGGATTCCATAGCGATGCGGAAACGAGATTTGAGATCGCCACCGGTTGGGGAGGAGCGCGTGGAGAAGGAGTAGAATTCAAACCCACCCCTGCTTGTTTCAGTCTCGGTGGGGAAACGTTTGGATAGCTTTCGAACTATGTGTTGACCACCGGAAAGGTCACCAAGATACCTTGTGTATGCGTGGGACAACAACAGCCCCGCATTACCGGTTTGGGTGAGGTTGAGCAATGTAGAGACGTAAGCTAGGGTAGCGTGAGTTTGAGCTGGCGTTAGCAAAGCCAGATGGTCTTCTGTTAGTGCTGGGATTTGGTGTGGTGTGGGATTGAGCAGAAGTGCTGTTGGTAGTGATGCTTGTACCAGGTGTAGAAGTTTCGATCTTGATGCTGGATCTTCCTTATCCTCTGGTAAGGTAGCTGTACAGGAGGTGGTGGCGTTTTCTTCCTTCGCTACCTCCGCTAGCTCTGCCAGACTCGCGCCAGTATGCACCTCTATCGTGTTTAGATGCGCTTCGATGTCATCCAATAACACCTTACTCCTAGCTAAAGCCTGCATTAAACCCACATCCGCACACAAACCTCTCAGCAACTCTGCTTCCCGGGAGGTGTACAAGCTTGCTTCCAACGCCACATAGATGCATGCGAGCATGAGGTTAAACCGGACATAATCGATCCTCTCAAACCTCAAGCCCTCCGCATTGGTCGAGGAGGTGGAAGAGGGGTTAAGGGATTGGAGCAAAAGTGAGACGCCGAGGGATTTTTCGACTGCTCGATGACTAGCTGCCGTCCCGATTCTCAATGCTTCGGAAAGCGAAGAGGATGAAGAAGAGGACGAGGGATGGGAGGAGTGATAAGGTGAATCATCCTTTGTAGTGTTTGGAAAGAGACTGGCGAACTTTGCGAATGGACAAGTCATCGTGAGCAATACTTCCAGAGATCGTGTAGAGGTCGTGTGGATCGAGGCGGGTGGATGCTGAAGTCGGGGGTGGTGGTTTTATATCAATCCAACCGCAAGCTGAGCTAAGAAGTGCCAAAGTGCCGGGTGGGAGAGAGGTCGAAGCTGGCACGAGAGGGATAGGTGGTGGTATGATAGCTAAGTTGTACGCAAACCGCACGACGTCGTGCGGTGTGGCTGCCAAGCAAAACAATTGGTTACGTTTCAGAATTCCACAGGGTCCAGGAGAGCAGCGATCGACCGTAAAGTTCGATTTCCGCGGCAGCCAAACAAAAATTACAGTAAAAAAAGAAAAAACATGCATCTCCCCCAAACACCGCCACCTCCTCTTCGCTCTGCCATCATCTTTGAGCTTCCTGAGATGTCGTCGTTCTTGCCCACTTTGGTGATGAAGAGAGGAAGTGGGAGACGCCCAAATTCGAATGAAGCCAAAGGTACTACAGTCGAACCTCTCGAAATGACACATGTAAATTGAATAAAATAATTCAAAAATCGCGTTTTAATTTTGGCCTAAAAAAGGAGCAAAAAATCTAGCGTCATCTTGCAGTGCTTACATAATGCTCCAAAGGTATATGATATGTATATTGTTCTGAGCCTCTCAATCAGTTCTGGATACTGAAGAAGCTGACAGAGGCAACTGTCTGTGATGTAGTGTGATCATCAGGTGAGGAGGAAGCACTGGCAGAGATAGAGGATACTGAAGACACTTTGGAATCCTAGCCCATCTGTAGCATCAGCAGAGCTTGACAAGGGCCCATAGAGTGCTACAGGAGTGGTGGAAGAGCAGCTTAACACTCTCAAGTCAGCTCAGGATACCCTGGCAGACCATGGTCTTCTGACCTAAAAAGTTTCAGATGCTTTCTCAGCTTGTAGCTCTCATCCTACTGTATCACAATCAATTCTGTAGTCACACATTTAGTTTAAAAGCTCTCACACTTCCATAGGAGCTCTAAGTGATGAGCTACAAGAGTTTTACTGCTTGAGGACATCAAAATAATTTACGAAAATTTTAAAATAAATAATGTGTCATTTCGAGAGGTTTGACTGTATTTGGGAGTTCTGGTTGAGGGGGAAAGGTCGTGTGCATCGCAGCCTAGAAAAAGAAAAAAAAAAGAAAAAACAAACAAACAAACAAACATGAAAGGTGTGCCTGAGTCGCAACTGCGCGGAGAGAGCTCGCGCGTCAGACAAGGCTAGGGATTGTCCATAACGATAACAACACCTTCCCTCTCAACCTGAAGTCCTTGTCTCACAGCAGCAATACCATGTACGGTAGGTGTGAAAGCAGAAAAGAAGTGGCACGTTAACCAACGGCGCAGATCAGCGTCGTCAGAGGCGTTTGCTAGAGGGGAACGCGGGATCGCATACTCCAACGCCAGCGGATCAGCCACAAAAACTTGTCTCCAGCAGAAAGGTCGCACGAGCCACGTACCCACTTCACATCACAAACTCGGGACAGATGCGTGTCGTGTAGATAGGTCCCGCCTCCCCCCAGCCCAGCCTCTCACTTGCATCGTCCAACTTGAACTGGCAAAGGGGAGTGATGTGGATAGGGGCATCCTCTAACCTCGGCAAAAAAAACCTGCACCAATTTAGCGAAAACGCGATGGCAGAGAATCTAATCAGATAAAAAAACCGCGCGTCTGCATGCATCCAAACCTCAACTCCTCTCTCTGCCCTCCACTTACAGCACACAGAGATGCACGCTCCAACCCCGTCCGCGATTTCCCACGCACAGGATCGATGCAAAGCCCTTGTTACCGAGTCATTCAATCACCTCACAGCCTGTGAGAATCGTGCCGAGGAGGAAGTTTGAAAACTTATCCTTACGCACAAAAACAATACAGTACCGCAAGATGTCTGTGCTGGCACACAACGAAGGGTTGGTGTCTGATCTGATAAGATCACCTCACCCTCTCTTTCCTCAAGCCGAGGGTAGATGCCATCAACTCCGCGCTCTTATCACGCCATTTCGCATACATACACAATGGTAACTCTGCACTAAGTGTTCATTCCGGTCAAAAGCAAGCTAGGCGCTAATCTAGAGCATTTGGCGGCCTACAAACCCAGTCAAATCTCGCTCCTTGATCAAGGACTTGCCTCACCAGCATCTCCTCCTCTCCTCCTTTCCCTTCCTCCACACCGATCTTCCTAAACACCTGTAAAGGCCGCTCAAACCCCTTGCCTATCCCCGTTCCCACCCTCCGCATCAACTGCAATCCCATTTGCTCTAACAACCAATCAAAGTCTCCTCCCGGTCTCATCTGCAGTGCCCTGATCTTGTTCCTCATCCCTGGATCGAGATTCTTTGCTGTGGAGTAGGACTTCCATTCCTGTCTCTCCAAAAACACGAGTCCACCGGGTAAAAGGGTAGATGATAGACGAGCAAAAAATCGCACGAGGCCGGAATCTGATTGTTGGATGTGGATCCATTTCGTTATCGATAGAGCTAGGGTTAAGGAGTAGCGGCGAGAGTCGAGGGTTCGAAGGGTTGAAGGGGAGTGTGCGGGATAGTGGAAGGGAGAAGCGGGGGAGTGGTGGTGGGGTTGGACCCATTCTGCGGCTATGAATCCGAGTGACGGCGGTTCGAGCTGTGGTTGGGTGCTGTGAGAGGCTTGATGATTCGAGTCCGTGTTGTCGAGAATGACGCGCTGTCGTTTGGAGCTTCGATGTGACTCTTCTGTGGCGCTAGTTATGGGACCGAACAGCGCAGGAAAGACCGAAGGAAAAAAGACTGCCTCAGTCGGCAGCTGAGGCTCTTGCTGCTCTTCATGACCATCACTGCCAGCACCATCAGTGAATGCGAGTGCGGGTCGATAAAGCGATCGAGCCACCGCCCCTGCATCGTTTGCCTGCTTGATCAGTGTCGGATCGATGTCTACACCTGCTAGCTCGACAGCATCAGCGCTTCCAGTCTTGCGAAACAGAGCAGGCAGAGTCTGAGCAGGCAGAGTCTGAGCAAGCTGAATAGTCAGTTTCCCCGAGTTACAGCCTATGTCGAGGACGCTGAAGACTTCTCCTCTACCCTCCTGCCCTGAGCTCGCCGTAGCAGCATCAGCATCAGAATCAGCAAAATGCGAAGAAAGGAAACGCAAGATTGCAGCTACACGGGTATCTAGCGCCAAAGCAGGGTGAACAGTTGGGTTGTCGATGGTATCCGTTGATGCTGCGTCTGCTGAACTGGCTGGATTGCGGATATGATAGTATCTTTGAAAGTTGCCATAGACAGGCTTAGCTGTGTGGGTGCTGTTCACATTGTTGCTTTGAGCTCGCTGCTCTGTGGTATTGCGTTGCATCAAGTACAAAAGTAGCCGAGTTGCGGATGATGGTCAGGAGGGATGCGAAGAGTGAGATGTGTGTTGAACCCTGAAATCTCAAAATCTCTACTTTGTTAGGGCGGTAGTTTGAACAATTGAGGGTTGGGCGGCGATTGTGTGATTGGCCAAACGCGACACTCTTCGCTCTACGCCATTTGCGCACCAGCACGAGACACTCGGCAAAGCAGACGGCGTGCTTGCTTGCACCCTTCTGCGCCCTCTCTAGCCGATTAGGCATGCGGGACTTCCCACCCCTTCGCTTCACCACCAGAACCATTCTCAGCCCGACATGGTTTGGTGTGAGACGGTCTGCTAGCATATGATATGGAATGTCATAACTCTTGGATTGTGCAAGCTTGTGGACGATCGCACAAGCTCAAGCTTTTTGTTTCCTCGCCGTTGATTTGTTTGTTAGCTACTGTATCAAAAGCCGAACGCACGGCCCACGGGCAGCGTTGGAAATTTCGCAGGTTGTGGCCGTGGCTGCGTGACAAGGGAATTTGTTTAGAGAGAGGCTGCCGAGAGTTGTGCCGTTAGCTGCCGCAGAGTTGCAGCTGGATTACGTCTAGACACGTCGACGTCGTTGCTCTTCCTTTACAGCTGCTTCCATCATCATCTCTCCCTCACTGTCTCGTTCCCAACCCATCCTTTCTGTTCTCTATCTTGCTCTTACCGCTCCCACCCCAAAGCTTTCCTCTCCTTCCAAATCCTTCCCTCTGCAACACTTTCCGCATCATTACATCTCAACTTTTGATTTTGCCACACACTACATCACATCGATAAACCTTTTGCATTGCTTACTTTCCGCCGCCCTTAGCATCACTATTACTTGCGTAACCAACTTGACTCGCTCTCATCCTCGATCAAATCATACCAAACTCATCCGAACCTAGGCCCGCCCCCCAAATTCATCAACTTCCGTGCCACTACTTCCGACCATCAAATAGGCCCTCTCCTCCCTTTCAGTCCGATTCTACTATTGCTGCGACGGCACACTCATTCGTACCCCTCTTGCAAGCCCAAAACCAACCAACACAAAATTGAACCCACATCCTACCATTGACTGTTTCCCGCCATGTCAGTCGCTTCCGCTCTCCCCCTCCTCTCACCACTCGTGACCCGCATCCTTCAACTCTCCGGTTTCCCCTCCCAACTCAAGACGCGCGACCTCCAACAAGTCTTTGCCGCATACGAAGAAGAAAAGGGAGGCTACAAGATCAAATGGGTAGACGACACAACCGCGCTCATCATTTTCGCCGATCCCGCAGTCGCTAAAAAAGCCTATCTTCGAACTATCATGTCCCCTCCCGCTCAACTTATCAACGACAACGGTGTCCCAGCTAAGATCAAACCCTATGACGGTGATGATGCAAGCGCTATTATTTCCAGTGTATCCAATCGACAGCGATCTCGTTCGAACGGAGGTGGGATTTTGGGCAGTCCGACAAAGCAGCCTGCTGAACTAGTTGCTCCTTCTACACCGGACAGCCCAGCCAAGTCGATCAGAGGCCATGCGCATACTCCTTCGTTTGGTAGAACGAGAGGCCATTTAAGACAGCAGAGTGGAAGTAACCCTAACCTGCCGCCTAAACCGGTGGCTGCGGCTTTGTTCGATGCGGCCAACGGTGGACCTTCGCCTGCAAATAGGGTTCTGGCAGGAGTGGATACGTTGAGTGGAATTGCTGGCTTGCCGGCTAATCCAGTTGCTGCAGCAAGGTCAGGATTGATGGCAGAAGGTGGCAAGATGAGTAGGGAGAACAGTAGGGCGAGTGAGACTTTGGATTCTGAGTTGGCGAATCTTTCGCTGGGAAAGGGGAATGGTGCTGGGGGGACTAGGAGTTCCAGTGCTGGCAGCGCGAGTGGGGAAGCATTGCTGGCGGCGCCGGCTATCGTTTCGAATGGTAGTGGGAACGGGAACGGGGGGAAGAAGAGTAATGGTGGATTGAGGGGGTCTCCGATTCCAAGGAGTAGTGGGGCTTCACCGACACCTGCTGCTGCTACTGTTGGTTAGAGGGATAATGGAAATCAATTCTGGGCGCAGTCAAGTCATGTCGACATGTCCAGCAGATGCACAATGATTGTGTGATCTCCTACCTGGCCGCTCGTTCCGGCCCGTGTCCCGTCACTTGCCCTCTCTCCGCTCTCTGCTCATCTAGCTCACAGAGCATCTCACATTCACTTTGATCCATACTTTGTCGTTTCGTTCTTGTTGTTTATCTAATATACCGGTCGTTTCACCTTTCAATCGATGGCACATCTTTCTACAGACTGTTTTTGGTGTGATCTATACTTGCATGCTAGCTTCCAACTGCTCTGTTAAAAAAAAAGGGGGTTCAATGACCGAACAGCTCCGAATCCCAATCACCCCTCGACTTTTTCCTGCTCGATCGTGCAACCTTGGGACTGGCAGAAGCTGGTTGTAGGCTGCTTTGAAATGCTGCGATCGTCTGTTGTGTATCTTGCTCGCCGGGTTGAGGTGGAAGATTCTGTCGAGTGCTGAGGTTGGTGCGGGTGTTGGCTAGGCGAGCTGAACCGGCGCGATTCGGGTTGGTGGAGGAGGTGGGATCCCATTTCTTGGCGTAGTTGATGTTGAGACGTTTTTCTTGCTTCTTCGTCGGGGTTACTAGGTTTGGCGAAATGAGGCGATACGAGGCGATATCGCGATCCAGAGAGGGTTTGGTGGAGGAGCAAGAGCGCGGAAGATCGGAAAACAGTTCGGCTAGGATCGAATCTGCATCTTCTCCTTCCTCGAGGCCTAGGATTTGAATTCGCTTGTTGGGCTTGATGGGTTTGGAGGCGGTATTGAGCTTGCTCGGTGCTCTCAAAGTTAGTTTTTCGATCAGATCCACTTGCGCCTCTCGCATCTCTCCAATGTCTCCATCGGCCTCGCTTTCCTGCTGATACTCCAGCGCAGTCAAAGGATTAAGCACCTTAACAACACTCCTACTCCTCGGTGGATGCGGGAAAAGATCACCCCACTTGGACTTTCTTGCATCCTGATAAGCCTGCTTGCCTGACGCCTTGCTGATCGTAAACCGCTCGATATTACCCGAAGCGCAACAGGCATCGAGTGTTACATGTCCTCCTTTCTTGAGCGGGGCTTTAATGAGACGAGGCCAGGAATAGGATTCGAGTCTCATAGCAAGCTCGCTCTCTGCTGTGGGAGCGGGGATTGAGATCACTCCATCTTCGTTCTCTTCCCCTATGATCTCGGAGGTGCTGGAGGTTGAACTGGTGGAGAGAGGGAGGGAGGAGCGAAAAGAAGCCATAATAGAGTCAAGTTGTTCTGGTGTCAACTGTTGCTGTTCTTCCAAGGGGGAGTTGGGGGAAGATTGTTGCAATTCGGCTTTGAGTGCGTCTGGAAGGAGCTTGAGAAGTTGGTCCATTGCTTGATCGTCTGACATTTCCGCTTCGCCCTCGCTGCCTTTGACGCCGTTTGGTAAGCCGTCTGAGATAGCTGCGCTATGATCAACTTCTTGCAGCGTTCGACGCTCAGCACTGGCTTTCTTGGCATTCCTGATTATATCGAGGATACCCGTCTTTGTGCGACTTGCTTCCACAGACAAGTCTTCCACCATAGCATGTAGATCCTCCTCAGCACCTCCCTCCACCGCAAGAGCCAACCTTCGCTGCGCCTCGCCAACCAGACTCGGCCTCTGGCCACGCCTGACAACAACGTAACTGTACCCCACATTCTCCTCGCCCCTATCCGAATGCTTTGTCCGCCTTAAGAAAGTAGGAGTGTGGTAGCGAGCAGTGAAGCCGCACACGTCCTTGCTTTTGGCTGGGTTGCCAGTGTCCGACCTCACACCCACGGCGGCTGCGACCGACGAGCTGATAGAAAAAGGATGCAACAGCGGGCAAGGTTTGTCGTGAGAGCAAGGTGCTACTACGTGTGCACCTCGTTGATCGTGTTTGCCGAGCTGAACAAGTTGTGCACGAGCGGAAGCGACACTTGCAAAGCCTCGTGGAGTAGCTTGGTCGATGATGACGATGACTTCTGCGCCAGAGTCCCACATTGCTTGGACGGCTTCAAATCGGTTGCTGTCGTTGGTCATGAGGCTGAGTGCGAACGCGGAAAGGGCGAGCGAGCGGCCGCCGGAACCTGCTGCAGCAAGGTCTTTGGCGAGAGGAACGGATTGGAATGTCTTTTCGACCGATGCCATGGCTGATTTGGGTCCCGAGAAGTATTCTTGCGCTACCTCTGCATCGTCTTGTTCGTCAAGCTCTTGTTCGTGTGCGTCCTCAGCAGCCTCTTGCTCATGGTAGGTGACGCCATCGACCTCAATTTCTTCTCCCTCATCTTTGAGCTTTACCTCTCGTTCCGGTTTCTTGGGATCGGCGGGGGAGACATTAGATGCTGAGCTTTGGGCGACCTTCTTTCCGCTCTTGAGTAGGTTGGGTCGTCGATCGTAGCCGTGGTATTGCTTTACAGATGTGGTGCTGCTTGCATCGTCTTGGCGGAATACCTGTGCTGCAGCCCAAAGACCTTCTCCTGCAGCACAGTCAAAGTCGAGCACTGTGTGCGGTGTCCACCTTGGCAGAGCTTGCTCTAGATCTGCAGAGGAGGCCTGCACGGGACTAGAGGAGAGTCGTTGACGAACCTCGGAAAGCACGGCGAGAATAGCAGCATATCGATGTGGTGAGACGGTGGCGAGATGGAGCAAAGAAGATCGTTTGGGTGGGATATGCGCAGCTTCAGCCATGTGCTCTTGCGGGTCAGTAAGGTGAGCTAGCTTGAGGTGATCGGCGCGAAGAAGCTTGGGATCGTTGGCTGCGGCGATGAGCTGTGAGATGGCCCATGCGACGTATTCGGGCAAGTATATCGAGGAGGTGGATGTGCCAGTGGGAGAGGCGTAGGCGAGAGCGAGCTGCTCCTCGTCCTCATCTTGCTCGGTAGCGTGCTGCGACTGGTCTGCTGCTGCACGGCTGGTTCCGAATCGAGCTGCTCTAGAGCGACGTGCTTGTGAAGAGCTGAGGTTGTATTGTGCACTTGATTCGTCATGCTCGTAAAGGATCCGATGGGACGCATCGAATCTGTTGGCGTCCTGGCGCGAGTTGCAAGAAGCTCCCATCATCGGAGAGCCTCGGACTGACAATATTTCAGAGGCTATGGCTGAGGCTTCGGCTGCTTTGGCAAGAGCAGCTGCTCGAGATGAGCTGGGTGAAGAGCTCGACGAGACATGTCGGCTAGCGTGCTGAGCTTCTCTTCCGTGACGTCCTGCCACTGGAAGCAGGCCCTTGGAGCGTAGGATAGCCTTCATGCTGCCAGCTGAGGTGATGTTTGGCAGCTCAAGGCAGATGTATGGGTGATAGAAAGAGGAAAAATTTAGCGCTGAGCAATCAGTGCAGCAGCAGCTGAGCCTGACTTTTTTTCTCGCGATATTGGACTCTGAATTGTGAATGCCCGCCCAAAAACGAGGCCTTGTGACAAGCGTGATTGAAAAGCGACATCCACTGGCATCTACTATGGAAGCCACCACCTCATCCTCATCAAAGGCACTGCCTGAAACGCCTTTTCTTGGTCATCGCATCCTGTCGGGAAGATTCACATACTTCGAGTCACGGCGCTAACATTCATCTCCCTTCGTGACGCCGTCAGCTATAGCACATGTTCAACACCCAGCGGTGAAGGAGCAGGATGTGGAAGCTGCTACCTTGGTCGGCTAGAGGTGCATCCGGCTATCCTCAACGAGTATGCTTCTTCTGTTGCACCACCAGCATCATCTTGCCACCGTATGCACCGGATACTATCTCTGTTGAGCCGGCAAACCAACGTGCCCCACATCCTTCCAATGTAGCGACATCCTCGACCACGGTCATCTCGACCGGCACACCCACAAATTGGTTCTGCTCCAACTGTCACTGCCAAAACGTCACGACCGAGGATGGCACTCCCGTCGAACAATACACTCGACCCATGTGGGATGAAGAGTGGAACCGCAATCGAAGTCAGCGGCTGCAGCATACGCGACCCTCGAAACGAGGCAAAGCAACGGTAGTGCCCTCGCCAAATAGCCGCACCACCTTCCCTGCTAATGGTAGCTCCGGCAAAGAGCGCTTCACCTTCTGCCACACATGCCAGACCAACCAAGTGCTCACGCTCAACATGCTTGCCGACTACTTGCCAAGCGAGGATGCTCCAGAATACCAGCAAAAGCTTCGGCAGTTGCCCGCTTACCAGGCCTCAATAGCCGCAAGATACCCAGCAGTCTGCGCCGACTGTGCGCCCAAAGTCCAGCAAAGAATCACGGAGCGAGATCAATTTGCACGCAGTTGGAGCTTGGGCAAGTGGCTGGATCTCAAGAAGAAGGCGTCCCTTGCCGATCTGGTCAACATAAAAAATGCGAATGATGGGCCGTTCTCAAGCTCTCAGTCCGCATCTGCCCCTTCTAACCCGCTATCTGCATTTTCTCCCAATACAACACCTAGACGTAGCGTATCGGACCTTCTCAAGAATGCTACCAATATCGACCACGGCTCGAGGCTTGCGATGTTCATCTTCGTACTGGTCAATGCGAGCGTATGGGCCTTGTATATGACAACGTGTTTGAAGCCGATTGCAGCTGCTTCCGCTATCCAGCGATTCAGAGATCGCATCCAGTCGCAGCCATACTCTTTCTTTACAACAACAGCTGTTTCTGTCACCATGTTCTTTCCGGCGAAGCTGCTCCTCAGGTCGTCTCGCTTCGACCCTCTCAAGCGTTCCATCGACAATGCACGAGCAAGGCAGGTCCGAGTCGAGGCGTCTGGGCTGCAGCTATGGCGCACGACCCAGCTTGTCATTGTCTCTCTTCGCATCTTGACGATTGTTGCAACGGTGGTCGTATTGTCACACACCGATAGATTCGTAAACGCAGCTCGCTGGTTGGAGTACACAACGCAGCAAGACCCCACCCAAATACTATGGCTCGCGGCGCTCACTATGCTGATGAGCGAGATCAGCCTGACTGTGCTCGCCGCTTCTCAGCTCAGAGTACGGTCTCCATCGCCGCTGCAGCTCGTTTCGAAGCCCGTCGTGGCCCATGGTGGCAATGGCAGATTCGCGGACGTTGCGAGCGACCCCCTTCTGACCAGCCTCAGTTTAGACGATCAAGCTCACCGTGCAGCTCCTTCGCCCGGTCAGACAAACGGCTTCGACATGACCAGATTGGACTCGCAAGGTGCTATCGAAACTGTCGTTCCTCCGCCTCAACGTGATGCGGATGGCGATGCCGTGATGGAGGATGCTGCCACGTATTCCGCACGTCGAGCGTCAGTGTCGTCAGAAGATGATTGGGAGCAGGGTTCCCCACGCCTCGCTCCACCACCGGTGTCGACCTGGACCAGCAATTGGTCGAAAGCGCCGACCTCATTCCCGACTGCTCCCGGAGCAACATCCATGAGCTCGAATGGAAACCGTGCCATACCAACACAAAGATCCCCCACAAAGTACAACGATTTCCAACTGGGACCACAACGTTTCTGGGAGCCTCAAAATCCCACCGGGTTGGAAGATGTTTTCGGTCGAGCCGTCTCGCTCGATGACCAGCCGCAGCGTCACGACCGGCAGCGGGGCAATGGCGATGCTACTGGCAAATGGAGCAAGTGGTTTGGCTTCTCATAGTCTATCATCCTAGCCGACCTATCATATTATTTTCCGAGTAGAGCAATTTCACAATCAGCACATTGTGGCGCGATCTGATATCGCGAGATCAACAGAAGGGATTGCGAGCAACTTAGGCAAACCTCGGCGAAAGTGGAGTTAACTTTGTATGTGAATGTTGGATTTGGGTTTGGGTAGCTTACTATGCAAGTGAGAGTAAATCAGCACCAAGGGAAAAGGAAGGGGTTTTGATGGGGAGAAGATGGTATAGATGATGATGGTGTTTGCTCTGATGTCCGTTACCCACCTCACCTCGTACTGGATAACTTTATTCATCAACTCAAGTCACTTGCGCTAAGCAGCAGAGCTGTTAAGTTTGAAAAGGAGCTGCAGCGCTTGCAAAACGGATCTTAAGAATCTTCTCGCTTGTGGACTGCAAACCTCTGACGCGGGCTCAAACGACACCAGATCTCAATCACAAACTGTATTAGATGTAGAAAACCAAAGATTGTCCATTGAAACCCAGGCTGTCGATGTCTATCACCACCGTCCAAGGAAAGATATGCTCGAGAAAGTTCAGCCAGCGCCCACCGGCATGGCATGCAAGGCAAAAGCTAGAAAGGAGTGTGCGAAAATAAGAATGCTATGCTAGAGAATGTAACCAAGTGCAATTTTTGCGAACAAGTCATGAGTCCATGCAATCCCGGGCCCCTCAATGACCAAAGTAACCAGGAGGCGGTGCTTGCTGATGCAAGTTGGTCGTGCTACTGCCAGCCGACATCTCGCCGTGAATACCATTGCCACGGTGTGCCTTTCGCACACGCAGCTGTCGAGCAGGCCATCCGGCGTAGACCGCGCCCGCTTCAGCAATCTCACCGGACGCAACCAGCGTGTGCTCCAACAACATCGACCGAGGTTCCATGCTGGCTCCCGAAAGCAAACGACTTCCCGAGTGCATCGCACAGCCATCGCCAATGCGTAGCTTGTTCAGACTGAATCGTCCTCGAGAGTTGATGTGCGCTACCACCGAGGCATCATCGATGCTGACCCGGTCGCCCATCGACACCAGTTCGGGTTCCGTCAACTGAAGCGAAGGCTTGCCTCCAGCCCAGATCGCACAGTCCTTGCCGATCTTGGCACCTAGTGCTCGCAGGTACCACACTGCAAAGGCCGTACCCGAGATGTTGCCGTAGATGTGTCCGCCGAAACCTTTACCCAGAAGCTTTTGCAACGTGAGATGAAGCTGCCATCGCTGACAATACGAAGACTTGTCCCAATCGTAGCGTCCTTCGCGACGTCGTCCGATCACAGCCCACTTGGTGCCAATCGTCCACATGAAAGCCAGCAGCGCCTGGATCGTCAGAATGACAACAAAGAGGATCGCAATCACCGCATAGATGAGACCAGGTCGGTACCAGTGGTCGTCAAACAGGAAGCCGATCACCGAGTATTCAAAGTGCTTTCGCAGCATGTTGAGGATGAGCACCGTACCCACAGCGGCGGTAGCCCAGTAAGCCGATGCAAAGATGGTCATGCCGACATTGATCACCACCAGCATGAGGTAGGGGAACACGAAGAAGTTGGCCTGTCGCTTGTAGAAGGCACGCCCGAATGGTGTGATGGTCTCGTCATCACCGCCAGACACCAATCCCTCGCTCTTTTCTGGCACCGCCTTACCGAAGCTGACGGCTTCACCGTGCTTGGAGCCCATCCATACACTTCCTTCCTCATAGTGACCATTTCGGCGCGCCAAAGCACCAGATCCCATAACACACTGTTTGCCGATGATGGTACCAGGAAGCAACACCACTCGATCCGCAATCATGGCACCTCGTCCGACACGAACGCGAGCCCAACCGATACTGTCCGATGTAAACACTTCTGAACGCGAGCCAAAGACGACATCATCGCCAATCTCGAGCAGCTCAGGATCGGGGCAGTAGATGCTCGAACCAGGCCAGTAGACACGCTTGCCGACGCGAGCACCCATGGCGCGGAAGATGACCGAAGTCATTTCGTAATGCGTGCCCAAGATGGCCAGAGCACGACGCACTCGTGGCTGAGACAGAAGCTGCTGGTTCATCCATCGACGGAAGAGTGCGTACTGCGTCGCGTTGCGCATCGAGCCTTCCTTGTTGAGTCCAAGAATGCGCTTGACGAGGATACCGAAGGCCAGGTTGATGAGCGGTGGCATGCCGTTTCGCACAACACGAGCGACATAATGCCAGCCAATTCGGCGAGGGTATGCAAACCAGGCAATGACACCCTTGACACTGTCGTGGTGGTCAAAGGCGAATGGCTGAGACAGAAGCATGAAGAGCGAGGCGAACCACGGCACGTAGCAGGCGAAGCGGACAAAGAAGATGATAGGATATCCGATCAGAGCCTTGAGCGCCCAGTGAGGCTGAGGAGCATTGTTGCGATTGTAGGCAGCGTAGGCATCCGAGGAAGGCTCCTCGTGCGAAGAGGACTGAGGGCCCCAGACCGTGCCGTCAGCGAGCCTAGCACCGGGGGAGATCTGAGTGAAGGTGTTGATGACACAGTCGCGACCGACAATGACGGGCTCCAGCCTGAAGTAACCGTCTCGCTCGACACAGAAGCCACGGAGCAGACACTTGTCGATACGAGCGCCGTCGTGGATGGTGATCAAGTCGTGCTCAGCAATCTTGGCAAACTGGTCAATCTGGACATCAGAGCCGATCGACATGCCCAACAAGCGGTAGTAGACCTTTTGCAGACCAGGTGTCATGGCGAAGAGACCTTTACCGGCAGTCTTGAGTGACTGGTTGACAATCCACCATCGGAGGTGGTAGTTGCACCACATTGGGTACTTGCCTGGGCGATACCTGCCAATGACGACCCACTTGAAGGCGATGGCAGTGACGGGACAGATGATACGACTCGTCAACCTGGCGACGATAATAGAGGCCAACAGCGCGCCAACTCGCTCCCAGAAGATGTCACGAATGTAAAAGGCGGAGAAGGCGAGACCATGCAAGATGACGGTCCATGTCCATGCGGCCTTGAAGGGATAGAAGAAAAGAAAAGGAATGGCCTGAATAAAGAGAACCCAGGGATGTGTCTGGCTGCGTGGCTTGTAGCCATGGCTCTGGAAAGCAACATCTTCATCCTCATCGTAACGGTGTGCTGCGTATGTTGCTCCAAGAGCGCCCTTGTCATCGTAGCCATCGTAGAAGTCGTCCTCATTTTCATCCTCCTCGCCCTGCTCATCGTCAACAAGATCGGCGATGCCTGCCACAGTCGAGTTGTTGAAAAGCGTCGACACCTCGAGAGACACGCCGGTCTCTTTGCGAATGAGATGCACCAATCGACCTAGCAACAGACTGTTGCCTCCGAGCAAGAAGAAGTCGGACTCGGCTGTGATCGAACCGGCTTCGGTGTCGAGGAGACGAGCAATAATGTCTCGAACGATCAAAGCAGTGCGAGTCATGCTGGAAGCGTTCTGCCTGCGCACCTCGGCCTCCATGGTGTCGAAATCGATCTGACCGTGGTTCTTTGCGAGTGGCTGTCGGAAGACGTGGAGCGGGTTGGGCACCACATAGCCGTGAAGCACTTGCGCCAAAGCCCGGTCGATATCTGCTGCATCGTAGTCGGCATCCTCCTCGACCTGGATGAAAGCTTCTGGCGAGCCATCACGACGCTGACGGACAGCGGCCTCGATGATGCCTGGAATGCGGTAGCAGGCACGCTCGACCGCTCGGACGTCTACAGTGACGAGGTCGCATGGGATCGGCTCAGAGAGCGGCACCTCTTTACCGGGAGCCTTGGCTTCAAAGTGACGCTGCAGAGGTGGCACATCGTCCGAAAGCGGTCCGATGCCGAGACGTGTGCCAAGCTTGATACGGAGAGGCTTTCCTGCTTGGTTCTTGGGAAGATCGTCCATGTAGACGGCGGCAAATGGCCACTTGGAAGGGTGCAAATGAGATCGAAGCATATTGTGCAACTCGGCAAGTCCAACTCTTGGCTGGTTAGGTACCGGCACAATGACGACACCGATGGTCTCTTGCAAGACGTCGTGCTCGATGGAGAATGCGAGACACTGCTTGACACGATCCGAGCAGGCTTGTGTGATGGCCTCCTCGACTTCGAACGGTGACACGACCTCACCACCTTTGTTAATGATTTCCTTGGATCGACCAGTAATGTAGAGGTATCCATCTGCGTCCATGTGACCCATGTCTCCGGAGTCGAACCAGCCCTCGCTAGAGAAGGAGGAGGTGTCGAGAGGTTCAAATGGATCCGCGGATACTTCGTAGCCTGAGAAGGTTGGCAGACCTCGCACCGAGACGGCACCGGTCTGGCCGACGGGCAACTCGCGTTCCTTGTCGAAAGGATCACGAATGGAAAGATCGGGACCACATGCGACACCGGAGCAACCGGGTCGATCGAGCTGGTAATTGGTTGGAGGCGAAGCGATGGGCATGCACTCGGTCATTCCGTACGAAGGAAGCACGGCACATCCGATGAAGGTCTCCTTGAGCTGAACGGCGAGTGATGGCAAAAGACCACCTGCTGCGTTGGCAATCATCTTGATGCTGGTCTCCTTTGATGCATCGACGCCTTCGGGCTTGGATGCGAGAATGGCGTGGTGCATGGTGGGGGCAGCATAGTACCATGTGGCACCAAGCTGCTTTGCGAGCGGCCACCAGGCGTTGGCGTCGAAACCAGCGCACATGATGGCACTTCCTGCAGAGAAGACGGGCGACCACAAGTTACGAACGATACCGCCGACGTGGAAGAGAGGCATCATATTCATGTTGACGCTCTCTGGTCTAAGGTCCCACGAGTAGACGACACAACATGTGCCGACGATGAGATGTCGTAGTGAGTATGGCACGACTTTCTTCTTGCCCGAGGTACCGGAAGTGTGAAGGACGAGACTCTGGTGTTCGAGACCGTGGGGGGCCGAGGGTCGACGCCCTGATGTGGATGCGACGCCGTTCTCGCCAAGGAGAGACATGTCAAAGATACCAGCCGGGCCCGAAGTTCGTGGCTCAATAAAGATGATTTCCATGTTGTCCTGATCGCGAAGTGTGTGTAAGCCGAGACGCTCTACTGCATCTCGTGTGGTAACGACAGCTCGTGCACGTAGTCGAAGGGCATCATCGCGCAACTCGCCCGCTGTACAACTCGCGTTGACAGGTGCACAGGTATGGTAAGCAGCGACGGAAAGGAGAGCCAATGCGTTCTCAGGACCTGTTGGGAGTGCCATCATGACACGGTCGTTGGGACCGAGAGGCGACCTGCCGGATGAGCATGGTAGGATGAAGTTGGAAACAAAAGATCGGATGTGACGATGTTCGAGAGGTGGACGAGAGAGATCTGGGGACCATAGCGCTGGATTTGAAGTGGAAGGAAGACAGTCGATGAGGGTGGATATTCTGCCATTGTCGGTGACGTGTTCTGCGATGTGGTCACCGAGCGACCTGGTCTTTGGGCGCGGTGGAAGGCTATACAAGAAGCCGAGAGGGAAGTCTGCGCTCATGCTGGGCCAGCCCTAGCGGATGTGAGCAGGAAAAAGAGGCGGGGTGCGGATGTGATGCGCTTGTTCGTGCTGAGCTGGATGGCAGGGATGGATTAAGTCGTGATTGCGGAGAGAAAGTGACGTCGAGCTGCACAATTTGATCGAGTCGTATAGTCGTCCGTGATGCTGACGGGAATCGCGATGATAAAGTTGAGACTGCCTAGACTTGCATCGAGTGTATGAAACCGGAAGAGCTGAAAAACGACGCGAGGTATGGTCGACGAAAGCTGCCGCCTACGGGATCCGTATCCAAGTCGGGTGGAGAGATGGAAGGATGAAGGCAGAAGGATCCGTCAAGCAGGAAGGCGGAAAGGAATGGGTTTAGGATGAAGGTGAGGATGATGGATCGTGGTTGAAGGTAAGAGGCAGCTGCTGAGAATGTCGCCTAGCCAGCTGAGTGTGAGAGTGTGTGAGAGTGTGAGAGAGAGAGTGCGTGTGTGTGTGTGTTGCGTGTGTGGACAGCCGTCGCGCACGCTGGCCAGTCAAGCACAGTGTGTTGCGCTTTCTCCTCTCTCTCTCGGCTTGCAAGCGCGAAATTATTGATAATTTTTGAAATCACATTTCTCGCATTGAAATTCCAGCAGGGCTGCGCTGCAGTCAAGGGGTGTGTGTGTGTGTGTGTGCTGCCCTGGCGCGGAGCATCAAAATCGCGTGCCGTGCGGCGATCACAGCCCAGCTACAGCACGCGTCATTTGGTTTTCCAGATTTCACTATCACAAAATTCGCTCCCCCCCCTGTGTCACTATACATGAATATTCCTACTCATCTCACAATACAACCTTGGCAGATTTTTTGTGAACACCTACTTTGATTGCTTGAGTGCAGAATCCACAAATCAGAACCTTGTTTGACCACCTTTGGCCTTAATTACAGCTTCCATCCTTCTTGGCATGCTTTCTAGAAGCTTACCAAGGTAATCTTCTTCAATGGTCTCCCAAGCTTGTAGGCTCCTGATTCCCACTTTTTTGAGATGCCTACTGACTGTACTGGCTGACATACCATCATTTTGCTGTCCAATCTCTTTCAAAGGAGTTCTTCTGCTCTGTGCATCCTTTTGTGTGTTTCTGATCATGTTTCTGATAGCTTGTGGGCTGTAATTTGGGTTTCCAGCAGTAGAATATGCACTCTCCTTGCTTCCAGTGGTGTCATAGCACTTGCAGAACTTGTATATAGTGTCATAGTTGAGGCCCAGGTGAGCTGCAATTTTTGGAAGCTTCCATCCTGCTGATCTGAGTGATATACATGCAGTTTTCTCTTGAGCAGTGAGTAGATGGTGTCTGGAAGGGCCAGATGATGTGCTAGATGATGCCATTTGATGCAAAATTGAGCGAGATATGCTGATTACAGGAGATGCTGGTGATGAGGAGATACGATGAATTTTGCAAGTCCAAGAAAATCTGCAAAACCAAATGACGCGTGCTGTACAGTAGCAACAAGCATACAGTAGTAGTTCGGCACCATTACTCCTTTTTTCTTGTTACTGTACCCCTGTCCAAAGTTCTCATCCCACCTCAGCTTCAGGCTTTACCTTTGATGTGGGCTCAGGCTACGTTCTCTTCACCGACTTCCTTTGGCGTTGAGTGAGCCTGTCGGGTAACGAATAGGCTGAATCAGTGTTAGAATGAGAGACGGCTTGAAGCAAAGAAGCGGCGGCTATTCCGAATGGCACACCAAAGACCCGATTCGCAACAAGGCAATCCTGATCATCTTGTGTCCTGTCTTGTGTGATGCCCAGTCAGCGACTTACAAGGAGAGCACCAACCGAATGAGGTGGGCGGGCACAACCTTGCCACCTTCACCAAGCTTTCCTCGGTAAAACTTTGTTGCCTGTCGAAGAGGTCGATCTCGCCGACGGTCTGTCATCGCCAGGCGCTGTTCGGTGCTCTCGGTGCGACAAGATGCAGCAGCGGCCTTCTTGCATTGCTGAGCGCCATTGGGTGCATTAGCTGTCTGGCGCAGATGTCGCAGCAAGGCACATGGCATGCCGGTGACAGCAAGGCAATGCAACCTCCGATACGCATGTTTGGTCACATCGTAGCGTGGATGCATCGTCAGCATACTGTACGAGCACGATCGGAACTGTGCCGATCTGACGTGGATCGTATGAGGAAAGGGAGCAGCGGCATTTCATCTTGGTTGTGCGACTGATGCGCTGCGATGCGATCCGAGAAATCGACTATGCGCTTCGGAAAGGCGCTGTCTGCAGCACAGAGCGCTTCGGACTCGCTGGGAACAACGCCATATCGCTGTAGTATGTTCGCTTTCTCACTGAGTCGCTTTCCATAAGAACAACCCTTGGTCCTTTCATCGAGCTCTCTTGTTCCAGCACGTAAGTGTGTGATGATCCATCAGGCATCCACAAGGGAAAGCTGAACCGCAGCGAGCAAGAAGTGGCATAGGCTGCACAAGAAGAAATGACAAGAGCGGGCCTGAATAGCCGAGACATGTTTGGCAGCTGGCGCGGCTGGCTAGCGAGGCCTTTTCTCCGATCTGATCTTCGGCAGATGGCACGTCACGTGCCAAACATCGTCTTGTCTGCTGCTGCGGTCTAACAACATGGCAGCACGACATGACGCTCTTCCCTGCAACTTTGCTTCCGCACGAAATCCACCTGTCTACAAATGCAATCGGCCGATCAGAGGCTAAAAGAGCTTCTCGAAGTCTTCTGTCGAAGCTCACACCCGCCATCTATCGGTGGCGTGGTGTTTGCATGGGCACAAGCGAGCGGTTGATCTTTGGAGCTGTCCCGGCCCTTTGCACCGGTCGATTTGCGTTTCTGCCGTGCGAGCCAGCCGGTCAAAGTTGACCGATGTGGACCTCTCTCGCCCGCGTGCCAGACAGAGTCTTCTCCACAACCACCTCAGCATCGGACAATGCGGGGGTGGGGGGCATGACCCGTACTCCGCATGCAACGTCCTTTCCTCTTGCTCTCAAGGTGAGTGACCAGCTCAACTATCGATACGCAGCCAGTTCAGACGGCGGAGAGAAGCCAACGGGAAGCTTCCACGACCTTGGTGGGCGATTCTGCGATGGAAGCGAAGGGAGAACAAGTAGAAGACACGGACTGAGGAGGCTCACGAAATGTGAACCGGCAACAAGGATCAAGGACATTCCCGGACTTGTCGGAAGTCATCGGCTCAAAATTGCCCGCCCATCGTTTGTCTCGCTCGCTACAGTACGAATTTGACCGGGAGAATTCTGCTCAAGGAGAGCGAGCAAAAGCAACACCACGAAAGAAAATGACTTGAACTTTCAGATGCAAATTCAAGTGCAATGCTGTGGAGAGGTCGAATTTGTATTTACCTGTATCATATTCACAATTCAGCCAATCATCGATCTGAATTCCGAAGATTCATGTCGAGCTTTCAGAGCTTCAGTGATGAGGACGAGGACGAGGAGCTGGAGGCACCGGTCATCAACGTCAGACCGGTTCACGGCTTGGCTTCCCCGCTACGCCCGCTACAGAAATCGAAATTCTGTGAGTCTCTGCTCGCTCGCTCTCCGCCTTTTTGCGTCATGCGTCACTCCGCTTTTCACTCACACCGAGACTGTGACTGGGGCTCTGTGTGTGTGTGTCGAAGGAACAAGTGACAATCCAATGAGAATGCTGTCTGTGTGTGTGGAAGGTGGGGTCGCATGAGAGAGTCACATTTGGCTGCTGCACTCACACGGCTTTGTTCGTAGCCTTTGCTCCGGCCGGTCCACCTCATCTCGCCGGACGGGCCTATCCTTCCTTGCTTGCTTCCATTCTTTCTGGTGATTATAGATCAAGCCTTTCTTGCCTTGCCTTCGCACACACCATTTTCCCCTCTTTCCTCTTTGTCCATCACAACGTCGGTCAAGCTCAGCTGCCCCGCTCGCCGCAAACACTCCATTCCATTCGAAGCCGATAAGAACATTGCCAAGCCCATCTATCCATCCACAAGATCGCTAGCTTCCGTTCTCGTCCTCGCTCCCTCGCTCGTTCGTTTGTCCGCCCGCTCTAGATTACGGTAGCGGCTTGTCCTCACCCCTTATGACACTCCTCGGCCTGGGTCGTTCTCAAGCTCGCACGTCTGCTTCACGACTCGTTGCTTCTGCCTCCAGCAAGAAAGCTACCCCCATCGCCATCATGTCGTCGCGATACAACTCCACTTCCACCCAGAGCGGTGGTATCGGCAATGGCCCCATGTACGAGGGTCAGAGCGCCATGCCCCACCTTCCCGTGCCTGCTCTTGAGCAGACCTTGAAGAAATACCTCAGGAGCACCGTCCCTCACCAGACCAAGGAATCGCTTGCCAAGACCGAAGAGGCCGTCCAGTCGGCTCTCTCTGGCCCCGATGCCAAGCTCGTTCAGACCCTCCAGCAGCGTCTCCAAGACCGAGCCACCAAGGAAGGCCGCGAGAGCTGGCTCAGCGAGTGGTGGAACGACGCTGCCTACATGGCCTACCGTGACCCCGTTGTTCCCTACGTCAGCTACTTCTACTCGCACAAGGACGACAGGACCCGCCGCACCGGCCCCAAGCGAGCTGCTGGCTTGCTCAAGGCTTTCCTTGCATTCCGCAGGCTTCTCGAGACTGAACAGCTTGCCCCTGAGAAGGGCAAGTCTGGTCCTCTCTGTATGAGGTCGTACAAGTGGATGTTCAACGCGAACCGCATTCCCGAAAAGCCCTCGGACACCGCCGTCAAGTACGATTGGCAGAACCACAACCACCTCGTTGTCCTCCGCAATGGTCACTTTTACGAGTTCGACCTCATCCACAACGGTCAGGAGCTCAGCGAGGCCGAGATCGAGTCTCAACTCCAAAAGATCCTCTCGGACAGCGCTTCCAGCAAGCCTGCTCCCCATCCCATCGGTGCTCTCTCGTCCAACAACCGTGACAAGTGGACCGACTCGCGCAAGGCTCTCGCCTCTCTCCCTGGCAACCAGCAGGCGTTGGAGCGAATCGACAGCTCCGTCATTGTCCTCTGTCTCGATGAGACCGCTCCTCACAGCATCGAGTCTACCGCATGGCGACTCTGGTGCGGTGACGGCAAGAACCGATTCTACGACAAGCAGCAGATCATCACTTTCGCCAACGGCAAGTCTGGTTTCATGGGCGAACACTCGATGATGGACGGTACTCCTACTTTGCGTCTCAACGATTTCGCTTTGCAGGCTTTGCAAGCTGGCAAGATCGATTTGGGCTCTTCCAACCGCACTGACTTGCCTGCTCCCAAGCAGATCCAATTCAAGACCGACAAGACGGTCGAGGCTAACATCGAGGAGAGTATCAAGGATTTCGACTCGCTCATGGGTCGTCACGATCTTTCGGTCCTTGACTTCCAGGGCTACGGTAAGGGTGCGATTAAGAAGTTCAAATGCTCGCCTGATGCTTGGGTCCAGATGGTAGTTCAGATGGCTTACTACAAGATGTACGGCAAGCCTTGTCCAACCTACGAGTCTGCTCAGACACGAAAGTTCAAATGGGGACGAACCGAAACCATCCGATCCGCCTCGATCGAATCTAAAGCTTTCTGCGAAGTCATGGAGTCTCACAGCACCTCGGACGCTGAACGATACGAAAAGTTCCAAGCCGCTGTCAAGCAACATCTCTCCTACGCCTCCTCCGCTGCTAACGGCCAAGGTGTCGACCGTCACCTCTTTGGTCTCAAGAAGTTGCTCAAGGAAGGTGAGAAGCTTCCTGCTATCTACGAAGACCCTGCTTACGCTTTGACTTCGACGTGGAAGTTGTCCACTTCGCAGATTTCGAGCGAGGTGTTTTCATGCTGGGGATTCGGCGAGGTGACTCCGAAGGGTTTCGGATGTGCTTATGCCATCAAGGAGAATTCTTTGACTTTTACAATTACTTCATTGAAGTTGGGAGCAAGTGATTTGCGACACTACATCAACGAGGCTGCTGTCGAGCTTAGGGATTTGCATCTGCGTTTGCAGCAAAACGAGGCGCCTAAGGCCAAGGTCTAAGTTTCTGGACTCAATTCCCCTTTCTTCCTGTAGATACGAAGTGTTATCCTTACTTTATCGACTGAACGAATGCAAGTATAGACTATTCTTTTCCGAATATTTGATGAGACGTGTGTTGCAAAATCCAGAAGACGCTGAAGTTGTCCTGGGGGAGAGGTGAGGATGGTATGATCGTGACTGGTGTTTTCTAGGATTCATTTTTCTGCCCCATTTTCTATTGAGAATTCTGGCGCATGTGTTTCTTGGTTTGTTCGTAGCTTTTCAGTGTGGAGGAGAGTTGCCGAAAAATTTGCCGGAGGTGACTTCAGGGTTCAAGAAGATCCGTCGTTCTCTCTATGCCCTGTCTCTTTGCAACTACCAACTCGAGCTTGCACTCGCCATTCCACACGAAGCTTTAGTAGCGGTCATGCTGCGATCGCTACTGAGAGCGCCTTCTGGCTGCTCGCGTACAGCTCTGACAGCGAGCTCGCGACTACAGCCACCCTCAATAACTTGGACTGGCAAGCTCGCATCATCATCGTCAGTAGCAAACCAGTCGCTCGTGATCAATCGTCGCTCTTTGAGCTCATCAACACGCTTGCGGAATGCTGTAGACACGGAAACCGTACAGGAGATTCCAGATGCTGAAGCCTCGGCAACCTCCCCCGTATCTGCACCGAAGTCGACGTTTGTCCCACGACAAAGCTTCGCCTTGCCCATCACGACACCTTCCTGGTATGCCGGGCACATGGCTCGTGCGATCCGGTCGATGCCGTACCTCCTGGCGCGCTATCCTCCACCATTGGTAATTGAAGCAAGAGATGCGCGGTTGCCGTTGACCTCGATCAACCCTGTATTTGAAAAGTTGCTCAGGAAAGCTCCCACTGCAAACGACGGTCTCGAGAACCTTCCCCCCTCCCTCTCCCCCTCCTCCTCATCCTCCGGCGGTGGGGTAGATGCATCAACATGGCGATCTCGTCGACTGATCGTATATCTCAAGCGCGATCTGATCGATCCATCTGTCGAATCATCTGTCCTTTCCGCTCTCCGGGAAAGGGATCCACAGCAGCAAGTTTTGTTTATCGATACAAGGGTAGATTCGGACGTCAAAAAGGTGCTGTATTGGGTTCAGAAGCAGGCGTGCAAGATTTCTATCGATGAGAGTATCAATGCGCCTCCGAAGAAGGTGTCGGAGAAAGCGGAGAAGAGAGCAAAGAAGGGGTTGTCCGGAGCATTTAGGCATACACCCACTCCAGAGGAAGGGGTGAGGTTGTTGATTTTAGGAATGCCTAATGTGGGCAAGAGTAGCTTGTTGAATGCGCTCAGGAGGGTTGGGACGGGCAAGGGCAAGGCGGCTAGTACGGCACCGCATCCGGGACATACCAGAAAGTTGACGGGGACTGTGAGGATTAGTAAGGCTGGTCCGAGTAAGGTGGAGCCAGAGCCGGCGAGGGAGCCTGGGAGAAGGTCAAGGAGATACGGAATGATGGAGGAGAAGGAGGGGGAGGAGGGGGATAGTGTTGTGGCAGAGGGCTCTTTTACTATTTCTTCCAGCGATGACAGAAGGACAGAAGAAACTGATGCAAGTGGCGGAGGCGAAGGCGGAAAGGAGGGGAAGAAACCAAAAGATCCACCCATCTACGTCTACGATACGCCCGGAGTCATGGTTCCTTTCCTTGGCCATGGAGCATCTGGTGCTGAACGTGGAATCAAATTGGCTATCACTGCTGGTATCAAAGATTCCCTATTCGACGTTCAACTCCTCACAGACTATCTACTCTATCGTCTTAATCTCCGTCCCTGCCCACCCCCACTCCCTTCCTCTTCCTCTTCCTCTTCCTCCACTGCTACGCCTTCCCTCCCCACGTACGTCTCCAACCTCCCACTCAGTCTCGAAGGCTACCTCTCCACCTGCGACGACCCGCACGGCCGCACCAACTCGATCGCCGAACTTTTCTGGCATGTCGCTGGCAAAGCCCCTGGTTCTCTGCGCAAGGGAAATGTTCGAGACCTGGACGCGGCGGCGCAATTCATGCTGCAACACTGGCGACTAGGAAAGTTGGACGCGAATACAGAGTTGGACCTCAACACGACGGATGCTGGGGAGATCCAGAGGAAGGTGAATGCCTTTTTTGACAACGGAGGTGATTTGGGGGCATCGGAGGGAGTCAGTGCACTTCCCATCCCTCTCGGAACCGTAACAGAGGGTACTACTGAGAGAAGAGAAGGGACAGAGGAGAGTAGAACACAGCAGAAGAAGCAACAGAAGAAGCAGGATGTTCTGGCTAGGAAGAGGAAGTTGATGGATAAAGGGATTGCTGTTGGCAAAGCCAAAGGACCCAAGAAGGCTGCGTTTAGGGGTGGGGCGGCCAAGAAGAAGCGTAAATAAAACCTTGCTCATCTAGAGGGAAAGAGAAAAGACTTGCATCATCACCACTACTAGAACTTGTATCAGCATTTGTACTTGTATCAACAACATATCGAACAATGCTCGCATTCACACCGTCTTTTGCAGCACAGGAACAAGTTGTGAAACGTTACTTGTATTTCTAGACGAGACTACAGTAGTATCATCATTTTGTGATTCTTGAGCAAAGTCCTAACCGAAGCCATTTAGTTCTTGGGCTTGTACTCAGTAGGGCCCAACATAAACTCTGGCCTAACGATCTTCTTGAACTCTTCCTCGGTCATGAAACCCAGTGCGACGGTAGCGTCAACCAGCTTGGTTCCTTCCTTGTGAGCCTTCTTAGCAGCAGCGGCAACATTGTCGTAGCCCAAGTGGGAGTTGAGGATGGTAGCGAGCATCAATGACTCGTTGAGAATCTTGTTGATGGTGTCCCTGTTGGCTTCGATACCGACGACGCAGTTCTTAGTGAACGAACGGGCACCATCTGCAAGCAAACGAATGGACTGGAGAAGGTTCTTAACCAGCACAGGCTTGAAGACGTTCAACTCGAACTGACCGTAGGAACCAGCCACCGAGATGGTTGTGTTGTTACCCATCACCTGCGCAGCCACCATGGTTAGCGCCTCGCACTGAGTAGGGTTGAGCTTACCAGGCATGATGGACGAACCAGGCTCGTTTTCAGGCAAGCTAAGCTCTCCCAAGCCACACCTGGGACCGGAACCAAGATAACGAATGTCGTTGGCAATCTTCATGAGCGAAACAGCAACAGTGTTGAGTGCACCGCTAGCTTCAACGATGGCATCGTGGGCAGCGAGAGCTTCAAACTTGTTCTCGGCGGTTTCGAACTTCAAGCCGGTGATGTTGGAGATTTCGGCGGCAACTTTCTTGTCGAAACCAATGTAGGTGTTGAGACCGGTACCGACGGCGGTACCACCCTGGGCGAGTTGGGAGAGACGAGGGATGACGGCCTTGACGCGCTCGATACCGTTGGAAACCTGCTTGACGTAGCCGGAGAACTCTTGGCCGAGGGTGAGCGGGGTAGCGTCCTGCAAGTGGGTACGGCCGATCTTGATGATGTCGTCAAACTCGGCACGCTTAGCATCGAGAGCAGCACGAAGCTCCTCAAGAGCAGGGAGGAGGGACTTGGTGATCTGAGTGACCGAAGCGACGTGCATGGCGGTAGGGAAAGTGTCGTTGGAGGACTGACTCATGTTGACGTGGTCGTTAGGGTGAACTGGGGCTTTGGAACCAAGTTCACCACCGAGGATTTCGATGGCACGATTGGAGATGACCTCGTTGACGTTCATGTTAGTCTGGGTTCCGGAACCGGTCTGGAAGACGACGAGGGGGAAGTGGCTGTGGAGTTTGCCGGCAATGACTTCGTCAGCGGCCTGGCAGATGGCATCGGCGACTTTGGGGTCGAGACCAAAGGACTTGTTGACGGTAGCAGCGGCCTTCTTGAGAACACCGAAAGCCTCGATGAGGGGTTCGGGCATGCGTTCCTGAGGTCCACCAATGTCAAAGTTCTGGAGCGAACGCTGGGTTTGGGCACCCCAGTATCGGTCAGCAGGGACCTGGAGAGGACCAAAGGTGTCCTTCTCAGAACGGAACTTGCCCTGGGACATGATCAAGGCGGAGGAAGCAAAGCCTCGAGCGGGGACGGCGGAAGCGATGGCGAGACGGGGAGCGACTCGAGCAGATCCCTATTTGATGAGAGGGAGGGAGGTGGGTATTGGGCGATGGCAGAACAGAAGAGATGGTGTCAAAGCAAGTCAGTAACACAATGATCTGATGGCGAGGAAGAACAGAACAACGAGCAAGAGCAATTGAAGCTATGGAATGCAAGGCAGAAGCACACGGAAGCGAACGGGCCAACCATCTCTCTTGCTAGGTCAAGGGAACCCTTTTCCCCCCACGCAAAGCAGAAGCTTGATGCAACTCCGCATCTTTCCGAAGGCAGTATTCGGAGTAATCCATGTGACCGTTTGCGCTCCACATTCGCCGACCATTGCCATGGGTGTCTCGTCGATCAAATGCGAGCAGGCAACAGCATACATATGAGCCAAGTAAACGAGTTGCAAGGTGGAGCCGAACGTGCGCGCGCGCCCGACGACTCGCGCGAATCGGCATGTCCACCTTGCCTCTCCGCGAAAGCCGTCTTGTGCTGCCGATCAAGTGAATTTTATCTCGTATTTTGCTTGCTTGCTTCGTGCCTTCCTGGAGAGCTGTACTTTCTTCGACGCATCTATGTAACGTCTCCTTCCTGCGGTGCTCCCATCTGCAGTTACTGCTCTTGAAACGAGAAGAGCTCCCACGCTTATGCTGCTTGTGCATCGAGGATGACTGCTGCTGCTGTGAAACTTACCCTAAGGGATCGAAGAGCGACAGATCGAGCAACCATTTTGAAGGTGGTGACGAGGATGAGGGATGGATGAAAGAAAGGTGGAAAGGTGCGAGCAAGGTAAAGGTCGCTGTGTGTGTGTGTGTGTGGATGTGGGTGTTGCTTTGTTAACCGGGCGCACCTTGTCCTCGGCATCACTTGTGCCTTTCATTTGACCGGTCGTTTGAAAGAAATACTGTAACTTGTCACTCCCGATCTTGGCTCATCTTGGCTCTTGCCCCTGTCCGAAACTCGTCGGAGCTCACATGTGCCTGTTCACCAATCTTTCTTCCATCTCAAAGAGTCATCATCATCAGCTCCTTCCACTCTCCTCCTTTCACAATGCCTCCATGGCAAGAGCGCAGCCGTCTTTCTTCACATTCACAATACTACGCGCATCTTTAGGCTCTCCTATCGTCTCCCTGAGCATCTCTGCGCAATGCCATTGCATCATCGGATAAGCCGGCGCAGCGCAGATCTTTCTTCTGGAAACTTTCAGACTTTTTTTTGTTTGTTTAGCTTTAGCTTTTTGTTTTTGTTTTAATTGGCGATCCGTGACTTTCCGAGCCTCATCATCCTCGCGTGCTTCTCCGAAGTAAACCGTCGTGGAATGAGATCAGAGTGAGCAGCAAAATCGGGTGTATTAATCGGGAGAATCGGCTCGGAAGACGGGTCTTGTAATTGATGGCGCTGCGGGTGTAACACGCGACCGTGCGAAAGAGTAACATAGTAACAGACTGTGGTGTGTGAAATGTTGCGAGTGCGAGCACACTTGACTCTTTCGGCGTCGTTGCTGTCTGTGCTTTACGCCCACCAATTGTGTTTCCTTTGTCACTTGCAGATGAAACCATCCTCGCTCGTTGCTTCCTTCCTTCGAGCCTTCTCTGCTCCACGTCCATTGCACCTCCAAACTCCTCGTTTCCGGTTCACGCTCCGAAATTCCTCTTCTCTTCAGAGTAACGCCGTCCACCTTCGTCCCTCAGTTTCCAAGCAACTCACAAAGGTATGCAAAACTTCCCCAATTAACCCGGTTTGGCCTGTATCCGACGTTGCTTTCCCCACCTTCCCCACCATCGCCTCCGCCTGTCAGCTTTATTTAATCCCTTTCCACAGCTGCACAGGCCATAGGACAAACGGTCATCAAAATAGCCGACCAAATGCGGTCTCTCTTCTCGCTCAGTATCAGAAAGGCTCACCTCTTCTTCGCCCTTTCCCTCTTTGCTGCAATTCTTGCCATCCTTCTGTCCTCTGCTTCACATCGCATCGCCGCCTGGCAGTCGCTTCGTTCAGCTGCTTGCACCACTTTCTTCCGAAACCACGCCACCTGTACCCTCGCAGACCCTGCTTTCGCCCCTGTCTCTTCCGCCATGACCGACGCTACCGACGCCTCCAAGTGGTTCCGCTTGCCTCGCAGCGTGGTCCCCACACACTACGACATCACCCTCAAGTCCGATCTCGAGGCTCTTCGCTTCTCCGGTACCGCCACCATCGACCTTGACGTCCTCGAGCAGACCGACTCGATTGTCTTCAACGCTGCTGCCAAGCTCGCTCTCAGCAAGTCGCTCGTCCTCAGTCAGGCGCTCAAGACCGACAACAAGAGCTTTGTCACCCTCGACATTGACTCTAAGCATGAGCGTGCCACTGCCAAGCTCCCCAACGCCCTCCCTAAGGGCTCCAAGGCACAGCTCGTTGTTGCCTTTGCCAGCGACATTGACAACAGCATGATGGGTTACTACCGCTCTACCTGGGAGCACGAGGACAAGAAGGGTTTCTACGCTCTCACTCAGTTCGAACCTACCGCTGCTCGTCGTGCTATCCCCACCTGGGATGAGCCCAACCTCAAGGCCACCTACACCTTCCGAATGATCCACCGCAAGGAGACCACCGCGCTTGCCAACATGAACGTCGTCAGCTCCAAGGACATCTCCCAGCTTGAGCAGGACAAGCTTCTTCGTGCTGCCGAGCTCGGTCTCGACGAGGCCTCGCTCAAGGCTGCAAAGACCGAGGGCAAGACCGAAGGCAAGACCGAAGGCAAGACCGAGGTCTCTTCGTCCACCGCCTCTAACGACTGGACCCTCACCGAGTTTGCTACTACTCCCAAGGTCTCGACGTACCTCGTTGCATGGGCCAACGGTCCCTTTGTCAGCCTCGAGAGCAGCTACACCAGCCCTCTCACCGGCAAGGTCATCCCCATGAAGGTTTACACCACCCCCGAGTACATTCATCAGGCTCAGTACGCTCTCGACGTCAAGGTCAAGGTTTTGCCAGAGTACGAGCGTGTTTTCGACGTCGCTTACCCTCTGCCCAAGCTCGACACCCTCGTCGCCTCCGATTTCGATGCTGGCGCCATGGAGAACTGGGGTCTCATTACCGGCCGTACCTCGGTCTACCTCTACGATGCTGAGAAGTCCGGTCTCCAGGGTCAGAAGCGAACCGCCGGTGTCCAGTCGCACGAAGTTGCTCACCAGTGGTTCGGTAACATCGCTACCTTGGACTGGTGGGACAACCTCTGGCTCAACGAGGCTTTCGCTACCCTTATGGGTGAGGTTGTCATTCTCGACCGATGCTTCCCTGAGTGGGAGTCGGCTTCCGAGTTCATCAACGTCCACCTCGACCGCGCTCTCGACCTCGACGGCAAGCGATCCAGTCACCCCATCGAGGTTCCTCTCGTTGGTGAGAATGTCGAGGATGCCATCAACCAGGTGTTCGACGCTATCTCCTACTCCAAGGGTGCCAGTGTCCTCCGCATGCTTTCCAACATGATTGGCGAGGATGTCTTCCTCAAGGGCGTCTCGATCTACCTCAAGAAGCACCTTTACTCTAACGCTGTCACCAAGGACCTCTGGAACGGTATCAGCGAGTCTTCAGGCCGAGACATTGCTTCCATCATGGCCAACTGGATCTTGAAGCAGGGTTTCCCTGTTCTTACGGTCACTGAGGAGGCCGACGGTCTTCGTATCAAGCAGAACCGTTTCCTCTCCACTGGTGACCCCACTCCTGAGGAGGACGAGACCCTTTGGTACGTTCCCCTCATGCTCAAAACCGTCGGTGCTGACGGCAAGGTTTCGGTTGACCGTGAGGCTTTCCTCAAGAGCGAGCGTGAGGTCAAGATTCCTCTTGCCAACGCCAAGGATGTCACCTACAAGCTCAATGCCGAGACCATCGGTGTCTACCGCGTTGCTTACTCTCCTGAGCGTCTCGCCAAGCTCGGTGAGGAGGCTGCCAAGAAGGACTCTGCTTTCTCGCTCGAGGACCGTGTCGGTCTTGTTTCGGACGCCTTCACTCTTGCTTCAGCTGGTTACGGTAAGACCTCGGGCGGTCTCTCGCTTCTCAAGGCTCTGCGCAACGACCCTACTTACCTTGTCAACTCGGCTTCGTCGCTCAACCTCGGTACGCTCAGCAGTGCCTGGTGGGAGCAGGACCTCAAGGTGCAGGATGCTATCAAGAAGTTGCGCGCCGACATCTTTGGTCCTACCGTCAAGAAGCTTGGATTCGAGTTTGGTGCCAACGACTCGCCCGATCTCAAGCAGTTGCGTGCTGTTGCCATCGCTGCCGCTGCCAACGGCGAGGACGAGTGGACTTTGTCCGAGATCAAGAAGCGATTCGAGCACCTCGTCTCCACTGGTGACGACAGCCAGATCCACCCTGATCTGTTGCGAACCGTCTTCTCCCGCGCTGTCGAGCACGGTGGTGACAAGGAGTACGAGGCTGTCCTCGCCATCTACCGCAAGCCTCAGACTCCCACCCACAAGATTGCTTCCATGTTGGCTCTCGGTGCTTCCTCCGACCCCAAGTTGCTCAACCGCACCGTCGAGTTCCTTTACAGCAGCGAAGTCAAGGAGCAGGACTTTATGTACTTCTTTGCCGCTCTTTCGGGCAACCCCAAGGGCCGACGCATCATTTGGGAAGCTACCAAGGACCGTTGGGATGTGCTCTCCAAGCGATTCGCAGGTAACTTTTCGCTTAGCAGACTTATTGAGTACTCGTTCAGCGCTTTCAGCAGCGAGAAGGATGCCAAGGAGGTCGAAGAGTTCTTCAAGGGTAAAGACACTGCCAAGTTCTCGATGGGCTTGAGCCAGGGTTTGGACGCTGTTAGGGCTAAGGCTAGGTGGGTTGAGAGGGATGAAAAGGATGTGGAGGAATGGTTGAAGGCTAATGGATATCTTGCCTAGACGCCTCGATGCTAAGGTTCGATGATGTTTTCACTATGATTTGTAGATGAATAAAGATATCAAAATGTCATGATACAAGGTCTAGAACCGCAAGCTGTGTTGTCTGTGCTCGTCTGAGTTGTGTGAGATGCTTGATGTTGAGTCAGGGGCAGAGATGAGCGGCATTGATTTGCGGATGAAGTCGGTGTTGTGAGCAAGTCATCAACGCACAAGTGTGTGGGTCAGGCTTAGACTTCCCACCTGTTCCTGGTTTTGTCCTCACAGACTTGGGTTGTTGAGGTGGGACATGAAGCGCCCCAATCAATGACATTGCAGCTCCACCACAATGCAGAGGGCAGTGTTGAACACTACCTCGACGCAGGGGTTGGTGGTATCTGAGCAACTGGACAATGCGCGACACCGTTAGCCCCTGATCCTGGTGTGACTAGGAATCGTGTTGGTGCGTGCGACGGTCTCATAACTGACCGAAGCCGTTGCCTTTGGATGCCTCTAAATCAAGCAACACTCTCATCTTCTCGAGGATTGTCGCACAGACAGACGGTGGTGAGAGAGAGGATATAAATCCTCCCCTCTCTCACCGCTCTACCTCGTTTTCTGCTTCCAACAATCCTCCTCTCCCTTTTCCTTACCCAACCCTTGAATCTGATCCACGTCCTTCCGCTCGTGCGTACTAGCAAAGATGGTCTCCTTCAAGCCTAACTTCCTGATCCTCGCAATCGCCACCATCGGTGCTATCGTGCCCAAGGTTTCGGCTGGAGAACTGAGGGTGGACATCGAAACCCACGATAACGATCCTGAACCTGGTCGTCCTGAACATCCTCTGTTCGCTTGTGGTACGTTTCTTGCACTCGCTTCTTTTTCCTTTATGCCTTTTCGATGCTGAATGCTCATTCATTCAATGCCTTACCTTGTCCTCTTCGCTGTGGCTCTTTCGTTTCCCTTTGGTTCCTGCTTGCAATCGCTACCTCTTCTGATCTCGCGCTCGATGGCACTTTATCACCATGCGCCACCCTCTTTCGGCACCTAATTCCACCTGCAATCATTGGTTCTTGGTGTTGCTCGCTGTAATACCCTTTCGCTCCGTATTGCTGTCCACCTGCTCCTACCACGGCCTGGTTTCCCACCAACCCACCTCGTTTCGCATCTACGCACTGGTGTGATACCATCTTCCGCCCACCCGATTCGATGCACCCATCCCTCTTGGTCTCGTTCGCCTCTACGTTCGACCTCACTTTCAACTCGCCTCCGCTAACACTACGCCGAGCAGAAATCAAATCACGAGTGTGTCGCAGCCCCTCGCACTACACCGGGGTTGTTTTCGATCCGATCAAGCTTCAGCTTGATGTATGCTACAACCCTTCGTTCTGGAAGGACCTTTACAATTACGTTTCCTTGAGCCGCAAAAGGGGACAGTTTATCAGTACTTACTACGTGAGCTGTCCGGAGAAGGACGAGGAATGCAAGAGGATGAGTGCTGATGAGATTGGGAATGTAAGTATTCCACCCCTGCAACTTCAACTCACGGTCAGAGGCCAACGCAAGGGTTTGATACAGTAGAGCGAGTATACTGACCAAAAAAACCATCATTTTTTAATATTTTTTTTTGAAAAAAAACTTCGGGCTCCCGTGGCGATAGGTGGTGGAAAAGGACATCAACGAACAAACCGGGTGCGTAGCCAGCGTTCGTTGCTCGGATATCCAGAAAGTCGATAAACATTGTTATGAGAAGAACTAGAAGCCCCGGACCACACAGCTCGAAGCGATCTCGTTTCAGGCGCACGTTATCCACTTGCTCTTAGCTCTCTTCTCTCTCACTTTTCCGATGACGTTGATGGTTTGCTGCCGTCGGTTTTTATCAAGCACTCTTTTCTATTTCACTCTGTTTTGACTCTGCACTCCGTCATCCGGCGCTTGCTAGCGCTGGAAATACACTCCCTTTCACTTTTTCTCCCGTTCTCGCTGCGAGCTCGTGACTGATCACAGAGGGAATAGAGGAGTGTCGACACGCGTGAACGCGGCATCCACCTCTGCATGGTTTGAATCCTACACATGAGTAGAAAAGAACATTACTATAGCGTCGGGAGAATACAGCAACCAGCGTCGATCTTCAGGCCGGAAACGGGAATCACGCGCGGGATCTTCTCAGACCAATCTGGTTCAAAGCTAGAACGGGTTGATCGAATCCAACACTTGACGTCACCTGCGAAGTTCTGAGCTTGACAGTCAAAACATGGTCGGTCGGATGGGTTAAAGGCATAACTTAAATGTGGAAGTGAAAGGGGGGTTACAAATCAACCGATGCAGCAAGTGCGTGGATGTCACTTCTTACGACGTAACGAAGCGTCTGGAAGCGGGAAAAGGTCGGTATCGCTAGTGCTGTCTGCCACTGGGGCTGGCTGAGGCTCTGCCAATCTTCCTACAATGTGCGTTGATGGAATGTCAGATGCTGGAACGGCTGCAACCGGAGGAGCCGGCTTCTTGGGCTCCGTCTTACAACCAGCTTTAGGAGTCTGCCAACACTCGATCTTGACTTTGTGTAGCTGATCGCATCGAGTTAGCGGCTCCAAGTACTATCACCTCCACCAATGATCCAGTAAAGTTCTGGTCAGCTTTTTACGCCTTCTCAAGCACAAGAGTGGAAAAGGGGAGAGGACTTACCTGTTCGATCCAATATCCATCAACTTGATCTGGGCCCATATCGTACAATTGTTGTTGGAATCCAGAATCGGCTGAGATCGACGCATACGCAAACTGAGCACCCGCAGGAGGAGGAGTGGGATGGCAGGTGGTAAAAGTAATTCCCCTGGCAAGGTTTGAGAGCTGTTGGAGGTCGGCGCATTGCGGAATGGCTGTTTGTTACAAAAGAGGAAGATTAAAGCAGAAACGGATGAGGGTGAGTGAAGCGTGAAGGAGGGAAGAGAAGAGAGAAAGGAATGGAAAGCCCAAGCGCGCAACTTACTGCAGACAACAACATTAGTCTCCGTCGCTTTAGGATCGATAACTGCTGCGTGGGTGAGAACGATGGCCAACACGGCAAGCAAGAGGGTGAAAGTGGAAGTCATAGTGTCGATCGCAACCCCGTCGTTCTGTGGTGGTCAGGAGGGAAAGAGGTGGTCGTGAAAAGGGAACCCACGCTATAGAGAGTTTTGGGCGCTATTATTGCTTTCTCGACGAGCCAGCTAAATGTACACGAGGCGAGTAGTTGAGCGCCTATCCCAAATGAAACCATCATAAGAGGCTACTTACTGTACTCTAAAGGCTGCAGGGGAGCGTGGGAACACAACTTTCCGTGGCGCCTTGTTTCATAACCCTCACTTTTGTTTTCAGGCTGGAGTGAGGTGGGTGGGTCTATCCAGGCCGAGAACCGCTTCATTTGTGCGCGGTCCAGTTTTAACGATCGCCACAAGATAGCTATGCAGAAACAAGCCCCTGTTGCCTTGATGTTGTGCCTGATGGCAAAACATCATCACAAACACTCCTTTGACGATGACAAGAGCTACTGCTCCCCAATTCGCGTTTAATTTGATGCGGTTGGTGGCTGATGACGATGCCTGTTGACACCGTGTCTCCTGGCTAGTTACACCAAAAAGTACTCTTCGGGGTCACACTTTGACACACAAACACACACACACCGCCGCCATTTCTTTAACATGATGTATTACGATGATGGTATGATATGTAGCTACAGGTAAATGAAAGATCATCTAGAGTTAGGATCAGCAGGAATGGAAACACAAGCGTCAATGAAGAAAGCATGATCATTCCAGGTGAACGTACTCGAACGCAAATGTGATCAAGAAGACTAAGAAGCGAAGAAGATCAACGATTGTGGTTCTCCCACGCCCAAAGCCTTATCTAAGATTGGGACGCCACCTCTGGCCTCAACGACGACCTCGTTGCTCATCAACGCCATCAACAGTAGGTTCACTCGCATCGTCCACCTTAGCCAACCCACCTCTTGCCCCAGGAGCAGGACTAGCCGTCCTGGAATTCTCCCTCGACTTACTTGCCGCCCTCGACCTTGACCTGGAAGCGGAGCCGGACCTCTGTGCGGGGATGGTTCCATTGGGATAAGCGCTCTTATTATGCACCGCCTCGTTGTATTCCCTCTTTCTCTCGGTCTCCAACTGGTGCGAAAACTCGTTTTGCTTTTTGCTGGTCTGTCCGGCTTGGAGGAAGAGACTGTCCCAAGTGGAGGGTTTGACTTTTGCCTGGAGCTCGTCCAACTTTTCGTCAGTGGTAAAAGTCAAGTAGTGCTCTCGGTGGGTGTCGATGGCTACGAACAAAGATGCGACTAGGTACGGCACTGAGAGGTCCGAGGGAAGGCAAGTGATGGAGGAGTCGAAATGAGCGAGAGTGACATGTACGCCTTTGATGAGTTCGACAAGTGTGGATTTGGAGCCATCGGCATTGCGTCTGAGGGAAACATCGAGAGCCTTGAGAGAGCCCTTGAGGTAGAGATCGTCCGAGTTGGGTGTGCCAGCAGGGGAAGAAGAGGTAGAAGAGGGATGATTGTTGGGAGGTGGTCTTTCGAGGTGGTATTTGCTCTTGAACAAACCCTTTGTGGGGATCTTGGTGCATTTTCCAAAGCTGCCATCGTGCTCCAACTGGATGATTTCGTAAGTTGAAGAAGCGACGTGCTTGCGAACAGCAAACGGGGTTGACTTGTCAGCAGAAACAACGAGCTTGACGGGAGAAGCAAAGATCTCGGCTGCGTTGCCTACGAGGTTCTGGTAGAGCGATTCATCGAAGGAAGACTCGCGCGAATAGTCGAGCTGGACGAACTCGAAGACGACACGTTCATCAGCGTTGCTATCGACAAAGGTGATGGCGTCACGCTTGCGGTCGAGGTTCTTGACGGTGAGAGTGCATGGCAAGGTGGAAGGGAAATGGGTTGTGGTGTTGGCAGCGGTGTAGGAGGGGACAGTTTCGACGGTGGTGGTGCTTTGGGCGTAGCCAGGGAGCGACGTCTCGGTTTGGGTGGTCATCTTTGCGTTTGAGGATATGGGTAGATGCGAGATTGATGATGGAAGAGAAGAAGAAAGAGGAAGAGGAAGGAGAGGAAAAGGATGTCGACTTGAGAACAAGTGGAGAGAGTTCAAGGCGGGACTTGAAATCGTAACGTTCGGATGACCGTGGAAATTTGGGCGGATGATCCGAGATTCTAGCTCTGCTGAACAGTAGGCACACCTGTCACTCACTCCGGTTGGCAGACAAACACAGATTGAGAAAATCAAGTTAATCTGTGATCTCTGGCACACGATACTGTATCGTCAAGCAATGCGACTGCTGCTGAGATGGTCGGATCACGCGGTCAGGAGACGGCTGAGATGGATCCGATTGCCTAAAATGTGGCTGATTGACCTCGGCTACCAATCTCAAACAAAGGAACTTTTCCACCATCCAACCAGGCCAACATTGCTACGTCGTCATGACCTGGTTATTTTGGAGACTTTTGCTGTTGAGAAAGCGCTATTCATTGCTGGAGGAGCAGAAGTTTGATGGAACAATCTTGCAAAGATGGTCGAGTCAAGCTGCAATCGAGAAACTTCTCAGGGTCTTGGAATTCTCGGAGAAGGCCGACCCAGAAGTAGCCAAGTGGATCGGGCTATTCCTTGATCGGGTGTGCACTATCGGGACGAAATGCCAGTGTTTCCGAAGGGAACGGTCAAAGAGTAGACTTTACGCTGCGTACAGTGAGCTGCAGCCACGCGCGATCGATGATTGGTTCAAAATTGTCCAACCTGCGGTCGATGCATGCGCACCCTTCCCGCCCGCCCGCCGGCCGCCTCGCGTGTTCGTTCCTTAGGCAGACGGTCAGTCAGAGAGAGGAGAGAAAGAGAGAGAGGAACCTGATTTGGCTGGGGAAATTTAGACTTTTGTGCGCACCCTTGGGCACAGTGATGTGATGTGCTCTGCTGTGCTCTGCTGTGCTCTGCTGTGCTCTGCTGTGCTCTGCTGTGCTGCTGCAGGGTGCCTGGAAGCTGTCAGCAGCAGCAGCAGCAGCCGAGCGTGCAGGAGGCAATAATACTGTACAGCACGCGTCATTTGGTTTTCCAGATTTCACTATCACAAAATTCGCTCCCTCCCTGTGTCACTATACATGAATATTCCTACTCATCTCACAATACAACCTTGGCAGATTTTTTGTGAACACCTACTTTGATTGCTTGAGTGCAGAATCCACAAATCAGAACCTTGTTTGACCACCTTTGGCCTTAATTACAGCTTCCATCCTGCTGATCTGAGTGATATACATGCAGTTTTCTCTTGAGCAGTGAGTAGATGATGTGCTAGATGATGCCATTTGATGCAAAATTGAGCGAGATATGCTGATTACAGGAGATGCTGGTGATGAGGGGATACCATGAATTTTCCAAGTCCAAGAAAATCTGCAAAACCAAATGACGCGTGCTGTACAGTACAGTAGCTTTCTGTGTCCAGCTCTTGCTAGCCGAACGGGGAACCATGTCGACCCTGTCCTGAATGTTCTGCCCACTTTCGCAGTGTGTTGAGCTATATCGCCTCTTCCGTTTTTCCCCCCTCGGCTTGCGAAGCCTCTCAGTTCCGCCGACTCGGCCACGTCCAAACTTGTGCTGTGTACTGTAGCAATCATTACAGAGAACCCTGACTGGCTGCTCTTCCATCTTCAAGGGTCCGCTTGCACGCTTGCTCCGCGCAGATGGACTGAGACAAAATGGATCTCCGCTTTTCCTCTCCCTTGTCTCCCTCATCACAGGGGCTCTCTTGTCGTTCTCCTTTCCTTTCCTCTATCGGCGGTTCGTTTGTGCTGCTGCTGCCCTTGTCGTCGCCCATCCCAGATCACAATCCCAGATGGCTGCCTCCTTTTCCTCCTTTCGCGTTTCTGTGTTGAACTGTATGGGGGGGCGCCACTGAGCCAGACGATCCTCACTGCTTTCAGTTGTGCTTCTAGCCTTCATTGCCATCCACCTTTCCGTCCCTTTTCTATCTCGTCTTTGCCTTTCTTACCTTGTCCACCTTTGGCTTTGTTGATTCTTGACCGCCGCCTTGACCGGTCACATTGAGTGCTCCGTCTCAACACCAGCTTCTTACACCTACGCACGAGCTCACACCCGACAACGCCCGCCGCGCACACCGCGTCATGAGCAACAGCGGCGCCAACTATCGAAGCGTTCCAGCAAGACAGCAGCCACAGCCACAGCAGCAGCAGTCAAGAGCGATGCCCGCGTATAAACAAGTCGCCTATACCCCTCCTGCGGGATCACAGCGTCCAGGTCCTTGTGCAGTCACATCCAACCAGTCCCAGAACACTTCGGGCTCCTTCTCAAGTGGTGAGAGCAGTGTCAACCAGCGCCTCTTGCCCGGCGCGGGCTACCAAGCTCGACCCGCTCAGAACAACGCCAGACCCACTCAACCCAACATGCGTGCCAACACCAACACCTCGGCTGAATCCTATAAGCAGGCTACCAGTGGTCCTGGTCAGTCTCTCTATGCTGGCCCTGAAGATGATGACGAATTGCACGACTGGAAGAAAGAAAGCCGTTCTCATGCCATCTCTGCCCGTGGTATCGCCAACGTTCTCACCCTCCTCCTCCTAGTCATTGGTCTTGTCGCCCTCTTCGCCGGCTACCCCATCATCTCACATTTCGAAAAGCTCGATGCTGCTTCCAAAAAGGGTGGCTTCAATCTCGGTGGCACCAACGGCTCCGGTCAGGTCCCCGATCTGCCCCTCTTCAGCCTCATCGATCCCGACACTCCTCCATCCGCTCTCAAGCGCACTTCCGCCGCAGACGGCGCCTCCTATCATCTCGTCTTCTCCGACGAGTTCGAGAAAGAGGGTCGTACTTTCTGGCCAGGAGACGATCCTTTCTGGGAGGCCATGGACCTCTACTACGGCGCCACAGGCGACTACGAATACTATTCCCCCGAAGCCGTCAACACCACCGGCGGTGCACTCACCATCACCATGACTCAAAAGATCACATACAACCTCAACTTCCAATCCGGCATGCTTCAGTCCTGGAACAAGTTTTGCTTCCAGGGCGGATACATCGAGTTCTCCATGAAGATGCCCGGTTCGCCTAGCACTTCCGGTTACTGGCCAGGTCTCTGGCTCATGGGCAACCTCGCTCGTCCAGGTTATGCTGGCTCCACCGACGGCATGTGGCCCTACTCGTACGCCAGCTGCGATGCTGGTATCCTTCGCAATCAGACTTGGGTCAATGGCACCGGTCCTGAAGGTGCCATCCGATCCACAGGTACTTACTCGGAAGGCGGACAGGTCTCGTTCCTCTCGGGCATGCGATCGCCCGCATGCACTTGCCCAGGCGAAGATCACCCTGGTCCCAACGTCAATGTCGCTCGTTCCTCGCCAGAGCTCGACATTCTCGAGGCCCAGATCCAGAATCACCAGGGTGTCTCGCACGGATACGCTTCCCAATCCTACCAGATTGCTCCCTTCGACCTCAACTACGAGTGGGTCAACACTTCGGCCGCCGTCAAGATCTGGGACGAAGACGTGACCAACGTCAACACGTACAAGGGTAATGTGTATCAAGAGGCTGTCTCTTCGCTCACTCAGATTCCTGATGTCGGTTACGTCGATAGCTCGGACCAGTACGTCACGTACGGTGTCGAATACCAACCAGACTGGAACGAGGATGGCAGCGGCTCGATCACATGGTACGTGGGCGGCAAGCCCTCTTGGTCTGTCAATGGCAAAGCTATGCTCGCCAACCCACCTATGGACATTGGCATCCGAACTGTTTCGGTCGAGCCTATGACCATCATTATGAACTTGGGTATGTCGCCCACCTTCCAGCGTGTCAACTTTGGCGCTGGAGGTGTCACGTTCCCGGCGACCATGTCGGTTGACTATGTTCGTGTCTACCAGCTCGATGGCCAGACGGACAGGATTTCGTGCGATCCTCCTGACCACCCTACTGCCAAGTACATTCAGGATCACATGGATCTGTACACCAACCCCAACTATACTGTGTACCCGCACAAGTGGCCTAAGAACAAGTTGACTGGTTGCTGAGCGTGCGTCCGCACAGACAGCATCCTGAATACTTTGCGCTTCTAGTTGCAAGCTGTGTCGGACAATTCCCCTACTTTCTCTCATTCTTAGCCTTTGATCTCCTTTGTATTTGTACATTTGATTGTCGCAATTCGTTCGTACATCTTTACCGAGCTGTGAAGTGCCAAGCAAAGACCGACAGACGATAAGCTCAGGCCTTGCTATGGAACTCGGAATTCGAGTCAAGTGGTGCAACGACTTGGCTGGATCCGGGCGAGCAAACACACACTACTCAGCCCCATTTCAGGGCGGTGAGAGATGCAATATTGTATCGTCTTGTATTATGGCTACTGTTTCTGTACAGAAATGGAAGGTTGGGGATAAGGAGGGCAAGTGGAACGTTGGGTATGTTGAGCACCCTAGATGCGATTTTGGGAGGGAGTACAAGGAGAAGGTGGGGGAAAAGGGTTGGAAGGCAAAGTTGGCTATGTTGAGAGCAAATTATCTAGGCAAAGTTAAACAACGTTCTCCTTGGGGAACTTGAGAATGGGACCAACTTGACCGATGCACATTCCACCGAGTTTGTGACCGACACTGACAGCGTCATCGACATTCTTGCCGAGGACAAGGGCACCGATGACACCACCGGCGAAAGCGTCACCTGCACCGTTGGTGTCGACGATGTCGGCAGGGTTGATCTTGGGAGTTTCGTGAACGTGCTGTTGCTTCTGTCCGCGTTTGGCGAGAATGGTGGGTTGGGAACCGTTCGTGATGATAACGACACGGTTTTGAGCTTTGGTGGTGGAAGCATCGAAGTCGGCGATGGCTTGGGCGATGGTTTTGAGGTCTTTGGAGTCGAGGTTGTGTGCGACAGCCCAAGCTTCCGCTTCGGGTTCGTTGCCAAAGATGACATCGGCGTAAGGGACGATTTGGTCGACCTGGCTGGTGAAGAACTGAGGGATGAAAGGTGCGGAAAGGTTCACGGTGAACGAAACATCACGATCCTTAGCCTCCTTAGCGAGGACAAGAGCAGACTCGACACCGTGAGTGAGGAAGAATCCACCGAGGTAGAAGACCTTTGCGTTTTTAATCGCTCTCTGAACCTCCTCGGTTTCGAGGTGAGACTTGGAGAATTTCTCAGCCGCACCAAGGTTAGTGCAGAGAGATCGGTTGTGACCGGTGATAACGACAGCGCAAGAACCGGTAGGTTGGTCGTCGGAGAACTGGTAGATCGACTTGAGACCTTCCTTGTCGTTAGCTGCCTGGAGTTGCTTGGCGAGGTCATCCTTGCCAACACAGCCGAGGTAGGCGGTGGAGTTGGGTGGAAGAACGTACTGAGCGCAACGAGCGGCGTTTTGAGCAGCACCACCAGCAACGTAGGTGACATCGTAGTTGTCAACAATGTCCTTGTAGATGGCGAGTTGCTTCTCGTTGGCGAGAACGGCATCGTTGGGTTTGAGACCGTACTTTTCGAGCATGGCTTCACCGTTGCGGATCTGCATGTCGAGGAGGGGGTTGCCGAGGGCAACGAGTTCAAAGTTTCCGCCTGCCATATTGAAGGAAGGGAGGGTCTAATTCTATGTTCTATGGAAGTGAGGAAGGGATGCAAGGTTGTGGTTGTGAAGTGCGGGAAACAAGCCCTTCGTACTGTACTGTACCTTGGGCAGCTGCCTCGAGTCGAACAGTGCAATCCAGAATCGGCGGCTCGCTCAAGTCGGTTCAACTGGTCTGGAACGTGTGTGTGTGTGTGCTTTTCAGAAGCCGTTGACCAAAATTCTTCCTCGCACCAGCCACCATCCGCACGGCACATCGGGAAATTTCCTTGGTGACCCCCCGATCATCGACGATGTTTGGAATCTAGAGCGGCGTGCAATTTACGCGGTCGCGTGTTGGACCTTTTGTCAGCAGAGCAAAAGGAACACTTTTCTGGAATTACTGCACTGTACTGTACTGTATTGCTGAGTGTTGCAAAGAGGCTGAGTTGTGTTGCGAGTGGCGGCAGTGTGCAACCAACACTTGAAATCCTTCTAAACAGCTTCTCATGGAACCTACAGTATCTCCGTCTTCGTTGACTATCCACTAGCCACATCCTCGAGCTGGTGCAGCCACAAGCGTCGAAACGCCACCGATGACCATGATGGCATCGCAGTCGAGCACAGATCCAGATCCTCAGTCACAACCATCTCGTGACTTTTTCGCTTCTTCTCCTTCAGCAACGCCTTCTTCACCCACCAAGCCAGCGATCACCCAGCCGCACCTTCCAACGAGTCATTTGGCACAGAAAGACGACGACGCTGAAAAGGGCGAACAGCATGAACAGCATCGACCGAGCATTCAGCACGATCGGCAGGGGTCTGGCTCACCCGATGATTTTAGCATTCTAGGGTCAACGAGTGCTGAGCCTGGCTCCTCGCGGCGACAACAGCCTCGCAGAGCGGCTGCAGCCAATGCCAAGCCACTCTTCCTCGCGGGCGATGACCAAGACGTTGCTGATTGGGGCCAAGACGAACAAGATGATGTAGCCGACTTCTTCTCCACACAACCCAATACCAGTGCTGCGAAAACCACCACGCGTACCAAGGTCACCAGCGATGACGAGGACTTCCTCCCACCGACACAAGGAGATGATGCCTCCAATCAACCCTCGTCACCAGTCGACGTATCGGCACGGAAGCGGTCACCAGACGCTCAAAATGCTGACGGTTCCAATGCGAACGCCAAACGATTGAAAAAGTCGACTCCATCGCCGGCCACCCAAGCTCCTGACTCTCGCAAAACCGCACCAAAACCACGCTCACCCAGTCCAGATCCACGACTCCGCCACGATGCATTCGACCGTCGCTATCTCGGCACCTTTGTCTTGTCTGCATGGTCTCTCTCCAAAGGCTCCTCCTACGTCCAACCGGGTGATGCAGTCCGAATCTTTCGTCCTCGTAAAAAGCTAGCTGCTGAACCAGCCAAGTCCACCGGCTCAAAGCTCACCAATGGCGGCATCAAAAAGGGCAAGCAGACCACACTCAGCTTTGGCGGTGGTGGTGCATCCGGCGGCTCGTCCAGCTTCTTTGCATCAAAGCAAAAGTCGAAAGAGAAGGAAGATTTTATTGTGCGCTTCAGCAATATGCGTGGCTTCGAAGTCGGTCGTTTGCCTTTGGAGGTGGCCACATGGATGTCCAAGCTTATCGATACTGGAATCGCCCAATTCGAGGGTGTTGTGGTCGATTGCCCGCCATCTCTCACGGTGGGTTGCGATATTATTCTGCAGGTCAAGGCGTACATTAGGTTCGATGCTTTCTTCTTCAACTTGCTCTCCAGCAAGTCGGGCGCTGCGAATGGGTTGGACGATCAGAATGATGCATTGCGACCGGAAACGGCAGAGTCAGATCTGGAAAAGACGCTGAGAGAGCGAAAGATTAGTCTACTGCGAATGTTCCGTGTTTGCGACCTCAAGCCAAGTCTCAGCAACTCGATCTTGAAATCGCACAAGGCGACGGATGACTTTTCGAGCGAAGCGATGCTCGATCAGTATGGTGGCGACATAGAGGCCTCTGTCAAACACGCTGGTGCGGGTGATGATGCAACAGCTACATCAGAAAGCATATCAGAGCTCCCACCTGCTGGAGGCCAAGCTGTCTCGACCGCGATCGATGTCGATGGTGACACGACGGTCGTGGCGGAAGAAGAAGACGGCATTGCAGATCAGCTTCAAAAAGCAAAACAACAGACTGATGGCGATGCAGATGCCGACGAAAATGACGGCACCGAACTCAACCTCAACCAGCTCGACGAGGTGTATCGCAAAGCACAAGCCAATGATGCGCACTTACCCGAAGTCGAGCCTCCCGAAACTTTCTTGCTTACCTTGCGACCCTATCAGAAACAAGCGCTGGGCTGGATGAAGAATATGGAGAAAGCACCTGGTTCCACCTCTACCTCAAATGGCCAAGAGCAAGCAGACTCGACCCAACAAGGTAACGGCAACGGAATTTCTAGCCAACGCAACCTATCGCTCCATCCGCTTTGGGAAGAATACGAATTCCCAATGGACTATGACAACCCGGAAGCAAACGAGCGATTGGTGATGAGTCCAACACGCATGTTCTACTTCAACCCCTACACCGGTGATCTCAGCTTGGACTTTCAACGTGCTAGCAAAGGTTCAAGAGGAGGCATTTTGGCAGATGAGATGGGTCTGGGTAAGACGATCATGGTTGCTAGCTTGCTGCATGCCAACCGCACCTCTGATCCGGGTGAGGAGAGTGATCCTGATGATGGCGATCCGATGGATATCGGTGGCGAAGATGGTTTCGGTGGCACCAAGCGCAAGGGTTCAGCAAAGCAGACTTCGCTTGCATCGGCTTTCGCTGCCTCCACCTCAACTGGCGACGCTCGTAAAGCACTGCTCAAAGCATCTGTTGCCAAAGGCAAAGCTTCTCTCGTCGTCGCACCAATGAGTCTCATCGGTCAGTGGCGAGACGAGCTCATCCGGGCTTCTGCACCAGGTTCTCTCACACCTGTCCTCTACTACGCCGACACCAAAGCTGATCTCTTGGCTCAACTCGAATCAGGCAAAGTCGACGTTGTCATTACCTCGTACGGCACACTTGTCACCGAATACCGTCGATACCTCGACTCCGGTGGCGCCTCTAATCGGCATCTCTCCTCCACCGCACCCCTTTACTGCATTGACTGGCTGCGTGTGATCCTGGATGAAGCACACAACATCAAGAATCGTTCCACCATGAACGCTCGCGCGTGCACCGATCTCGTCTCCCGTCGCCGATGGGCTCTTACTGGAACGCCGATTATCAATCGTCTCACCGATCTTTTCTCTCTCCTCAAGTTCTTGCGGGTGGAGCCATGGGGCGATTTCAGCTTTTTTAACAGCTTCGTTTGTAAACCGTTCCAAGCCAAGTCGACTAAGGCACTAGACGTGGTTCAGGTGATTCTGGAATTCGTGCTTCTGCGTAGGGAAAAGAGGATGAAGGATAAGGATGGTAAACCGATCGTACAGCTTCCACCCAAGAGGATCGAGGTGAGGGAGTTGGAGTTTACCGAGTTGGAGAGGAAGATCTATGATAATGTTTATCGGAGGGCGTATTTGCAGTTTGCGCAGATGAAGGCGAATGGGACCGTGACGAGGAATTTTAGCGTTATTTTTAGTGTCTTGATGCGGTTGAGGCAGGCGGTTTGTCATCCGGCGTTGGTGTTGAAGCGTGGCAAGGCCAAGGCTAAGACCAAGCCGATCGAGAATGGTAAGGGTGCGAAAGAAGATCCTGATCCTGACGAGATTGAGGATGCAGACGAAGACGCGGTGGATGCAGCCGAGTTTGCAAATGATGATCAAGACGACTCGACTCCAGGTACACAAGACCTGAGAGATCTAGTTGCTCAGTTCCAGTCTTCTTCCTCTTCCTCCACCGACGACACAGCGGGTGAAGGGGAGAAGGGGGATAGTTTTAACAAGCAAACTGTCGATAGGTTGATTCGGGAGACTCGAGCTCATCACAACTCGTCGGATTCAGGGTCGGGGTTAGGGGTGGAAACCGAATGTCCGATATGTTTCGAAGACCAGCCTCGATCTCGCTGTTATCTTCCGAGATGCATGCATAGCGCGTGTAAGCGTTGCATCGTTGACTACCTACGCGGTTGTAAAGAGAAGGGTGAGGAGGAGGGTTGTCCCACGTGTAGAGTGGGGCCGGTCAAAGAGGGGGATTTGATTGAGGCGATTCGGACTCGTCCACCCGTACCCTGCTCTGAAACTTCTGCGGTGGAGGGAGGCGAAAAGGAAGGAAGGGAGGGGTTGGGAGCAGGAGTGCCAGCGGTCATTTATGTGAGGAACAACCTGCAGACATCCACCAAAGTAACTGCGCTCATTGACCACCTCAATAGCATTCGAGCGACAGAGGGGCCGTTTAAGGGGGTGATTTTTTCCCAATTCACAAGCTTCCTCGACCTTATCGAACCTATCCTCAGCCGGTATCGATTTAGATTCCTTCGGCTCGATGGATCTACACCGCAAAAAGTTAGGGAGAAACTTCTTGTGCAGTTCCAATCCCCCTCCCCCTCCTCCTCCTCCTCTGCGGAGACACTTTTGTTTCTCATCTCACTAAAAGCCGGTGGAGTAGGTCTGAACCTGACAGCAGCGAACAAAATATGGCTCCTAGACTTCTGGTGGAACTCTTCGATCGAAAATCAAGCCATCGACCGAATCCATCGTCTCGGCCAAACTCGTCAGGTTAGCGTCTTTAGATATCTCGTAAAAGATAGCATAGAAAACAGAATCCTACTCATTCAGAAGAGGAAAGATATGCTGATCAAACACGCTCTCAACCAGCACCGAGACGGAACCGGATCCAAGGGGAAATCCGAGACTTTGGAGAATCTGGAGCTGTTATTCGGAGATTAAGCTACCCCCTACTCAATCAACTCTTTATACTCGAGCATCACTCAGCTGCAGAAGAGATGGCGATGCGAACCGTAATCGCACACTTTTGGTCTGTCAGAACAAAAGCCTGTGAAAACAAAACCTGTGTATTCAACGAAGCCTCTGCGAACATGCTAAAGAACGAAGCCGAATGGGACAAAGACGAGTATACAACCTTCCGGTGAAGCAGCTAATGAAACACTACCGAGACATACGCGCGAGAGCTCGAGAGACCACTTCAGAACTAGGCGGCTGGTAGGGTGAGTTCACCACGGAACCTCCTCCAGCTCGAGTTCAGACGAATCTAAATGGTCACCAAATGAGAAGCCGGCTCCTTGTTCCGCTGGCGCACCTTCTGCCGTTGTAGTTGTAGAATCCTCTCCTGCAATGGTGGAGGTCGACTTGAGTTTATCCCACCAACTCGGACCGCTATTTGCCTTCCTTTTGGGTTGCACTGGTGCATTTCTCCTAATTAGCGCACATGTAGCTCTCCTAGTCTCTTCCATCCCTTCTACCTGCTTCATGCTCTCTTCCAACAACTGCTGATCGAATCGTCCAAGACGATCGCAGAACAATTCGAAAACGTTGAATCCTGCTCCATCGCATTCATCCCCTTCTTCCTCACTAGGCTTGATGGCATTGCTTTGTGCGATAGCAGCGGTGGTGCCGATTGAAGCAGCTTGTCGACCAGGAGCTAGCGAAACGGCAGGAGTGTCGGTCTCGAATTGAGATCGTTTGAAACCCGAAAGTTGGTCACTTTTGTTCTTCATAAAGTCCAACACGATGGCGAGCTCGGCTGGTGAAACAAAGTTCTGTGTCAATGCCACAGATTCCTCGAGGTTGACGACGAGATGCCACCATCCACTGGGGACGTAGAGCACTTCGCCTTCTTCGCAGACACCCTCGACCAGCAATCTGTCTTCGGGACGCGCTGCCTCGGGGCCATAGAGTCGACGAGTTTCGGTCGCGAACTCAAGCAGCCACTCGGCAATAGAAAGCGGCGCTGTGACCTCGGCTTCATCTTCCGAAACGTATACACCAGGAGGGGTGACGTGAGGGGGCAGCATCATCCATGCTTTACGACCGGTGAGGACTGCATTCCATGCCGAGGTTCCGTTGGGGTCTTTATGCCAACCACTACCGCTCCTGGCTGGACCGGCGATGATCCATCGATGATCAGGACGCAACAGCCCAAGGAGGGAGAAGAGATCCGATCGCACAGCGGACATGTCATTCTGCAATGAAGCGTCAGTAAGAGTGGCGGAGATCTGTTGGAAGAACTTGGGAACTCGCCATTCGAGTGATGCGTGCGGGTCGTCGGCAAAGGAGGCGTCGAAGAGGTAGAAAGGTGACTCGTCCGGAACGGCGAAGGGGTCGAAGGTCGAGTCACCGTCATCGGGGATGGCGGAGAAGGTGTGCGGGCCGACACGCGAGATGGTGTATGGTGTGTCAACGAGTGGGAGTGCTGACTTGTCTCGTGGGCCGCTCTCGTCGGAGGGTGTGCAGCTTTCGGATGTGGCTGAAGAGGAACGTCTCTGTTCCTCGGGTGGATTGTCGAATTCTTCCTCGAGCAAGCGTTGCCAGGTCTGTTCCTGGAGATGCTGCATGCCACGCGAGTAGCTAAAGTAAGATGGCAGACGCGATCGCACAGCCTCGCATTGGAAGAAGCGGTCGGGCCAGCGCTGAGCAAGCTTGTCGAGCGACCATTCGCGGCCGGGCCAATCCTTGGCAGGCATGGCATTCTGGACGATGGCGGGCTTGTTGGCGTACGCAAACTTCTGCTTAAACATGGCCATGGAACCAGGCTCAGCGAGGTCGATCTTGGTGATGGCGTTGTAGACACGACAGGCTGGTGCAACGAGGTGCTCAAGAGGTGCCATGGCGAGACGGAAGGGATGGTAGAGGGTATCCGAGAAGATGTAAGGCGACTGTATCCTAGGTGCTGGTGGGTCAAGAAGAGCAAAGTTGGCGCCGTCCATTGAATCTCTGGTCTTGTCCTCGAGGACTACTTTGTTCATCTTGTAATGCCAGATAAAGGTACGCTTCCAGCTTCCACACCAACGCTTCATCTTGCCACCGAAGCTGAGCAAGAAGGCTTCACGCCAGATCGAGTTAGTGGCGTTGATGAAAGTGTAGAGGCCGTGACTGACAGCTTCGAGCTTGACTAAGGTGGAAGGGCCGTCAGCCAAGGTGGAGAGAAGGCTGAGCAGAAAGTCATCTTCAAATCGGGCAAAGAGACCAAGAGAGGAGGGACGGTCGTTGCGGTCCGAGATGAAGGCGTTGCCAAGCGGCTTGATGCCGAGCGGGTGAGGCACCTGGGTATGCTTGGAATGCGGAGTTGGGCGAGAGCGCAGATTGAACGAAGGCTCGGATGAAGAAGCGATGCGGGCACGCTTGTTGCTCTTGCCATTGCGATCGCCAAGTGCTGAACCAGAGTTACCGCTGCTGCTGCTGGCCTCGTCAGGCGTGGTGGAAGGCTCAGTGGAAGGCTCAGTGGAAGGCATCGAGGTGGTGCCATCGGTGTTGGAGCTCGAGTCTGAATCAGCAGCGAGACGCTTGAGCGCAGCTGCACCAGGTGAGACTGAGGCGTACTTGCGGTTGGTCTCTTCCACATCGATAGTCATGGGCGCGAGGTCCATGTGGTCATCGACCATCGGTTCTGCCGATGCTGAAGGAGCAGCGGTTGTCGAAGGGCTGACTTCAGACATCGGAACAGCCGATGGGGCTTTGACTGGATTCTCGGCGGTGACCTCTGGCAGGTTGGCCGCGGTTTCGGCGGGAGAAAACAAGTGAATATGCATCGTGGAGAAATAGATCAGGGAACTAAAGTGAAAGGATGAAAGAGGTGAGAGACTTGGCGGCTAAAAGAGAGGTCGAGTCTCGTATCGATCGGTCAGCTAAAACACCGAGATACAGAAGGAATGCTATGAGGCTATGAGGAGCTTGGAAACATCCGAGGGACCAAAGCCGGCGACACAGAGACTGCAGCGCCAGGAAATCAAGGCCTGTCGTGTTAGAGAGAAGAGCAGGTGGAGTTGCAGACGATACTGCTATGAAAGACGAGGCAAAGAGGTATGCGAGCTGTGCTGAGTTGACGAGCTCACGTCGATGGTGGTAGCAAGGTGATCCCAGCCTAGTTCAGAGGAATCGAAAGCCTGTCTTGGAAAGGTGGCCAGTGACCAGCACTGCAAGGGAATGCTAGAGATGATGATGCTGGTGGTGAACGGAGACGAAATGGCAAGTCGGTATGTACAGCATCGGCTTGTCCGAAAGAGTGCCTGGAAGATTGAACGGTGATGCGAGTTGGGAACGGTGAAATGCGAGAAAGTACGATGATGAATGAAAAGGTCGAGAATGCTGGTTAGTGGGTTGTAGGAGGGCGAAGGAGAGATGGAGGCTGTCTGAAAAAGGCGAGATGTATGGAGTGGATGGTGAAGAAAGTGGATCGCCAGTTGGCTTGGAGCGAGGTTTGATGAAAGACTTCGCTGTCAAGACGTGTGTGCGAGATTGACAGCCAGAGCAAGGACAGACGAGCAGGCGACACGATTGAATGGCAGCAGACGGGCAGAGAGCGATGAGAAAGTCAAGCTTTTCCGCCACCCAACTCAGACTTGGCCCTGTCAGCCTCAAGCGACTCTGTGACTGCGCGCTGCGCGCTGCAGTCGCACTTTTCATCGCACTTCAAAGGCAGCTCAAGTGAACCCAATTGAGCTTGACAGGGTCTTGTGCGCCAGGAAATGCGCCAGGAAATCCCGGTAATCGTCGCCAGTGGCCGGTGTCAGGCGAGAGTGCTCTCTCTCTCTCTTTCTGCTCGTTTTCCCTGAGAAAAGTCGATTCAAGGTCCAGACCTTCAATTCAAAAAAAGTGGAAAAAGACAAAAAAAAAATAATCAATTGAAAACCTTAAAAATTGGAGCTTTAAGCTGCATGTCGCGCGCGCGAACTGTGACTGCTTCAAAGCAGTGTTTTTCTCTCTCATCTTGACTACAGTAGGCGAAAGCCGCTCGCTGGCCGTGAACCTGAACGGGCTTTTGGCGTAACCAATTCTCAACCAGTATCTTAGCCAAACCAAAAAGCTGCTCAAGCAGGCCAATTTCCAAATTCAATATGTAGCCTTTGTAGTCTTGCCCATCTCGCGGCTGCACGACATCGTTCGTGCCTTTTTGCATTGAACAGCACTTTGCTCTTTCCTACGATTGGTTTGCGTCTCCTTCCTCTGCTTTCTGACAGAGTCTCCGTGGTTCGAAGGCTTGAGGTGAATCAGCCTGAACCAGCATCTTGCAAGTCACAGTCGCTTGAAAACGCAAAGAAGAAGGGCGGAAAGTGTCGTGTAAGAGCAGCCTGTTCGATCGGAAGCTGGCCCGAGCCTTTTGGACCCAATTCACGAATTCTTCTGACGATCGAGTCGGACTTTCATCTTGAGACCCAGGCGTATGGTTGTCCGGCGTTGCGGAGGCAGATCCGTACACTTTCCATGCAGCATCTTACTCTTCCTTTTCTTTGTGAGTGCGGGCTGTCGAAGAGGCGCCATCATTGAAAGATCTGGGGTGTGGACGGGACTTGCTGGCAGGACGCAAGTGAGACAATCTGCTCCTCTTTCCGATCGATCGGATAACATCTCCGCCACCCGCTTTGGCCTCTGCAATCAATGCCAAACGCATCTTCTGCGAAGCTTCTGTAGATGAAGTAGCAGATTCAGGAGCCGCCGACACGATAAGATGTCGAGACAAGCGGACGTGTCGAGATTGTCAGTCTCAACGTTCGGCGCATCCTTTCCGAAGGACGACCTCATCCGGATGCGCAGCGTCTGCACACCAGCACCAGCCTCAATGTGAGTGTTTTCGGCAACGCATGTGGTCTCCAAGACCATTGTTGAGCATCAATTGAACAGCTCTCATCTCTGTCTCTGCCACAGTGGATGGTTTTGCCGGTCCATTCACACTAAAAGCAGGTTCTAGACTTGGCCGCAAGGGGCCCAAAGCAGAGTACGGTTCGATGGCAGGAGGGTCAAATGTACTGTGATTGGTACAGCCAAGCTCAAAGCAGGAGTGTAAGGCCCTTCCCTTCCGTGGGGATGTACGCTCTGCTCCTTCTCAAGCCAAGTACATGACAGTAGACACGGCCCCCGAACAGCTTTGCCTAGCTTCCAGCAATGCAGCCATACGTTGCGCGAGCCCCTGTACAGTATGTAGGTCCTGTACAGAAGACTCATGCACCATCTCGTAGCGAGATTCGGCTTCATTGCATGTTGCAGCCCGAACCAGAGGAGCCGTCAGCTGGACATAGCAAGTATAACCATACTTGCAGGGGCGCCACCAGTGCGAGTGCCGATCTGGACGGACGGCTCGGATTCTGGACCCTGATCGAACTTGCAAGCCAGAGCGCTGCGCCGCCGTCGCCCAACATGAACCCTTGTTTTTTGGTGGCTTTGTTTCCTTGTCTGGACGCCACGCGTGTCTAGCTAACAGTAGCAAGCTGCCTTGACCTTAGCCTGTCACCTACACCCTGCGCCGCACTCGAAAAGGCGTCAACCAGGGTTGTCCCGCCTACTGTACTTGAACCCTTGAACATCCCGAAGCCGCACCCGAACTCCGATCCTCCCCCAGATTCGAGATCTCTTCCTGATCTGATGCGATGCGATCTAGTCCCGATGCAGTGGTAGGCTTCTCTTCTCCGCAATCTATTGTGCCTTGGACATGCTGTCAACCTTGACAGTGCATGCTCGCTGACAGATGCACGAGCAACAGATGTTTGCAGTAGCGCTTAAGGTTGTCTACTCGCTCGAAGGTGCCTATTCGCACCGTAGCACAAAAGCGGCTATCGAGTGTCTTCACCACGGACTGACCCTGCTAGAAAGACATTCGTAATGTTTCAGCCGCTGACCACCCGTTTGACTGACCCTTGGCAACCACAATCGCCGTTGATCGGGGGTCAAAACGTCAGAATCGTCAGATGGTATAGGTATCCACCCAAAGGACGGCCGAAAGAAAAGTCGTCCAGAAAACCGAAATCTTTGTGACATGCATAGACGCGAACGTGCCCACCTCGCTTAACCTCCAGTGGAGAAGATTCGGCAATCATTAATATCATTTGACAGGCCTCAACCTCTCTGTGCTGCCATCTAGGATACTGGAGTCTAGACGTCGACGTTCGTAAGGTAGTTCAGTGATCACAATCTTTCGAGCGATGCAGCTCATTCACGCTGTCTCAGCTGAACTCATGTCTGTCTTTGACGTGCTTCCGAACACAGTCGCAAGACTAAGTTAGACCGCATCGAACCGCCTTTCATATTCTCTTTGGCGCATCCGCTTCATTGGGCTACTGTAGACCAATGCAAAGTAGAGAAGGTGCGTGTGACGTTCTTGTCAGCGGAAGTCCAGGCTTGCGCGCCTCCGTTTGCTTTCTCATTGGATACAACAGCCGAGCGAAGGAGTAGCCAGGGAGCCTTCGTCTCGCTCAGCGCCAGGCGTCGAATCCACGTGGTTTGCGCCGACACGTTTCCATCTTGCAGGATGTCCAACGCCTCTGTCGCCGCTCGCCGTCCACTGCCATGTCCGACTTCGAGAGCGGCTTTTTCCCATTGGTCCAAGCCGAGGGAATCAGCTGGTGTTCGGCTGCTCCTCATCCTTTGCTGCGTAAGAGCACTCTTCGGTCGATTTGAGACCATCTGTCCTTCGGTCTCGCTTGTACGATAGTGCATCTCAGATGCTTCCGATAGTTCATTCGGTCTTGGAAACGATTCGGGTCGATGGCGTCTTTCCCATGCGCAAGTGGCGGGCTCTTAAAATACCGACATTTTAGCATCGTCTTTATCTTGCAAAGCGGTCAACCAGTGTGCAGATGTCCCTGCGCCTTGCTGCGACTCTGGTGTAAGACCTCGTTCTGTAGCAATGGTGGCTCCCGGCTGTTATACCATGTCAACGTTCTTCTTGCGCGCGTTTGTGGTTACACAGAGACAAATCTCGCTTCCGTCACCACACCTTCACTTTCCTGCTATCCGGTTCACTTCATCAGCGGACATGCAGCAGTTCATCTGCGCTCTTTCCCAGCTCTGAACTTTGCTGTTGCTTTCATTCCTTCCTGCATGAACTGATCTGCACCGGCGAGTATATAGCAGGCCGAGACCTCCGACAAGGTTTGCAAAACAGTCCTCTCCGGTGCTTTCATCTTGTTCTCAACCCTCGACCACTCCTGCGAGGAAGAGACCCATAATCGAGCTTGATCAGGCCACCTGGGCAGCCTGACGAGCTTCCCTTCAGTGAAACCCTGAGGCTTCAAGCGCTTTTCAGCCCATTTAGCTCGTAGTCGGCGACTTTCTGTTCCCAGTCCATCGATTCTTCGAAGACAACAGCTGCCTTCACCGGACGAGGGCCATCCATCAATATTGAAGAACCCCATTCTCCTTTCTAGCTCGACACATAATGCCGTTCGGAACCTCTATGGATGCTTGGGCATCCTACTACGACTACCCTACTGACGAGATCGAAGTGGAAGATGCTGTCGGTTCAGCACGCCCCTCCTCCGAGCTCGATCAGTCGGAACTCCATCAGAGGGACGACCGACTCAGTCACATTCGCCTCGAATCGTTGCCACCGAGCTCTGTACCCAACGCAGCGCTGCAACCCATTGATGCTCTCTATGAGCAACTCTTCCCTACCAACCAGAACAATGCGACACGGCAGAGTACACCTAGCCCAGCCCTGCCGCAACATAACGGAGGCAACTTCGATCTCACCACAGACAACCCTCAGCCACACCAACCTCCTACCTCTCACCTCGATTCAGGCTCAAACGTACACGTGGCTCTTCATCAGGACCTTTCAACGGATCGACGGCGGGAAGAAGAGACATTCAGCTATAATACGACCCAGCCACTGGCACTGGTGGAGCGAAAGATGGCAAGGACATGGATCGGTCTCACTTCGGGTGAGATCAAGCTGCTTGCCCTTGCAGGAGCTGGCTTCTTGATGGACGCGTACGATCTCTTCATCATCAACTCTTGCGTGCCTATCCTCAGCCTTGCATATGGTCCTCGCAGCCTTGAATGGGGACTACACGGAGGCGTTCTCAAAGCATCAGCAAGCATGGGCAACGTGGTCGGACAGCTTCTATTCGGCTTCCTTGGCGACTTCTGGGGTCGATCCGTTTTGTACGGCAAAGAGCTCATGCTGGCCATGATTGCTATCATCATCATGATCTCTGCTCCCGACTCGATCCACGGCAAAGGTGTGACCATCTGGATTGCTGTCTTGCGCTTCATTATGGGAGTCGGTATAGGAGCAGATTATCCAATGTTGGCGACGGTGGTTGCTGATCGATCGAGCTTGAAGACAAGGGGTCTCTTGCTGTCTTTGATCTTCAGCAATCAGGGATGGGGTGCTCTGGCAGCTTCACTGGCGGCATTGTCTGTTGTCGGAGGCTACAGATCGTCGATCGAGTCGGACAAGGTTGCCAAGCTGAGTGGAGCATGGCGTATCCTGCTAGGTCTTCCATTGGCACCTGCCTTCATCGTGCTGTACTTCCGACTGACACTGGTTGAGTCGGCCCGATTCGTTCAGGCAAGATATTTGCAGGACCACAACAATCTGGCGACGCATGCTTCAGCTGCAGGCATGGTCCTGAATTCGGATGGCAAGGCGATGCCCATCAGCCCTTCTAGCGTCTATACCTCAACGGAGATCGTTAAACGAGCCAACAAAGAGCGCAAGATCTCAGAGACGCCCTCTTCGCTCTCGTCTCCTCTCAGCTCGAGCAACGAAAGCCGATACAAGAACTCCATCGATGCTCGTCCTCGTCATCGACCGAGCCTGACACGACATCAATTACCCTCACCAAAAGACTTACGCGAGGCGATGCGAAAAGCAGCGGCTCAAAACGTCGGATTCTCATTCCGCTCGATCGGAGTTGCACAGAATGACTTCTTCGACTACTTCAGGGAGTGGCAGCATCTTCGGATCTTGATCGGTACTTCGTTGTCGTGGTTCTTGGTCGACATCACCTACGGGATCAATCTGAATCAGTCAGCGATCTTATCGTTGATTGGATTCACGCAAGGTGACCAATGGGAACGAGTCTTCAAGCAAGCGTTGGGTAATTTGATCGTGATCTTGGCGGGATTCTTACCCGGCTACTACCTTACGGTTGCCTTGGTCGAGATCGTCGGACGCAAAAAGATCTAGCTCTTTGGATTCGCTGCTAACGCGGTGTTGTTCTTGGTGCTCGCTCTGACGTATAATGGAATTATTCACCATACGGCATCCTTTTTTGTTGTCTTTGTGCTGTTACAGCTCAGCTTCAATGCTGGAGCTAATAGCACAACTTTTGTCGTTCCAGCGGAGGTCTTCCCGACTAGGATTAGGGCTACCGCGCACGGGTTCTGTGCAGCGATGGGCAAGTTGGGCAGTATCGTCTCATCACTAGGGTTCAGCGTGCTGGCCAACGATGAGAGATTCGGACACATTGGCATCTTCTGGATTTTCTTTGGTGTCAGCTTGCTGGGTCAGCTTGTGACATTACTGCTTGTGCCGGAAACAAAAGGTTTCGATGCTGATGCCAAGGATCGACAAGAGCTGCTGGAACGATCAAGGATGGCTTGAGTGTGTGCCAGCAGTTTCTCCCTTTCAAAAGTTTTCGAAAGGCTGCTTCCTGCCTTGTTTACACAAAACATGTACATTATCCTTTCGCAAACAGAGCCAATGTTCCGCGAGCCAACCTGAAGTGATGCGAAGGAACGAAGTCGACAGTGAGCATGTCAAATAGTGCGAATTGTTGTTGCGATTGATCTCACATTCTCTGTCAAAATTTTTGCCTGCTGCCTCAACGCAGCTCACGCGATTTCATCTTTTCCCCCATTTCTGCGCTGCGTACGCTCGGACCCGTTTCGCTCAGGCGTTGCTGCATCCGTCAGAAGCGCACATCTCACTTCACACTCCTTCCTACCGTCCAACAGCGTCATCGACGACGACGGCGAAGCAGGATCTCTGACGACAAAGCCGAAAAGTCGTCCACAGGTGTCTGCTATTCTCGTCTTCACGCAGGCCGTCAACAACGAGTATCCAGTCGAACCCCCTATACGCCAGCGACTTCGACCAACGGCTGCGGCTCGGGTCTATTCACTCACGCAGCGACTTCGTCACCTGCCTAAAGGCTGCACCACAATCGCGTTCATGCTGATAGCCGCATGCATCACTATCGCACAGAATGGCTCACCTCGCAGCTCACTTTGAGCCGCCCGAGGCACGCCAGTCCAGCTCCAACTCCTCGCCGGCACCTCACCTTTACATGGTCGACCAGAGCTCTCGGTCATCTTCATCTCGCCGCCAGCAGCAACAACAGCAACAGCAGCATGCCTTTCCACAGATGTCAGACTCAGGCAATCTAGTCCGCAGCACCAGCTCTGCGGCTTACCTTTCCAACAATGGATCTCTGCACAACACATATGCTTCGATAGATCAAGTCGACGACGTCGACCCGCAACAGCTTGGCACCGAAGCAGAAGAGGAGGACGATACCTCGACCGCCAGCGGCAGGCGCCACGGTGCGCTTCTCGTAGAGGAGGTCAACGAATGGATGTTGCAGCACTCGTTCTTTCACTGGGGTCTCAAACGCCACATTACTCACGGCAACCCCAAGCCGAGGGACGAGCGAGACCTTCCAGACTGGCGAATGCGCGAGCGCTTACGAACCGTCACCGCTGCCCTTGTCATGTGTCTCAACATCGGTGTCGACCCACCCGATGTTTCCAAGACCAATCCTTGCTCCAAGTTGATCTGCTGGATGGACCCTAGCTCGCTTGAAGTGTCCAAGGCGCTCCCTGCTATCGGTCGGAATTTGCAAGCGCAGTTCGAGACGCTCAGTACAAAGACACGATACAAGCAGTACCTCGACCCCATCGTAGAAGAGACAAGACGCTTCTGCACCACCTTGCGCCGAGCTGCCAAGGACGAGCGCGTCCTCTTCTACTACAACGGCTACGGTGTGCCTAAGCCAACCCCTGGTGGAGAGATCTGGGTCTTCAACAAGGCCTACACGCAGTACATTCCGGTCACCCTCTATGATCTTCTGACATGGCTGGGAAGCCCGTGCATCTTCGTCTGGGATGCCAGTGCGGCCGGCAATGTTGTTGTCAACTTCAAACGTTTGCAGGAAAGGAAGGCGGAAGAAGAAGCTGCTCGATCTAGTCGCGACAGAGAAGGTCAACATCGTTCCAGTGATCGAGATCACTCCAAGACAGCCGACGCCTCTTCGTCATCTTCCAAGAAGACCGGCGCACAGCCATCATCAACAGAGGAGCCACACTTCCCCCTGCGCGAATCGATCCATCTGGCGGCGTGTGGTCCGGATGAAGTGCTCCCCATGAACCCAGATCTTCCCGCTGATCTCTTCACCTGCTGCTTGACATCACCCATCGAGATTTCGCTCCGTTGGTTCGTCTTGCAGAACCCACTGCCATCCAAGCTCAACGTTGATATGGTCATGAACATCCCTGGTCGATTGCAGGATCGAAGAACACCGCTTGGTGAACTCAACTGGATCTTCACCGCCATCACTGATACGATTGCATGGACCGTCTTGCCTCGCACCATCTTCCGCCGTCTCTTCCGTGACGATCTCATGGTAGCCGCTCTCCTCCGTAACTTCTTGCTTGCCGAGCGCATCATGCGCTTCTACCACTGCACGCCCATGAGCCATCCCAAGCTTCCACCAACACACAACCACCCGCTTTGGGACAGCTGGGATCTTGCTGTAGATCAGTGTCTTGCTCAGCTGCCGACTCTGCTGGCCAAGGAGCGCGCACAGGCCGAGGCAGCTGAAGGCGGGCCACCTGTCCCGCCTCATCTTGCATCGTTCGAGTACCGACACAGCACGTTCTTCAGCGAGCAGCTCAAGGCTTTCGAGGTATGGTTGCAGCAGGGCGGTGTCAGTCGTAAGGGAAGGAGGCGTCGCGTCAATGCTGCTATCACGCCACATGGCAACCCATCGGCAGGTCTTTCTTCGGCTGCAACTGGTGCTGATCCAGAGGCCTTCGACGACGACGGCGATGTCAGCCCAGTCCGAGAGCCTCCTGACCAGCTGCCCATTGTTCTCCAAGTGCTTCTGTCGCAAGCACATCGTCTGCGAGCCCTCATCCTGCTCAGTCAATTCCTTGATCTTGGTCCGTGGGCTGTCAACATGGCTCTCAGCATCGGTATCTTCCCTTACGTTCTCAAGCTTCTCCAGAGTCCAGCTGCCGATCTCAAACCCGTGCTCATTTACATCTGGGCACGGATTCTTGCAGTCGACCGCAGCTGTCAGAATGATCTCTTGCGCGATAACGGCTTCATCTACTTTGCAGGCGTGCTTAGCCCTTTTCAGAACAACAATGTTGGTCAGAATGCTGGCGCCAACGGTCCTTCTATCCCGATCCCTAATGTGTCGGAGCATCAGGCAATGTGCGCTTTCATCCTTGCGGTCTTCTGTCAGGACTTCCCAGCTGGGCAGGCTGCATGCCTTGATACAGACGTGATGCACTCGTGTTTAGAGCATCTCGAGGATGACGACTTTTTGCTGCGACAGTGGAGCGCACTCTGCCTTGCGCAGTTGTGGGACGACAACGAAGCAGGAAAGGCCCGTGCCATTTCGCTCGATGCTCATGGGAAGCTCTGCTGCATGCTCGGCGATGTCTCTCCAGAGGTGCGTGCAGTTGTGCTTCATGCTTTGGGAACTTTGCTCGGCGCAAGTGGCTCGAGCCAGGTTCAGGTCGACATCGTGTCGTACGCAACGGGGGAGCCGATTCCAGTCCCAAGCGGCAGCAACGGTAACCGTCCGGCTTCAGGCAGACGATTCTGCCCGGGTACAGGCGCTGCTACGGGTCTGCCTCCCGCAAAGCAAAGAGGTCTCGAAATCGGTATCGCCACTGCTATGCTCACTACGAAAGGCGATTGCAGCCCCTTGGTCCGCAAAGAACTTGTTATTGCGCTTAGCCCCGTCGTTGCAGAATACAAGGGTTTCTTTGTCCTCGCTGCTTACCTATACTACTCGCGAGAGGGTACGCTGCAGAATCCACCATCGCAGCAGGATCGAAAGTCGGCGACATCGAGAGTCAAGGCTGCGCAGACTTCCACTGCAGACGATCGAAGAGGCTCGCTTGGCTCTACGGGTCGAGTGCTGTCGAGCAGCAACGTCGCCGGGCCTTCCCCGGGCGCACTTGCAATGGAAGAGGCACTCCTTGCCCGCCTTGCTTCCAAGCTGTTGATCGAGGAAGAGATCGAAGAGGAAGACATTGCCAACATCCCTGCATTCACCACCATCTTTGTTGCGCTGCTGGATCTTAGTGTCGACTCCAACCCTGAAGTTGCTAACTTGGCTTGCACGGTGGTCGACTTCATCATCGCACTGCTGCTCGAGAGCGATGTTTCGAGTGCGGGAGAGAGTATCTTGCGAGGATTTGGCACTGCAGAGGCCATCACGCGCTTCACCACGCCAACCAGCACAGACGCTGCCTTGGAAGGATACTTCCCGCTTACACCTAGATCGACTGGCACAACACCCGGCTCGGCAGACGAGATGTCGACTTCTCAGATTGCTGCGATGAACGGAGCACATGTCCCGCCATCTGGATTTGGCACTGGCGGTTCAGGTCCTGCTCGACCGGGTCAGGTGGTTCGTACGCAGTCTCATGCTGCGCCCAAACGCTCTTCGACGCTGGCTCAGGCGGTTAAGACGCTTGCTACGCTCGGTTACTCGCGTCCTGCATCGCCGGTTGGATCGGATCACGATACTGTGGGCCGACCTTTGTACGGTGAGGCTGGACCCTCTGGCATCCCGCCTCCTGGTCCAGCTGTCTTGGCACCTCGCCGCAGCCCTGGGACCAAAGCGGCAGCAGCTCAGTACAGCTCACCGTACCTGTCCAAGGGCGGTTCGACGACACCATCGCTCGAACCGCCGTCTGCTGCCTCGATGCCTTCTTCGCCACTGAACACTGTCGCCAAGCTCAGCGATCGATCTCAAAGTGCCGAAAGTCTCTCCTACATCAATGGACGAGTTGATCGAAGGAAGTCGGCTGGAAGCACGGGTCAGCAATACACCAATGGCAATGGGACCGGCAACCCGCAAGACAGCAGTATCGAGCATGTCAACGGCGGTGGCCACGAGCAGCAGCGATTCTACGGTGACGAGCTGGAGACTGACCCGCACGTCGCTGTTGATGACCATGTCAAGGTCGGTGATGCGCTCGCCGGGCTCATTGCTATGGACATGTATCGTTTCCGATCCCGCTTCACAGGTAGTGCGGATGGTTCGTCGCAAAACACACCCGCGTCTTCTCCTGCAGTAAGCCGAGCTAATCGATGGGGTTTCGTCCCCACCCCTGGTAGTAGTGGGGTCAGCACTCCTTCTGGTTCCATCGGCTCGGGTGGTGGCGCTAGTAACGAGCTTCGCGACACGCTTCCACTCAAGAGCCGCCTCTTTGCTTGGTGCAGCGAATACTACATCGAACCACAAATGAAGCAAGCAGAGAGCGAAGAACCGGGAAGCATCAAATACAACATCCAGCACTGGAAGAAACAACGCAATTCCCGACTCACCGAACACTCACTCGAGATCGCTGATGCTGCTTCTCAGTCAGCTTGGTCCGAACATGGCGGGTATATAAGGAATGGAGCCGTGCCGCATCTGATGCTCTTCCACCAGTATGAGAACCATCTTGTCACAGCAAGTGATCAGGATACCGTTGCGGTCTGGGACTGGGAAGAGAAGCGGTTGCTTAGTCGATTTGCGAACGGAAATCCGGCGAGGACGAATATTACCTCTGCGCTGTTTATTAATGAGGATAGTGATGCGATGTTACTCGTAGGATCTGCTGAGGGGAATGTTAGGATCTATAGGCACTATGATTCGCCAGCGCATACAGCTGGGTTTAGGGGTCCGGAATTGGCGTCTAGTTTCCAGGCTTTGCCGGATTTGGTGAGGAGTAAAAGACCGAGTGGGTTGGTGATGGATTGGTTGCAAGGTTCTGGGCATCTTCTGGCAGGGGGTGATAGTAGAGCGATAAGGGTTTGGGATGCTCATCGGGAGTTATGCGTGGTTGATATTCCGACGAGGGCGAGTAGTTGTGTTACTTCGATTTCGTCCGAGTCTGATTTCGGGCATCTCTTCGTGGCTGGGTTTGGAGATGGTACCGTGGGGGTTTACGATCGACGTAATCCACCAGAGGCTAGTTTGGTCAGGTTGTGGGAAGAGCATCAGACTTGGGTTCAGAATGTTCATTTGCAGAAGCGGGGGTCGAGGGAATTGGTGACGGCTAGTGTGGATGGAGAGGTGAGGTTGTGGGATATGAGGGTGAGGTCGAGCATTGCGAGGTTGAGTTTGGGTGGCAAGTTGGGTGGCAAGTTGTCGTGTATGGCGGTTCATGAAAGGGTGCCGTTGTTTGCGGTGAGTTCAGCGCCTAAGCCGCTGAGACCTAGTGCTAGTCCACAGACGGTACTGTTGACGCATCTCGAGACGCTGTCGACGTTGGGTAAGCCGATTGTGCGGAACTTCGCACCGATGGGATCGACTCAGCATCTCGGCAACAGCACTTTTCTCTACCCACCGGAAGCGGTCAACTTGGGCGTGGTGCATCACCACCACCATCATCTGCATCATTTACATCATCCTGGTGATCCACACCACGGTCATGGTGGAAACAGCGGTATGGGCGGCGGTTCAGGCATTCTTTCGCATCACAACACTCTCATCGGTTCCACCACCGGCGGTGCAGGAGGTGGACACGGTCCACACTTGAACCCGAGTAACCCATTGCACACCTTGTTGCCACCGGCGGAGGTACCGCCATCGAGCTTCACCCCAGCCATGGGTAGTATGGCTTTCCATCCTCATTTGCCCATCTTGGCATTTGGTGGACCGGATACGATGATCGAGCTTAGGGAATGGCCTGATCCGAACTAAGGGTGTCATTTCAGATTATCAGCATACACATCTGTTTTGCTTAGCTTGTTTATTTCTCAATCAAGATGAATCTTTTTCACTGTCCTCTCGTGCTGTGATTGGATCGAGTTACAGTCTAGACACAGGAGACGAAGATGATAGCGCACACAACTGACAGACGAACAAGAGGAGGGGAGGGTACAAATACAGGTAAGCTTTAGGATTAATGCAAACCGAAAAAAGGTACAGCAGATATCTGGAGGGAAAAAGTTAGACCGAGATGGTCTTGAAAATATTAAACCCGTCCAAAGAGGTTGTTGCCAACATCCCTGGCACCTGAGGATGCCAATGCAGCTCCTTACAATCGCTGATACCGTGATGGCAGAATAGCAATTGAGGTGGAACGTCCTTCAATCCTTCCTGTGCGCTCTGTTGTACTTCGTCGTCATCTTGTTCTACACTAAGATCCCAAAGTGTCACTTGATCATCGCGACCAGACGCGGCGAAGATCGAGTCTTCGGTAGGATGCCATTCCACGGAAGAGATGGGGGCTTTGTGCCAGTCAAAGTGCGCTACAGGACTTGGAGCTGAGGTGGAGTTAGGCTTGAAGTGACGAAGGTCCCATACCTTGAGGGAGCCTTCGTCACCACCGGAAACGAGGAGGTAGTCTGTACCACGGTTCCAGGAGATCACGTTTACGTCTTGGGCATGGGAGTTTTCGACAGAGATGACACTGCGACGGTTTTTGACACGGACGTCCCAAACGCGGATGGAACGATCAGCGGAACATGAGGCAAAGACGGTTGGTTCCTTGGGTGACCATTGCAGATCTTCGACTGAAGAGGTGTGCGAGGTGAAGGGTGTGGGGTTGGTGGTGAAACCAGCATTGCCTGCGGTTGTGAGGAAGATCTTGGAGTGGATATCTCCAGTCAATAACCTCAAAGGCGAAGCTTTACCTCCTACGGTTGAGCCTCCGTTAACGACGCCTGCCCAGTCCATAGCATATCCTTCGACTCCGTTGTGCGCTTTGACAGTGAACATGGGTGTGTTCACCTTGCGAGAGTCGTAAGAGGTACCTGGACGGTCCAGAGAGTTGAGGAGGGGGCGGACATCGAAGATCTTGACGTCGCCGACTTCGGACCATGCAGCGACTGGGTAAGGGTCGAGGCAGGGTTCGAGGTCGGATACGGGGGTGGAAGTGGGTGCGGCACGGACACGGTTGATGCCGCCGACGACGGGGATGGACTTGTATTCGAGAATAGCATCGTCGTCGAGGTCGTTCTCATCGTCGTCTTCGTCATCCGATAGGCCTACAAGCAGGGTACGAGATACAGAACAGCAGTGTTGCTAGTCAGTATCATTGTTCAAGCAGAAACAAAATGTCTGCAAAGCATAGCGTGTTGGTGGAGAGGGCTGGGCCAATCAAGTGCGTGCATGTGGGTTTGGCTCAGAAGTTAAAAAATTAGGTAGCTGAGATAGTTTTCGGCATCGAATTGCGGCTCACCCCACAGGGGCAAGCTGCAACTCATACAGCCAAATGCCTCAAGACATCATTGCGAAAACCCCAGCAATACCACTTGATCGACACCAGTACCTTCACCTCCATGTAGTTGCATGTTGGAGTAAGAATTGGTACTTACTATCATCGTTCTGAGTCTTGTGAAGAGAGCTAGCCTTCATGACGAGAATTTCGTTTCTTGAAGCCGTGTCAGCTTGGGTACCGGCGACCATGTAAGATGTGTGAGGGTAGCTTTGACGGTCATTGCCGAGGTGGTCTTTGAGGTGGTCGAAGGAGAGACATGGCCATGTGACATTGAGACGATGAAGCATCTCGTAAGCAGACTGGTCAGCTTCAAGAGTTTGACCTTCTTCTAGCTTGGTAGAACCTGGGATGTAGACTTGGGCTTCTGGTTCAGCGACGTCAGCTTCGTCGTCTTCGGGACGCTGAATTTTGCCATCGACCTTGATACCATCGACTTCCATAGTTTCGCCATCATCGTCCGAGTCGTCAGAGTCGCGAGCTGCGATGACGGCATCGGTGTCTTCTTCTTCGAACTCGTCTTCGAATTGGTCCTCAAACTCGCCCATGTCATCATCGCCGTCGGCGTCCTTGATGCGATTGAGTTGTGATGAGGCATCAGCACCTGTACGTTGACGCTGACCGACAGGAGAAGATGTGGAAGGAGCGGCAGCGGCGGCCGACTTGCCCTCCAATGAGGGGGAGGAAGGACGCTTCGACATGGTGTGAGGGAGGTGGATGATATGCTTGAAGGAGGAAAGGGGAGAATGCAACGGAAAAGGAGAGGTATACTATGGATGCAGAAGGGTATATTTGTGAGCCAAGCTAGGTAGCTGGATAGAAGAGAAGAGCAAGAAGCAGACTGACGAGCAAGCAGCCTTTTTGAGGAAAGTCTGACAAGTTAAGAAAGCTCTCACTCAAAAATTTCTTCCAAAAATCCTGCTCGGACCAAGAAGAAAACTTCGTGTCTGTCTTGTGCGTCTCCTGCGGCTGGTCGAGCAAAAAAAAATAAGAAAAAAGAAACGGCGTTGCTGACTGCTCCTTACATCATCACTGTTCAACACGTTCTTGCTTATTATTTGAATGTTAGTTACTGACCCACGAGATAACCGATAGGGTCGTCGTTTTTTTCCATGATGGAAGCGCTGTCAGAGAGAGCTGCACAATCCACTGCCCATTTCAGTTTACGAGAAAGGCGAGCAAGGCGAGAAAGACGCTTCTTTGGATTTGTCATTGTCATGGCTCAGTCCGAGTTCGCCAAGAGCAGACACTCTGGAGATTCCGCAAGAGAACGGCTGTGCAGCTTCGTGCGTGCATAAACTCAACACACACCTCATCATTCCCTTTGCTGGCGACCTCCTCAAGTCATCCCCGCACTCCGCTGCATCCTCACAACCACCACCAGCATCTCCGTCTACGCTGCGAACAACAACCATACCTTTGCACATACGATAAACGCTCCCTTCGGTACAAGCAACACTATCACAATACCATCGATGCAGTCTCCGTAATCAGCAAGCTAGCTACACACTCGGACACGAGTCTGCGACAACGCTACTCGGCGCTAGGACAGCAACTACGCAACCATGTCGGGCTTCATTGCCTTCGTTCTGCTCGTCACGGGCATGGGCGTGGGCACGCTCGTTTGCGGTCTCTTACCGCTTTCTTTGCCGTTGTCACATCGAATGATGCGCGTTCTCGAAGTCTTTGGAGCTGGCCTCCTCGTCGGCGCTGCCGTCACTGTTGTTATACCCGAGGGCTCTAGCTCTCTCTTCTCCAACGTCGCACCAGCGCCAGCAGAGCACAGTGCGAGCAGCAGCGCACTCGTCAATGTGCTTCATCCACCGAGCGCGTTCAAGCCAGCAGCACCTGTGCAAGGAGACGAGTCATGGGCGTGGTCTTTCATCACTAAGCGATCCGAAGACAATCATGACCATAACTCGGAGCACGACCACGAGAAGCCATTCACACAGTCAGACGCAGAGCACCGCCTTGGATCTAGCATTCTTTTTGGTATTGTGCTCATGTACGTCATTGACCAATTCACTTCGGGTGCAGGCAACTCATCCTCTTCGAGCAAACAAGACAACTCGGGCTCGTATCATCACCACGGCCACAACGAGTATGCGGCACCTCCACAACGGCCACGTCTCGAAACACATCGTCTTTCCAAGTCATTTCATCAGAAAGGCGACCATTCGGCTACTCCGAATACCCTGCACAAGGTCAGCAGCAAAGCCTCTTTCACTCTCTTTGACCGCGCACAGCACGGCATTGCCGACGAGGATGAGGAAGCGCAACTCGGCGCAGCCGGCACTACCGATGCCTCTGTCCGCACAGACCCGCATCGTCGAATCGACAGCATAGCCACCGCCTCAAGCAACAGCGATACAGACCTGCCCGCCGACTACGACGATCACCAAGCCGAGCACTATCAGCATGCAGACCTCAAACGTGTCTCTTCCAGCCACGCCACAGCTGCAGCCGATTGGCACGCCTCTCCTCGCAGCAGCACCACTCTCCACCGTGACGCAACCGGCGCTAATCATGATTCTTCCTCAGCTGGAGCCCCACTTCTGCACCGTCATAACTCATTCACCAGTGTCACATCGCGTCGCACCTCCTCCCACCCTAACAACTCTTCCTTCTCTCAAGCTCTCACAACCATCGTCGGCCTCCTGATCCATGCCACAGCAGACGGCATCGCAATGGGAGCTTCTGCTCAATCAGGGGACCAAACCCTCACAATGGTCGTGTTTGTCGCTATCATGATTCACAAGGCCCCCGCTGCTTTTGGCTTATGTGCTATGCTGATGTCTCAGCGTCTGTCGAGAACATCGATTCGAAAAGGAGTAGCGGTGTTCGCACTCGCTTCCCCGCTCGGTGCGATCTTGACCTATGCACTGTTGGCGCTCTTCTTTGACTCCGGGGTCGTGAGTGTGACGGATGGTGAAGCAGGGCAGCGAGGGATCGATGGAAGGAGTATTGGAACAGCATTGGCTTTCTCAGGGGGCACATTTTTGTTTGTAGCTTTCCACGCCGTACTCGAATTGGCCGGGGTCGAGGCTGATACGGTGCCAAAGCAAGGCGAAGAAGGCGAGACCCAAATTTTGGGCAAGTGGTTGAGGATAGCATTGCTCATTGCGGGTGCTTGTACGCCGAGATTGTTGCAATCAGTCTTGGCTGGACTGGGCGGTGGTGGACATCATCATTGAAAGCCAGCGAGTATTTGGAGCGGATAGCATGTCCTTTTGTGGTTGCTTCTTTGTTGTATTTGTATCGTTCACACCATGCTATCATTGCATATATCCTATTGGTCACACGCAGCGTCTTGCTCATGCTTCGTGATGAGGCTGTCATCTTGATCCAGGCTGCCCGTTTCTTTCGTTGTGGTCAAGCAGGCGATTCACTGAAGGCTTTGCTTTGAATCGGACTGCATCGTGAGGCATGTTCTAATATACTTCCACGGCGTAAGAGCTGCAACTCAGGCAGTGATTACAGATCTTGCTTCTCCGAAACACTCGCAGCTTTAGCGTTTGTTCTTTTCCTCGTCTCACCACCGGCTGCGGCGGTTGGTTTACTGGAGCCAGAGGCTGTTGTGTTCTCCTGCGCCTTCTTCTCCTCGACAATCTCATCAATCTTTGCCTCATTCAACACCTCCTCCTTCCTCCCCGGTACCAAATTTGCCAGTGCCCCTCCCACCGCAATCAATGTCCTCGAACATACCATCTGCCACACTGTACTACTAATCGCTCCCTTCGGCGCCCTAGGTAAAGCCAAGAACCACCCAACAGGTCCGAACCAACTGTGTTCCCCTGGTGGCAGCCAAAAGATCGGTGTCTTGCTGTACCAGCTCGTTACGCAGAATGGGAAGATGGTCGTAATGGCAAACATGAGTCCTTTAAAGAGCATGGAGAAGGTGGAGCGAACGGAGGAGAGCGAGGCGTTGGTCTTTTCGAGATCGGCCAGACCTTTGTCGACACGACGACGCAGTTTTGCCCATTTGGCGAATTGGTCTTGCGAGGATGTTGCGACTAGGTCTCGTTTGTCGGAGAGGATTTGACGGCGGAGGGCGCGTTGGGTGGAGAGTGTGGATCTGTGGAAGATTGCCACGTAGCAGTACCAAAGCTATAGATTCACCAAGCGTCATGGTGGAAGAGTGTGTCAGGAACAGAGTCAGTACGGGCTTCGAATGTAAGAGCAAGAGAAGCGGGACAGGTATTGGTGCTTACAATGTCCTGCAATCTGTCCTTGCCCAGTGCGGCGATGGATTGAACCACCACTACCGAGATGAGAATCACTAGCGCTGGATGCATCTTGATTCTTATTGCTCCAGCAGAGCTGGTTGACGTTGCGTTGATAATGGGTTGTCGGAGTGCAGTGTATGGTGGAAATGATGACGGATGCTGAAGGTGGACAAAGCACACTTGGTGTATCCACGATTCTTCGCGTCTTCGCCGTTCTTCCAAATTGCCGGCCGAAAAGGTCTTCCTCCACACCAACACTTTCCTTCTCACAGAGCAACACTTACAACACTTTGTACCTCATTCCACCATTCACTCATTATGAATTGGCGCTGCCTTCTCAGCATAGTAGCAAGCTTCCTTCATCTATACGATACAACTATGCGTACTTGAACGAACAAGCTTGCTATGGCGACCTCGACCCAATGATCTTAGCCGACTCCATGTTCCCTCCTATGCAGCACGGCCCAACCCGAGTATTAGCTTATGGGAGTAATCTTTTCTCCCAGCTCAAAGCTTCTAGCCTTCTTGACACACCGCCAGAGCAGCCATTCGTGATAGAAGATGCAGCCAGTGCTGTCTTCGTGAGCACGTATCAAACCGTCTACCGCACAAGCTCGGGTCAGGTGAAGGTTCTTGGTGAATCAGCGCACCTCCTGGAAGAGCTATTTCGTGAAAAGGATGGGTACGAGTTAGGCTTCGTCGGACAAGATATGATCGAGGCAGTGCTGGATAAGGAAGGGAGACGAAGCTGGTTCTTGAATTATGAGACGGCACAAGTGAGCGAGGTACAAGGAGGATGGATAACGGCAGTCGCTGATGGAAGGGGAAGGTGTATGGCTATCGACAGCGAAGGGGCAGTCTATCTTTTCGACTCTATGGGGTCGTTCAAGGCGGCAACTTTCAACACTGACTCCGCGAAGACAAGAAGACAAGGGAACAAATTCACCGGACATACATACGACGAAGCCAAACACAGCACCCTCCCCACGCAAGTCGAGCTGCCTACATTCACCAAGATCTCAGCTGGAAACGCACATTTCGTTCTCCTCGCCGAGCCCAACTCCAAGTGGCCTGTATGGATCTACGGCGATGCAAGATTTGGCGCTGTCCCGCTTATACCTTTCTCCAATACCACCCTCGTCGGCACCCTACCTACCACTCCACCCTCCTCGCTCCCTCCTCCGCCGACAGACGTGAGGTATTTGATGCCAGTTCCCCACTTCTCCCCCCTCGAAGGCTTTCCCGACCGAATCTCAGACATAGCCACCGGAGCACGTCACACTATCATCCGCACCATTAACGGCGATCTCTATGGCTGGGGCTGGAACGAGCATTCCCCTCTCTTACCTCTCAATCTACCCCCTGACCAAGAGGCGGTGGAGTGGGAGACAAACACCATCTCCGAACCCGCTGTCATCGATGTTTCCCTGCCGCCTGGCCCGGACAGGATGAATGATGTAGCGGTAAGAAAGATATCTGCTGGGGGTGAGAGGAGTTTCGCGCTGATGGAAGGGGGTGGGTTGGCTGTGGCGGGGAGTAACGAGTTCAACACGCTCGGATTGGGAGGGGAGCGGCAGCTGAAAGGGTTGAAGGAAAGAAAGAGAAAGGGTGAGAGAGAGTTCAGTCAGATTAAGAGGGATTTTGGCTGCGTGGATGGGATGCAGCCCCATCCGGACTATAAGGGTTGCGATGAGGAAGGGGAAGGAGGAAAATTGGTGGTGGTCGATGTGCATGCAACGTCATTGGCTACCTTCTTTACTCTCGCCGACAGCTTGCCGTCTTGCGATGAGAAACTGTGATACAAAAGGGTTACTGTCATGGGTCCTAGAATACAATACTGTAACTTCAAGGTTATGCATCTTTCATCTCAACATCGTCCCCCGTTGCATTCGCAGCAGAGGCCTCTGCAATCTCATCCTCATTCTTTGTCGCAGGCACACTTGCATTCGGATCAGTCGAAAGCAACTTTTTCTCCTCTCCCGCAGGTTGTTGTTCCGCCTCTGCTCCCGCAGCCAGCACCGCTAGCGTCTCTTTATCCGTTTCCGGTGCGGTTGTTGGTTGTTCGTGCAGCTGTGTCTCGACTTGAGGCTGGATCTGAGGAGTGTTTGATCCTGTAGCTGCAGCTTCGCCTTGTGAGGAGGGATGTTGGTTCATCCCTGTCGCAGCTGGGGCGGGCGTTTGGGCAGCAGAGTCGGTAGGAGTCTTCTCCCCTGTAGTGTTAGTGCCTGAGTTGGGTTCGGAGAATGACTGCGTGACGTGTGCTGGGATCGCTGATGCTGGTGCTACACCGCTTGTCGCGGGTGCGGCGGGTGCGGGGGTAGAAGGAGGTTCTTTGGGAGCAATGGTGCCGAGTCCTCCACCAGCAGAGGTGAGGGAGGATCCAGCGGGGATGCCGGGCGCAGCGGGAGCGTTGTGAATGCTCTGAACGGGTGCTTCGACAATGGCTGCATCGTCAGAGATGCGATCTTCTGCTTGAACGTCTTGGTCCTCAGGGAAGGTGATGTGGGAATCTGGTACTCGGACCCATTTCAGGATCTTCACACCGACGCTCGCAGAAGAGGACGAGGAAGAGCCATCGAGGGATGTGCCTGTCGACACAACCCACTCTTGGCGCCATTTACTGATGAAGGGTAAAGAGGGGGTAACGGGATGTCAGTTGGGTGCTAGGAGGGAGAGTCAGACAAGGAGCGAATGGAGACTTACACGATGGGCTCCGTGGCCTGCCTGCGCACTTCGTGCTCGATATTTGGGACGAATCGACTGCCGAACCTCGACATGATGCTGCGCTTATGGTGAGGTGATGAACAAGAAGAAGAGAAGGAGTGGTGGGTGAGGAGCGACAAAGGAAGGTCGAGTTAGAAAGGTGTTGGTCAGATGGAAGGCGCAACCAACTCAACGCGTCCTGCAGCAAGGCTTGGCTTCCATTCGCGCAAATTCCGAATTCCGAGCGCACAGCTATTTCCTTCCTCGGCGAGGCATACGATACACAACCATGCTTCTTCAGAAACTCGCAAGCTGGTAAGATGATGAACAATTGTTGTCATGATTGTATAGTAGTACACGGTTGATGGTGGCTGAAGAGCAATCCTTGACCAAAGGTAAAGTACACGTATCCGCGCCGTGCAAATGCGGATCGATCGATTGGCTTTTGTCGCAGTAGAAGCTTTTGACGAGCTTATGCTCGTGCGAATGTGATCTGCGCAGAGGGAAGAGACAGGAAGAGGGTGAGTCAGTGTATGAATACAGACAGAAGGGTATTTTGAGATCGGAGAGGGGACTCACTTTAAGTTTGTCACCGGCACCAAAGTTGTATCCGTTGAGAGCACCCCGTGCTGTAACACTGGAAGGAATGTCGGAGAACTCGACGAAAGCGATATCGGCCTTACCGGGAATGGTCTGTACGTCGACATAGCCGGAGTATCTGTTACAAGTAAAGCAAGTGAGAGATGCATCAGTGTACAAGTCCAAACTTTTGGCAGCATCGGGAAAGAGATTCCAAACGTACGCAGAGAAAAGACTCTCCAACTCGCCCTTGCCAACACCATCTGGGATCTTTTGCAGGAAGAGCATCTTGTTGGGCGGCAAATACTCGTCTGGCATCTCCTGTTGTGTCCTCTTGTTCGCTGCTGCCTTCTCTGGCTCCGCAATCTCGCCAGCAGCAGCACGCTTTGCCCTGATCTTCTTTTCCAATTCTCTTCTTCTCAATACATTGCCTCGCCTTGCCATCTTTTTGTGCTCCAACCTCTCCTCCTTGTGCTTTTTGAACTCTTCTGATTCTTCTCCACCTTCCTCTTTGACCTTTTGCAGTACGACTGCGTCGGATTTGGACTTGGCAAAGCTGATTTTCATTGCTTTGCCGTACAGCGGAAAGAGATGCGCTTCTCGTCGAGCTTTGTCTGCCGCTTGAACGTCGTCGAGGGATACGAATGCTTGACCACGCATGCGGAGATTAGTGTGAGATACGACGGAGAGAACGGTGCCGTAGTTGGAAAAGAGGTTGTTGAGAGTCGCTTTCATCGTCTCGGGCTTGACTTTTTCATTGAGGTTCTGGATGTAGAGTGTTTGGCTGGCGCCAGCAGGGAGAGGTGGTGGCTCGTCAGATTCACTTTGATCCATGGGCATTCCGAAGGGCGGCGGTGGGACGCCATGCATTCCTGGGGGCGGTATAGATGGAGGTGGCATCCCCGGAGGAGGAACACCTGCACCGAAAGGAGGAGGAGGTGCAGGGGAGTTGGACATCCTTGCTTTGAAGCTGGGCTGCTCTTGCTAATAATCGATGTTGGCAACAGCCAGTAAAGATTTGCCGAAAGAGGTACGATCTAGCTGTGGTGAGTATGGTGCGCTCGATGTGATGTCGCCGGCAAGGTGAATGTTGAGAAGATGGTGTGGAATGATCAAAGTGTATCTGCCGAAATCTGAAGGTGAGAAGCCCTCTGTCTCGGAAGTCGGTCAGTCGCGCTAAACCAAAAGTTGAAATGCACGAGATGCAGGCCAAAACCCTGAATCTGCTCAACGCGCTCTTCTCAATACTCAGCCATCACTCGCTCACACCTTCTTTCCTTTCATCCATCCACTGATACCCACTCGATACCCTCACTCGCAGCAGCATCTGCTTTTGCTGATTCGATCAGCTCGTCTCTGGCCACTTTGTCCCTTGAGAAGCGCTTCACATCATGTCGTCGCGTATCGAAAAGGGTGGTGCTCGTTTCAAGCCCTCCATCGTGCCAAGGAGGTCTGCTGGTGGAGCTGCGGCTGCTGCTAGCACACCCTCATCCACAACTTCAACACCGCAGCCGGCATCGCAGCAACAGCAGCCAGCCAGCTCCTCGACCGGTCCACCGCCTTCTCCATCCCTCGCGCCGACTCGACAGGCGCGTGCACCTTCCATTCGAAAGAATGTCCCAATCACTGCACCACGAACGGATGCCACAGCTTCACAGTCTGCCACAACACCAGCAAGATCCCAAAGCTATGCATTCAACGTCTCGCCTTCTGTCATCTCAAAGCCCGGTCCTTCACCAGCTGCTCGGACTAGCATCACCGCCGGACAGCCTTCAGCCAGCACAGCCAAGCCAAAGCCTGTGTTCAATAGACCCTCCGTCACTAAACCTCGGCCCGGCTCCAGGGCTTCTCTGACTCCGGCACCTCAATCTCAACAGCAGACCGCCTCGACCTCGAAACAACCTTCTGATACCCCCGCATCGACTGATGCATTGGCAGCCATCAACGAAGGCGCCGAAGTCGATCCCGTTTTGTCCGCTCCGTCCGCGCGCTCTGACGCTCCACCTAGCATCGGAGGAACGCGCAGTACGAGGAATTCCAATGCAAGCTCGATCCGGGTCGAAGCGGGACGCAGCACCACTGCAGCTGCAGCCGCGTCCGCCGCCGAAGCAGAAACGCGCATCGACAAAGCTTCTCAGCCAGACCCATTCCAAGCTCCACAGCGGGCCACACGCTCAAGGGTGGCCCCTAATGCCAATACGACACATGCAGCGGCTGCCGTTAAGGAGAGTGCCTCTCAGCAAGAGGCTCAAACGTCAACGCGTCCGTCTAGAAGGGGAACAACATCCGCACCACAAGCCAATCCATCGGCATCCGACGCGAATGCCACCGCCATACCATCGGCTGCCAGCAATAAGGGAAAGGGGCGAGAGACTGTCAACGAGAGCAATGCCGCCTCGGCCTCACGCTCACGCTCAACTTCGCAGCCTATCAAGCCAGGATCCCAACCTGGAGAGACTGCCATTGAGGAGACGACCGAACAGAAGGCTGCCAAGGCGGCAGAGCGCAGGCAAAATGCCGCTGCTCGCCTGAACAAGCGTCGCCTTAAGCGTAAAGAGCTCGCTTCAGGCAAGCCTCGACGCCCTCTCTCTGCCTACCTCCTCTTTGTCAATGCGAATCGCGCAGATCGACAAGCTCAGAACCCAGACATGTCGCTCACCGAGCTCACGAGTCAGATTGCTGCCGAATGGCGCGACCTCGCACCGGCACAACGAACAAAGTGGGAAGCCGAGGCGGCTCTGCTACGACAGCAGTATGACTCGGCACTCGATGCGTGGAAGCTGGCTCATCCTGAGGGGGTTGCACTCGGACCTGAGGACGAGAGCGATATGGAGACCACCTCAGAGATTGGCGATGACGGCGAGCCGGTGAGGCGGAAGAAGCGTCGTCTTACATCCTCTCGCAAGCCGCATACAGTGTCAGACGATGAGGAAGAGTATCGCAAGCAGATGTACGAGGAGGGACCACAGTTAGCTGCTAGTCGTATTGACCCTGCCAACGTCACCATGGCAGATATCAGTATGGTCGATTATAGGAAAGGTCGGGCTGGACCGAGAACATTCGAGGCCGACCGCGTCTATAAGAAACTTGTCAATGATAGGAGAGCAGCTGCACGATCGGCAGTGCTTGGAGAGCATGTCTTGGGTGAGAAGGTCAACAATGCTTCGCCCTCACCTGCGCCTGCAGCTCGTATCCTGAGGAATACCAATGGCGTCCCTGTCGAGGCTGGTTCAGAACAAGTGCTCCAAGGAGAGGAAGAAGTGGTTGGTGATCAGACAGGCGGCGAGGACGACGATGCATCCGAGGTCGAAGAATCTGCCCCGGACACAGATGCCGATGGTACGACAGACGGCGAAGGTGGACCCTCCCTCAGCAATCGTCTTGGACGAAAGAAACGCGAAACTTCTGTCGCAGCTACCGACGTCTCCTTCCGCGAGAACCGATTCGCTGTTCAGACGCGTATCGTCGACGGCAAGATTGTTCTCGACGAAACCTCACTCTTTGCCAACTACGGTAACGGAGAAGACGATCGAGACAACATGGAGGTTGTCGATGAGCGCGAAGGTGACCGCTTCGTTAATGCTGCTACGTACTCACGCAAGCTAGGTCGCAACAGAAAATGGTCTGCGGATGAGACGGCCAAGTTCTATCGCTCGCTGCAGCAGTGGGGTACAGATTTCGAGATGATTGCTCGTCTCTTCCCCGGCAGAGACAGGGTGATGATCAAGAAAAAGTTTAATGTGGAAGAGAGGAGTAATGCCGGATTAGTCGATGATGCGCTCAAGAACTCCATTCCGGTCAATCTGGAAGCTTATGCAGCGGCAATCGGGGTAGATCTGTCGGGACCACCGCCGGAAATCAAAGCTGATCTACAGGATATCGAGGCTCTCACTGCGGCTAATACGGGAGATGCATCAGCGGCGGTCAAGAAACGTGAAGCGTCAGCTCCAATTGGTGGGCGCAAAGGGGAGAGGAGTGACGTGGAGGATGGAGACGACGACGATGGATATGAGTACGAAGAGGTTGTTGAGATTGACGATGATGGGAACGAGCAGATTATCCGTAGGAGGTTGGGGAAGAAACCGGGAGGCAAAGGTAAGAAGAGGAGGAATCCGACGCGGAAGGGATCGATGAGTACGCCTGCTCCTCCTGCTGCCCCTGTTGCTGTGGAGCCCGAGGCTTCAGAGGCAGCGGCTGCAGAAGCAAGCACAAGTGGAAGCGGAGGGAGAGCCGGTGGTCCACCTTCGATTGGGAGCAAGAAAGGTACAAGATCCAGCACACGCAAGAGGGCGGGTAGTAACAAGGATAGTAGCAGGGAGGCGCCGGGTGACGGAATGGAGATTGAGGAGATTGTTGGCTAGTCGTAGCCCATGCCATATTCACTCATCTGTGTCTTTAGTCAATCACAGTACTTTCCAGACGGACACATACGCAATGGTGTTCTCGGAGATTGAGCTCCGGGTCGATGTGTGTTTTGTAGATCGCAGCTGGGCACGATTACGAAGGATGAACAGTGAATTGCCTGATGTGATGGAGGGCGACTGCCATGAGATTAGGATCGACACTTCAGGCGATGATCCCCGCGGACAATGCGGGAGCACACCCGCAAGCGTGACGTTCGTCAAACACAGTTGCATTCTAAGCTTTGCTCGATGATGCGTTGATCCCCTGCTTCTACTAAGTAGAGGAGGACGGAACAAAGGAACGGACAAACCGGCAACTAACTGTTTGCTGGAAGCGAGACATGTTCAACCCAACGGACTCCGGCTTCTGCTCTTCTTGGCGCTTGGTGGGAAAAGAACGTCACCGCGGGTATGCAACCACCTTTGCATCCTTCTGTTTTGTGGAGGTGAACGGCGTTTTTTCTGTGCATAGAAGCTTGACGTGCGGGCGGAATTCTGCATGACCTCAGCTGTAAATAGTAGCTGACGGCAACGGGTTCTACGCTAAAAGAAGCCACGGCGTTCTAACTCTAATACTGTAGCCAGTCTGGTTTGCTGGAAGCCACCAATCGTGAGAGTCGGAGTTGTGTGCGGTAGAACACGGGACAAGGGTGAGGATGAGTGATGTGAGACGAAAGACCAAGCTAAGGCTCTCAGTGTCTTGTCAGCCAAAAGATCGGTTAGTTCTGTGCAGCGGAAAGAAGTGGTTTCTTCTTCGTCAGACTTTTGTGCGTTCATCTGCGCAATGATCTTGCTGCGGCTGCAGTCGATGCTTCTGTCTGTGCTTTTGTTTGCCAATCGAAACACTGGTGAAGGTTCTGGGAGTGGTATATAAGCCGCCTTTGGCATCGGCCGACCCTTGATCCCACCAAAGCTTCTCCCTGCAAAGGTCTCGTCATCATAATGTTAGGCAACAAAATCATTTCCCTCCTCCCGCTGCTCAGCGTCGTTTACGCCGCCTCCATCCGGCTCGACGCTCGTCAGCAATCCAACAACACCAGCTCTTCATCCAACAACTCTTCTTCTTCTTCCAACTCCTCCTCCTCCTCTGTTGGCCCCTATGGCCTGCAAAACGCCCAATGTTCCAACATCACCCTCTCCATCCCTGTGAACCTAACTCTATCAAACTACACCGGCCTCGATGATTTTTACTCTAATCAATCCTACATCACCGCCCAAATCCTGGAATACACAACTGCCACCTCTAACTGGACTTCCGCCCATCAATCCAACTCCACCTTCGAAGTCAACCGCAACTTTAGCATCGCTGGTTACTACTGCGAGCCCAGACAGGGTTACAAGAACAACAGTGCGCTGTTGAACTTGGTACACGGTATTGGATTCGATGCGAGCTATTGGGATTATGCTTTGTCGCCAGAGTATAGTCTGGTGAAGACTGCGGCAAGTTGGGGATATGCTAGTTTTAGGTATGATCGTTTGGGAACGGGAAACAGTGAGACTCCGGCAGGTGGGTTTGATGTTGTAAGGGCTCAGACTGAGGTTGCTATCCTCGAAGGGGTGCTAGGCAAGTTGAGGAATGGGAGTGAGGTTGGAGGTAGGAGCTGGGAGAAGATTGTTGGTGTGGGACATTCTTATGGCTCGGTACAGACGCAGGCTGTTACAAAGCAGAGTCCGCAGTTGCTCGACGGTGTAGTTTTGACCGGATTCACCACCAACTCCAGCAACCAGCCAGCTTATCTTCAGGCTGCTGCGTACTCGATCGCCAACCGAGTCTTCCCTCAACGCCTCGGTGACAAGCCTTCCACCTGGTTGGTGACGGGCAGCAACGCTTCGGATATCACCGGCTTCTTCTACCCCCCTTACTACTCTGAAGCATCCTTCGATCTCTCTCGCTCCACCGAGCAACCCGTCACCCTCGGCTCGCTGGTTACTATCGGTGCTGTGGGCGGCGAAGCAAGCAACTTCACCGGCCCAGTCTAGGTAGTGAACGGTGCAAAGGACTTCATCTTCTGCAGCAGCAACTGCTGGGCCGAAGTTGAGGGAGGAGGTGATATCCCAAGTGGAGTCAAGAAGTTGTATCCACAGGCGGGCAACTTCACAAGTTACATCGCAGAGAACACGGGACATGCTATCACCGCTCATTATAGTCAGCCTATGGTTGCGGGTGAGATTGTCCGTTGGGTTCAGGGGCAAGGTCTCTAACCACCCACGCCATTTCTTCGACATTCGGCTGTTGATGTTGTCATCTTCTCTACGTTTGTTTGAATCAAATTTGACTGGCTTCAATTCTGTGGCGTGTGGAATATGTTATATGGATAGGTCATAGCTTAGACCGTGTCTCCTCCTTCTGTTCTACCAGCAACTTCTCTAGCCCCCCTTTCAATGGCGCAGGCATCGGTACCGGCCGTCTGCTGACTCGATCAACGAATACGTGTGTTGAAGTTATTATAGCTGCTGTCTCCTCCGCCTTCTCTTCGCCAATGCTGACTTGATAAGTGACCGAACTCTTGCCCAACTTCACCACGCGCAACCCGACTTTGAGGGGGGAGGGGAAAGAGCACGAAGCGAAATAGCGACATGAATTGGAGATGACTAGTCCGACGACTTCTTTGACGTCTTTCTCCCCTGTCGAAGGCGAAGAGGAGGAAGTGGGGTTCGTTGTAGATGGTTGCGAGGAAGAAGACGGATGGATGAAGGGCTGAATACCACAGCTGTCGACAAGGTAGGCGTTGATGATGCTATCTGCTATCAAGTAGTATGATGAGTTGTTTAGGTGGCCGTACCTATCGTGGGCGGAAATGTGATGAGATGGAAAGGGCGGGATAAGTAAGAGCGCCAGGGTAAGCGAAGAGAGACATAAGGGAAGAGAAGAGAGCCGCTTACTGATCATTATCCAACCATCTTGATTGGTACGTTACTGTGTGTGGCCAAGGGCCTTTTGCTTCTGCTGCCATTGTGGGATTTGGGTGTAATTGTGAATGTCCGAGCTTGAGCCTGATGCTTTGGAGATGTTCGTTTCGATCGAGCTGGTGATAAATAAGTGTTGAGGAGTCGGTTATTGTGGTAGAGGTGATCGTGGCGGTGGTAGTGCGAGAGGAAGATGTAGGAGAGGCACCGGAATCGGCACTTCTTGAAAGCGATTCTGCCGGTGCTGAACCCCGCAATCACAAATGAGACGCGAGATTTCAAAAATGCGGAGAGAAAATCCGGGTTGAAAAGTGGTCACAAAAATCGCTACTCGTTCCACACCATCCATCTCGGCCCCGTGAGACCTTTTCAACCTCACGTCAATCTTTAGCTTACGGAAGACGTGCTGTCATTCTTGTCACGATCACAATGCTGTGTTGATGGAGCTGAGGATATAGAATTAGCAAAGCTATTGGGTATATCGATTTTCATCTTGCCGGAACATCAGGGTATTACTGATCAAGAAGCCTCATCAACTGAGCTGCAGATTGCAATGTCATCGTCTCTTCCTCCTCCATTTGTGTCAGAAGGAGCGGCGTGACAGCCGTAGTAGCCCTCGCCTTCCTCGCACCTCTAGACGTAACAGGTAGTGCAACAGACTTGCGGGAGCGCGGGTGGAGCGATTTTCTGCCAGCTGTCGGCTTTGCAGCCCTTCCTTGCTTCTGCCCGAGCACTACCTCTGCCGCCTGGTCCAGACGAGCAGCTGCATTTTGAAGCGAGGAATAAGCGCCCAGCTCCATCTGCAGCTCTCGGTCTCCGCTCGCAGCCCTAGGAGCTTTGCAAGTCTTGCACTTAACATCGATGAGTTTGTGTGCAAGGTAGCGCAGCCACAACATGTTGGTATCCGGCGTGTGATTGCTCCAGTCGCCCTTCGTGACGGTGCGCATCTCGCGATACACCTCGAATTGTGGGTCTCCGGAGCCTTCGAAGAGTGACTCGTCGTCGAATGGGTAGTAGAGAACTTCTGACTTTTTGGCCCTGCCTTTGGGTGGAATGGCAGCGCGGGAGAGGGTAAAGTCGATGATCGTTGCCTTCACGCCAGAGATGGTTGATTCGAGCATCCAGTTCGAGGCCTTGCTGCGTCGGGAAGATTGCTCACCGGAAGCCACGGCTTGAACTAGAATGTTGCCCCAGTGCAAATCTCGGTGTTCGAATTCGATCCTAGACTCCATCTCGCTGATTCCTGCAACCACTTGCCAAAAGATCGAAGCGGCTTGGAGCCAAGATTTGACTTTGAGGCTTTCCAGGTCCATTCCGCCGTCTGTCATGACTAGTAGTGCGTAGACTTGTTGACTGCCGAGAACGTCAGGTCGGATATTTTCTGCGCCTTCGCCTGTCTTGGCTCTTCGCTTTGCGTCCCAGCGATCCCATGCTTGAAGGAGGGCTGAGGGATATGCTCCTTTCACAACGTGTGCTGAACGGAGCGATACGAATGCGTCAGTTGTGGTGCGGGCAGACTCGCGTTCGATGAGCTGCATGAGTCGGATCTCCCGCTCAACGTCACCGGCAGGGGATGAGAATGGCAGGTCGTCGTCGTTCGATGAAGCTTTGTTGGCGATGGGGATGATCTTCAGCACCAACGCTTCTTCGTTTCCTGACTTCGCGAAAGAGGTGGTGGACGAGGGAGCAAAGATCTTGAACACTTCGCTGTAGCTAGCCTCGCCGATCTTTTCGATGCGTCGTCGCGTCTTTGTCATCTTGGCAGGGCCCGACAAGGAGTGACCCATTGTAGTTCGGAGACGTTGAACAGTGTCCGCAAAGGGTTCGGCCTTCGACTGCGAGACCGACGCAAGCAGATCAGAAACATAGCTGTCACTTGCCCCAGCATCAGCTACTGCGAGATCTGCAACCTGGGCCGCCAGCTTCAAAGCAGGATCCTGGTCAGCTTCGTCATCAGATCCAAGCTCATCAGCGTTGTTGTGGTCTTCGTCTTCGTCGTCACTGGAAGCAGCGATTCGGCGTGTGATGCGCTTGCTTTGCTTCGCTTTCGATGTCTTAGCTGCTGACCTCTTCGGAGCTGCAACGTTCGAGTCCTCGTATCTGGGGATGATCAAGCTGAACGAAGATCCACTTGTGCTTGCTCCTTCGAACGACGAGTCCGACACGCCGGTGGCAGACGATAGAGAAGAATCGGAGATGGCGATTGCAGATGCCCTCAATGAGACAAGGGCAGAGGTATGTCTTGGTCTGGCTGCCATCGATTTTCGAGAGTTCCTAGATGCGATCGGTGCTGATGACTTGGCGCTCCTCGTAGCTTCAGCCTTGGCTTGCTGGCGCTCCTGCTCGTCTTCAAGAGCCCATTCAGCCAGCTGCTTCGCTTTCTCAACGAAGTAAGATTTGGTCGGGACGGGACGACGTGGTGTCATGTCTCTGTCAGTGAAATCGTAGTCTTCGATTGCCGTACGAGCTGCTTGTGCTGCTCTACGTGGAGCTCTACCAGATGGCTGAGCAGGGGGTGGTGTCGATTCGGTGGGAATGGTTGCAGCGCTTCGGCTGCTAGGTGCTGAAGCTTTAGGCTGTGGCGCTTTGCGAACGGTCTGAGGAGAATCGGTAGGTCCACGCTTGGCTCCTCCGCGCTTTGCTTTCGGTGTTGCCATGACCATCGCTTCGCTTCTTGCTGGTTTGACTGGAGACTTAGTTGGCTTCGAGGTCAACTGGCATGTTGGCGCATACTTTGCGTTGAGTGCTCTGCTGGCTAGCGCTTTTCTCTGTCCGTTTTTGGTGCTTGCTGCTGCTGCCGTTTTAGATGATGATGAGCTGCATGCTGATTGGAAAGATAGACTGGAGTTGGCGGTGTCGTATGCTGCGCTTCGATCTGTCTCTGACTGGCTCTCCGAGGTATCGTCCGCTTCCGACGTTCCTGTTTCCGCGGTATCCTGGAGCAGCTGAGTTGGCAGCACAGAAGCTCGTGATCGTCCGTATGTCGATTTTGGCTTTGATTGTGGTTTGAAAAAGCCAAACGGATCGTTCTCGTCTGCTTCTAGGGTGGTGAAAGCGCTGTGACGGTTGACCACCCGAACTTCCGCCTTGCGGCCGTACACCGACACCTTCTTGGTGCGGCCGGAAAGGAACGACATGGTGAAAGCGGCAGAGCACCCGAGTCGGAAGGAAGGAAGAGGCCGACAAGTGTCGATGCTGTTACTAGACCGAGAGACCGTTGCTGGGAGAAGTTGAGATGGTGTCAGGCGACTGCAGAAGCCGTGAGCACTGTCGATCCTTGACGTTAACTTCGGCAACAGCTGCAACAACCAACACATGGTCAAATACTAACATTCGAATTTGGCGAAAATCAACGCGAGGTCTACACGTGACTGTGAACAGAAGGCGTGATTATGTAAGTGAGTAACTTTCCTTTGCTCGCTGCCTGTCAGAAGGTCGACTCGCCCAATTTCTTCTTCCGATATCGTAAACGCTCAGAAAACCAGAAGCCTCGGAGGCGATACAGATCCCTCAAAGGTCTTCCTGTCATCGTTGAAGATCGACCACATCATCCTCACCACACATTCTTGGACCTCCTATCCAACGTCGCAATGTCGTTCCTACTTCCTGGAACGGTCTCGCGGGCGCTGGCTTCCGCCTCGTCTTCCAGCTCTCGATCTTTCACCACTTCGATCGTCACATTGAAAAAGTCTAACCGTGCTCGCGGTGCCGCCAGAAAGTCGCCTCGTAACCAAGCATTCTTCGCCGAGATCTCGCCTCGCCTCTCACCAAGACAGGGAGGTGTCGCTGCCGCTGCCGGCGCAGGAGCCAAGTCTGGAAAGAAGTCCTCCAACAACCTTGAACCAGCCGAGGGGGAGACACTCCTCACACTCGAGCAGGCATGTGAAGAGCTCCAAGCACATGGAGCCGGAAAGCGACCACTCAATGCCTTTGAAGTCCACATTGTCACATCCGTCTCGTCACATCAGACCAACGCCCTTCGAGGTCGAATTGCATACCCCAAAGACCCAAGAACCAAGCAGGAGCGTCTGCTGATCTTTGCCGAAGAAGGCTCTGAAGCTGCAGAGGCAGTCAAGGAGATCATTCAGAAGGAAGCAGCATCGTCATCATCCTCTGCACAGTCGGAGCCAGCAATCATTTTGGGTGGATCCGAGCTCATCTCGCAAGTGCTCAACAACCGTGTCACTGGCTTTACCAAAGTGCTTTGCACCAACGCCCTCCTCTCCGAAGTCTCCAAGGGTCTCGCCAGGTCGTTGGGTCCTAAGGGTTTGATGCCCAACCCTCGACGTGGTACTGTCGTGCCATCCGATGACAGGAAGTCGATCGTGGATGCGATCCGCGAATCGAAGGGTGCTATGGACTGGAGGTCAGACAAGGTGGGTGTGATTCGAGGTGCTGTAGGCCGTCTCAATTTTGAAAAGGACGATGTCAAGAAGAACGTCACCACTTTGCTCGACGCTATTGTGCAGAAAGTGCCTACGCTAGGATCGCAGCAAGCAGCACAGGGCGCAGGACAGGCCAAGGAATACACTGTTCGCGAGAAGAGGTCACCAGGCGAGTTGAAGAAGGCAGCCAACATCATCAAGCAGGTGCACCTCAGCTCGACACAAGGACCAGGGATCAAGCTCGATTTGCGAGATGTTTTGGCATAGACACAGCTTACATACGAATATCACCATTTGTTCAGATTCTTACTCGACTGTGGCGTGTGATTGTGAGCCTTGCTTTCGCCTCGACCAACAACATAGTCAGCAACCTTTGGTATCGTTCCCACAAACTCTGACAGAGCAAATTCCGACTACTAGCGTCGCGATCTACACCGCAATCGCACTGAAGCACCATCGCGGACGGTGCACCGACGGTCAGAGTATAATTGGTATCGATGTAACTTTTATTGAATGGGTTAAAACGTATGTGACTTTTGCGAAAATATTATCGCCATGTGAGAACAGACGCAAGCGGCCTCTCAAAGGGCCCAGCTCTGCATGTTGGTGTAGTGGACTCCCTCTCCGTCGATGACACGGCCCATGACGACAGGTCGCTCGCCGGCCTGTTGAAGAAGGCCAAGGATCCTGTCCTGCTGCTCCTTCTGGATGATGAGTACCATGCCAATACCGTTGTTAAATGTTCTGGCCATCTCCTCGGGCTCGACGTTGCCGGTAGCTTGCAACCAGTCGAACAGAGCAGGTCGCTGCCATGATGCAAGGTCGATCTCGACACCCTTGCCGGGGGCGAGGATACGGGGGATGTTTTCTGTGAATCCACCACCAGTGATGTGCGAAAGGGCGAGCAGGCCCTGTGCCCCGGCGAAGAGAGGTGTAAGAGCATCGACGTAGATGCGGGTGGGAGCGATCAAGGCTTCACCGAGGGTAGCAGCGGGTGCTGAACCGTCCTTCTCTGCTGACCATGGGCAGGGTGCCGAGAGGCTGAGACCCGATCGGGAAACAATCTTGCGGACGAGCGAGAAGCCGTTCGAGTGGACACCAGAGCTGTGCAAGCCAACAAGCACATCGCCAGCCTTGAGCTGGTCCAACAAGGGGAGAAGAGCTTCACGCTCAACAGCACCAACAGCGAAACCAGCAAGATCATAGTCGTCACCCTCGTACATGCCGGGCATCTCGGCAGTCTCACCACCAATGAGACCACACTTGGCCTGTCGGCAGCCCTCAGCAATACCAGAGATGACCGAGGCGGCGACCGGCACCTTCAATTTCGAGCAGGCAAAGTAGTCGAGGAAGTAGAGGGGTGCAGCACCCTGGACAAGCAAGTCGTTGACTGACATGGCAACAAGGTCGATACCCACGGTGTCGTGCTTGCCCATGTCGAGGGCAACGCGGAGCTTGGTGCCAACACCGTCGGTACCAGAGACGAGAACGGGGTCGCGCATGCCGATGGCCTTGAGGTCGAAAGTACCACCGAAGCCTCCGAGGGAAGCGTCACAGCCTGGACGACGTGTCGACCTCGCCAGAGGCTTGATGGCCTCAACAAGCGAGTTACCCGCATCGATGTCGACACCGGCAGCGGCGTAGGTGAGACCAGCAGCAGACGAGCCAGCAGCGGGCTTGAGAGCTCGGTGAGCGATGTCACGACGGTAGGTCTTGCCCTCGAATTGGACAGCGTCGACACCCTTGTAGGCGAGCTCGACAGCCTCTTGAAGTGTGTTGCCGAATGCAGAGACGGCGATCACACGACCACCAGCAGTGACAAGCTGTCCGCTGGCATCGAGCTTGGTACCGGCGTGGTAGACAGTGACGTTCTCGGGAACAGCTCCGATGGTGATGGGCACGCCGGTGGGGTATTTGCCAGGGTAGCCTTGGCTGGCGAGGACGATGCTGACGGCGTGCTGGTTGCGCACAACGGGCTTGACCGAGTCGAGACAGCGCTCGACACAAGCAAGGACGATGTCGGCGAGGCTGGTCTTGGACTCGTCGAGGAGCTCGAGGACAGCCTCGGTCTCGGGGTCGCCGAAACGGACGTTGTATTCAAGAACCTTGGGGCCGTCAGCCGTGAGCATAAGGCCGACGAAGAGCATACCGACGAAGGGGAAGCCTTCGTTACGCATGCCGTCGATGGTGGGGACAAGGACTTCCTTTCGGATGCGAGCTGGGAGGTCGTCGACTAAACCCTCGGGTGCGGGAGTGTAGGCGCCCATACCACCTGTGTTGGGGCCAGTGTCGCCCTCGCCGATGCGCTTGTGATCCTGGCAGCCGGGAAGAGCAGTGATGGTGTAACCGTCAGAGAAGGCAAGAACTGAAAGCTCAGGGCCGACAAGCCTCTGCTCGATCAAGAGCGAAGAGCCAGCATCACCAAAGACCTTGTTGACGAGGATGTCCTCAACACCCTCGCGAGCCTCAGCATCGGACTCGGGCAGAAGGACACCTTTGCCGGCAGCGAGACCAGAAGCCTTGAGGACGACCTGCTGAGCACCACCGAGTTTTTGGATGTAGGCAAGGCACTCGTTGACCTGCGAAGCGTCGAAGGACTGAAAGGCGGCTGTGGGGATGTTGTACTTGTCCATGAACGCCTTGGCGAAAGTCTTGGAACCCTCCATCTGGGCAGCGACGGGTGAAGGGCCAAAGACAGGAATGCCGACCTTGCGGAAGGCGAGCTCGACACCATCGACAAGAGGCTGCTCGGGACCAGGGAAGCAGAGGTTGATGCGATTCTGGACAGCCCAGGCGGTGATCTCGCTGAAGTCGCCCGAAGCCTTGGGAGAGTCGAGGTTGGTGCATCGAGGACCGAGAGTAGCTGTACCGCCGTTACCGGGAGCGCAGAAGACGTGCTCTACGCGCTGGGAGCGGAGGAAGTGGTTGGAGATGGCATGTTCACGTCCGCCGGAGCCAAGAATGAGGATACGAAGAGGTGCGGGCGAGGGGAGCATCGGCTCCAAGGGGATGTTGAGAGTGGAAGAAGCCATCTTGGGTCGCTTGCGAGAGGGTTCTTGTTGCGCCTGCATGATACTCCGCCTCTATGACGAGACGAGCGAAAGAGGTATGCGGGGTGGAGGGCAAGAAAGAGGTGGAAGAGGGATGGAATTCGGAGAAGGCCGACCACCGTCAAGAGGAAAGATGTTGAATATGTCCACGACAGCGAAAAGGGTGTGTTGCTAGGAGCGAGTCGAGCGAGGCCAAAAACAAAAAAGAAAGCTGCTTCGCTTCCAGATTTGGCTTGAGCAGCTGTCAAAAAAGCGCTGTGGGATCTTGGAACCAACAAAACTCTTCGGAAAAGCGGGCACGACAGACTCAAAGCAAGAGCCCACGTTCTATCTTCTTACGGTGCACCAATGGGACAGCCTTGATCTAGCAATCGTCGACAGGGCCCTTCCTTCGCACTGACTCACGAAGAAAGAGGCTTGCGAACCCTGCTGCAAAAATTTCCACAAAGTCAACAGCAAATGGCAAGAAATCTTCCAAGATCCCAGTCCGACTTCCGAGAAAGCTGCAGGCGTCTCGTCCGAGTGCTTCCCATTTCCGATCTTAGTTCCATCGGGACCCTGCTCATCGAGATCTCGAATGTGTGGACTAATGCGGTTGCTTGCTCTGTCCTGCACGCCTCTTTCCAAGACAGGCATGTATTTGCTGAGGGTGAAAGCTTGTTATTGTTGGCTTGCCTAAGCGAGGCTTTGTCGAAAGCGGCAATCGTTCATGGGCATGATCTTCGAAGCTTACTACACAACACGTGAGGCAGGGACAGCTTATCTGATACGAATTGGACGGATCGGAGTCTACAGTACAGTGTTCTCCGCTCCTTGGTGTGAAATCAACTTTGTCTTGGCGATCTGATCGCACATGAGGCCAGATTTCCAGCCGACCAATCACATTGAGAGGAAGGTCCAGGTCGGGCGTAGGAGAGGTCGTTCTTTCAGATATGCGCGCGAGTTCACAAGTCAATCGCAACGAGCCCTTTGATGGATGTCGGCCGAGGTGGGGATCGGAAAGGCGAGAGCAAGAGGCGCGCACAGAGGAAATGCAAAAGATCCGTGTTGCTCCGCTTATCAGATTTATCAAACACGCGAAAACCACGCTAAGATGGAAAAAAGGCCATCCCACGTCAGCCTATCAGATTGCCACCGACAAGCCAGCACAGCACAGCATATGCACTCTCTTGGCGCTGCGGCATTGTCTTGCACGCCGACCGCGACCGCCTCGGACACATCTGCCACCATCTCCGTTGGAAGCAAAAAGCTTGGTAGACTTGTATTGTGGATGCAGAAAAGCATCTTCGATTGATCTGGTCAGGCTCTCGAAAGCGTGTTGCAGCCTATCCAGCCCGACAGACAGACCGGCTATGATGTTTGAAAGCAGTCGATCGAGTGACTTTCAGCTATCAGATTACGAGACAGGAGCGTCAAAGCAAGCGAGCGCCCACGCCTCGAGAGTTTGAGCATGGCCTGTGAATGACGGCAAAGCGCCGAGTTTGTTTTTTTTGTTTTTTTTTTCAACACGGTCAACCAGCGAACACACGGCTGTCTTGGGCTCTTCCCTTTTTTTGCTAGGCCAATCAATTATCAGATCGCCGGACACACAGCAGAGACAGCTCGGTCCGAGATGATTGAGTTGCGCGATGAGCGAATTTCAAAATTCCACTTGTCTTTTCTTTTCGGTTCAGTCATACACTGACGAGCGGCCTTGTTGTTGTAGGATTCGAATTTCACGCCACACAGCAGCAATTTACAGCAGAACTGCACTCCTCGCTGCTCTTTTTCTGGCTTTCACCGTCTCTCTCTCTCTTTCAGTCTTACGCTGCCAAGCCACAGACAGGCACACTCACACCCTGCAGCCTCCGAAGAGCTCCGTCTTGCCTCAGCTGTTACTTCTGCTCACTCAGAGAACTTGTCCTCGCCCTCAACTATCGGCCCCACCGACTCCACGATCAATTCCCTCCACCATCACCACAGCAAGAGACGCAAACCATCTTCGAGCAAGAGCTCCATCCTCGGCAGATCCGCGTCCTCGACTACATTCTTTACCAGACCTTGCGCTTCAAAAACTTCCCTGACGTTCTATTAACAGCAAACACTTACGATCTTACCTTTCACCGTGTCGGCCATTCCCATTGCCGTCTCTAGAGCATCACGCTCGCCATTTAGCACGGCTTTCATTCGCAGCCCTAGCATCGCCCTAGCACACTCCTTTCTTCACGCTCGTCACTACCGAGCAATTCATATAGCAGCCATGGCACAGCCCATTCGACTCAAGAAGCCAGCTGCTTCCACCTCGGCTTCCACATCCACTTTCGGCGCTGCTGCTTCTTCGAGTATCCACACCGCCTCATCCGTTGCTGTACCCAATGATGCCTCCGAGGCTCATACACAGAACGTTGTAGTGCTCGGCGGCTCCTACGGTGGCATGCATGCTGCTACCGTCCTAGCACAGAAGCTCCCACCCACTCACCGAGTCATTCTCATCGAGCGCAACTCGCACTTCAACCATCTTTACGTCTTCCCACGCTTCTCAGTCTTGCCCGGTCATGAGCACAAGGCTTTCATCCCATACTCGAGCATTTTCAAGGATGCCCCTACAAGACCAAAGTCGCACTTGAAGCGTGGCCGTTCCAGCACTTCTCACCCAAGTTCCTCGAGTCGATCCGCTTCCTCAGCCAACAAAGCTGCAGACACCGCCATCTCACGCAATGCTCTCGAGATGGGCTCCACTTCATCATCTTCGGACGCCAAGGCTGGTCCATCTCGTAGAGCCGCTGGTTCGGCTTCTTCGCCTAGCTCCATGCCTGATGTTCCCGAGCACTCTCAAGTTAACGGCGCTGTCTCGCCAGCATCCCTCAGCGGCAACGACGACGATGTCAACTCGTTCCGTTCCCAATCGCCTGCTTCGTCGCGCGGTCGATCGCAGGATAGCCGACACTCGTCTCAGTTCTCGCTAGCTGACTCGGATTCCAACAACTCAGCATACGAAGTCGCTAGCACCGCTGCTTCCTCCTACATCGAGACACATGCCAAGATTGCTGGTCCCAAGGGTGTCGAGTCGGAGCTTGCAAACAACGCCGCCAAAGCGCGACAGGAGGAACAGCTCGGCAGGCCCGAGATCCAAGTCACTGAGCTTGGCGATGCAATCGAGCACGGCCTCGATCTTGACGCTCATGAAGATGCCGAAAGCGACGATGAGGTCGCGCAGGGATTCGAGAACTCTTCCCCACACATTGTCCTGCAGGCCACAGTGACCGACATCTCGCCTACTCACGTCACAGTAACACCAATCTCGACTTTCTCTTCGCACCACCTCTCCCAGTTCTCCAAGAAGAAGTCGCTTTGGTCCATCGACAGCGTTCAGATCCCTTACTCGCATCTTGTCTACGCATTGGGCAGTCATCTGCCAGACCCTCTCCGCACCGAGGCTCGCTTCAAAGCCGACGGCACTCACTGGATGCGCGAGATTCAAGAACGCGTCAAGGCTTCCAACGAGATCGTCCTTGTCGGTGGTGGCGCGCTTGGTGTCCAATTCGCCACTGACATTGCTTCCGTTCACCCAGGCAAGAAGGTCACTCTGATTCACTCGAGGAAGCAGCTCTTGCCCAACTTTGACGAACGCGTTCACGAGATCGCTTATCACAGATTGAAGCAACTCGGTGTCAACGTAGTGCTCGGTGAGCGATTGGCGTTGACCGAAGGATGCCCGCGCGGATCGACGGTGCAGAACTCTGCTGCGAATGCAGTCGGGGCGAATGGTACACCAGCGGCGGCAAAGGCGGCAAAGGCGGCAACTGCGGAAATCTGCGTTCCTGGCGATGCCAAGGGCGAAGGTCTCCAAGCGCACCAGGAGGGCATGTGTGTAGGCAACGGACGAAAGCTTGTCCGCACCACTGGTGGCAAGTCTTTCGAATGTGACTTGTTGCTACTCTGCACTGGTCAGCAACCCAATTCGTCACTCATGGCAAAGCTCAGCCCAAGCTCCGTCGATCCTGGCAGCCGCCTTGTTCGCGTCCACCGATCTCTCCAAGTCGCCGTTCCTGACCCACGCGATGCAGCACAGCAACCTTTCGACGCCAAACCACCCTGTGGCGACTGTGACTGTTTCCTCGACAAGAAAGCTAACGGTGCTGAACTCAAGAACGAGGAAGAAGGTCACCTTGCCAAGCATCTCGGTCACACTCCAGGCAAGCTTTCCAACGTCTACGCCATCGGTGATGTCGCTGATGCTTTCGGTGCTCTCAACGCAGGCTACCAGGCTTGGAACATGGCCGATGTTGCCGCCGAGAACATTCTTCGTGATATTCAGGCCAAGACTCCCACCCTCTCACCTTCGGACGCACCCCGTTCACCACGCTCAACTGAGATGGTAGAGTTCAATCCAGCAATTAACATGTTGAAACTCAGCTTGGGATTGGGCAAGATGGTGTTCCAAGGCCGTGTCATGCCTGCGGACACCCCTGCTGATCAGGTCAAGCCTGAGGATACAGGAAGTTTGGGTGGTGAAGGTGGCAAAGATTTGGTCGTGAACGGTAGGGTTCCTGGCAAGCCAGAGATCACGATCAAAGATGACCCTGATGATTTGGGAGTTGAGGGCGTTTGGTCGTTTATGGCTAATGCTGATACTAGTGATATGTACAAGTAAGGATTCATTCATTCATTCGATTGGAATTGCATTGCTACATTACAAGAGCCACAGATCCATTGTGTATTTTGAGTGTGATGAGATCAACCAACATTTCTCACCAGCCGCTTCCGCGTCATTCCCCGGGGCTGAACTTGGCAAGACAAGCGCCCGAAGTGCGGGTCCTTTTGCTACACGTTCGCTCTGCTCACGATCCAATGCTGACCAAGCAACACGCACAAGCACACTTCAACAAATGAGTGAAACTGATTTATGGAGAGTTACGTTGCGTGCAATGAAGAAAAAGTATAACCGTAAATAACAAGTACAAATGTGAAAACAGAATCTATATTACTTATACAAGAATGGAACAATGAGCTTGTTTAGCTCTGAGTAGGTGCAGCAGAAGCACCTTCCAGCGCAACGGGTATGTCTGCCAAACTCCAACTATACCTCAACCTGCTGCTTGGATCCCTCAGTCCTCCACCGACTGTTGCGATACCTAATTTCGCCCGGTTCGCACCGATGGGGAGAGATGTAGGCTGACAAGGCGAACATTGATTGTCGCCACATCCTTCCCCGCTCTCCTCCGTTTCATCACCGCGTGAGAATGGTGAACGAAGGTACTTTGACGATGATGAGGAAGAAGAGTAGGAGATAGTGGAGGGAAGAGGATTGAAGTCGTTGGCTCGGTGCTTGCCCCATCGCGGCTTGAGAGGTGCCGAGATCTTCTGCTTCTTGATCATGTCTAGCTCGAGGGAAAGCATGAGAAGGTGCGAAGAATTGGAAAGAAGGCGGAAGCGGAATGCTTGCGGGCCAGAGGAGGAAGAGTTGCAAGCCGGACTGGTGGCGCTCCTGCCACGTCCCGTAGGTGCGACGTTGCGTGAATCGTCATCAACGCTGTCTGAGCCATCCTCGAAGATCTCGCCTGCGCGAGGAGGGTAAGATGGTCCTCGACGAAGTCCTTCAAGACCACCTAGAAGGAGAGGTTGCGGCGCGGTCGGACGCTGGCCAACAGAAGAGTTGACCACTTTGACTGCACCTCGTCGACCTCTGGACCCTCGCGGGGGCGACGGATTGTCCTCGCAGCTTTGCTCTTCTGACTCGCCTTCGGGGGCAGCAGCCGCAGCTGCAGCGTATGTCAGATCTGGCGAAGATCGAACGCTGCGGATGAGTGTGGACAAGTTGATCTGCGATCCTTCTCTCCGACTACTTCGACGTGACCGCGAGGTAGAAATCAGCGACGGCGACGAGGGGGCTGTAGACACCCCCCCACCAAACAAGCCCACTGCGCACTGGCGATTCGATCGACGAGGTGAAGAATCACGTCCACCACGTCCTCTGCTTCTTCGTGCTCGGGATGGCGATGGAGTGACGTCGCCATCTGAGTCAGATGCTTCAGCATGCTCATCGCCCTCTTCAATCGCAAAGGCGGAATAGCCCTGCGGAACAGGCGCATCCACCTTAGGACGCAACGACCGGGGGCCAGAGGATCGTCGACGATGTCTGCGTCGCACCACACGGAAGCCATCGGCATCAACCAATGTTCCTTCCCTTCCCTCGCCCTGACGTGGCGGAGACGGAATGCTATCGGTCTCATCCTCGCTCGAGGCGGACGATGACGTGGCGCTCTTGCGAAAAGTAGGCGAGGTAGGCGCCGAAGCGATGTCCCTGGGGGCTGGGCCATCGGCGAAAAGACCATGTCGTCCACGACTGAGTCTCGTACTCGAAGCCAGATTGGGCTGCGGGATCTGGACGGTAAGCGGCTCTGACATGGCACCCCGTGAATCCCGCTGCTGCATCGGTCTTCGTTGCGAAGGTGCCTGCATCTTCTCCTCTTCAGTCGGCTCAAGCTCGATGGGCTGGCCAAGCTTCTTGGGCGACCGAGCAGCACTTGGACCCTCTTGCTGACGGTGCCCATCCCTGCGCGAGTCTTCGGCAGCTCGACCTCGATGACCAACATCTGCAGGCCTGCTCCTGCTGCGGCTGCGGAACGTCTGCAGTTGCACGACAGATGATAGCTCAGTGTCGGGATCGATAGGCTGCCCAAGACCAGACACGTACGCGGACGGGTCGCGATCGGCTTCCAATGGCGAGGCTACACCTCTTCCGCGGCGCGATGCGCTGTTCATATGATGAACGGACTGGGCCAGATCCGACCCGCTGATGCTATCATTGCTGCTCTGACGCGAACCAAGTAGAGAAGCTGGAGGCGATGGGCTTGGCGATGGGGATGGAGGCCGCCCAGTCTTGAGTGCGACCTTGCGTTGAGCTTGCAAGCTCTTCTCGTCAACAGCACCGTTTGCAGAGCTCGCAAGCCGATAGATCTGTGCAAAGTCATTCTCTGCCGTTGACAGGGCTGTGCGTTTGCTGCCAGCACCGTCCGATCCCTCGTTCTGAGCCTTGTTCGTCGATGCTAGAGATTCCCTTGCTTGCCTCGCGGCAAGACCGGGCAGAAGGATGAGATTCGGTAGACGCGTAAGGTTGCGCCAGCTAGCAGACAGGAGACTGGTGTTGTTTGAATCGGCATCCTTAGTGTCGGTCTCGCCCTCGGTCTGGTCTTCTGAGCTCGAAGAGATTTGGCGAACTTTGGGAGCAGCAGTTGTATCCTGACTGCGTGACCAGATACGCAGTTGACTTTGAAGACTAGCCAAGCGCGCCTGGTAGCTGCTAGCAGACGGTGACGGAGGCGAGGTGCTGATGGCCGTAGCATGACTGCGATTGACAGCGCCATCAGTGCTAAACCTTGACGGCTGCTCCTCGTCGCTTTCGGGCTCGCTCTCAAAATCGCCAATGATCCATGAGGACTTATTGACTTGCTTAGGCGACGTCTTGCGCTTGACTCTTGCAGATGAGAGCTGGGCAGTGATGGCTTCTTCTGGGAAGAATTCGACCTTGTCGACCTGAATCATGTCCTCGACGCTCGGTGTAGCAAGGCCAAGGAGAGGATCCGCCTCCGAGGCTACAGGGATTGCGACGATCGGCTTCAGAGTAGTGAAGCCTGGAGGGCTTCTCTGCACAAGCGATGTGGAAGGTGTAGAGGCGGCAGGAGAAGGATCATCACTTCCATCGGTGGAGGAAGGTACTTGACTGTGAGTCGATGCTGCACTTGTCGAAGTGTTATGCACGCCGTCACTTGGACCTGTCGAGCGATTTCTGCGCTCCTTGATTGGGATGGCTGCGACATCACCACCTCGAGGAACGTAGTTGAGATCGCAGCTGCTGGTGCAACTGGAGGGTGACGATGATGTTTCTATATCGGACACGTCTTCGTCTCCAGCGCGCAGGTCTCTAGTGGACGAGCGACCACGTCGGCGACCACGGACAGGTGCCTTTACATCGGCCTCTGCGAGCGCGGAGGAATGCTCTGGCAATGCAGGACGCTCTTGGAGCAGGATGCGCATGCCTCTTCGGCGCTCACGCTCGATGCTGGACCAGCGGCGGGATCGTCTGCGGTGTTTCGCGATCTTACCGGCATGTGCGTTGAGCTCCTCGGTCGAAGAAAGTATCGGCGACTCATCGTCTCCGTCAGAGGGGAATAGGGCTTCCTCCTTGGCGACCGAGAGCCGTCGGCTGGATGAAGGGATGTTCGATTCACGGTTGCGCGCTGTACTCTTTTTGCCAGATGCTGCGAGCGACCCGTGAGGAGCGCGTTGCTTGTTCATATCCTCGTCGCTAACCTCGTCACCCTCGCCACCACTGCCACTGGCACTGGCGCCGCTCAACACGCTGGCACTGGCGCCCCTTCGATCCCATCTGCGACTAGGGCTAACGTTGGTACTGCGACCACGGCTAGCTTTGTACAAAGATGGAAGCGCAGCAGAAGTGACGGTTGCAGAGGACTTGTCAGGTGCGGAGAGCGAGGCAGAGACGGCGATGGGCTGACCGAGGAGGGAAACAAATTGCGATGCACTGCCTGTGGTGGGAGATGTGGTCAAAGCGGAGCGGAGAGGGCTGGGAGCAACGGATCGAGAAGTAGCATCGCGAGGTTTGCGGACTCGGCGATTTCTTTCTGTCGATGTCGGTGTAGAAGAGGCTTGCTGCGTCGTAGATGCAGCTCGGGACGAAGCGATTGGCTGAGATGGCGGTTGCAACATTGGCCGAGACGGCGGTGTCCGTGGGTCGCCGTTCGTGGCTGTTTCTCTCGAGCTCATGCGAAGGCCTGACGCTTGCGATGTGATTGTCGAGTCGTTTGCTGGCGGATCGTTGGAATGCACGGACAGACGGCCCAGCGCCTGTGAGAGGTGACAAGTATCGTTCGATGATGAATTGACATGCTCGTCGCTGGCTCTGCGCTTTCCTTTGGCAGCGTATGATGAGCTGGAGTAGCTTTCCCTCTCGGGAGAACGGGGTGGCGAGTAGGATGTGGAAGCAAATGCAGATGCTGAGTCGGAGGCATTTGATGTGCTATGCGTTGGGACGCGTGCATCGATGACGGTGTTGGAAGATGACGAAGACGCCTCCGACACTTCGGAATGAGGAGTTGAGCAGTCGGATGCCATTGTGATCAAAGCGTCCTGCGCGATCGATGCTCGACGCCTTAGCGAGTCAAGAGAGAGAAAGTACAACTCATGGATTCGCGATGCAAGCGAGTTGGTCAGTGCTAATCGCCGCAGAGAAGAAGGATGTCGGGTTTGCCGATGGTGCAAGGAAGCTAACGAAGCAAGCAAGGCTGAGTTCAAGCGCTGAAGTGTAGTCGACGCTGAGGAGAGAACCTGTCGGATGTTCCTGATCCGTTTGTCACCTTCCAGAGCGAGTGCAGGAGCTAAATTGGTCGAAGATGATGGTCAGACTACAGGATGGGAGAGGTCCTGTGATGTGAGGCGAATTTACAGGGTCGATGAGGGTTCCGAAACCTTAATACTGCTGCTGCTGCTACACGCTAGTCGAGCGTGCTTTCGAGTGGCGTAGATGGCTGTGCCGTGATGTGCCGTTGCGCGTCGCGAGGCGGACTGTGCGTGCAGATCTGTTGCTTTCACGGAATTGCCGATGATCAAAGGGAGGTCGATGAGAGGGTGTGACGATAGAAGGGAATAAAGCTCTATGAAGATGAGACGATGTTCGAGTTGAGATGTCGAATGTGTGATTTCTCGACAACAGCCACACTCAGAAATGTGAGAGAGTGCGAATACGAGCGAGCTGGACCCGTAGAATCGACTGAGAGAGATGGTCAAGCGACAGGGTCGTGGCTGATTTCGCACTCGAATGAGTGACACTGGTCTGGTGGGCGGTTGCCTGATTTTGAGAAAGTGGCTGGCCTGCTCGCTCGAAACAGCCGTGCGAGCTCTATGCCGTGGGTTCATTGTCCAGCCAAAATGCTCTCTGCTGCCTCTCTCTCTCTCTGTCTCTCTCTCTCTCTCTCTCTTCTCTCCCTGACCCGGTGCATTGCAGCGTACTATAGTGCAGTTCAGTTCCAAAATGATGGCACGCGAGGCTGCAGGATGCGTTCAGATCCAACACTCGATTTGAGACAGTGACGCTGCTCTTGCCCTTTGGTGTCTGATCGCGGCACTTGACCACACTCAAAAAGCTCTGTTGTGTGAATTGCCGAAGTGATCCTGAAGAACCCGAAGAGTGGGCTCCTCTGCTCCAGCAACTGCTTCGAATTAGACTTTGCTGATTTTAAATGCTTTTACTTTTTTCGCATCGGCCAGTCACAAGCCCGTTAAATCGTCTGCATCTTCAGAGAGTCCAGAGGCTTTCGGAATTCTTGTTGATCTCAAGTGTTCTTTTCTTTCTTTTCTCTTTCTGTGGCTTGCAAGGGTGACAGTGACAGGATCTACGAGGGCAAACTTTGCATGCTGTATCATGCTGCATCGCCGCAGATGACTCCACCTTCGGCATTGGCGGCAGTGTCAGCTCTACAGTCAAGTATGCTACCGCCATAGCGGAAGTGCTGAGGTGATAGTCATCGCTGTCTTTGACGAGCAGTGGACTTTTCAGATCATGCCGAATAGCCGCGAGACGTCAAGCGTTTAAGTGTTTCAAGTGCAAAAGAAGCTTTGTTTGTCGAGTTCCAAGGCAGCGGCTTCAAGGGTCTTGTGTGTGTGTTGTCTCTCACTCGTCGTCGGACGGCCTGCCGTGACAGCAAGAGCTAGCTAAAGCTCGCTTCAGTCTCAGGGCAGTCAGTGTGCTGAGTGCCTAGAGCTGCTGTTTGCAACTTTGCTTCCGGCTTCTGGAGTCACAAGCGAACTCAGGTCACCGTGGTTTCCAAGCGAGAACCAAGCTGCAAGAAAATTTGTGCACCGAGGTTTGGCTGATAGCAGGCCCTCAGTGACTGCTTCGATGCTCGATTCATCATCGATTGCAATTGAATCTCCGCACCGCATCAAACCCTCGTTACCACGCCTTTGACCAGACCATGCATGTTCTCACAGACACTTGCTGAAGTGCTAATTCTGTGAGGTCTTCCTAGATGTGTCCTTACTTCACGAACCTCAGCATGCATTGCCAGATCCATTGAGCTGTCAAGTCGTTGAAATGGAGTGGCAGCTCAAGCTCAAGAGGTGAGGTGTGTGCTGCCAGTTTGTGTTCTCTCGGTCAGTGCGGCGTCTTTCTCACGCATGGTGCGGCTCTCAGGCGAAAGACTGCATATCCGACAGACCCTCTGTTTCTGCGACCATTCTGGTTGGTCCTTGCGAACTCGCTCTGTTCTGCCCAACTGCAGTCACGACAAAACTGTCGAAAAGAGCGCGACATGAGAGCAAATATGTGTATGTGTATCATTGCAAGATTTTCGTAGGGTATTGACAATCCAGCTTTCAGTGGTGAAGCATCTTTGTCGTTGGCAGATAAAGCGAGATTGATCTTGAAGTGAAGAATGGCTAGGAACACATAACGTCTAGGCTGTCATGGTCGGCACCTCGCTACTACTGTTGTCGCCAGAGAAAGAGTTGGCTCGAGAAACGTTTCGTAAAGGGTTCCTCGATGGATTTCTCGAGGCATTGCGAGATGCGTTGCGCGAAGCATTGCGAGAAGCAGCGTTCTGCGACATGTAGTACGAGTTGCTGCGAGAGCCAAGGCCTGTCACCGGTCGCTTGGGCGCTCCCGTTAATCGATCCTTGTGTTCATCATGAGTCGCGACACCCTTGCGCTCCGCATCGAGCTGCTGTGCGAATGGAGACCGCTTTCGCAGCACAGGTCCCTTCCAGTAGATCACGTAGACCGCCACCACCAGCACGGCGGCAATGCAGAACAAGATGGTCGATGCATACTCGAGGTTGCGGCCCTTCGATCGTCCAATGTTGGTGTAAAATGGCGTAGCAGGTACAGTCAAGGCACCAGCCAAAAAGTCTCGAGCCCAACCGTTACCTCCCGTTGCTGAAGCCGAGTAGGGACCGTATGCAGCTATCATATAGTCAATTGTTGATCCGTACACACTAAAATTGGCGATACCGATGAGTGCTGCAAAGACCATGGTGCCCATCCAGTGAACGGGAGGACCTACCGAGGTCCAAGCGAATCCGATGAGGCCGATGGGGAGCAAAGGTGCGGTGAAAAGCAGCCACCAGAGACGCGACTCGAATTGCGCGTGTTCACTGTCTGGCTTGGCCGCCTTGACCTTTTTCTGCTGTCCGATTGCCACCACAAAGATGGCATAGCCGATGAAGTAGCCAACCAGCAAAGGCAAGAAGGAGAGACCGATAGCGACGGTGCTGAAGTTCCACTGCGCGTACACAAGCGAGTACGACTGCAAGAAAATAAAGATGAGCGCGTCACTGAAACCAGAGAGGAGCGAAAGAACCAAGACGATGGGTTCGGTCAAGAACATGTGGAAAGGCCTGATCCAAGTGACCATGACCTCTTTGAAGGAGAATCTCTCCTTGAAGGGACGAAGCTCGTTGGGACCGTAGATGTTGGGATTCTTGCCGGACTTGCGCCACCTCTTTGCGATACGATCCATCATGATAGTGGAGCGAGTCTCAGGGATCAAGAAGAGGTGGATCAGCTGGATAGCTCCTCCGAAGATGAGCTGAATCCAGATGGTCCATCGTCAGCTCAAGTTGGCTTCAACGAAGCCTCCCACAACGGGACCCAAGACGGAACCGCCGACAGAGGAGAAGACGACGTAGGCAACTGCGTACTGTTGGCTGTCGGCATCCCACATGTCGGCGATCATACCCAAGGTGACGGAGCCACCGGCTGACGAAAGACCACCCAGAAATCGGCCAACCATAATGGAAGCAAAATTGGGAGCCAGCGCGACCGGGAGCTGCCAGACGTTGACGAGGAAGAGACTTAGCTGGAGAATGGGTTTGCGACCAAGCTCTTCTGACCAGGGAGCCCAGAGCTCACAACCAAAGGCGTAGGCGACCAAGAAGATCATAGCACCGCATCGTGCTGCTTGCAGGCTGACGCCGAACTCTTCGGAGATACCAGCAAGGCCGTTGGAGTAGAGCGAAGTGTTGAAGTTCATCGAGACTTGGATCCAGAAGATGACAGTGAGGATGGTCCACTTTTTGAGAGGCGAGAAACTGTAGCCCAATTCATCGTAGCATTCTTCCTCGGTGATCTCAATCTTGCCGTCGGGTCGCATTCGTGTCAAGGTCTTGTCGAGCTTTTCGGCGTTGAAGTGAGCATGAGCGTGACCCGACTCGGAAGGCTGCGTGTGGGTGTTGACCCGTGTGTCTCCGGGTGAAGAGGAGTGAGGCGGAGAGCCGCCAGCCGCTTTCTTCTCGTCCATGGTTGCTGTAGAAAGCAGCGGCAGGTGCTGATCAGAGAGGTAGGTAGAGGAGTGCAGAGCCTGCCAAGGGTGAAAAGGTCTGGTATGAAGAGGGGAAAGCGAGAAAGTTGATTGCTATGAAGCCTTCACTTATAAGGAAACAAGGATGTTCGGATGAGCCGACGAGGGTTTGACTTGCCCAGATCGACCTCTAGTCTCATTTTGCTGCATCGCCGACTCCATTAGCCAAGGGACTTCTGCAGGCTAACCCCAACCCAAAGTCATACTCCTGTCGGGTGTCTGGTGACCTTGAACAGCTCCAAAGTTGCATGCGGTCAGAGGAGCGTTGTCCAGTTGAGCAGAAACCGCGCAAACCGCCGCTCTTCCAACGGGATCGTTTTGACCGCCGACTTGAGCGAAATCGCCGTTGGAAAGTTCCTCATGTCCTGGCCCGCCCCTTCGCTAACTTAACCGAGAATCAGCGTTCCTCAAACCTCGCCTGACTGACTGCTCCTCGTTTTATCGTCAAAGACTGTGTGCACTTCAGCTCGTCCCAATATGATGACATTCTCACATTCTACCAGATAACTCATCGCTCTACATAGACAGCTGCGGTCTGGAGAACCTCAACATTGGATCCCTTGGTCGGAGAAAAGGATGGCAGTGCGGTCAAGTTGCGAGGTTGTGGAAAGGCGAAAACGGCAGCGTAGAAAACGACAAGCGGAATGGAATAATGACGCTTTTCCTGTTCGGAGAATTTCAACACCGAGGAGAATTTAGAGGCAGCTAAAATCGCCTTTTGCCAATGACGTCAAGCAACATGCTGCATGAGAACTGAACTTGGTCGCAACGTACAGTATGGAGAGCACCATCTTCCCTCAACTCTTTGCTCATCATTGACCGGAATTCTTGTGCCGGTGGGGCTCCTCTGAGCAACTGACCCGACGATGCTGATTGGGGCCCCCTTGCGATGAGTGCAAAACAATGCACCCTCTTTCTAGCGTCTCCTCGTCATTTGGCCATACAGTATTCATGATTGTTTGACCCTCATCCTTGACTGCAAATACCCAGCTGGCCCACACTTGCTGAAGCCATGGGACCCTTTGAGCAGGTGGCTTATCCTCAGGAATCCTTCTTTCCCATGACAGGCCGTAAGCATCTGAGCTTTCGGCAGCTCGCTTCGTCACTCTGTGACTGAGAATAGCTAGGGACGCCCAACCGTCTTTCACTTCTTCGCGTTGGAAGCCCCACGGCCAAGTCTCATCAGCTTGAGCCCCGCGTTTACAGGCGCGGTATGCACATGTTTCTTGATGGGCGTGACAAAGAAACTGTTTCATGGTACTATGCATTCATCAAAGGATGACGATGAAGCATGAAAAGACCCCACACTCGGCCCTTCAGTTCAGGTCTCTGTATCCTCAAGTAGTCATCACAGCCTGGTTAGATGTGATGCTTCCGCCTTCACTTGGTCGTGTTTGTGCGTATGGGGACATCCTTCATTTGAAGCCGTAGAGATCAGCCATCTACGTATGGTGCGAACCGCATGATCCGACTTTGCCTCAAGCGCGATGTATGAGCGGGGAGCTTCATTATTGGGAGCTAAGCTTGACGATGGCGCCAAGGATCAGTCACACTGTCGGAGAACAAGCCGAATGTCCTTCTTTCGCAAAGCCGATTCACATTCTGAGCCCTTTCGAGTTCTGAATCCTAACAACAAACTTAACTCAACCTCTGATTCCTCAAAGTCAATATGCGCCTCGAATGAGACTCCCCCTTGAAGAGCAAGGCTGCGCTCCTTTGGAGTCGACTTCGTTTTTGGTTCAGCACACTTAGGCAGCGGCGGATGGTCTCGACAGAGCAGCGCCACTTGGATTTTCGCTGATCAGCAGGTCAGAAGGCGAAGACCCTCTTAGCGTTTGTAACATGGCCGCACGGACGACTTTTCTTCCTTCAACAGACGGCACTTTGCCCGGCCTTCATGCCGGTCATCATCGTTCTGTCCTGCATGGGACTCAGCACAGATCACAACATCATCACTCAAGCTCTTGATTGTGAAGGTTCGCAGATGCACGAAAGCGTGACTGCCATGGCTGACACTTTTCCGAAATCTCCTGATCCCGCCTAAACCCTGATCTTCTGCACATTAACACGCGCGCACACGCCAACTGTCCATGGAGCGGATCTTTCCAGCATCTCATTTTCTGCTGCACATTGCTCGCCATCTGCCCACCAACCCAACCTCATGGCTCGTGCATTAGCATCAAAGATCAAAAAAAAAAAAAAAAAAAAAAAAAAAAAAAAGTGTCAAACGGCGACCTGCTGCCGACCTGTCCAAGCTCCGACAGTCGAGCTTCTAGAAGCATCTTGCCATGAGTGCTCAAATCGGACACTTCACGAATGCACTCGGCCATCGCAACGTGACTCGAGCGCTTGCCGGTGAGATGAAGCCTTGACTGAGGAGGTCCTCGCACGGAGCATCTCAACTCAGTCTTTAGATTCCGTCAATATTTCGAACAGAACGTGCAGTATCAAAAGTCGAGAGTGGAAGCTCATAACTTTGCAGCCCAGATGCGCAGCAGATAGTAGCTCGGGCAACATTGCGGGTTGATGAACGGGTAGCGGGACGGCACGGACTGCCGTGGTAACAAAAACAGTCTGCTACCTCGCGCAGCTTTGTGCGGTGCCAAGCTGCGAAGCCCGTGTCGGTGCTGCTGTATGCGCGCTTGTCCCTGAAGATCTTGATCAAGGTATATATATGCATAGAGCCTACGTCTTCTTCCTTCAATCGCTCGACACATCATCTCACACAAACACAGCGACCTACACTCAATTCGATAATCGTCAACAATGTCTAGCGACAAGATCACCTTCTTAACCAACTGGCAGGCCGTGCCTTACCATCTTCCTGTCTATCGCGCCCAGTCTCAGGTGAGCATTGCAACGGATTTCGGCTCGAAAAGTGCACGCGTGACGACGACTCTGACTCCAATTCTCGCCTCTTGCAGGGCTATTTTGCGGACGAAGGCATCAAAGTAGCCATTCTCGAGCCCAACGATCCCAGCGATGTCGTAAGTATGCAACACAGCGCATACATGACACTCCTAGCAGGCCACTCTAGGCTCACATCACTTCCTCATGCATCGTCTTCGGCTAGACCGAGATCATTGGCACAGGCAAGGCCGACATGGGTCTCAAGGCCATGATCCATACTCTTGCTGCCAAAGGCATGCGTGGCTACCCAGTCACCTCTATCGGCACTCTTATGGATGAGCCCGCTACTGGCATTATCTACCTCGAGGGAAGCGGTATCACTGCCGACTTCCAGAGCCTTCGTGGCAAACGTATCGGCTACGTCGGAGAGTTTGGCAAGATCCAGATCGATGAGTGAGTGCTGCTTCCTTTCAGCCCATGACGACGACCTCATTCGATTCAGTCTTTCAACTGACTTCTAACCCGGACTGTACAGACTCACAAGCCACTTTGGCATGAAGCCGGAGGACTACACTGCAGTCCGCGTGGGTATGAACGCCACCGAGGCCATCATTGACGGCCGCGTCGACGCTGCCATCGGACTTGAAAACGTGCAGACGGTAAGCATATAGCGACTTGCTCCTTTCGCACCAAATCAAAAGAATCGCTAGTCCTGACCGTTTCCCCAATCCTTTCGCGTGCGCTCTCTACTTGCAGGTCGAGCTCGAAGCCTGGTGCGAGCAACAGGGTCGACCCAAGTCCGATGTCAAGATGCTCCGAATTGATGAGCTGGCCGAGCTCGGATGCTGCTGCTTCTGCTCGATTCTCTACATCGCCAATGACAACTTTGTCAAGCAGCATCCCGACAAGGTGCGCGCTTTCATGCGTGCTGTCAAGCGTGCTGCTGATGATCTCTTCAACCAGCCTCAGCGGGCTTGGGAAGACTTCAAGCGTTTCAAGAAGAGTATGCAGAATCCCATCAATGCTCGCATCTTTGAGCGTTCTTTCGCGTACATGTCGCGCGACTGTGCCAATGGTAAGCTTGCTCCGTCCTTTGCTCACGAGTTGTTGCTTCAATTTCATAGCTCACCATCCCCACTCATCACCACGCTCTTCGTCCATAACAGTGCCCCGCGACTGGGCCAAGGTGACCAACTACTGCAAGCGCCTGGGTATCATCGACTCGACTTTCGAGCCAAACATGACCAACAGCTTCCTCAGCTGGGACGTCGATGCTCAGGACGAAGTCGATCCCGATGCCAAGCAGAAGGAGATTGCTGCATACCAGGCCGAGGAGGCGCACAAGCTGCTTGCTTCCGCTACTAGTCGTGCTCTGCCCAACTTTGGCTGCAAGCACGCCTGTGCGAAGCCCAGTGCTGTCCAGGCTTCAGCCTAACTTCTCTCAGCAGTCCCTGTTTTAGTTGACTTCATCCATGTGACCCGAATCAAACAGCTCGCCAATCAAGCATGATCAACCTCCTCACCAAACACCAAAACATGTGAGCCGGATATGCACAGATCAATAGTAATGAGTGAATTGCAATTATGATGGTAAAAATACAAGAATGCGGAGACGACGGACAAAAACAAGCGGGAACAGCCTATCTGAGCGAAGGACCAAGCCCAGGTGGCATGCCGCCGAGACCCATGCCCATACGAAGGAAGGAGCCGCCAACACTAGTGCCTGACCCACTTGCTGCGCCAGAAGCGTGCTTGGTGTAAACGGATGAGCCGATACGATCGAGCTCAGAGCTCCACTTGTTGAGCGCCTGGTAGCGTGGCTTGCCTGAGCTGTTTGCACTGCGATCGAGCTCAACATACTGACCCACCTGATCGATACGTGCCTTGATGCTTTCATTCAAGATGAGCGACATGAGTAGATCTTCAACTTGATCGACGCCGATGTTGAGCTGCTGTGCTAGGTAGCCAAGCTGGATGCGAGAGTACGGCTTGATGGTGTCGATGAGGTATTGCGTACGCAGTCCCCGCAGCACATCGTCAATGTAGGCCTTGATGAATGAATCTTCGAGAATGGTGCGCTTGTTCTCGCGCAGGATCTTTTCGGCTTCGTGAACCTCTCTGCGCTGGTAGGCAGCTACGAGGTTGGTCATGGCTACGATCTCAGGGTCATTCTTGTATGGCTTGGTCTCTTGCGAGTCGAAAGGGTTGATGTCGCTTCCCATAAGCATGTGAGCAAGGACGAGATATTTGAGGACTTGGATGCGTTGCGTGCTTCCAGCCTCGTCATAGTTGAGGAAAGCCTGGAAGAAGTCGACCTGTGCAGCAGCCCAGTTCTTCTCCGACATGTGCATCTTGCCACCGCATTCGCGAATGACACCCATGATGCGAGGATGCGGGATGGCGCTCTTGACTTGCAGGGTGGAGTTGTAGACTTGCTTGAGTTTCTTGAAGTTGCCAACTTCGCCGTACATTTGGATCTCGAGCGCAAAGATTTCGAGCAGGATGGTGCCTTTGGACTGGTCATCTGTGCCATCCTGACTTGTGCAGTATGCGCGCAGCTCTTTCAGCGATTTTGCGAGACGGTTCCACTCTTTGCGAGCTAGCCAGAGTCGGGCCAGCTTCAGATCCGTCTTGACTGAGAGTCGCTCGTTCTTTGCATCTTCAAGCGCCGACTTGGTGACGTCGTAGAACAACTGCATCGTTGAGAGCCCTACATCTGTGGCATTTGAGACGTAGTCGAGGATGTTATTGATCGACTTCTCCGAGTAGTTGCGCGTGACGGCGCTTTTAGTATACGAGAGCAGCTGTGTATATGATTCGAGCGCTTCGGCATGACGACCACGGTGAAAGTTGATCTTGGTCTGTTGCTTGAGCGCCTTGAAGCCCCAGTCGCCCTTCTCTTTCTCGGCATCGACGACCGCCTGGAACTCTCGTATAGCGCCGTCTGGATCTGTTTCCTTAATGTTCTTTGCATTGTAGTAGCGATTCTCGATATTGGCATCGGCATCATCGAGATCGTCGTCTTCCTCGTATTCGAAGTCGTAATCCTCGTCAGCCGCATCGTCCATAATAAATTCTTCGTCTGACATCTTGGCTTGGGTCGTGCGATGACTCGCAGTCCGCTGTGGTTCGAAAGTCGGTCTCCGCTGCTACTGATGGTGATCGCTCTCGAGAAGCCAATGCGTAGGTGAGAGTGAAGGCAGTTGCAGAGTTGTTTGATGGAGAAATCGGGTCGAAGATGCGAAACAAAGCTAAGATGTCAAGATGTCAAAAGACGAAACTGCGCAGCAAAGAAAGAGCATGTGGAGAGTGACCCGTGCGCCGAAGATCTAATGTGTCAGTCGTAAAGATGTAACATCTTAGGAAGATCGCGGATGCATGAAACTTTAGTCTACAGACTGTAAAGCCCTTTTCCCCGCGTCTAGAAGCCACCAACTGTGAAAGCAAGAAGAGTGTGGAGAGAGACGAGATTTCGGTTTCGGGAAACAGCACACACTGCGTACCAAAAAGAAGCCTTGGGAAAGTCGTCGTTCATGATTCATAGATATCGACTCACACCAACTTTGTTCCTACGCAATCAACCGCCGGGTGTGAGCGGACAGCGAGACCTCTCTCTCCGACTGCGCTCGACACTTCCGTATCCAACTTCGCACCGCCTTGCTCCTGCTGTAGCTCGGAACAAGCCACATTGCCCATCATGGGTGCTCAAAGAAAGAGCAACCATCAGACCGAAGAAAAGGTGGCAGCGACGGCGTCGTCCTCATCTTCTCACAATGCTCAAGGTGACTCTACTGGCTCGCAGTCAAAGCCGCCATCCGAGGCTTGCCTTCCATCATACAAGCGCGAGACCAGCGTTTTGACACGACAACTCGGCGACCTGGGCTCATCACGTCGTCAAGATCGAAATCTCGCTGACAAGACGGGCATCCTCACATCAGAAGAGCACAAGCTTGGCGATCTCAATGTCGTCGCAGCGTACAAAGCTCACTTCCGCGAATCACCATTCGAATTCTTGCAGCAATTTGTAGCCTATGGTCAGGGAACTGGCTGGCGTGGCTACTCCAACTACATCGGCGCACCCATCTTGTACACTGGCTGCTCGGAAGAAAGCATTCGTGCGGTCATTAACAGCGAACAAGTGCAAGAACGCATTCGCAAGCTCGCTTCCAGTCGTGTAGACCATCTCTTACCCGAGCAGCCGCCCCTCTCGCCGACTGGTCCCACAAAGACTCAGAAGAACCTCGCCATCTTCAAGGAGCGCAAGAAACGCCAGATCGAACAGCAGCTCAGAGATGAAGCACTCGCCATCTTGCAAGTCAGTGTCGCCCGCGTCGACTCGCTTTCCTTTATCAAGTTCTTCGCCGCCACCGTCAACAATATCTTGGCCAGGATGTACCATCAGGGTATCCATATCAGCGTGCCGCAGGTCCTAGAACTTCGCAGAGTAGCCGCTTACGCTGCTGAGCGCAAACAGAGCATCCTCTTCTTGCCCTGCCACAAATCACACATCGACTACCTCACCGTCTCTTGGCTCATGTTCCGTCTGGGTATCGCGTTGCCCCACATCATTGCGGGGGAGAACCTTGACTTGCCCGTCCTGGGTGATGTCCTTCGCAAAGGTGGTGCTTTTTTCATTCGTCGAACCTTCTCAGGCGATCAACTCTACCCCGCCGTCATCAAGGAATACGTCGAGACTCTCTTGGCAAGTGGAAAGAATCTCGAATGCTTCATCGAGGGCACGCGCTCGCGAACCGGAAAGTTGCTGCCACCCAAACTCGGTATTCTCAAGTACGTGGTCGAAGGTCTCCTCAACGGACGGACCGATGATGTCTGGATCTGCCCTGTCAGCTTGCAATACGACTCAGTCATCGAATCAGAAACGTATGTTTCGGAGCTTCTCGGCAAGCCAAAGGAAGCTGAATCGCTTCTCGGCTTGCTGTCTGGCAGTTCATCCCTTCTTCAGCTCAAAATGGGTCGTATCGATATCCGCTTTGACACCCCGTGGTCGCTGCAAGGCTTCATCAAGGAGCAGAAGGACCGCAGAGCTGCCCCAGGCTACAAGGATGAAAAAGTCGAACTGGACCCGGTCAACAATGAGGTACACAAAGTGCTTCTTCTCAAAGCACTCGGCTACCGTGTCCTCGCCGACATCAACAAGGTCTCTGTCGTCATGCCAGCAGCCCTCATCGGCACTGTGGTCCTCACTTTGCGAGGACGAGGTGTTTCGCGGAGCGAGCTTATTCGCAGAGTCGAGTGGCTCCGACTGGCCATTGTCAACAAGGGCTTCACTGTGGCCGACTTTGGTGTCATGAACACGGGCGAGGTCGTGGATCGCGCCCTCAGCACTGTCATGAAGGGTCTTATCGCTGAGGAAAAGGACGTCATGGAACCAACCTTCGTTCCCGTCAAGCGCTTCGAGCTCAGCTTCTACCGCAACCAGGTCATCCACATCTTTGTTTCCGAATCGCTCGCTGCGGCTGCTCTCTATACCAGGGTCAAGCAAGGTGGAACCGCACCGATGCAGAGAATGACGAGGAAGGATCTCTTGAGCGAGTGTCTCTTCATCTCATCAGTCTTGCGCAACGAATTTGTCTTTGGCGTCGATTCACTCGAGATCAACGTGGACCGCACCATCGACGGTATGGTGGCAGATGGGATCTTGGAGAAGCACCCCAACATTGAGCGCGAACAAGGTGGCTCGATCGAGATGAGTGCTCGAGAGCGAGAGAATGGTAGGGAGAACTACGACTCTTTCCTCTTCCTTATTTGGCCTTTCATTGAAGGCTACTGGCTTGCAGCCGTCTCGCTCCTCTCGCTCATCCCACAAGCCGCCGAGTCTAAGGGCTATCCGCACAACAAGCTGCCCTGGTTCGCAGCCAAAGATTTCGAGAAGCACACTCAATTGCTGGGCAAGACACTGTACGCGCAGGGCGAGCTTTCGTACCTTGAGTCAATCAATGCTGCCACACTGTCGCAGGCTTTCACACGTATGGAGGAGATGGGCACCATCTTGCGAAAGAAGTCGTCGCATCAGAAGCCTGTCCCGATCATGGCTCTGCACCCGAACTTCTGGCCATCACAAACATCCAAGCTCACTGACTATATCGACCACCTCTCACAGTTCCGACGTGAGGGTAAGGACCGCCGAGAGCAGAGCGTGGGTCGTAAGGTGTGCAAGTACACCTCCATGTACACGCCTTCGGTAGTCGAAGAGTCTGGCGTCAAGCAACGACAGGCGCAACTGTAGAGGTAGGTCATCACGATCATATCTTTCAGTCAGCGTTGCTTCATTTGTATTCTGTTCACTATCCCTGAGATACCACTTCGCTGTGTCAAAACCTAGAAGATATCCCATCGTACTCTGTTGTTGACAGAAAGTCTGTGTATGTGTTTCGACGTGCTCAAGCATGATCCCAGGAATGGTATGTGCTTAAGCAGCAGCATCACTCGCGCCCGACTTTGATGGTGGCAAACATGGCATGCTAGCCCTGCAATTTTTGGGAAGCTTTTTCGTGCCGTTTTTCTTGGTGTATTTTCGGCAACAACGGTGCTCGGACGATGTTGTTCCGGATTTGAGAAGCTTTTGGTCAATGCACAGACTGGACCGCACGACATCTTTTGCCAAGCCGGCGGGTAACATCCTCGTCTTACCATCTCCTCTCTACCACCCTTTCAATCTCGCTCGTAAGCTTCTCACGCATCGAGGCAAGCTTTTCGCTCTCGGTTCTTTCTTCAAAGCTCCCAAACTGTCGGCGCACGTACTTTTCAAGCTCGTCTCTGCTGCCTCTCTCCGGCTCAGCAAGACCAGTATCGCTTCTCGTTCTACCTCCACCATGAGCGCTGCTGCTTCCACTGCTGGCTCGGCCAGTGCCGCCGCTAATGACAAGAGCGGCAAGCACGATGACATCGCCGCTGCTCGTCGCTTTCTCGAGTACGTCGATGCCAGTACAACTCCCTTCCACGCTGTAGCCACCACCTCGGCTATGCTCGACGCAGCCGGCTTCGAGCGAGTCAAGGAGAACGAACTCTGGGACAACAAGGTCAAGCGAGGCGGAAAATACTACTTCACCCGTAACCAGTCCGCCATCGTCGCTTTCGCTGTCGGCGCCAAGTACGAGCCTGGCAATGGTGTCCACGTCGTTGGTGCCCACACGGACTCGCCCAACTTCCAGATCAAGCCTGTTTCGCGCAAGGCCAAGGAGGGATACCTTCAGTGCGGTGTCGAAACCTACGGTGGCGGTATCTGGGCTTCGTGGTTCGACCGCGATCTCGGTGTTGCAGGTCGAGTCATTGTATCTGACTCCAAGAAGCACGATGCCTTCACCGGCAAGCTTGTCCACATCAAGCGCCCTATCCTCCGCATTCCCACCCTCGCCATTCACCTCAACCGCACTGTCAACGAGGCTTTCAAGTTCAACGTCGAGGACAACACTGTGCCCATTCTTGGTCTTGCTACCGAGCAGCTCAACCAGCGTGCTGACGAGGCTGCCGAAGCCGCCAAGGTGACTCCGCAGGCAGTTGGCTCACCCGTCATGGCTGAGAAGCACCACTCTGTCCTCCTTGACTTGCTCGCCGCCGAGCTCGGTATTTCGGTCGAACAGATCCAGGACTTCGAGCTCAGCCTTTACGACACACAGCCTGCCTCGATCGGAGGTATCAACAACGAGTTCATCCACTCGCCAAGACTCGACAACCAGATGTCGTGCTTTTGCGCGACCGAAGCTCTCATAGAGTCGCTCTCGTCCACCGAGTCGCTCAACGCTTCTTCGTCGATCCGCGCCATTGCTCTCTTCGACAACGAGGAGGTCGGCTCCGTCTCCACACACGGTGCAGAGTCCAACATGCTCCCCAGTCTCATCCAGCGTCTCGTCGCTCTTCCCGTCTCGTCCTCTTCGGCTTCGACACCTGCTGCTTCCAACGTGTACGAACAGGCCATCGCTCGTTCCTTCCTCCTCTCCTCGGATATGGCACACGGCTTCCACCCCAACTACCCTTCCTACTACGAGGAGAATCACCGACCCAAGATCAACCAGGGTCCCGTGATCAAGACTAACGTCAAGCAGAGGTACGCCACCACCGGTCCCACCGCGTTCCTCATTCGACGCATTGCCCAGCGTGCTCAGGTTCCACTCCAGTCATTTGTCGTCAAGAACGACATGCCTTGCGGCTCCACCATCGGTCCTATGCTAAGCAAGCTCGGCATCCGAACTCTCGACCTTGGCAACCCGCAGCTGTCGATGCACTCGATCCGTGAGACCTGCGGTACCAAGGACGTCGAGTACAAGATCCAGCTTTTCAAGCACTTTTTCGACTCTTTCGAGCAGGTCGATGCTCAGCTCACTATTGATTGAGCGCTTCGGCGATGGGTTTATTTTAGTCACACCTGCGCATAAGGAGGAAGCAGCTCACCAAAAAAAATTACGTTCTGTGTGTGGTATGAGTGTGACTGAATGGCATTGCTGCATTGCTGCTTATGCGATCGGTGGTCTTGAGTGACGACGCGATGACAGCGAGCTATCCTTGCATCAACCCAGAATTGAGTTGAGCATGGATGCTTCCTCCTCATTGAGATGGGATGAGAGATGCGACTGGAATGTTGCTCGCCCAGCGGCTTGTGCCAAGTGTTGAAGGTATTGAGACAACCAAAGCTGTAGTGAGAGAAGGACACCGTACGAAGATGTGGAAAGCAATGTTTTTTAGTCAGTGAACCCGCACTCAGGACTCTTCGCACTGTCTGTGAGCAACTTACTTTCAGGTCCATGTTGTAAACGGGATCCGACTTCAGATCTTCATCGAAGACGAGTCCAAAGTCGTCGTCGTCCTGCAGCGCATCCAGACCACCAGGGCCGAGCATGTCTGAAAGGAAGGCAAAGTCGTCCTTGCCTTGCGCCCGCGGATCGTATTCGTCATCCCATTCGCCGTCTTCATCGTCCGTCTCGGGTGTACGTGCTCCGTCTTCCCTGTTTCCACCAGGACCACCACCGCCAGCTCGAGAAGCCGAGCTCCATTCCTTGAGCAGCACCTTGACAATCTTGGCGAACATAGGAACGCTGCTGTACTGATGAGGCATTGTCTTTGCGCGTGAGCGGGTTCGGATGATGCCAGAGTTGTCCGGTAGAATGTCGCCTCGAACATGGGTGGTCGTGAGGAAGGATCGTCGACTGTCGAGCACCTTGGCTAGAGCGAGTGCGCTGACGCGTTGCGCCCAGAAGCCTTGGAAGGTCTCGACATTGTCCACCCACTTCTTGCACAACACTTCGAGCCCGTTGCCACCATCAGCTACGTCGTTCTCCGCCGACGGTGCAGCCTGGATGGATTCGAGAAGATCCATCATCTGCTTGGCCTGCTCATCGCTGTCGTGCATGAGGTATGCGACGGGAATAATGAGCGACTGTGAGAAGGTGGCTGTCTGCGCTGTGGCGAGACGCTGTACCATGGCATTGAGTAGCTGTGGCAGCACGTGCGCGATGCGATCGCCAGCCTTTCTCAGGAGCGCAACAACGAGATCGCCAACGGCCAGGCCACCGCTTTCGGAATCGTTTGTAGGTACCAGCAACTTGGCGATGATCTGGAGCATGAGATCGACTGACGGTGTTTGCGTCTTCGGATCTTTCCAGTCTACCAACTCTTGTGTGCACTTCTTGACGAGCACGGTCAAGCACTCGATTCCATTTTGAAGCACGTCGCGGTCCTCGCTAACAGAGAGGACCCTGAACAGGTTCGGGAAAAGGACATTGACAGCTCCTCGGAGAGCCGTTGGGTTGGCGCCATCCAGCACGCTCTTGGCAAGCTCCACAGCGGTCTCTGCAATCGCCGAAGGCTCTCCATCTGGGGATGAATCGGTTTGTTCCGGCAAGCTCGAGCCAATGACAGCTGCCAAGAAGGGCAAACTCTGCTGAACAATGACTTGAGGTACGGCTGGTTGCTTGGAACCGGCAAGCGACTCCAGCAGATCCGAGATCACGGAAAGAAGAATAATGTCCTTGGCATTAGGCGCCCACACTTGAAGGGCTGCTCGGACGATCTCACCAATGATGTCCGGCTCGACCAAGGCAGTCGTTGTCGCTTCGCCGCTCTCTGTCTCTTCGACCACTACAGCCTGGACCGTCTCGATAATCAGGATGAGCGTGTCCTCGGAGGCTTGTGCGAGCAAGGGGCCGAGCTTCTGCACGATACGAGGTGCGAACGGACCCACGACGCTTGAGGGGAGATGTCGGTAGAAGTTCTTAACGGTGCGTACCGCCGAGATCTTGACAGGAAGCGAGGCGCTGTCGGACTCGATTGCATTCACTGCGGCATTAAGGAACTGAACGGCAAGCTCGGAAGGGAGCGCTGTGGCATACTGGGACGCAAAGACGAAGCCACGACCTTGCAGGAATGGAGGTGCGTCGTTGCCAACATTGGGCAGGACAATGGTGGCAAAGATTGATTCGAGATTGAGGGCCTGCTTGGCTTCCGGCTGTGTTTCGGTGATCTCGCTGATAGCGTCAGCATTGCTTCCGACCGCAGTCAAGACGCCTTCGTGCACCTTCCACCAATCTTGGTCGCCGTTCACTTTGTCATTGTTGGCCTGCTGAACGAGCTCGTGGAATTGCTGACCAATCGAACGAAGCGCAGGAATAGGGAAGTCCTCAATGAGCATGCCAAGCAGATCGGCAGCAGCAATGCGCAAGCTGTAGGCAAAGGTCTCGTCATCTTCGTCGGCAATAAAAGCGTTGGCATCGGTGGCCCAATTCTCCTCGTCTTCAACAGTCATGTCAATGTAAACAAGCAAGAGGCTGATGAGCTGTTGAAGTAAGTCTGTCTCCTGGCCTCGTCCACCGGTGCCTCCACTGATGAAGAGGTCACGGCAGCGGTCTCCTCGTGAAGCTTCGTTGATAAAGTCGAAGATGTAGCAAGCCAAAGTTGGAATGTCGCAAGCTACATCATCGTCACCCTCTTCGGACGAAGGTGCGTCGAGGTCGGAAGAGTTGGAGAGGTAGAGCTGTCGGAAAGCTGGCAAGAGCGAGACGAGATTTGTGATAGACGATTGAATGAATGTGTGCAGGTGGGGCTGGAACTGTGAGCGAAACATAGCAGCGACTTTGAGCGTCTTGAAGATCTCGTTGCGGAGAGCAAGCGTACCCCATCCCTGTTGTAGGTCCGATCCGAGTTGCTGCGCAGCATCACGCGCAAGCAAGGTTTGCATCATGGCAAGCCAGCGAGGAAGCATGGTCTGCGATGCCTGCTTGACCACATCCGGATAAGTTTCTCTGACCATGAAGAGAGTAGTGAGGCATTGACGGAAGACGAGAACGCATCTCGCGCGAATGTAGGCGTTGTGTCGTTCTTCTTGCGCCAAGACCTGTTCAAGAGCTGGCAGGATCTCCTTAGCAACCTGAATGAGCTGGATTTCGTCCATCTCGACACGAACAAATTCGGACAAGAGTGCCATGGCACCGTGCAAGCCATTCGGCTCTCCTTGTTGCAGGAGCTGTTGGATGTAAGGAAGAAGATCTGGGTATCCATCGGGGTAGTCGGGACCTGCAATGGTGGAGATGGCATATGATGTGGCTAGACGGATCTTGCGAACGGGATCCGCAAGCCCGCTGAGCAAAGCTTGTCGGATTTGCTGCTTGACTGACACGTCAACGGCAGCGCCCAAGAAGCCATCAAAGTAGGGTGACCATCGTGCTGTAATGTATTTGCGGAGCGCAATGCCGGATGATTGTCGGATGTGGATGGATGAAGAAGGATCGAGTAACAGCTGAGCGAAGCCGAGTCCAGCTTGACCTTGAGGGTCGTGTTCGGGGGAGCGGAAAGATTCGAGTTGCGACTCGGCCTGCGTCCTGATTGCAGCGTCCGGGGACAGTGTTGCCTCGAGACATGCCGCAAGCTGTTGCTCCATCTTCATTTCCTTGCTCGCTGATCGACAGTTGGTCAGTTTGTACCGATGATATGATGATGATGATAGCTTGGTATGGTGTTGGTCTCGGTCACGACAAAGCACTGAAGCTTGTGGCTCCAACACGCGTTTTAGAGCTCAAGAAACACTTTTTCTTCGGTATCTCGCTCAAGCTTTTCCGAGTTCCGACAAAGCTCAGAGATCCGGCTAAGCATTCGGCATGACAGATGACAGTCGAACAACGAGACTGTCAAGCTGTCTGCGAAGATCAAGCAGATCCTGCATTTCTCTTCACTTTATGTGTGCCATAAGGCTTGCTCAGGGGAATCGCACAATGACATCCCTAGCCCTAGTCCTAGGCGGCGTGCGTTGCTGGCACGCAGTGCACCGGTGCGCTCCGCCAAATCCCACGTGGACACATTGTGCGCTGACCCCCAACACACATGCAAAAGACACTGCTCAAGTGCAGCAGCACATCCAAATTTTCCTTGGCAGGGACAGCGCACCGGCAGCAACGCACCAGCCAGCAGCGCACCACCACTGGAAATTCACAGAAACTCGACGCATCACTAGCAACACTGATCCAGCAACACTGATCCAGTGCCTGGTGCCTGCCTGGCCAGTATGGCTGTGCATTACCCATCGTCTGCCCTGTTCAGCACACAGGCAGAGCACACATGCATCAGTGCACACAGTAGACAGTGCACACACTACAGGCAATGCACACAGTAGTCAGCATGTCAGGGAGTGCACTGTAGTCAACACACACTGCCACCAGTCAGTTAGCACACACTGTTCACACTGTTCACAGTAATCAACACTTGTGCCTTCAGTGGCAGCACATTGTACTGGATTGAGAAGACAATTGCAGGTGGCAAGCATACCAACTGAGCAAAGCGCACCTGACATGCAAGCCTGTTGAGCAATCAAAGCAATTGTTCTTGAAAATTTGTTCCGCACTTGAAGCAGAAAAGTGTGCTGAAAATCAGGCTTGAAAAAGTCCCTGTGTTGGTGAAGGGGTACTGCCTCCAAAATTCAACTTTGGCTGGGAAAAGGTCAAATTCACTGTGGTACCCCTCCAATTTTGTGACACATGTCTTGGGCCAGATTGCAGGGTTTAACATGCAGGTCCACAAAAATACATGCATAGCTTGTGTTGTGCACAGCTGACATGTCATTCAGTGTCACTTGGCTTGAAAACCAGGATACTGCCTCTGCTGCCCTCAATTATTCCCCTGTCAGAGAAGGGGTACTGCATCAAAAATTCAACTTTTGCAGAGAAAAAGTCAAATTCACTGCGGTACCCCTCCAACTTGGTGATGCATCACTTGGAAATAAAACTTCCCTTACTGCACAGAAGGGGTACCGCACGAGAAAATCAACTTTGGCAGAGAGAAAGGGACTTTCACCATGGTACCCCTCAGACACTCACAATGCCAACTGTTTGCCTTTGTGCTTTGCAGCTCCTTCCTTTCATCTTTGTTCCTTTGTTGCCAACACGCTTCTCAGCTCCCTTTCTTCTTTACCACAACACACTACAAACTCAATGCTGTTCACACCCCACTGCTGTTCTCCTTGCAACACCTTTGTTCACACACTCACCACACACCACCAACTGCCGTCATTGGCTCTCAGCCACCGCTAGCCGCAAGACACCCTTGCTCACTGCAACTTTGATTCCTCACTGATGAAAAGTCTTCCTTGCGCAAGCACCACTATTGCCATTACATGTCACAGTGGTAGCATCAATGCCAATCAGGTCTTGCTTGCCACTCCAAAAGAATGGACCACACACAGCACTGATGCTGCTCCTGCCTCTTCTCCAATCAACACCTCTCCAGCTGCTGTAGCTGATGACCCTGCTCCATTCAACACCATCAGCAATGATGATGATGGGTATGTAGTCAATGCACAGCATCTTCTTCCTCATTGTCAACCTGTACTGACATGCTCCATCTTTGTTGTGTATGTTGCTTGCCATCCTCAACATCAGTGCATTGCCTCTCCCTGCTGCCAACCAGGCCTCTCTTGCTGCTCCTGTGGATCCAAAGCTTGCCAATCAGCTCAACCGCTTCCACCTCCGCCTCCGCCTCCTCCAGCATCCAGCTCTCCTCCTCTGCACCCACCCAGACTGCATGCACTGTCTCCCCCTCAACCCAACCCTTGCCAAGGTCATTGTTCACCTCAAGTCTCATCATCACCCACTCACCAAGACTGGCAAGGAGATGCTGGCAGAGACACTTGCAGCTCTCAACCTTGATGATCCCAGCATGGTCAACATCAACCCCAACCTGCTGCTGGTCAACATCATCAAGGAGCTTGACATCATCCACAAAGGCTACCGGTGCAGCATGTGTGAGTATGCTGTGATGTCCAAGACATCAGCTCACAAGCACAAGCACACCCAGCATGGCGGCAAGGCCACTCTGGACCCGCATGTGTCTATTCAGCCTATCCATGTCAATGGTCCATACACGCACTACCTACACATCTTCAACAACAAGCTGGAGCCCACACCTCCACCCATTACCTTCAACCTCAACATTGGCACAGGGCGGGATGGTGCACTCAAACAGCGTGTTGCTGCCTTCTTCACCAGGGATGCTGAGCTCATGGCCAAGGCAGAGCTTGACATGGAGGGTATCCAGCCGCATGTTGTCACTGGCAACCTCAGTCCATGGCTCAAGCATACTGGGCTGGCAAGCATACTGGGCTGGCAAGCCCATTGCTGCTATTGGTTCACTTGGCTCCAATCCCCGTAAATGTCCTGGTCTTCACAGCAACTTCCTTCACTGGGTCCTCCAATCTGCTCAGCGAAGCACGCTTGAGTGGATGAATGCTCTTCTCCAAGCTGGCCATCAGGTCCAGCAGACCTTTCACGCCTTCAATGATGACATCAGTCAGCCTTACTCTCTTGACAAGTCCACTGTCAAGAAGCGTGCTGACTGCTGGGCATTCCTCATCACCATGCTGATCTTTGTCACCATGGATGGTCAATGTCTTGGATACTACAGCAATGATGATCAGGAAGCACACCTGGGTGTCAGTGATGACTTTCTCAAGGTCATCACACACCTACAGGGCATCTACAAGCACGCTATTGATCCAGAGGTCAACTGTGATGCCTTCACATGTGCTCACTTTGACAAGGAAGCTGAGGTTGGTCTCTCAGCTGCCAGCTACCTCCTCATCATCCAGGAGCTGGTCGAGTATGGTCAGCTTGAGCACCTTGCTCTGGTGCACACCTGGTCAACTTGGAGTTTGCCTTCTGTGCTGTCATGCACCACCACCTCCTCCACCCTGACCACGGTACTGTGGTTCGCAAGCTGGTCAAGGACATCAACAAGGCTGTTGTCACCAACCTCAAGTGCTACTTGCACAACAACAGCCACTCTTCAAGTGGTCACCTGCAGTCCCTGCGCACCTACAAGGACAACCTCCATAGCTGGCAGCCAGGGTACAACTTTATCACTGCTTCTGATCTTGACATTGGTATCTTCTGCATCCATCAAGCAGCAAGAGGTGATGCTCCTCCTCATCAACCACTCTTGGATCCATATGGTGCAGAACTGGAGTTTGACAGGGATGCTGCCAATTCCTACTTTGCACTGCACAATGAGTTCAGCAAGCTCCTTGCTGTGCTCATCAAGCTCACCAGTGGTCTGCCTGCAAGAGGTACAGAGCTGGTCCACCTGCAGCACACCAACACTTTGGTCAGTCAGTGCAACCTCTTCCTTGCTGACAGCCACTTTGTTACAGTGCTTGTCAGCAACAAGGGCAAGGGTCCTCCCAAGCTCATCCCACGCTTCCTTCTGCATGCTGTTGGTCAGCTGGTCCTCTTCTATGTCATGGAAGTGGTTCCTTTCCTCCACCTCCTCTACAATGCTGTGGAGAAGCCCCGGGAGCCTAGTTGGGGACTACCTTCACGCTACCAAGATGCAGTGCAGCCATTCAACACCTTGGTGCACTCCAAGCTTGCATCATGTGATGACAGTGTACCACTAGCAATCAAGCGCAAGCTGGACAGTCTTGAGGAGGACATGTGTCACATCAGGAGGAAGCTTGATGAGCAGACCCCACTGGCACCAGCTGCCAACTCTGCTATCTCCAGCCACATCACCAATCCCAGCAGCCGCTCTGCGGTCCTAGCACCTCCCATCAGTCAAGCTCTCTTCAAGGTCACCAGCAGCTATCGTACCAAGACACTTGAGCAGGCCTATGCTCTGAATGCCATCTACAGCAAAGAGTCTCCACTCATCATTGTCATGGCTACTGGGTCTGGCAAGTCAGTGCTTTTCATGGCTCCACTTTTCTGGTTGCCATGTTCATCAGTTGTTGTGGTGGTAGTTCCCTTCCTTGCCTTGACAGAGGATCTGCTGGAGCAGTGTTGCCATGTTGCCGTGTTGCAGTGTTGCCATGTTGGCATCTCAGCAAGCAAGTGGTCTGGCTATGGTTGCGCTAGGAAGGTGGAAGGAAGCCAGCTGGTCTTTGTTGCAGCAGAGAACTGCTACAGTGACTACTTTGGTGACTGGGTGCAGGGTTTGGTCCAGCAGGAGTGCTTGGCTGCCATCTTCTTTGACAAGTTCCATGTCTGCATCACACAAGACTCCTTCCGGCCAGCTATGGCCAAGATCAAGCAGCTCATGATGTCTGCTCCTGTGCTGCAGTACTTCCTCACTGCAACTCCTATGCTGTTCAGTGGACATCTTCCTCAGCAGAGATGGAGTTCTACATCCAGCAGCTGGTACACACACACCTGCAAGGTGGTATCATGGTCATCTGCTACAGCAAAGTGACAGCAGAGATAGTGGCAAAGAAGTTGTGTTGTCAGTATATCTGGTCAAAGATGGGAGAGGCAGACAAGAAGGCAATCCTCATGCCTTGGCTTGCTTGCTCCGCAGCAGAGACAGAAAACAGCAAGCACATCTTGGTTGGCACTACAGCTATTGGCACTGGCATCAATCCCCAGCATGTCAGCTTGGTGGTTCACATGGGCAGAGCATATGACATGGTCAGCTACATGCAGGAGTCAGGCTGTGCTGGGAGAAGTGGTCACTCAGCCAAGGCAGTGATGATGGTCTATAAGGGGTTGCAGCTGGAAGACAAGGTCAGATTGTATGCTGATGAGAAGGTGTGCAGGCATCTAGTCATCTCTAGCTACATGGACAGCATGCCTGTCACTTGCCTCAGTCAGCCAGACCTTGCTCTATGTGACCTTTGCAGTCAGCACATTGGCGGTGAGCCAAAGACACCACCCAAGCTGCCTACCGCTCTTGACACACCACCAAGGTCTGACAAGCCTCCTCACCATAATCAGCCTCAACACCAGCAGTATGGTGGCTCTTCCTTCTTTGCCACAGCCAACAACAGCACTGCAGCATCTTCAGTGCAGCATCTTCAGTACCGTTGTCTCCATCACTGCACAAGGAACAGCAGCAACAGCAGCTTGGTATGGCTATCCAGCTTCACACTGCTGTGTCTGGCCAGGTCAGACAGTCTGCACCTCCTCGCCAGCTCAGCACTTGCACCAACAGCAGCTCCCCCACAACTAAGCTGCTGCACATGCTGACCAAGGGCTGCTCTCTCTGCTATCTCTTCCAAGATCATCATACTTGCATCAGAGAGCATGGCCTAGCTCATCAGTTCATGGACTGCCAGTGCTGGTCTGCAATCAAGTCTCTTCTGCCTCTGTCCTACAAAGGTCAGATCAATGCAACACACATTGGTCAGCTGAAGAAGTGTATGGGAAGGGAGAAGGCAAAGAGGATTGCTTGCTACACATGTCTGGTCCCCCTCTGTATCTGCTCCAACAGCAGCTCAATGGCCATGATGGGTTGCTCCAATAGGTATGGTGACATTGTGCTACCAGTGGTGGCAGTGGTGCTCTGTGACCAGGCTCTGCTTGAGAGGGTCTGCAGCAAGCTTGGCATTGACTGCACAGACATCCCCAAGCTGGAGCTCAGCCTCTGCAGTTCATATGTGTACAAGGGAGAGAAGGTGTTCCTGGCATATGCCATCTTTGCTGTTGCCATGGAGAATGCTTCATTGTTGTAATACTCACCACACACAGTAGCCATACAATGATATAGTTTCCTTTATTGCTTTCACTGATCAACTTGACAGCCTTCATTGTGTCATAGATTGACTGCAGGATGCAAGTGCTAGTTGAGCAGCATCAACTTGAGCATGAGCAGTGTTGGTATGTGGTGTTGTCACTTTCTTGGTCACAGAGCATCAGGCAAATTGAATCTTGGAGTTGCCTTGAAGTAGTTGATATTTGCAAAATGTTGTGAGCATGTCAACATTGGACTTTGTAGCTGAGTGGCTGATCTCACTGCTTGCGGTTGAGTGATTGAGAACCCATTTTTGGGAAAAGGGGCCTTGCCGGCATGCAGGGACATTGGGGTTCAAACCCTGGTGGTGCTGCAGATTTATTTGTTAATCTTCTGTTACTTAGCTTGTCTGTCTCTAAATTCAAACCTCTTTGGTTCAATTGATGTGGAGGCAACCTGTCAGGAATCTGGGCTACACAGTTCTTTGTTTTTGCCTCAACAACCTATGCTTGGCTGCTCCAGCTATGCAGAACACAAGCAGACAGCAAGCAGGAGCCAACCCTAGAATGGAAGGAACACATGCACTGTAATTGTCAGTTTGGGGGAGCTGAGGGGTACCATCTCAGAATTTCAATTTTGGCAGAGACATCTCAACTTTTGATGTGGTACCCCCAGACTGAAAAGAGGAGAAGGGGTACCACACAGAAATTCCAATTTTGGCAGAGAAATCTCAACTTTTGACACAGTACCCCTGGACCACAAAGAAGAGAAGGGGTACTGCACAGGAATCTCAATTTTGGCAGAGAATTAGGCCTAACAGTAACCAAAACAATTGAGTGATGGATGTTGATGTGTTGGAAAGTAGCACAGTCAATCACAGTCGATCCAATCAAGGGCTGGAAAAAACATGACTGGACAGAGGACACAAAGCTGAAAGAAGTTGGCAAGGCGCAGAACAGCAGCAATGGGCTTCCAAACTTGACACTGGTGGACAGCAGTACTGGACAAGTCATCATGCAAAGATTGGCTCTGAGCAGCAAGGAACAACACCGTCAAGCCAATGTCAGCGCAAAGGAAGGAAAGGAGCTCTTCAACAAGTATCTAGCCAAAAAGATGCCTGCACCCACAGCAGAGACAACTACTAGCAAGCGCAAGGGCAAGGGCAAGAAATCATCAGAGACAGTCACCAAGAGAAACTTAGTTGAGCATCACCTGGGAATCTGGCATGGCAGAGGTGAAGTCATGCTTGGATGGACATCAGAGACCACATATCACAAGTACAAGGATGAGGCCTTTGAACTTCTTGGATGGACACACTGGCATCAAAGGTGGATGAAAGCTTTGACAACAACCTTTGTGGCCATGAACCAGGTAGAGCATGGCTGACAGAATACTTTGGCAATGGAGTACAAGTGCTGCACCCGTGGTGGACCACAGTTGCTTTCTTCACCAGCTTTCCTGCTGAGGGAGGAGTTCACTGTGATGATACAGACTGTATCCCATCATTGCTCTTCAACTTTGGTGAAGCTGCACTCCTTGCGCTGCCAGAGTTTGGTGTCAGTGTCTGCATTGAACCTCTCACAGTGGTGCTGCTCAACTCACGTACCTACTTTCATCAAACATTGGCTGTGGAGGGTGGTATAGCAAGGTGGGCTTTCAGTGGTTTCTTCTGTCAGAGTATCTATGATCAGAAACCAGTCAGTGCTATTGCTGCAACCAAGGTAGCAGCTCTCCTCCAGCATAGTCAATGAACAGATGTACAGTTACAAAGTCCAAGTGTGTGCAAAGTCAGTGTGATCTAGCCTTCTGGCCCTGCCTTGCCATCAACCTCAAACAGATGGCAGTGCACCAAGTGACAGTATAGTATCAAGGGTATGTCAGTACCTCCATAAAACAGCAATTAGAGGCATGTCTGATGACATGAACATTGTCAATGACCCCCGTGTCTCCCCCTCAGCAATAGGTGTGTTATAGTGATGCACCACATGCAAGGGAAAGAAGGCAAGGGCTCCTGCTGGCAACTCAACACTGACTCCAGCCTCATGGAAGTTGAGTGTTGTGCTCTTGTAGTCACCAACACTGAATGCTCCTGCCAACCCTTGAAGATAGTCACTCTGGTCCCTGTGTGGAGTGGTGATAGCATATGTGAATTGAACAGACCAAGGCATGTATATAGATGCCTGGCTGACACTCACTGCCATCTAAGCCAGTCAGACAGGTCCTGTACCTCACTGATAGTATCCTCAGGCCTGAACGTGTCTCAAACCATGCTCCTGAAGCTCATTCAAGGGCACAAGGGTGATGTATATAGGTCAGCAAAGCCTCTATATACTGCTTCTGGCAAACTTCTCTGTGTCTGCAATGGCAAGTGATTGTCACTGCTGGCTATTCTAGCTCATGGCTGCTGCTGACACTACACACATACTGCTGACTGGTGTTATATGTGCTGTCATGAATGACAATGTTGCTCAACCAGCTCCAATGTTGGAGCATCTATATACAATCCCGATTGACCAAGTACAGGCCCAAACCAAAAGATACTTCCATGAAAGCATCTGCTGAGGCTGTACCAACATATATAGAGGTCTCCTGGCCAATATTGGGACCTTGACTTTTTCAAAACATCTGTGTTGAAAAATTTCAAAGGCAGTTTTCTCCACAACTGGTAGGCTAACCTCGGGCAAAAAGCAGAGTATACAAACCAGCTTTCAGCATTCTATATAGCTGACAGCTTTGCCATGAGGTTCCCCGACTTTGATTCTTTCTCAACTTGGCTTGGCTGCCTTGGACAAATGGGAGTATACTTTACACTGGAAGCAGAACAAGCATCATTCTATGTGGACTGTGAGCAACTGGCAGGGCAGTGTACTGAGAGACCTTGACTCAGGCAGGCTGAAGGTAGAGCAGGCTGAAGGTAGAGCAGGCTGAAGGTAGAGCAGGCTGAAGGTAGAGCAGGCTGAAGGTAGAGCAGGCTAAAGGTAGAGCAGGCTAAAGGTAGAGCAGGCTAAAGGTAGAGCAGGCTGAAGGTAGAGCAGGCTGAGCATGTTGAACAAGTCTACTAGAGCAGTTCATAGACATCAGAGCATGACATAGTCATCAGAGCATGTCTCAGGCATGCCTAAGCGATCTTTTCAATCTTCGTCCGGCAGCTCACGCTGATGCTGGTGCTGCGAACCCTGCCAGACTCATTCCGCCTTCGAATCGCGACTTGCGCCAACTTCCTGTCGCTCATCAAGCACCGTTCGCTCAAGCGTCATCTTCGGCAAGCCCTGTCTCGGACACTTTGAGCTTTGCTCGATTCGTCGACATTCCCCAAGAACATTCCATCGCTGGTAATGCTCTTCAACAGCAACTGGAACACTATCACCCCTCGATCACTCAGGGCGGCTGGGCTCCGTACTCGCGTAGTCAGTTGCTCAGGCAGTTCATGTTGGGTGCACCACCTTTGAACATTGCTCCTGCGCAACAGAGAGCATCTCAATTTGCTCCTGTGTTGGACGTTCCACCTGTCCAAGCCCGCCCATGGGAAGCTGGCAGTGCTTCAGAAGCCAGCAGTGTCCGCAACATTGACGAAGCACCTCCTTTGCTCCGTGGCAGGAAGGGCCCGCACGAAGAAGAAACAAGCAATCAGGGATCTGAACCTGTAGATTCATCAACAGACTCTGACAAGCTGCCCAAGCCTAGACAAGGATCCAGGAGGCTTCCGCAGAGCCGTACGACCTTGCAGATCGTCCCGGTTGCAGCCGATCGCCTGTCTAATGTTGAGCCAGTCGCAGTGTCTGGCAAGCCTGTTGCGTTTATGTACCAAGAGGATCCGCTCGCTTCGGTCCTGGTCACGCAGATCAAGTTCCAATTGGGCATGGTGAAAGTTGGCCTCGCGCAAGGACCTCGGCCTCTGCTAGGTGATAGCGCTCACGACTTTGTCAGGAGTATGAACTATTATTTCAAGACTGGTCACCTGTTCAAGGAAATGGTCGTGTTGGATAGGCGATTCCTTGTCACCGTTGGAGGAAACATCGGGAGGCTGTCACGAACCGTGCCAAATCAAGGTGTCTGTATGTCTGGGAAGTAAAGACGGACGGCGAACGAGCCATCATGGTGTGTCGTGGCTCATATACATTCAAACGCAAGTTTTGGAAGTTCCTCGAGTCCGAAACTACAGTGGCTACGAAAAAAGGCATACGTCATCAACACGATCGGAAGCACCCCAACAGACTCTGGCATCATCTTGATCCAGTCAAGCGATGCCGAGAGCTTTGCCTTCCATCAGGATCGAATGCCTTGGCTGAACCCAGCTGGCAAAGAAGCACAAAGCAGCCCTCCGAAAGTTTCCTTCTCCAGAATCGTCTATGAACCCGATCCCAGCCTCCTCCCGGACTTTGTGGGTTTTATCCAAGAGACTTTAGGCGATCGCACCAGGTTCATTTTGAAACCGGAAGTGGTGATCGCGGAAAACGAGAAGGAGACCTTCGCTTCAGCAATGGCGTATTCCTTCAAGCGGCGCTCCATGATTCGTGCAGTCCGTCTTGGCGGGGAAACGTACTACATGACATTCCATCGTGCGATTAAGCCTGTGGGTTCACTGTCGAGGCCCTTCCTCGCGCTTTGGAAGCGGGAACAGCACGGCAAAGAAGGGATAATGAAGGCCGTTGCTGTCTTTCCCATGACCAAGAATTCTTTTGATCTGATTGTCAATCGTGCCTTGCTCGAGGCTCACGCCGCCGACTTTGCCGCCGGCAACGAGGAGATTAGCTTCAGCAGAGTTGGCAATCTAGTCGAAGAAGATTAGTAAAGTAAAAGCTCGCAATCTCCCTCATGGCCAGTTCAGCCTTGAATCCATGATTCGATCTCGTTCTACTGTGATACTAGATGCTCCTGCCGTCTTCAGTTGCTCTGCTGCAAACTTTGCGCTTGCTGTGCATAGTCAGGCTGAGGACCTTCTTTACATCGATCGCAATATGAAGCTATTTGTGTTGAGTGCACTGCTACGCAATTCGTCTATGTAGTAGGAAAGATGAGGGACGTTCCGGCCCGAAGTCTATTAAAAGAGGAGCGGTTGCCTCCAGCGCCGCTGCTGACAGATGTCGCGGATTTCGGCGGCTTGGTCGTAGCTTTCCTGACTGCCAACCATCGAAACGGTAGTCGCCATGGTAGGTGTCGAGCCTACTCTGCCTTCCATGCTGTAGTTGTAAGACTGCTGCTCGTACAGGACGCGTCGGTCCCAAATAGCCTTGAGCAGATGACGAGAGAGAAAGACGCATTGGACCTCGTCAAATCTCTCCCAAAGCAGCAGCGATCTTCGACATTGTTGCCGACGCTCGGATCGTGAATGAGCAAAGCCAGCGTAGGCTTCGGAACCAAGGGTCAGCTGTGAGCCGAGTGCCAGCTTGATTGGGTCACCTTTCGCAACCTAATGCTGCTGTCCATGTTCTATGCTGCCTATTCTGACTTCAGCGGCAGGATCCAGCGCACCGAAGATCTCGGAGGCACACTGAAAGTAGGCCCAGATAAGGGCTCGGTCAGGTGCTCGAATCCACCAGTGGGCTTTAGATTGCATTGGCTGTGCCAGCTGCACATCTGGATGCACGGAGCCAGACGAGCTCGTATTAGAGGCGGAATGAGCACCACGCACGTTGTGACTCGAATCGACTTGACTGGGGTCTGCGCTTGCGTGGTTGCCACCTGTACGTTGCTGCTTGCGCTCGAGAAAGCGAGTGACCTTGTCGATTTCGAACCAGACTGCGTCCGTCGATTTGAGCAACACTTTCGAGAAGTAGACGAGCGAGGCGGACTGAAGGCACTCGAAGATGAGGTACCGCAGCTCTGCGGCAATGCTGTCGTCTTGAGCAAGTGGCAGAGGTGGTGCTAGTCGTATCTGCGTCTCCACGGCGTCAATTTGTTGCTGCAACTCCAGGGAAATATGACCTTCCAATGCGTAGGATAGCGTGCCTGAAGGCATCACAAGCGGCGGCGAGGTGGCAGCCATAGGCTGATAAGCCAAGATTTCAGGATCAAGGCTGAAGCGGGATGTCCTCTCGACGGCTTCGAGCAAGTCGAGCGGCGATCCAACAACACATTGGGTCAAGCACTCGACTGGGTCTTGGCTCTTGGCGTCAACTTCTTCCCAGCGATAGACGTGTTGGAAGAGATCAAGGTATGATTGCGCTGTTGAGCCTGTTTATCGTCCAGGGGGCCATTGTTCGCAATCATAGCTTGATCTCTTGCAACAGCGGCTGCAGCGCTAGGTTGGGAAATATGGTTGCCGATGGAAGCGCAAAGCAAGTCGATCCAATCGTCGAGATGTTGAGGTGAAGTGGCAGGGTAGTCGGCGAACGCATCGCTAGCAGCTGTACTGGAAGCATGAAGCGATTGAGGTCGATGCTCCTGACCGGGTCGCGATGGATTCGACCGGTGGCTATGAGCAAGCAATTGCTCGTTTGACCATGAGGCGGGACGGTGCTGTGCTTGTGTCTGCGAGGACGACGATGGCAGCTGCTGCTTCTGCTGCTGTGGCTGCTGTTGATGATAGGCTTGACAGGTTCGCCCATCTTCGATATAGCGGCGACAGTGAGGCCTCTCGTCGTCGCACTTGACTTTGCGTGAGCGGCAGGTGCTGCATCCAGAGCGACTGCGTGTGAACCTGCGTTTCTGAGCAGCAGGTGTATCGTGTTTTGCTGGTGGTAGATGTGTGCTTGGGCTTGTAGGAGGATGCGACGGCCTTGCAGCTAGAATAGGAGCATTTGCAGTCGAAGGTGCCGATACCGGAAGACGTCTCGAGTGCGTCTGTATGGTCAGTGCAGCGCGCCCGTTCCCGATGTTGTCGATCCTCGTTGGACTCGAAGATGCAATCCTTTGGCGTTTCGGAGAGCGAGGTGACTGACTAGCTCGACGCATTGGAGCTTAGCGAGAAAGGTCCTCGACCGTGTCTTCTGCAGTCATAAGGGCATTTCCTCGGAATAGACAGGGGACATCGGTATTCGGTAGCTGAGCTGTTGCACTGAGAGGTGTGATGGGAGGATATGTAATGGGTACACAACAGCGAAATGGACGTTGATGGGAGAAGAATGGGTAATCCAACAAACACAGCTGAGGAGCTGAGTTTGGTCGAGGAGTGCGAGCTCGAGTAAGGCATTGGGGCCTCATTTGAACTCAGGTGAGCTCGAGTAATGTGGGCGTACTGTCAGGCCCTATTGGCGCTGCCATAGTGTTGCACTCTCGGCTGGTTCCTCCTATGGCACGTCTGCAACCCCAGGGTCCACGTTGTGGGCAGACCGGATGCGCCAACGCCTTATTGGAGTTTCTCCCACAACAATTCTTCCTTCTGAACCCTCGTTGCATGTATTACTTAGTTAGCCAATGGCAATGCAGTATTGTACTTGAGCCACTTAACTCACCTATGTTGTACCTACTGTCAGCGGTTGTGTGCCTTGCCAAGGTCCTTGAGTTCCAATGAGTCTCTAAGTCGTCACTCGAGCTGGGTGAGTTTGAATGAGTTGACTGAGTTTGCTCAAAGTCGGCGACTGCAATGCAGGCAATGCAGTTGGTAATCCACTTGACGAAATTGAGTGAGTGTGACTGGCTTTATTCAAACTGGGCTGACCTCAAATGAGACTCTAACGCTTCACTCGAACTCAGCTGCTTGAGTATACATGGCAGACTGACCACTGTGACCACTTTGTACAGCGGTAGCTTGGCACAGTCAGTTGAAGTATGAGGTCTCCGTCAATGTCAAGGCTGTGGTGGTTGAGAGACTGTGTCATTGTCGTTGAGCAGAAGTGGTCTTGCTGCTGTCCGACGCCGAGTGTATAATGATGCTGGTTGAGGTTCCAGCACCACGGTGTAGGTTCCATCTGTAGTTGAGGTTCTACAGTGCCAGTGGCAGTTCTGACAAGATACAGGCTGTTGTATGTTTTCACAGGCGGTATCGATGTGTTGCAATGCTCTGCAATTGCAACTGAGTACTACTGAAGCTATCAAAGCTGACAAAACGTCAATATAAGAAAGTATAGTCTAGAGTGGATGAGGTCCAGCTCATCCCCTCATCAAACAGCAGTTGTTCAAGTATCCATCAAGGAACCTTATCTCTCCTAGGGTTACAAGGGGGTCCCCTTTTTAAATTGAGTAGGGTTGCTTAATCAAAGTTGTAGAACTACCCAAAATATGCATGTTTCATTATCCAACCCTATGCAAGTTGAGTAATAAAATTTTCCAATACGGCTCAGTGAAGTTTGGCCCGGACCAAGTTGGGTTGGTGAAAATTTGAGATTTTCAACATGCACCCATAATGAAAGTTGTTGCTCTATACACCAATACAAGCATCCTAGACTGCCATGACATTGGCCAAAGCGGTGGTGGAGCTACAGTGAAGTTTACGTTTGGAGGGGTGGGATATGGACCACCTCAGATCTCTATGCTGCCTTAATGAACATTGTAGACAGATGCTAGGAGATCATCGACTCCGAGTTTCAGACAGCTGCCAAGTCTGGTCATTGAGATATGGTGACCCATGTTGGTCATCCCTAACCCTACTCTGACACATGTCACAGTCATCACAGGCAGAGTATGTTGGCTATTTACAAGGGTGTTTTTTGGGGGGTTTTCTGTGGAGTCCTATGTACATACAGTCAGGTCAGTCACATCACAGGCTCAGGATCTCATAGTGGTTGCCACCCAGGTGGATGAGCCCCTGGTATGGTCCACTGGCTCCACCCAGGTAGGTGGAGTGGCAGGCTGGTGAGGGGGACCGAGTCAACTCAATGTCTGCTGGCTGGAAGTCCTGGGGCAGGACCAGCCACGAAGCATTGGCAGAGTTGAAGGCTGTGGTCTTGAGGTGTCCAGTGTTCCAACCCAGGGCATTGAAGAGATCAAGGATGACCTGCTTCTTGTTGCCACACAGCCTGGCAGTGTTCTTGCCTTTAAAGGTGCTGACCATCTCTGCTCCTTGACCTGGTAGGTCTTGTCTTGACTGAGGGTGATGTTCATGTGCACTGAGCTGTAGCCCATGGCAATGGGAAGGAGCATGGGGTAGAGTGTCATCTTGGGGTTGTTGTAGTGCAGAGGCTGGATGAGGGTGATGTGTGGGTTGTCCTCCATGTAGCCGAGGTTGAAGGTATTGAGGTGGGCAAGTGGGTGGTTGAGGTTTCTGATGTTGGCCTTGAGGGTGAGCAGGTGGTGCTGCAGTGTATCTGGACAAGGTAGTCCACCAGCTGACTGATGGCAATGGTCTGCTTGCCTTTGATGCAGAGACACCTTGTCATCAAGCCTTGAACCTTCCCCCTGGCCCTCATGAATATCTTGAGGAGGGGTTGCTTGAGGGAGGGATTGAACTTGAAGAGGCCTGCAGCCTGGGCAAAGTAGATGGAGTCCTTGAAGTAGGGGTTGTCCTTGATGATTGGGGTGGGTGTGTGGCTGACAAGTTGCAGGGTCAACACTGGATGGTAGAGGTTGAGGAGGTGTTGAGGGAAGAGGGATATGTTGTAGGTGTTGACATTGTGGGGTGCAGAGTTCATCTCTGCAGAGTGGATGATTGTAGGCTCTGTAGATGACATGGGCTAGAGGGAGCATAGGATAGAAGAGAAGAGAAGAGGAGAGGAGAGAAGAGGAGAGGAGAGGAGAGAGAGAGAAGAGGAGAGGAGAGGAGAGGAGAGGAGAGGAGAGGAGAGGAGAGGAGAGGAGAGGAGAGGAGGAGGGTCAGTGAAGTGTAGACTATAAAGTGATGGGGGACTGTGACCACTGGATATGCAAACTATAGTACAAGTGAAGAGAGACTAACATGAAGATGGGCCAAGGACAGTGGATAAGGTAGAGGATAAGTGAAGGAAGGGTGCCAAGGTATAAGATGTCGAGAGGATAGTGGAAGGCAGAGATGTAGAGAGGATAGTGGAAGGCAGGAGTGATGGTGAGAAAAAGGGGAGGAGATAGGCCAGTACACACACGCACACAAACACACACACACACACGCACACACAAAATGCAGGACCAAAAAAACTGAGTAATTCAGGGATTTAACTCAGGACACACTGAACCCAGGTGAATAAACTGAGGCCAGGTTGCCTAGCCACTCAGGGATTTAACTTGGGACACACTGAACCCAGGCGAATAAACTGAGGCCAGGAGATGAGTTATATACATGAGATGAGGCCATATACGGCCAAGATGAGAGCTGGCAGAGTTTTCAAACTTGGTGCCAATCACTGAGCCCAGAGTTGAGTGGCAGTGACTTTGTGACTTTATTTTACTGCTGTTACTGCTGTTACAGTGTCACAGCTTGATAGAGCTCGGAAAGGTGATTCGAACGGTAGTTTTTTGAGCTGAATTGGTGCAGTGGTTGCTGAGTTAGTGGTTTCCACCTGCCAAAGACTCCGAGACATGTGTTCACAGTGGACAGGGTGTATGTGTCAGTGATGCTGACGTAAGATGTCGAAAAACATTTATCGGACAATGTATGGGTGACACTGACGTAAGATGTCGAAATTGATTTGTCAGCTGAGGTGTCAGATACGCTGATCTAACATATTGGGAAAATATCGATGCAATGTGTCACGTCAACACGATGCGGTTTTAACATGACATTTTTGTGACCGCAATTTCTGAGTTTTTTCGAGTTTCAAATATTCAATAGTCGGAGGTGCTTGAGGAAGGATGTGAATTTGCAGTAACGTGACTTGCGGGAAGGGAAAAGCCGATAGATTGGCGATCACGAATGACGGATGCACAGTCAGGAATCGAGAATCCACGATCACGAATCATGGAACCCCGAACCCCGAACCCGGATCCACGATCACGAATCACGGATGCACAGTCAGGAATCGAGAATCCACGATCACGAATGACGGATGCACAGTCAGGAATCGAGAATCCACGATCACGAATGACGGATGCACAGTCAGGAATCGAGAATCCACGATCACGAATGACGGAACCCCGAACCCCGAACCCGGATCCACGATCACGAATGACGGAACCCGGATCCATGATCCCCAATCCCCGATCCCCGATCCTCGATCCTCGACCCCCGATCCCCGATCCCAAATCCTCGATCCCCGATCCCCGATCCAGAATCCACAATGCACAGTGACCAATCCATGGTCAGCAATCACAGATCACGGATTGCCAATGACGGATCACGGAACCCGAATCACGATTCACGGATCACGGAACCCGAATCACGAATCCCCGATCCAGAATCCACGGTCACCAATGACGGATGACGGATGACGGATGACGGATGACGGATCCCCGATCCACAATCACCGATCCACGGTTACCAATCACCGATCCATGATCACCGATCCATGGTTACCAATCACCGATCCATGATCACCGATCCACGATTCACGATCCACGATCACCGATTCACAATCCACGATCCACGATCACCGATTCACAATCCACGATCCACGATCACCGATTCACAATCCCCGATCCACGATCACCGATTCACAATCCCCGATCCATGATCCCCGATCCCCGATCCATGATGACTTCGGGTTTGTCTGGCTATGACATGGCGGATTTGTTTGGCTGTGGGTGATTGTCTACCTTAGTCTGTTGCTGGACGTGATGAATACGCGACTTCAACTTCGACTTCAACTTCGACTTCAACTTCGACTTCGACTTCAACTTAGGCTAGGGATAGGGTTAGGGATAGGGATAGGGTTAGGGTTAGGGTTAGGGTTAGGGTTAGGGTTAGGGTTAGGGTTAGGGTTAGGGTTAGGGTTAGGGTTAGGGTTAGGGTTAGGGTTAGGGTTAGGGTTAGGGTTAGGGTTAGGGTTAGGGTTAGGGTTAGGGTTAGGGTTAGGGTTAGGGTTAGGGTTAGGGTTAGGGTTAGGGTTAGGGTTAGGGTTAGGGTTAGGGTTAGGGTTAGGGTAGGGTTAGG